>CM046959.1:2652500-3972500 GCA_025698475.1 Gossypium anomalum
CAATGGAAGCTTGGGTGGAATGTTAGGCTTTTAGCTGTTGCTTTTGTGGTATTAGATCATTTACTATATATTATTATAGCTGTTAGCAGCAATATATAGCTAGCAATTTATATGTTGTTTTTATGAGTAGAATTATCCAATGAAAGGGTTTTCTTTATGTTGCTTTTGTGGTATGTTAATGGCTTTTAGCCCAGGTAGTCTGGCCCATGCACATTTCTACACACAACATAAAGAAAACCCTTTCATTGGATAATTCTACTCATAAAAACAACATATAAATTGCTAGCTATATATTGCTGCTAACAGCTATAATAATATATAGTAAATGATCTAATACCATAAAAGTAACAGCTAAAAGCCTAACATTCCACCCAAGCTTCCGTTGATTCCAATCCTTCACAGTACAAACTGCATACAAGGCTCATTGTATTGATCCCATCAAACACATCAAAGCAGTGCTTGAATACAGGTAAGGGAACCCCACACTCATTTTAGCCTAACAAAGTTCAAAAGTTAAGTACGAAAAAAGACCATGTAAGTAGAGTGAAATTGATGGAATATGAAAATGAAAAGAACCCAAGTTTTACCTGATTGATTAACCACAAAGAGAAAGAAACGCAACTCAAAAGACCAAAAAAAGAACCGATAGTGAAGTGACCAGTGCCATGATATGGAGGTCTAGGACCTACTTGTTGATGATGATGATGCTTTAAAAGGTTTACATTTGTTGACCAGATGTTTATGTCTATACCTTTGTAAAATGTGAATACCATTGCTCCACCTATTCCTATTAATATCCCACACACTTTGGCTTTCCTTGCATTTGTTCTTATTGCCAGATTCTCCATCCTGTTATCATAATTAACTTTGTTTCAATACATGTAAAAAATGGCAAAAATTTAGAGACAATTGGAATTGGGTTCCACGTTTATATTCAATTTTATCTCTGGGTTTTGTGATTCTATTGAGAGTTCGATGAGGTAAAGGCGGTCCACAAAATTTCACTCACCAACGCCCTTAGTGCGTGAGGGTGTTCCTGCTGCCTGTCAGCTCCTCGAGCTTTTAGCAGAGTCACTGAATCCACTAGAACTCTCAACAGATTCAGAACAAAAACTAGATATAAAATCCAACATAAACAGTAGGAACCCAATAACACACCCATTGAAGTATCCAACGGACACAAAAAATCAAAATCAACCAAGGGTTACGAAGTGTACTTGAAACAAATGGCCAAAATAAAAGTAAAGGCTAGAGCAAGGTTGACCATGGCTGCAACAAATGTTGCAGATGTATGCACCAAGCTTTGCAAGTACAAGTTTTGTACCAATGATCCTCCGTTAAATACCTTTACAATTAGCTTAAAACAAACAGATCTGTGTATATATAAATATATACACATATAAATCTAAGTTAAACATACCCAAATAATCCACAAAGAAATGCTTGAAGCAGTACTTTTCTATTAATTTTCTTCAAGCTCTTCTAGTAAAAAACAAAACACAAATAATAATAATAAAAACAGCTGTTAAAAGAACAACTAAAATCGAAAAAGATTAAGCTTTAACCTTTCAAAAATAAGAACAAGCGGAACCATGATAATACTGGCAAACATGAATCTATAAACCACAATAACCCTTAAACTCATCCCATCATTAGCAGGTAACTTATACATTACTTTAATACCAGCAAATATGATCTGTACCAATACCATTAACAATGGCGGCTTTATACGATGAAAAATATTCTCAATTCGACCCATTTTATGTATAAAACCTTAATAATATGAAAACCCAACAAAGAAAAAAAACCCAGAAATCTTTGTTGGTTTCTCCACTTAATCCTTTGCTAGAAGAGAATCCAAAATTGAAAAATTAAAAACCCAGGAATGTGTATAAATCTAAAATATAGTAATTTTCTCTATCGTCCAAAAAATCCAAAAGTAGAAGGGGAATCTTGGGGATTCTCGTGTTGGTAATATATATTTTCAAATAATGTAGAAAATATTTTTTAATTAGTAAATGTGATATTTTATTATAAATATATAGGGTAAACTACACCTAATGTCACTAAACTAACGGTAAGTTTGCGTTTCGGATATTCAACTTTAAAAAGTTACAAAATGATCACTAAACTGGCTAGTAAGTTTTAAGTGACAATTTGACGATTGGTATGGTGGATCTATACCTCTCGATAAGTAGAAGAACATATTTTAGATCTAAGTCAATGTGATAGTTAGTATCGAAGATCAAAGATGAAAACTGATTGAGTTTTGATTCGTAGAATTATAACAATGGTGTAAATGTAAAAGTATACAATATAATAAAATGATACTATTTTAGATTTAAAATAATATTTAGAATTTACTTAGTTATTCATAAAATCAATTATCAAATTTATAATATATGTAATTAAAATTAATTATAACTTTTACAAATTAAAAAAATTAACATTTAGGATTGTTTTAATTAAAGTTAATAAAATTTAAAAATTTCCATATTAGTAAAAATTATACCAAGCAAGCAAATTTTCCTTATTTGCAAGAATATTTATAGAAATATATATAGCAGGGATCCACTTAGACGGGTGTAAAATTTAAGTGGTTTTTATATAATTAATATTTTAATAATTAACGTCATATTTTATATTTCATAATTTGTGTAGATCATGTATGACAAGTTTGGCATAAATTAAAAATTTTTAACTATTTAGTTTATGTAAATAACTTTCGACCGTTAAATGCATCTTAATATAGACAATATTAAGATCAACATCCAAGATCCAAAAACAAAAACACCATAACCATAAGACCAACATCCAAGATCAAACCACTACGAAAAAATGAAAAAGAAATTGAAAAAGGTCTTCTTTTTTTGAACTTACTGTTACTTTGAACGCAACCAGTATTACAAGCGTCGTAGCAATCCATTTGTGGTGCCACGTTTTCCATTTGTGAACTTAAAATTTCAATATTGAAAAAAAAAAAGAAATTTAAAATAGTTAGCAATGTGATAAACAAGTACAATTTGACAGATTTTTAATACAATATTTTAGTTTCTACCATTTTTTTAACTTAATTCTTAGTTTTTTTTACCGCAATCAATACTTTAAAAAAAGATATTTTTTTGGTGACCAAAATGAAAGTGAGAACATAATTTAGTTTGCATAGTTAACTGCCGTTAGAGATTTAACGATTAGGTAACTAAAATGAAAGCGCCTTAAAGTTGAGTGACAAAATCGCGAGAGCCCAAAATAAAAGCCCCCTAAAAGTTAAGTGATCAACTAGGTAGTTTACCCTATATTTCCATTGGTATAATAACAAATTTAGTCCTAAAAAATTTACATACATAGTGTCAAATTGGTATTGTTTAACGAATTTAACCCACAAACATTTATATATTTAGTTCAAAATGCATTAAGAAGATGATGATGAGCATGTACCTTTCGCTCTTGGTCCTTGATGACGGAGCGTTCGAGTTCGTGTTCAAGTTGATCGAGCTCTTCGAATGGTATAGAACTCATGTCTTCACCTGTGTAGCGTCGCATGCTTAGCTGAAGGCGACGAGTTTCTTTCCTCAACACTGCCAATTCATTGTACAAATGTTCCTATACATATATGAAAATATTCACGAAATACCTTCATGATGAGGCAGATTGAAGAAGGAAATGCGAGTGATCTTACCCGATTGTCATGCTCAGAAATGCAAGTTCCGGTGACCTTCTGACACCTTTCTATGATTTGCTCCATTCTGTCACATAACATTTAGCCATTAAACAAAGAAAAAATGGAAAATTTTATCATCTAAGACAGTCCTAGCAAGAAAATTTGCTCAGATGATTTTTAATTTTAATTAAAAAGGCTTTAGAAAGTGTTTGTTTCTCAGTAAAATTCCATTCTTATATTTTCCGAGAAAGATAAGCATGAAAAATTAAGTCGATTAAAAATCTGTAGTGCTATATCTATGATTATAACAAAGAATACTTTTTTTTTACCCACCAATTTCCCTTAAATTTTACATTATTTAACATTCATTAATGTCTAAATCAAATAACACAACACCCTTGATCTGATCAGCTCAAATCAATAGGGATATTCATGCAATTGAAAGCTTTTTGAATTTTTTTTTTTTCTACATTCGACTGCACTGTCAAAGAAAACATAGCAAGCATCCAAAAACAGAAAAACAAGCAACAAAAAGCATAATAAAGTCACGGTCCAAATACAACATACGAAACTGTTAATTCTTGAACAGAAAATGTCACCACCATGCTTTAAACATTTGCGGCCGATTAACACTAGCTATCGCTAAAGGATGCCAAAACATTACCTTTCCGATCAGCCAGAGAGAAAACAACATTAACTTAACAAAGACTGTAACCAGTGAAATTAATGCAGAAGCTAAAGAGATCTGCAGATCATGAAAATAGAACTTAACAACCAAAAAAAGACTTAACTTTAGCTTGAAAAAGTAGCCTTGAACATGTTCTTCATTTTTACAAAACATGATCTTGGTCGGTCAAAAAATCAAACTCCCATGCAGGCTTTCAACCAAGATAACCATGGATTCATGAAAATGAAAAGAGAAGAGGAAATAATGAAAAAAGACCTGTAACCCTTAGTGCAATACTGGCACATCTTGCCGGTAGTGGAGAAGATGATGAGCCCAATCTGAGCATCACAAAGCACAGACAACTCATGGGTTTTCTTCAATAACCCAGCTCGTCGCTTCGAAAACGTAACTTGCCTAGTCGTCTGGTTCTCAATCCTCTTGATCGGTATCTTTCCACGTCCCATAATTATCTCTTTTCTTTGCCTTTATAATCTCTACCTAGTTAAGGAAATTGGGAAACCAAAAAAAAAAAAAAAGAAAACATTAAACCACACACACACAAAAAAAAAAAGTTTCAAAAATGAAGCAGCTGAGCTTAATAAAGAAGTTTTCAAAAACGGGTTGCTAAATATAAGATAAAATGGAAACTAAAAAGCTTCTGAAACTGAAAATAACAAGTTTTGTTTTTATGGTTTGTAGTTCATAAAAAGAGGAAGGGATTATTGGATAAAAAAAGAAGAAGATGATGATGATGAGTCTCTGAGTTTATTACCTATTTGCTTAGCTCTCGTAAATCTGCAGCTCTTTTGGCGAAGCTAGCGTGTATGAACAAGGAATTTATTCTCTATAAGCTTTGCTATAATTTTGTTTTTATTTTTTAAGTTTTCTAAATGCCCCCAATCTTTTCTCATAAAACTACAAATTTGCACCTATATTTGATACAAATAAATTGGACCTACTCTGATTTTAATTTTGTTTTTAGTATTTTTCAATAAATTTTGTGAACTCTTAAAGGAAAATCTGATAAATTTTGATGAAAATATTAACTGTATTAATGATTGGACTCAAATTCTTAAATTGAAAAAGTAAAAATATAAATATGAAGGTTCAATATTAAATATATAAAAATACAGGGACTAATAGAACATTTTGGTCAAAACATAGTAATTATAATCATAAATTTTTTTGAAATGTATGCAAAAAAAACAAGGAAATGTTTATTGTAATTATATGAAATCTAATTTTCTAAATAAGTTTAGTTTGTGAAGTGCATAATAGCAAATTACTAAGGAAGAAAGGGCTCTCCCAATTAAAATTTTAATTCAACCTAGATTTGATTTGAATGCGATAAAACGCATTATCATTTTATTTATGAGTTAGGGGAGTTATGGGTAGTTTTAGAAATTATTTTAAAGAGAAACTTTGTTTTAAAAAAATGTACGGATTTAGTGATTAATATTCTCTTTGTATGTGAAAAAACATTTCATGTAGATTAACATATAAATAACTTTCGTGACGCGAAAGAGAGACATATTTCATTTTGATAGGTTAAATATGTATGTATTTTGAAATTATTTTAACAAGGGATGTTATTGCATTTTGTTGGAGTTTATTACGATTTATACTTGGCGTCCTTAATGTTTTATATTTAATCTAACTTTGCCAATTGGAGCCGCAAGTTTCCGTTACACTCAGTTTTATAGGACTCTCTAATTCCAATATTTATTTAAACCCTAATTACAAAATAAAAATAATGGAGTAGGAGGAATGACATAATGAGTAATTCAATACCAAAAAGCAACCCACCCTTTATTGTGAAAATGTAAGAAAGAAAGACAAAAATGAGGTGGTGTTGTGGTGTGAGTCTTATATAAAACACTCCTCTGGTCTCATATCTGTCAAGCAACCTGAATTTTAGCATAAATAGAAATTCCTTTTACAATTGGTACAAAACTATGCCTTTCTAGGAATGGGAATTCAACAATGGAGGTGGAGGTCCCCCACCCAAAACACACCCCCTATTGGGAAAAGTACAAGCTGTACAATCACATGATATATGCATAATTGACTAAAACAAACAGAGCTATGCAATACTTTCATATTAACTTTGAGTAAATTAGAGTTAAATTTGAAATGTAACTTTTTTTACCCTAAACCTTTATGCCAAAAGGGTAATTTCAATTGGACCAATATGTTACTTCATGCAATTGGATTTGTCTTTAGGTTAAGTTGGGTGAGCTATGGTCCAAAATCTTTGAATATCACCACCATCTTTGTTTTAGTCTCATATTTAAACACCTAATCTTCCTCTAATTTTGTTTATTAGTGTAAATGGATTGGATTCAAATCACTAATTAATTTTTTTAAAAGAATTTAAATTGAATTTTTTATTTGGGGTTGAGATAAGATTATAAAATTTAGTAAGCCAAAACTGAACATTTTGTATTAAAAAGAAACTTAAGTTAAATTATTAACTTTTCAAAGGGCTGAAATTTGATAAAAATACCGCGGAGGTCCCAATATTAGGTGTCAGATTACATTTTACCTCCTCTACTTAAAAATGGACAAATTAGTCTCTGTACATTAGATCAAAAACCAAACTGGTCTATTTTCTGTTAAAATTTTCATTCATTTCTACTATTAAAAATTGGCATGCTTGACAGAATAACCAAATAGTGAAACTTGATGTGTCATGTATACCTCATGCTAGCATGCATGGACCAATTTTTATCTGTGAAGTGGATAAAAAAATTTAAATGAATGATTAATTTACTCTTTGATCTAATATATACGGGCTAATTTGCCCATTTCTTTCAATATAGTAGATAAAATACAATCCGACTCCTAGTACAATAGCCTCCGTAATACTTTTACCACTAAAATTTCGAATTTTATATTTAACCCAAGGTTAAACAAACTAATCCATTTTTTTTTTTAATTTTGGAAAGGGCTAAATAACAATTTATCCATTTAACCGAAAAGGTCAAAGTCTTGCCTGCCCCTAGCTACACCAATATTAGAATAGCTTGTAACTAAGTTCATACATCCTAACAAGCCATGGACAAACAATGCATATTATGTTTTCCAGAAAATAAAACCCACTGGCCTACATTGGTCCCCCAAGTATCCCACCATTATTATTATTTTTTTAAGTTGCTTGTCACTATCATCATACCCCACTTAGCTGATCATCCACCATTAAACCTGTCATAGAGCATTCAAATCGTATAATAAAACTCTTCTATTTTTTTCTGTGGGAGACGGAGTTTTAGTGAAGAAAAGAACGAAGATTAGAACATGGGGGGACTTACCCATAATCACTAAACTTAAAATATTAACTCATAAATCATAAACCCTAAACCATATACCCTAAACCATAATAATAATTAATTTAATATTTTAAAATAAATATTATCTCTTTTACGATTATATAAGAATTTATTTAATATATAAATTGCAAAATAATCAGTCATATACCCAAAAAGTTTTAAAATTATTTTAAATAATAGTATTTTAATTTTTTCATTTTTAACATATATTTTTTACGTTTTTATTTTCAAATTTTTTCTACGTGTCATTATTTTTTCTAAAGAATTTAAATATTCAATTAAAAATAAATTAAATTTTAATTAATATAAATAAACCATTTATATTAATATATAAATTGCCAAATAATAGTCTTCCCTGCCCCTAGCTACACCAATATTAGAATAGCTTGTAACTAGGTTCATACATCCTAATCCCTCATCGCTTACATCTCTTACATACACAAAGTCATCATCTTTTGCTTTATCATTATATGCAAAAAATGAAAATTCATTAATTTGTTCCATTAATGTTTATGTATATGTAACCCTTCCTCATACACACACACATATTACATAAAAAGAGCTGTTCTTTTACTGTGTTTTCAGAATTCCGACAGTGGACTTCCAGTAGTGGATTAAATCAAATCCTGAGATTGCATATATAGACATTTATATATATATATATATATATATATATATGAAGTTAATTCCATTCATCAGTTGATGATAGAAGAGCAGTGATATTCATTTCTTATACTTAGAAAATTGAACAGAAAAAATGGGTTTTAATCATTTTAGAATTCTTATAGAGGAGGAGATAAGGGGTTTTGTAGTTTAATAAGAAATGGCCCAACCTTAATTATAGTAACAAGCCATAGACAGACAATGCATATTTGGGTTTCCTTTAGTCCGGAAATAAAGAGTTTTGAAGGGAATTGCCTTCATTAAGGAAGCGAAATGGCCTACATTGGTCCCCCAAGTATCCCACCATTATTTTTTTTTTTTCAGTTGCTTGTCACTATCATCATACCCCACTTAGCTGATCATCCACCATTAAACCTGTCATAGAGCATTCAAATCGTATAGTAAAACTCTTCTATTTTTTTCTGTGGGAGACAGAGTTTTAGTGAAGAAAAGAACGAATATGAGAACATGGGGGGACTTACCCAAAATGGAAACCGTCGCAGAAGAGGTTTAAGGTCCACTTTCCACCACTTTTAGGGTTCTTATTCACATGGAGTTTGCCAGGCATTTATATTTTGCGTCATCATTACCATTTAATAACCCCGAAAGGATAGCATAGCCTCCACAATGTTGATATATAGTATTATTTGGGGGTAAAAATATTATAGAGGATCTTATATTAGTAGCCAGATTGTATTTTGCTCTTTTTATTAAAAAATAGTCAAATTAGTCTCTGTACATCAGATCAAAAAGCAAATCAGTCCTTTTATTAAAAATTTTATCCATTTCCACTATTAAAAAGTGGTCCCGGTATGTCAGCATTAGGTACACGTGGCACGCAATGTATAGATGTCTGTTTATTCAGTTAGCCACGTCAGTTTTTAACAATAGAAATTGATGAATTTTTTAACAGAAAAATGATTAATTTACTTTTTGATTTAACATACAAAAACTAAATTGCCCATTTTTTAGTAAATGGGCAAAAGGTTATCTAACTTCGAGATCTCCATGGTGCTTTTATCTATTAATGGGTGATAAGGGTTTGGTTTAGATTGATTTTGGATAAAATTTATAGTTACCTTATAATATTATAGTTTTTTTTTTTAAATTCAACCGAATCAAGTTCGATCAATTCAGTTAAATTTATTTTTATTTTTTTGAGAAAACACATTTTTTTAATATAGAATTTTGAATTTTTCTTCACTAATTTGTATATAAATATTTATTTTTATATTACAAAATTCAATAATAACCAAACTAAAATTGAAACAAGTTTAATAAAATGGAACCTCTTGAAACTTGTTCAAACCCTATATCATCATACTCACGAGTCCTTATTTTGGGATTTAATCATGTTAGATTAATTGTCATTCTGATTTTATTGATTCTGATAGAGTATTTTAAAGCATTTAATAATATCCAACGGACTTCCAAGCATTATCCAATAGGGCTGTACATCATGTTGAATTGAGTTAATTGAAAGATTTGATACAATCATCATTAAGAGGAAGGATTGTATAAAATAGTGATATTATCTCTTTCTGATAGTTTAATGCCACGTTCAAAATGAAAATGTTGATGTGACATTAAACTATTGAAAAGGGAATACAGATGATGTGGCATCACTGTTCATACGATCTTTTCCTCATGACTGGATATACAATGTTGCAACAAGCAATATCATCATTATAAACAATGACATGCCATCATAAGTAGAGAAAATAATGTTCATATCCATAAGGTTTCGAGTCTGTGTTATCCCTAAAACATAAAATTGTATGAAGAAGATAATATAAGAGGAGAGCAATTAAGGTAGAAATTTCCAAAAGTAGTCTAAAGTCAAACTCTTTTTATTTATAATAGAAAAAAGAAGGCATCCTTTTGTAACTTGTTAATCACTTTGGTCTTTCCTTAGACACACCTTTCATTTATAGGGAAAGATAATATTTTCTTCTAATGGAAGGCATAAAAATATAGTATATCTGCCATTGTTTCTGTTTCTTTTTAAATGAAAAATGGCAGTAAACAAATGGATACATACATCTACAAACAGAGCAGATAAAGCCCAAAGGGCTCAAAAAAAATAGAAAAAAAACTTCCGTTGCCGGGACTTGAACCCGGGTCTCTCGGGTGAGAGCCGAGTATCCTAACCACCTAGACTACAACGGATTCTGAAAATAGGTCACACATTTAGATTCTTAACTAATATTCAAATAAGAAACGTTCAACGATCTTACTATAATTATATTACTAAATGAATAAATTAGAAAAATCTCGAACTTTGATTTAATGTGCAATTTGATATATGAATTTTGATTTAATGCAACTATGCATATAGAACTTTGGTTGTGGTTCATATATATACATGAAACTTTAATTTTTATTCAATTGAATACATTTAAAGGGATAAATATACCAATTTATTTTTATATTAAATATATATAATTATTTGTATTACACTATGTATACTTAAAATAGTGCTATATCAGTAACTATGTTAGTAATTTTTCAAAATTGAATTGTATTAATATTTCATATATAAAAGTGCACAATCAAAATTTATAAATAAAATTGTACATCAAATCAAAATTCATACGCAGTTTTGAAATTTATCCCTGAATAAAGTTGTAGAAAACGTCCCATTCAAACTAGATTTTGTCACTAGTTATTAATAATATAAAAATTTATTATAAACTAGAAATTAAGTTTCTATTCCTAACTAAAATAATCAGCCTTTTGTTAACAGTTTTCGTCATTAACCACATTAACCGTTAAAATAAATTGATTGACAAACCAAATAGTGACACATGATAGCTTCTAGTTTAGTCTAATATTTTATCTATAAATATATTAAAATCATAAAAAAAATTATATCAAATTATAAGAACTAGAAAAATTATCAAAAAATATAAAAAATTATTAATATTAAAAATGAAAAATGATATAAATTTATAAATATTATAAAATATTATAAACGTTATAAAAATATTAAAAATATAAGAAATCTAATAAGTTCTAATTTTTTTTGTAAATAACGTATTAAAATTCTATAAAAATCATGAAAATTATAAAAAATAAATTAAAACTATTAATATTGATACAAACTTATAGAAATTACTAAAAAATCATAAGAAATTATTAAAAAAAGGGCAAGGATATCAGTGCGGGGAAAGACATTAGACTGGTTGACCTGGGAACTGGACGATTGAGCCTATTTTTTTATTTTTAATTCTTTATTTAATTGAACCAGACAAATTGGCAAATCCATGTTGTGATTAGTCCGACGACCAATCCAATTCTGAAAACCTTGGTTACAATATTTCATTCTAACATATGTTAATAGTTGGATAATGAGATTTTGTTTAATAAAATTATTAAAAAATAAAAAATCGATTCAACTGTCTGGTTCCCAAGTCAACTGATCTAATGGCTTTCCTTGGATTGGTAACCTTGTCGATTTCAAGCTAATTGGTCCAGTGCAAGTTGTTATGATTTTTTTTAATTTTTTATAAATTTATATTAATTTTAATTTTTTACAATTTATTATTTTTTTAAGAATTCTAATACGTTTTTTAATTTAGATATTTTACATAAGTTTTATTGTTTTTATAATTTATTATATTTTTACATTTTTATAGTATTTATAATTTTGTTATAATGTTTTTATAATTTTAAAAAGTTTATATCATTGTTAATATTTTTTAATAATTTTTATGGGAAAAAGATTAGATAAAACCAAAAGCTGCCACGTGTCACCATCTAATTAGTTTGTCAATTTATTTTAATGGTCAACATAGTCAATGATGGAAACAGTTAACGAAGAGGCTTAATTGATTTTTTTAGTTAACGGCAAGGACTTAATTAGGTATGAATTTCAAATAGTTGGGTACCATTTTGTAACATTTTATGTTAGGAGACGAAAAAAGAAATTCACTAATGGTTGAATGACTACAAATGCAATTTAACCATAAAACATCAACAAATAGAGCAGATAAAGCCCAAAGGACTCCAAAAAGTCAAAAACGGCTCAAAGTTAAAAATGAAAAAATAGATTCCGTTGCCGGGACTTGAACCCGGGTCTCTCGGGTGAGAGCCGAGTATCCTAACCACCTAGACTACAACGGATTTGATTTATTATTCGACAAATGTCATTATTTTACTAATATTTAAATAAAAAAGGTTTTCCACTAAAATATCTCACTAGGTTCAAATTACTGATTCCGTTCTATGTAATATTAAATGAGACCAACCTAACGATACTTTTGGTGGTTGTATTATTTTTTATACATGATTTAGTATATAAGTTAACAATAAATTGTTTTAATTTGTAGTATTTAGTCACTTTTATGATTTATTTTTAGTAAAATAAAGGAATTTTTTTTTACTTATTTCGAGGTATTATTTTTTACTAGAGTTTTTACTCAATTTTCTAATTTTAACCTTAAATTTATATTAACTATTCTTTATTTTATATTCAAATATTATAAGACATATGTAATAAATAAGTTTTTTTCCTATATTATTACACTGGCAACAAAATGAGGTATCAGAGATGTCTATGGACTGAGCGTAAGTATGATTTTATGCTTGCAGCTCAATCCGCTTTAAAATATAAATCTAAAATTGTCTAAATTCATTGTAAGCCCACTTATATTATTTTTTTATATTTTTGAAAATTATTTATATTATTTTTAATAACTTTTTTTCATTTGTCAAAATTGTATATATAACAACTTAACATTTTTTAATATTTATATTATAATATTATTATAGATTTATTTTTTTATATAATATAACAAAAGTGAGCTCAAGGATGTTTGAGTTCAAGCTCAACCTATGTTCTAAAGTGACTTAATTTTTTTCATAAAGCCTTTCAAATCTAAAATGAGCTTTTGAACTTGGATAATAAGCCTGATCTTTAAATAGGTCTAGTTGCATGTAATTAGAGATGTTCAAGGGTAATGTTGGGGTTCGATTCTAAAATATTTTTCAAACCTGTTTAAAATATTAAAATTTATTTTTAGTTGCTATTTTATATATTTTATAATTTAATTTTAATTTAAAAAATATTTTTGAACAATCTCATTATAGGTGATCATATCTACTATTTTTGACACAATGCCTAAAATTACTCATAATCCCACTCTAGTCCAACTCGTAAATAGGAGGATAATGTGCTTCAGCACAATCAAACTCACATATTTCTATATTGGCAACAATGACCGTACCTGGTGTCAGACGACATGTGGGTGACAGCAAAAGGTGCGGAGTAGGTGGTTGATGAGGGGAGCGGCGCCTATTAGACTAGGGTTTCTGTTTTTGCTTTAGTTTTTGGACTAGGTGGGCTAGGGTTTTTTTGTTGTTTGGGCTGTTGGGTTTGTAATATTTAAACTGTTAATATTGAACTTTTATTTTTGTTGTTTTGTTTTTTTATTTCTAATGGGCCGGGCAAAATAGGCCTCTTACAGTACCAATCGAACCGATTTTTATATTTGTTGTTAAACTCAAGCAAAAGAAAATACAAAGGAAAGGAGGTAAATGCTCCTCTTGTTGAAACATATTATTGTATATAGCTAATTAGAGCAAGTAATTATGAATAGAACATATGTTTTACATTGAAAATTATTTACTAATATTACTTAATTACCGAAACATTATTTTAATTATTAAATAATTTAATATAATATTATAATAACTAACTTGTAAATTATCCACCAGCAAACACATGAACTAGTTTTATGAAAATTACAAGGCAATAAAAAAATCTAACATTCTAACATCACGCATCAAAAATTCATATCTAGATCTGAATTTACCAAACATTTCCTAGAATTACAATCAATAAAAAAAAGCTAGATTGTTGTTAAATTACTCAAGAATCAAAGAAGCCTGGACCTGCTCTAGATAGAAGTTCTTTGCCAGCATCCTTCCCCATCGAAACCGTATCTTCGAAATGGTATGAGCCTTTTCTTGAAGTTTCAAGCACTGCAATATATACATATACATACATATATATGAGAAATGACAAAGTTGTTCTTATAGAAGATATAAGATTAAAAGAGAAATCTGGGAAATGTTCCGAGTGAGATGGTCATACCGCGTGTTCCATCAGGAGAAGCCACCAATCCTTTAAATATGCAATTGCCATCCTCGTCTTTGGAAGCATATCCAGCTGTAGGAGTTCGGCAAGACCCGTCAAGTGTCAACAGAAAGGCCCTCTCACATGAAACTGCCAATCGTGTTTCCTCGTGATTTAATGACGCTAGGTAATTGGCCTGTGTACAAGATAACAATAGATGAGAAGAGATTCACAGAATCACCACTTGAGTGGTTTAAGGTCAGCCATGAAATAAGCAAAGACAATACATAACATTTTTTCATCATCGCTACGACAAGCGATTCCAATAGCACCCTGTGCAACAGCTGGTAGCATTTCATCAATTGAAAGAGTAGAAGTAACGTTTTCTGTCATGCGCAAGCGCCTAAGTCCCGCTAATGCCAACAAAGTTGCCTGGACGACCCCTTCATTTTCTTAACCGTGTTTGTACATTGTCCCGGAAATTATCCTCCGCCTAAAATAAAGAAGTAATTTTATATGCTTGAATCGGAAGAGAATCTTACATAACTTCTCTGGCTCCTCCAAGAATATGTGTTGAAGTTGGCATGCATGCAGCACATGCAGCACATGAAGCAGCCAAGGAGCAGAACAAGCTGCAAAGCCATACTTATGCTGGCTAAAGTTCAAGCTGCTGTTCATTTTGTTACTTCAAGCACTATTTTAGATTTTTAGTTCAAAATGAACTGAGTTGGTATAGTGTTTAATGTAATTAGGTGCTGATAGATTGATAAATCAACTTACCTATGTGTGCAAGTAATGTTTTCATAAATTCCAATGTAACTTAATGGTGTTAGGTAGATGTTTAGGTGATGTAGTTGACTATAAATGTTTTGTTTTTCTTATTGAAAAGATAAGCTAAATGAGCTGAAGCCATAACTCCCTTGCCGCACATTTGTGAGCAAGTAAAAATACTGCCTTGTTCTGTCTTGTATTTCTTCCTCTGCTTCAAAAATCCCCAACAATATGTGAAATAACTTACCTTGAGTGATGGATATCTATGGAGTATTTGCGACTTTCTTCTGAGTGGTGCAGTACCAACGACACTCCCCGCAGGAAGCTCAGCCAAAGAAGAAGCACGCAAGGAAATGAATGCATCACGAACATCCTCAAGCTTAAGGTTGCAAGGAAGAATCGTCTTCTCTGGTAAATAAGTAGGAACGTCCTTCATTGAGAGTGGACGGTATTGTCGATATCACCATTTATTAAAGCCTCGCGATTTCTTTTGTGAACAAGCCCTTTCCACCAATGTCTGCAAGTGGTTGACTCAGGATTTTATCCCCTGTCGTCTTTATTACGACAATTTCTATAGCCCCTTCTTCAGCTAGCTCGGGATGGGAAGCCATGAGTTTGTCACGCGTCTCATGAGCTTGAGCGAGTGCTAACGGGCTGTCCTACACATCGAAAGTACATAAATAGCCAGAAGAAATTCAAGATATCCTTCAAAAAACAAGAAATGAAAGAGCTATTCACCACACCACATCGAAAGACCCTTTCTTTGAATCTGATTTTTGTGCTATTCATCCAGTGACTCAATCCTAGACTCGGGACGATAACAGGATAAGTCGTTATCTGTTCGCACTCATTTGTGTTATGTCTAGGATTCGAATATGTGTATCACATCAAAGGATCACAAAGGGGATCTATAAGTACCCATAGAGGAACATAATTATGGATTATACTTTCATTACACAGTATTAACTGAACTGACTATTAAGGACCAAGTATGCAAAAAACCGAAATTCTATTAGAAATTCACAAAACTAGCTAAAACCAAAGCTAGATTCTAGAAAACAAATTAAACCCAGAGAAACCATCCAAGTGTTTTAACAAATTAGAGAGAAGATCACTTTCCAGCATTATAATTTAACAACTTACAAAGCAACAATTCAAAGAATGTACCTTCCTCTAGTATCAGGTGTACAAATTGGCCTTTGAATTACAGGTAATAAATCACCAAAGATGAGCTTTCAAAGCAGTGTCTTGTGCAACAAATATATCTGGCAGTAAACTGTAAGTTGCTGCTAATGGCCAAATTTCTCTTTTTTTTTTTTTCTTTTTCTAGTTTTGAGGGGAAAAAAAGAAAAAATTTTAAGCTAAAATTATTACAGGTGGAATTTCAGTTCCTTCATGCTCTTGTTCTTCATCAGTTTCTTTATTTTCACTTTGTTTATCTTCTTCTATTTCATTTGATTCTTCATCAGCTGTTGGTACTGGTACGAACTGTGTTTTTTGCTTCATCTCTTTGGCTTTGCCCCATAGCACCACATATACTCCACATACTATCATTAATCCCCCTATGATACTGTTGATTTCCGAGGAAAAAAGAGAAAGAATTAGAAATTAAAACACCATTTGCAGCTAAGTTATTTGAGTTTGGATGTGAGTGTTGTGTAGGTATAAAGATAGCAATTTGATTCGGGTTTATATAATGTAATTTTTGGATTTAGTTGTTTTAAATTTGGGTGTTTTCTGGTTTGAATGTTTTTATAGTTGAGAGTTTGAGTGTTAGTGTTGGGTAAGTATAAAGGTAGAATTTTATCGGGGTTTAGATCATTTAATTTTGGGTTTTAATTGTTTGAAGTTTGAGTATTTTCGAGTTTAAGTTTTTTTGTAGTTCAAAGTTTGAATCTGAGTGTTGTGTGTAGGTATAAAGATAACAACTTGATTCAAGTTTAGATCATGTAATTTTAGATTTTAGTTGTTTTATGATTTTGGAGGTTTTCGAGTTTGAGTTTTTCTAAGTTTAAAGTTTGGGTGTAAATGTTATGTAAACTTAATGAGTTTAGATCATGTAATTTTGAGATCTAATTGTTTAGGTTCGAGTGTTTTCAGATTTAAGTTTTTTTTATGGTTCAGTTCTTTTTAAGTTCAAATTGTCTTGAGTTTAGCTGGAGTTCAAGTCAATCTTAAGATATATCTAAATTCAACCATTTTTTAGTTTAAATTTTCAGGTTTGAATTTCTTTGAATTCAACTCGGATTTGAGTCAATTTTAGGGTTTTTTTTTATTTTGAGTTTTTAAGTTTAGGATTTTCTATTTGGGTTTTAAGTTCTAATTGATATGTTTAAAAATAACTTCACATTTTTTAAGTCATATTTTCAAGTTTAAATTGTTTTAGGTTTAATTCAAATTCGAGTTAATCTCAAGGTAGAATTGAGTTTTCCAAGTTCTAATCTGGAGTTTTCTTTTTCGTATTCAAATTATTATAGTATATTAATCTTTTCAAATTTAAAGTTTTTATCTTTCGAGATTTGGTCTCATTTTGCCACCATTTTTTCTATATTCATATTATAATTACTATGTTAGTGCTATAAGAATATAATAAAATAGTAAAGCAAATATGACATAATGTACCTTCCTAAATGCAACTTTTCATCGAGTAACAAAGACCCCACAATAGCAACAAGCACAAGCCCCAATGGATTGAATATAGCTGCATACAATGGTCCCTTCAACCTAACAGCCCATGATACCAAGAACACGAACAAAGCAGATCCCATAATTCCCTGCAACATAACCAAAAAAACAATGTCAACATGTTCAATTTCCCCCCAAAAGAAAAACCCAACATGTAGCCATTAACATACCACAAAAGCAACAGCTAAAAGCCTAACATTCCACCCAAGCCTCCATTGATTCCAATCCCTCACAGTACAAACTGCATACAAAGCTCCTTGTATTGATCCCATCAAACACATCAAAGCAGTGCTTGAATACAAGTAAGGGAACCCCACACTCATTTTAGCCTAACAAAGTTCAAAAGCTAAGTACGAAAAAGACCATGTAAGTAGAGTGAAATTGATGGAATGGGAAAAGGAAAAGAACCCAAGTTTTACCTGATTGATCAACCACAATGAGAAAGAAACACAACTCAAAAGACCAAAAAAAGCACCGATAATGAAGTGACCAGTGCCATGATATGAAGGCCCAGGACCTACTTGTTGATGATGATGATGCTTTAAAAGGTTTATATTTGTTGACCAGATGTTTATATCTATACCTTTGTAAAATGTGAATACCATTGCTCCACCTATTCCTATTAATGTCCCACACACTTTGGCTTTCCCTGCATTTGTTCTTATTGCCAGTTTCTCCATTCTGTGATCATAATTAACTTTGTTTCAATACATGTAAAAACTAGAACTCTCAACGGAGTCAAAAAAAAACTAGAGATAAAATCCAACATAAACACCAGGAACCCAATACCACACCCATTGAAGTATCCAACGCACACAAAAAATAAAAGTCAACCAAGGGTTAAGAAGTGTACTTGAAACAAATGGCCAAAATAAAAGTAAAGGCTGGAGCAAGGTTGACTATGGCTGCAACAAATGTTGCAGACGTATGCACCAAGCTTTGCAGGTACAAGTTTTGAACCAATGATCCTCTGTAAAATATATTTACAATTAGCTTAAAACAAACAGAGTTTTGTATATATACATATATACACATATAAATTGAAGTTAAAAATACCCAAATAATCCAGAAAGAAAGGCTTGAAGTAGTACTTTTCTATTAATTTTCTTAAAGCTCTTCCTGTAAAAAAAAACACAAATAAAAAAAAAACCTGATAAAAGAACAACTGAAACCAAAAAAGATTAAGCTTTAACCTTCAAAAATAAGAGCAAAGGGAACCATGATAACAGTGGCGAACATGAATCTATAAACCACAATAACGCTTAAACTCATCCCATCATTAGCAGCCAACTTATACATTACATTAATACCAGCAAATATGATCTGTATCAATACCATTAACAAAGGCGGCTTTACACTAGAAAAAATATTCACACTTCGACCCATTTTATGTATAAAACCTCAATAATATGAAACCCAAACAAAGAAAAAAAACCCAGAAATCTTTGTTGCTTTTCTTTTGTTTTCTCCTCTTAATCACCCAAGAATGCACGTATATAAAGAACCCAGGAATGCATGTGTATAAAGCCTTATTTTCTCAATCTTCCAAAGAGTCCAAAAGTAGAAGGGGAATCTTGGAGATTCTCATGCCATACATGATATATGTAATTAAAATTAATTATAACTTTTATAAATTAAAAAAAAATCAACATTTAGGATTGTTTTAATTAAAGTTAATAAAATTTAAAAATTTCCATATTAAAGCACATACAGTTGGCACAAGTTGTACCAACCAAGCAAATTTCCCTTATTTCCAAGAATATTTATAGAAATATATATAGGAGGGATCCACTTAGACGGGTGTAAAATTTAAATGGTTTTTATATAATTAATAATTTAATAATTAACGTCATATTTTATATTTCATTTATGTAGATCATATATGACAAGTTTGACATGAATTAAAATTTTTTGACTATTCAATTTATTTAAATAACTTTCAACCGTTAAATGCATCTTAATATAGACAATATTAAGATCAACATCCAAGATCAAAAAACAAAAACACCATAACCATAAGACCAACATCCAAGATCAAACCACCACAAAAAAATGAAAAAGAAATTGAACAAGGTTCTTCTTTTTTTGAGCTTACTGTTACTTTGAACACAACCAGTATTACAAGCATCGTAGCAATCCACCTGTGGTGCCACGTTTTCCATTTGTGAACTTAAAATTTCAATATTGAAAAAAAAAAAAGAAATTTAAATAGTCAGCAATGTGATAAACAAGTACAATTTGACATTTTTTTAATACAATATTTTAGTTTCTACCTTTTTTTTTTTACTTAATCCTTAGTTTTTTTTTTTACCACAATCAATACTTTAAAAAAAGATAATTTTTTGGTGACCAAAATGAAAGTGAGAAAATAATTTAGTTTGCATAGTTAACCGCAGTTAGAGATTTAACGATTGGGTAACTAAAATGAAAGCGCCTTAAAGTTGAGTGACAAAATTGCAATGGCCCAAAATAAAAGCCCCCTAAAAGTTAAGTGACCAAGTAGGTAGTTTACCCTATATTCTATTGGTATAATAACAAATTTAGTACTCAAAATTTTACAAATTGTGTCAAATTGGTATTGTTTAACAAATTTAACCCAAAAAACATTTACACTTCTATCAATTTGGTCTCGATTTAACAAATTTAGCTCGTAACATTTACATATTCTGTCTAACAACACAAAATATATATAAACATTAAGCACTAAATTTATTATTATACCAATCAAAATTATATATAATTAACGGAAAACCATGATTAATTGTCCTTAATTAGTTGTTTATTTTCAAAATTGAAAGACTAAATTGTTCTAATTTTTTTAGGAAGAATCAATTTGCTCATAGGTATTAAATATTTTTACCAAAAAAAAAAAATAAATCCACCACTTACACGTAACAAATTAATCACAATTTTTAAATAATTATATTAAATTAAAATATATGTTAAATTCAACCATCAAAACCATTTTAAGAGATGAGATGATGATTATGACAAGCTCTCATAGGTTCATGCACACAACACAAAGAAAACCCTTTCATTGGATAATTCTACTCATAAAAACAACATATAAATTGCTAGCTATATATTGCTGCTACATAGCTATAATAATATATATATAATAAATGATCTAATATCATGTGTACAAATTAGCCTTTGAATTACAGCTTTCAAAACAGTGTCTTGTGCAACAAATATATCTGGCAGTTAACTGTAAGTTGCCGCTAATGCCAAATTTCTTTTTTTTTTTTCTAGTTTTGAGGGGAAAAAAAGACAATTTTAAGCTAAAATTATTACAGGTGGAATTTCAGTTCCTTCATGCTCTTGTTCTTCATCAGTTTCTTTATTTTCACTTTGTTTATCTTCTTCTATTTCATTTGATTCTTCATCAACTGTTGGTACTGGTACTAACTGTGTTTTTTGCTTCATCTCTTTGGCTTTGCCCCATAGCACCACATATACTCCACATACTATCATTAATCCCCCTATGATACTGTTGATTTCCGAGGAAAAAAGGGAAAGAATTAGAAACTAAAACACCATTTGCAGCTAAGTTATTTGAGTTTGAGAGTTTGAGTGTTAGTGTTGGGTAAGTATAAAGGTAGAATTTGATTCGGGTTTAGATCATTTAATCTTGGGTTTTAATTGATTTAAGTTTGAGTATTTTCGAGTTTAAATTTTTTTGTAGTTCAAAGTTTTGAGTCTGAGTGTTGTGTGTAGGTATAAAGATAACAACTTGATTCAAGTTTAGATAGTGTAATTTTGGGTTTTAGTTGTTTTATGATTTTGGAGGTTTTCGAGTTTGAGTTTTTTTAAGCTTAAAGTTTGGGTGTAACTGTTATGTAAACTTAATGGGTTTAGATCATGTAATTTTGAGATCTAATTATTTAGGTTCGAGTGTTTTCAGATTTAAGTTTTTTTTATGGTTCAATTCTTTCAAGTTCAAACTATCTTAAGTTTAGCTGGAGTTCAAGTCAATCTTAAGATATATCTAAATTCAACCTTTTTTAGTTTAAATTTTCAAGTTTGAATTTCTTTGAATTCAACTCGGATTTGAGTCAATTTTAGGGTATTTTTTTTATTTTGAGTTTTTAAGTTTAGGATTTTCTATTTGGATTTTAAGTTCTAATCCATATGTTCAAAAATAACTTCACATTTTTTAAGTCATATTTTCAAGTTTGAATTGTTCTGGGTTTAATTCAAATTCGAGTCAATCTTAAGGTAGAATTGAGTTTTTCAAGTTCTAATCTAGAGTTTTTTTTTCCGTATTCAAATTATTATAACCTTGATTTTTTTTTTCTTTCAAATTTAGTATATTAATCTTTTCAAGTTCAAAGTTTTTATCTTACGAGATTTGGCCTCATTTTGCCACTATTGTATCTATATCCATATTATAATTACTATGTTAGTGCTATAAGAATATAATAAAATAGTAAAGCAAATATGACATAATATACCTACCTAAATGCAGCTTTTCATCGAGTAAAAAAGATCCCACAATAGTGTAGCGACGTAAAAATTTTGTGAATTCGGGTCGCTAATTGTGGCGATTTATTGAGAGTTCGAAATTGAAATTTGGTTATAAAACAAACCAGGAGTCGCCACCGATCCTTTTTTCTAGGTGTGATCGGACACCTATTAGATTTCTTTTTAAAAACGAGAAAAAGGCCGAGTTAAGGTCTACGTTAAAAGCTGGAGAAAAATTAGGATTTGGGAGTCAGTTACGCGCGAGGAAGGTATTAGCACCCTCGCGACGCCCAAAATTGGTATCTCATAAACACGTGATGTCTTAATTTTCAAAATTTGCAAGTTTAATGTAAAATTTAGTCGTGATCCGGTTAAAAAATGAGAAATTTTTTTTGTTTATTTCGATTTTTGAGGAGGGTATATCGCTTTAACACGAGTCAATTGACATTCACCCAACATAGCGATGAACTCGATGACTTAATGTTAAATCGGTACATTGCCTTGATTATCGAAATTAATTGAGAAAACAGGAACATAATTTCCAAAGCGATGCAAGACATAATTGATTAAAATAGGCAAATGAAATGGCTCGGTATATATTGAAACTAATACCAAACATAACGATAATATTAAAAAATAATAACTATGCATGCAAGATTAAATGTAATAATAGTATTGAATACAAGAACATAACGAATATACATGTGTAAAAATGATATTAAGTTTATATACGCAACAATGTATAAAAGCATAATACTATAAGCGTATACAATGCATATAACAGATACATGTAATAAGATACATAAGTATATTAAAAGTACATGCACAGACATAATATAGAATATCAAAATAAAGTAGAAAGTGATACTATATACACATATACATATATACAGACATAATAAAAATACACACTAAGATAACAATAATACTAAAAATGATGATGTAATATAAAGAAAAATGAATGTAACATAAGAATATTAAAATAAGGTAATTAAGACAATATTATATATACTTACATAATATAACAAAAAACACATATATATACATATGTAGGGTACAAAAATGCATATAATAGTTATTAGAAATATATACATGACATGATATTAAAAGAATTATATAAGTATAATAGTATTTAAGAATATATACAAAAGATAATATAAAGTATGGACATGGAACGATATATATATATATATATAAAAGAAAATAATTAATAATACCGAAAACATGCACGTAATATATCTAGAACATATACGATATATACATAACATACAAAAATACATATGTAATAAAGTATTAAAAATTTATACGTGACGTATATAAAAAAAGGTGTTTAAAATACATACATGACGTGGTATTTAATATGTACATATAAGATAATACAATAACATAAATAATATGATGTTAAAATATATACATAGAAGGTTATAAAAATATATAACTAATAATATTGAAAATATCTATATATAACAGAATATTTAAAACACATATATGTAATATATAAAAATTATATACATAATACATTATATGCGTATATTACAGGCACATACATATATAATATTATACATTAAGACATATAATAAATATATTTAATGTAACAAAAATGAATACTATAACTAATGAATAACAGAAAATGAAAACAAGTAAATTAGAAATAAAGCAGTAAATTAACCAAAGGACTAAATTGAACTTAAAATAACATTTTTGAGCGAAATTAGAAATAAAATAGCAGGAAAGGACCAAAATGTCACACGCATATAATTTGGGAGGGCCAAAATGGGTAATAACCTTTTATCCTATAACATGCAGCATCAACAGGACTAAATTGGGAAGAGAATGAAACATCTGTGCATAAATTAAAAGCAGAAAAATGAAAATTGAAAGAAACAAAAATGCGGGAGGGCCGAATGTGTAATTAAACCATCAGATGAAAACACGCGGGTCTAAACGGAAGCAGGTCGGGTCGATTCGTTTTACTTCAAAACGATGCCGTTTCATATCAGTAGAAACCAAGCCAAACGACGCCGTTTGACAAGCAGTATAAAAGTCAGAGATTTTTTTTTATTTCATTTCAGCCATGTATTTTAAAAAAGAAAGGGGAAAGGGACTTGATGCTCGAGCATGAGCGATTTCGCGATCGGACTACCGTCCCGTCTGTTGGCGGCCACCGTATACGGTGGCCTGAAGTGCAAAATCGCCTCTTTTTAGCCCTTTTTGTTCCCTCGTTCTAGAGCTGCAGTCAATGTAACCAAAAAGAACCCCATGAAGGCCGGTAGAAATCAAAACGTTTCGGTTCTAAACTCTGATCACTCCAAAAAGGTAAAAGTTGATATATTTTGTATCTATTTAAGGATAATAGTGGTAGGAGGGAAAAGAAACACAGAAATAACCTTTTTTTTCTCTGATTGCTTCTCAATATTTGTTTGCATTTGTATTATTTTTTTGTGAAACTGCCGAATCTCCAACCCCTTTACAGTGTTTCATTCGGCTTTTTATAGCCACTTTCATTACATGATGTTATTATTTATTTTGATGTACTTGCTTATGTCTTGTTTGTCTGTCATTTCTGCAGGGTATGGAACGGAGCAGATGGTAGTGGCGCCAGAGGAGCAGTTGGTGGTGCGGCGCAACAGGGCAAGTGGGGAGGGTAGTTGCGGCTAGGGTTTCTGCAATTGGGGGTTTTGGGTTTTGGTAATTGGGCCAAAAGGGGTTAGTGTAATTAGGATTGGGTTAGGGTAATTTTGGTTAGTGGGTTTTAGGGTTATTGATTTAGTTAGTTGGGTTTTAGGGTTATTTTGTATCTGGGCCAAAATTGGCTTGTAACAGCTGCCCCTCTTTGCTCATTGTCGTGCAACGGGAATAAAGCAAAGACAAAATGAAAGGCCAATTTTGCCCTGTCTTGCTGAGTCTTGACTTCATTAGTGCTCGTCTTGTTCAGATAGTCTCTTTCCAGTCTACTGTATTTTCTAGCTTTGGTTCAATCCATTGCCTCTTCTGATATATGCCTTATAACTTTAATCTAACCCTCAATCTGCTCTTCTATCACTTCAGTGAGATAGGGCTTGTGGTCTTTTCTTCTGTAACTTTAGAAAAGTAAGATTTGATATCCTCGATCAGCTTCACTGAAACTTCAGGGAAAAAAGATCTGGTGTCTTCAATCAGCTTCAATCTTTATTCTTTACTTGACATGTGATCTTGAGTTCAACTCATTTCTCGCAATATGAATTGACTTTTTAAAAACAGACATTAAAAACAAAAATTGAAAATACCTCAGCATGTGAACTGAGGCTCAACTCATTTCTCGCAATATGGGTTGATTTTTGAAAAAGAAATTAAAGGCAGAAATTAAAAGGCTCAACTCATCTCTCGCAATATGAGTTGATAATTTGAGAAGTAGATTTCGAAAAACAGAAATTAAAGGCTCAACTCACCTCTCGCAATATGAGTCAGAAATTAAAAGACTTAACTCACTTCTCGCAATATGAGTCAGAAATAAAAACACAAAAATTGAAAATACCTCAGCGTGCCCCGAGGCTCAACTCACCTCTCGCAATATGAGTTGATTTTTTTTAAAAAAACATAAATTAAAGTTACCTCAACGTGTCTTGAGACTCAACTCACCTCTCGCATTATGAGTTGGTTTTTGAAAACATAAATTGGAATTACCTCAACGTGTCTTGAGGCTCAACTCACTTCTCGCAATATGAGTTGATTTTGGAAAACATAAATTGGAATTACCTCAACGTGTCTTGAGGCTCAACTTACTTCTCGCAATATGAGTTGATTTTGGAAAAACATAAATTGAAATTACCTCAACGTGGCGAGGCTCAACTCACTTCTCGCAATATGAGTTGATTTTGGAAAATTAAAAACATGATTTGAACAACAGAATTTGAAAATATCTCGGCATGTGACCCGAGGCTCAACTCACCCCTCGCAGTATGAGTTGAATTTTTGAAAATAGAATTTGAAAATACCTTAGCGTGCCTCAAGGCTCAACTCACCTCTAGCAATATGAGTTGATTTTTTTTTTTTTGAAAAGTAGATTTCGAGAAACAGAAATTAAAGGCTCAACTCATCTCTCCCAATATGAGTTGATCTTTGAAAAACATAAATTGAATACAGAAATTTAACATACCTCAGCTTGCCCTGAGGCTCAACTCACTTCTCGCAATATAAGTTGAAATTAAAACACAAAAATTGAAAATACCTCAGCGTGCCCCGAGGCTCAACTCATCTCTAGCAATATGAGTTGACTTTTTGAAAGCATAAATTGAAATTACCTCAATGTGTCTTGAGGCTCAACTCACCTCTTGTAATATGAGTTGATTTTTGAAACATCAATTGAAAACAGAAATTTAACATACCTCAGCTTGCCCTGAGGCTCAACTCATTTCTCGCAATATGAGTTGATTTTCCTTGAAAGGCATGAATTAAAAACATCAAAATACCAAAACCTGTCCTTTGGTAGAACTCAGGTATCTTTTCACTTGATTCAATGCGACTCTCATTCCAGATTTCTTGCTCTGCTGGAGTACCTGTATATGCCATGCATGATGATATGCACATGTTTGTCTTAAATGCCTTTATGCCTACATGATTATGCAGTGCGCCTTAGGCATATTCGTCATATGTCTTTTTCGTCACGAGTTTTCATTATCTGCGTTCATTGCTTTGATTTTTGACTTTCTCTTCAGGCCTCATACCCATATTCAAGCTTCATGAGTAATCGACGTTTCTCAGGCATCACTCTTTTGCCTCTGGTTGAACTCCGTTCTTGCCTTGAAGCTCTTGTGCTTATCAAATTTTCATCCAAGTAATGCTTAACATTTCTTTTGTTTAGAGCATATCATTTCACTATTTATCATGTAAATAAACACATAATGAGATGCATGAAAAAGGTCAAGTAGGGACAAAAATGATATCTCACATTCATTTATTTCAAGTGTGGCAAACAAAGAAAGTTAACCAATGAGAGTAAAAAATGTCAAAAAGAAGGAAAAGATCGTATTCAACGGATACAAATGCTCTAGATATTCGACACATGAACTCTTCCACGTTCCTCAATCAAGAATCTTTTCGAGTCTGGCTCCTTGCGTAGAAGATTTCGAGTTTTCAGATATGCTTCGAATACTGTAGTCTTACTATTTGTCGCACAGTTTAAAATGCCTTGCCTTGTAAGCCGAGTGTTTGCTTCATTAGAACGCCCTTTCGGGTTTTCATCCTAATCTTTTGTGTTTAATCAAAGCGCCCTTTGCGGGTTTTCACCTTGATCCCTTTTCTTTTTTTTTTTTAGATGCCCTTTTCGGGTTTTCATCTCAAGCATAATATTTCTTCACAGCTTCTGAGTTCACTGGATTCGGTAGCAACATCCAAGATCAAACCACTACAAAAAAATGAAAAAGAAATTGAAAAAGATTTTTTTTTTGAACTTACTATTGCTTTGAACGCAACTAGTACTACAAGCGTCGTAGCAATCCACCTCTGGTGCTACGTTTTCCATTTGTGAACTTAAAATTTCAATATTGAAAAAAAAAAGAAATTTAAAATAGTCAGCAATGTGATAAACAAATATAATTTGACAATTTTTTAATACAATATTTTAGTTTCTATCCTTTTTTTACTTAATCCTTAGTTTTTTTTTTTACCATAATCAATACTTTAAAAAAAGATAATTTTTTGGTGACCAAAATGAAAGTGAGAAAATAATTTAGTTTGCATAGTTAACTGCCGCTAGAGATTTAACGATTGGGTAACTAAAATGAAAGCGCCTCAAAGTTGAGTGACAAAATCACGAGGGCCCAAAATAAAAGCCCCCTAAAAGTTAAGTGACCAACTAGGTAGTTTACCCTATATTCTATTGGTATAATAACAAATTTAGTCCTCAAAATTTTACACATTGTGTCAAATTGGTATTATTTAACAAATTTAACCCACAAACATTTACATATTCTATCAATTTGGTCTTGATTTAATAAATTTAGCTCGTAACATTTACATATTCTGTCCAACAAAAATATATATATATAAACATTAAGCACTAAATTTATTATTATACCAATCAAAATTATATATAATTAACAGAAAACCATGATTAATTGTCTTTAATTAGTTGTTTATTTTCAAAATTGAAAGATTAATTTGTTCTAATTTTTTTAAGAAGAATCAATTTACTTATAAATATTAAATATTTTACCAAAATAAAAAAATTAAATCCACCACTTACATATAATAAATTAATAACAATTTTTAAATAATTATATTAAATTAAAATATATGTTAAATTCAACCATCAAAACCATTTTAAGAGATGAGATGATGATTATGGCAAGCTCCCATAGGTTCATGCACACAACACAAAGAAAAACCCTTTCAGTGGATAATTCTACTCATAAAAACAACATATAAATTGTTAGCTATATATTGCTGCTACATAGCTATAATAATATATAATAAATGATCTAATATCATTTGTACAAATTGGCCTTTGAATTACAGGTAATAAATCACCGAAGATGAGCTTTCAAAACAGTGTCTTGTGCAACAAATATATCTGGCAGTAAACTGTAAGTTGCCGCTAATGGCCAAATTTCTTTTTTTTTTTAGTTTTGAGGGGAAAAAAGACGAAATTTTAAGCTAAAACTATTACAGGTGGAGTTTCAGTTCCTTCATGCTCTTGTTCTTCATCAGTTTCTTTATTTTCACTTTGTTTATCTTCTTCTATGCCAATTGATTCTTCATCAACTGTTGGTACTGGTACTAACTGTGTTTTTTGCTTCATCTCTTTGGCTTTGCCCCATAGCACCACATATACTCCACATACTATCATTAATCCCCCTATGATACTGTTGATTTCCCAGGAAAAAAGAGAAAGAATTAGAAACTAAAACACCATTTGCAGCTAAGTTATTCGAGTTTGGATGTGAGTGTTGTGTAGGTATAAAGATAGCAATTTGATTCGGGTTTAGATCATGTAATTTTGGGGTTTAGTTGTTTTAAATTTAGGTGTTTTCTGGTTTGAATGTTTTTATAGTTAGAGTTTGAGTGTTAGTGTTGCGTAAGTATAAAGGTCTTGGGTTTTAATTGTTTTAAGTTTGAGTATTTTTGAGTTTGAGTTTTTTTTTAGTTCAAAGTTTGAGTCTGAGTGTTGTGTGTAGGTATAAAGATAACAATTTGATTTAAGTTTAGATCATGTAATTTTGGATTTTATTTGTTTTATAATTATGGAGGTTTTCGAGTTTGAGTTTTTTAAGTTCAAAGTTTGGGTGTAACTGTTATGTAAACTTAATTCGGGTTTAGATCATGTAATTTTGATATCTAATTGTTATGTAAATTTAATTCGAGTTTTAAGTTCTAATCGTTATATTCAATAATACCTTTGCATTTTTTAAGTCATATTTTCAAGTTTGGATTGTTTTGGGTGTAATTCAAATTCGAGTCAATCTCAAGGCAGAATTAAGTTTTACAAGTTCTAAACATTTTAGAGTTTAGATTCAAATTGGAACTGTTTTAAATTCAATTCAGATCCGAGCTAATCTCAAGTTAAATTTTGATTTTGAATTTTGGGTTATTATTATTATTTTTTATTATCTACGTTTCAAGTACTAATCTGGAGTTTTCTTTTTCATATTCAATTTGTTGTAAGCTTGAGTATGTTTTCTTTCAAATTTAGTATGTTAAATCTTTTCAAGTTCAAAGTTTTTATTTTTGGAGATTCGGTCTCATTTTGCCACCATTGTTTCTATATCCATATTATAATTACTATGTTAGTGCTATAAGAATATACTAAAATAGCAAAGTAAATATGACATAATATACCTTCCTAAATGCAGCTTTTCATCAAGTAACAAAGATCCCACAATAGCAACAAACACAAGCCCCAATGGATTGAATATAGCTGCATACAATGGTCCCTTCAACCTAACAGCCCATGATACCAAAAACACCAACAAAGCAGATCCCATAATTCCCTGAAACATAACCAAAAAAACAATGTCAACATGTTCAATACCCCCCCCCCCAAAAAAAAAAAGAAAAAGAAAAATCCAACATGTAGCCATTAGCATACCACAAAAGCAACAGCTAAAAGCCTAACATTCCACCCAAGCTTCCATTGATTCCAATCCCTCACAGTACAAACTGCATACAAAGCTCCTTGTATTGATCCCATCAAACACATCAAAGCAGTGCTTGAATACAAGTAAGGGAACCCCACACTCATTTTAGCCTAACAAAATTCGAAAATTAAGTACAAAAAAAAAAAAAAAACCATGTAAGTAGAGTGAAATTGATGGAATAGGAAAAGGAAAAGAACCCAAGTTTTACCTGATTGATCAACCACAAAGAGAAAGAAATGCAACTCAAAAGACCGAAAAAAGCACCGATAATGAAGTGACCAATGCCATGATATGAAGGTCCAGGACCTACTTGTTGATGATGATGATGCTTTAAAAGGTTTACATTTGTTGACCAGATGTTTATGTCTATACCTTTGTAAAATGTGAATACCATTGCTCCACCTATTCCTATTAATGTCCCACACACTTTGGCTTTCCCTGCATTTGTTCTTATTGCCAGTTTCTCCATCCTGTTATCATAATTAACTTTGTTTCAATACATGTAAAAAATGAGAAAATTTTAGAGACAATTGGAATTGGATTCCAGTTTATATATATTCAATTTTATCTCTGGGTTTTGTGATTCTATTGAGAGTTCGAGGAGGTAATGGCAATCCACAAATTTTCACTCGCCAATGCCCTTAGTAGGTGAGGGTGCTCCTGCTGCCTATCAACTTCTCGAGCTCTTAGCAGAGTCACTGAATCCACTAGAACTCTCAATAGAATCAGAACAAAAACTAAAGATAAAATCTAACATAAACACCTGGTCCAACGGACACAAAAAATCAAAATCAACAAAGGGTTAAGTAGTGTACTTGAAACAAATGGCCAAAATAAAAGTAAAGGCTGGAGCAAGGTTGATCATGGCTGCAACAAATGTTGCAGATGTATGCACCAAGCTTTGCAGGTACAAGTTTTGGCCTAATGATCCTCTGTAAAATACCTTTACAATTAGCTTAAAACAAACAGATTTCTGTATATATACATATATACATATATATATTTAAGTTAAACATACCCAAATAATCCACAAAGAAACGCTTGAAGCAGTACTTTTCTATTGATTTTCTTCAAGCTCTTCCTATAAAAAAAACACAAATAAAAAAAAACAACTGATAAAAGAACAACTGAAACCAAAAAAGATCAAGCTTTAACCTTTCAAAAATAAGAGCAAGCGGAACCATGATAACAGTGGCGAACATGAATCTATAAACCACAATAAGCCTTAAACTCATCCCATCATCAGCAGCCAACTTATACATTACATTAACACCAGCAAATATGATCTGTACCAATACCATTAACAATGGCGGCTTTATACTATGAAAAATATTCTCAATTCGACCCATTTCTATGTATAAAACGTCAAAAATATGAAATCCCAACAAAGAAAAAAAAAACCCAGAAATCTTTGTTGATTTTTTCTTGTTTTCTCTGCTTAATCCTAAGCTAGAGGAGAACCCAAATTTGAAAAATTAAAAACCCAGGAATGTGTATAAATCCTTTACTCTTTTTTTTCAAAAGTAAATTATAACAGATAATTATTGTTATTTAATGATTTAATTATCATTAATTTTTTGAAGAAAAATTAAATTAATTAAATTAAAATAAAAAAGATAGTAATTTTCTCTAACTTCCAAAGAATCCAAAAATAGAACGGGTCTTAGGCGTAGGAGTTGTGAATGAACTGATTAGATAAACTAAATAGATATTCAGTATATTTATGTTCTCTCTTGGGGATTCTCATGCAAAAATAAATGGTAATATATATATTTTTTCAAATAATGTAGAAAATATTTTTAAATTAGTAAATGTGATATTTTATTATAAATATTTTAGGTAAACTACACCTAATGTCATTAAATTAACGGTAAGTTTACGTTTCAGACATTTAACTTTAAAAAGTTATAAAATAGTCACTAAACTGGCTAGTAAGTTTTAAGTGACAATTCGACAATTGGTATAGTGGATCGATACCTCTCGATAAGTAGAAGAACATACTTTAAATCTATGTCAATGTGATAGTTAGTATCGAAGATCGAAGATGAAAACTGATTGAATTTTAGTTCGTAGAATTATAACAATGGTGTAAATATAAAAGTATACAATATAATAAAATGATACTATTTAAATTTAAAATAATATTTAGAATTTACTTGGTTATCCATAAAATCAATTATAAAATTTATAATATAAGTAATTAAAATTAATTATAACTTTGATAAATTTAAAAAATTAACATTTAGGATTGTTTTAATTAAAGTTAATAAAATTTAAAATTTTTCATATTAAAGCATGTACACTTGGCACAATAAAAATTATACCAACCAAGCGAATTTTCCTTATTTGCAAGAATATTTATAGAAATATATATAGCAAGGATCCACTTAGACGGATGTAAAATTTAAGTAGTTTTTATATAATTAATATTTTAATAATTAACGTCATAGTTTATATTTTATTTATATAGATTATGCATGGTAAGTTTAACATAAATTAAAAATTAAAAAGTTACGGAAATGTGTAAAACCAGTGTAAGTGAATTCCTCCCTCTCTTTGTCTCTCTCTCTCTATATAATTTTTTATAAGGTTTCTGCAATTAGTCCTTGTACTTTGAAAAAGTTGTGGATTTAATTTCTTTACTTTAATTTGGTTATTTTTAGTACTTAAAATTTTAAAATTTTAAACTTTTAGGTCCTCATTGAGCTATAATTGTTAAATTTATTAATTTTTAATTTTTTTGTTGCTAAATGTTTTTTTTTCTTAAATTTTGGTTGTTAATTTCAAAAAAAAAAAATTCATTTTCAATTTTTGCTTATGATTTTTTATTTTTATTAGTTAATTAGATTTAAACATTTTCAAATTCAATTGTTTTGCTTATTTTGTTTTCATATTATTTTCAATGTTTTTTTCTTAATTCTTTTATAAAAGATATTTAATTTTAAGTAATCTAAAAAAATTAAATTAAGTTAAAAAAATTCAAAAAATAAACACATTTTCCCTCCATTTCCCAAATAAACATAAAATCAAACAACATAAAATATTATGAATTTATGATTACATATGTTGCTAGTTTCCTTTGCTTCTTCCTCCTGTTTTTCTTCTTTCTCCTTAGTTCTCACATACATACATATAAACTTTCCCTTACATTTCCCTATGATCAAACAATGGGTGCCTCAGTTTTCACTTTTTTTACAATGGGTTCTTCTTTCTTAGCTTCTTCACTTTTCTTTTCGGCCAAAACAATAACCTCATCTTCTTCTTCTTCTTCTTCCTTTTTCTTTTGCTTTTCAGCTTCAACCATTGTTTTTGCCTCAACAATGACTTCTTCTTTCTTTGGGGCCTCCTTTGGAGCCTCAACAATGACTTCTTCTTTCTTTGGGGCCTCCTTTGGAGCCTCAACAATGGCTTCTTCCAATTTCTTTGGCGCCTCGACAATGGCGGCTTCTTCTTTAATCTTTGGTTCTTCAACAGTTATTGTCTCCACCTTAGTTTCATTGCTCTTTTCTTCCTGTACAAAGAAAAAATGTATGTTAATGGGAAGCTTTTCATGTATGATATATTAGAGTGTTAAGATATTACATTATTAAGCAATGAACCAAGAGAATTCGGCTTGGTTTCATCAGCTTCCTTCACGACCACCGGTTCGTCTTTTGTTTCAACCGGCTGAACGGATTCTTCCTTGATCAGTTCTGGTGCGGCGACGGTGGCCGGTGAGTTTTCATCTTTCAAAACCTTTGGTTTAGTAGCACAAGCACCCATTATCTATTTCTTGTTCTTTTACCTTTCTCTTTCTTGGGATTTTTTTATATATATGCAGGAGAAAGGTTGAAAGAAGAAGAAGAAGAAGATTGAGGAAGCAAAATGGAAGGAGTTTATTGTGATGAGATGATTAGGGTTACATTGAGGGGCTTTTATAAGGTTTGGTTTTGGGTTCTTTGAGTGGTGTAGAATGAGTTAAGGAAAGCCATTGGTTGCCAAATTCACAATCTATTTTTGTCTTGGAATCATTGAAAAATAAGTTAGGCTTTTTAATTTTTTCTTTTCATACAATTTATCTTTCATTTTCTTAGGATGGTTTAAAAATAAATTAAATTTAATCAAGGAAGTTAAATGAGATGGTAAAAATTTTTCCTATCTTGACCATTGGTCAAGGGTTCAATTCTCACTTTAAGCATGAAGCAACTTTAAAATTCAAGACCAACATCTACTCGTAATAGACCTACAGAATACGGAGGATTAGATACCCAACATCTAACCCTGATAAGATACTATCCATTTTGGGTACACACGGCCCTCATAACTTTGCTCTTGGGAGTACCCATACACCCCAAAAAGTCTCTTATATAAACCTGGTGTCTCTCGTGCTCTGCCGATCTGGAATTTGCCTAAGGTATTATATTATCAATTATATACTACTAATTAATCAATTGTTTAATGATAAAAAAATTAATCAATTATTTACTACTAATATTAATTATGATGCATTATTATTTTACTATTATTAATATTTGTAATTATGAAATTTACAATCAATATTTGCTTTTATATTTTTTTATTAATTGTTAATTATCAAAATATTTGAACTAATAACTTTATTTCAAAAGGGTATACAATCTTGCTTTAATGATGTAATTTTTTTTAGTTAAACGAAAAATTGATATAATTTTAAAATTTTATTAATAATGTATAAACTTTTATTAATAATTTAAGCAAATTTTGACATTTTAAAGATGAAATACATAATTACGGTATTATTAATAATTTACTATTTTGTTATGAATTGTTAAATACTATGTAATTTATTATTTACTAAAACATTTTTAATATTATTAATATGTCAATGTTATTTTTAATATACTAATTATTTATTAAACATGTTATTAATTCAAATATTCTAGTTTATAATAATTTAAAACATTAACTAAATTATTTTGTTCTCTCTACTAAAAAATGAACAAATTAGTCCCTATAAGTTAAATGGAAGAGTAAATGGGTCTCTGTGTTAAAAATTTCGATCCATTTTTTGTAACGCCCCTAACCCGAATCCGTCACCGAAATAGAGTTATGGAGCATTACCGGAGTTACCGATTTATTTATCAGATATTTCATTTTATCTAACGTTCATATTTGGAACCAATTAAAATCAAACATATTATCCCTTAACGTACTTATTTTTCTCGATATGTTTTACTTAAATTTATTACTCGTCTCAATTTAATTAATTTCCTTGTATTAACGTATCAAAAATAATCACCTATTTACATGTCATGATAAATATCATTCTCTTGCCATTTCTTCATAAACATAAAATCAGGGAATTCATTATATCGATATTTCATGCATTTAAAAATACAATTCAAGTTATACTAACTTACCTCGTTACTTATACATGTTTATAATTTCATTAATCCGATATCTTTTCTTTTCCACGTTCAAGTCTCGTATTCGAGTTATCCGGATCTTTATAAAGAAATTTGATCGTCGTTTTTTCATTTATTTCATGTTGTAATACATTCAACTAATACTCTAAACAAAATTACCATTTTACCCCTAAACTTTTAATTAATGACGATTTCATCCTTAGGTTAAAATAAAATAAAATTATTGCAATTTAATCCTTATTTCCAGCCGTTATTCTCAAACAAATTGATAACGAACCATTAATTCTATAAAATATCAGAATTTTCCATAATTTCAACACTTTTCAATTTAATCCTTAAAATATGTTTTTCCCTGATCTTGAGCTAAATTAATAATTTCATTCAATTTTGTAATTTTAAATAATAAAATAATTCATTTCATGCAATTTGGTCATTTCTGACATTTTTACAAAATTGCCCATAAACTTTTTTACTTTTATTCAATTTAGTCCATGAGCCTAAAACATGCAAATTAGCCATGCTAGCTGAATATTCATACATATTTTCCTCCTCCTCCTCTCCATTCCACATCCTTTATTTATATAACATGCAACAAGTAACATTATCAATAATTTCACTATTTACTTATATGTATATTCAAAACTGTCCATTTGCGTCATAGTTACTAAATTATTTATATCTTAAGGTACAGAACTCGAAATTAAGATCCGCTAATTTTCCATGAAACTAGACTTACATATCTTATTACCATAAAATTTTCACAATTTTTGGTTTAGCCAATAAGTACAGTTTATTCTTTAAATTTACCCCTGTTCTGCTGTCTGACAGTTCCGACCCTTCTTCACTAAGAATTAATTATCTCATCGTACGAGATTTGGATCATGTTCCCGCTTATTTCTATTGAAAATAGACTCATTAAGGATTCTAAACATATAAATTTAAGCCCCTAATTATTTTTATCCAATTTTTGATGATTTTCCAAATTCAGAACAGGGGAACCCGAAATCATTCTGACCTTGTCTCACAAAAGTTATTGTAGCTCATGATTTAGAACTCCATTGCTTACATAATTTCTTTTATAAGAAACTAGACTCAATAAGCTTTAATTTCATATTTTATTCATCCTATAATTCGATTTCTACAATTTTTGGTGATTTTTAAAAGTTAGGCTACTGCTGCTGCCCAAAACAGTTTTAGTGAAAAATATTGATTTCCATTTAGCCCCAAATTTCATAGTTCATACAATTCAATCCTTGTTCAATTAACTCCTCAATTGAGATAATTTTTCTCATTTAATACTTTATTCCATCATTTTAAACTACTTCATAACCCTTGAAAACCAGAACTTTAACACTAGACCTTAATTCCAAACTCTTTCACAATTAGGTCCTAAACCAATTTTCATCAATTTTACTTGATAAAATCACCATATGTCAAAATTAAAACTTCAATTCTATGTTTATTCATCATATTATTCCAGTAATCATCCATAAAAACTTCAAAAATTAGCCATGGAATCAAAAACTAATGAAATAGTAAGTTGGACCCAATTGTAAAAGTCCAAAAACATAAAAATTTCAAGGAGAAAGCAAGAATTAAACTTACATGAAGCTAGAGTATGAAAACCAGCTTGAACCCTTATCCATGACTGTTTTTCAGCTGATGAATATGAAGAGAAATGAAGAGAATTCTAGATATTCCAATTTAGTCCCATTTTTATTTAGTTAATTTTGGCAATTTTCCAATTTTGCCCTTATTTCACCCATTTTCTGATTTTTCTCAGCTATTGCCGCCCAAAATATCTCCTTTTTGGGCTTATTTGCACTTTAGGTCCTTCCTCATTTGAAAATTAAGCTATTTAATCATTTTAGTAACTTTTTCACCTTTTTCAATTTAGTCCTTTTATTTAATTAGCTATCAGATTTTAAAATTTCTTGATGAAACTTTAATACTAACTTATTAACACTCCATAAATATTTATAAAAATATTTATGGCTCGATTTAAAATTTTTGAGGTCTCGATACCTGTTTTCGATTCTAATTATTTTAATATATATATATATTTTTTGTACACTATTCACTATTTCAAAATTTTTCCTAACTTAACATTTAACTTATACTCACTAAATTAATAATATTTCCTACTCATTTGTCGGATTTAGTGATCTTGAATCATTGTTCGACACCACTTGAAATTAGGTCATTACAACTCTCCCCCTTTAGGGATTTTCGTCCCAAAATCTTACGAGTAAAAGTTACTTTCAACACTCATAAACACTTTTACTAATTTCTCAGAATTACAATTTGATTTAACCTCGAATATCTTTTCCTGTCACCTTTGAACTCTAGAACACAATGTTGGAACGTACGGTCAAAATTCTAAATTACCCTCTCAGGGACACATATACTCAGCTGATCTGTCAAAGGAAAACTCTGTACTTACTGAAATGATCATACAGATCTTTCTTTGTCAAATGAACAACCATAAACTAAATAACATTTTCCTTTCCGATGTTAATGACAATCCCAATTCGAAATCTATAGTCATTCTATCTCATAACACACTAGTATTATCACTGACTGCAATAATCCTAAATGTTCTTAATGTTCGGCTTACTTGCTAACAAATAGACATCTGAATATGAACTCAAAAATATTATGTAATGCTCATACAATCACTAGTACATCTAACTCACAAAAAGATAATAAAGATCTTGATAATTTCTCAAAGAAAGCCAAAAGAAAAACATTGCTTACCGACTGGACTTCCATCATAACAGAGATAATATATCCCCGCATGTATAAAACAAAATCATGATCAGTAGAAACATAAGAATAGTCTCACATAAATTTTTACCATTAACTTCATTTCCAACATATTAAAATAGAATTCCAAAAGATGAAGAAATGACGATCATAAACCGACCAGGACCAATAGAGCTTTAGCCTAACATCATAATTAACTAGCATTCTCAAAACATCGAAACTCCACCGTAGACCGAATAACCACACACATATCTCTCGAGGATAAAAGAATATATAGAATACCGAAAAGATTATCATATTCGTTTCAACTGTAACTATCACGCACAATCATCTTTACTACTCAATTATCATTTTTCTAACTAATTCTATCATCATGAACCCCGCATCATTCCATTCACTAACGAAAACCAATTCGGGAAAAATTTCAGTAAACACATACTTCGATATCATATCTGAATAAGTCGACTAAGCCGAGGTTAACTTTTTCTTTAACCGTGTCATTACGTAATCTGAATGATCTTTAGAGTAATCTGATATTTTTTTTCAAAACTGTATTTACTTGTCAAACTATTTTCAACTCCGACTACATTATTAATTATTCCATTACTGTACTCTTTAGTTTCCCATTTCTAAACTTATTCAACAATTTTTTTTTTTTTGTAAATTTTCGTTATAAAATACTACATTGGTAAGAGGGTGAGGTCGTAAGGCCTCTAACTGAGCCCTCATAAATACACACATATAACTTAGCATTTATCATCAATATCATATCATCACAATTACATAATTCACTTCAAACAAATTAACATACATAATTATGTTACACGAACTTTTCAGTTATCCTTTTCAAACTAGTGTAATTAAACATACATTTCATGAATTTTGAGTAAATTTACTCATAGCATTTACTTAACCAAACAAGTCAGACACATAATATCATATGAATGCCATACAAACATAGATAAGCTTATCACAATTTAAACTTTCATTTCATTCACGTTTCATCATTTCTCAACTTTTGATTATCTCATTTCGTACATTATCACATACATATTATGAACTTCTATTCATACCTTTCTAAGTTCCTTCTCATCATAAACACATTTCAATTATCTCAATATCACTAACTCATACTTCTCTTACCATATACATAATTTAAATTTAACATTTAATAATAAATAATTTGAATTATAGTAATACAACCATACGTTGAGTACGTTTATACTCAGTGGTATTGCCATAATTCAAATTATAAAAACTATAATAAATAATAAACATCAAACATGTAACAATATAAGTCATATGTGTTAATTATGCTTTAATTTCATATCTCGACAATAGTCTTTCATCAAATAGCATCATATATCATCTATACTATCTTTAATCAATTCATGAACCTTTGGTTCAAGCTTTCAATCTCATATCTCAATTTCAATTCACATTTCAATTTTTAATTCCACTTTTTTTTTCATACTTTCAAAAGTTCAATCGATCAAATTCATTTGATTTTCTCATTTCATTTATTCAACTGATTTCAATATCAATAATTCAATATTTTAGCAAATTCATGAACCTTTCCAAATCTCACATTTCATTTCAATTGAAAATTCAACTCATAATTTCTTTCTCATATATATATATATTTTTAATAGTACGAGCAACCAAATTTATTTAATTTTCTCATTTCAGTTATTCACCCTATTAACAATCCGGACTTTGACGGATACACGGATTCCAACCCAAACACACCAGTACGGCACATAGTGCCTCATCGGTCGGCCAAAGCGATGAATGATAGATGAAAGACGGTACACGAGAGTACCTCATCGGAACAAATCCGAATAAGATGCGCGATAACGATGCGGTAACAATATCCGACACACAAAGTGCTTGAATCGTTAACGGTAATAAAGAAACTCAAAGACATAAGTGCCCGATCGGTAAAGCCGACAAATCCGTACTCTTCCAATCCTATGGCATGCCAATTATATCCGACTAGCCCGACAAGTTAATAGGGAATTTAATTCTTATTTCAATTTTACTTAATATTCATATTTACCCCTATTAACAAGACTCGGACTTTGGCGGATATGCGGATTTCACCTAAACACACCAGAATATCCAGCCCAAACACACCCGAATATTATAAATCCTCCATAACACACCAAAGATAATATAGCCTCCCAAACACACCAAAGATATCATATCCCCCCCCAAACACACCAATGTGTCCAACCCAAACACACCCTAATATTATAAGTCCTCCATAACACACCGAAAGGCATTTAATGCCTCTTCTGGATAAACCGGTTACAATAATGAAACATCTTCTCAGTAGAACTACAAATCTCCTCATCACATCACAAATCCAATGGCATGCCATTTGTATCCAATCTAGTCCGATCATCATTAATAGGGTATTTGATTCACTTTCTCAATTTAATAATTCCTTTATCAATATACCAATCTAATATTCATATATATTCACACATTTTCATAATTTCATACATTTTCATTTAATTCAACAAATATATTTCAATTATTCACATAAATTCATAATTCTATACAATTCAATTCACTTTTCAAAAACAAATATTCAAATATCACAAATCTCATATTTAAAATTTTCAAACAATTTATATTTCAATTCAAATAATCAAATATACTCATAATTCAATTCAATTCAAATAATCAATATATATTCAATATATATATACACCAATTCAATCAATATAAATTCAATAAATTCATCACATATTATATCAATCCATTTCAATTGCAAAACACAATAATTCTTACTTACCATACATAACAATTAAAAATTCAGCAATCAATAATAATTAAAATTTGAATTATAGTAATACACACTTCAATTAATCATAATTCCATTCCATTCCATTCAATTCAATTCAAATTCACTTTTCCACTTTCTAATCAAGATATACAATTCAATACCAATACATATTTCAGATATTCACATCTAATCATACTTCACATGTACTACATTCGGTCCGAGAACCGACTAAACCTTAGCTCTGATACCACTAAATGTAACGCCCCTAACCCGAATCCGTCACCAAATAGAGTTATGGAGCATTACGAGTTACCGATTTATTTATCGGATATTTCATTTTATCTAACGTTCATATTTGGAACCAATTAAAATCAAACATATTGTCCCTTAACGTACTTATTTTTCTCGATATGTTTTACTTAAATTTATTACTCGTCTCAATTTAATTAATTTCCTTGTATTAACGTATCAAAAATAATCACCTATTTACATGTCATGATAAATATCATTCTCTTGCCATTTCTTCATAAACATAAAATCGAAATTCATTATATCGATATTTCATGCATTTAAAAATACAATTCAAGTTATACTAACTTACCTCGTTACTTATACATGTTTATAATTTCATTAATCCGATATCTTTTCTTTTCCACGTTCAAGTCTCGTATTCGAGTTATCCGGATCTTTATAAAGAAATTTGATCGTCGTTTTCATTTATTTCATGTTGTAATACATTCAACTAATACTCTAAACAAAATTACCATTTTACCCCTAAACTTTTAATTAATGACGATTTCATCCTTAGGTTAAAATAAACTAAAATTATTGCAATTTAATCCTTATTTCCAGCCGTTATTCTCAAACAAATTGATAACGAACCATTAATTCTATAAAATATCAGAATTTTCCATAATTTCAACACTTTTCAATTTAATCCTTAAAATATGTTTTTCCACGATCTTGAGCTAAATTAATAATTTCATTCAATTTTGTAATTTTAAATAATAAAATAATTCATTTCATGCAATTTGGTCATTTCTGACATTTTACAAAATTGCCCATAAACTTTTTTACTTTTATTCAATTTAGTCCATGAGCCTAAAACATGCAAATTAGCCATGCTAGCTGAATATTCATACATATTTTCCTCCTCCTCCTCTCCATTCCACATCCTTTATTTATATAACATGCAACAAGTAACATTATCAATAATTTCACTATTTACTTATATGTATATTCAAAACTGTCCATTTGCGTCATAGTTACTAAATTATTTATATCTTAAGGTACAGAACTCGAAATTAAGATCCGCTAATTTTCCTGAAACTAGACTTACATATCTTATTACCATAAAATTTTCACAATTTTTGGTTTAGCCAATAAGTACAGTTTATTCTTTAAAGTTACCCTGTTCTGCTGTCTGACAGTTCCGACCCTTCTTCACTAAGAATTAATTATCTCATCGTGCGAGATTTGGATCATGTTCCCGCTTATTTCTATTGAAAATAGACTCATTAAGGATTCTAAACATATAAATTTAAGCCCCTAATTATTTTTATCCAATTTTTGATGATTTTCCAAATTCAGAACAGGGAAACCTGAAATCATTCTGACCTTGTCTCACAAAAGTTATTGTAGCTCATGATTTAGAACTCCATTGCTTACATAATTTCTTTTATAAGAAACTAGACTCAATAAGCTTTAATTTCATATTTTATTCATCCTATAATTCGATTTCTACAATTTTTGGTGATTTTTAAAAGTTAGGCTACTGCTGCTGCCCAAAACAGTTTTAGTGAAAAATATTGATTTCCATTTAGCCCCAAATTTCATAGTTCATACAATTCAATCCTTGTTCAATTAACTCCTCAATTGAGATAATTTTTCTCATTTAATACTTTATTCCATCATTTTAAACTACTTCATAACCCTTGAAAACCAGAACTTTAACACTAGACCTTAATTCCAAACTCTTTCACAATTAGGTCCTAAACCAATTTTCATCAATTTTACTTGATAAAATCACCATATGTCAAAATTAAAACTTCAATTCTATGTTTATTCATCATATTATTCCAGTAATCATCCATAAAAACTTCAAAAATTAGCCATGGAATCAAAAACTAATGAAATAGTAAGTTGGACCCAATTGTAAAAGTCCAAAAACATAAAAATTTCAAGGAGAAAGCAAGAATTAAACTTACATGAAGCTAGAGTATGAAAACCAGCTTGAACCCTCATCCATGACTGTTTTTCAGCTGATGAATATGAAGAGAAAATGAAGAGAATTCTAGATATTCCAATTTAGTCCCATTTTTATTTAGTTAATTTTGGCAATTTTCCAATTTTGACCTTATTTCACCCATTTTCTGATTTTTCTCAGCTATTGCCGCCCAAAATATCTCCTTTGGGCTTATTTGCACTTTAGGTCCTTCCTCATTTGAAAATTAAGCTATTTAATCATTTTAGTAACTTTTTCACCTTTTTCAATTTAGTCCTTTTTATTTAATTAGCTATCAGTATTTTAAAAAATTTCTTGTGAAACTTTAATACTAACTTATTAACACTCCATAAATATTTATAAAAATATTTATGGCTCGATTTAAAATTTTTGAGGTCTCGATACCTCGTTTTCGATTCTAATTATTTTAATATATATATATATATATATTTTTTTGTACACTATTCACTATTTCAAAATTTTTCCTAACTTAACATTTAACTTATACTCACTAAATTAATAATATTTCCTACTCATTTGTCGGATTTAGTGATCTTGAATCATTGTTCCGACACCACTGAAATTAGGCTGTTACATTTTTACTATTAAAAATTGAGAGAACCCAAGTACTCTCTTTTGGATCCAAGAAACAGTTATCAGAGATCTTTTTTCCTTTTGAAAGATACAAGAGCGAAACAATCAACCTATTGAGAAGACCCAAAAGATACTTCCAATGTATCATTTCTGGGTCCAATGGAATTCATAGGTATAGGAAGAAGTCTTGTCAAATAGAGATTTTTTTCTTTCGACCATATTTCGATTGTTAATACAATATATAAAGACCGCTGCTACAAATAGTACTACACCATTGATCGTAAAATATTGATTGCTTGTTGAACCTTGTGAATTGCGTGAAAGTAAGATATTTCAAATTCGAGGGTCCAAGAGTTTTATAAAACATTCTTGGTTCAACCACACTAGTTTAACAGTAGAAATGGATAGAATTTTTAACCGAAAAGACCGGTTTGTTCTTCGATCTAACATATAAAAACTAATTTATCCATTTTTTTTTAGTAAAAAGAACAAAATGCAACGAACTTCTAATTTAAGGGCCTCAATATTACTTTTACCAAGATTTAGATCAAAATCTTATAAATTTATAATGATAACAAATATACAATTTTGTCAACTTTTAGAATAAAATCAATAGTATATGGAAAGTTGATAAACCAAAAACCTGAATCCATGGCAATGGAAATTGACATGCATATCCAATTCAAGAGGTGATTTTATACATTATCATAAAAAAAAAAAAAAACAATAGATAATGTTTGAAACTATTACAAACAGCAGCCATTGATAAAAAAAAAAAAAAAAAAAGAAGAACCAACTTTGATATACTTAAAACCCTTTCAAGATCCAATCTTTTTACCCTTAAGTTGCAATGCAATGCATTCATTTCCATGTTTCAAACACTTGTTTACCAGTCTCATCTTTTCCAGTTCCATGTCCTGTTTCCAGCTTCGACACCTCCACTTCAACCGCTGTTTCTCTAAATCGAGCACCTTGGACTTCAGCCGTAGCTTTCGCTTCTCTAGTTGATATGCCCGGCGTGTCATCCATTGTGATCCATCTGCTTCATTGTCTTCAGTGTCCGGAATTTGGTTGAAACATGACGGTTTCAAAGAACTCGTGGGACCTACAACTTCGTTATCGTTCATTGGCTTGAACCACATTGTTGAGATCTCCGCAGAAAACCCGGAATTCGCCCCATTGTACTCGGTTGCATCACCTTGAGCATCTAAAGTTTGGTTAGAACCCGAAGGGGCAATACCGTTTTCGCTAATCAGCTCTAACCACTTTGCTGAGAACTCTGCAAAATCCTCATTATCCTTAGCTGTAACACCAGCTTTTTTATCAGGCACGGGTTGGTTCGAATCAAGTAGCTCGTAATCATCTTCGTTCTTTAGAATAAGCAACAAAGACTGCAACAAATCAGGATCATGAGGTAGATACAATCGATTGCCATTATGATACGAGCACATCTCTTCGAAAAACAAATGTTTTGACATCAAAAGTTTTCGTACATCTTCTTTCCCTTTCTCCGATACGTTTATTATATCCAAAAGCTTCGGGTTCTCAACAACCTTGCAAGAAGTGCCTCTCCCTAGTAAATCATTTAATCTCCTATATGTTTTGTTCAAATTATTAAACTTGTCCTCACATTGTTGTGGAGAGACGATGTAACCTCGTTCGAGCATCACCTTCGAAACACACTTCCATTTCCCGAGTTTCCTCAAAAGAGAAGAAATTTTTATCTGATTACCTGCACAATCGGTGGAAGGATCCTCTCCGATGTAAGAAAGAATAGTAATCAAAAGCTTCACCATTTTTCCGGTCCATTTCATGCGTTGCCATGGCGACCCATCCTCATTCTTACCAGCTTCATTGTGCTCGAGCATGCATTGTTTGGCATAATATGTCACATCATCCTCAATAACAGTGACTTCCTGTCTCTCGTTTTCAACTGAACCGAAAGCAGAAGGAAGTTTGGACATGCATGGCTGTTGTTCGTTTTGAGGCTGTATCGATCCTTGTAGGCCTAGACAACCGTATTCCCATTCCTGCAGCATGTTACCACCTGCTGATGGTTTACCTTCCATTGTTTCCAAGCAAAAATAAGCTTGTCGGGATACAATCCGGGTGCTTAGTTAGTATCTAGATGCCACTGGAGCACAATAACAGATATAAGCAGTTAAATGTCATTCTCGGTTTAGCACCGAGGTAAAGAAGTCCCACTGAATGATTTTCTTTCCATGGATAGCAGTAACTAGAAGGAGATTTATCAGTAAAAGCTTAAGCAAAGCAATACTTTAGAGCCAAAATCCGTCTAATTTCTAAGACGGATTGGAAGAAACAACACTTGATTTCACGAAAGTAGATCCAAACGAGAGCCAAATCATAAATTTATGAACAAGAAAGAAAATGAATATAACAAACTCAAATAGCCAAATGGGACTTATCTGTTGCATGGAGCAAAAACGGCCATTTCCTCTATCTGACCTTTCGCTCTGTCTTTACAAAACTGCGATGTGGAAACAGCAACAACAGATAATAATTCAGATTTAAAGTGCAGTTGGTACAATATGTGAATGCTTGGGAATTAGTGAAAACGGACGATAAAACTGAAACCGCCGAAAGGCAACTTGGGCACATGTAGCTTCGGTTTTGACATAAACACAATATCTAAGTGCCACTTGTCGGTTCATTAATGCTTACAAAACATACAGGTAACACAGAAAACACAGCTCACAACAGGTTTATGTTCGAAATTCGTAACAATAGCCTGAAAACAGATGAAACAAAATACCATAACGTATCGTTTAAGAAAACATGAGGTGACAATATTGACAACCGTAAACAAACCTAGTAAGTCTTTCGTTACACTAAACTTAAAATACAATTCCAAGAAGTACCCGAATCACAACACGTACTCAGTTTCAGAAACTACTCATTTCCTTGTTCCTAACTCGAATGCCAAACGCTCATTTGCAAGCTTCATGCAGTCATTTTCCAGCCTCATCTTATCTAAATCCTTGGCCTGGTTCCAATTTGTCCTTCGCCACTTAAACCGTTTCTTTTCAAGCTCAAGCTTTTGGACCTGAATTTGTAACTTCTGCTTTTGCAGCTCGAGTAAACGGAATGCCATCCATTGCTCTTGCAATCCATAGGCGCTGCTTTTGCCATACTCCATACCGTTCAAACTCACGTCGTTTCCCTTACGAAACACATCATCCGGTTCAGCATCGTGCAGTTCTTTCTCAAACTCATCATCCCCATTGTATTGCCTCAACTGCAAGGAGCATTGCAACTTGGGATCTTGAGGAAGATACAATCTATTCCTGGTATGGTACAAACACATCTCCTCGTAAAACAAATTTTTCGAACTCAAAATCTTCTTCACTTCCTCTTTTACCTTATCGGATACGTCCATTACATCCAAAAGCTCCGGCTTCTCCACAACCTTGCAAGAGGTACCTTTGCCAAGCACATCATTGAGTCTCTTGTATCTTTTATTCAAATCATTGAACTTGTCCTCGCATTGTTGAGGCGATACACGATAACCCCTTTCAACCATAAGTGTTATAAGCCCAATTTGACCGGCCCGACAATTAAATGAATAAGACCAAATTAAAAAAAACCTAGCCCAAAACTTTAAAATTTTTAGAAAAAAAACCCTGGCCCCTATTTCCTTTCGGCGCTGAATCTAGCCCCGAGACCCCTATCACCGCCACTGGTAGCCACCTGCTCCACCGCCAGCTGCTCCTGCAAAGAAAAGACAGGATTAAATGCGAAAACAGTGAAGAAAATAGAGATAATGTTGTAAAAACGGCTATATAAAGCCTTTTAATCTTTGTAGGTTTTTTGGGGATTTTAGAATAAAAAAATCAGTGATTTAAAGCAAATAATATCCAAATACGAAAGAAAGCCAGCAAGCAAAGAGATCGAAAACAAATCCATCGTGAAAAAGGTCGTGATTTTTTTTAGTTTACTTTTCCCTTTATTTTTTCTTTTGAATATATATACATATTTCCTTTATTTTTTTCCTTTTTTTAAAAAAAAACAGTATATATACATAGATATATATATATAAAAATAAGAAAAAAAAACATACATTTTTTATTTTCCGCAGCCGACGCGGTGGCAACGGGCTAGACCTCTCACCAAAGCAGAACCCCCTGCAGAGAAAAAAAAGAAGAAAATATGAGTTTTTTTTTAAAACTGATGAGAGAATGAAATTTTTTTAAAAAAAATCTGACTTATATAAGCCCCCAAAACGACGTCGTTTTGGGGTTGGCCTTAAACAACCAAAACGACGTCGTTTTGCCTTGGTCGACCCGGATCCAACCTGACCCGTCTCAGGATCCGCGTGTTTTTAAGTGGAAGGGCTAATTGCACTTTTAGCCCTTTCGTTTTTTTATTGTTTTGAAATTAAAATTTTCATTATTTTTAATTTTACCCCGTAATTTATTTTGACCTTCAATTTGGTCCCTTTTTGTGCTATGCGTTTTGGGAAGGTAGGATATTGCCCATTTTGGTCCTCCCTTGTTATCCGCGTGCCCAAATTGGTCCTTTTCTTTGTATTTTTATTCCGAATTCGCCCCAAACTCCTATTTTAGGTTCAGTTTAGTCCTTTATGTTATTTTTGCTATTTTACCATTATTATTATTATAATTACTAGTATCATTATTATTATGTTTATCATATATTACTTAAATTTCATATTTATTTATACGTTTTACATAATACTAATTTGTATTACTATCATAATTATTATTATTGTTATTAACATATTATTATTATTAATATATTGTTACTCTCTATTACTATTATTATTATCTTAGTATTAAACTAATTAATTTCATATTGTTATTATTATTATATATTTTCCTTTTTTGTGTTTATTTGCTTATTACTTTATTATTATTTTAATATTTTTTATTATTAATTATTATTATTATCCTTATTGACATGCCATCACTTTATTATTAATATATATATGATTATTACTCTTGTTAACATATTATTATTATTATTATTATTATTATTATTATTATTATTATTATTATTATTATTATTATTAATTTTAATTCTTTTAATAGTACTTTAATTATTTGTAGTTAGTTTGATTTAAATTGTTTGTTTATTTGTTTTTATTTAAACTTTATTAGTTTTTATTGAATTATTTCTTTATTATTTGTTCACTTGCTTATTAATTCCTTTTTTATTTTTACTTTCACCCGTATTATTGTTATTTTATTACTTATTCATTTACTTGTGCATATATATATTTTCCTTTAAATTTATTTATGTATCTAATCTGTTTATTTATGTATATTTTATTTATATTAAACACTTTCATAAACTAGCATATTTGTACATTAGGTTTTCAGTTTCATATATATCATTAGTTAAATCAATTTATTTTATTTGAAATTATTCTATATATTATTATTTTGAATTTCTTTTTACATAATATATATTTTAATAATCATTCATATTCTATTAGTTTTATATACATATAAGTTATTTCAAATTCATCAACTCATCAATTCATGTATTATGTATATTATGTGTTCCTCGATTCATCATTATTTTAAAATTGTCTTATATCACATTAGCTTCTAATTTTTATTTTGTCTTATACATTTTGCATTGATTGTTTCATATTATATCATATATATTATTGTTGCATATTGTTTATTAGTTTTTGTATTGTTATATCAATTGTTCTCTATCCACGCTTGAAAAATTAATATCATTTTCCTTAGATTAATTATATTTAATTGTTTGTTTTGTTAGTTGGCTAAATAAGGTTGTATTATATTCATGCACCAAGTATTGTATGTGTGCACATTATCCCATGTTTTTATTTTCACTTTTAGTCTACAAATGTTGCATTATAATTTTCAACTTTTTAAAAGCAATCGTTCCATTTTATTTCAGGTAAAATTAAAGCGTTTTGGGCTAGCTTATAATGGTCTATCTAAAGGTTTTCAAATAAGGCAATGTCCAATATTTTGAAAATTCGAAGAAATCGTACCCTATCGTGCTGGGTTCGATCCTTCGTTAGACTAAATCATGGGACATCCTTTTGTAATTTTCAACGTGTAAGCTTTCGGGGATCAAAAAATCAATCGTATTTTCAAATGTATGAAGAATCGTGTCCAATCGTTCTGGATGTGATGCTATATACCTTCGAAACGAGAGAATTTTGACGACCAACTTGAACCACATAAATATTTTAAAAAAGAACCATATATCAAAATATTTTAAAATTTTAGACATTAAGACATGAATTAATCAATTTGGTACCAATTTTGGGCGTTACGAGGGTGCTAATCCTTCCTCTTACGTAACCGACTCCCGAACCCGTCTTCTTAATTTTCGTTGACCTAAATCGTTGTTTTAGTAAAATAAAATATTTTAAAACAATTAAACTACGAGGTGATCCAATCACACTTAAATAAAAAAGATTGGTGGCGACTCCCATGTTCGTTTTCATTTTCAAAACTAAAGTCGATCCCCATTTTAAAAAAAATGGTTTCGACAATAAGTTTCGAAACAAATCTCCATTTCCCTATCTTATGCGACATAGACGGTTTTCTCTTAACACCACCTTGACAATCAGAAGACGCATCTTCGTCGATATAACAAACAGCATTGATCAACAGCTTAACCATTTGCGCCGTCTATTTCACTCGCCGCTATAAGAACTCGCCTTTCCTCTTACAACCACCATCATAACATCCATCACAACCACCACCACCTTCTTCATCAAAATTATTCCAATTATCATCACAAGATTTTCCAATTTCTTTCATAACATCTTGAAATTGGTAAAATTGTGGGTTTAACTCTTCATATTAGCAGCCACCATATCTTTGAAAAGTCAAAGATATTGGTGTCAGAAAATTTGGCACCAAAAATAAAAGCATTTAAGGCACCGAAATTTGGTTTGAAATTGGCATGGGATAATTGCAATTTTGGTCCCTAATTATATAGGGACTTTGCAAGTTGATCCCTTAACCTCAACTATAAATAGCCTAATCATTTCTCATTTTCTTCATCCCAAAATTTGTTATTCTCTACTTAAAGTATTGTTCTCTCTCCTTATTTGTAAATTTCACTCATATTTTTGGAGTGAAATTTATTTGGTAGTGCCCGAGGACGTAGGCAAAATTTGCTGAACCTCGTTAAAATTCTGGTGTTCTTTATTATTTATTTTTGAATATTTTGTGAGTGTGATTGTAGTGATTTATTGTGCTATTAAATTACGATAGAGGGATATTCTAGCTAGGAAAGACCTGGTACTTAAGTGATCCTCGTGATCCACCTCTCTTTCTTGGGAATTGAACTTAGTATGATTTTTCAGTACAATAATTTTACTCTTTTACACGCTTCTGCGCAACACTTCATGAACCTGAAATGAGCCATCACCTTGAATGAAATTATCATCTGATACTGGATTTCCCTCCATAGTTTACCAAACAAAAAGAAAATTTCAAGCTTTTTAAACCAGAAAAGGAAATTCTGCTAATATAGATGGTAAATTAAAAGCAGAACCTTTTGAGTGGATACAGCAGTTAAAGTGAAATCAAGCACAAAGATTCAGAAAATCTGAAAACAATTAAACACCTAAATTGCATGCAACATTGTAGAAATCAAATATAACCCTCAATTTCATTCATTTTTTTTGGGATTATTTTCAAATGCAAAAAAGCAAGTTCTAAAGCAATAATATTTGCTAAAAAAGAGACTTATCTGGCACACAAGTAAAAACACAATTTCGTCATATTCAAATAGGTTTGGTTTTTTTTTTTTTTTTTTTTACAAAGAAAGTTTTATATTTTGGCTCCAAAACTCCATTTTTTAATTATTTTTTTTGCGAATTTGCAGTTGTGCTACTACATGCGTCCAATTTGGCATGGTTGGGCCAGGTCCGACCCGGTTAAATCATGCCACACCTGTATGGTTTGGGCTGCAAATACGAGGGTTAAAATACATGGAAGGTCCTTGTATAATAGGGAATGAATTAGTTTAGTCCATTTATTATTAAATGAATCAATTTAATTAAAGTCTAAATTGTAAAAGTTAATATTTGTTGCATAAAAATGTCTTGAGAATTATATTTTTTTCGGGGTCATAAGGAATGGAAATGGAGAGTGGATTATGGGGTGCAATAGGAACTTGGGCAAATGTTCAATCTTTGATGTTGAGTTATGGAGTATACTTGATGGTCTGACCCTCGTCCAAAATAGGAGCTATGATGGTGTGGAAATTCAATCTGATAATGTGAAGGCAGTCAAAGCTATTCAGGATTCTTCTCCGACAAGTTCGAACTCTGCCCTCACATCACCTGTTGAGAAATATAAGATCTTGGATCATTAAACATCTTCCTAGAGAATATAACAAAACTGCTGACCGGCTAAAATGGCTTTGGTAACAAGCCAAAGATTGAAGACTTTTGAAGAGATTTCAAGAGAGGTGCTAATACTTTCTTCTATTGCCCACTCGAGTTATGGTCTCATACAGAGAAATATTATACAGAGAAATATTAACTTTTTTATATATAAAACTATGTTTTTTAAATAATAAATATTTATTTTATTTTAATTTCGTCATATTATATTCTTCAATATTACAGGGATTAAATTATTAGTACTCTTAAGGAACCACATGTTAAAAAGCTTAAAAAGACTGGTATAAAGTCTACAAGTTTATGCAGCATTTTCTTCTTCCTATTTTGCAGCATCAGCAGCAGCATAGAGTGCTTTAATTTCTTCAACATCATCATAGCTACCAAGGAAAACCGGAGATCGTTCATGTATCTTCCCCGGAACTAAATCGAGGGCCTGCAACTCCATCAAAGATCAACAACATATGTAAATATGTGTATGTATATATGAGAACAAAGAATAGTGAGTTGATATCACATCACCCTTTGCTTTCCAGTAAAAGCTTGACCTCCAGCTTGTTCCATTAGGTATGACATAGGGAAAACTTCATAAAGAACACTATATTCGAAACACGAAAGCTCGATTTATTCGTATAAAGTTGTAATGAAAAAATGAAACTTTTGAAACAATACTTTACCGTAGTTTCCCATTAGGACTTTTCTTATCTGCAGGGTATAAAAAGATACCACCATAAAGCAATGTTCGGTGAACATCTGCAACCATGCTGCAAAAGTGTAATGTCATTAGTTGAAAGTAACTTGTTAGTTTTTTTTTTTTTTTTGTGTCTAGCACTCGTATTTGACCAGTATCCGGATATAATATAAGAATATGATCATATCTGATGCTCGTATTTGAGTTCGAATAGCGTAGCTAATAGTAAATACCTTCCAATGTACCTAAGGGACTTTGGGGGTGAACCATCTGTAGGGAACTTGCATTTTTCGACAAACTTTCGAGTTGGTTCATCCCAATTTTTGGCATTTCCTTCATTTACTGAATAAATCTTTCCTTTCTTAGGTATCTGCTCCAAAGCAAACAGGTAATGTAACTATAACATCATGACAACTTGATCAATGGAGTAAGTATTAATACCTTGATATCCGGATGAGTTAATATGAACTCCCCTAGAGATGGATCGAGAGTGAAACCATTAACGCCGCTCCCAGTACTTAGCACTAACTGCAAAATCAAAAGAAAACAACACTTCCTTTAGGCTTCAATCATCAAAAAGCAAAACTGATTTAAGTTTCTACAAATGCTGATAAATGGTGATGAGACACTGTTTTCTAACCGTGCAGGAGCTTCCGTACATACAATAACCGGCTGCTACGAGATTATTTCCGGGTTGTAATACATCATCAATGGTGGGATTGTCTTTATGTTTCACCATATAAATCCCAAATATCTAAATTACAAGAGGGAAAACATGCATGTTACCATTCATAAACCAGTTTCATTAAGCAAAAGAAGGTAGAAGTATCATGGAGACCCTGTAGTAAGGGTTAGATTGCATTTTACCCCTTTACTGAAAAACATGGGCCGGTTTGCTCTTTGATTTTGTATAGGATTAATTTGCCCTTTTTTTTAGTAGAGGGGCAAAATGCAATCAAACTTGATACAAAGACTTTTACGATACTTTTACCGCAAAAGAACAAGCTTGAGAGGGGTGTATAAGGAGGCCATACAGTTCCTATGGAAACACCACAATCAATGTTTGAGGATCCATCCAATGGATCAAAAACAACAATGTATCTGAATAAAACACCACAAAATTTTGGCATGATAAGTTAGCCTAGAGTTCATACATGGATAAATATAGTGAATGAATATGATCTTTCAAGAATATAGAAAATTTTCAAAAATGAATTGAACATATTCATGTCGGATTTGAATATATACTTTCCACGCTTTGATTGATCCACAAATATAGCTTCTTCATCTTCCTCAGAAACCAGGAGGCACTACATAAAAATGTTTAATACATAAAAATCAAGCACTAATTTTTATTCAATCAAGCATTTAAACAAATGGTTTTCAGGCATTATTTACTGTTCTTCCACTGCTAATCAAAGCCTTAACAAAAACTTCATTAGAAAGCACATCCAATTTCTTTTGTTCTTCACCCTGAAACATTGAAAAACAAAAACAAAATAAACCCAAATTTTATAATACAATATAGATCAATAAGGAAGCCATTAAAATGGGATTTTAAAGCTTTTTAAACAATTTAAACCATACCTGGATATTGGTTTCTCCAGCAAGTCCAAATAGTTTGGCAAGACCCGCCTATAAACGCACAAAAAAAAAAAGGATTTTGGGGTCAAATACATACATTTGAAGGAATGATCATTAAGAAAAGGTAAGTGTAAGAAGTAAGAACCTTGCTAACAGAAGAGCAAACGAATTTACAGCCAAGAACAATATGATTGAGCAAGATGGTGAAATCACCACGAGATTCAGGGTACTTGGTTTGTTCATTAAGGACATGGCGAGTGATGGTCATCAAATCAGTTCTATGAGCATCAGCTGCATGATCCATGGTGCACCCCTTTTTTTTTTTTCCTCTTCAATTTGGATTAAGCTTTTCTTTTTTTGGCGATCAAATGAAATGATAAAAGAACAAAACTTAGTGAGCAAAGAACCCTTTTCTTTTTTGCTTCTGTTATCGTTGCGTGTGAAGGTGAAGTAGAGGAATATATATAATATTCCACGAATTAAGGATAACAAGTTGGGAATGTGGGATGATGATACTAAAGAATATAACCAAAATGAACAGAACCAGGTCGAGTCAATGGAGGATTGGGATGACACGTTTGGGGTACCCTTTGATCACTTGGCTGTGAGTCATCAAGAATCAAGGTCAGATCTTTTTTTTATTATTTTTCCATCTATGCTGTTTCTACTATTGCAAGCTGTTACCTTTTGATCAACAATGGCGTTTTCTTTTTCCTTTAAGGTAAAAGGTAGTAGCTTGGCAGATATTAGTTCTATTTAAAAATGGATAATTTAATATATCAAATAATAAATTAATATTTTTTATATATACATTCAGAAATATATTAAAAAATAAATTAAATTAACATTTTGGAAGGGAACATTCATAAGTAGGATATAATCTGGAACAAAAAGGCTAAATCAAATTACCTTTGAAATTTGTACATATTGATTAAATTGAATTAAAAATCCGATTCAAACCGATCTTTTTTTCTAACTTATTTTTCTTTTGAATCATTTGAACCGATTATCAATCCGGGTCAAACCCACCTTATTTACCGTTCTAGTTTTTCTTTGGAGAGCTTTAACTTCGTTTATAACTGGACTAAAGTGACTTGTTTTGGTGTATCAGCTCAAAACGGTGTCACCTGTTAGCAATCGAGCATTGATTCATCAAACAAGCAGCTCAAAATGCTATATTGATAACATAGCGAGACAAGGATTACAAGGTTGAGGAAGCAGGCGGGATGCAGCAATGCTTACCCCTCTAAAGGCTTGGATTCACCCTTTGTTTAGCAATCAATAGTTGATCAAAAAACCATTACATGGGAGCAACGAAGCTTACCCAAGCACTCCTCAAAAACACCAAAAACCCAAAGCTTGCATGGCAACTCTTCAAGCGCATTCAATCTTCACCATCCAATCCTTTCTTTCTTTCATCAGTACCCACCATTGCTCGTATCCTTATTCGTTCCAAAATGCTCCCAGAAATCGATCATCTTCACCTCCTCCTCTTATCCTCACAGCCTCAAGAAAAGTCCCTTCCTTCCCTCATTTCACTTGTTAATCTCTTGGCCAAATCGGGTTTCTTTGATAAAGCATTTTCCCAGTTTCAATCTATAAGAAAAATGTTCCCACAAAACCCGCCTTCCATCTGTTTGTACAATGTTCTCTTTGGATGTTGTATTAAAGAAAGACATTCAGATTGTGTGCTTTGGTTGTATAAAGATATGGTCTTCGCTGGTGTTTCTCCGGAGACTTATACTTTTAATCTTTTGATTTGTGGGTTATGTGATTTGGGTCATTTGGAGGATGCCCGAGAGTTGTTTGATAAAATGCCTGAGAAAGGTTGCTTGCCGAATGAGTTTAGTTTTGGGATTTTGGTTCGTGGGTATTGTAGGTTTGGCCTTGCTAACAAAGGGTTGGAGCTTTTGGATGAGATGAGAAGTTCTGGGATTTTGCCTAATAGAGTGGTGTATAATACATTGATTTCAAGTTTTTGTAAGGAAGGTAAAACTGGTGATGCTGAAAAATTGGTGGAAAGAATGAGAGAGGATGGTTTGTTTCCTGATGTTGTGACATTCAATGCTAGAATATCAGCTCTTTGTAGTGCCGGTAAAGTTCTTGAAGCATCAAGGATTTTTAGGGATATGCAAATAGATGAAGCATTGGGGCTACCTCGGCCTAATGTTATAACCTATAATCTAATGCTTGAAGGGTTTTGTAAGCAAGGGATGTTGGTGGAAGCAAAGGCCTTGGTTGAGTCCATGGAGAAAAATGGTGATTTGATGAATTTAGATAGTTATAATATTTGGTTGTTGGGGTTGCTAAGAAATGCAAAGTTAGTAGAGGCTCAGTTGGTACTTAAAGATATGGCAGATAAAGGTGTAGAACCTAATATTTACTCGTATAACATTGTGATGGATGGTCTATGCAAGAATGGGATGCTTTCTGATGCGAGAATGGTGATGGGTTTTATTGTAAGGAGTGGTCTTTCCCCTGATACAGTCACTTATAGCACTTTACTGCACGGCTACTGTCGTAAAGGGAAGTTATCTGAAGCAAATGCTATTCTAAATGAGATGATGAGAAACGGTTGTGTCCCTAATACTTACACTTGTAATATTTTGCTGCATAGCCTATGGAAAGAGGGTAAAATATTGGAGGCAGAAGAGTTATTGCAAAAGATGAATGAAAAAGGCTATGGTGTGGATACTGTGACCTGCAATATTGTAATTGATGGTTTGTGTAAGAGTGGGAAATTGGACAAAGCTATGGAAATTGCACATGAGATGTGGACACATGGAAGTGCTGCTCTAGGTAACCTTGGGAACTCATTTATTGGCCTAGTTGATGATGTTAGCCGTAGCATGAGATGTATCCCTGACTTAGTTACATATTCTATCATAATTAGTGCTCTATGCAAAGCCGGAAAGATAGATGAAGCTAAAAAGAAATTCAGAGAGATGATGGGTAAAAACTTGCAACCCGATGCGGTTATTTTTGATACTTTCATCCATATTTTCTGTAAAGAAGGAAAGATTTCATCTGCATTTCGAGTTCTCAAGGACATGGAGAAAAAAGGATGTAATAAGAGCATACAGACTTATAATTCACTGATACTTGGCTTAGGAAGTAAAAATCAAATATTTGAAATTTATGGACTTGTGGATGAGATGAGAGAAAGAGGGATTACTCCTAATGTCTGCATATACAATAGTATTATTCAGTCTCTTTGCAAAAATGGGAAAATCCAGGACACTACTTCTATCTTGGATGACATGCTGCTAATGGGTATAAATCCTAATATTTCTACCTTCAGGATGTTAATAGAAGCTTTCTGCAAGGCAAGTGATTTTGGAGTAGCGAAGGAGTTATTCGAGATTGGTCTTAGTATATGTGGTCACAAGGAAGCCTTTTATAGTTTAATGTTCAATGAGATGCTTTCTGGTGGGCAACTTTCAGAAGCTAAAGTGATCTTTGAAGCTGCATTAGATAGATCTTTTCATCTGGGAAACTTCCTTTATAAGGATCTCATTGAAAAACTTTGTAAAGATGGGAAGTTAGAGGAAGCTAGTGGTATTTTGCACAAGTTGATTATCAAAGGATACAAATTTGACCCTGCATCATTCATGCCTGTGGTTGATGACTTGGGTAATAGCGGAAACAAGCATGAGGCTGATGAACTTGCAGAGAAGATGTTGGAGATGGCTTCAGATGGTAGAGTGGAAAATAAGATATCTCGAAAACCAAAGGAATTGATCCATAGAAAAGAAACGAAGTATGGTGGAGATGACTGGCAAACAATAGTACACAGGTATGGCTAAAGTAGTAATTCTGTTTGGTGCTAAATGATAATTGCCAAATATAGACAGTAGTGAACTATAGTCTTCCCTCAAAAAAGTATTAAAGAACCATTATCTAATAAAATCACATATGTTATGTCATGACACTGCCAGTAAAGCCTTTGGTATCGTGGACTCCTATATGTGATATATTTTTAATAATGTCTTTGCCTGATAACCCATCACGTTCTTTTCTATTGGTGTAGTAGTATATTGTTCTCTGTATACTATTTGGTGTACTTGACATAGCTTCTATTTTACATTCTTTTACAGAGATGATGGCAGTGGAATTGCTTTGAAAACCCTTAAGCGGGTACAGAAAGGCTGGGGTCAAGGAAGCATTCCAAGTTTGCAGACCGAGAAAACTGAGTTTCTTGATTACTGGTGAAGTCGGTCGTTAAATTCCCATTTGTCTGGAGATGAGTTTAGAGGTTACTAATGATTAAACAAGGATTAATTTGTCATTCACGAAGGATTTGTTAGGCAGCGCACTCATGCAAAATATTCATTTTAATTTCACCACCTTCAGAAGTCAGGAATGCGGACAAACGATGCACAGTAGGTCGTGATGTGCTGATTAATATCCGTAATTGTCTGTGCTTGTGAAGTGAATACCAAATTGCACCTTGTTTTCATATTTCTGCAGATGGATAGCAGTTTACCAAGCTGAATGCTCGAGTTTATTGGTAAAGCTCTATATCAGTGATGCAGGGTTTTTACATGCTGATGTCCTGATGTTCTCTCATTGATGCTGAGTTTATCGGTAAAGCTCTTGAATATTTCATATTCATTATGCCATCTTACCATGACTGCAACGACAGATTAAACAGAAAAAGAGAAAATATGAAAACACTTTCTTTTTTCTTTTGCAGCCTGCGTACAAGGATTTGTGTTAATTTCAGGGTCTGGTAACCTTCTCACCCTTGTTCTTAATACTAAACTGCTAATTTATTAGGAATGTATTACTACAATGGATAGAGATTCAAACTCCGTGTTAGTCTCTGATATAGGGATTTGTACATTGTACTTTTGAGTTACTATTAAAAAAAGAGTAAATTAGTTTATAAACGTTAGATCAAAGAGTAAACCGGTCATTCTGTAAAAATTTTGTCCATCTATCATTAAAAACTTGTCCTTGTACGACAACATGAGGTACATGCAGCATGTCACTTTTTATTGTCTAGTTATTCCGTCAGTCACGCTAGTTTTTTACAGAACAAATAGATGAAAATTTTAAAACAAAAGATCAATTTGCTTTTTGATCTAATGTATATGAACTAATTTATCCATTTTTTGAATAGAGGGAGTAAAATGCATTCTAATTCTTACTACAGAGGCCTTCATAGTACTTTTATCAGTATAAACTGATAATAAAGAATGTATGTACATATCATTTTGCTTCTATTTTTCTATTGGTAAATAGATATACCAAATAGTCATTTTAAGCAGAGACATGCATTCAACAAAAATGAAACAATTACCAGTGTTATAAAAGTGATGAATTAATTCTTTTATTACTAAAAATTATGACTATTAGCAAAAAGTCCACTATCTTTTTTATAGATTTTTATTTTCATGGAAATTGTGAATTTAAAGTTGAAAATATTTTTTTAAAATAGTTATTATCATTTATTTGGCTCTTCAATTAAAAAAAATTATTTTAGTCTTTCATTTAATTTTTTTGTCTCTTTTAGCCCTTATAATTGTCTTATATGTCAAACTATCTCAAAATGAATGAAAAATTAGTATTAGTTAAATTTGTTGACGTAGCATACATGTGGATGCTATGTCACTCCAAAATTTAAATTTAGTAAATATTAAAATTTTTCATTTATTTTGAAATGATTTAATAAATAATATAAGTTCAAGGACTAAAAAAAACAAAATTTACATAGAAAATTAAAATGAATTTCTTGAAAAAAATATTTCAAGAAAAGTGTATTTGGAAAGCAAAATGTTATGTTGGAAACCAAAATATGTATGCCAAAGCTTTCAAATTATTTTTAAAAGCTGTTCTAAAGATTAGAATACACTATCCAAAAAGTTGAACTTACAAGATTCGAGTCTAAAAAAATTCAAGTTCAAAGTAAGCTCGACGTGAGTTCGTTTGAGCCCATCTATTTGCTAGTTTTAAATTGAATTAGTTCATACTAGTTCGCGAGTCAATCAATTATTTACTTTTTATTGAATTGATATTTGAGTTGATTCTTGATTTAATTGATTTGGTCATAACATTAAATTTTAAAAATTTTCATTTTTTTAAAATATTTTTTTATTTTAAAAAGTTTTAATTTTATATTTTTAAAAAATTTATATTCTTTTTAAATCTTTCAGGTTTTTTAAATAAAAATAATTGATATAAGTGTAATTATTGAGAGTATATTTTTTAAAATTATGACTAGGTTGAAACAATGTATAAATATTAGGAGTTATATTTGTTATTATACAATTTCAAATTGCTACCTCGTTATTCAATCAAACATTTAACTGAACTAAACGGAAAAGAACTAAAATAGACAAATCTAATTAGTTGAGTGACCAATTTTAAATTTTTTTAATAGTTGAGTGATCAAAAAAGAAAGTTCACCATAATTGAGTGACTTCTTATGTAATTTACCCAAAATTTAATTTGATCTCTTACAAAGGCAACTAGACCTAATCATAAGTCAAGTCACCCGCCTAGGTTTGCATGAAAAGTGAGAGGATTTTGGCAAAAATATAAGCTCAAAAAATGAGTTTGAACAAAAATAAGGTTAATTTGTTAAATGGAATGGCCTCAAGTAGGATTTTTTTGGCTCGAGCCAGCTTGACCTGACCCGAATCAATTGTTTTGTTGCCATTTCGATGTTGTTCTTATTATTTATATATTGTATAACTATTGTTTTATTATTAATTTTGTTATTATTTTAAAGGCATTTACTTGCTAAGTTATAATTATGTTAGATTTATTTAAGTATAAATATTTTTTTAATGTATTTTTAATTTATTGAAAAAACATTTCATTTTAATGTTTTAAGTATATTTGATACATTGTATTTTTAATTTTTTTTTATATAACAAAATAATCTAAAAAAATTAATATAGATTGTTAGAACTCGAATTTAACATTTTTAATCAAAATTAAATTTAGACAAAATTTTATATTCAATTTCAAACCAAATTAAGCCGGACATGAACTAAAAAATAAATTTACGACCCAAATCCGGCCCGACCCCATAATCAGTTCTACGGGCAGTTATATTCACAATTCAAACACCCAATCTCATCTCCTTGGCGCAGCCCGAGGTGACTTCAACGCCCATCTTTATTTAATTTATTTTCAATTATAGCTTTTTATTTATTTATTGTATATTCTCAGCTCTAAATTTCTGTTTATGCTTTCTCAGTTTCAGAACAAATTCAAATCAGTTTCGAATTTCTCTGTTTATGCTTTACAGCTTTGAGCTTCAAAAATCTAAGCAATAGAAGGAGCTTAAGCTTGATTTCAAGCAAGCTCCTAAACTTCTTTAATTAACTAATTAGGGTTTATGTGAAAGAAAATTCTTGTGGTTGGATGCTTTGATTTGTTCACACATATATATATACACTTGAATTGATTTTATGTGGGTTTAATTTGTTCATTTCTAAAAGCAAAGATTTGTAAGTTCTAAGAAATATTCTGAAAGATCGAATGAAAAGAGAGCAAGAAAAGTATTTAAAATGCTTTGACTTGTTTTCGTGATTGTAAAAGTATAGTGGAAGTTCTTATATTATGAGTTAGATTACATTTTGTCTTTTCTATTTAAAAAATAGACAAATTAATTTATATACGTTAAATTAAAGAGTAAATTAGTCTTTTTATTAAAAATTTATCCATTTTTATTTTTAAAAATTGGTTTCTATATGTTAACATGAGCTACACGTGACATACCAGATTTAACTGTTTGTTTATTCCGTCAGCCACACTAGTTTTTAACAATATAAATAGATAAAACTTTTAATAGAAAAGAACCAATTTACTCTTTTTTATTTTGATATTTTCATACATTTTAATTTTATTATACAAACTTTATTACTTCCATTAGTTGTATATATTAACAATGGTGTTGATTGATTTCATATCACAAATTAACTTGGCACTAATTTAGGATTAATGTATTAATTTAATATTTTTAATCTGATATATTTATATGTTTAAATTTCAATTAACTTACAATTTAATCTATTTTTTTATTTTAATATCATACGTATTTCATGTATTGAGGATTGATGTATTATATTATTTGTATATATCATATAATTTATAACACATAAAAATTAAATCTATTGTGATATATAATAATACTATAATGCAAACATTAAAAAAATTAAGATGATTATATATATAATTTTAATATATAAAAAATATTGTTATTAAATATTAAATTGAAATAATATAAATAAATTTTTAATTTTTTTTTTAAATATGTGCAGGATTAAAATAGGTTTGGATTAACAATTTAGAATGGGCTTAAGTAAAATTTTAGGTCCATATTTTTTGTTAAATCGAATTTAGGTAAATATAAAATATATTAATATAATGCTTAAGCCCAACTCAAACTCGACCCGGCCTTTAAACACCTATATGCGAATTAAAAATCATTATCACTAGATTTGATAATGGGTTGGGCCGATACAAAATTTTGGACCAATTTTCTAGGGTTGGTCTGGCTTGACTTGAAAAATGAGCTTATAATTTTACTCGAGCTCAACCCATATAAAAAATGCTAAACTTGAGCCCGGCCCACCCCATATTAACATTTTTAATATTATATTTTATATAAAAATAATTTGAAAAAATATAATACATCAAATGCACTAAAAATATTAAAATAAATGTTTCATAACAAATTAAAAATACATTAAAAAAATTATACTTAAATAATTCTAAAATAATTACAACTTAATAAGCAAATACTTCTAAAATAATAACAAAATTAATAATAAAATAGGAGTTATATAATATTCAAATAATAAAAACAAAATAATAACAATATAATAGAAAAATGAGACAACAAAACAGTGGTAAAAAAAAAACTTAAGCAAATTCAGGCTAGACTGAACACAAGGTAAAAAAATATTACTCAAAACTCGACCTATTTAAAAAACAATTTTTATTTTTTATCTAAATCTATTTTTAAATTTATATTTTTACTTAAATCTTCCTATTTTTTAGATAGGGTATCCCGACTTAGGATGATGTCTATTTGCTGCCTTATAATAGATAGGGAAACGTGCCAGGATTCCCCCTGACATTCCACTGCTTTAGCTTGTCTTAATATCTAATAAGCTAAAAGATTCCAAAAGTTCTTTCTTTTTCTATATTTTTTTTCTTTTGTTCGAAGATTCCAATCTCCTAATAGATTTATTAGAAGAAGATAAAGATAATGGTTGATTTATGCAGTTGATGTAAGTCATCTTTTCTTTTTACAAAAAAAAAAAAAAAAAAAATCCAATTTCCAAAGGACGTTTGACATTAAATATCTAACAAGGCAAAGTCGTATATGATTTTATAAGCCTAATAAATAAATAAATAATACCCAGCGTTTTCATCACCAATTATAATATTTCTTTGCCCTATAATTTGGGGATTGTGTATCTGTAGTCTTTGATTGGTTCAATTGCAATACAATCATGGGATCTGTCGATGAAGAGAGATCGCTGTTGGAAGCTGAACTTGATCGGGTAATTTTCTCCCTTTGATCTTTTATTTTTGGTGGTCATAAGATTTTGATCATTTGTTCAAAGACACCTTTTAACACTGAAAAAAATTCTGGGTTTGTTGGTTTTTCTTGTTGAAATTCTTTATCTTGGAGGTTAGGTTATTTAATGTTTCAATATTTTGTATTTCTAGGCTGAAAACAGTGGGCTTTACACTGGGGATGGCTCTGTTGACTTTAATGGGAATCCTGTTTTGAAGCAAAATACTGGAAATTGGAAAGCATGCCCTTTCATTTTGGGTGAATTATTATAAATTTATCTATTTTCTGTTCATTTAAATGAGTTTTACTTTTATTCGAGTAAAGCTTATCTTATTTCTGCAATTTTCTTATATGGAATTATAGGTAATGAATGTTGTGAGAGATTGGCTTATTATGGGATAGCAACTAATCTTGTAAGTTACTTGACCAAGAAACTACATGAAGGAAATGCATCAGCTGCAAGGAATGTGACTACTTGGCAAGGAACTTGTTACGTTACACCTCTCATTGGAGCTGTTTTAGCAGATGCATATTGGGGAAGATATTGGACAATTGCTGCTTTCTCCACTATTTACTTCATTGTAATATAATTTACTCTAACTACTATCTTTTTTTTTTTTTTTTTGCTTAAGATGTTATTGTTTAGTTTTTTTAAGTACTTATCATGAAGTTGATCTTGCATTCAACTGCAGTAGAGTCTTTGGCTGTTGTTTGTTCTCGTTATGCCATTAACCCTGACTTTGATAAAAATACTATTGAGGCCCCTATATTAGGTGTCAAATTGTATTTTGCCCCCTTTACTAAAACATGGGTAAATTAGTCCTTGTACTTTAGATCAAAGATCAAACTGGTCATTTCTATTAAAAATTTCATTCATTTCTATTGTTAAAAACTAGCATGACTGACAGAATAACCAAATAGTGACACATGACATGTTACATGTATCTCATGCTAACATATAGGGTTTAGAAACTATTTGTCCATTTTTTAAGTAGAGGGGGCAAAATGTAATCCAGCTCCTAGCACAAGGACTTTCATGGTACTTTTAACCCCTGATTTTCTTTACATGGTCCTTCACATGTGATTTAAATTCATGCATGGTTCTCTTTTGTTGCTAGTAGTTTTAGTGAGTATCTTTTGTGTTTAAATCATAGAGGAAACACTTTTGACTCCTTTTTGAAGATTTAAAGAAGGTTTCATAGAGTAATAACATATTTGGCTACGTGAGGTGTGAGGACTTCAATTTGTCATCATTTTAATCATATTATTGACTAATGAATTCTAGTACTTAAATTAAGGTAAAGTGAGCAAGTTAATTATACGGTTTGGTTTCGCTTTTTGATGCATTGAGTAACACATTTAGTATTTGATGTAGGGAATGTGTACATTGACACTCTCGGCATCAATTCCTGCACTGAAACCTGCTGAATGTGTGGGTTCTATTTGTCCCTCAGCTACTCCAGCTCAGTATGTTGTATTTTTCTTTGGGCTTTATCTGATTGCATTAGGGACGGGTGGAATCAAACCGTGTGTTTCATCTTTTGGGGCCGATCAGTTTGATGATACTGATCCCAAAGAAAGGGTGAAGAAAGGGTCCTTTTTCAATTGGTTCTATTTGTCCATCAACATTGGCGCTTTGATCTCAAGCAGTCTTTTAGTGTGGATTCAAGACAATGCTGGATGGGGTCTCGGATTTGGCATTCCAGCATTATTTATGGGCCTTGCAATCGGAAGTTTTTTCTCAGGTACATCTCTTTATAGATTTCAAAGACCTGGAGGAAGCCCTATTACAAGAATGTGCCAGGTTTTGGTTGCAGTATTTCATAAACGGAACCTCAAGGTTCCTGAAGATAGCAGTCTTCTATATGAAACTGGTGACAACCACTCTGCCATAGAAGGAAGTCGGAAACTGGAGCACAGTGAAGAGTTGAAGTAAGTTTTCTTAATTAATTCTCTAAGTTTTGAATGATTGATCTCTCTTTGTCTCATTTGTGTGAAAGCCTATGAAATTGAGAATTCTTTATCACTTCAGACAAAATTAATGTAGTACAAGGAATTGGGTAAAAGTACCACAAAGGTTCTTGTATTAGGAGTCAGATAGTATTTTTGCTCTCTCTATTGAAAAATGAGTAAATTAGTCTGTGTACATTAGATCAAAAAGCAAACTGGTCCTTTTCCATCCGTTTTACTAAAATTGATCCTTGTACGTCAACATGATGTACACATGGCACATCACATGTAACTATCTAGTTATTTCATTAGACACACTAGTCTTTACCTATGCATATTTATGTATAGAAAGATGGTTAAATTGAGAGCATCTTGTTGTAGGTGCCTAGATAAAGCTGCCATAGTCACTAATGCCGAAACCAAAAGTGGGGACTTCTCAAACCCTTGGAGGCTTTGCACTGTAACACAAGTGGAGGAATTGAAAATCTTGATCCGCATGTTTCCCATATGGGCTACTGGAATTGTGTTCTCTGCCGTATATGCCCAAATGTCAACTATGTTTGTGGAACAAGGGATGATGATGGACACAAAAATCGGTTCTTTCACTATTCCTCCTGCTTCTCTCTCGTCTTTTGATGTTATCAGTGTTATTTTTTGGGTTCCCATCTATGATAAGATTATTGTTCCAATTGCAAGAAAGTTCACACGTAAAGAGCGTGGCTTCTCAGAGTTGCAACGTATGGGAATTGGTCTCTTTATTTCAGTCCTATGCATGTCAGCCGCAGCTTTGTTGGAGATCAAGAGATTGCAGCTCGCAAAAGAGCTAGATTTGGTTGATAAACAAGTCGCCGTACCCATTAATATTCTTTGGCAAATACCTCAATATTTCTTGTTGGGTGCTGCAGAGGTTTGCACATTTATCGGACAGCTTGAGTTCTTCTATGATCAATCCCCTGATGCCATGCGGAGTTTATGTAGTGCGCTTTCACTTCTAACTACCTCTTTGGGCAACTACTTGAGTTCTTTTATTTTGACCCTTGTAATTTACTTCACAACAAAGGGTGGCCAGATTGGTTGGATACCAGACAACCTTAACGAGGGTCATCTCGACTATTTCTTCTGGCTCTTGGCCGGTCTCAGCTTCTTAAACATGTTGATATATACCCTATGTGCTGCCAAGTACAAGCAAAAGAAGGCTTCTTGAAGTTCCCTCTTAAGCTAAGATGTTATTAAAGATAAAAAAAATACATGCATTTCAATACTAGGACATCCTTCCACTTTGAACAACAATTGTCTTGTATCTTATTGGATTATATTCAGTTTCTAGTGGTAAAAGTATTATGGAGGCCCTTGTACTAGGAGTTAGATTGCATTTTGCTCCTAAAAAAGAGAAAAGAAAATTAGTCTCTGTACGTTAGATAAAAAGGCAAATAGATCTTTTTTGTTAAAAAATTAATCCACTTCTACTACTAAAAATTGATATGCCTTGTAGAATAACACAACAGTTACACGTGGCTGTCATGTGTTGATATACAGATATTAGTTTTTAACTGTAGAAATTGATGAATTTTTTAATAGAATTATTAATTTGCGCTTTAATTTAACGTACAAGGGTTAATTTGTTCATTTTTCTAATAAAAAGAGTAAAATACAATTTAACTCTTAGTAAAAAAGCTTCTATGCTACTTTTATTGTTTTTAGTTGATGCTCACACATTGTACATAAATACAACATGGTTTTCAATTATATGCCATCCTTCCATGTTGGACTAAGCTGTTTGTATCTTGTTGGATGAAAAGACTTCCTTTAAAGTAATAATCTTTGCTTTCTGTATTGATTCTCAATATCTGATAATATTTACGATTTAGTACAACTATTTTGGTTTGATTTGAAGGTGTTTTCAGCAATAAAAGCTCCAAAATCCATATCAGGTAAGTTTGTCTTTGGTTTATTTTGTTTCTTGTCCTAATTCTTTACTACTTGCAGATGAAACTCTGAACTAACAGCAGAAGTATATCCGCCGTCAATAACGAGATTATGCGCTGTTATGAATCCTGTGTCATCTGGGGCGAGGAACACTGCAGCTTGGGCCACATCTTCAACAGTTGCAGCTTTCCCACGTAATAAAATCCCTTCTTCACCGACTAGTGTCTTCACTTGCTCGGGTGTTGTTTCATTCCCCTGAAAATTCTATAACCACTAACGAGCATATCTGTGGGGACACCATGAGGAGAAATGCAGTTCACATGAATCCCATGCACGCCTGACTTGCAAGCCACTGTTCACATTAGTCTGATGATACCAGCTTTCAAGAAAGAGTAAGGGCGAGACGCTAACCCTCCAATGATACCGGGGAACTCGACGTACATATGATGGAACCTTTTGTACTGCATCTCAACATGGCTCGTTCAGCGTGCTTGATTGCATGTACTTTACCGACTAGATTGATTGAGATCAGATGTTTCACTTGCTCCATGTCAAGGCTGGTTATGCTGCTTGCAATGCCTCCAATGCCAGCATTGCTAAACAGTATGTCTAGTTTGCCTTTCCATGTGATGGCAAGTTGGATAGCTGATTCGACCTCACTTTCCTTGGCTACATCACAATGAATGTAGCAAGCTCCTATGGAGTCGGCAAGCAGGGTCCCTGTTTCATCCAATATATCAGCAATAACAACATAACCCCATTTTCAACAAAAAATTTTAGCTGTGGCAGCTCCAATCCCTCTTGCACCACCGGTTACAACTGTGACCTTTATATATATAAGATATGAATTGAAGTAGCCATTGGGACCAACCTCTTTGCAGATGAACCCTCTAGATCAACATGCTTATCAACACCTTGCTCCATTGCATACACAAAAAAAGTGTGTATATGTATATAGGAACAACTCAAAGTGGCTTTTGAAAGGCTTTTTCTTGTTTTTTCTTACTTTCTATATAAAAAGAGTTGCGCACTTTTTACATTCTTAACAACTACATCCAAACTAGAAGCTTAGAAACGTTTCGTTGATAGATTTCTCCTTTAAAATCATGTGAAAATATACATTTTATCTTGTGGTTGTTATCTACATTTTACCAACCAATATACCTTCTCATTTCGTCATAATGTAAAATTTTGATAGAAATTCTGTGCTTTTGAAAATGGCTTGCTTTGCCTTTCTGGTGTATGCTTTGTTTAAACAGGTTTTTGAGCTCAAATTTTTTCGGATTTTTTTATATCAACTCGAATCAAATTGAATCAGATTCAGTAACTAAAAGTTCTTAAAAGAAAAACAGATTCAGTAACTAAAAGTTCTTAAAAAAAGAAGAGAGAACAGTAACTCAAAATTTATGTACATAAGGAAGTGCCAAATATGGAAAAATCCGATGTAGGCATGCATAAAAAGCCTAAATATCAACAAGTTCTCGGGTATATATATTTATCGTGTTTACTTGCTTATTAAACACGGCAAAAACAAGGAATCAACAATGTATATGCAACATAAATCTGTGGTTTGCTAAGGCACCAACCCAAATCAACTAATCTTACATGAGACAGTTTTTCTTGGTCAAATTTAAAAAAGAAAAAAAAAGAACATGAAATTTCAATTTACTACTGCCCGGAATTTCCCAGAAGTCTCTCGACCGCAGCATGGACGTTTCCAGCAGTAGCTTGTAATGCTCTGATATTCTCTTGTGTATCGTAGAAACCCATTTCTTGGAGTTGTGATAATTGTGTAGCGTAAAGTTCTTCCGGGGGAACTGGGAATCGATGAAGATGACATTACTAGTGACCCAAATGTGTAACAAATCTAGTGAAAGTATCAAGAAAGATATAAGAATGCTAACCATCGGGTTGGTTGGGGACACCAAGGCCACCAGCGCCCAGACCGCCAAACATATTCATCAACAAGTCTAGATTGGCAGTTCCCGGTGCCGCTGAAAATGAAATTGAACACAATGAAGGGTAAAAACATAAAGATATATGAAAGAATAGCTGGTAAAGGAAGGGTAGCAAAGCGAAGTAGAGAGAGCCCTTGACGGTTTGAGGAAGTAATCTTCATGCCCTTTATAAAGAAAATCCAGAATTTTTTTTTCGATACCTGTAGTACCGCCAGTCTGTGCTGAGTCCCTGTAAGAAAGCCAAATTTGGTTAAAAAATGCAACGATAATCATCCAAGCATGAGTCCTAAAGGCAGGTTTGATTTCGTTTTGTAATCATGTTCCGGTCAAATTACCATAGATGATCAGAGAATTTGATTCTTTTTTTTTTTTTTCTTTTAAAATCCCTCGAATAGTCCCAATCTGTACCAATAATTATCTAATAAAGTTAAGAAGGTACAACTATCAAGTCCTTTAGAAACAATTCTGATTTTTGTTACCAATTTAATAGACGGAGGTTCCATCACTTACGGGGTTGATTGCTGCCGATTGAGGGACAGAAGCGACTGCTGTAAAGCTAGCATTTGCTGCAAGTAATAAAAGGATAAAAGGGAAAAGTGAACATAGGTGACTTTACTGTCAAAATAGCACTTGAAAAGCAGCAAATAATCTTTGATATTATCCAGTGAGGTAGCCCTAACATGCCTATAAGACCACACCAGCTGCAGTTTAATCTTCGTCAATTTCTAAAGTGAGCAACTAAAAACAAATAATCACAGAGTTATTGTTTTCCATCAATTATACATAATTTGATTGGTATAATAACAAATTTAACTCTCGATATTTATATATTCTGTGTAAAAGTTGACAGAATATGTAAATGTTGAGAGCTAAATTTGTTAAATCAAGACCAAATTGACAAAATGTGTAACTTTGAGGACTAAATTCGTTATTATAATATTAATAAATATATACAGTTGAGGAAAAGCATTAACTTAGTGATTGCTTGTTGTTAGTTGCTAACTTTCGAAATAGACAAGGACTAAATTTCTCCAATTTTTTTGAGAGGGACCAGAGCGGTCCTTTTACCTATAAAGAAAGATACATTGATGCAAAACCATAAGTCATGTAAGCATTTATCAGGAGAGAATTCATCGACACATATGGCGTAGAATATACCTGCATTGTCTCGGGGGAAAACATCTGACGTAGTACTTCAGGGTTTTGCATCATTTCTCTCAATTGAGGATTCATATCAAACATACCACGTAGTTGGGGGTTGAGATTCATGATCTAAAAAAGTGAAAACATATTTTTAGCGAAACGGAAATAGAAAATAAATATCACTTGACTGAAGTGATTCCTCAAAATACCTGATTCATATATTGGGGATTAGACATTATGCTCTGCATCATCTGAGAAATTGCCGGGTTTTGCAATAACTGGGTCAACTGAGATGCATCTGGCATTCCATTCAACATGGGTGGCAGATCCGGAAGGCCGAGGCCTCCCATACCGCCAACTCCTGGTGTCCTGGCATCCCCAGCAGGATTTGGCCTTGCAGTAGCATTGGTCTGGGTACCCCCTGACAATTTGCGGCACACGGTAATTCATCACGAAAGCATCAACAAAACACAGATACAAGAGCAGTAAATTCCATTTAAAATGAACAAAACACTGAGATGCTCTAGTTTACTTTATATTCCCTGGTATAAGTACCATGCAAGCCCTTGCACTAGAAGTCGAATTGTATTTTGCCCCTTCTACTAAAAAAAAGGGCAAATTAATCCCTATACATTAGATCAATGAGCAAATTGGGCCTTCCATTAAAAATTCCATCCATTTTTACTATTAAAAACTGGAACCTTTATGTCTAGTCCAATTTTCAACAGTAAAAATGAATGAAATTTTTAATAGAAATGACTAGTTTGCTCTTTAATCTAACATACAAGGAGTAATTTGCCCATTTTTTGAGTAAAAGGGGTAAAATACAATTTGACTCCTAGTACAGGGGCCTCCATGGTACTTTTACCTATATCCCCTTTTACACTGAACTGTAGCAAAACAGTGTAGGACACGTTGATTTAATTTACCATTGAATCTTTCTTTTCCTAATATGAAAGAATCACTCATTTATATAGGAAAACAGAACAAAAGGCTAAAATTAATTCATAATCATGCAGCATTCAACATGGACAACACGCAATGATTAGAGGAGTCTCAAACAAATCATTCATCCCACAACTGAATAAACTCGGTATAATATCCAATTTTAAACATTTACAATATCCTAGTTAAGGCAATATTAGTTTCATACAGTGGCAAAATATTGTATACCACATCAATTTAGCTTAATGTTTTTTTCTAAACAAAACTATAATTACATGAATCTCTATCAAATCACCCCCCCAAACAACTGAATAAACTTGGGAAAATGTTTTATTTTGAACAATTATTAAGTCTACATAATCAAAATTATTTGCGGCCAATTTATCATTAAGGTTGGAAAGTGCTGTGAAAAAGAACTTCTGAAAATTTAATAGTGTTAACCATTGCTGTCAAAAAGTGCTTTTAAGAAGATAAACTGTCCATTTTAGACATGATTCTGTAAAGTAGTAATAGGGGATAAAAAAGTAATTTCATTGAAAAACACTTTCCAAAAGCCAAAAGCTAAAAATTTTAGTTGTTCAGCTTGGATTAAAATCCAATTTAAAATCAAGGTTTGGTTTAAAAAACGGCTCATGTACCATTTTTTTGGTTTGAAATCATGGTATAGGTTAAAAAATATACATATTGGATCAAAGAGTATGGCTAGACAAAAAAAGATGCTTTAATGAAGTACATAATACTTACCACCAGCAGCAGTGTTGCTCCAAGGATTAGGCAGAGGATTCGTATTCGGGGAAGTTTGGCCTTGAGCGGTTTCAGAACCAGTCGTAGAAGTGTTAATAGGTGAACTTCCAGCTTCAGAACCACCTTGATTGCCCAATAAAGCAGCAAATGGGTTTGTAGCCGGAGTATTTCCATTATTCCCACCCATAGTCGTAGCATTCAAAAACGGCTCTTGAACATTTTCATACATGCGCCTAAGCATGTTAAATCCCTCAGGAGAAGCTTCAATATTACTCATAGCCCTATCAGTGTTTCGCATCATTTCACGCATGAGTTCAGGGTTTCTTGCAGCTTCTAATGTCTGTCGAAGAATGCTAGGATCATTAAGTATATGTCCAAGCTCCGGATTCCTATCAATAATCTCACGCATTTGAGGATTGCTCATAATCAAACTGCGCATCAACTCCGGGTTATTCATCAAACTTTGAATAGCTGGTGTATTCATTATTTCCCTCATCATGTTGGGATTTTGAGTTAGTTGTTGCTGTACTTGTTCAAATTCAGGAAGTCCGGATCCAAACAAACCAAAACCACCGCTGCCGCCACCACCACCAAGTGGATTAAGTCCAGGGAATAAAGATGCCCCAAGACCAGCACCATCATTCGAACCAATACCCCGAGTAACCCCTGGCGTAGTATTATCAGTTGCAACATTTGTGGTAGCTGAAGGAGGAGGTATAGATGAAGATGGGGCGAAACCACGAACCATGTGAATGGTATGATCAGCTTGCAAACCTTCAAAAAAGGGTTAAAACACAGTGAAAATTTCAGAAATCATGTCACAATCATACCCAACTATCTAAAACATGCCATTTAAATCAGCTCAACAAAATCAATACCCAACCATCTAAATCAGGCATTTTCCTCTTACTTTCTAAACTTATTATCAGAACCATTTTTGTCTTTTAGAAAATTTCACCGTTCTCAAACATTTTTCTTATAATTCCATCAAAATACGAAATACCCAAAAATTATATAAACAAAAAGAGGGTTTTTTTTTTTTTTTTTTTTGCAATTAAACCTTACCATAACTTTGAAGGGTTTGGTCGTCTTTCAGGATTCGCCCTTTATAAATCAACCGTTGCTGATCAGCTGGGATATCGCAATTTTGAGCCAAAAGAGCTTTGAAAGATCCAACGGTGGATTCGAGATTGGTCCTCGCCATAAATTTCGTACCGTTCGAGCAGCGTATATTAACCGTCACTCCTCCTTCACCTCCTCCATTTCCACCGAGTCGTGACTCACTTGAATCGCCTCCCGCACCCATATTCCTTCCTCTCTCAGATCGATCAAAAAAACCCTAGAAAATTAAACAAATAACAAAAAAAAAACACTTTTTTCCCTTTTTTTCCTTAAAATTTGTAATTTTTATTTGGATTCGAAATTATTTTTTTAAAAAAATCGAAAAATTAAAGAATCGGAGAAATTTGTAAAAAAGAATTGTAAAAAAATTAAAAGGGGATTTCTTCAGAGGAGAAAACTGGGGATTCTAACAGACCGGAGCTTTGTTCGGGTTTGTGTGAGAGGCGATATTGTTTATTTCCTTTCTCCTTTTTTTTTTTCAACATGTCAAAATATGTTTTTAGTCCCTATACTTTTTATAATTATAAATTTAGACCCTGTATTTAAAATATTAAAAATTAAGTCCTCTTATTTTTGTCTCTGAAAATTTCAATATTATTATTATTAGTAGTAGTAGTATTTCCTATCAAAACCTGTAAACTTAGTAAGTTGATTAAATTATTCAAAAATAAACATGTTAAGTTGATAAATTTTGATGAAAAATACTAATAATAATGATTGAATTAAAATTTTTAAATTAAAAAATAAGAAAATTAAATTTTTAACTATTAAAGTATATAAATTAAATCTTAATTTTTGGAGAACTACAGGGACTAACAGCATATTTTAACATTTTCAAAACAACAGGTTTGTCATGTAAACCAATAATATTTTGCCACGTTTCACAAAAAATGTATACTTAAGTCTCGAAAATGGGCTCCGACTTTGTTCTGATTCGGCCCTGTTTGCTCAATTTTGACTCGAATAAGTGTATATACTAAAATATGATAAGATTTTTGTATCGGATAATTTTTAAAATCAAAATTATAATTATAATTAAAGATGGCAAAAAAAAAACGATTGGGTTTTAGCCCGACCAAATTCACTATGATTCATGTCATTAGCAAAATGAAGAGCTTGAATACCCGCTAGGGACTTAACAATGCTGGGTTTTGAAATATTCTAAGTAAAATAAATTCATGCAACCATCATCAATCCATTTTGGTTTCTGATTACAATGCCTGCCGATGATTCATTTCTTCTGTTGCAGAAATTGACATCAATATTTATTTTAACAATGTGTTCCTCTTTATTAGTATGGGGAGCCACTGACTTCTTAGCTCTTCCAGCTCAAGTGAATAGGCTCGGACTAAGGATGGATCCAGGGGGCGCGGGGGCGGTCGCCCCTTTGAAATTTTTAGACTTTTGAAATATATATATATATATATATATTATGTATTTTAATTTTGGTGTACACGTTGTATAACGTTCACCTTCTTGGCTAAATTGTATTTCATATAACTCGCTCCCCTTTGAAATTTTCAGTTTTTAATTATATAATTTTAATAATAATAATCAAATATTAATATATGATGGGTCTTAAAAGATTAAATTTAGAGGCTCAATATGGACTTTAAAGCTGAATTTCATAATTAATTGATTTGGTTAATACACATGCATATTAGGTTAGTGACTTTCTTGTATTTGATCTGTATGTTTGCTAAGGAATTATCTTCCTCTAGTAAAGTGCCGACACTATCGAGAAAAAGAAAGGATTTTGATGCCGAGACTAAGAGCACAGAGTAAAAAAATAAAAATTATCTTCCCCTTAGCTCCTTAGGCAAAAGAAAGGTGTCTGATGCCAAGTTTTTTTATTTATTTAATTTTTGGAATTATAATGAAATTTATGAAATTTTTAGTATAATATTAATTATTCTTTTTTGCATATTGGAAAGAAATATTTAATTTTATATAGTGTGATTTTTTTTTTCTTTTAATTTTTTTAACTGTTAAATCGTTCATGCTTTTTAAAATATCATTAAATTGATTTGTTCGATAAAAAAAAATGTATCATAGAAAAATTGACACTTTTATACGTTAAAAAAAAATATAGTTCAAAAACTAAGCACACCCCGAAAAAGTGATTAAAACTCGTAATCTATTCCCCTAAATGATTTCGTATCACTCCCCCTGCAAATTAAAATCTTATATTCAAATTAATTGCCCGTCTATATGTAAATGAACCCATTTATTGAGTAAAGGATCCCCCAGAATAGAAGTACATCATCGATACAAAAACAATCTCATCAGCTTATCTCACCCTTATGTGTGATCAAAATTATCTCGTTCAAGTAATAATAGAAACTTTAACAATCTCATAAGATTTCCATAATAAACTTTGAAAAATAAATAAATTCCTATTCTTTCAAATGTTTCACCCAATAAGACAAAAAAAAAATTTGCCCAGTCCCAGACGTAAATCTAACAAAAATAATTTGATTTTATTTTAAATTAATTGATTTTGTGAATAAATATGTGTTGTCATTTAAAAAGAGCAAACATGGTTATATTATAGCTAGAAAATAATTAATAGTCCATTCCACCTCGTTACCATCTTTGGTGTTAATCTTTTCTTTCAAAATCGAGTATACTAAATCGAGATCAATTGATAAAAATAAAACATCCATTCCACCTCGTTATTATCTTTGATTCAAGTTTTTTTCAATGGTTAGACACATTATACTCCCAAAGAGAGGACCCAAATTCAAATCTTAGAGACAATAATATTGAATGGGACAACTACGAACCCCGAACATGAACTGTAAAACGGACATGAAAATATAGAAAAAAATATTAAAATATATTTAGGGACACATGTAATTAAAAATAAATGAACAAATTAAAATAAGAAACTAAATTGTAGAAAAAATATCAGAGGCAGGTAACAATATTATATTCACCGCAAAATCATAACAAAAACAAAAAATGTAAAAAGGTTCACAACTCAACAGTTGTTTGTTGTTTGTTATAAGTTCGATTTTCGAGTATTTCGAAAAAAAAATATTATTCTGAAAATGTAAGAATGAGATATACCAACTTAAGAAAATCTTACTGTGGAAAACCCATAGTGAAGAAGAAGACGAGTAATCAATCTAGTTTAGCAATAACAGCATCAACAACTTCCTGTGTAGTGCTTTGCCCACCGAGATCTTTAGTTCGATACTGGCCCTCTAAGATTACACGTTTCACTGCACTTTCAAGTCTATCGGCAAATGAAGGAAACTGGAGATGTCTCAACATCATGGCAGAGGAGAGAAGCAATGCCACGGGATTTGCCGTCTTTTGCTCTACTATCTTTTCTTTTCCAACATTTCCCGCTGAAGCACCTTGCTCGAACACGGCATATTCAGCTCCCACATTGCCTACGAGAAAGAGAAAGAAAAATTGTTTAATTAAAGCTAGCATAATCGCAACAGTTTCTGGATTTTCCGGATTTTATTAATTCTGTAGAAAATAATTAAGAACTGAATATCAATAAGAATGCATAGATTACTGATTGGTACCTCCAGGCATGACACCGGTGCCTCCAGCAATACCGGCCGCTGTATTTGCAACCAGATTTCCATAAAGATTAGGGGTAACCTAAAGAAAAACCAGACTTCAGTGGTAAAAAACATAGATCAAAATGCAACATAAAAAAATTAAAAGAAATTTCTGAATTAACAATCTCTCCTAGCATATGGTTAACCATATTATCTCATTTTCTGAATCATACAGACTATGGTTGACATTGATAACAATTCAAAATATATGACTATTTATATCTTCATATTGAACTAGTTCAAGATATTATATATATATATATATCACCACAACAAGAATACATAGCCAACCCATTTTTAGAAGTTAGTAGCATTATAAAACCTAAGTCGGTCAACTGCTAACTCAAAAATTACCCATCTTTAAAGTTCATAGCATGATAAACCCTAAGTTGATCAACTGCTAAAAGCTAAAAGTTATTGAGAGCTTCAACAGTCAATCTAATTATATCCCACCCCGATGTCCTGACTCTGCTGCAAGTTCAATTATGAAGCAAGTTTAGTACGCAGGAGAGTAAGCTAGCTAGTCTAGAAAGATCATTCAAGCAAAGCAGCACCCTTAATATACAAAGCTAGCTAGTCCAGTTCGGATATAAAATTTCAATACCATGACATCGAATTGCTCGGGCTTCGAAACGAGTTGCATACAACAATTGTCCACAATGATTTCATTATACTTGATACTTGGATACTTAGTTGCAACTTCACGGCAAGACTCTAAGAACAATCCATCAGCAAGTTTCATAATATTGGCCTTATGAACAGCAGTAACCTTCTTTCGGTTGTTCAAATAAGCATACTCGAAAGCATATTTCGCAATCCGCTCAGAACAAAACTTCGTTATAACCTAACAAAAATCAACCCAAAAAGAATCTAAATTACCCAAACCAAAATCATAAACTTTTCATGACAAAAACAATTGAATTACATTGGGTTTTTACTTACCTTAAGGCTTTCAACAACACCAGGCACCACCTCATGTTCAAGACCCGAGTATTCCCCTTCAGTGTTCTCTCTAATTACGACAATATCCACGTTTTCATGGCGGGTCGGCAATCCGGGTAAGTTACAACAGTTGACCAATGAAGCGTATAGATCCAGTTCTTTCCTCAATTGCATATTCAATGAACTGACTCCACCTCCCATGGGTGTTCTTAACCCTCCTTTCAAACAAACCTTGTTCTTCTTTATCGAATCCAACACTTCTCGTGGTACCCGTTTCATGTCGCCGTGAACGTCGTACTTCTCGAAGTAAACCGGCGCGTGCATCGCTTCCATCACTTGTTCCACCGCGTTCGTCACCAAAGGTCCGATCCCGTCTCCAGGGATTAACGTTACGGGTCTTGGGGCTCCATCTCCTGGTCGGGGCATGTACGTCACGGTTCGGGTTTGGCTTTTTCCGGCTATGAGGGTTCTCAGAAGAGGAAGGGATCTGCGTGTCGTGGCCATTTTGGGGTGACGGAGCTTGGAGATCTCGAAGGTATTTGAAGGTCAAATTAGGGTTTTAGAGAGGAAAAAGGAAAGAAAAAGAAGTTGCAGAGAATGCCATTGACGACAAGCAGGGGAAAAGGTAAAGGGAGCAAAAGTTATAATTTTGCAAAGTAGCCCTTCTATTTTAAAGATTTTATCTTTTTTAAAGCCCTTATTTTGTGGACTGTCTAATTATGACCAAAACAAAATACTAATATACAATTGCTTCCCAAATGGCTGGGGTTGGTTTCCGACTTGATTAATTTGGACTTGATTAATTTGTGAATTAAATTTTTTTAAGTTATTTCGAGTTGGAGCCATTTTAGGGTCAACTCATTCGGTTTTTTCTTTAGGTTTTTAGATTGAGCAATTTTGGTTTCAAGTTACTTTGATATATCTATTTGGGTCGTTTGAGGTTCAATTCATTTCTAGTTCAATTTATAGTTCGAGTTGGACTGATTTGATTTGTTGACTTTTTATTATCAAATCGAATTGAATATATAATAATACAATACTATATAAAATATTATAAAAAAGTATGACAATTTGTCTATGGTTAAAGTTTTAATAAAAGAAAAATTAACTAAAATATTAAATTAAAAATAGGGGAGGGATTCACGGGCGTAAACTTTAAGTAGTTATACATTTTTTCATATCTTTTTATGTAATTAATATTTTAATAATTTAATCGTTGAATTTATTAAGATATTATGTAAATTTTTTAATCGATCCGATATTTTTATCATATCAATCTAAAATATTGTCTATATTAATATATATTTAACAATTGAAAGTTTTTTTATATAAAACGAATAGTTAAAATTTTTAATTTATGCCAAACTTGGCGTGCATAATCTATATGAATGGAGTATGAAATATTATGGTTAGATTGTTAAAATATTAATCATTACGAAAGGGTGTAAAATCACTTAAGTTTTACACCGGTGTGAGTAGATCACTCCCTTAAAAATAATACATATATTTATATGGACGAACATAAAATGAATTTAGGTTAATTATTACAAATATGTACAGGCTTGAACAAAATTTTAAACTCATATTCCAGACTAAATCAAATATGAACAGTTATAAAATATACTCACATCATATATAAATTTGGATCCGACCCAACCTAATCTTATATAGATTTATATTTAAATATATAGGATTTTAATGTTAGAGAAAAGAAAGAAAAAAAAGGTCGCAGCCAGAAAATGCCATTGACGACAAGATGGAAAGCAACGGAAGAGAAAATGGTAATTTTGCAAAACTACCCCTTCTATTTTAAAGATTCTATGTTTTTTACACCAACTTTTTACAAACAATAAAATCTACCACAAAAAATGTCGGCGCTTCATTTGTTTTTCTTTTGCCTTTATATTCTACAAATTTTTTAATTAATTTAATAACTCGTTTATATATATTATGCAACTGAACCTAAACACAGGAAGAAGTCAAAAAAAATTATTTTAGGGTTGAAATTAAATTATATTTTTATGATAATAAAAATATAATTTTATAATTTTAATACTATATATCCTTATAATTTTTTAAATAATAAATTAATTTTTTATCATTTTAGAGAGGTAAAGTGTAATTTTATCTTTATTAATTTAAAATTTTAAAATTTTAAAGGAATTAAATAAAAAATTTAGAGGGGTAGGCCAGTGCCAAACCCTAGATACGCCACTGCCTAGACATAAATTGTGCATATAATGTGCAATTGTTCTTTTTCCTAATAAAGTATACTACTGATTTGATCGCCTATCATTTTTTTATGAAATGTGTGTGTTTCTTTTTATAATTCAGAATGTTTTAACCGGATTAGATTCATCGGATATTGGTTTAGAGAATGATTTTGAATCGGTTAGATTGAGAATTGGTACAAATCGGTTGAATTAGTGGTTAAATTGGGTTATTTTATTTTATTTTATTTTATTGAGATCTTTAATGATTTTTAATTAAACTGATCAGATCGACAAGTCGATGACCTAACCGATTCGACCATCTGTTTGGTTTAAAAATCATTACACATCATCACTAGCAAGAGCAAATCACAACCACACACATCATTAACAAGAACATGCTAGACCTATTTATCATATGATTATCTAACTGAAAGCCCGCCCAAAATATGAGATAATTTGAACAAAAGTACGATGCCTTAAAAATGAGTTTGTGCAAACAATTAGACCCGTTTAAAATATGAATTAGGCTTAGACTTCAATATTTAAACCCGAGCCTGACCTGGCTCAAATTTGACCTAGCTCGATTTATGCTCTTGTAATATACTTTTATTTTATTTTTATATATTATGTAATTTATATCAAATTAAATTAAATATAGAATAATACAATACTATGTAAACATTGAAGAATATATTAAGTTGACTAAATTTAAAATTTTAAAAAATCATTTAAAAATATTAAATTAAAAATTATATATATTAAAAAATAATATAAATGAGTGTAAATCGGATCTGGACAAATATAAAATTCACTAAATTTAATTTAATCAAGTTGGATTAAACATCTAAACGAAAGACAATACATTTTTAATATTGTCTTTTCGTCTATAATGCTTGAACTCAAAATTTTACTTAAAAGACATCAAATTTATTACTACTTGACTCAACTCGACTCGATACCTATCCAAATATTACAAAATAATAGGATCTAGCATCAAAGGCAAAGTGCAAAAGGAGAGGAATAGGATGCCTACAGTTGCAACTGGAAAGGGCCCAAAAAGGAAGCAAATTTATAGATGGAATCGAGAAATGTGGGAAATGTATGAAAAAAAATCCATTCAAAAGGCCACAAGGTGGTGAAAGTGTTATTCTAATGATATGTTACTCAAACTAGGGTGGAATTGTCACATATGAGTTTTTGTGTAGGGTAAATAAAAAAGGTAAACAATATTCATATAATCATAGATATCATGTCGATGTCAAGCCTAATTTGAGGTTAATATCATTTCTTTTTCAAAGCAAATCAGGAGCGAAGGGAGAGGGGGCGGATAGTGGCCCTAACCCTCCTAAAATGAGAAATTTCTACTTTGGATCTCTCAGAATTCATAAAATTATAAGTTAATATATAGTAAAATTATAGTTTACCTCTTATAAAAGTGCTAGAAATTTGATTTAGTCCTTTTTTAAAATCGTAAAGATATAAGCCAATGTAAGGGTGAAATTACATTTTAACTCTCATAAAAATATATCATTTAATCTCGTTCGCTCTAAAAAGATTTCTGATTTCGCTCCTGAAACATATGTTTGATCTTGGTTTTCAGCCATTGTGATCCCTTGCAAATCCTGCAAAACCATACTCCATGCAGTAGGAAAACAAATTGGAATCAAGTTGCAGAGACTTAGCATTGAGAGTTGAAGCTATTAGAATCCATTCTATTTTGTCTCAGCATCGAAAGTTCACACTACATACAGGATAGTTTAGGACAGTAGAGGCGTTCATGAGCCGGGTTGAGTTTAAGCATGATCTTAATGAATTTTATGCTTGCCCTAACCCGGCTAAGCCTGAAATATGGTTTTAAAATTTTATCTAAACCAACGCATATTTGTAAATGGCTAACCCGAGTCCATATTAAGCCCGCACATTTAAAATTTTTTATATTATTTTTAATTTAATATTTACATACATTTTTCATTATTAAAATTTTATATATATTATATATTACTATAGATTTAATTTTTTGTCTTATAAATTACATAATATATAAAAATAACATCATATAATATATTAAAAAATTTCCTTTCAATAAATTAAAAAAAATAAAAAACGGGGGCCAGGCCAAGCTGGAGCCTTGTATTTATAAACTCGAGTCTAGCCCGTATTTTAAATAAACCTAATATTTTATTTAAATCTATTTTTTAAATCTAATATTTATTTTCAAAACCTCTCAAAAATTCGAGTCGACCTTCATGCTTAGAGGATAATTCAACCCATTAAGAGTTCTATGATCGGTGGGAATGAAATCTTGTCCTGGGCCTCTTGGCCTGCATTTACATATCAATCTTTCATTACGTTGGAGATTGACTTTCTTTTTAGAGCAAGGAAGAGAGATTAATTGTGGTGAAATTACTGCGTTATTGATAGGGAAATGGTATATTACCACTATTTTAATATTAAGGGTTGAAGATTTAAGGTAGTATTTACGGGTTTGAGAGATAGCTCGTCACAGTTTAACTCAATTCATTTTACTATTTAGAATTAATCAAATATATTAATATATATAATTGATGGATGTAATACAGTGTGAGTAATAAAAACTGAAATATATAAAAAAATTAAAATAAAGCTTTAATTAAGTGGTAAATTAAAAATTTTACTAATCCAATTCACTTGAGTTCAAATCCCCCCATATGCATTTATTGATTAGTTTTTGTAAAAGACTAAATTACCTTCAAATAATATAACTCATTTTAATTACGGAATGACATTTTCATAATTTTCCTAACTGAATTGGCGATTCGATTGTGGGTGACACCAACTCAATAAAACACTTGATAAATAGTATAGATATAGTAAGATTTGAACCCAAATCACCTTAACGTTTGCTCTCTCAACTTTACTATTTTAACCAAAGCTGCATTTAATTTTTATGTCAATTTTTAATAAATCTATTACATAAACGCTTTCACCTACATCATGATTATGCCATAATCTAACTTTTATAATTAAATTTGAATAAAAAATATTTTATTATTTTTGAATGATAAAACAAGTTTGGTCGGGCTTAACTCGAGCTCGAGGCAATTTTGTTTTGAGCTGAACTTCGGTTCGATCCAACTCAACTTATAAACACTTCTAATTTGGTATCATTCGTGTTCAATTTTTAAGAAGCTTAGTAAAATATCAATATTTTTCTTAAATAATTAAATGTGTCATCAGTCATGTCTGAGTAATATTTAGGTGCTATTTCATATAAATTTGTAGCTTAGAAGAGCCCAATATAAAATACGATTAATTTTATCTTAATTTTTTTTTAACTTTCTAATCTACATGGAAAGTAACTTTTCTACTTTTTATCATGAGAATCACATTGTCATGTTTATGGAAAAATAACTCCTAAGGGAAAATTAGGTTCCAAGAAAAGTAAATAAAATTTGATAAACTAAACGTTCCACTTTCCATCATACCAAACGCTACTAAGTGATAAATAATTCTTTAAACAAACAAAATTTTTAAAAAATATATTATTTAAAAAACTACATACATACAAGTTTTACCCACAATTAGTTTTAAAGTTAATATGTATTAATTTAAAAATAAATAGATAAATGTTCGATTGGCAATACAAAAAGACTTGGATTCAAGTGCACTAAAATGCATTATCTAGTTATTTATGGGTTAGAGAAGGGCTATGTAGTTCTAGACTTTATATTAAAAAGAGCAAATATGATCAAAACATATAATAAAATTGTTCAAAAAAATAAATAGATAAATAAGGTGTTGCTTTAGCTGAATAATTTATGTATCGTGAACGACACACCTTAATCATTTATGATGATCTTTCCAAGCAAGCACAGGCTTATTGCCAAATGTCTCTTCTATTACGAAGACTGTCGAGTCGTGAAGCTTATCTAGGAGATGTTTTTTATTTGCATTCGCGCCTTTTAGAAAGAGCCGCTAAATCAAGTTCTCAGTTAGGTGAAGGAAGTATGGTTGCTTTATTAATAGTTGAGACCCAGTAGGGAGACGTTTCGGCGTATATTCCTACTCATGTGATTTCTATTACAAATGGATAAATATTCTTATCTGCCGATCTATTCAATGCTGGAATCAGACCTGCTATTAATGTGGGGATTTCCGTCTCCAGAGTAGGACCAGCTGCTCAAACTAAAGCTATGAAACAAGTCACTGATAAATCAAAATTGGAATTGGCCCAATTCACCAAATTTAAAGCCTTTGCACAATTTGCTTCTGATCTCGATAAAGCTACTCGGAATCAATTGGCACGAGGTCAATAACCTACATTAAATTATGCAAGATTTTCAAGATATCGCAAAATTTGCACTTAAAAATTAAAACCAATGGTAATAAATTCATTTTTAAATATTAAAACTGAAAAAATCATAGTAAAATTATATTTGAGAAAATAAAAAATTAAATGTTGAAAAAATAAGTACAAAAAAAAATTAATTGCTGAATTTAAGTTATAAAATTTGTTTGGTAAATTATTTAAAATTAAATATGAAATACAATTAGATTGTTTGATAAAATATGATATAATACTAAATGACATAGAATAAAATAAAAACAATTAAATTTATTCTCTCTTAAATGATAAGTACATTCCTATCTACTTATAATTTTCTATATTTTTGTGTAGAAAAATAATTATTTCTAATACGTGTTATCAAAGGTGTATAAAAAATTAAGTTGCTAAAATATTAATTTCTATACAACAATTTTCTATAATAAGAAGTTTTGAAAATTAATCTAATTATCTGTTCTTTTTGATACAATGTCTAGAACTATCCATAACAGGGGCGGAGCTAGAAAAATTTTTGAGGGGGGCTGGAATAAAGTTGTATATTTTTATGATAGCAAAAGCGAGATTTCACCATTTTAATAACATGTATTTTTATAATTTTTAAATGAATAAATCAATTTTTTTCTCATTCTTTAGGGGCAAAGTGTAATTTTATTATATACTAATTTAAAATTTTTAAAATTATAAAAGGACTAAAGGTAAAAATTTTCATTTTAGGGGGGTCGGGGCCCCTACTAGCCCCCTTGGCTCCGTCCTTGATCCATAACCCCTCCCGACCTCTTAAATAAGAGGATAATGCACCTTAATACACTCAAATTCATGTAATTCTACATTAACAATAATACTAATTTCAGTTGAGCTAATACTCTATAAAAAAAATCCAAAATTTAATACATAATAACTCCATCAAGATTCATTTTTCATTTAAGAAAAAAAACAAGTACAATGTTCCTCCAATCAGAATCCATATTTGGTAACTTTAACATCATAAACGATTAATGAAAAAGCATAAAATCTCACACAAAAATGTTTTTTTTAGGAATATAAAATCCACACCTTTCTAAGTTGATATCAACAGTAATTAATACTATTAAATCCATCCCCAAAAAACACACACATATATATATATATATATATATATATTTATCCAATAAATTCTTCATTAACATCGATAAGTGTATTAGTTAAAGATTAAGAAGAGAGATTGGGAAATATGGAACACTTGGTTCAATGCTCAGCCAACTATACACCGCTCACTCCCATAAGCTTTCTAGGAAGAGCTTCCATGGTGTATGTTGATAAGAGTCCATCATTTATGGTTCATTGAAATACACATGGAAACAAACTTTTCAAAGATGCTACAAACTTGCCTCTGCCCTTAACCAAATGAATGTCTCCAATGGCGATATTGTAAGCTCTAGTTTCAAGTTTTTCTTTCACTTTTTCCAACATTTTTTTGTTAATTTATATATAAAATTCATGTATTAGTCTTTCCATGAGGGACTAAATCCAAAAAAATACATAGTACAAGGATCTATCACAAAATTTTACTTTTTTTAAACAAGTTGCAGCATTGGGTCCGAACATCCCAGAGATATACGAGCTTCACTTTGCTGTTCCAATGGCGGGCGCTGCCTTTTCGCCATTGAACATACACCAGGATTCAACTGCATTAGCTGCACAATTCAAACTACTTGAAGCTAAAGTCATATTCATCGATTATCAGTTCCTCAATCTCGTCATTGAAGCCTTCGAGATCTTCGTCAAAACATGCACCGATTTCGAGTTTCCTCTCGTCGTTTTAATGTTAGAGACCGATCCCGATACTAAAACAGCCGCCGATGATCATCAATTTTTGGGTTACAAAACTTATGATTCGCTTCTCAACGTGGAAAACAATTCTGGGTTTGAGATTTTAAGGTCAAAGGGTGAATTTGATCCGATTTCCATTGTGTTTACTTCAGGCACGACGGGGGAACCAAAAGGGGTGGTTCATAGTCATAGAGGCGGTTACTTAACAACCCTATCTGAAATCATTATTAATGAAATGAAAGCCACGCCGATTTATTTATGGACAGTCCCGATGTACCACTGTAATGGGTGGTGTTTCACTTGGTCAACCGCCGCACTCGGTGGCACTAACATCTGCCTTAGAACATACGACGCCAGGTTCATATTCGACGCCATTGTTGAATACAACGTCACCAACCTAGGTGGTGCAACGCCCGTTCTTAGCTTAATCGCTAATGCGAACCAGAACCCACTTCCGTTCAAGGTTAATATAATGACCGGCGGTGCTCCACAGCCGCCACAGGTGGTTTTAAAGATCGAAGAGCTTGGGTTTATTCTTACTCACTCGTATGGGATGTCGGAAATGTTAGGACCTGGGACTGTGTATCCATCATCCATGGCGGCCTGAATATATGGCTCTTTGTCCCTTCAACAACAAGCCAAAACCAAAGCTCTTCATGGTTTGAACCATATGTTAATGGAAGCTGTTGATGTTAAAGATCCGGTGACAATGGAAAGTGTTCCCTTTAGGTGAAGTGATGTTTAGAGGCAACACCGTGACGAAAGGGTATTATAAGGACCCAAAGAAGACCGAAGCGGCGTTGATGGGTGGTTGGTTTCAAACCGGCGATATTGCTGTGAGACATCCCGAACGTTGAAGTTAAGGATCGGAAACTTGATTTGATTGTTTCTGGGGGGAAGAAGATAAGTACGGTGGATGTCGAGGCGGTGCTGTTTAGCCATCCGGCAGTTTTCGACTAAGGCCCTTGTTTGAAGGATGAAATGCATGGATAAAATTAGTCAATGTCTTTTATGTATATCAAGCTTAATTATCAGCAAATTAGGAAGAATAAAATAAATAAAAAACTTTATTATGTTTTAATAAAAATAAGTCTTGTTATTAGTCATAGTATTTTAGAAATCCATAACTAGATTAAAAACAAAATTTAAAATAATTTTATATTAATATATATTCTATAATTAAATTTAAATATTAAGTTGAATTGGATTTTTTTAAAATTTATCCAAGGTTGAAGTCCTTGTAATAGAAGTCGGATTGTATTTTGCCTCCTTTACTTAAAAAATAGATAAATTAATCCCCGTATGTTAGATCAAAGTGTAAATTGATCATTCTGTTAAAATTTTCATTTATTTCTATTATTTGAAATTAGTACTTGTACATCAGCATAAGTGACTAATTTATCCATTTTTGAATAAATGGGCAAAATATAATCTAACTCGCCTAAGTCAGCCTGCTAAAAGAAGCTACAAATGAACAATAGAAAGAGCACACACAAAGTGTTAGAGTAAATGCTCTTAATATTCTCTTATTCACAAAGAATAATGAAACAATGAATGGAGTGAGTACAAATGAAAGGGAGTCTCTCTATTTATAGTTGAGCTCATTCAAAACCGATGGTCAAGATACATTTACATCGACGGACGAGATTAACCATATCCTTTGATTTTAGGGATTTACAAGATATGCCATATCAAATCTAATCTAACCTTTACAATATATTATTCCCTCAATCTTTTAAGATTAGTTACCAAATTAGCCTAAGTTGCCATATATTCATTATCGTGCCAACCAAGCTTCAATCTGACAGGCTTCTCCAATAACATCCTAAATCGGGCCAGTTCTTGTGGGCCAAATGATCCTCAGTTACACAATAGACCTCCATCGGATGCATTTGGTGCGATGGTCACAGGCTTTAAACTGTTGCCCGTGACATTAGTACAAGGACTTTCTTGATAAATCCGTTAAGTTTTACTTAAATCCGATAATATGTGTAAATATTTAACTTAAGCTTTCCTATATTATTTTTTTCCTAATTGTTGTGTTTAATTTTATATAATTTTCATTTATTGAATTTTCAAATTTATATAACTTAATATATTTGTTAATATTACTGCCACGTAAGACATCCAAGTTGGCATTTAAAATCTATTTGGACTGTCACGTAGGACCGTCATTAGGGAGGTAATGAAACTTAATGGTAGAGTGAAATGTAATTTGAGACAAACATAAGTGATTATTTTTTTGTTTACCTTATAAAGTATTATAAAAATGAGTCGGGTAATGCTGAGCTTGGGCCTTGAATGTTCAAGCTCGAGACCGACTCATATTTTCAAGGGGAGACACAAGTTAAAATTTTAAAGGCAACATTATTAAAAAAAATAATCACAAATATTAAATATAGATCGTAAAATAAACCTAACGGCCATGAATTTCTAAATAATATTTTATTTTATAACTCATTACCTTTATATTTTATTCTATAAATATTTTGATCGTGCAATTCAAAGTTTGACTCGAAATTTTCTTTTACCATTTTTTTTCAATTTAATATTTGATTTCAGATCTTTTCAACTTTTCCCTAATAATTACAAAAAAAAAAAAAAAAAACGCCGGAAGTTCCAGCTTTGTTATAGCATGGTAATTGAGATCCCGTTTTCAAGGAGATTTTATTTTATTTTTTTAAAATTAAGAAGATAATATATTTGATTATGGCCAGCCATGAGTCAAATTATTTTTGAAATATTTTTTCATTATAAAATTTAAAAATGGACAATTATTGAATATTGACAGGCGAAACACGTCAACAATAATCTTTTTAAAATAATGTTTCACATCAATTTTATAGTGTTTTATATAAAAAAAAATTAACCATTATTTATTAAATCTATTTATATTATTACAAATCCTTGACAGCTAATACAATTATTTTATTATAAATTTAAACCAAGTCAAAGCAACTGTTTATATTATTCTCAAAAAAATTTGTGTATACCATAAATTAAAATTACACTTAGTCACGTCACAGTCGGGACGAGTCATGTATAGTTCTAAGTATTATATATGTATAAAAAAAGATATAATTAAAGATTGATAAAAAAAATTTTATGAGCTCAGTTAGATTATTATTTGCCTTTTTATAGTTTATTTAGTTAAAGAAACTTATAAGCTTGATTAAATAAAAAAAAAATATCAAAATAATCACTTTTATTTACCTCAGGTTATGTTTTAGTCACTTACGTTATCAAGTTGTAACATTTTAGTCATTGAGCCGTTAATTTTCATTAATGGTGTAACAGTAACCTGATATGACACGTTAAATCATCATTTCAAACGGAAATTTTAGATTAAATTCTACAATCAGTCCCTATATTTTTTTCGTTTTCAACAATTTATTTAATTTTCTTTTATATTCTTTTAACTGTCTTTTTTTTCTTTATTTTCCATTCTCTTCTACTTTTCCCTTTATTTTCCTCCCTTCTTCATTTCTTTTAACATTGTTTTTCTCTATTTTTCATTTGTTAAAACTAGTCCCACTTGAAATATGGGCTTAAAATTTTATCAAAGCCCGTCCATATTTACAAAAAACACACCCAAGCTCATTTTAGGCTCGCCCATATTATTTTTAAAAATTTTTAGAATATTTATATTATTTTAATTTAATTTTTAATACTTTTATTTAATTTTTATTTATTGAAAATTTTTATTTAATCATCTTAACATTATTTTAATGTTTACATTAGGGCAGTATTATATTTAGTATACGTTTATATGTTATAAATTACATAATATATAAAAAATAACATAATATAAAGTATTTCAAACTTAAAACGGGACGGGACTGGTCGGGCTCGAGCTTTGAATGTTCAAACCTGAGTCCAACCTATATTTTAAACGGGCTTATTTTTTTACCCAACCTCTCCCAAATTTTGAGCGGCCTTTGGACCAAAAGGAGTAACCCGACTCATGAACAAGTTTAGTTGAAATAATAAATTTGAGATAGTGAAAACTATGATGTTGCGGGTTTAAATCAAATCGCGTCTATGTATTTTTCTACATTTTATATAAAAATATAAATAAGACACAAATATCTTTAACAATATTTGTTGTTTTATAAAAATAATAAGTTTTTAATAATTTTACAATTGAGTTAGGACCAGATTGATGGGTGATACTAACTCAATTAAACTCTTAAATAAATAAACTAGATTATGTCACACTCATGATGCGGATGAAAGAGAACACTTTATGTAAAAAAAATCTTTTAAGATTTATTCAATAATAAGTATAGGTGGAGCGGTGAATAATTTGTATATAAATCTTATTAAGTACATATTTAAAGTTAGAATACGTTATGTTTAATCGTTTTATTTAAAAATTATATAAAAATATAAAATGACAAAAGTACCATCATAATAATATTAATTATCGTTTAGAAAAATTATATATATATATAAATCTTTTTTCAACTAAGTTAGTACTCGATTACAGTGGCAACAAAGCTAGGGGGCCGACAAGGGTCCGATCCCGTTAAAATGAATTTTTTTTCATTTAAGCCCTTTATAATATATAAAATTTTAAATTAGTTATGGTAATATTGTACTTTGACCCTCCAAAAAATGATAAAAATTTGATTTAATCCTTTAAAAATTATAAAGATATAAACTATTAAAATGGTGAAATTACATTTTTACTATCGTAAAAATATACAATTTAATTCCGCCCAAAAAAATTTTCTGACTCCACCGCTACTCGATTAAGTTGTTGCACCAACTCAATCAACAATGTTATAATAAGAATGCCCTACAAACTAGTCTCATAGAAGAGATCTCTATATATAGAGGCAAAACACACATGAACATGTATCAAATAAAGATACAATGGACAGAAAGGTGGCCATTATTGGAGCTGGCATAAGTGGCCTTCTTGCTTGCAAATACACATTGTCAAAGGGTTTTCATCCAATAGTTTTTGAGTCCCAAAGCAATGTGGGTGGTGTTTGGACCAAAACCGTAGAGACCACAAAGCTCCAAACACCTAAACCAGTTTATCAATTCTCCGATTTCCCATGGCCGGAGTCGGTCTCAGAAGATTTTCCGGACGGACAGAAGGTATTCGATTATGTTAATGGGTATGCAAAGCATTTTGATTTGGTTAAGCACATCAAATTCAATACCAAAGTTGTTGGTATTGAATTTGAAGGTCCTAATGATGAAGAGATCCAAGCTTGGAGTTTATGGGGTGGTAATGGTGAGCCTTTTGGGTCTAAAGGGAAATGGAAGGTTGTTGTTGAAGATTTGGTAACTCTTTCGACTGCGGTATGTGTGAAATTTTGCTTTTGGTAGTTTAATTTGACATAATTTGATTTTTATTTTTTATTTTTGCAATAATTTTTACATCTGATAGTCACGTTGGGTCCGATTAAATCCAGAGTTGAGTCAGGTTAAATGTCTAAATGGAAAATAAGCTCTCCAAGAATTGTTTTCCCGTTTTATAAGATTTGAACTTAAGACTCAATGACAGAACGTCATAAAAGCCAAAGAGAGTCTTGCCCCTCTAAAATTTTGGAAACTTTTTGTTAATCTTTTTAAAATTTAATTAACTCCTAAATTTTTTAAAATTTTTAATTAGACTTCCAAAATTTTTGGAAATTCTCATTAAGCTTTCCAAAATTTTAGAAGATTTTAATTAGATTATAATTTTTAAAATTTTTAATTAAGTCTTCCAAAACCTTTAATAGCATGTTTTGCCATGGCTAAGACTTTGTTTAAAGGGTAATAAACTCTTTATCACTCAATCCAATATATGGTCTCTGTATGTTTATAATGGCAATAATTAATCTATTAACTATTTCTAATTAAATGCTAACGTAGATTTAATCTTTGAAACAATCTTTCTCATACCAAAAATAATTTCATGCCAGTCGAAAAACTTTCATATTAGCATCATTTTAGTACGAGTAATTAACAATATTAACTATTTAAACTAACTAATGATATTATAAGATTAAACAAATCAAACTGTACCAAATGCACGGATTAAACTCAAAATTTGAGAGACCAAAACCATAATTTTACCTTTGTTCTTATGATCAACAGTAACTCACGGCTTTAAAAAATGGTATCCCGTCTGTTTGAATAAAGAGCAGAATGAAATTTTATTGCAGATTTACAATGTGGACTTTGTCATCGTTTGTGTGGGGAGATTCAGTGGTTTGCCAAACATCCCAGAATTTCCCCCGAAAAAAGGCCCGGAAGCATTTGATGGTAAGGTAATACATTCAAAGGAATATGCTGCCATGGATCATAAACAGGCTGCTGAGTTCGTCAAAGGCAAACGAGTCATTGTTGTTGGGTTTCAAAAATCCGCACTCGACATTGCAATGGAGTGTTCTGCTGCTAATGGTAAACATAATTTTAATTAACTGTTGGAAATTCATGCTTCTTTCTGGCATTAAACCGTGGAAATGTTTTGCTTTTGACCAATTGATAAGTTATGTTAACCGGAATAGACCTGAGTGTAGGTATTTACCTAATCAATAGAATATATCAGTCGTTTTTAAATCGGATGAATATAAAATGACTTAAATTAAATTTTAAAATTTTTGAATATTTTAGGTTTGATCTATCTATCATTTGGGTTTTTGAATTAAACTATATTTGGTTATTTATTCAGATTCAGGTTATATCGTGGATTGAGGGCAATGATAAAACATATTGCAATTCGAAAAAGATTTAAATTCAAACTTTAGAGATGACATTGAAAATAGCAGCTACGAACTCCAAACATAAACCATAAAAAGGAGATGAAGAATATAAAGAAAAAAAATCATATGCAAATAAAATTTCTGACCATATTCAATGCAAATATATTTCTTTTCAATTCCAATGGATTTGCAGGAAAGGAAAATCCATGCACAGTTTTATACAGGACAGCTCACTGGAATGTCCCTGACTATCTTCCATGGGGATTTTCACTTGCACACATGTACCTTAGCCGTTTCTCAGAGCTTATGGTTCATAAGCCTGGTGAAGGGCTTCTCCTTTCTCTCTTAGCCACAATTCTCGCACCGCTGGTACCTACATATCCATATCCGTCACTCACAGTTTTTAACCAAATAACAATACCATTTCATTTTAGTTTCATATTTCTTTTTTCTGATTTCTTTTAATTCTGATTTGACAGAGATATGCATATTCAAAATTTGTTGAAAGTGATATTAAAAAGAAGCTTCGTTTGGAAAAACATGGGATGGTCCCAACACATAGCTTCCTCAAAGAAATCAGCTCATGTTTGATCTCAACAGTCCCTGAAAAATTCTATGACAAGGTTGAAAACGGAGAAATCAAATTGAAAAAGGCCCCAAGCTTTAGTTTCTGCAACAATGGCGTTTTGGTCGAAGGCGAGACTTCACCGATAGAAGCTGACCTCGTCATCTTGGCCACTGGATTCAAGGGTGAAAAAAAGCTCAAACACATTTTTACGTCTCAAACCTTCCAAGACTACATTACTGGATCCCCTGATGCAGCCCTTCCACTCTACAGGTCAGTTTATCTAAAATAAACACGATATTTCTTGACAGGTTGGTGAGTCAGGTTGGTTTACAATCTAAGATTGAATCAATTCAGGTTTCAAAAATTTCAAGTCATTTCAGTTCTGGGTTTGGGTCAATTTAGGGTTCAGATCATATGGGTTTTGAGGCTGAGGTTTTTTGACTTGGATCATTATAGGTTCAAGTCACTTCTAGTTCGGGACATTTTGGTTTCATGTTGTTTCAGTTTGAGTCAGTTTGGGTTTGGGTCAACCAAACTGGATAAGTTCAGGTTGTTGATTTTTTATAGTCAAATCAGGATTGGTTGGGTTCGAGTTGATCAGGTTAGACTTTCAGGTTTGGGTCAGAATTGATAGGCCTACACAATATAAAATACGAAACCCTTTAAACACGGTCAAATAACACAAACACAACACGAGATACACAGATTTTCTAGATATAAATGGAGTGGTGTTGTTTGAGCAGGGAATGCATTCAACCAAGGATACCACAACTAGCAGTAATCGGATTCTCAGAGAGTATTTCAAATATATTTACCTCGGAGATGAGATGCAGATGGGTAGCAGAGCTTCTTGACGGCACGTTCAAGCTGCCAAGCATTAAAGACATGGAAAAAAATATAAAAGAATGGGATGAATACTTGAAACAATACTCGGGTGGATACTATCGTAGAAAGTGCATTGGTGCTTTGCATATATGGTACAACGATCAACTGTGCAAAGATATGGCATGGAAACCAAGGAGAAAGAAAGGGTTTTTTGCAGAACTTTTTGAACCTTATGGCCCCATGGATTATGTCTCTAATTAAACTGGTTCTTACCTTGCATTGTACACAATCCAAATTCATCATCTTTATTGTGTGGTTTGTCCCTTATTTTCAATAAATGGGTTTCGGTTTAGCTACAAGATACTCAAACCATGTATGAAGGAAGCACAATGTAAGAATGATGGGGTCTCTTATTGTGTGTAATAATAAAAAAAAGAAATATCAATACAATTTATTTTGCATAATATCTTATACATTTTAGCTTGAAAATACTTAGTTGGACAGATAAAGTCGGCAAAATGTTCATATTTTGTATTTTCATATCGTATCCAAAATTATCCATTTTAAAAGACTAGCTTTTTTCCATTTATGCATCAGCAAAAGCAGAACAAAAGCAGTTCAAACAATGACAATCTTAGAACATTGGTTTCTATGAACATACACTAAACTCACCTCTCTCCAAGTCACTGTGAAGGAACCACCAAGGCCCTGTTTTCGATAGTATTCTGTGAAAACAAACAAATAAACAAAGATGCATAAATATTAAAGAATATTTGGATTTGAGCTCCTTAAGTCTTTGGATTTGAGCTTGGAGAAACGAACATAACTCATGACATACAAATTTGTGTTTGAAAATTTTACCTGACAAATCCTGCTGTCATTCGCAGAGCCATAAAGAGAGTTAGGCCCAACCAAACCCCTTGAAGACCAAGAACTTTTGGAGCAAAGAGCAAAAATGCAGAAGAGACAGCACTCAATAACATCTGGAGATTACATAAAGTATATGTTAGAAGAGGCAACATGTTCAGTTTTTTATCTAAAATTAAGGACACAAAAATTTCCAATAGGCATCTTACCATAGAACAAGCTGCATAAGGGAAGTCCGAGACACCGTAATGAAGACCATCAAATATAAATGCTAAAGCATTTATAGGTTGACTAGCACTAACGAACTATGATAATTTTTAGAAGAAACCGTTATAATTATCCAAGGACACCATAAACGTAGAAGCAAAAGAAAGGGAGGAGCTTACTGGATGTTGGTTTGAATACTTACCAGCACTCCAGTTTTAACAATTCCCAGAACCTCAGCATCTTGGGTAAACAAGGGGACTAAATAACCAAAGGATACACCTAGGATTGCAGCCAACAAAACACCTGTGACAAACCCTATCTGTAAAGCCATGAGCATCAAGTTAGTGACCGGTATATCAAAAGCCAGATATCAATATAATGATAGGTGATGACAATTTTAGGAACACCCAGTAATGCTTGCCTTCAACACAAAGTCTGCAATTTCCTTCACAGTCTTTAGTTCACCTTCAGATAGGTAACTTGCAATCATTGCCTAAAAACAAAGAATGTTAGAAAGAAAGGCAGTGTTATTCCTCATGATTCTAGGCCAGCTTAGAATGTCTTCACATGCAAAATAACGATTTACAGTCTGTATGAGCACGGGTTTGTAACTATTACCAAGGAGCTGAATTTTAGGGGATCTTGTTTGCCATCTATTTATGCTCTCTCTCTCTCTCTGATCTCAATGATTGTTTTGGTTAAATTATAATAACTTAAAGAGAGACTCCAAGGAGAATTATGTACCTGAGCAGATGTTGCAAGTGCATCTGTTAGAAGAGATACAGCCAGCCATACTTGCATGCATATCTGATGCGCAGCCATAGGCAGTGAACCTTGACGAGCAGCCATAGAAGTCCCCAGTGTCATTGTTATTAGCACTGAAAGAGTTCGTCCAATAAGAAAGCCACCTGTAAAAACCATTTTCTGTAAGAAAAAATGTCATAAAAATCTATATCCATCCAAGAACATAAATGTCTAGACATCAGAACAAGAGAAAGGATTATAAAATGGAAGGCTAAATCCATAATAACGAAATTGTTCTCCACATAACACAACCTTTTTTCTCGAAGCTAGTAAAAAAAATTACCAGATTTTATGTAGCTACCAAATTGCAATGCCCCCATCTTTGGGGGCAGTAATACAACTTTCTTGTTTAAATACCTGATCATCAGAAAGGCAACAATGTACCTGGTACAAGAAAATGTTGTAGTGTAATTTCCATGGAAACAAATCATTTAAGGGAAGAAAGAAATTAATTCCTGAAGCAGACATGCTTACTGAGATAAAACTGTGGAGAGAGCTGCCCCCGTCACACCCATTCGAAGGCCATACATAAATAAGGGGAAAAACAATATGGATGATAAATTACCAACACCTGCATTTGAAACAACCACATTAATTAGTCAAGTAAAGAAGAGAGAGATTGAAAAAGTGAACCTAACACATTAACCATTGATTACTGGAAAACAGAAGTAACAAAGAACTTCTATGTGCTTTATAGATATCAAACTCCGCCCTTCTTTTATACCACTAATAGTGCTTCAGTCTCCACAGTAAGCTGATACTTTTTTTATTGCCGCGGGGGCTTTTGTTTTTGGGGGGAGCAAGCAATTCCAAGATGCACATTCAAGATTGGGCCAACCAGAATAGTTAAATACACAAGAGACATAGACCGTAACCAGTTTAAAATGATATAGACCAGAAGTGGCTTTATTCCGTGGGATAAAAGTGTAGTTGCAAATGAATGCATGTTAGGTTCTGATCTACTCCTTCCAACAACACTCAGAGAATGAAAAAAGAACCAAAAAAAGAAGAAACGGGCTAATTTCGAAAACTATTACACCTATAGTTTTGCATCCTCGCGTCACGTTTGTAGATCATCACTTAAAATGTAAATGAATTTTACACACTTAAATGTTACTGACTATTGAAGGTCTATGCAGCAGCTTGCTATCAAAATTTCATTCTGCAGCTAAATGGTAAACAAAGTTTGTACACATAAATTACAATCCATGCATTCTATGGTATCCATTCAACAAAATGTGGACACAAACATAGCTCATTCCATGCACCGCCCTTCAATGTCAAACAAAATACTTACCTAAGCAAAAAACAGGAGTCTGTGTATCTTTGAACCCACGGAAAATTCCTTGAAGAGCCAAAGAGACTACCACAGCAGGAGCCCCAAGAGCTCTAAGTGAAAGAAAATGTTTTGCCGGAACATGCATATCTGATGTCTGTTAAGAGGAGGAAAACCAGAAAAGAAGTTTCCACATCAATAACTAGCAGTATTTCAACAAACAAGGATCAGGAGAAGGATGACTAAAAGATAAAGCAAAATAAATTTAAAATAAACCTAAACTTACTGAGGGTACTCCCATCAACTTAAGAAATAATCCAGAGCCAAGGGACAATGCCAATGCCTCAAAGATTCCAATCAAAATTGCTAGAAGTAAAGCAGTAGACACTGAGGATAATTGCTTTCTTTCAGCTACCCCATCGGGAATCCTACCATTAGTACTCCCTAGAAAATGAGAATTCAAATAGTCAAAGATCAAGTCAAAATTTTCAATCATCTACATAAGTCTGTTACCATAAACTAGAGACAAGATTAACCAAAACCAGCATGCGACACCTATCACCAAAAATTCACCTGCTGACAAATTTTCAATTGCATTCCTTGAGATGTCTTCAGCAACAAAGGAAGTTGCAACGCTAAAGAGAGGAATATTGAACAACTTCGATACTACATTAAATATTGATACGGAAACACCTGCAGAAGCCAATGCCACAGAACCTGCCCAAACAACAGAACAAATATCGTAATAAATATATAAACCATTGATTTCAAAATTTTGAAGCCTGAAATTTTGTACTTTAGAAGCAGGTTCTATCAATTTTCAAAATTCCAATTACTTGAAACCACATTAAATCAGCATAAGCATACAAATTTATTTATTTGGAAATTGGAATTTGGTAAAAAAATTATTTTTTGAGGGAGCAGTGTGTGCAATTTGCAGCACAGATAAGAGTAATACACCCGTGGTTATAGAGAACCTTATACTTCAGAGAACTGTAACTGTATTAAAAGATTAACAAAGAAATCACAACAAAAGAAACTCCAACTAAATTTTTAGTCTATTACCAAAGAACGAACATTGTTAGCATCAAATAATCAAACAAAGGAAAATAGAATTATTTTAGCAAGTAAAGCAATGGAACAAATTAAAATTAAAATTAGCTCATACTCAATCTTCCAATGTATGCCGTCTCCATCAGTTGTGCAAAGGGATCAATAGCTTGTCCAGCAATCGCAGGCAGAGAAAGCATAATAAGTTCCCTCTTGACATCCACAGACTTCACTTTCACCTCACTGCATATGGAAATTTTAAAGTTCATATTAGCACATAACAATTGGTAAAATGGAAGCCCAATTGTAAAGAACGAGGCAGAGAATGAAGCAGTTACAGAGCATCATGGTATTCAAACTATTTTTTAATTTAATAATATGACATAATGAATGATACATTATTTTACAAAGTCAACTAAGTCTTTTCCACTATTGCTTAAAGTTCTATTTTACCATTCTGCTATAGAGGGAAGAAAACATTGTATTACAGAAATCAATCACTCCAATTTTCATAGTTATTACACAAACCAACCCACATCAAAACTACATACCATTTAAAGAAAGAACAGGTATACATATAAGTCTGTGTGTATATAGATAGATATCATACAACTTTAATGACAAATAACTATGAAATAAGTAAACAATAGGTCATAAAAATCTTACCGGACATTAACATTTTCAGTTGAACTTGAACTTAACAGGGCAGCATCATCTTTTTCATTCAACGTGAGTGTCTCCTTGACATCTTCCACACTGAAATCAGAGCTTAACTGATTTCGAAACACCGGAAAACGGGGATTCCTATGTGCCACTAATGGTGACAACAATGAATTCCTATGTGCTGCAGATAGGTGGCAGCTTCGCACACCATCTATGTAGCCTAATTCCTTCCTAAATTTACATATTTCAGATTGGTATAATAAAGAATTAGAACCCGTAGACCTATTTATCTTGTTCCATTCCCTCTTTCTATTTTTCAATCCACTAGAAATTGTAGGAACTTTCAAACTTGTCAGTGCCATTGCCCAGAATTATCAGTTTTAGAGCCTATCCAACCTGAAAATTACATTGAAAAAATTAGATAATTATTTCAAAACAAAATTTCAGCTAAGCAACATAAGAGTAAGTTACAAAAACAATCAAATTTGATGAAATAACAAAAACATATAAAATTATCAAGAATTAAACAAAATTTAAAGTAATTTCTTGTTCTTTTTTCTTTTTAACTTCAAATGGCCAAACTAAAAAAAAAATGAAGCGAAACAGAGGAAACCGCGAAAAACAACAGAATTTTACAATATATTTTCGTCATGCAATTACGAAAAATCAAGCTTCTTTACTAAGACAACAGACATCTGCCTAGAGATATTTTCTGTTTGGTTCTCGAGAAAAAGGAGGCAAACGAGTAATTACGTAAGAAAAAAAATTACCTTTCTTGAAGAACTGAATGAGTACTGAGTAGCGAATTGAGAAAGTTAAGGTTTTTTGTTTCTAAGTTGTTAAAACCAAAGGAGAAAAAACAAAAATAAAAATAAAAAAAATTAAGCGGTTTACCGTATCATCGCCATTGATAAACTACGGAAAGGTAGTTTCAAAGTTTCAACAAAAATCAAAGAGTAATTAATTAACACTTGGGAACTTGAAACTGTGAGGCCGAATCCGATACCCCGTACTATGGGCGTGGATTTTAATCTATGGATTATTGGGCTTTCTTGGCCCATAATATTTGCACACTCTAGCTTACAGCTAGGGTGGTTAAACTTTGGTTAAAACCAATATTTTTAGAATTGGACCGGTGATCGAACGGGCAAGACTATTGGTTTATCAGTTTGATCGATTCAATTAGTTTAATCGATTTGATTAAAAATTTAAAACAATAAAAAATGGTTCAACCGATTTTTTAGCCGATTCAATCGGTCTGTACTGATTTCTTATCTAACTGATTCAATATCATTTTTCGAACCGGTGCGAACCAATTCAAATGTCATTAATTAAAGCCAATGTTTTAAAAGCTGGATTGGCGATTTAAACCAACCAAACTATTGATTTTTTATTCAATTAATTCAATCATCGGTCCAATAATAATTGAAAAATTAATTGAAAAATAAAAATTTATATATCGATCCAACTTATTGAACTATAGATTTTTTTTCTTAGTTCACAGTTTCAAGCAACCCACTCAAAGATCGGTTCTATCTCTTTGTCGACACCGATATGCCAACTAATTCCCAATCAAACCAATTTAATCAGCCAGACCAATTTAATTCCAACAATATTGATTAAGATCAAATTTCTCCATTGAAGAACCCTACTTAGAAATTTCCAAGGATAACTCCACCATAGGTTCTCAAACTATGGTTCAAATACTAAATTGATCCAAAAACTTTAAATTGAGTCCTCAAAGTTAAAGTATCAGTATTGTAATTTATTCAAATGTTGGTGAAGTGGTAAATGACTTGTGTTTAAATCTTCAATTGACATCAATTCCGGAGTTAATTTATGAACAATTTCACTCTCGCCCTTATAAAAAATATGAAAGTATCAATATTACCCTTTTAAATTTTAATGAGATTATATTTTTCATAACTCCTTAGAACGTCTTAAAATTTGAGTTTTGTACTATAGCTTTGAAAATGTCCAATGCAATTAACTTAATTGTATTTCTTATCTGTTAATTCCTTCTTCTTTTTTTAAGAAACAATGAGTTCTCCCTCTATTAAAAATCAAAATCAACTGTTAAATTCTTAGCTCGATTAGTATGGACATTATTGTTAATGCAGAAAGTGGGTTTGAATGTATTGAAAAGTATTACCCTCCTAGTTATAGATTGGGACCAGAACCTATTATAAAATTATTCGAAAAAATTATCATGTTATTTATTTGAGCAATTTTTTTTTGTTTTATAATCAATATTATATATACAAATTTTAAATCTATCAATAATTTATATTATACAAATTTTAACATTAATGAAATTGTAATAAAAGAGGTATAAGGTCAACATTTTAGTGTTGAGTTATGGAAAGCTATCATTACCTAAAACATTACTCAAAATTTTATAATAAAATCACACAAATTATTACAATATTAGTAATGTTTAATGCAGTTATACAAAACATTACCTAATTGAAATTATTTTCCAAAAAAAATTCCAATAAAAAAAAGATAATAAAGAGAATTTAATTATCCCAAAAAAGAAATCATCAAAATCTAATAATGACGCTATTCAAATATAAGTATCGGTTTGTGTCATATTATTAGTTATAGTGTTCATACAATAACATCAAAACAGCAAAATTTTTAGTAACTTTGATAAATCAATCATCGATTTAACTGTTCCATTGAAAATTTTAAAAAACAAAAAATAGCCACAACAACAATACTAAGGACCAACCAGATGTTTAAAAACAAAAGATCAGAAGCTATCCTTACATGAACTGAACAAAATGTACATTGGTGCCATCATTTTTCTTCCAGTTCCAGTCCCCGAAGAACAGATTCGGCAAAACTTTGTTGTCTGCAAAGTGCAAAAATGAACTCATTTAGACTACTATTCGTGGTTCAACAAACCCAAAACAATTCGGTTTGACCAAAAAAGGTCAACAACCTGAACTCAAACTAATAGGAACCTGAAATAACCCAAACAGGTAGCTTGTAATGATCCAAACTTGAAGAGTCTAGAACTCGCGATACCTTTGCTCAATAAAACTGAATGATTGAATGCAAAATGACCTGAACCCGAAATGGCTTGGAACCAAAGCAACCCAAACTTGAAATGACAAGAAACTGAAAATGACCCTAGCCCAAAACTGACCTGAACCAAAATGACTTCAAAATTTTAAAACACAAACTGACCCGATTGATCAGACCAAAAACTAACCCTATAGTCAACTAATGACTAATTTCCTTACGTTTATCAATTAAGGGGAACCAAAAATCAACAATATTTCAATTTGATCTTACAATACACGAAATTTAAGCAAAAATGATGTCCCTAGCTTTAATAAGTCAGGACTAGAAGATCCTGTCATAAGGGAGGTTACCAGGGACAAGGGACTGAGCTGCAAGAATTCGGATAAATTATATAGGTGGTAATTTGTTAAAGCGTTGGACAAATAAGCTACTGAGAATGAGCTCACGGTTGCAGTTATCATTTAAGGAGTCAAAAGATATTGGATGCTATGACAACCGGAAAAACGGGATGAATTAGAAGAGGTTTGTTCTTACTTTCGCTCTCTATGCTTAGGGCTTGGGCGAGAATACTTCAAATATCCGTCCCATGGAACCTTTTTAAGACCTGCTCGAACAGAGATTATGTCTCTGATCCTGTATAGAAAATATCAACTGAATCAAAGCTATTGCTTCTCTAAGGAAGGCTTAAAAAGCATTAACTGAAGACCTTAATTACTGGTTTCAAAAATAAGGAACAGTACTTACCTCTCTGCAAACTCGATGGGTGTTTCTCCAGGCCTTAGATGTTGGGGCTCTAGGTACCAAACATCGCAAACAACAGCCCAGGATGTCATAAGCTGCAATAAATGCATTGTAAAGGACTGCCTGTGGGAAATGGAACTTTGGTAAGACATCACGGGTATCACAAACCACAAAATAAAGCATTAATAATGATAAAATATACAAGACACTAGAAGACTCAGGGATTGATAACTTACTTCCGGCTATTCCAAAAGGCATCAACAAAAATTTTATTGTACTTTATTGCAATCGGGCAAACGGTGCAACCAAGTTCAAATGCACCCTAACCAAGAAGTTAAAAAAAGTGAGAAGTATAAGAAAGAAACAACTTAAGCAGTTCTCCCGAAACTCTTAACAGCTATACCTTCTTGAACATAACGCTGTATTGATTGTTTACACACGTCCCTTCGGGAAATATGAGAAGAGGGTTATTGTCAGCTCCCTGACTATGCTCCCTTAACCTGAAATTAGTAAATTTATACAATCATGAGATGGAAAACATATTGATAAATCATTTTCCCCACTCTGATTGTACTTACTTCCTTGTTACAATTTCACGATCTTTGGCCTCTGAACGGTTAAACCAAATACACCCTACACTCTCTAAAATAGTGCTCTGTAGCAGTCCTAAATGTAGAAAGAAGTCAAATAGTTATTTCATTCATTCAATATACATAAGGTATATAGGAACCTAATTATCACTCCTGCAATATCAAAATATACTTTTAAAGAAAGCAACAACAGTGGAGCACCGGAATTGTGCTCTTTCAACTTGAAAAGATGATAAGTGACAACTTTTAAAGCATAACCATAAATTGTTCCACTTAAGTTATTCAACAAAACTACTGTTCATAATAGGTGTCATGAAAACTAAGAATCAAGGATATGCATTTCTCTGCCACTAACATTTGGAAAAAGTGCCAACTGTGAACAAGACCACAATTATCACGATAAAGTAAAGGTGTACTACAATATCTCTAAGAAATCTTGAAGCTCGTATCAAACAAAACATCAGAAAAGAGAGATATTTTCCAAAACACAAAGCTATAGCTATATACTTCACAATATGGATTTTTATATGAAAACATAAAAAGGAATTCTATAATGTCAATAGTCTAATATAAATAAGTTGGTTAACAGGCTGACACTGATGAGTTTCAAAACCTTGCATGCAACCAAATGAAACAAAAATAGTCCAAGCATTCTAAGAAAAGCATGCAATATAAGTAATCAGATAATTGAAAAACCGCTACAATATTAAAATACATAAACATCATTCTTAAGTACGTCATTTTAACTACTACTTACCAACCCATCCAGGGTGCTTCTGCATAATGACTGCAAATGCAGTCATCTGTTCTAATATGATGAAATCAATCATAGAAGTATGATTGGCCACAAACACCTGTTCAATCCATGGAAGAACGCTCAGATATATTTTAGTTTGTAGAGACAAGTGGCATTGGAGTACTAAAGAACCAGAAAGAATCTTAATGAAATTAAAATAAGAACGAAAATCTTTGTGATACAAAGTGCAGAAAGAAGAGTCAGCTAAACCTGCTTGGGCCGCATGCTAGGCCGTGGTCCATGGTACTTAACAACTCCAGTCCAGGACGCAACAAAGAAGCTGCAGATTAGCTCCACCAACGCCCTCTGAAAAGAAAATATGACGAACTAAGTTTAAGCATAATCATTTAGATGGAAAATGCACTAGAATATAGGTAAGGAACAAGCTTGCTAGAAAAGTATAGGAAATCCCCTAAGACAGCATGATACAATTTGCCATTTTAGAACTTCAAAGTTTTTCTTCCCTCGCAAGTATGGTATATAAACCCACTATCACACACACATACACATATACCTAGACAAAAGAGAGAAAAATGAGCTGCACAAACTAGAAATAAGTAAAAGTTCGCACCTCCATCTTTTTCCGCAAGTTATCGTTCCCTTTGAGAAGAAAGTGCACAGGAATGAAGCATGACAGAAATATTATCCATCCTATTGTCAAAACTAAAGCCCTGCAGATTGAACAGCATAACAGAAACTCAGAAACAATGCAAGCATTTCAACATACCATACACTATCTAACCTACCTCTAAAACAGACATAAGCAAAGTTCATTCAAACAAACACCGTCATGCATTAAACAATTCAATGTTACTTTTGGAAAGTAGAATGGCTAACCTCATAGGGAACAAAATCAAGTACCGAAATACCACACCACAACACCAGAGAGGAAACAGATACACATTCCAGTTCCACGGTTCCGGGGGATTTGACTTAAAACACCGTGTGAATGAATCCTGCTCGTCAAGTGCACAGCTACAATCAGTTAAATATTGAAAAACTTTCACTAGATACTTCAACTCAAGCTCAAAACTTTAGGGTAAAAAAGAACGCAACAATCATGTTTCTTTTATAAAAAAATCAATAGATAATTCAAATTAGTATATACAAAAAATAGAACAATAAAAACATATGAACCCTCATAATCCACAGACCAGCAATATACTAACACTTCCTGGGGCTCTCACTCCAGCATCATGCCCATAAACCAGTATTATCCTCGTTAGATGCCCATTGGCTCCTTTGTCAGCCCCAAGGTATACCTCCTCATGTTCAAATCCAGGACCTCCCATATATCAGTTCTTTTCGCAACACTCATACCATTTGGTCTAGCTAAAAACATCATTTTATTTCACAACCCGCCAAGCAGCAAGGTAGTACCACTTCCTAGGCCAAGTCCTATCCGTAAGCCAGTATTATCCTCTTTGTATACCTCATGAACTCTTTGCAACACTGGGTACATTTGGTCTTATAATGGAAGGTCATGACTCATGAGTTCAAACATGGGAGGCACATCTTCACCAACACATTTACCATTTGGTCTTATAACAAAAGGTCCTGAACTCCAACACGGGAGCCTTAACAAGCTGTTAGGCATCCAAAGAGGACAACAGCGGCTTATGGGCATGACATGGCTCAGGGTAGTGTTAGTATCTAGCCGGAGGATAAACACAGTAAATTATTGTGTTTTTGGTTTTTTTTGCTAACATTAAGTTATTGGTATTTGCTTTCATCAAATATTTTCCAAAGAAAACATGCAGGAATCTTACAACGAATTAGTGATTCATAGAAAGAGAGCTTACATCAACAATAGCACCAGCAGCTTCAGTTAAAGCGGGAGAAATATCAAGCAAATCCCGCCTAAAAAACCCATTTTCAAAATTAATCATAATCAATAAACCAATCAAATTAACTAATTTTTAAGCCAAATTGAAAAAAAAAAGGAAATAAATAAGAGGGGAAATGAAAACTTACAGGCGAAGCTTGCCATGTGGTTCTTGAATGGAAGATCCAGAAGGGAGATAATCTTCGATGTTGGGTCGATCCAAATCCAATTCGGAACTCGATGATTTCAACTTCCCTTCACTACTGTTCATCCTTCTTCAATGTTGGGTCCGATTTCCTTTGGCTATTAGTTGATTTTCAGCTTCCCTTCACCGTGCTTTCGGTTTTTTCCCTTTCTTTATACGGATAAATAAAAAATAGCTCTTTTGTTAAATTCTGATTTCAGACCTTGAACTTTGATAAATTTTAAGATTTAGTCTATAAACTTGAAATTTTAAAATTTAAACCCTCTTAACTTTCCGATTTTATAATTGTAGTTCAATCACTAAAATTATTAGTATTTTCATTCAAATTTGATTGATATGATATATTGATTAGGTTGTTTTTATGTCATGTGATTTATGATAGATAAAAAAATGTTAAATTTTTTTTATAAAAAGTACTAAAAATGTTAATGATTGAGTTATTATTTTTGCGATTGAATTTTTTAAAAATATTTTAGTATAGAAACTTTTCTAAAAAATAGGAATTGATAGCAAATTTTAGGACATGTTTTATGTTTTTCTCTCCAAAATTGTTTTATTTTGTGTTGGGTGTTGGAAATTTGAAGAGAAAATTTATTTGTGTTTGTGTTTGAGGTAGACATTGTGATAATTTTAAGGTATATTTGAGTTCACGATGATGCGATAGCTCTAGAGACCCACACATTTCACCTATCGTGCCGGGATGGAACCATCACTTTAGAAGCCATTCGTATTGCAACTCAAACTCCAATCACAATGTTTATGCGATTACGGGTTAAAGTATAACTAGGACTCCTAGTTGACGGTGGTTATGCGGTCATAGGTTCAAGTTTTATATACCAGAAGATGATGTTTTATAAACCTCATACATAAGTTTTAGACCATAAACATAAGGAAAAACAAAGGGTCTTTCCAGTAGAATCAACTTATTCTTTTTCTCCATCTCTACCAAAGTAATATCATTAACCTCGTTGTTCAAAACCTATGACAGCATTGGAGTCAAGAGTACTTTCAAGGGGGAGTGACTATGACGATGGAGAAAATGCTGAAATTCAAGTCGAGACGACAGAGATTGTAGTTATTAATGAATTCTTTAATCACAACAATTGTTGCCACCTTGAGTCGTCTTTCAGCTTTTCTCTAGCATCACAATCACTCATTCCCCTAAAAGTTTTCTTGCCCCTAACTCTATCACAAGTTTCGAACAATGAGGTTAAGGATAATACTTTGGTGGAGATGGGCAAAAAGAATTAATTGATTATACTGGAAAGCTCATTATTTTTCTCTATGATTATGGCCTCAAACTTATGTATGGGGTTTATAAAGCATCCTCATTTGGTGGCATTAAACTTGAACCTGTGATCGCATAACCACCACCAACTGGGGGCTCGAGTTATACTTAAACCCATGATCACATAACCACCGTCAACTGAGGGCTCTAATTATACTTCAACTCGTGACTGTATAACCACTGTGAACTCGGAGCCTGAGTTGCAATGCAACAAGCTTCTATGGTGATGGTTTGATCCCCACACAACAGATGAAATGTGTGGCTCTCCGAGCGCCACTGCATTACCTTGAACTCAAAAACACCTTAAAACTATGAGAATGTCTCCCTCAAACACAAATTCAAATGATGGGACAATGGGTGAGAGCATTGATGGAGTAAGGGGAGCAAAACCCCTTTTATATAGGTAACTGGAGGGAAAATTAAAGAAAAAAACAAATGATGTGGGAGTCCATGACCGTCTGGGATTTCTTCGATGTTTGAAAATTATCTCAGGATTTCCGGCTTGTGAAATTTTTTCACAGGTTAGGGTTGTAACGCCTCCACGCCCGAAACCGTCACCGGAGTCAAGCTTGAGGTGTTACTAAACTTATCTTACCTTTTAAACAACTCTAAACAACTTATTTTAATTTTCGGAATAAACTATTTTTCTGCGTCATAGCTGCTTAAAAATTCATTTCTCGAGTTTCAAAACTCAAAATTAAGATCCGTAAATTTTTCCTGAAACTAGACTCATATATCTATCTACTAATTTTTTTCTAGAATTTTTTACTTAGCCAATTAGTACAGTTTATTAGTTAAAGTTACCCCTGTTTCAGAATTCGACTGCACTGACCTCTACTTACTACGAACCACTTTTCTCCCTATACAAAATTAATATAACTATACCGTTTGTTTCTATTAAAACTAGATTCAATAAGGATTCTAACCACATAAATTACACCACCTAATTATTTTTTTACAATTTATGGTTAATTTCCAAACTTGAAACAGGGGATCTATATTTTTCTCTGACCCTGTTTCACTAAAACTCAGATATCTCATAAAATATAATACCGTTACCTGTTTTGCTTATTCCATAAGAAAATAGACATAATAAGCTTTAATTTCATATATTATTCACCGTCAAAACATGTCTCTACGATTTTTAGTGATTTTTCAAAATCACGTCATTTCTGTTATTTGAATCTGTTTTTAGGTTACTTTCACATTTTTCATAATTTTCATTTAATAGTTACCACTTATTCATACATACAATTAAACATGTATATCATTGGCCATTCTATTAGCTAATCACTAGCAAGTATTTACATATCATTCATTGATCATATCATATCAAAAGAAACCAAGTTCCTATACATGCCATACACAAAACTAAACGTCTAACTATACCAATGTGATTCCTTCGATAGTGTGATCGGGTCTCAGACGTTTCCTTCGATCCCGAGTGGCTTGATAAAAACTATAAGAAAAAGAAAATAAAGAGAGTAAGCACTAGGCTTAGTAAGCTTACAAGCAAATAAATTACAACATTCAGCATAATGAATGATTATACATAATGTCACCTAGCCTCATAAACTTTCTTTACTTCTCATTTTCTACCTTCTTCTTTACTCACTTACCTTTTTTTCTTACCTGACCTTTCACTATTCGTAAATATAATCTACCTTCCCTTTTGATGATAATTCACTGTAATTTAACATGTACAATGACCCATTGAACCACTCGGAATACTAAGGATACCGGGTCGTTCTGTCTATCAATATCTCACGCCAATGCCATGTCTTCGACATGGACTTACATGAATTATTCCTGTCTCCAATGCCATATATATATATATCTAATATGGGCTTACATGGCTCATTCCTGTCTCCAAAGCCATATATCTGATATGGACTTACATGGCTCATTTCTGTCTCTCTCTGTCCCATCAACCCCAATATCCTAACATTCCTAAGGTTCAAACGGGCTTCCTAATGCTTTTCTCTGTCACTTCGCTTTTAATTCGACTTCAAATATTCTCCTAAAATAAGTATATAAATGCTGAAATTTACAATAATAATGTAAAATAAAAGAATATTGCATTTATTTCATCAAACTTACCTCGATACAAAATGTGACTAAACTTTACAATTTAATCCTTTACTTTTTCTTTTCCCATCTACTCCCGAATTTCGCTCTTCTTGATCTATAATAGCAAATTTAACTTATTTAATATCAAAATTTATCAAAACAGTCCTTTACTCAGACTTTGGAAAAATTACATTTTGCCCCTAAACTTTTGCATATTTACACTTTTGCCCCAAAGCTCGTAAATTAAACTTCAGCCTATTTTCTTATGTTTTATGACATGCTGGTCATTTTTCCTTCTATGGCAGCATCAAATTCATACTCTAACATGCACTTATGACTATTAGGTATTTTCTACCGATTAAGTCCTTTTACTCATTTTTGCTTAAAACCGAGTAGTACAAGTTGTCTAACATAATTTAAAACCTCATATTCTATCATAAAACACAAAAATACACAAATTTCACCTATGGGTATTTTTCCAAATATGAACCCTAACTTAAATTATTGCTAGCATAAGCTTTATCGAGCTCTGGGACTCAAAACGTAAAGAACATTAAAAGCGGGGCTTGGAATCACTTACCGTGGAGCTTGAAAGCTTGAAACAAACCCTAGCTATGGAGAACCCTTGAAATTTCGTCCTCATGAAGAAGATGGACAAAAATTGGCTTTTAATTTTGTTTTTAATTCATTTTACCTAAATGACCAAAATGCCCTTACTACTAAACTTTGAGAAATTCCTTCCATGTCCTAATTTTGTCCATGAACTTAAAATTGGTAAAATTACTCTTTAAGGACCTCTAATTAATAATCTAATTCAATTTTATGCAAAATACTTCTAGAACACAAGTTTTACAATTTATTCAATTTAGTCCCTAATTTTAAATTAAGCACTTTATGCATAGAATTTCTTCACGAACTTTTCACACAATCATGCAAACATATCATAGACCTCAAAATAATAATAAAATAAATTTTTCTACCTCAGATTTGTGGTTTCGCAACCACTATTCCGTTTAGGCCCTATTTCGGGATGTTACATTTCACCCCCTTTAGGGATTTTCGTCCCAAAAAATCTTACAATGAAAAGATTTGGGTACTGTTTTCGCATAGCCTCTTCGGGTTCCCATGTAGCCTCGTCTACCCCATGTAGTCTGACTATCTCTGAAATATACAACTCGGCCAACTTGTCAAGTGAAAAATCCATACTGAATCGGGATAAAATGAGCCGACTTCGTTAACTTATCAATCACAACCCATCTTGCATCTTTCTTTCTAAAAACGCAGCAATCCTGTTGACAGATCAAACATCTAGAAACAAACTCTGAAATGTCCCTTGTTTCCCGATTCTATCAATCGGTGGCTTTTCTCTTATCATTGTACACAGTGGATCGGGAAGCTTGAGCTACATGGGTAGCTTTGAGAGTCATGAGGGGTGGAGGTCTAACTCTGGGATTCGTCTGCGAACGAACTCGGCAAACCAATTATTCAAAGCTTGGAAGAGAGTTTCTCGAGTCACTCCTCCACGATTAATCTATTCTTCGGCCTATTCTCGGATGGCGCTACCCCTTCCGCGGGAGCGGCGCATTACTTTCTACATCATCATCACCACTTTCGCTCAGGATCCATTACAATAAAACAAAATATTTAAAAATCGTCGAGTCGTCACACTATCAAAATACGGTGTATGGCATGTATAGCTAGACATTTACTCACACTAACTGTTCCTAGAACCGACTAAACCTGCTCGATACCAATAAATGTAAACGCCCCACGCTCAAAACCGTCACCGAGTCAAGCTTGAGGTGTTACTAAACTTATCTTACCTTTTAAACAACTCTAAACAACTTATTTTAATTTTCGGAATAAACTATTTTTCTGCGTCATAGCTGCTTAAAAATTCATTTCTCGAGTTTCAAAACTCAAAATTAAGATCCGTAAATTTTTCCTGAAACTAGACTCATATATCTATCTACTAATTTTTTTCTAGAATTTTTTACTTAGCCAATTAGTACAGTTTATTAGTTAAAGTTACCCCTGTTTCAGAATTCGACTGCACTGACCTCTACTTACTTCTTCGAACCACTTTTCTCCCTATACAAAATTAATATAACTATACCGTTTGTTTCTATTAAAACTAGATTCAATAAGGATTCTAACCACATAAATTACACCACCTAATTATTTTTTTACAATTTATGGTTAATTTCCAAACTTGAAACAGGGGATCTATATTTTCTCTGACCCTGTTTCACTAAAACTCAGATATCTCATAAAATATAATACCGTTACCTGTTTTGCTTATTCCATAAGAAAATAGACATAATAAGCTTTAATTTCATATATTATTCACCGTCAAAACATGTCTCTACGATTTTTAGTGATTTTTCAAAATCACGTCATTTCTGTTATTTGAATCTGTTTTTAGGTTACTTTCACATTTTTCATAATTTTCATTTAATAGTTACCACTTATTCATACATACAATTAAACATGTATATCATCGGCCATTCTATTAGCTAATCACTAGCAAGTATTTACATATCATTCATTGATCATATCATATCAAAAGAAACCAAGTTCCTATACATGCCATACACAAAACTAAACGTCTAACTATACCAATGTGATTCCTTCGATAGTGTGATCGGGTCTCCGACGTTTCCTTCGATCCCCGAGTGGCTTGATAAAAACTATAAGAAAAAGAAAATAAAGAGAGTAAGCACTAGGCTTAGTAAGCTTACAAGCAAATAAATTACAACATTCAGCATAATGAATGATTATACATAATGTCACCTAGCCTCATAAACTTTCTTTACTTCTCATTTTCTACCTTCTTCTTTACTCACTTACCTTTTTTTCTTACCTGACCTTTCACTATTCGTAAATATAATCTACCTTCCCTTTTGCTGATAATTCACTGTAATTTAACATGTACAATGACCCATTGAACCACTCGGAATACTAAGGATACTGGGGTCGTTCCTGTCTATTAATATCCTGCCAATGCCATGTCTTCGACATGGACTTACATGAATTATTCCTGTCTCCAATGCCATATATATATATATATCTAATATGGGCTTACATGGCTCATTCCTGTCTCCAAAGCCATATATCTGATATGGACTTACATGGCTCATTTCTCATCTGTCTGTCTGTCAACCCCAATATCCTAACATTCCTAAGGTTCAAACGGGGCTTCCTAATGCTTTTTCTCTGTCACTACTTTTTAATTCGACTTCAAATATTCTCCTAAAATAAGTATATAAATGCTGGAAATTTACAATAATAATGTAAAATAAAAGAATATTGCATTTATTTACTGTAAACTTACCTCGATACAAAATGTGACTAAACTTTACAATTTAATCCTTTACTTTTTCTTTTCCCCGATCTACTCCCGAATTTCGCTCTTCTTGATCTATAATAGCAAATTTAACTTATTTAATATCAAAATTTATCAAAACAGTCCTTTACTCAGACTTTGGAAAAATTACATTTTGCCCCTAAACTTTTGCATATTTACACTTTTGCCCCAAAGCTCGTAAATTAAACTTCAGCCTATTTTCTTATGTTTTATGACATGCTGGTCATTTTTCCCTTCTATGGCAGCATCAAATTCATACTCTAACATGCACTTATGACTATTAGGTATTTTTACCGATTAAGTCCTTTTACTCATTTTTGCTTAAAACCGAGTAGTACAAGTTGTCTAACATAATTTAAAACCTCATATTCTATCATAAAACACAAAAATACACAAATTTCACCTATGGGTATTTTTCCAAATATGAACCCTAACTTAAATTATTGCTAGCATAAGCTTTATCGAGCTACCGGGACTCCGAAAACGTAAAGAACATTAAAAGCGGGGCTTGGAATCACTTACATCGTGGAGCTTGAAAGCTTGAAACAAACCCTAGCTATGGAGAACCCTTGAAATTTCGTCCTCATGAAGAAGATGGACAAAAATTGGCTTTTAATTTTGTTTTTAATTCATTTTACCCTAAATGACCAAAATGCCCTTACTACTAAACTTTCAAAAATTCCTTCCATGTCCTAATTTTGTCCATGAACTTAAAATTGGTAAAATTACTCTTTAAGGACCTCTAATTAATAATCTAATTCAATTTTATGCAAAATACTTCTAGAACACAAGTTTTACAATTTATTCAATTTAGTCCCTAATTTTAAATTAAGCACTTTATGCATAGAATTTCTTCACGAACTTTTCACACAATCATGCAAACATATCATAGACCTCAAAATAATAATAAAATAAATTTTTCTACCTCGGATTTGTGGTTTCGCAACCACTATTCCGTTTAGGCCCTATTTCGGGATGTTACAAGGGTTGGGGTTGAAAATGTAAGGGAAGAAAATGCCTCATGTGTTTGGCACCTTGACGTGCCAGATATTGTGATTGGCCAAAAGTTCGACCAAGATGCATTCTTGAATTCTTAGACCAAAATATGACATCCATTCAAACTACAGTACAAACTTATAAATTTTTATTACGTACTTAATATTAAATTTCAAATTCTTATGTAAAGATCATATAATTCAAAAATTCATTATGTAAAGATCATATAATTCAAAAATTCAAAACTAACCTTTGCTTCTAATCATTAATCTATCAATAGTCGAATATCTTCGAGTTCGTTTGTTATACTCACATGACTCGCTCCATTGTTTCACCTATTCAAATAATATGTTATTTCAAAAATACATAAGGGGCATTAACTTAAGGACGTAAAAATAGTAGTTGGTACCATGACCATGACTGAAAGAGTATGCAACCATCGATTTTAATTTTTTGTAGTTCCGCCACCTAACATATGTAACACCCCTAACCCACATCCGTCGTTGGAGTAGGGTTTCGGAGTAATACTAAAATTTATCGATCAATTAGACATAAATTTCAAAAATTTCATATCATATAATATTCAGGTTAGAAACTAATTAAATTCATACATATTGTCTTTTATTCGAGCCCTCGAGGCTAAAATACGCGTTAGAAACAATTCGGGACTAATATGGAAACTCAAAAAAAATTTCAAAAAAAATAATTAAAAATTTTCAAAGCTACAGGGTTCACACAGCCGTGTGGTCAGGTCGTGTGTCTCTCACAGCTAAGAGACACACTCATGTCTTAGTCCGTGTGGGCATTCGAAGTAGGGACACACGGCCGTGTCCCAGCCCGTATCTACGCCCGTGTAACTCTTTGACTTGGGTCACACGACCGAACCACACGTTCGTGTGCCAGACCGTGTGCCCTTTCGAAATGGCCTCGCACGCCCTGTATGGACTCAAAATGTAGCTTAAACAACAAGTTTACCATTCCCTACAAACTTGGACAATAAATAACACAAAAATCATTCGTTTAATCAATTCAAAACACAATCAAACACATCCAAATCATATCAAACAAACATCCTATGTGTCTAGCTAATGTACCCTCAGAGGTACCACAATTATATCATCATTTCATATCATTAAAACATCATTCAAATCATCATTTTAAACCATGCCTAATTCAATTTATTTTGCCTATTTCATGAACACTTAAATATTAACTTAATTTCATATGTTTATATATATACCAAACTAACATTATATTTATAACCTCATTTACAAACAATTCACAAAATAACTAATATTTAGACACCTTAGGTACATGCTGACACATTCCAAAAGGATAAACATCACCACGTTTGAGTTCAGGATCGTTGTTGGATGCTGAATTAGCGATTAAAATTAAGTACCTAACCTGCTCAAGGAAAACAAAACCGTACGCTGAGTAAAACCCAATAGTATTTCTATAATCCGAATATTTAAAGACAAAAGATAATATAATATGTACAATTGAATTTTAAACACATATTACTGTTTAGTATCATAACTATCATACACTATCATATTTCACTTGTTACATAATGCATCAATACACATATCAAACCATATTTATTTGTACAATGACATTAGTCATTCAATACTCAATTTATGAATACATCATTTCATACCATACTCAATTCTCACCACTTGCTATATAATAGTTTTTCACAATTCAATCCACATATAATTTAATCAATAATATTATTCATTCCATATCAATCATAGTACCGTTTTATTTAATTACCCCTATTAATGCAACTCAGACTCGAACGGATACACGGATCCAACCAACCACACCAGTTTGGCACCCAGTGACTCATCGAATAATTCGAAGTAGTAAATTGGCACCCAATGTCTCATTGGTTAAACCGAAGTAAATTGGCACCCAGTGCCTCATCGAATAAATCCGAAGTAATAAATTGACACCCAATGTCTCATGGACTCTAAGTCGAAGAAATCCCTGAACTATTCCAATCCTATAGCATGCCATTTATATTTGACTGAGCCCGATATAGTTAATAGGGTTCCAATTCACTTTCCAAATACAACCAATATCCAATACTAATTTTTCATATAATCACATATAATTATTTCAGTTCAATAATCAATACATTCAATATGTACTTATCAATCAATCAATTATCAAAATATTAATTACTCACCTTAGCACTTACCATATACATTAAATTGAATTATAACTATTAACAACTAAGTTTGAATTATAGAAATACAAACCGGAAATTCCGAGCTATTCCTCGTCGACTTTATACTACCCCTTTTTAGTTGAGGATTCCGGTACAACGTTAGCTACGGAATTAAAACAATTAAAATTCATCAATACAACGCAATTTAATTTCATATTGAATATTTAAATTTTTACTCAATATTTTCCTAAATTCCAATTTAGTCCTAAACCGAGACTAACTTTTATTCTTCACATTTAATTCTTTATTTTCATGAAAATTCCACTTTAGACTAAATTTAACTCCCTATCTTCACTTAAATTCCTAAATTTCAAAATTTTCACAATTTAGTCCCTATTTCTCAAAATTTATAATTTTTTCTACAATTTAGTCCTTTTTCATTTCTAGCTTAAAAATCTATCAATTTAATCCCTAATATTAAAATTATTCAATATTAACAACACTTAAAAACTTAATAATTTCTAAAATTTTGGCATAAGTCAAGTAGTATTTAACACCAGGATTCCAAAAACATAAAAATTACAAGAAAAAAAGGACTAAATTGACTAATCAATTGAACTTGGAAGCTTTTGAAACCCTAAAGCCCTTCGTCTCCTTCTTTCTCCCTTTTCTTTCTTCTTTTTTTTCTTTCTGTTTCGTTTTGCTTTGTTTCTGTTTAGTTTATTATACATTAATTTATTATTATATAATATAATATATATTATTTTATAATATATATAATAAATTCACAAATAATCTACCTTATGCTGCCTCATAAAGAAACAATGGCATAATTATTTCTTTAGTCCTTTTAAATTTTTCTTTAATCTAGAATTCAACTTTCACCCTATATGCAATTTAGGCCTTTTACCTAATTATTCTTAATTCATGCAAATTCACTTAACCAAAACCTAATTAACTACACAACTAGCTTCGTTAATATTCGATTTACGGTAACAAAGTCTCGAAAATACACTTTCCGACACCCGTGACTATCGGGTCGTTACAACACATCTCTCGATACAATGTCGCCAACACAACTAATACCCAACTAAGTCGCGCCACTTCTTTCAAGTCAACGAATTGTAGTAGCCACATTAAATGTACCAAATTTCAATATTTATCAGGCATTAGAAGACCCCTAATTAACCTCAAGATGAATGTTCCAGCGTATTGTTCTCTTTCGACGACACTCTCAGAGTTGTCAATATAATTGAAATTGTCTTCCAACCATTTCATCTCTATCTGGATATCATTAAATTTGTCCAACACATTGCCTAATAGTTGCTCACAAATTGCGCTCCAATTGCCAACGGCCACTGCCCCTGTAACGAATGGCTCATCCACCAGTAAATCGAGTTATAAAACTACGTCATCAAGTGTAATTATACACTCACCACACGGAAGATGAAATGTGTGTCTTAAGTCTCCATCTTTTCACCAAAACGTTGATAAGTTGGGGATCCAATTTAGTCCCCTGAGCTTACAAGACACATGCAAGAATCTCGCCTCTTGCAAGTGTTGTTCAATAACACATGCTGCCCTCGCAGTTAAATTGTGTATGTACATCTCTAAAATTCGATCTTCGGTCTGATTATATAAACATACAAAAATTATAAAATTAATAATGTTAACAACTTAATAATAAACTTAATTTAAATTAAAGATTTTAATAATATTTCTTACCATTTGTAATTGGACACTGAAAATGTGTTTATCATCCAAACGAATAAGCAAAATTGCTATTATAAAAAGTAAATAAATTACGAAATATAAAATTAAAACAACAAGAATATAAGAGAAGTTGAATAAAAAATTGAAAACTAAATAGTTAAGAGAAATGAGATAATAGGATTTGAATGCAAAAGAGAGAAAATGACTTGAGTTTATATAGGAAATAAACTAGCCATTTTTACCTGTTTGAAAAAAATTACCGTTGAAAAAAATTACCGTTGCTAGACACCTTTTTTATTTTTCTATATAAAATCGATCTATTTCTCTAAATATAAAAAAAAATAAAATCCTAAATCCAAAATATTTTTAAAGTCGACCTTTTTTCTTCTAATTTACCCACAAGTTTTGACCTTTTTAAATTATTATTCAAGGTCTTCCCGCAATGTAACACTGTTTCATTTTTTAGAAAACAAACGAGGGTAATTACCACTAGAAGTTCAAATATTAATATATATAGATAAATATATAGAAGTTATACAAATAGTTACTCATTTATTAAAAAAATTTCATTTCAGGCATCTAAAATAAAAAAAATTATAATTTAAGCACCCACATTATATAGTTTGATAATTTTAATCATTCTCGTTAAAATCACAAATAACAAGTTGATGTGACAGTTAAAAAAAACTAGTATAATAATAGATTTAGCCCTAACCTTTATATATTATATTGAGTTAGTAATAATTTTAAAAAATTAACACTCAAAATTTATAAATATTCTCAATTTAATCCTAAATCTAAAAACTTTAAAGAAATATATAAAAATACATAAATATTTTAAAATATATATAATAATATTTTGAATTTTATATTAATATAATATTAAATAAAATTAAAAAAAAAAAAAAACTCCTGGTCCGTCTCCCCCACACCCGATATACTCCACTTCTCTCTCTAGTGTAGCAACAATTCTTCAAAACTTGTTTATTTTAAAGCTCGTTTGGTTTAACCAAATAGAAGATTTTTATTGAGGGGGCGGTAGGTATCCAGAGAGAATAATATTGGTTTATGCTAATGATGAGGGCACCAAGTGGTCCAAAGAAACAGTAGTAACAGGGACAAGGGTGGAGATCTTTGTTTTATTTAATATTAATATAGTTAGAATCTCTCGTGTTGGTTTGATGGTCGGAATGTTTACCGCCTTAAGTATGACCTAGATTTGAGTTACGCTAATCGTGTTGTTATTAGGGCTTTGCTCTTATCTTATAATTTACCAAAAAAGTTTTAATATAATTATATTATATTTAATATTAATATTAACATTAATAAAAAATTAAATTTATTATATTTTTAAATTTATTTATTTTTATAATTTTTAAATTTATATATTATTATTTCTTGTTAGTAATATTTTTTAATTTTATTATTATATTTTTTGAAAATATTTATGTATTTTTATATATTTCTTTGAATTTTTTAGAATTAAGATCAAATTGAGATCATTTATAAATTTTTGAGAGTTATTTTAAAAAAAATTATGATGAAATTAATATAATATGTAAATATTGAGGACTAAACTTGTTATTATATTGATTTTTTAATTGCTATGTCATCTTGTCGTTTGTGATTTTAACAGGAGTACCCAAAATAATCGAACTATGTAACGTAAGTGTTTAAATTACAAACCTTTTGTTTTGGGTTCTTAAAATGAATTTCCTTTTATAATTGGATGGATGACTATATGTGTCGTTTACCTTTTTTTTTAATTCCACAAGCATACTTAAAAAATTATCACATGTTTCATTTTTTTAATATTTTACTACATTCTATAGGACACTTGTCACGTCGACCCTGCTTCTGGAGTTTAAAAACTCCATTAATAGTTCACCAAATGTTTTTCCTATAATTATTATATTTTGCAGTAAATATAATAAATTTGTTGACGAGAAGTTAATACTTTCCAAAAAATCTTCAAAATATTGTTTGCCTAAAGCTAAAGGACCCATTAATAGGTCGATTGTTATTGGTTGAGGTTTTACCTTTTGGCTCTACGAAAAGTTCTAGTGTCTAAGACTACCTAAAGAAATGGCTAGTTCATAAAACGGAAGCGCCTCGTTGAAATGGACCATACATGACACACAACTACCTACCATGAAAATGTAGACATTTGTTTATGGTAAGGGTTGAATACTTAGTCTATAGCTACCTAGCAATAACCTATAAATGAGAGCACATCGTCTAAATGGACTATGGGTGGTGCATAACCACGTATCAAGGAAATGTGGACATATGATAAAGTTTGATTTGCTTGACTATAGTTACCCAACAATGACCTATAAATTATAAGTTAGGGGTTCAAATATCTTTATTTCCCTACCATAAGCAAGTGTTCATATTTCCTTGGTTTGTGGTCATGTGCCGCCCACGGTTAGTTTCAATGATGTACTCCCACTTTTTGAACTTGCCACCTCTTCAGACAGCCTTAGACATTTGGGCATAGATAAAGTGGTACCATGCTTGCTCAAAAATGACCTACAAACTATGAGTAGGGATTAAAACCCTAACATAATAACATGCTCACAGTTCTTTTGGCAGGTGACACACGATTTTTATCTATTAGACAAATAATAGAATCCTAGATAATTTTCTTCATCTTTATCTTTCTTCTCTAGTACAAACTAGTGATTAGTTATTATTTAAGGATTTTGTCTCCTTCTTTATACATCATAGTAGTTATTTGTTGTTCCAACTCTTATCTTTGATTAGGTTAGGCAAATTCAACCACTTTTTGACCAAAATTGTTCATAAATTAATTAATTAAGAGAATTAATTTTCAGAAAAAAATTAAATTAAAATAATTCTAGAAATCATCAATGAAATTAAAGTCGGAATAAATTTAGAGATAACCCATGATTTATTCAATATAAAAATCATCAATACAACATAATTTAACTAATATGAAAATTGTAAGACAACTCATACATAATTTATCTGGATAAAATAATTTACCCAATATGAAAATTGTTAAAACAACCCCAACATGATTTACCCAATATAAAAATCGAATCTAAGCCATCAATATCCTAATTCTTAAGATCTCAGTGTTTATCAACAATGTCAAAACATCGTTGTCATCTAATTTCTATCCATATTGATTGATGTTCTAAAACTTTTGACTTATTATTTTATTAAAGTAATATAAAATAAATTTACGACGTTAAATGGTAAAAGTATCTAGAGGCTCGCATACTAAGAGTTAAATCGAATTTTGTCCCCTTTACTAAAAAAAAAATATAAATTAGTTTTTATATATTAGATTAAAGAGTAAATTGATCTTTCTATTAAAAAATTCATCTTTTTATGCTGTTAAAAACTGGTCCCTAAACATTGTCAACCATGCCAGTTTTCAACTGTAGAAATGGATGAAAATTTTAATAGAAATGGCTGGTTTCCTCTTTGAACTAATGTAGATGAACTAATTTGTCAATTTTTTTAGTAGAGTGGGCAAAATGTAATCTGACACTTAGTACAGGGACTTCTATAGTATTTTTATCGACATTAAATGCATTGTCTAATTCTTTTTAAATTTTTTTAAGAAATTATAAATTAAAATTAAATCCCAAACAACTCAATCTCCACCTCCAATAAAAAAAAAACAAATTAAAATTTTTATTTCCGATCATATATCACCTAAATATAAACTTATATTAAAATATTTAAAATTAAAATTTGAAAAATGGAATTTGAAATTTCTATAAACTTTAAAAACCAATCAATATCAAATTTATGATTTAAGAATAAAATTAAAATAAAAATAAGTAAAATAAAAAACCAAAACCAAATTATTGTAAAAGGAAATATCATAATGATATCCAGGTGTAAGGGAATATTATAATGATATCCATATAATTATCTAAAGAAGTTAAGATAATGGAATGAAAATGAGCATGTAATGGAATTAGTTATAATATTAATTTAATTATATTTAATATTACAATTTTTTTGGGTGATAATAATATTACAAATTTTAGAAAATAGTTTTTGCATGAGCTACTAAATTTGATTATAAAAAAAAATTCAATAAAATGTTAACTTGAATAGTTTATTATTAATAAGAAATACATATTAAATTTTATTTATAATGAAGCTATTTTTTTTTACTTTTTAGACAAAATAAGTAAACTAAAAATGATATTAAAATTTAATTATTTGAATATTAAGATATAAAAATTTATCATTAACTCAAATATTCAAATACATAAAATTTAAAATTTTTTATACCAATTTTTAATATTAAAATATATGAGTTTATCATTAATTCAAATTTGAATACAAATAATTAAAATTGGTTGGAATTCAAAATATTAATCCATCATTAATTCAAATACTGTGAGTACCAATAATTAAAATTTATTAACAATATTACAATTCTGAATTTTTAAATTCAAGATAATTACAGAAAAAATAGATTATAATTATTGTTTTAAACTAGTTCCCGCTAAACTAAGCGCCATTACTATTTGTTGCTGCGAATGGGAAAAAGATAAAAGGTTAAAATTTATCATAGGTCCCTATCCTTTTTATAAAATTGAAATTTAATCTCTATAATTTTATTTTTATATATTTAATCTTCTTATTTTCTAGAATTTAAATTCAAGTTCAATAATGAACCTAAATTCAAGTTCAATAATGAATATGAATTTAGTAAAATAATGTTAACAATTAAACTTGAAATTTGAAATATGAAACACAAGGTGAGTAAATTCCCAGAAATAAATGTACAGGGACTAAATTTTAAATTTGTGAAGGGTACAGGACTTATGGAAGATTTTAACCGGAAAATAAATAAATTTCAAATTTGTTTTTTCTTAAAAATTTCTGCTGAAACCTCTGAATTATGGATTTTTTTTTTGTAATATATATATATATATATATATATATATATATACACAAGAAAATTGGAGCTTAAAATTTTAATGGAAAATATAATGACGACGTTGAAGGAGTTGAAAAAGCTTATTTTTTCTCTGAAAATCAGAAGAAAGAAAAGTGAACGTAATAATACTACTACTACCATCCATCTTCATGGCTCAAACGGCTTGTACATTGGCCTTAAGCTTATTCTCTGGCGGAAGCGCCGCCGTGTCTTCTCATTCATCTCCGCCATCTCCGGTTGTCTCCTCCTCTTACTTTTCTCCTCCGTTTACTTTCCTCCGCCTACCGCCAACAATCTCTTCCTTCCTCGTCACTCTTCCGTTCGTCACGTAATACTTTCCCTCTCTCTCTCTCTTTTCTCATTCATTTGGTTTTCGTGATTTTGTTGGTCGAACTTCGACAGGTAAGATAATATTCTCTGATTTTTATGCGTTTTGTTTTTGCTTTTTTGTTTGATTAATTGTTTAGGTGGGGAAAGGAAGAGAAGCTTTGGAGTATAATTTTGAGGCGATATTTCAAGTTCCGGTGCAATTACGAGCTAAACGTTCTATGTATTCAGTTTTGATGGCTTGTTTCGATCTTAAAATCAGCTTTTGATTAATTGGTTTTGTGTTTATTAGGCAAGTGGAGGAAATTTAGGTCGTGATTTATGGAGTTGGAGCCAATCGACGTTCTACTATGGATGCAGTAACGCTTCGAAAACGTTTCAAAGTAAAGTATTCTAAATTTGAATACTTATTTTTACTATTTATATTTTTTTACTTATAATTTGATAAATTTTAAAATTTAAAAATTAAATCCTTATTTTTTTTTCGACTTAAAAATTTATTGCAATCACTGATATCAATAGTATTTTTCATCAGAATTTACTCACTATTAGACTTGTTGATTTCATATAGATTTGCTTGAGAAGGTGGTATGATTTCATGCTTAAATTGATGGTAAAATTTTGACAGAAATTGACTGATTTTTAATTTGAAAAAATTTATGAGAATGTAACTTTTAAAGTTTTGAGTACAGGTGGCGGCCTATGATTTTGGTTTTTGACATAGAAATCTAAATTCTTTCCCAGTTAGATTTGGCTTTAAAATTAAGCTGTTTATTCATTTACCATTTGTATAGATTTATTTTTGTAATATTAAAAATACGAGGATGCCTCGTTTGCTCATTACAAAGTTTTTCTAATATTTCTTTTTTTGTTATGTTTTAGCTGCTGCTATGAAAACACTTCCGGACCGATACTTGTTGATTGGTACCAGTGGAGGGTTAAATCAACAGCGAACAGGGGTAAGTTTTCTGAATTTAGGCTTATTGGATTTGAGAGCTAATGTTGGTATTTTTGAGGGACTTGCAAAATTAGTAAGCTTATAATTTTTTGTGAGTTATGGCTACAGATAATAGACGCTGTTGTTGCAGCATATATATTAAACGCAACTCTGGTTATTCCCAGGCTAGACCAGCAATCATATTGGAAAGATACCAGGTCTGCCATTGTCTTCACGTTTAACCTTCAATGCAGGTGAATGGTTTATTATATTCTACGCATATATATGAGATGGGGTATTTTGATGCAGTTGTTTTGCTGAAATATTCGATGTCAACTGGTTCATTTCGTCTCTCTCTCGGGATGTTGAAATCATCAAAGAGCTACCACCAAAGGGAGGTAAAGCTTGGATTCCACGAACCATTCGTGTTCCAAGGAAGTGTGATCCAACATGCTACGAGACTCGTGTTCTACCTGTTCTAAATAGAACACAGGTAACTAGTAGCTCGAAATTAGCTGTTCTACTCATTTTTATGTCTTGCAGCATCAATGACATGTACTTTTTGAGTGTACCAGCAAATGATGTTGATGTCGAGTCTCTTCTCGTTTACCAAGAAGGATACCTAATCCTTCTTTTGATATGTTAAACATACTGTCTTGGTGTCTGTCGGATTGTTCATGGGATTGAAACTAGCGTACGATTGAAGAACTGACAGAAATTTTCTATAACATTTTCCTGTTGCAGGCTGTTGAGCTTACAAAGTTTGATTATAGGCTTTCAAACAGGTTAGACACAGAATTACAAAAACTAAGATGTAGGGTAAACTATCATGCTTTAAGGTTCACAGATCCCATTCTCAAAATGGGTAAACTCTTGGTTGAAAGGATGAAGATGAAAGCCAAACATTTCATTGCCTTGCACTTGAGGTAAAGAGCAGTCCACTTAGAAGTGCATTTATTGGAATTTGGATGTTCTATTCAGTTTGTCTTAACATCTTTACTATAAAAGTGAAAAAGACTTAATGCAGGTTGATATATCATTTGCCATAGGTTTGAACCTGATATGCTTGCATTTTCCGGATGTTATTATGGTGGTGGAGATAAAGAAAGGGCTGAACTCGGAGCAATCCGGAAACGGTGGAAAACTTTACATGTAAGGCCTCATGCGTTGTCAAGGACACTTCTGTAAATCCTCTAAATATCTGCTGATGCATTAAAACATGTTTGTTTTGGTGGGAACTGCAGGCAAGCAACCCCGAAAAAGTAAGAAGGAGCGGAAAATGCCCGCTGACACCGGAGGAAGTTGGTCTAATGCTAAGAGCATTGGGGTTTGGAAGTGATGTTCACGTTTACGTGGCATCAGGTGATGTATATGGAGGTGAAGAGTCATTGGCTCCACTCAAAGGACTCTTCCCTAATTTTCATTCAAAACAAACTATAGCTACCAAGGAGGAGTTGGCACAATTTTCTTCATTTTCGGGTCGTATGGCCGCATTGGATTATATTGTTTGTGATGAAACCGATGTTTTCGTCGCAAACAACAACGGAAACATGGCTAGAATGTTAGCTGGTCGGAGGTATGCAACTATTTTTTTGTTATATGCGAATCACATTGGCGAAACAACACACTCTATTTTCCTATTGCAGGAGATACTTTGGACACAAACCAACAATCCGACCTAATGCTAAGAAGCTGTACAAATTGTTCTTGGACCGAAATAACATGACATGGGAAGAGTTTTCCTCTAGGGTTCGAACTTATCAGATCGGCTTCATGGGAGAGCCAAACGAAATGAAACCCGGCAAGGGTGAGTTTCATGAAAACCCAGATAGCTGTTTATGTCAAGCTAAAGGAATTGAAACAATTGAAGAGAAAAACAGGAAAGATGCTGTTGAAATGAGTGATGAATATCAGTCTATAGAGGATCCAGATTGGATTGATGTTGATTACTTATATAAAATTGAAGAGTTCATGTCAGATTAGATATTCTTTGGTTATTTTGTGGTTGGTGTTAGCTCGGATTAGAATCATTTGAGGTCCGGATCAAATTCTAGTTCAGATAAGATTACTTGTCAAGCAAGGAACTGTTTTCTCCTGTGTACATAAAAAGGCATGGCGATAGCAAATTGTCAGTTGAGGTTAGGACATCCAGCTTATATAAATCACATAACTAGGCATAGAGTAGAAGAAGCTTATTATTATTATTGTTATTATTATTATTATTATGTTGGACATTTTTACCGTAAGGTAATGATGGGTTTATGATTAAAGGAAAATTACCTTGTATTGTCTCGTATATTTTATTCAAGTGAAGCAAATATTAAATGGAATAGAAAGCTTTTCTGGTATGGTATCTACTTTAGACTTTCATTTTATAAAGTAGCAAATAGACACACAGAGCATAACAGCAGCGGCATTGAGACTTGCCACTCAGCTGTAATGGTGGCGGACGCTACCCTTCTCCGACCACCTGAACGGTAAGCCCCTATTTCTTTAATTCTTTTTACTTTGCTTCAAACAATATTACTATTTCTTGGTTCTTCTTTTTCCTCCAACAGGGGAATTAGGCTCCATGCTGTGGAAAATCCCAGGAACTCGAAGCAATGTTTTGGAAACAATTATACCCAACTTGACAAGTTATTGGTTCCTTCTGGATTTTTGTCTAAAATTTGTGGTTTTATGATTGTTCTTTTTCCATTTTCAGAATTGCAGTTCTTCTGTCCTGTCTCTCTTATCTGCTTGCAAATATACAAGGTAACCTTTTTCATTGTCTTGTCTGAAACCTGTATTATCTTGTAGTAGCTATTTCCTTTTTTAATTTTATAAATACATAAACTAAATTTCAGATTTCAGAATATTTTGATTATTTTGTTTTTTAATAGAAATTATTCAAAATTCAACACGAATGGCACTGGAATCCTGTCCTTAATACGCAAGATCTCAAGCCTGATTTGTAGGACCCTTTTTTGCATGAAAAGGAGACAGTGGCCACAATGCCATTCGTGCACAATAATTAAGCATCATTTCTTTTTCTTTTAAAAAATTGTTAGCTCATCTTGTTTGTTGAGATTATTGTCTACTAATTGGGTGGGGAAACACATTGAGCTAACATTTGTTTTTTTTTTAGTTTTCAATATAAAATTATTCAAAAAATTCAGCACGAGTGGCACTGGAATCTTGAGCCTAATACGCCATATCTCAAGCCTGATATGTAGGATCATTTTTGCTTTGGAAGAAGACAAGATCCACAGTGCCACTCGTGCACAATAATTAAGCATTGTTTCTTTTATAAAAAATGCATTAAGCTTATCATGTTTGTTGAGGTTGTTAAGTTGAGTTGGGGGGAGACAATGAGCAAACACCGGCTGCAAAAAATGTCGAAACCCCAAATCAGTATCACGTTTTGATTCATAGAGATTTGCATTTGATTTGTCTCCCCCTTTGCCTTTATTATATATATAATCACAGCTTTGATGGCAAAACTGTATTCACCATTCACCCTTCAAGCCTTTTCATCTCTTCAACCAAAAAACAAAGATGGGTTCTTCAGCTTTGAATAAAAAATCCAATTTCAATGCTCGTTCAAACAGCTTGCCTTCTAGACCTCATTCACTTATTCCTCAAATAGATGAGCATTTACGTAGGCTAAAATCTGATGAATCCGCCACTTCTTCATCGGTTATTACCGGAAAACTAAGTGGTCTAAGAGATCTGTATGAGTTGGTTCATAGTTTGCTTCAATTACCTATCACACAAAAATCCTTAGCCCAAAACTACAATGACAACAATGAGTTGTTGTTGAATGGATCCCTTAAGCTGTTGGATATTTGTGGTTTAGCCAAGGATGCTTTGTTGCAGGCCAAGGAAGATACCCAACAACTTCAATCGAGTTTCAGAAGACGAAGAAGTGACGATCCCATTTTTGGAAACGATGCTAAGGCCTACTTAGCATCAAGGAAGAAAGCAAACAAGTTAATAAACAAGTCTTTGAGAGATTTAAAGATCAATAAATGTGGGTTTGCTGATGTTGATGAAGCTACATGGAGCATGTTAAGAGATGTTGAAGGGGTTACTTTCACGGTGCTCGAATCGGTTTTTTCTTATATAACTGTGACGATGCCGGAACCAAAATCGACCAACTGGTCTTTGGTGTCAAAGTTGGTGCACTCGAAATGCGTAACGTGCAAGGGACGAGGTTCGGAGACGAATGAATTCGAGAGAGTGAATGCATTGTTGTGTGGTCTAATTGGTTATAAAGGTAAGAAATGTGGTGATTTGAGCAATGAGAATGCAGTGATTGAGTTGCAGAGACTTGAGACAAGCATTGAAGATGTTGAAGATGGAATTGAATGTGTGCTTAGGCTTTTGATTAAAACTAGAGTTTCTATTCTCAATATCCTCAGCCATTAATTGCTGAATATCATAGCAGATGGCATTTACAAAGAGGGAAAAAGAATTCCCACAATTTCTTTTTTAGCCAAAAAATTCCCAAAATTTTGATTTACATTCCTTGTATATATGCCTCAAAAATACATGTATAATACTAATCCTAAATATAAATACTACAATTTTTTTGATCAAATCTACATTATTTTGTTATGATATGAATGTATGAATATGTCAAGTTTTAAACAATTTAAATCAAAATCATGGAACCATGAATCATAATTATAAAGATAAAAGGTTCTTGTACTAGAAGTCGGATTGTATTTCATCCCTTTACTAAAAAAATAGACAATTGAGTCCTTGTATGTTAGATAAAAAACAAACTAATCTTTTTTATTAAAATTTTTATCCATTTCTACTATTAAAAACTAGTGTGGCTAACAAAATAGCTAGATAATTACACGTGGTGTGCCACGTGTACATCATTCTGACGTACATGGGCCAATTTGCCTATTTTTTGAATAGAGGGGATAAAATGCAATCTGAATTTTAGTATAAGGACCTCCATGGTATTTTTACCCAAATATGAAAAGTATTGCAAATATGAAATCATACCCACTATTTTGGTAAAAGTGCCATGGATGTCCCTATAATAAGCATCTGATTGCATTTTACCCCCTTTATTAAAAATGGGCAACTTAGTCTTTTTACGTTAAATTAAAGAGCAAATTAATCCTGGTTAATAAAAATCTCTTCCATAAAAATTGACATTGCTAACATGATAACTAGATAATTACATGTGACGGGCCATATGTATCTCATTCTAACGTATAAGGACCGATTTACTCCTTGATCAAATATATAAGAGGTAAATTTACCTATTTTTTAAATAAACGGAATAAAATACAATTAAACTCCTAATATCAAAATATCCATTATAGTTTTACATAACATTTTTTAATGTACTTTGATACCCTAAACTAACAAGTTATTTATGATGAATAATATCATATTGATAGCACGATCCACATTTATAAGGGTTTATTTTATTGCTTATTGAAAACAAACATGATCCGCCATTATAGTTTCTTGGAGATTAATTAATTAATTAATGTTTATGCTAATGAAAAGATGAAACAATTATGACTTAAAAATTTAGCTTTTGAAAAGTAACTTTAAACAAAGTCTAAAGTGGATTTTTCAGAATCATTAAGTAATTGGATTATGGGTTTTAATGATTATTTGGAGATGTGTTCGGTTTTTGATACTGAACTGTGGAGTATCTTAGATGGTTTGACTCTTTTACAAGACTGAGATTTGACAAGGATCTTGATCCAAACTAACAGCCTTGAAGCAATTCATGCTTTGTAGAGAGATGATTCAACTAGTTCGAAATCAGCTTTAGTTAAGCGGATTCAACAAAGCTACGAAGTTTTGAGCATTAGGTGGTCAGACATGTCCCAAAGGAGGTCAATCTAGTCGCAGATCGAATTGCTAAGATGGTATCTATTGATTTGAAGGGAATCAATGTGTTGACAACTGCTCCTACAGATTTACTAGAAGCTCTTGAAAGTAATAAATAAACTACTGGTGCTTTTGATTTTGTCAATGTAATTTAATCTTTTAAGTTTTTTTTATCACAAAAAAAATTAAAATTTTTATTTAATTTAACAGAGATAAATTCATTAAATTGGACAAATCATTTGAGTCTTAAACAAATTTAATATACAATTTTAATCTTGAATATAATTGAATATTTATTTTACGAATCAAGATGTCAATGAGTTGTAGAGCTAGTTAAAAAATATAAACTTTAATCTCAATGATCACATTCTTCATTTCTCCCTTATCACATGATACATACATATATTTATGTATACATGTGTGTATATATGTTGGGTAGGGGATGAAGGGATCCTCTCTAGAAGAAATAATGGCTACCAATGTTTCTAACACACCTAAACTTGTCACCATCCTTTGTTCTACTTAGTAAATATAGAGGTTAATGATCATTTGAATAGATTGTTATAATCAAGATTTGCATCTACATCATCATCCATTAACCGTATCTGCACCATCAAAAATGAAGTATAAACTTTAATGATGAATAGAATTTAGGTTCGAGGTTTAGGGTTTTGGATTTAGAGTTTGAGGTAAAAAAATTATTAAAATTATGTATTAATAACATAAAAAAATTACTGAAATATTATTAAATAATTAAAAAGAGACCATAAATAATATAGTAGAAAAAATTCATAAGATAATTTCTCTAAATCTTGATTACTCAGAATCCTTCTTTTTAAAATTACTTTGACATTGAGCTATCACCTATATTATAGGCTAACAATTCTCAACATACTAAATCAATAACTAGCCTCAAATATAATGGAAATTCATGATGCACATTAATTGCAAACACATAAATGGCAGAAAATTGCCTACATTGCAATATTCATTCTTTCACTCTCCCAATTTTTTGGGTCCATTCTCTTATCTAGTGCTCTCAATTCTTTTCTTGTAATTATATCGTAATTATATTACTTTTTAATGGAAATTCTATTACAAGTGTATACGTATGAAACTTACATATTTAAAATAAAATGTTTAAAAATAACATATAATACATAACGAAACGTAACAATTTATTATTTACATATACAAATCTGGTGAGAGAAAATATTTATGCTAAAAATTTAAATTTTTTTTAAAATTCACTTAAGAATTGTCATTGTAATGATAATTTTTTTTTTTATAAATCCATTAAACTTGGGTTCAATCCCTAAACATATTAATTTTAATTTTTTTATTTAAAAACTATATAAAAATATGAAAAGAGAAAGAGGTTGTAAAAAAAATAATAGTATAGATATACAAATTGATGATTTAATTATTAGGGTAAACTATCAAAATAGTCACTTTTGTTTGCCTCAAGTTACATTTTAGTCACTTATGTTTGAAATGTTACTTTTAGCCACTTACGTTATCATGTTGTAACATTTTACTCACTGAGCTGTTAATTGATGTTAACGGTATAAAGGTAAGTAGACATGACACATTAAATAATCATTTCAAACAAAAATTTTAGGTTAAATTCTACAATTGGTACCTATATTTTTTTTTAAATTTTGAGCAATTTAATTTTTTTCTTTTATGTTCTTTTAACTTTTTTTATTTTCCATTCTCTCCTGCTTATCCCTCTGTTTTTCTCTCTTCATTTCTTTTAACATAGTTTTTCAATGTTTTCCACTTGTTAAAACTAGTCCACAAACTTGCCTTACTCGAAAAAATAAAAGTATAGGATTAGTTTTAACAAACAAAAAAATAGAAAAACTACGTTAAAATAAATGGAGAAGGGAGGAAAACAAATGGAGAAATAGAAGAGAATGAAAAATAAAGAAAAAAAAACGAGTTAAAAGAATATAAAAGGAAAAAAAAATACTCAAAACGAAAAAAAAGGGGGGACTGATTGTATCAATTAACCTAAAATTTTTGTTTGAAATGATTATTTAACGTGTCATGTCAGCTTACCGTTACATCATTAACGACAATTAATGGTTCAGTGACTAAAATGTTACAACGTGATAACGTAAGTGACTAAAACGTAACATTTTAAATATAATTGACTAAAATGTAAACAAAAAGTGACTATTTTGATAGTTTATCCTAATTATTATTATTTTTTCAAAATCAAAGAATGATGTAAATTTGTTCAAGAAAATTGTAGCATTCATATTTAGGATCAATCAAGTATTATACATGTATTTTTTTAGCTTTATACAAGGATTGTACATCAAAATCTTGGGAATTTCTTTTCCCTTTTGAAAATGCCATCTGCTATGATTTTCTTCAATCAATGGCTAAGGATATTGAGAATCGAAACTCTAGTTTTAATCAAAAGCCTAAGCACACATTCAATTCCATCTTCAACATCTTCAATGCTTGTCTCAAGTTTCTGCAACTCAATCACTGCATTCTCATTGCTCATATCACCACATTTCTTACTCTTATACCCAATTAGACCACACAACATTGCATTCACTCTCTCGAATTCGTTCGTCCCCGAAACTCGTCCCTCGCAGGTTACACGTTTCGAGTGCATCAACTTCGACACCAAGGACCAGTTGTTCGATTTCGGTTCTGGCATTGTCGCTGTTATATAGGAAAAAACCGATTCGAACACTGCGAAAGTAACCCCTTCAACATCTCTCAACATGCTACATGTAGGTTCATCAACATCAGCAAAGCCACATTTACTGATCTTTAAATCTCTCAAAGACTTGTTTATTAACTTGTTTGCTTTCTTCCTTGATGCTAAGTAAGCCTTAGCTTCGTTTGCGAAAATGGCATCGTCGCCGCTTCTTCGTCTTCGGAAACTCGATTGAAGTTGTTGGGTATCTTCCTTGGCCTGCAACAAAACATCCCTGGCTAAACCACAAACATCCAACAGCTTAAGAGATCCATTCAACAACAACTCATTATTGCCATTGTAGTTTTGGGCTAAGGATTTTTGTGTGATAAGCAAACTATGAACCAACTCATACAGATCTCTTAGACCACTTAGTTTTCCGGTAATCGACGATGAAGAAGCGGCGGATCCATCGGATTTTAGCCTACGTAAATGCTCATCTATTTGAGGAATAAGTGGATGAGGTCTAGAAGGCAAACTGTTTGAACGAGCATTGAAATTGGATTTTTGGTTCAAAGCTGAAGAACCCATCTTTGTTCTTTGGTTTAAAAGATGAAAAGGCTTAAAAGGGTGAATGGTGAATACAGCTTTGCCACTAAGCTATGATTATATATATAATAAAGGAAAAGGGGGAGACACAAGGAATCTCAAATGCAGATCTCTATGAATCCAAACGTGATACTGATTTGGGGTTTCGACATTTTTTGCTGCCGCTGTCTGCTCAATGTCTCCCCTCAACTCAACTTAATAGCCTCAACAAACATGATGAGCTTAACGCATTTTTTTAAAAGAAACGAAGCTTTGTGCACGAGTGGCACTGTGGATCTTGTCTTCTTCTAATGCAAAAATGATCCTACATATCAGGCTGGAGATATGGCGTATTGGGCACAAGATTCCACTGCCACTCGTGCTGAATTTTCTATTGAAAATGAAAAGAAAAATTTGTTAGCTCACCCCACCCAATTTAGCTGACAAAAATCTCAACAAACAAGATGAGCTGACAATTTTTTTATGAAAAAAGAAATGAAGCTTAATTATTGTGCACGAGTGACAGTGTGGCCACCTTCTCCTTCTCATTAAAGGAAATGTCTCAATTTAATACACGCGTTTTTAAGAAAAAAAAAAAAAAACAAAAACCAATGAGCTAACATTTAGCCACGAAGAACTTGTCATTAGTGACTAGCAAATTTTGACAAACTGTTGGACTTAAATCACATATTGTATAAGTTGATTTATAGTGGATTACTCTTTAAATAAGATTTTATGGACATAGGAAATTTTTGAACTGTGTAATCAAACTTCTGTATCATTCTCTATTTTATAATTGTTAGTGAGTTCATTTAGTTACAATTGAACGAAAATTTGAAAAATAAATTCAAAAAATTCTCAATTGGTATTGAAACTAGACACTTGATGCATTAAATAGAGATATTTCAGTTAATTTACTATTAAGATGGAAAAAGTCCATTCATATATCAAAGAATTCAGTGCTTTATTCAAGGACCAGACATATTATAAAACAACTTTTCATCAAAGAGTTAGTGGGTGTGAAAAATAAGATAAAATAAAATAAATAAAATAAAGAACACACAAGTTTTACGTGGAAACCCTTTCGGGAAAAAACCACGAGCAGAGGAGAAGAAAATTCACTATGTCGAAAATTTGAAGCAATACAAGAGGAATAGACTATGTCTATTTATAGGCTTGTAAAGCCATATTCTAGTAGGATTGAAACACCTTATCCTAATAAATATAAAATAGATGGAGTTTAATAAGGTTTAAAAAACCTTATTCTAAAATAAAATAAAAGAAGTCTAGTTTTATATGGATTTTACTTTTATTTTATTTTCCATCGTATTTTATTTAAATAAGAATTCGAGTCACTTAATTCTAATAATCTCCACCTTGATACAAATTCTTAATGAACAAGTTCTTCATTGCGAACAAGTTCTCCACCTCTTCCATAAAACCCCTTAAGGGTTTAACTTCAACAATGAACATCAACTAAGTCTAAGCAATGCTCAAACTTGGTTATAGGAAGTGACTTAGTCATCATATCTGCAGGATTTTCATGAGTACTAATTTTGCTCACAACAATATCACCACGAGCAATAATATCATGAACAAAATGATACCGAACATCAATATTTTTTGTTTTCTGATGAAACATTTGATCTTTTGTAAGGAAGATGGCACTCTGACTGTCACAAAATACTGTACTGATTTGAAAGTCTTCATTGAGTTCACTAAATGGTCCCTTCAACCAAATAGCTTCTTTACAAGCCTCGAATCGCCATGTACTCAAACCGATGGTAGACAAAGCGACTATAATTTGCAAAATGGCTTTCTAACTAATTGCACAACCTCAGTTGTAAAGACGTAACCTGTGAGAGATCTTCTTCTATCAAGGTCTCCAGCAAAATCAGCATCAACATACCCTATGACTCTATCTTTAGTTCTTCCAAACTATAAGCAAACATCAGTAGTGCCTCGTAAGTATCTTAAAATCCACTAAACTGCTTTCCAATGTTCTTTACCGGGATTTGCCATGTATCTGCTAACTGCACTAACTGTATTGATAAATCTGGACGTGAGCAAACCATAGCATACATGAGAGATCCCACTGCACTAGAGTATGGAACATGTGACATGTACTCAATCTCATCATCTGATTGTAGAGACAAAGCCGATGAAAGTCTGAAATGGGCTGCTAAAGGAGTACTAACAGGCTTAGCACTCTGCATATTGAACCTACAAAGAACTTTCTCAATGTACCCCTTCTGATTTAGGTGCAATTTACTTGCTTTTCTATCTCTGAGAATCTCCATACCAAGTATCTTCTTTGCTGGTCCTAAATCTTTCATCTCAAATTCTTCACTTAGTTGAGCTTTGACCTTTCTTATCTCTCCTTTATCTTTTGCTGCTATCAACATGTCATCAACATAAAGAAGTAGATACACAAAAGAACCATCATTGTTTTTCTTAAAGTAAACACAACTGTCTAAACTACTTCTTTTGAAATCATGAGAAGTCATAAAAGAATCAAACCTCTAATACCACTGTCTTGGTGACTGTTTCAAATCGTAAAGGGACTTTCTCAGCAAGCAAACATAGTCCTCTTTTTCTGAGACTATAAAACCCTCTGGTTGTAGCATGTAAATATCTTCCTCATGTTCTCTATGCAGAAATGCAGTTTTTACACCTAACTGCTCAAGCTCCAAATCATTCATGGCCACAATACCAAGCAAAGCTCGAATCGAACTATGCTTAACAACTGGAGAGAACACATCTGTGAAGTCCACTCCTGGAATTTGACTATAACCCTTTGCAACAAGCCTTGCTTTATATCTAGGTTCTTCAACTCCTAGAGTCCCTTCTTTTTTTTTAAACACCCATTTACAACGAACAACCTTTTTACCTTTAGGAAGTTTCACAAGGTCCCATGTTTTGTTTTTGTGGAGTGATTCCATCTCTTCTTGCATAGCAAACATCCACTTTTCTGAGTCTTCACAGCTAACCGCCTCAGAATAATTAGATGGCTCTTGATTCGCATCTATATCTTCAGCCACATTTAAAGCATAAGCAACTAAATCAGCTTCGGCATACTTCTTTGGAGGTTTAATTTCTCTTCTAGTTCTGTTTTTGGCGATAGAGTATTGTAATAGCCCAAATTTGACCGGGCTTTAAAGGGGCAAAACAGATAAATGGATAAATAAATATTTTAAAAGTCCATTTAACAGTCCAGGTTACAAAACCCAATAAATAATCGGCCCAATATACCCTAAACTAACCCAATACCCTTTAGCCTAAACCCCTTTTGACCCAAATATCAAATTCTAAATTACCCATTACCCTAACCTGATTTTAGTAGCCCAAATATTAACCAAATTAAACCTTTTACCCAAAATACCTAATTAGACCAACCCAATCCTAAGCCTACCCAAACCCAATAGGCAGCAGCCCAACAGGGCCCAAATTCGAAACACCAGGGCAGAAACCCTAGTGATCCTTAGCGCCGAAAACAGCAGACAAGAGCCCTGCCCAGCACGACCTTCAACGCGCTGCCATCATCCCAATCGACGCACCAATCAACCGGAGATCTCGTCACAGACCTGCAAAAAAGGAAAGAAAGACCGAGCAGAATAGAAAAGAAATCAAAGATTCTATACATGTATTCAGGCTATAAAATCAAGAATCAAAAAACATTGTGGAGGAAGGGGGGATACACAAAGATCATACAATAAAATACAGCATTTTAAGTCAAAACAGAGGTGATTTATTTTGTCATTTAAACGTTCTTCAACTTTATTCATTTCATTTCCTTCTCTTTTATACATGCAAAACATAGTAGAAAAAAAAACAGATTTGAAAATCGAGAGAAAAGCAGTCCACTTTTTTTAAAAAATTTCATACGCGGATATTTAAAAAAAATAAAAATAAAAGATTTTACCTGTGATTCGCCTGGAAAGAGGAGGAATTTTGAACCTCCGACCACCGTGTACGGTGGCGCGTGAGGCGCGTGCAGCGGTGGTCGACAATCGTCACCGGAGTTCAGGCCGAGGAGGGGGAGAGCATTCTAGGCTCGTCTCTTTTGTTTTTTTTTTTAAAATGATTTAGAAATGAAATTTTTGGTGTTTTTTTAGCTTATATAGCTTTATTAAAATGACGTCGTTTTGCTTTATTCAATAAGCATTAAAACGGTGTCGTTTAAACAAAAGGACCCGCGTGTCGACCCGACTCGGCCAAAGGATCCGCATGTTTTCTGTTATTGGGCTAATTACCCAATTGGTCTTTCCGCATTTTTATCCTTTAAAATTAGGTTTATTTTATCTTTTAATTTTGCTCAAATATTTTGTTTTTACTTTAATTTGGTCCTTGGGCTCTTTTAAAAAAAGAAAGCATAAACAATGTCGTTCTAAAAGAGGATATTTTTTGTTTTAATCCCCCTTCTTGTGCGCATATTTTAATTTGACCCTTTTTTATTTTTTTTTAAATTCCAAATTTTTATCGATTTTTATTTCTATTCTAATTTAATCCTTTCTGAATTTTATTTTTTATTCTAACTTTATTTCTTTTTAGATTATTATTATTATTATTTTCAATATTTTGTATATATATATATATATATTTATCTTAAACCCCTTTTTTATATTAAATTATTTTAATAATATTGTTTCATTCATTATTTTTCGTATATATTATTTATTTTATTCTAAATCTTTGTATAAATGTAAAAATTGTTTTATTTTTCTATATTATTACTTTTCATATATTATTTTATGTATTATACATTTATATATATTTTTATTATTTTACATTATTATTTATATACATATCTTATTATCCTTAACTATTATATTTTATTAATTAATTACTTATATACTATATATTGTGATTTTAAACCTATATACTTCTATATTTTATATTTTATATTATTTATATTACTATATTTTTATATGTAAAAATATTTATTATATTATTATTATTTTATATTATATTTCCTTATATTTTATTCATATTATATTATTATACATAACTTATTTTAAACTTTGTTTATTTATATTTTAGGTATATTTTATCAATAATTACTCACTTTATATTACATTTTAATATACACTAATTCTTTTATATATATATTGAACATATCATTTATATATTAAATACTGTTTTGTGATTATTAAAGGTCGTATTTTAGAATTGATATGTATGTTGATATGTTTATGTTAAATTGTATGCCATGTATCATCTTTTGTCTATTAATTTATTAAAATGTATACAGAGTTATACCTTATATGTTTGTATGCTTACCTATTCATTTTTAATGTATGTCATATATTTTTGTATGTATGTTTTACATGTTTTAAATTTGCCATGTTTGTTGTTTAAAATTTGTTTAAATTCATGCTTTTGATTACCTATTATGATAATATGTTATCATGTATGTCATTATATAATGTTAATATGATTCCTCATGCATTAATTAAAAACGAGATTTCAAAGTTTTCAAAAATAAAAGGCAATGCTTGGTATTTGGAAACTTCGAAGAAGATAGTACCCTAACTTATTGGGTTGCGACCTTTCTCGTTGAGTTCGAATAGTCAAGCACCCTTCTAAGTTTTAAGGTTTTTGAAATACAAAGGACTATCTTGGGATTTCAAAACATTATATCCTAACTTACTGGATATGGCGTTTTATTATTTCGAGATATAAATTTTCAAAAAGGCAAGCTTAGTATCAAAAAGTCTCAAAATATTGCGTCCTAACTTATTGGATGTGGTATTTTGATTTATTGAAATAGGTAAGCCTTAATTTTTCAAATTGAAACACTCTAATTAAAAAGAGGATTGTATCTTAAAACTTTTAAACTTCCGACATTAAAGACACTTGATAATCAATTAGGTACCAATTTTTGGGCGTTATGAGGGTGCTAAACCTTCCTCGTACGTAACCAACTCCCGAATCCGTTTTCTCGACTTTCGTAGACCAAAATTAATGTTTTAAAACAAAACATTTTATAAGGTGATCCAATCACACCTAAAAAGATTGGTGGCGACTCCCGTTTTCGTTTTTTTATTAAAATCGATTCCCATTTTCTAAAACTCGATTTAAAAATAGTCTCGACAAGTATTTTGGTGAAGAAGCAACTCTATTCTCAATTTTTGTTATGGCTTGAGGAGTTGACTCTGTATTAATCTGATGCTCCACCTGCTTTTGGTTTTCTTTATTGGAAGAGTCTTTAAGAGATAAGTTAGGTAGCATAGCAGTTTCATCAAAAACAACATCTCTGTTAATCACAACTTTTTTATTTTCAGGACACCATAACTTATACCCTTTTACACCAGCTTTATAACCAAGAAAAACGCATTTAATGGATCTCAGTTCCAATTTTCCATTATCAACATGAGCATACGCAGACACCCCCAAAAATCTTTAAATCGTAATAATTAGCAGGATTACTGCACCATACCTCTTGTGGAGTCTTTTTCTCAATGGCAACGGATAGAGATTGGTTGATCAAAAAACATGCAGTAGAGGCTGCTTCTGCCCAAAATGACTTCGGTAAGTTGGCATTTGACAACATACATCAAACCTTCTCTATAATCGTTTTGTTCATTCGTTCTGCAACGCCGTTTTGCTGTGGAGTATGACGAACTGTCAAGTGTCTTATGATCCCTTCTGACTTGCACAATCTATTAAACTCATCAGAACAGAACTCTAAGCCATTGTCTGTACGGAGGTATTTTATCTATTTTTCTGTTTGTTTTTCAATCATAATTTTCCAAGACTTAAATGCGAAAAACGCATCGCTTTTCTGCTTCAGGAAGAACGCCCAAACTTTTCTGGAAAAATCATTAATAAATGTTAGCATATAATTAGCTCCACCTCTCGAAGGCACTCTGGATGGCCCCCACAGATCAGAATGAATATACTCCAATGTTCCCTTCGTGTTATGGATTCCTCTAGTGAATCGAACTCTCTTTTGCTTCCCAAAAACACAGTGCTCACAGAAATTCAATTTGCAAATTCCTTGCCCATCAAGAAGTCCTCTGTTGCTCAATTCTGCCATGCCATTCTCACTCATATGCCCTAGGCGCATATGCCAAAGTTTAGTAATATCATCATCTGACAAGGAAGAGGAAGCGACAGCTGTATCACCAGTAACAGCAGAACCCTGCAAAACATATAACTTGACAATTTTTCTCTGCCCTTTCATCACAACAAGGGACCCTTTGGAAATCTTTAAAACCCCACTTTCAACTGTGTATCTGTACCCTTTTGAATCAAGAGTACTCAACGAAATTAAATTTCTTTTCAATTCTGGAACATGCCGTACGTCACTAAGTGTTCTGACAACTCCATCAAACATCTTAACTTTAATTGTTCCAACACCTGTGATTTTAAACGAAGTATTATTTCCCATCAAAACAACACCTTCAGACACTATTTCGTAAGTTGTAAACCAATCCCGATTGGGACTCATGTGGATGGTGCAGCCTGAATCAAGTATCCACTCCTCACTTACTTTAGAATCATTGACTGAAGCGACTAGAAGTTCACCATCGCTGTAGTCTTCTACAACATCGCCTTTCACCAAATTTTTCTGGGTTGTTTTTCCTTTTGATTCGCAGCCTCCCTTTTAATCTTATTTTGTATCTTATAGCACTCAGATTTAATGTGCCCTTTCTTCTTGCAGAAGTTGCAAGTTTTACCTCTATTTGAGGACTTCGATCTACCCTTAGATTTACCACGAAGATTCCGTTCATGTGTCTTACCACGATCATCATCAGCATTCCGATCTTGTCTCTTACAAACAATGAGACCCTCTCCCTGAGAATTGGGTTTAACCACAAGATGTTTCATCTTATCATACGAGGTTAAAGAATCATAAACCTTATCAACTGTGAGAGACTCGCGGCTATATAAAATCGTGTCTCTAAAGGTTGAATAAGATGGGGGCAACGAACAAAGTAGAATCAACCCTAGATCTTCTTTATCATACTGAACCTCCATGGCCTCCAAGTTTGAGAGAATTTCTTTAAACACTGTTAAGTGTTCGTGTACAGACACACTTTCCTCCAAACGATGAGCATAAAGACGCTGCTTCATATGCAACTTGCTTGCTAGAGTTTTCGACATACATATTTGTTCTAGCCTCTTCCATAATGCAGCGGCAGTCTTCTCTTTCATCACATCCTGCAAAATTTCATTGGACAAATGCAGATGTAATTGTGTTAACGCCTTTCGATCCTTACGCTTTTTCTCTTCATCTGTTAATGTCGAAGGCATCTTATCTATCCCTAGCAGGGCATCCTCTAAATCCATTTGAGCAAGAACTGCTTGCATCTTAATCTGCCACAATGCAAATCTAGTGTTGTGATCCAACAGCAAAATTTCATACTTTAAAGACGTCATTACTGTGATTGAGATGAACAACCCGAAAGCTCGGATACCAATTTGTGAAAAATAAAATAAAATAAAAAAATAAAATAAAGAACACACAAATTTTACGTGGAAACCCTTTCGGGAAAAAACCACGGGCAGAGGAGAAGAAAATTCACTATGTCGAAAATTTGAATCAATTAAAGAGGAATAGACTATGTTTATTTATAGGCTTGTAAAGCCATATCCTAGTAGGATTGAAACACCTTATCCTAATAAATATAAAATAGATGGAGTTTAATAAGGTTTAAAAAACCTTATTCTAAAATAAAATAAAAGAAGTCTAGTTCTATATGGATTTTACTTTTATTTTATTTTCCATCGTATTTTATTTAAATAAGAATTCGGGTCACTTAATTCTAACAGTGGGGAATGGAACCATTAAATTGAAGTATGTTTCAACTAAGAATCAACTGACAAATCTATTTACCAAGAGCATTGAAGTTGCTAGATTCGAGATATTGAGATATTCAGTTGGCGTGTGTTGAGTATAGACTTGGCATATAAGGCAATGCACTAAAACTCTTGCCATAAGTGTATTTTGCCTTATTTTGATTATGGGTAATTTTTTGTTCCAAATTATTAGAAATTGGCCAATCATACAACTACTCTTTCACATGTCGAAGTGGCAAAATGCGAGAAGGCTCTACAAGTGACAAAGTGCGAGCTGACACTGCGAACTGTGAACTATGAGCTACATGCAAGCTGCAAATTGTGAACTGCAAGCTACATGTAAGTAAGCAATGTTTGCGAGTTGCGAGTTGCGAGATGATGCCTTTGATGCATGCTGTTTTTGGTTTCGTTTGTTTAGCTGCTTTGTTATGTTACATAGTTGAAAATGAATTTAATTATTAAGTTATTTGATGTGATTAGGTGCTGATTAACATAATCAACTTGTGCGCAAGTTAAGTTTTGTTTGTTTCCAAGTCATTAGTGGGAGTAGTTGTGTTTTTGATATACTTTTTTTTTTTTACTCAAGTGTATTGTTTTTAAGTTGAATGGACAAGCAAATTGTTTCATGCTTCCTTGCTATGCTGTAGGTGTTAGAGTTATGACCCAAATTCTTATTAAAATAAAATACAAGTGATAAGATAGAGAGATTCACGAGTACTATCTTCAAGATTTGATCTTCGTCTAATAAGTTTTTCTTTTTCTTTTTTTAAAAAAGAAAATTTTAGTTTTCCCACTTAATTCTTAAATTTCTAGAACTGGGTTGTGTCCTATTTCTTTGTCTATGTTTGGTTTATTAACAAATCTAGTTTTGTTGGGTGTTCAACTTTGCTGGTTAAAAACAATAATTCTTCCAAACTATATTTCTTTTTCTAATATAAATATTTCTTGTCATTTTCTTTTTCATAGTAACTATATTATTGTTATTGGTTATTGAATATTAATAATGAAAGGATGATTTTGAGGGTACTCGAGAGAAGATTTTAAGGTTTTTTAAAGGGACTTATGAGTTTTTTCTTTTGTTTTCTCCTTTGCATGGTTAAGAGAGAAAAAAGAGAGTGATAAGGTTATTGAGTAAGAAACTAGAACATGGGGTGTTTTGGACAAGTCAAAACTATCCTCATTTTCCTCTATTACTTTTCCCTAGAAACAAACAACAAGAAGAAGGAAAAAGAAAAAAACTTATAAGCTTTAGTTTTATGTTGCAAATAAATAAAAAAAGTATTTTGGACTAATTACAAAGAGGTCCCTAGCTTTGGTCAAAAGTATAAAAAGGTCACGTTAGCAATTTGTTAGTGGATTAACAGAAATTTTAACGACGGTGACCAATTCGAGTAATTATCTTAATTAGAGTGATTAAATTGACAAAAAAAATTTAAATGACCAGAATAGAAATGACGCTCTTTTAGAGTGACTTGTGGTGTAATTTGCCCTTATTTTTATTTTCTTTTTTTTTTAGCTTTTTCTTAATTGGTTGTTAAATTTTATGAAATTTTCAAATGATTGAATCAACAATTAAATTGATTTGGATTGAGAATCGATGATTTGACCAATTCAATTATCAATCCGATTGTTAAAACATTACAAATATAACAATTCTCAAAGTAATAAATCATTAGCTAGCCTTAATTGTTAGGAAAATTCATCATTCACATTGATTGCAAACACATATAGTGCAGAAAATTTTGCTTATATTGCAATACCCCTCCTTTTGAATCTTCTTGTTTTGGGGTTCATATTGTTCCTTAGAAACTGAAATACTAACCATCTCTTTCAAAATCCATAAAGACTAACTTGTGACTCAAGCAAACTAAGGGTTTCTCTGGATAGGCGTTTATCTCCAGTGCGGTGTGTTTAGTTCTCTTTTTGTCTCATACTACAGTATCGTAACAGTATCTAATCTCACTGTCATCGCTATTTTTACACTAATAGCAGATAAACGCACTATCCATACAAAGGAACCCAAAAATTACAAAAACTAGCCGACTAAAATTAGGGGTGAATTCATAAACTTTTAAGTCTAGAATCAAATTATAAAATTTTAAAAGATTAAAATGTAATTTTATTATTGCATCAATTTATAATTTCTGTAGGGACCATATAGCTCCAAGGCTTTGGCCTACTCCTTGGCATCGCCCTTACTTTGTTTCAAGATTGAAGCCAATTTTCTATTTTTGGATTTTAGTATTATGAGACACAAAATTTGCCATTGTCAATTTGATTTACTTGGGGATGAGCCTAACATGCCTTTTTTATTGGTGAAATTATTTGCGAAATCCCTTTTTTTTAGGGACTTAATCATATTAGTCCATTTATTATTAAATCAATTTAGTTCGACTATATCAAATAAGTAATTAGAACAAAATTAACATTTACTATTTAAAAGATGATATAATTTTTTTTTTTCATTTGTGGTTCAACTCCAATCACAATATTTCATTTATATAACTTTATTAAATAATGATGACGATTTTTTTTTTGGGACAAAAAGGAAGTTGAACTGCAGTGTTCAACAGAAAAAACTAAAATTAGACTTGCTTAAGACTTATCTTGTAAGATCGCATCATGCACCGCCGGAACCGGTTCAGCAAATACAAGCAGCCCCATTGTGTGTCTTCTAACCTCCTTAGCTATATTATCAGCTGTCATATATGTTGTTCTTGGCACAAACCTAAGCTTAATATACCAATCCTTCGCCATCCAATTACAGATCTCCAACCCCAACTAAGAGCTTCCCCCTCTCTCATTCCCTAGGATAAAATCCATAGCCGTTTTACTATCACTCTCAATAATCAATTGGCGCACCCCATGCTCCCATGCCAAATGATTTTTTGAATAATAAATGTTAACTTTATTGAAATTTGACCTTATTTGATTTTTTTAATAATATAATAACTAAATTGATCCATTTAATAATATAAAGACCAATTCAATCTCTGCCTCTATATTAGAATTGGACATATTACATTAATCTTTCTTTCACCAAAACAAAAGCTCTCAAAAACTCATAAATTTTTTATAATCTTCTAAATTATTCAAATTTCACTATATATGTTGACCATATTAAACCATGTGTATTCACACAAAGACTTAAACAAAAAATTAACATCTCTGTCATCATCACCAATGGCTGTAATCACAGTGAAAGCAACCTTCTTTTGCAATGTCATTGATTTGAACCCCGGAATCATAAACAACTCCACTTTTCCAATCAGCTGGAAGCACAGTTTTAGCCCAAATCCACTTCCCATCATATCCAGATGTTACCACAAATCTAAACTGCAATGCACCATTTGGAGCCCTACTTGTATCCCACACTGCCCCATGGTTTCTTTTCATGAAATTCCAATTTGAAGAACCAACCTGGAATTAATATATACCAAGCAAAAATAATTATGGGGTTACTTTGAAAGTTACACTAGAAATCCCCGAACTATCGCCCAGATTATAAATTAGTCCTTTAAAACCTTCAAATTGAGTTTCAAAGTATCAATATTGTGTTATTTAAGTCATTCTGTCGGTTAAGCTTTAAATACTAGTTTCAATTTGATATAGAGTATATTTAAAATACGTGGATCAAATTATAAACACTATATACTTACTGTATAGATTTGATATGTTAAAAAAAACGATGTAGGGACTATTTTTATAATGCGTTAGATCCAAGTGTCCATACAACATATATACACGTGTTCATAATTTGATCAGTATGTTTTGAATTGCAACATGCCATATTTGAGCACAATTTAACATCCAACCCCCTTCGCAAATTTTGAAAAATTTTAATTAGACCCTTTAAAATTTTCTGAAAATTTTAATTAAACCCTCCCAAGTATTATTGTCTCGTGCCACCATAGTTGATGGAAGAACTTGATTGATTTTATACTAATACTTTCAAAAATTGATTAAAACTTTTTAGAATTTCGAAACCAATCTAAAATTTGGGTCATAGTTCGATGATGTCCGGTAAAATTAACCTTGAAAGTTATAAACAATCTTTGAAATTTGACTTTAACCTGTGCTACATCAATGGCTACAATCTCTGTTTGGCCTCCCTGGTACAGCAACTTAATTGCCAAATAATTTGGTTTTTGGCTTGATTCTTCAACTCTAACAGCTAAGTTTTGGTTTTTATATTCACAAGGTATCCTGTTTTTCCAAGACAAATAAGAAATTAACCAACTTTCAATTGAAGCATTTTTCATATATAATCTAAACTAAAAAAAAGTTTAATTAGGCTCACCTTTTATATTCAACCTCTACAGTTCCAAGTTTCAATATGTGTTGGCCCATACCATGGTTAGCCATGGCCATGAAAGCTCTTGTGCTAAGCACAAAACCTGTTTGATTATTGTGATTGATATCAGTTATTGTCACGTTTGTCCCTTTACTACTACATAGTGTTGAATTATTGCACCTTATCTGCCAAAATATGTTTAAAAAACAAAATATCAACAAAGAGGAGGCCAGACTCTTATGAGAAAAGTTTGTTGAAAGTTGATAGAGGTCAGTATTGAGCCCTGGATATTTATGTTGGATTTTATCTTCGAGTTTTGTCTCTCACTTTGTAGAGAGCTAAGAGGGGTTCAGGACGAAGCACCTTCACCCACCAAAGATATGCCATTCAAATTTGAATCTCACAAAGAGCAAATGTTAAGTTTTCATTGCTCTCGATGAAGGTGATAAACAAAACCCGGAGATAAAATCAAATATAAACATCCTAAACCGAATACTGACCTATTGTAAGATCTGTCAACTCCCCACAGAAGACACTTTTTTGGAGAAAACAAAACTCAAAATTTCAAACATAAGAAGCCATCAAAAACTTTTAAAATGACATATACGAACCTGAAAGCAGGCACCACAACCAGCTCCATCTTTGTAAAGAGAGGAAACACCAGCCGCAAGGTGGCCACCACTTAAGCCTAATGCCAAGGAACCATATCCACAAGCTCCAGCTGCAATAACAGAGCCACACAAAAATGCAAATTAGATTGTTACCCACAAAATTTCTCACTGAAATATAATCTAGGTTTTTGCCAAATTTCATTTTTAAAGTAAAAAACAACTCTGGGTATTCATCATATTAACCAGAAAAAGAGAGAGAGAGAGAAAAGACTATGGACAGTTTACATGAAAGTGCATTGGCTTTGGAGAAATAAGCTGCCTTGGATTGGTACAGGCAACGATCACAAGCAGTAGCAGAAGAAAAGAGAAGAAGGGATAAGAAGCAAATAAAGAGAGCCATTTGTGTCAATAAAGATCCAAGTGTTCGGTGTTTACTTATAGTGTGGCAAAAAATATGAAAAAAAATGCAAAAAGGATAAATTTAGTTTTCACATTGGCTTTATTTAGTTTTAAAATTTAGTTAGAATTACTTTTTTAAGATGAAAAAAATTAATTGAATTGTTAAAATTTTAATTACATTAATATAGTAAATTGCGTGGCAATCCATGTCTACTTAATGAAACTGTCAGTGGATGTCATTAGAATTTTAACAGTCCACTTAATTTTTTTGTAAAATAATAAAACAATTTAATTAAAATTTTAATGTTGAAGACCAAAGTGATAAAAAATCAGGATTAAAATGATAAGATGTCAAAATTAGGGGAATAAATTTGTCTTCATGCCCCTCCCCCCTGAAAAAAGAGAGCCATGGTTTGAATAGAGAAGCCTAACGCAGTAAGGAAAACAGAGACAAACAAAAAGTAAAAAAGCAAGAAAAAAGAAAAAGGGTAAAAGAAAAGCAATGGGTTTTGTCATCCAAACACTTTTTGTGCATGTAAAATGTGAGAACGTATGTAGTTTTAACATACAAGGGGTTTTAGATTCTGGTTTTCTATGTGTGTTTAATACGGATATATCAGATGTTATCGATTATGAATTGGGTTAAAATCGTAAAATAATGATGGTAACATTGTGTTGAAATGACATTTATGGTATGAAGTTTGTTTAAATTTTGTTACTAGTTTTTATATTTTGTGAAAGTTGTGGAACAAGCAATTAAATTCGTTCGGTTAAATTCAATTCTAGTCTCGTATTATGTGTATAGTTGTAGATTTAGTCCATATTCCCCAATCGAATCATTCTAAGTCTATATTTTTCGAATTTTTGAAATTTCATTATTAACAATGAAAGTCATTAATCAAACTGGTTTTTTCTTTGTGAGTAATACATGGAAATAGTAAGCTGACATGACATTATGCTTATGATAATATGTTTACCTCATTAGATTTTGGAAATAACAAAACTTAATTATTTTAACAGTTATTGAAATTTTATAATTTGAAAGTACAAAGACTAAAAATTAATAAATTAAAATATAAAGATTAAATCGAAAATTATAACAAAGTACAGAGACTAATAAAAAATTTAACCGTTATGCTCTTATTTGTCATATTAGCTTTTTTCCAAATCAAGAAATCACATATTCTTAAAGTAGACTTGAAATTTGATAAGATTTGTTTGATTAAAGTGGCTAATTATGGACCCTCAAGTATATAATTCATTGAATTGAATGTATTTTTTATTTGTTTAAGATATAATTTAATTTAATTTAATTTTTGACACATTACCTACTTAATCATTTATTTGATAAGAATGACAAAAAAATAATAAAGATGATTGCTTGTTAATGAGTGAAAAGAGATGAGAACAAATTCCATGGCATAAGCATTGAGTCCCACTTACCAAAGCAAAGCATATTTCCTTATGTGGAATCTATGCCCTAGATTAAAATATATATATATTTCGCCTATTGAGTTTTAACTCGATTGCTATAGGTATTATTGTCAATACAAGAGGACGTGAGTTTAAGTGTGTTGAAACGCATTATTCTCTTATTTATAGGTTGGAGAGGGGTTATGAGTAGTTCTAGACATTGTGTAAAAAAAAAAAACAGATAAAAACTTATAATGAGATTGTTAAAAAAATTATTTTTAATTTTTTGTTAAAATATGTTACAAGTCCTTATACTTTTCAAAAATTTAGAATTTAGTTCATAAACTTTTATTTCCAGAAATTTAGTTATTCTACTTTTTAGATTTCAAATTAGGTCCAACTATTAATAATGTTTTTTTTAAAATTAAATTTGTTGGTGTGACATTTTGAAATAAAACAAATACTCACTCGGTAGCTATGTAATTAAAAAATGACATTGTAATTAACCTGAATTCAACAAAAAAGAAATTAATGAACCTAAATTTTGAAATCTGAAAAATAGAGAGATTAAATTCCTAAAAATAAAAATATAGGGACTTATTACTTATTTTAACCTTAATTTTTTAATTTGATTATAAATCTTTGGGATAAATATCAAAATTATACATCAACTTTAATTTAATGTACAATTATATACATGAACTTTGATTTTGTACAATTTTATACATGAATTTTTTTATTTAATCCAATTCTCACAAATTATTAACATAATTGTTGGTATTACATCATTTTATGTTTGCATATTGCACAAAAAATATTTATATATGTGCTTAATTGAATCAAAATTAAAGTTTCATTTATATATTTGAACTACAATCAAAGTTTTATGTGTATAAATGCACGAAATTAAAGTTTATGTATTAAATTGCACATTAAATCAAAATTCATATATAATTTTAATATTTATCCTTAAATCTTTCCCTACGAAGTTTGTTGATTAATGATGATTAATGATGATTAAGATTTTATTTATTTATTTATACATGAGTAGGATTCTCCCCTATTTTCAAAGCCATAAAATTTCAAGAACCAATAGACCATCCTAGAGTTTATAGAAATAATTATAATTATTTGGACCCATTGCCTACCTTTAACCGTCCGATTATTATATCAAGAAAACGTTTGGATTTTGCCTAATTCCCGGTCTTAAAAAGTTATATATAAATATAAAATAATTTAATCTCGATTGTAATACAAAATATACGTGACCATCTTGTTCAAATCAATCATCTTGACCAGAAAATAAGATGAAGAAGAGCTCGTCTTATCTATTGTTAAGGGGTTATCTTGTTTAAAGGGGCTGTCTCGCCAAACATTACATGATCACCGCATTCAAAATTAACTCTTTTCACAATATTTGTCTTCGCATAAAACCCTCATAATGACTTATTTTATAATAATATAATAGTGTTGTACGGGCCCAAATTTGCCCGGGGCCCAACAACCCAAACAAAATTTATTAGTCCAGTTTTTTTACAATAAGCCCAAAATACAAATGGCCCAATACCAAACCAAAAAACCTAGCCTAACAAGCCCATTTCTAACCCTAGCCCAGAAAAAAAACTAAAACTTTCAGCCAAGGGAAACTCTAGGCCGCCGCATGCTAGGCATGCCTCCACCCGAGACTGCACCACCCACGTGACCGTCTCTGAACTCCTCAACCACTTCGTTGACTCTCAAAGCCTGCAAACAAGCAAGAAAAGAGGACAAAAGGGACAGAAGCCATGTGCAAAAAAAAGGGATGACAGAGAAACAATAGGAAACAAAATGTTATCGGCTATAAAGCCTTGGAAAAATCAGTGTATGGGGTTTTTTTTTTTTACACGAATTAAAAAACGCACATTGTACAAACACAGAGATAATAGCAATCGATTGAAAAACAGCGAGGTGACTTTGGCTTTCGTTTTTATACCTTTCTTCTTTTTTCTTCTTTCTGACCGGCATTGGTTCAAATCCATCATCGTTCCATTAAAAAATATATATATAAAAGCATAGGGATAAGACAATACCTTGCGAATATGCCGTAGACTTCTTTTGGTTTCGTCGATATCGGAGTCAAAATGGAGTCACGAGGCTAAAAAAATGTCCCTCAAAGCATGGAAATATCGACCGCCATTTAGGGTGATGAATCGGCGCCTGAAAGAGGGTTAAAGGTCGGTTAGTGAAGCAAAATGGGGGCTAGGGTTAAGATGGCTGACTGCCATTTCTTTTGTTGTGGAGAAGGAGACGAAACGACGCCGTTTCAAGGGGAAGGGTCCGCGCGTTGACCCGCTCCAGGACCCGAACCCGCGCCATTTTGTTTCTAATGGTTTATTTACAATATTGGTCCCTTTCCTTTCGCTCCATGTGCAAATCAGTTTTTATTCACCTTTCTTTCTCTTTTAAATTTTCCCCACAATTTGAGCGCATTTGCATTTTAGTCTGCGCCTGTGAGCTGCATTCTCAAGGCCTGGATTATTTCCAGGTTTGGTCCCTGCGCATTCGCGCATGATACACGCGGGCCCTTTTTTATTTATTTTAGTAGTTCATTTCGTTACAATGTGTCCCTCCTATTTTAATGCTATTTTAATTGAGTCCTTTCTATTTTTTTATTTTTATTTTTTTTCTTATGGTTCATTATTGTTGAAGGCATATTCGACATCTTTATCTTTGCTTTACGTTTCATGTTTTAAGTTGTTTTAATGCTTTTATTTTGTTCCTCCTTTTTAATTTATTATTGCATCATTTTTTATGTCATACTACTACAAGTTTGCATAATATTTCGTAAATGTTTTTGTTTACTTATATTTTTCTTACATCCCGAGTTGTCTCAATAATTTTATTTCGCTTTTTGATTGCTATTATGATGTCCTTTACATACGCTATTATACATATATATATATATATATATATATATATATATACTTTAAAATAGTGTTAATTTCTATTTCATGCATATTATATTATTTTACACGTATATTTTCTTTTAAGTTTATTCTCATCTCTTATTATATAATTTTACACGATATAACTTTTAAGCTATAATATTGTATATATTTTTAGTGACGCCTATGTTTGATCTATGTATATATTATATTAAATTTATACACATCGTTTTCTTTATATATATATATATATATGTATATAAGTATGTTCTTAAAACTAATATATATTTTATTATAAAATTAACCTAATACCGTATGTATTTCTATGTCTTTTGCAAATGATTATTTTTAAAAGTTATCTATGAATATATTTTGTAAATCTACTTTGTATATTATATTTCATCATGTATTTATTTTTCTTTACATTATATATATATATTATCTGTACACATCCTTAACTAAATTAATTTGTTTTAATTGAAATTATGTTATATAAATTATTTATTTGATTTCTTTTACATAACATATATTTTAATAATCATTCATATTCTATCAGTTTTATATATACATAAGTTATTCCAAATTCATCAACTCATGAATTCATGAATTATTAGTTTCGATTATATATGTATATTATTTCAAATTCTAGCATGTGTTATTCATTTTTTTATTTCTCATATAGTTTTTAAATTGTTTTGTATCGTATTGGTTCCTAGTTCCTGCTAGTTCAGTATATCATATGTTTTTTTTTCAGTATCATTCTATATATTATCGTTTCATAGTATCCATTAATCTTGTGTATTACTATCTTAATTTTATTTACCTACGATTGACAATTTGTCATAGTTCTACTCGATTTGATTCTTTAATTAACCATATTTTTAATTTCCATTATTTTGACTACTATTGTTTGAACTCATTCTTCATGTATACGTTAATTTGCTTTTTTATATATATTATTTTTTCATCAATTAAGGGTTAGTCGTCCATGTATATGTTTTCATGTTCATTCAACTTTCATTCGTAATTGCTTTGCATTGTAGTTTTCAACTTGTTGACCCAAAATTAATGATCCCACTCTATTTCAAATCAAATTAAGATATTTTGAGTCGATTTTATGAAACAAAGCGATATTTGATGTTCAAAAATTCGAGAATCGTGCCCTAACGCGTTGGGTTTCGATCTTTCGTTTGTTTAAATAATTAAATATCCCTTTTAAAATCTCGCGTTGTTTTTCAAGGTAATGTTTGATATTTAGAAATTCGAGAAATAGTACCCTATCGTCTTTGGTTTCAATTTTTCGTTTGTTCAAAATCATCAAGTATTCCTTTAGAATTTCACTCGTATTTTCTAAATTCTAAACAAGGCAATGTTTGATGCTTGGAAATTCGAGAAACATGCCCTAACTTACGGGGCTTTGGTTCTCTCGTTGATTCTAAATAATTAAATATCCTTCTGAGTTTTAAATAAACCAAATTCCAATTTAAATTAAAGACGACCTTGCGCTCAGGAATTCATGGTATTATGTCCTAACTTACGGGGTGTAATATTCCGATGTCTCGAGATAAGGAAATCTTCAACAACCGTTTTGAACTAATTCAAGAATTTTAAAATCAACGTCAATAAAGGGATCGTATTTCAAATCCATTCTCGATTTTCAACTTTCGACTCTAGGACAATAATTAATCAATTTGGTACCAATTTTGGGCATGACGAGGGTGCTAATCCTTCCTCGCACGTGTAAACTCTCCTTTACCCGTTTTCTCAAGTTTCAGACCAAAATGTCATTTTAGTTAACTAAAACATTTTATTAGAACAAAGGTGATCCGATCACACCTAATAACGGTCGGTGGCGACTCCTCACATTCGCTTTCATTTTCAAACCAAAGTCGATCCCGTTTTTTCAAAAAAATGGTTTCATGACTTAGGCGACTCCACTCGGGAACTTGAGAGTCGAGCCATAAATTGATTACTTTCATCCTTTGTCGAGAATTGAAAACCCATTTTTAAACTTATGATCCTTCATTGCATTTCATCCGTTTTACCGTTTACATTATTTTTCCTATTTTCTTTATTGTCTCGGGTTTTTCTTATGCTTATCTCCTTACACATTGCATTGCATGACCGTTGTGGTCACACCTTTTAAGTGGGAGTGAGAAACTATGCTTTCGTGAGGTTTTCACCTCCGCATGGGCTAGTGGATTGCTTCCGGGGTACATCCGTACTTATGATTTCGTGAGATTTTCATCTCCGCATGGTCGTAAGGAAATGTATCCCCCTGAACCGAACTCGATCTATATGAGCCTATAGTGGGTGAGGATCGAGGAATCTACTGGTTCTGGTACCTTTACTCTAGAACCGAGCCACATATAGAGAGACCTAGGAGCTTACCCTAGGAAGAGCCACTCCGAACCCCTAGTGATCACCTAAATAGGTACTTTATTTGTTATTTATTTCTGTACTAACGTGTTTTGCATTTGTTGTTTATGACTGCATTGCATTACATTATTATAGAAAGGAGGTGTTGGTTGACATTCGATTTCCAAATAGAACAGTTTGTCATAAGAAAACAAATTTCTTAATAAAGTGAATTACAATACGGTTGTCCGAATATGGTCCAAGTGAACACGGCGGAAGAAGAAGGCTAACGATTCGTAGAAAAAACAAGACTTTACCTAAGGGTTCAAGCCGATAAAGATTATTCAAAGCCGTCGTCGTCCCCGACTTTCCTAAAGGAGCTAATCAACATTGCAAGGATAGTAAATGGTGGCTTGAATCAAGCAAAAGGAGCCATGAGAGCATTTATCAAAAGCTTGCTAGATCAGACTTTCACGAGGAAATGGGATCAGTGTCTTCACCCAGAATATGAAAGCAAGGCCGTATACTTAATCCATTTTATGTAAAAGAATTTGTTATCTAGAAAAGTTGTTCTAAGGGAATTTAATTCAAAATCAACATCTTTCTTTCCTTTGCATTCATCCCATGCATTCGCATTGCATTGCATCATTTGCATTGCATTGCATCATTTGCATTAAACTTTCACTAAAGGGCCCTAATTAGGTAAAATTATTTCAGAACCGACAAAAGATATGGATCAAAGGTTGGAGAGAATAGAGCAAAGGCAAATACAGATGCAAGAGCAATTGATCAGAATTCAACAAGATATGCGAGAACAAATCCTAGAACTCCAAAGAAGTATGATGGGCCAGTTAACCCAATTATTGGCCGGAGAATTTAAAAAAAGAAGTGGTCTAGTGGTCAATTGTGAGGATGATAATGAAGAGATCGTCTACTCCCCAGGTTATAAACTAATAAGTGTCCTGACCCAACCAGACATACAAGGGGTACTTTTGTCATTATTGGACCCCAATATCGGGCTAATACCCCAAAGACTATCAAACTTCCCGATGGGTTCGTGTTTTAGCCTGTAAGATGATCGGGCCAAACCAGTTGTTCCGCGAAAACGCGAAGGAGAGGAGAATGGACTTTGAAGGTTCCAAGAAGAAAAAGAAGCGAATGATGCGAGTAGGTATAACAAGGGCGATCGGAGCCGATTATGGTAAGCTTGACCAAGGACGATAACTACCACCATCGTGTCTCCCAAGGCAAGAACCCAATTCAAGACCGAACTCTGAAAAACCCCAACCGGCGCCCATCCCAATCACGTATAGGAAGTTGTACCGTATTCTGTTCGACGCACATATTGTATCCCCTTTTTACATAAAACCAATACAACCCCCATACCCTAAATGGTACGATGCAAGTAGTCAATGTGAATACCATGCGGGAATCACGGGGCATTCCATCGAGAACTGTACCGCTTTTAAAAAGCTAATCGAAAGATTTATTAAATTGGGTATCGTGAGGTTTGATGATCCCTCTGGAGCAGGAAATCTGTTATCTGACCTTTCTGTTAAAGAGGTAGACATTGTGAGTTTCAAAATGAATAGGGGCATGATATCTAAGGGTGCATCGAGCTCAGGACTCTAATGCAGGACTTGGTATCGGGGAATCCAAACATTAATGATGTATCAGAAAAGGGAACACAGGAGTAGACTTTTCCAAGCTTCTGCCGTTACGTACTTGGGGTGTTTTGAACGATGGGACTGTGAAAGAGATTCTTGTATTTTTAGAACTAATCTAGGGTAATGTTCAAAATACACTTGTTGTTTTAAGCCTAGAAGCAACAAGAATCCTTTTGTGAAATAGGCATATATCCAAAATCCTTATTTCAATGAAATGCATGTTTGTTATTACCATTCTTTTATTCTTTCCATTTCATACTATATAAACGATTATTCTTAGATTCTTTCATTCATGATCATATCATACAAATAATCATCCTTAGAATCATTTATTCTTTGGAATCGCTTTCATTACCTACAACAGTCTCCGATATCAACGATATGAGCAACGTTGCTACTAACTCAGAGTCACCTTTTGAGCGAGATATGTGTCTGTAGGATCTCGAGAACCTTGAAGATGACAGAGATGCAGCCTATCTCTTGATGTGTTAAGGACGGTAGAATAAGATTAGAAAATGGGATCCTACTTTACAAGAAGTCAGTGGTCAGCAAGCCTAAGACAAGAGAAAGAGGCAAACATTAGAGTCTGCATCACCACAAAGACAAAACAAGACATCATTGAGTCATCCCAAAAAGTCAAAGATATTCTCACATGATCGTATCAAGATATGCCTGGGCTACTAAGGCCTTTGGATGCTAAAAGGGTCTGTATGAGTATCAAAAGGACACATGTTAATGGTTTTACGTTAGTCAAGCTAATCATGAGTTCCGGGTGCTGTTGATCCAACATAGAAGGGGATTGTAGCAGTCAAGCTGTGAATGCCAAATAAAAAGATAAAACTTTCATGCCTCATCAATTTCTTCACAGATTTTCTATAGGTGGGGCATGGATTTTATGGGCCGACCCCTTTGAAAGCTTCTAACAGGTACTGATTCATCTTTCGGGTTGTCGATTACTCCGCGAAAGGGATAAAAGTTGTTTCATATGCCAATGTTACTAAGTCGACAGTCATCAAATCCCAAAAAAAAGGAGGTGCCAAAAAAAAAAAAAAGCCAGAGAAGATCATGTTCAACACAACTGCACAATGTCAAAAGTTTGCAATCTGTTCAAAGATTAGGTGCTATATTGCAAAAGCAAAAGCAAAGGCAAAAGCAAAAGCAAAAAAAAAAAAAAAAAAACAAAAAACAAACAAAAAAGGAGGAAACCCAATAACACACTAAAAATCATGGGGAGATGACCGAGACTTGTAAAGATTGGCATAAGAAGTCACCATGTTTATAGAACGTCGGTCGGGATTTTAGCTAGGGCAACACATTTTATTAGTCTATGGGATAAAAATGATTTTGAAGAAGAGATTTCTTGTCTCTGAGTCTTGCCAGAATTGAAATTGGATAAGGCAAAATGGATCCAACCCTGACACGGTTAGTTGAATTTGAAGAAAGGAGGTTGAAAGCAATCTGTCATGGTCCAATGAACGATGTGATCTTAGGATGAAAAGGTTCACCCTAGAGAATTCTATTAGGAGAACTTGATATTGAAGAAGATTTTTCCTATACAAGAGGACTTCAGAAGAAAGTGGATGCCAAAGGACCTTACGTAGTAAAGAAGGCCTATTTTAGAGGGGCATTAATATTAACTGAAATGGATGGCAAAAACTTGCCCAAATCAATGAATTCGGATTTCGTCAAGAAGTATTTCACTTAGAAAATGGGAGGCCAAGGCGAAAACCCGTAAAGGGCGCTTTGAGACTTTTCCAAAAAAAAAAAAAAAAAAGAGGGAGAGGCCAATGTGAAAACTCACAAAGGGCACCTTGAGACCAAAGGGGATTTGAGTTGAAAACCCGAAAGGGCGGCTCAAACTTGGATTAAAGTGGGGCATACAGCAGTCTTGCTACGCCTGAATTAACAATAAAGAAGTATGCTACGTCTTGGGGCATCGACAAAGTACTCCAGATCCCCTAAACACATATTGAGCTCAGAAAGGTCCTCAAGAAGATGGTACAGAGAAGCTCAAGCTGTGATATCTGGGGCACCTAGCTTCCATTTTTCCTATTCTTGAATTTGTTATCTTTGATTAGCTTATTCTTTTCAAAATATGTCCAAATAAATTTCCTTCTTATTGCATTTATATCTTTGATTAACTTATTCATTTTGAGTTAATTTCCTTCTTGTTGTATTGCAATCTTTGATTAATTTATTTCGAGCTATGCTCTCAATCAATTTCCTTCTTGTCCATCGTTTTGATCTTTCTCTAGCATTTTGCATTGAAATAACGATTAATGGACCAATAATACTTTCACAAAAGAAGTTCTACATATTACTCTACAAGCTTCTAAACCGTACAGAAACCTGAAACAGGACCGTCATTTGGAACTCACCAAGCCTAAGGGTTGAAGATGTTTCTAAATTACGACCATCTCTTCGAATTCTCTGTCAAAAATATCAGTTGAATGAGGAGGCAAGAGATTTGGCCAGTGATATAACCTCGATAAATAACGAGCGATGTCAACCTAAGTGTAAAAAAATGTACCATTCTCGAAAAATGACACTCTGCATTCATGAAAATATCGAGCATATACAAATGGTCATTACACCTAGAGAATGGTGTAATGAATCAAATTGATCAAGATGAGACAAATCCTATACCACGAAAGTTGCGAGAGGGTTGGATAAGCAAAAACTCCATAAAGGTTAAGTGGGGCAAGCTTACTTCGAAAGCGATTGAGGATGTTTCTTTGGGTTTTCCATCAAGAATGCCAATCAACAAAATGGCGGTGTGATACGTCAATGATAATGTCCTGATGAACAACGAGCAATAATACCTTAAGCCTTTTTTAAAAAAAAAATAAAATAAAAATAAAAAAAGAGAAAAAGAGAGGGATCATTTTCATTCATATTTCATTCACGACATATCTAATTAGGAGCATTTGATTCATTTCGATCATAGCATCCTAATTGTTTGACACATTCATCACATCTAGTTAGGAGCATTTGATTCGATCATAGCATCCTAATCATTTGACATAAGCCTAGATACATGGAACTGATTCTATAGGTCATATCCCTAAAATCAGTAAATTCACAAGCTTTAACCCCCTAAGCAGTAGGGTAACAAGCTGAATTTATAGATCTTAACCCCCTAAGTGGTAGGGAAACAGATCGAAGATGATGGGCCTTAACCCCCTAAGCAGTAGGGTAACAGGCTGGAAATCAAATATTTTCTCCCTGAAATGGCGTTGGAGCGGCTAAAAGCCACAGCAGATCTCCTTGAAGTTTCAGTGGATCTCTTTTTCCTGAAATGGCGTTGGAGCGGCTAGAAGCCACAACAGATCTCCTTGAAGTTTCAGTGGATCTCTTTTTCTTGAAATGGCGTTGGAGCGGCTAGAAGCCACAGCAGATCTCCTTGAAGTTTCAGTGGATCTCTTTTCCCTGAAATGGCGTTGGAGCGGCTAGAAGCCACAACAGATCTCCTTGAAGTTTCAGTGGATCTCTTTTCCCTGAAATAGTGTTGGAGCGGCTAAAAGCCACAGTAGATCTCCTTGAAGTTTCAATGGATCTTTTCTTCCTGAAATGGCGTTGGAGCGGCTAGAAGCCACAACAGATCTCCTTGAAGTTTCAGTGGATCTCTTTTCCCTGAAATGGCGTTGGAGCGGCTAAAAGCCACAGCAGATCTCCTTGAAGTTTCAGTGGATCTCTTTTCCCTGAAATGGCGTTGGAGCGGCTAGAGGCCACAACAGATCTCCTTGAAGTTTCAGCGGATCTCTTCTCCCTGAAATGGCGTTGGAGCGGCTAAAAGCCACAGTAGATCTCCTTGAAGTTTCAGTGGATCTTTTCTTCCTGAAATGGCGTTGGAGCGGCTAGAGGCCACAACAGATCTCCTTGAAGTTTCAGCGGATCTTTTCTCCCTGAAATGGCGTTGGAGCGGCTAAAAGCCACAGTAGATCTCCTTGAAGTTTCAGTGGATCTTTTCTTCCTGAAATGGCGTTGGAGCGGCTAAAAGCCACAGCAGATCTCCTTGAAGTTTCAGTGAATCTTAGCTCTCTGAAGTTGTAGTAGAGCAGATTCAAGCTATCATCCTAGCTCCCTAATATTATAGTGGAGTAGACTGGAGATTGTGAATCTTATCTCCCCTGAAGTTGCAGTAGTTTAGAAAGAGGCTACTTGAAGAAAAGAAGCGCCAAAAGAAGTCAAGACCCGATAGGTCCCGACAAATTTGGCCCCTTTTTATAGTCTTTGCTCCATTTTTGTTACACGACAATGAGCAAAGAGGGGCAGCTGTACGGGCCCAAATTTGCCCGGGGCCCAACAACCCAAACAAAATTTATTAGTCCAGTTTTTTTACAATAAGCCCAAAATACAAATGGCCCAATACCAAACCAAAAAACCTAGCCTAACAAGCCCATTTCTAACCCTAGCCCAGAAAAAAAACTAAAACTTTCAGCCAAGGGAAACTCTAGGCCGCCGCATGCTAGGCATGCCTCCACCCGAGACCTGGAACCACCCACGTGACCGTCTGAAACTCCTCAACCACTTCGTTGACTCTCAAAGCCTGCAAACAAGCAAGAAAAGAGGACAAAAGGGACAGAAGCCATGTGCAAAAAAAAGGGATGACAGAGAAACAATAGAAAACAAAATGTTATCGGCTATAAAGCCTTGGAAAAATCAGTGTATGGGGGTTTTTTTTTTTTACACGAATTAAAAAACGCACATTGTACAAACACAGAGATAATAGCAATCGATTGAAAAACAGCGAGGTGACTTTGGCTTTCGTTTTTATACCTTTCTTCTTTTTTCTTCTTTCTGACCGGCATTGGTTCAAATCCATCATCGTTCCATTAAAATATATATATATAAAAGCATAGGGATAAGACAATACCTTGCGAATATGCCGTAGACTTCTTTTGGTTTCAAATCGATATCGAGTCAAAATGGAGTCACGAGGCTAAAAATGTCCTCAAAAGCATGGAAATACCGACCGCCATTTAGGGTGATGAATCGGCGCTGAAAAGAGGGGTTAAAGGTCGGTTAGTGAAGCAAAATGGGGGCTAGGGTTAAGATGGTGACCCATTTCTTTTGTTGTGGAGAAGGAGACGAAGCGGCGCCAAGTTTCAAGGGAAGGGTCCGCGCGTTGACCCGCTCCAGACCCGAACCAGCGCCATTTTGTTTCTAATGGTTTATTTACAATATTGGTCCCTTTCCTTTCGCTCCATGTGCAAATCGGTTTTATTCACCTTTCTTTCTCTTTTAAATTTTCCCCACAATTTGCGCGCATTTGCATTTTAGTCTGCGCCTGTAAGCTGCATTCTCAAGGCCTGGATTATTTCCAGGTTTGGTCCCTGCGCATTCGCGCATGATACACGCGGGCCCTTTTTTATTTATTTTAGTAGTTCATTTCGTTACAATGTGTCCCTCCTATTTTAATGCTATTTTAATTGAGTCCTTTCTATTTTTTTTATTTTTATTTTTTTTCTTATGGTTCATTATTGTTGAAGGCATATTCGACATCTTTATCTTTGCTTTACGTTTCATGTTTTAAGTTGTTTTAATGCTTTTATTTTGTTCCTCCTTTTTAATTTATTATTGCATCATTTTTTATGTCATACTACTACAATTTTGCATAATATTTCGTAAATGTTTTTGTTTACTTATATTTTTCTTACATCCCGAGTTGTCTCAATAATTTTATTTCGCTTTTTGATTGCTATTATGATGTCCTTTACATACGCTATTATACATATATATATATATATATATATATATATATATATATATATATATATATACTTTAAAATAGTGTTAATTTCTATTTCATGCATATTATATTATTTTACACGTATATTTTCTTTTAAGTTTATTCTCATCTCTTATTATATAATTTTACACGATATAACTTTTAAGCTATAATATTGTATATATTTTTAGTGACGCCTATGTTTGATCTATGTATATATTATATTAAATTTATACACATCGTTTTCTTTATATATATATATATATGTATATAAGTATGTTCTTAAAACTAATATATATTTTATTATAAAATTAACCTAATACCGTATGTATTTCTATGTCTTTTGCAAATGATTATTTTTAAAAGTTATCTATGAATATATTTTGTAAATCTACTTTGTATATTATATTTCATCATGTATTTATTTTTCTTTCGTATTATATATATATTATCTGTACACATCCTTAACTAAATTAATTTGTTTTAATTGAAATTATGTTATATAAATTATTTATTTCAGATTTCTTTTTACATAACATATATTTTAATAATCATTCATATTCTATCAGTTTTATATATACATAAGTTATTCCAAATTCATCAACTCATGAATTCATGAATTATTAGTTTCGATTATATATGTATATTATTTCAAATTCTAGCATGTGTTATTCATTTTTTTTATTTCTCATATAGTTTTTAAATTGTTTTGTATCGTATTGGTTCCTAGTTCCTGCTAGTTCGTATATATCATATGTTTTTTTCGTATCATTCTATATATTATCGTTTCATAGTATCCATTAATCTTGTGTATTACTATCTTAATTTTATTTACCTACGATTGACAATTTGTCATAGTTCTACTCTGATTTGATTCTTTAATTAACCATATTTTTAATTTCCATTATTTTGACTACTATTGTTTGAACTCATTCTTTGTTGTATGCGTTAATTTGCTTTTTATATATATTATTTTCATCAATTAAGGGGTTAGTCGTCCATGTATATGTTTTCATGTTCATTCAACTTTCATTCGTAATTGCTGCATTGTAGTTTTCAACTTGTTGACCCAAAATTAATGATCCCACTCTATTTCAAATCAAATTAAGATATTTTGAGTCGATTTTATGAAACAAAGGCGATATTTGATGTTCAAAAATTCGAGGAATCGTGCCCTAACGCGTTGGGTTTCGATCTTTCGTTTGTTTAAATAATTAAATATCCCTTTTAAAATCTCGCGTTGTTTTTCGAAGGTAATGTTTGATATTTAGAAATTCGAGAAATAGTACCCTATCGTGCTGGGTTTCAATTTTTACGTTTGTTCAAAATCATCAAGTATTCCTTTAGAATTTCACTCGTATTTTCTAAATTCTAAACAAGGCAATGTTTGATGCTTGGAAATTCGAGAAACATGCCCTAACTTACGGGGCTTTGGTTCTCTCGTTGATTCTAAATAATTAAATATCCTTCTGAGTTTTAAATAAACCAAATTCCAATTTAAATTAAAGACGACCTTGCGCTCAGGAATTCATGGTATTATGTCCTAACTTACGGGGTGTAATATTCCGATGTCTCGAGATAAGGAAATCTTCAACAACCGTTTTGAACTAATTCAAGAATTTTAAAATCAACGTCAATAAAAGGGATCGTATTTCAAATCCATTCTCGATTTTCAACTTTCGACTCTAGGACAATAATTAATCAATTTGGTACCAATTTTGGGCATGACGAGGGTGCTAATCCTTCCTCGCACGTAACCGACTCCTTTACCCGTTTTCTCAAGTTTCGTAGACCAAAAATGTCATTTTAGTTAACTAAAACATTTTATTAGAACAAAGGTGATCCGATCACACCTAATAACGGTCGGTGGCGACTCCCACATTCGTTTTCATTTTCAAACCAAAGTCGATCCCCGTTTTTCAAAAAAATGGTTTCGACAGCTTGGCGACTCCACTGGGGAACTTGAGAGTCGAGCCATAAATTGATTACTTTCTGTCCTTTGTCGAGAATTGAAAACCCATTTTTAAACTTATGATCCTTCATTGCATTTCATCCGTTTTTACCGTTTACATTATTTTTCCTATTTTCTTTATTGTCTCGGGTTTTTCTTATGCTTATCTCCTTACACATTGCATTGCATGACCGTTGTGGTCACACCTTTTAAGTGGGAGTGAGAAACTATGCTTTCGTGAGGTTTTCACCTCCGCATGGGCTAGTGGATTGCTTCCGGGGTACATCCGTACTTATGATTTCGTGAGATTTTCATCTCCGCATGGTCGTAAGGAAATGTATCCCCCTGAACCGAACTCGATCTATATGAGCCTATAGTGGGTGAGGATCGAGGAATCTACTGGTTCTGGTACCTTTACTCTAGAACCGAGCCACATATAGAGAGACCTAGGAGCTTACCCTAGGAAGAGCCACTCCGAACCCCTAGTGATCACCTAAATAGGTACTTTATTTGTTATTTATTTCTGTACTAACGTGTTTTGCATTTGTTGTTTATGACTGCATTGCATTACATTATTATAGAAAGGAGGTGTTGGTTGACATTCGATTTCCAAATAGAACAGTTTGTCATAAGAAAACAAATTTCTTAATAAAGTGAATTACAATACGGTTGTCCGAATATGGTCCAAGTGAACACGGCAGAAGAAGGCTAACAGTTCGTAGAAGAAAACAAGACTTTACCTAAGGGTTCAAGCTGATAAAGATTATTCAAAAGCCGTCGCGTCCCGACTTTCCTAAAGGAGCTAATCAACATTGCAAGGATAGTAAATGGTGGCTTGAATCAAGCAAAAGGAGCCAGTAGAGGCATTTATCAAAAGCTTGCTAGATCAGACTTTCACGAGGAAATGGGATCAGTGTCTTCACCCAGAATATGAAAGCAAGGCCGTATACTTAATCCATTTTATGTAAAAGAATTTGTTATCTAGAAAAGTTGTTCTAAGGGAATTTAATTCAAAATCAACATCTTTCTTTCCTTTGCATTCATCCCATGCATTCGCATTGCATTGCATCATTTGCATTGCATTGCATCATTTGCATTAAACTTTCACTAAAGGGCCCTAATTAGGTAAAATTATTTCAGAACCGACAAAAGATATGGATCAAAGGTTGGAGAGAATAGAGCAAAGGCAAATACAGATGCAAGAGCAATTGATCAGAATTCAACAAGATATGCGAGAACAAATCCTAGAACTCCAAAGAAGTATGATGGGCCAGTTAACCCAATTATTGGCCGGAGAATTTAAAAAAAGAAGTGGTCTAGTGGTCAATTGTGAGGATGATAATGAAGAGATCGTCTACTCCCCAGGTTATAAACTAATAAGTGTCCTGACCCAACCAGACATACAAGGGGTACCTGTCATTATTGGACCCCAATATCAGGCTAATACCCCAGCACTATCAAACTTCCCGATGGGTTCAGGTTTTAGCCCAGAAGATGATCGGGCCAAACCAGTTGTTCTGCGAAAGCGAAGGAGAGGAGAATGGACTTTGAAGGTTCCGAAGAAGAAAAAAGAAGCGAATGATGCGAGTAGGTATAACAAGGGCCAGTCGGAGCCGATTATGGTAAGCCAGCCAAGGACAGTAACTACCAGCCATCAGGTCTCCCCAAGGCAAGAACCCAATTCAAGACCGAACTCTGAAAAACCCCAACCGGCGCCCATCCCAATCACGTATAGGAAGTTGTACCGTATTCTGTTCGACGCACATATTGTATCCCCTTTTTACATAAAACCAATACAACCCCCATACCCTAAATGGTACGATGCAAGTAGTCAATGTGAATACCATGCGGGAATCACGGGGCATTCCATCGAGAATCTATCGCTTTTTTAAAAGCTAATCGAAAGATTTATTAAATTGGGTATCGTGAGGTTTGATGATCCCTCTGGAGCAGGAAATCTGTTATCTGACCTTTCTGTTAAAGAGGTAGACATTGTGAGTTTCAAAATGAATAGGGGCATGATATCTAAGGGTGCATCGAGCTCAGGACTCTAATGCAGGACTTGGTATCGGGGAATCCAAACATTAATGATGTATCAGAAAAGGGAACACAGGAGTAGACTTTTCCAAGCTTCTGCCGTTACGTACTTGGGGTGTTTTGAACGATGGGACTGTGAAAGAGATTCTTGTATTTTTAGAACTAATCTAGGGTAATGTTCAAAATACACTTGTTGTTTTAAGCCTAGAAGCAACAAGAATCCTTTTGTGAAATAGGCATATATCCAAAATCCTTATTTCAATGAAATGCATGTTTGTTATTACCATTCTTTTATTCTTTCCATTTCATACTATATAAACGATTATTCTTAGATTCTTTCATTCATGATCATATCATACAAATAATCATCCTTAGAATCATTTATTCTTTGGAATCTGCTTTCGTACCTACAACAGGTCTCCAGATATCAACGATATGAGCAACGTTGCTACTAACTCAGAGTCACCTTTTGAGCGAGATATGTGTCTAGAGGGATCTCAGAACCTTGAAGATGACAGAGATGCAGCCTATCTCTTGATGTGTTAAGGACGGTAGAATAAGATTAGAAAATGGGATCCTACTTTACAAGAAGTCAGTGGTCAGCAAGCCTAAGACAAGAGAAAGAGGCAAACATTAGAGTCTGCATCACCACAAAGACAAAACAAGACATCATTGAGTCATCCCAAAAAGTCAAAGATATTCTCACATGATCGTATCAAGATATGCCTGGGCTACTAAGGCCTTTGGATGCTAAAAGGGTCTGTATGAGTATCAAAAGGACACATGTTAATGGTTTTACGTTAGTCAAGCTAATCATGAGTTCCGGGTGCTGTTGATCCAACATAGAAGGGGATTGTAGCAGTCAAGTCGTGAATGCCAAATAAAAGATAAAACTTTCATGCCTCATCAATTTCTTCACGATTTTTCTATAGGTGGGGCATGGATTTTATGGGCCGACCCCTTTGAAAGCTTCTAACAGTCTTGATTCGTCTTTCGGGTTGTCGATTACTCATGAAAGGGATAAAAGTTGTTTCATATGCCAATGTTACTAAGTCGACAGTCATCAAATCCCAAAAAAAAGGAGGTGCCAAAAAAAAAAAAAGCCAGAGAAGATCATGTTCAACACAACTGCACAATGTCAAAAGTTTGCAATCTGTTCAAAGATTAGGTGCTATATTGCAAAAGCAAAAGCAAAGGCAAAAGCAAAAGCAAAAAAAAAAAAAAAAAAAAAAAAAAAACAAAAAGGAGGAAACCCAATAACACACTAAAAATCATGGGGAGATGACCGAGACTTGTAAAGATTGGCATAAGAAGTCACCATGTTTATAGAACGTCGGTCGGGATTTTAGCTAGGGCAACACATTTTATTAGTCTATGGGATAAAAATGATTTTGAAGAAGAGATTTCTTGTCTCTGAGTCTTGCCAGAATTGAAATTGGATAAGGCAAAATGGATCCAACCCTGACACGGTTAGTTGAATTTGAAGAAAGGAGGTTGAAAGCAATCTGTCATGGTCCAATGAACGATGTGATCTTAGGATGAAAAGGTTCACCCTAGAGAATTCTATTAGGAGAACTTGATATTGAAGAAGATTTTTCCTATACAAGAGGACTTCAGAAGAAAGTGGATGCCAAAGGACCTTACGTAGTAAAGAAGGCCTATTTTAGAGGGGCATTAATATTAACTGAAATGGATGGCAAAAACTTGCCCAAATCAATGAATTCGGATTTCATCAAGAAGTATTTCACTTAGAAAATGGGAGGCCAAGGCGAAAACCCGTAAAGGGCGCTTTGAGACTTTTCCAAAAAAAAAAAAAAAAAGAGGAGAGGCCAATGAAAACTCACAAAGGGCACCTTGAGACCAAAGGGATTTGAGTTGAAAACCCGAAAGGGCGGCTCAAACTTGGATTAAAGTGGGGCATACAAAGCAGTCTTGCTACGCTGAATTAACAATAAAGAAGTATGCTACGTCTTGGGGCATCGACAAAGTACTCAGGATCCCCAAACACATATTGAGCTCGAGAAAGGTCCTCAAGAAGATGGTACAGAGAAGCTCAAGTTTGTGATATCTCAGGGCACCTAGCTTCCATTTTTCTATTCTTGAATTTGTTATCTTTGATTAGCTTATTCTTTTCAAAATATGTCCAAATAAATTTCCTTCTTATTGCATTTATATCTTTGATTAACTTATTCATTTTGAGTTAATTTCCTTCTTGTTGTATTGCAATCTTTGATTAATTTATTTCGAGCTATGCTCTCAATCAATTTCCTTCTTGTCCATCGTTTTGATCTTTCTCTAGCATTTTGCATTGAAATAACGATTAATGGACCAATAATACTTTCACAAAAGAAGTTCTACATATTACTCTACAAGCTTCTAAACAGTACAGAAACCTGAAACAGGACCGTCATTTGGAACTCACCAAGCCTAAGGGTTGAAGATGTTTCTAAATTACGACCATCTCTTCGAATTCTCTGTCAAAAATATCAGTTGAATGAGGAGGCAAGAGATTTGGCCAGTGATATAACCTCGATAAATAACGAGCGATGTCAACCTAAGTGTAAAAAACAGACCATTCTCGAAAAAATGACACTCTGCATTCATGAAAATATCGAGCATATACAGCGGGTCATTACACCTAGAGAATGGTGTAACAGATCAAATTGACTGAAGATGAGACAAATCCTATACCCTGAGTTGCAGAGGGTTGGATAAGCAAAAACTCCATAAAGGTTAAGTGGGGCAAGCTTACTGAGCAGATTGAGGATGTTTCTTTGGGTTTTCCATCAAGAATGCCAACTGAACAAAATGGCGGTGTGATACGTCAATGATAATGTCCTGATGAACAACGAGCAATAATACCTTAAGCCTTTTTTAAAAAAAAAATAAAATAAAAATAAAAAAAGAGAAAAAGAGAGGGATCATTTTCATTCATATTTCATTCACGACATATCTAATTAGGAGCATTTGATTCATTTCGATCATAGCATCCTAATTGTTTGACACATTCATCACATCTAGTTAGGAGCATTTGATTCGATCATAGCATCCTAATCATTTGACATAAGCCTAGATACATGGAACTGATTCTATAGGTCATATCCCTAAAATCAGTAAATTCACAAGCTTTAACCCCCTAAGCAGTAGGGTAACAAGCTGAATTTATAGATCTTAACCCCCTAAGTGGTAGGGAAACAGATCGAAGATGATGGGCCTTAACCCCCTAAGCAGTAGGGTAACAGGCTGGAAATCAAATATTTTCTCCCTGAAATGGCGTTGGGCGGCTAAAAGCCACAGACATCTCCCTTGAAGTTTCAAAGTGGATCTCTTTTTCCGAATGGCGTTGGAGCGGCTAGAAGCCACAACAGATCTCCTTGAAGTTTCAGTGGATCTCTTTTTCTTGAAATGGCGTTGGAGCGGCTAGAAGCCACAGCAGATCTCCTTGAAGTTTCAGTGGATCTCTTTTCCCTGAAATGGCGTTGGAGCGGCTAGAAGCCACAACAGATCTCCTTGAAGTTTCAGTGGATCTCTTTTCCCTGAAATAGTGTTGGAGCGGCTAAAAGCCACAGTGAGATCTCCTTGAAGTTTCAATGGATCTTTTCTTCCCGAAATGGCGTTGGGCGGCTAGAAGCCTAACAGATCTCCTTGAAGTTTCAGTGGATCTCTTTTCCACGAAATGGCGTTGGAGCGGCTAAAAGCCACAAAGAGATCTCCTTGAAGTTTCAGTGGATCTCTTTTCCACGAAATGGCGTTGGAGCGGCTAGAGGCCACAACAGATCTCCTTGAAGTTTCAGTGGATCTCTTCTCCCCGAATGGCGTTGGAGCGGCTAAAAGCCACAGAGAGATCTCCTTGAAGTTTCAAAGGATCTTTTCTTCCGAAATGGCGTTGGAGCGGCTAGAGGCCACAACAGATCTCCTTGAAGTTTCAAATGATCTTTTCTCCCCTGAATGGCGTTGGGCGCGCTAAAAGCCACAGTGAGATCTCCTTGAAGTTTCAAAGTGGATCTTTTCTTCCCGAAATGGCGTTGGGCGGCTAAAAGCCCACAGATCTCCTTGAAGTTTCAAAGAATCTTAGCTCTCTGAAGTTGTAGTAGAGCGATTCAAGCTATCATCCTAGCTCCCTAATATTATAGTGGAGTAGACTGGAGATTGTGAATCTTATCTCCCCTGAAGTTGCAGTAGTTTAGAAAGAGGCTACTTGAAGAAAAGAAGCGCCAAAAGAAGTCAAGACCCGATAGGTCCCGACAAATTTGGCCCCTTTTTATAGTCTTTGCTCCATTTTTGTTACACGACAATGAGCAAAGAGGGGCAGCTGTACGGGCCCAAATTTGCCCGGGGCCCAACAACCCAAACAAAATTTATTAGTCCAGCTTTTTACAATAAGCCCAAAATACAAATGGCCCAATACCAAACCAAAAAACCTAGCCTAACAAGCCCATTTCTAACCCTAGCCCAGAAAAAAAACTAAAACTTTCAGCCAAGGGAAACTCTAGGCCGCCGCATGCTAGGCATGCCTCCACCCGAGACCTGGCACCACCCACGTGACCGTCTGAAACTCCTCAACCACTTCGTTGACTCTCAAAGCCTGCAAACAAGCAAGAAAAGAGGACAAAAGGGACAGAAGCCATGTGCAAAAAAAAGGGATGACAGAGAAACAATAGAAAACAAAATGTTATCGGCTATAAAGCCTTGGAAAAATCAGTGTATGGGGTTTTTTTTTTTTACACGAATTAAAAAACGCACATTGTACAAACACAGAGATAATAGCAATCGATTGAAAAACAGCGAGGTGACTTTGGCTTTCGTTTTTATACCTTTCTTCTTTTTTCTTCTTTCTGACCGGCATTGGTTCAAATCCATCATCGTTCCATTAAAATATATATATATAAAAGCATAGGGATAAGACAATACCTTGCGAATATGCCGTAGACTTCTTTTGGTTTCGTCGATATCGGAGTCAAAATGGAGTCACGAGGCTAAAAAAATGTCCCTCAAAGCATGGAAATACCGACCGCCATTTAGGGTGATGAATCGGCGCCTGAAAGAGGGTTAAAGGTCGGTTAGTGAAGCAAAATGGGGGCTAGGGTTAAGATGGTGATGCCATTTCTTTTGTTGTGGAGAAGGAGACGAAACGGCGCTGCTTTCAAGGGGAAGGGTCCGCGTTGACCCGCTCCAGACCCGAACCAGCGCCATTTTGTTTCTAATGGTTTATTTACAATATTGGTCCCTTTCCTTTCGCTCCATGTGCAAATCCGGTTTTATTCACCTTTCTTTCTCTTTTAATTTTCCCCCACAATTTGCGCGCATTTGCATTTTAGTCTGCGCTGTGTGAGTCGCATTCTCAAGGCTGGATTATTTCGAGTGTTTGGTCCTCGCGCATTCGCGCATGATACACGCGGCCCTTTTTGTTTATTTTAGTAGTTCATTTCGTTACAATGTGTCCCTCCTATTTTAATGCTATTTTAATTGAGTCCTTTCTATTTTTTTATTTTTATTTTTTTCTTATGGTTCATTATTGTTGAAGGCATATTCGACATCTTTATCTTTGCTTTACGTTTCATGTTTTAAGTTGTTTTAATGCTTTTATTTTGTTCCTCCTTTTTAATTTATTATTGCATCATTTTTATGTCATACTACTACAATTTTGCATAATATTTAAGTAAATGTTTTTGTTTACTTATATTTTTCTTACATCCCGAGTTGTCTCAATAATTTTATTTCGCTTTTGATTGCTATTATGATGTCCTTTACATACGCTATTATACATATATATATATATATATATATATATATATATATATATATATACTTTAAAATAGAGTTAATTTCTATTTCATGCATATTATATTATTTTACACGTATATTTTCTTTTAAGTTTATTCTCATCTCTTATTATATAATTTTACACGATATAACTTTTAAGCTATAATATTGTATATATTTTTAGTGACGCCTATGTTTGATCTATGTATATATTATATTAAATTTATACACATCGTTTTCTTTATATATATATATATATATGTATATAAGTATGTTCTTAAAACTAATATATATTTTATTATAAAATTAACCTAATACCGTATGTATTTCTATGTCTTTTGCAAATGATTATTTTTAAAAGTTATCTATGAATATATTTTGTAAATCTACTTTGTATATTATATTTCATCATGTATTTATTTTTCTTTCGTATTATATATATATTATCTGTACACATCCTTAACTAAATTAATTTGTTTTAATTGAAATTATGTTATATAAATTATTTATTTCAGATTTCTTTTTACATAACATATATTTTAATAATCATTCATATTCTATCAGTTTTATATATACATAAGTTATTCCAAATTCATCAACTCATGAATTCATGAATTATTAGTTTCGATTATATATGTATATTATTTCAAATTCTAGCATGTGTTATTCATTTTTTTTATTTCTCATATAGTTTTTAAATTGTTTTGTATCGTATTGGTTCCTAGTTCCCTGCTAGTTCGTATATCATATGTTTTTTTTTCGTATCATTCTATATATTATCGTTTCATAGTATCCATTAATCTTGTGTATTACTATCTTAATTTTATTTACCTACGATTGACAATTTGTCATAGTTCTACTCTGATTTGATTCTTTAATTAACCATATTTTTAATTTCCATTATTTCGACTACTATTGTTTGAACTCATTACTGTTGTGTACGTTAATTTGCTTTTTTTATATATATTATTTTCATCAATTAAGGGGGTTAGTCGTCCATGTATATGTTTTCATGTTCATTCAACTTTCATTCGTAATTGCTGCATTGTAGTTTTCAACTTGTTGACCCAAAATTAATGATCCCACTCTATTTCAAATCAAATTAAGATATTTTGAGTCGATTTTATGAAACAAAGGCGATATTTGATGTTCAAAAATTCGAGGAATTGTGCCCTAACGCGTTGGGTTTCGATCTTTCGTTTGTTTAAATAATTAAATATCCCTTTTAAAATCTCGCGTTGTTTTTCGAAGGTAATGTTTGATATTTAGAAATTCGAGAAATAGTACCCTATCGTGCTGGGTTTCAATTTTTCGTTTGTTCAAAATCATCAAGTATTCCTTTAGAATTTCACTCGTATTTTCTAAATTCTAAACAAGGCAATGTTTGATGCTTGGAAATTCGAGAAACATGCCCTAACTTACGGGGCTTTGGTTCTCTCGTTGATTCTAAATAATTAAATATCCTTCTGAGTTTTAAATAAACCAAATTCCAATTTAAATTAAAGACGACCTTGCGCTCAGGAATTCATGGTATTATGTCCTAACTTACGGGGTGTAATATTCCGATGTCTCGAGATAAGGAAATCTTCAACAACCGTTTTGAACTAATTCAAGAATTTTAAAATCAACGTCAATAAAAGGGATCGTATTTCAAATCCATTCTCGATTTTCAACTTTCGACTCTAGGACAATAATTAATCAATTTGGTACCAATTTTGGGCATGACGAGGGTGCTAATCCTTCCTCGCACGTGAACCGACTCCTTTACCCGCTTTTCTCAAGTTTCGTAGACAAAAATGTCATTTTAGTTAACTAAAACATTTTATTAGAACAAAGGTGATCCGATCACACCTAATAACGGTCGGTGGCGACTCCCACATTCGTTTTCATTTTCAAACCAAAGTCGATCCCCGTTTTTCAAAAAAATGGTTTCGACAAGTGTCTCCGATCACATCTAAATACACGTGTAAAAAACTTATCATAACTCAATTACCTATTTCTATTTAGAAAGATAGTTATCCGAAAACCGTAAATCAGAATCGTATAAACTCTTTCCACTATTTTATACTTTGTCAAATAACTTTTAAAAAACTTTATATCCTTCTCTCAACCTTCCAAACCACTTTAAACGAATTTCAACTTTGCTTATATCAACGTAACCAAATACGAATACTCAAATTTTCAGTAGCTTTCAAAGCAGATATCATCAAATTCATAAACTACTGAATCCAGCTGCTTGAAATTTTATATGCTTCATTATTGTGCCTTTGTGTGGGTGAAATGTAGAATTTATTATGGTTAAACTACTCTTTCAGGTTTGAAAGTTCATTTGAAAAGCGAGAGGATTTGAATAAAATTATAGGCCTGAAAAATAGGTTTAGACAAAAAATATTGCCTATTTTCTAAATGGATAGGACCTCAAATAGAATTTTTTTGCCCGAGCTCGGCCTGAATCTATTGTTTTGCTACCATTTCACTATTATATTGCTACTATTTTGTTGTTATTATTTGGATATTGTATAACTCTTGTTTTATTATTAATTTTGCTACAATTTTAGAAACATTTGCTTGCTAAGTTACAATTATCTTAATGTTATTTAAGTATAATTTTTTTTTAATGTATTTTCAATTTGTTGAGAAACATTTATGTTAATGTTTTATTATATTTGATGTATTGTATTTTTTAAATTTATTTTTATATAAAAATAGTTTAAAAAAATTAATACGGATGGGATGGATCAGACTCGAGTTTAATATTTTTAATTTGAGCCGATTTAAGCAGAATTTTAAACCCATTAAAAATGATATTAACCAATTTATTTTTATTTATTTAAAAAAAAAACCAAGTTATTTGTATTAATCAAAATTTGATATTTAAATATTATTTTTATGCGTTCTTATATTTGATAATTATTAAGATTTTTCTTTTAATTTTTAAAATTTGACTTGATTTGATATTTGGCCCTTAATTTAACTTTTTATCTTTTTGTTCTTAATCTTACGTTACTTATTAAATCATCTTAAAACGAATGGAAAAATTAACGTTGCAGAACAAACATCCACGTAGCAGTTCATTTATATGCCGCTTTAGTAATTAATTAAATTTAAAAAATTTAAAAATATTTTCTTTATAATTTTATACTTTTTAATTTTTAAAAATAAATTTTATAAATTTCTTTGAATTTTTAAAAATTTTAAAATTATTTAATTACTAACATGGCATCCACATGTATGCCACGTCAGCTAAGTTAACAAACGTTAACCTTTCTATCCATTTTGAGATGATTTGACAAACAACACAAATTTAAGAACTAAAAGAGACAAAAAAATAAATGAAGTGTTAAAATGACATTTTTTTAAATAAAATTGGAGGGCCAAATAAGTCAATATGCTTTGATATTTTTACTAGATATATTAAATTATCTATTAAACAACGTTGAAAGATTAATTTTGCTTGATTAAACGAAAATTGATTATTTATCTGTAAGAAATATCGATTTGATTGCCAAAGAGGTTTTGTATTGTTGACAAAGGTTGAGGAGGCTCTGCGTCATTGTGTAACAAAGTTCAAGTACCATCATGCACAATTATTATGTGTTATGTTGTTGCTATGTGTAGGTTTTAGTCTAATGTGTCATTTTTAATTCCTTAACCAATTGGATAGATTAAGAAAACAACGGTAGCAGCTGCAACAGGAGCTAAATATGTAACAGCAATCCAAGGGTGTATACCCAGATGAAAACTAAGTTTCCACTCACGACCCATGTAACAAGCTACACCAAGTAAGAAGTGCAAAACAATTAACTCATAAGGACTGCCATTGTATAACCATTCATCAACAAATGCCGCTTCCCAGATCAGGTAAAAGTGCAAACCTATAGCAGCAAAAGTAGGAATAATGGCACCAGAAATTATATTGTTTCCGTAAAGTAGAGATCCAGAACCAGGTTCACGAATACCATCAATATCTACTGGAGAAGCAGTAATGAAGGCGATAATAAATACAGAAGTTGCGGTCAATAAGGTAGGGATTATCAAAACACCAAACCATTCGATGTAAAGACGAGTTCCAGTGTTGGTTATCCAATTACAGAAGCGACCCCATAGGCTTTCGTTTTCACGTCTCTCTAAAATTGCAGCCATAGTAAAATCTTGATTTATTTAATCATTAAGGACTCCCAAGCGCACAAGTTCTCTAGAACTAGATAATTGAAGGCTTGTTTGTGCTTTGTATTAGTTTAATTTTATTTATAATTGCTTAAACATATATTTATGATTGTACTATGATTACACTATTTTTATATTTATAAACTCTAAAAAATTAAACTCTTAACAAAACCATCGGTTCGATTAACGATTAATTCTTTTAGAACTTAGTTTAAATCAATTAATAAAAATTTGATTCTATTATTAATCAAACACCTTATCAATTTATATCTTTGTAGCGACGTAAAAATTTTACTTTCGTTCGGTCGCTAATTGTGGCGATTTATTAGAAATTTAGAAATTGAAATTTGGTTTTAAAATAAACCGGGAGTCGCCACCGATCCTTTTTTACTAGGTGTGATCGGACACCTATTAGATTTCCTTTTTTAAAAGCAAGGAAAAGGCCGAGTTAAGGTCTACATTAAAAGCCAGAGAAAAAATTAGGGTTCGGGAGTCGGTTACGCGCGAGGAAGGTATTAGCATCCCCGCGACGCCCAAAATTGGTATCTTATAAACACGTCTTGTCTTGATTTTCAAAAATACAAGTTCAATATAACATTTAGTTGTGATCTGATTGAAAAGACGAGAAGTTTTAGTATTTCTGGTTTTTGAGAAGGATATGCCGTTTTAACACGAGTCAATTGACATTCACCCAACATAGCGATGAACTCGATGACTTAATGTTAAATCGATATATTGCCTTATGTATTGAAATGAATAAAACACGAATAAATGTTTTAAAATGATGAACAACAGGGAAATATATGAAAATGGGCGGGAAGCGAAATATAATAGTCAGAAATACATCAAGGCATATAATACATACAACAAGAATATTACAATGACAATGCGTGATATTAAACATAATAAGAATTAAACATGAAATAAAAACAGCGAATATATATAAATATATAATAATGATATTAAGAATATGTATAAAAATATGTGTATACAATAATAGTGTGTAAGGTAGCAGAAAATGTAATATTAAAAATATTAATAATACCACATATACCTATACGTATATATATTAAAGATACGTAATGATAATAATATTGAAATATGAGTATAATATATATAGATAGAATGTAGTGCTTAAAATATATACGTAGTATATCAATAAAAATGTACTCATAAGATAGTTCCAAGACCTAAATAATATAGTATAAATATATATAATATAATAAATAAAAATATATATATATATGTATGTAACTATATGTGCATAAGATTGTATGAAAATATATAACTTCGATATTGAGATATACATAATATATGTAAACATGATATATTAAAACGTATATACATAACGTATAATAATACATACATAATATAGTATTAAGATAAAATAATAAATTATAATAGTGAAGATAATAAATGTAATGATATACAATGATATATACAAATAATATCGTATGTACAAAGCGTATGTATACATAATATATAAAAATACAATACTAAAGGTATATATGTAATGTATATTAGGAATACTATAATCATGAAAAATGTATTTACATACTAATAATAATAATAAAGGATGTATGTACACGATAAAGAATATATATACGTGAAAATATATAAAAGATAGTAGATAAATATGTACGTGAAATAATATATATCAAAAATATAAATAAATTATAATATTGAAAGTAAAATACATACATAATATATTAAGTGTGTATACATGTTACAAATATTTAATTGCATAATAAAACATAAACTAACACATAATAATGATAATAATAATAATAATAATAATAATAATATTGATAGTATAAAAATAATAAAAGTATTTAATATGGAAATAATAATAACGAAAAAAGGACTAAAATCGAATGAAAAACAACTTCGTGGGGTCAATTTAAAAAGGAAATAAAGAGAAGGGATCAAAATATGAGGCGCGCGCAACCTGGAGGGACCAGAATCGCAAATAATCCCAACTACCAAAACGCTGCGCAGCACGGAGGGACTAAATTGATGAACGGGCAAAACTCTGGGCCAAATTAAAAATAACGATAAACCTGATTGTGGAATAGCAAAAATGCGGAAGGGTTGATCGCGCAATTAGCCCTTCCGCTTCAAAAACACGCGGACCCTCCCGACCCGCGCCCAAAACGACGTCATTTTACTTATTTTGGGGCGGGGACCAAAACGGTGCGTTTTGGTCCCCTATATAAGACAAATTTTTTTTAAAAATTTCATTTGTAACAGATGAGAGGAAAAAAAAAAAAGAGAAGGGGAGAGGAGGGAGCTCCGTGGGGCCGATCACCTGACGTGCAGGAGCCTCACCATGCCACGCCACACACACCACGTGGTATGAAATTTTTTTTTTAAAATATTTTTTAGCGAATATTCTTACATATTTAGTGTTTTATTTTTATTATACATATATATTTATGCAAAACTAACCCTAAATCAGAAACTGGAATGAAATTTTAATTACCTTAGGTCTTGATTTGATTCGATGATATTGCACTGTTTTGGTATATTTGGAAATGCTCTTTTTTTTTTTTTATTTTCTGTTAGTATTGATACCAAAGAGAAAAAAATCCCCTCTATAGAACTCTCAATCGACTTTATATAGCCTTTACATATCATTGTTTTTTTCTCCTTTTTTATGTTGATGTTGCGTGCTTTATTGCTTGTGCAGGTCGGTTGATGGCCGGTGGAGGTGATCATGCAAAGGTGTGGCGCCGAGGATGATGGGGTGTCTTTGCAAGCGGTGGATGGGACATGGGTCAGTGCAAGTGGGGAGCTAGGGTTTCGGTGGTGTTGGGTTTGGCTTAGGTGGGCTTGGGTAAGTTTAGTTTGGGTTAGTTTGTATTAGACATTGGGTCCTTTTTAGTGGGCTGGTAATATTAGGTTAGTGGGTTAATGGGTTAAGTGTTGGGTAATGGTTAGGGGCTGGTGGGTTTAGGTTAGTTGTTTGGGTAAAACGGGCCATTCGGGTTTGGGTTGTAAATTGGGTTGTCTTGTATCGGGCTGAATAGGTAGTAAATGGTTTAGGCTTTAGTGGGTTTGGTAGTTGGGTTAATTTAGGTGGATTTGGGTAATTGGTAAATGGGTATATGGGTCTGGTGGGTAGGTGGGCCTAAATTGGCCTGTACAGCTGCCCCTCTTTACTCATTATCGTGCAACGGTAATGGAGCAAAGACATAAGGAAAGGCCAATTTTGCCCCGTTTTGCCGAGTTTTGACTTCATCGGTGCTCTTCTCGTTCAGGTAGACTTTTTCCAATCCACTGTGTCTTGTAGCTTTGGTTCAATCCAACGTATCTTCTGACATATGCCTTGCAGCTTCGATCTTCTCCAATGTAACTTCGAGGGTATGAAGTTTGTGGTTTCGATCTGCTTCACTACTAACTTTTAGTAGGACATGATCTACAACTTCAATCTGCTCCTCTATTGTTTCAGTGAGATAAGGTTCGTGGTCTTCTCTTCTGTTCACTTTAGCAAGGCAAGCTTTGACATCTTCGATCAGCTCCACTGCAGCTCCAGGGGACAAGACTTGCAACTTTGACCTGCTTCCTTGCAACTTCAGGGAGGCCAAATCTGGTGTCTTTAATCGATTCCAATCTTTATTCTTTACTTGGCATGTGATCTTGAGCTCAATTCATTTCTCGCAATATGAACAGACATTAAAAACAAAAATTGAAAATACCTCAGCATGTGAACTGAGGCTCAACTCATTTCTCGCAATATGGGTTGATTTTTGAAACATAGAAATTAAAAGCAGAAATTAAAAGGCTCAACTCACCTCTCGCAATATAGGTTGAAATTAAAACACAAAAATTGAAAATACCTCAGCGTGCCCCGAGGCTCAACTCATCTCTCGCAATATGAGTTGATTTTTGAAACATAAATTGAAATTACCTCAACGTGTCTTGAGGCTCAACTCACCTCTCGTAATATGAGTTGATTTTCTTGAAAAGCATAATTTGAAAACAGAAATTGAAAATACCTCAGCGTGACCTGAGGCTCAACTCATCTCTCGCAATATGAGTTGATTTTTGAAACATAAATTGAAATTACCTCAACGTGTCTTGAGGCTCAACTCACCTCTCGCAATATGAGTTGATTTTCTTGAAAAGCATAATTTGAAAACAGAAATTGAAAATACCTCAGCGTGACCTGAGGCTCAACTCATTTCTCGCAATATGGTTGATTTTTGAAACATAAATTGAAATTACCTCAACGTGTCTTGAGGCTCAACTCACCTCTCGCAATATGAGTTGATTTTCTTAAAAAGCATAATTTGAAAACAGAAATTGAAAATACCTCAGCGTGACCTGAGGCTCAACTCACCTCTCGCAATATGAGTTGATTTTTGAAAAACATAAATTGAAATTACCTCAACGTGTCTTGAGGCTCAACTCACCTCTTGCATTATGAGTTGATTTTTGAAAAACATAAATTGAAATTACCTCAACGTGTCTTGAGGCTCAACTCACCTCTCGCAATATGAGTTGATTTTTGAAGCATCAATTGAAAACCGAAATTGAAAATTCCTCAGCGTGTCCTGAGGCTCAACTCATTTCTCGCAATATGAGTTGATTTTCCTTGAAAGGCATGAATTAAAAACATCAAAATACCAAAACCTGTCCTTTGGTAGAACTCAGGTGTCTTTTCACTTGATTCAATGCGATTCTCATTCCAGATTTCTTGCTCTGCTGGAGTACCTGTATATGCCATGCATGAGGTTATCATGATATGCACATGTTTGTCTTAAATGCCTTTATGTCTACATAATTATGCAGTGCTCCTTAAGCATGTTTGTCGCTTGTCCTTTTTGTCACGAATTTTCATGATCTGTGTCCATTTCTTTGATTCTCGACTTTCTCTTCAGGTCTCGTACCCATTTTCAAGCTTTACAAGTAATCGACGTTTCTGGATATCACTCTTTTACCTCTGGTTGAACTCCGTTCTTGTCTTGAAGCTCTTGTGCTTATCAAGTTTTCATCCAAGTAATGCTTAACATTTCTTTCGTTTAGAGCATATCATTTCACCATTTATCATGTAAATAAACACATAATGAGATGCATGAAAAAGGTCAAGTAGGGACAAAATGATATCTCATGTTCATTTATTTCAAGTGTGGCAAACAAAGGAAGTTAACCAATGAGAGTAAAAAATGTCAAAAAGAAAGAAAGGATCGTATTCAACGGATACAAATGCTCTAGATATTCAACACATGAACTCTTCCACGTTCTTCAATCAAGAATCTTTTTGAGTCTGGCTCCTTGCGTAGAAGATTTTGAGCTTTCAGAGATGCTTCAAATACTGTAGTCTCACTGTTTATCGTACAGTTTAAAACACCTTGCCTTGTAAGCCGAATGTTTGCTCCATTAGAACGCCCTTTCGGGTTTTCATCCTAATCTTTTGTGTTTAATCAAAGCGCCCTTTTCGGGTTTTCGCTCTGATCCTCTTTTTTTTTTTTTTTAAGATGCCCTTTTCGGGTTTTCATCTTGACTTTCTTTTTTTTAAGCATAGTACTTCTTCACCGTATCTGAGTTCACTGGATTCGGTAGCTCCTTGCCATCCATCTCGGTAAGGATCAAAGCTCCTCCTGAGAATGCCTTCTTTACGACGTATGGTCCTTCCCAATTTGGTGCCCATTTTCCTCGCAGGTCTTTTTGTATTGGGAGGATCTTTCTCAGCAGAGTTCTCCTTCATGGAATTCTCTTGGCCGTACCTTCTTGTCATGGGCCGCAATCATCCTTTTCTGGTACATCTGCCCGTGACAAATTGCCCTTAGACGCTTTTCTTCGATGAGGTTCAACTGATCATATCGAGCTCGAACCCATTCTGCTTCTTCTAACTTTGATTCCATTAAGACTCGCAGAGAGGGGATCTCAACCTCAATAGGTAGCACAGCTTCCATTCCATAGACTAGAGAGAAAGGAGTTGCTCCCGTAGATGTTCGCACAGATGTGCGATATGCAAACAAAGCAAATGGAAGTTTCTCGTGCCAATCCTTATATGTCTCAGTCATTTTCCCAATGATCCTCTTAATATTCTTGTTAGCTGCTTCAACAGCCCCGTTCATCTTTGGGCGATAGGGCGAGGAGTTATGATGCTTTATTTGGAATTGCTCGCACACTTCTTTCATCATCTTATTGTTCAGATTCGTGGCATTATCTGAAATGATTCTTTCAGGCAAGCCGTACCGGCAAATGATTTCCTTTTTCAAAACTCGCAAAGCTGCAAATCCTCGTCACATTGGCAAACGAGGCAGCTTCTATCCATTTTGTGAAGTAATCGATAACCACAAAAATGAATCGATGTCCATTTGATGCTTTTGGAGAAATTGGCCCTATAACATCCATGCCCCACATAGAAAAAGGCCACGGAGAAGTCATGACATGAAGGGGCGAAGGGGCTACATGAATTTTATCGCCATAGATTTGACATTTGTGGCATTTTCTGGCAAAATTGATGCAGTCACTTTCCATCGTCAGCCAATAATAACCGAGTCTCATAATCTTTCTAGCCATATTGAAACCATTGGCATGTGTTCCGCAGATTCCCTCATGGACCTCTTCAAGTATTTTTCTAGCTTCAGCATCATCCACACATCTCAAGAGCATCTGATCCGTTCCTTTTTTGTACAGGATGTCCCCGTCAAGAACAAATCCAGCTGCCATTCTTCTGATTGTTCTTTTGTCGTTCTCGTTCACTTGTTCAGGATACCTAAATTGGCCTGTACAATCTTTTTTTATACAATTCACATACTTTTGACAAGAATACACACTAATGACACTAAAACTCAAATTCATGATGTAAGTTGTGAGATGAACACTCGTGATCAATAAATCATATCGGAGTTCAAATATTATGGTTTTTAATAATTATTTTACAATTTGAACCAAAATAGTATTTTTTTTATAATTTTATATTTAAAGATAATCCATTAATGATTAAAGATGGAAATCATTAATCAAATTATTGTAAATCAAAATTATTTTTTGATTCTTTTTTATTAGAAAAATAATTAATGGTTAGTTTGGATGGGCGATTGGATGATGCATTGATTATAAATGCTGAAACAATATATTCTCGTGCCCTTTCCTGGGCAATATTGTGAGGTTTTAGCATGCCAATGTCTCAAATTTTTTAGTTTGAAATTAAATTATAAATTTTTGAGGGATTAAAATATTATTTCATAATTATATTACTATTTTATAATTTTTAAGGAGTGGATTAAAAATTTATTATTTTTGAAGAGTAAAAACTAAATCATATTTGTTAAAAAATTAAAATGTAATTTTTTTATCTTATTAATTTGTTGATGTGGTTGTATCAATAAGAGAGTAGACACGGAGAAAAACGCGGTGGTGATGAGGAAAGTTAGTTTACCTTAGTAGGGTGGCGAATTGAAGCAGTAAAGTGAGTAAGGAGATTAAGGACAATAAGGTGGCTCGAATGCTTGAGGATCAATTTTCTCTTCGTTGTGTTTAGAGGTATTTAAAGGAGAGATTCTGTATTTGATAGTGATAAAGTGGTAAACTTGCTATCAAACTATTATTATGGGATACATAAGAAAAATGTCTATGATAGGACACATTTAGTCATTTCTTCCAAGCTGTAGTGCAGAGTTGTTGGCCTAAAAAATCATATATTCAATAGAAGAACAGGGTCTTGAAGAATGGGTAGACGAGAACCTCCGGCAAGAACGAATGGCTAGCTAGTGGATGAGTACCTTCCAAAAATAGCAAGTGGCTAGCTGGTGATGAGAATGGTCGATCCTTCTAGGGAAAACGAGAGATTGACTGGGATCAAACATTTCAGATTATTAATCCTTGGATAACTAGCCAATCGATAAAAATTGGAGAGAAATCTTTAAAGCAACTTGTTGTGCTACCATGTGTCATAGAATAGAGGGGTATACAATAATTTAAAACTTAATCCTTTCTAAAAAAATTAAACATAAATTTATCATTTTTAGGGTCAAAATTTGGCCAATCACCACCTTCCCAGCCACTCAGCTTAGACGTAGGGCTAAATAGCCTCTATAAACTTCCCCAGATGTAGACCCAGATCAACCACCGCGGGAACTGAAAGCAGCAGCTAAACTACTATTGTTTTTGGTTTTCAATAAACTATATTGTATGGACCTGACCAAGTAATGGACCTATATATTGTAGCCATGTGTTTCACTCTTCATGGAGTATAGTGTAATTGGACCAAACATTTGGCAAATTTGGAATGGCTATAGATCAAATCATTTTGAGTTTACCAATTTGATTTTCAAGGGGGGTTATCTCGAGTGTCATTACAACTTACAAGTTATTTTGGGTGACATCATTTCGGTTTTAATAGTTTATTATTCGAGTCATTGATGAATTGGACATGTTTAGATACAGCCATTCAATTTAGACTGAGTTTGAATAGATGGTGAGGTGTAGTGTGGTATATTTAATTTATTTTTTATTTTATGTTATAGTGTCGTTATAATATTTAATCTTACCGTTATCGTTATTTTTACACTACACGATTCATCTAAACTCACCTTTAGTCTCTCTTAAAATGAAAAAATTATAATTTTTGTGCTAAAAATGTATAATTTTTTTTTGAATTACAATAACAAGGTAAACCTCAAACAACTAATGCGACTAACACGACTCAAACTCAGGTTACACCTGAGACGGTGAACACCCTTGATTAATAAAATTTTAATTTTGTATATAATTTTAATTCCGATCCCTAAAAAACAAACTTTCTGACTTCGCCCCTATTTAGATACTTGACTTTTCATGATCAAATCAAGTCAAAATATCTAATTTTTAGAATTCAAAGTAAAAAATTGACTAATTTGCAAAAACATATATGGTCTTGAATCTTGTAAACTATTGTAAGAGCAAATTTTCACTGATAAATACATGAATCTGTAAGATTAAGGGATTCCCCAAGTTTATTTCCTTTGAATGTGAAAGAGCATATAAATCCACCATAGAACTTGGTTTTCACCATTGTGCCCATAATGTAAGTTCTTGATTTCACCATGAAAGTGAGGTTCAAAGGCACTGAAATCCGGTTAAGGTGCGGTCTAGTGTCCACAAGAACCAGTATCCCACCATATAATGGAACTTGATGCCCTGCCACAATTGTCTTCACTATCCGATCACTCTTTATTGGTTGAGTGAACTCCTCCATCTATTTTCATTCATCAATGGCAAGCTTGTTAGATATTAAACAATACATAACCCTAAACCCTTTAATCTTTCTGCTTTAATTTCTCATTGTTAGGTATCTCTAAATTTATAACATTATTAGTAATACTGGTAACGTTTTAGATAAAACGAGATAAATCTCAAAACTATACATTTAGTGTTTATATATGAAATTTTGATTGGATTCAGTTCTCATAAATTATTAACATAATTATTGATATATCATCATTTAGTGTTTATATATTAAATACACAAATAATTATATTTATCTAATATAAAAATGTGTATGAGAAATCAAAATTAAAGTTTCATGTATACATTTGAACCACAATGAAAGTTTTATGTATCAAATTGCACATTGAATAAAAATTCATGTATAATTATAAAACTTATCCTAGTTAAAATCATCCGGCCTCAACCTCCCAAAATGGTAAAATTGCACTTTTCAAAAATTTATAATTCAATTATAATCCCTGCTTAATATTATAAATTATAAAACTTTAAGTTAGTTTAATCATTAAATTATATTTTGACCGATTTAAAAATTTATAATTCAATTCTACTCGTAACACCATTATCTGTTAACAGCTAATATTATTAACATATTGACCACCATAGTTAAAATTGTTATCAATTTGAACCTATCAATAAATATTATAAAAGAAAAAGAGACCAACTATGGCAAGTTAGAAGGAAAATACCAAATTTTAATATAATTGAGGGGCTAAAACCACAATAAAGCCCAAGTCTTACCCTTTCACCAGTTTAACCTGAATTAAGCTTTTTAACCCTCCATTTTTTGCTGCTATTTGATATTTTATACCATAAACAAGGGATTATAGAAACAGTTTTTACCTTTCCAGAAGCAAGTTTGAGCTGGAAATGGTGAAGCTCTAAAGGGGTAGAGGTGACGTGGAAGGTGTAGGAAGCGGCTAGATTTCTGTATGAAATCGTGACCGTCGAATTAAGTGAAAGCATATCTGTTGGCACCCCTGATTCATCATTTCCTGCCTGATAATACAAGTTCTCAAACACTATGTGCTGCCAAATAGCCACTAAATATAGTTTAGAGAATAGATACAAAAATCAACTTGGACAAAAAAATTAATTTATTCAAGTTACGACTCGTAGTTGAGCTTTAACATTTAAAACCCGAAAATATTTAGAAGTACTATTTATAGTTGTCTAAGCATTTAAAGCAGCTCTCATAATTTAATTACTTATTCTTATTTATACCTGCCTAAGGATCAAATTATAATTATTTGTATAAATCTAAAACAGACTGTTTGTCGATTGAGTCTTAGTTTGATTGACGTGGACTATGGGTAATTCTAAACATTATATCAAAAAGAACAAATATAATTAGACTAATTATTTGTAAATTTTGAGTTTCACATTTCAAATTGAACCACACAATTACACATGATGCGAATGTTATACATTAACTCAAAGCAACCTAACTCAGTAAAAATAGCCTAAAACAATTCGATAATTAAGTTTCAAGTTGATTCGCATATAAGAAAGGTTTATTGTTTTCAATACAAAGTTTTTAAAATCGTAATCAAACTAATCAATCACCAATTTTCGATTGGTTCTTTTCAATGGAATAAATTATTAATAAAATTTAGAAACATTTAGAAAAAATAGATAAAATTGATCTCATTGATTGGTCTAATCCAGTTTCGACCAAAACCTTAATAAAAGAAAATTAAAAAAGAACATACCTTAACGAAGATTTCAGGCTCATATCTCTTGCTAGCATCCCATCCAATCAAAACCACCACAGCAAACACCAGAAGCAACACTAAAACGAGGCAAAAAGCATAAAGAAGCCTCACATTATTACTATTGCTGCGGCCATCATCGTCCTCCTCGTCATTATCATCGTCACCATGACCAATCTGTTCGTGCTTCCAACCCGAAAGAGTCCTCGGGATGTTACCGGAAACCAAGAACCTCGACGTGGATGACTCCCTAGAATGGTTGAAGGAAGAGCATTGGTGGTAATGATAATTATTGTAAGTTGGTGATGCCATAGGGCTTGAACCATATGAAATTTTTTCAACGTCAGGGTTGGAAGGGCTTTGAACATAGTAAAATGGTCTTCTCGACGGTGACCTTGTTGCCCATGACACATCAATGCTCGTTCCACCTGAATCACTCTCTGCATGCATCTTTTTTTTGGTTTTATTTTTCTCTATGATCTTAAATGTGTAGATTATATATATATATATATTGAAATCAAAGTTTACAATTATGGGATTATTTAGTTAGTCATGATCTTTTAATTAATGTTATCTTGTTTGATAATTTTTTTCCTGTTTAAAATTTATCTAAGAACATATTATCCACAATAATTTAAAAATATATATATTATCCAGAAAAAAATTATTAATTAAAAAAATTATAATTTTTTTTAACAATCTTATTATAGGTTCTGATCATATCTGCTCTTAAATAGGAGGATACGTTTGAGCGCACTTGAACCTACGTCCTTCTACATTAACAATAATGCTCATGCCAATCAAATTAAAACTTAATCGGCAAAAAGACCCTAATTCTTACTTTGTAAAATTTAACTAATGAGGCCCTATTTTAGTTTATTATTTTCTAGGAATAATATTTAATACAACACTAGTGAATATAGGTCCTTCACTGTTTTTTTTTGTTTTATTTGATAATAATACGTTATGTTATTATTCACTGATGGTGCATGAAACTTATGCACCTACAATACATCAAATGTTCTCTCTTTTTTCTACTTGGTTGATTTTGTTTATGTACCCTGTTTATTGTTCAAGTTTTACTAGATGATGATATATGTAGTGGTGAAGCTAGAAATTTTTTTGTGGTCGAAATTATGTTTTTATAAGCGTTAAAATACAATTTCACCATTATATTATATTATAGCTTTATAGCTTTTATAAGGACAAAATTAAAATTTTATTATTTTAAGAGAGTTAAATTGTAATTTTACTATATGATTTTTTAATTGTATATATTTTAGAGGGGTCTAAAGAGTAATTGTTGGGCATTTGACAGGAATTCATGATATATGTATGTATATATCTATGAGATGGATCTTGACTGATTCTGTTTTAAATTTTTTTTGAAAAACACAAAACAGTTTAAAATTTTATCTAATATTGGTATTTAAATTTTTATATTATAGATATTAGATCATGTGACAATGTGGATGAAAGGAAAAAAAATGAAATAAAATTATTATTACACCTTGGAATAATGATTAAAAGCTTGGGTGAATTATCCAAAAATGTTGATTTTTTAAACATAATTATTTGTCAATTTTTGCGAAATTTACCGAATTAGGTTGATTTTGAAAAAACTGAACGCATTTTAAGTGGATATTATGAGAAAACGCTTCCAATTAAATGTGCTTTTAGCTTTGGCTAGTTAGTTAAATGTTAATATTTTAATCCTTGTGTCTTGGGTTCAATTCCACTTCTATTCACATTATATTTTTTATTTCATGTCGCTTCAAGTTTTTTAAATTTTTAATTAATTTTTCAGCATATTAGTTCTTTGGTTAGATTGTAGCAATTACATCCTCAAGTTTCGAGTTCAATTTCTCTCCAACTCATATTTGTATTTTTTTCATGTTACTTGAAGCTTTTTAAATTTTTAATTAATGTTTTTTAACATATTAGTTTTTTTGTTAGATGGCTATATAGTTGTAATTACATTCTTGAGTCTTGAGTTTGATTCTTCTATTACTCATATTTGTACTTTTTATTTCATGTTGCTTCAAAAAAAATTTTAATTAATATTTTTAAACATAGTAGCTCATTTCGTTAAATGGTTAGATAGTTATGATTATACGATTACATCCTTGAGTTTGAGGTTTCATTATTTTTATAAACATATTAATGTATTTTTTTATTTCATATTGTTTCAAGTTTATTTTTGATTAATGTTTTGATGATATTTTTTAATAATTATTTGATCTTATAGATAAAAGAGTTAAAAAATCATTAATTAATAATAAAAATAATTAAAAAAATCATCAAAACATTAATTATAAATAAAAATACTTTCAAGATTATCATTAAATTCCAATAAAAAATTTAAGTCTATTCAAAGGATCCTTCACTTAAGAAGGAATGAAAATGCTTTGGATGTCGAACTTTATACTTGTTTCCATAAAAATATGGACAATTACATGAAGCAACTACATTAAACTCCAAGATTATCATATCATGGCCACAACAATAATTGAAAAAGGGAAGCCTGAATTGGCAACTGAAATTATTAACCAAAGTATGTTCAATTTTTCCAAGATTTCCTTGGAAGAGTCCTTATGATCATATCCCCTGTACACATGTCCAAATATACTTCAACATGATTAATTCAAGATTGAACACACGAGTATTTCCAGAAAACAAAAAAAAAAAAAAAAAAAGAATCCGAGCAAAGTACAAATTTATGATTGAATTCCCAAAAGATCAGTATGATAGCTGCTTCAGTTGGATAGTATATACAAAGAACAACCATAGGTAGACAATCAGCCATATACAACCCGATGATGAAGCAGAAGTACGACACCTACTACACTAGGCTGATTCTCCGATAACCATAGATAGACAATCAGCCATATACAACCCGATCATATAGGCTAGGCCGATTCTCCGACGTTTATTTGTGCCTATAGCATTCACCAAACCAGCTTTTAAGATGCTGTTACAAAAATGACTGAATTGAACGAAAATAGGGTAAAAGTAATATGGACGCCCCTATACTAAAATGTCCAATTGCATTTAGCCTCCTCTACTTGAAAAATGAACAAATTACTCCCCATACATTAGATCAAAGAACAAACTAGTCTTTCTGCTAAAAATCCCATCCATTTTTTCTGTTAAAAACTGGTCTCCATACATTAGCATGGCCACGTGTTACTGCCTAGTTATTTCATCAATCAAGTCAGTTTTTAACAGTACAAATTGATGAAATTTGTAACAGAAAGGGCCAATTTGCTCTTCGATCTAACGTACAATGATTAATTTGCCCATTTTTTAGTAGAGGGGTAAAATGCAATATAACTCTAAGTTCAGGGGCCTCCATGACTTTTACCAAGAAAATTGCAGTAAATAGCACAAATTTATTGCAGGAATACTACTTACAAGAAGTAAATATAAAATGGCAGGCTCATGGACAGAGCGCTTAACGCAATTGTCCAAATAGCAACTACAAATCAACATAAACAATTCTAAACCGTTAGAATGTACTGGGAGACATATGAAAGAGATCTGCATTCGATTTAGACTTCACTTTGGCATTTTCAGTAAGTTAACATTAGATGCATAGCATTTCAAGACATAGTTTGAAGCTAGCATGCCTATACCATTAAGCATATGTTTTCCTCCACTATCAACCATAGAAACGGTATCTCACATAAAAAACACGACTCAAAAAGCTTTCCAGGGAGTTTCACCAGTTTTTTACGTGATTCTACTTAGGGATTCTGATGCTTAAAGATCTTCATGGCTATTGCAATAGTATACAGAACTATATATAAATAAAAAACTCGACCCAAAGTTCAACACTGCAAAACAAAAAAACTTACATCCGATGCTGTTGTGGATGAAATCCAATGAGGTGGTGGCCAGAATAGCTCAGAAAATTGAGGAAACTTTGTTAATGGTCCTATAGAACCGCTTTCCAAATCGAATACACCTACATCACAATGCTCCGACGCCCCATCTTCTTCCCCGAGCGGATAAAAAAAATTATCCCCATAGATTATGCAATTCCCTCTACACACGGATAAATCTTCTATTGAAGCAGAAAAGGTGCAACCATCACCTAAAAACAACACGCGATCGTCCAAATCCTTAGCTTCAACCCACTGCTTGCCAACATCATCCAACTTAAAAACCTTAAACTTAACCGTCCTCTCATTCATATACAAAGCAAGGTTTTCAAAATACTCCTCGACGAACCCAAAACCAGTCGAAGAAGAAGACGAACCGGGCTCAGATTCAATGCTCAAATACATATCAACCAACAATAACTCACCCTTTGAATCAACCAAAAACTTCTTATCACCACCAAAAACAGGCATAGCAATCAAATTTGTCTCGAAATCCAATCCCACAACCACAGTCCTACCAGTATTATCAACAGCATAAAAATTCCCTTTATATAATATCACATCGTCAAAAGGAGATGGCATGTCTTGAATTATAGCCCATTTCTTAACACTAGATTTAAAGATTGCTAATTTCCCAGAAACATGAATTGTAAGTATAATGAAATCATTAACATTATCATCTAAACAAGATAGGACAACTTTTTCCATGTACAAGTTGCCCACACTGTGATGAGTTAAATAATGAAGCACATATTCTTCACCCAATTCAAGAACCCTAAAATCCAACAAATTTAAAGGTTTGGGGAAATTATCAGGGAGAGAATCGAAACGAGACCTTGAGAGAGGGTTTAAGAGCTGGACTCTGCCGTTCATCGGATCTTCTTCGATTTTGATTACCCACGAGGAGGGGCTCGAAGCGTTTGTTTGGGTACTAGTTGTGGGTGATCCGAGGAGGAATACGGAGCGCTTTGAGAGGGAGAATTCGGAGGAAAGAGGGAGAAGCGGGAAACGGGGAGCGAAGCGGTTGCGGCAGCGGTTGGGGGCAGTAACGGCGGAGCGCCAGCTGGAGCAAACGGAACGGAAACGGATGACGTCATAGTGGGTTCCTAGGCGTTTGGAAATAAGTTCTAGTAGTTCCTTGGGGAGTTGGGTCCAATCTGCCATCGTTGATTTTCCCGAGAAAGTGATGGAATATTAGCAGGAACACTGTAGAAATAGCCTTATGTACAATGGTAGAAGTAGAAAGGGTCGTAATCAGATGGGCTTTTGGGTTGGGCCAAATTTACTTTTTAACTGGTTAAAATATGATATTAGTCCTTGTACTTTACAGAATATGATATTTAGTCCCTCTACTTTAAAAGTTAAAAATTCAATCCTACTACTTTTTTTGTCCTATTTAAAAATATAAGTCCAATCATTATCATTGTTGGTAATTTGTGTTAGAATTTTTTAATTTAATATGTTTATTTTTTGACAATCATATACCACGTCATATTAAGGTAGCCTTATATGCCAAGTTGACAAATTTTGACAAAAAATACTAACAATATTAATGATTAGATTGTGAATTTCAAATTATAAAAGTAGGAGGACTAAATTTGTTAAAATTTCAAATACAAGACTAAATCTTAAATTTTATCAAAATACAGGACTAACTTTACATTGTAACCTTTTAAATTCCGAAAGTTGTCCTTTTTGTTAAAAACATGATTTTGGTCAAATTCCACTATTAGTCCCTATAATATATGTAACTTGTAAATTTAGCTTTTGTACACTAATTTGATCATTTTAAGTCCTTGTACTTTTTGAATTTTAAAATTTCAGTTGTTAAATTTTGACATTTCCAAAATTCTATACGACAAACATATTATCACGTGTGTAATGTTATGTCAACTACCATATGAACCATGATTAGAATTTCAAAAAAAGAAAGGTATAATGATTAAAATGATCAAATTGGAGAATTGAGACTAAATCCAAAACTTACGTATAGTACATAACTAATAGCAGAATTTGACATAATGAACTTAACTACTATTGTTTGCAATTCGATCTAAAGTTTAAACTTCAAAAAAAAAAAATACTAAAATTGACCAAATTAAAGTAGGGTAAACTACACTATTAGTCACTAAACTATGGGTAACTTTTCATTTTGGTCACTTAACTAAAAACATTTACAATTTGGTCACTGAACTATTTGAAAGTTTTTATTTAAGTCAATAGGTTGTTAAGTTTTTTTTTTAAGTTCTACCAATGAGCTGTAAGCAACGATTCGATAATCAATATGGTGGATCAATACCCATTAACGAGTAGCAGAACATATCTTAGATCTAAGTCGATCTGACAACCAATGTCAGAAATTAGAGAAAAAAACTGTTTGAATTTTTGTTTGCAAATTCGTGACATCCAAAGTTGTCTCATGAAAAAAAACTAAACTGTAGAAGAGAAGAGAAAAGAGAGTTTTCGATTGGTGTAGGCGATGCAAACATAAAAACCCATATATCATCGATTTTTATAGCTCAGTGACTTAAATAAAAACTTTAAATAGTTTAGTAACCAAATTGTAAGTTATTTTAGTTAAGTGGCCAAAACGAAAACTTAATCATAATTTAGTGGCTAAAAGTGTAGTTTACCCAACTAAGTAACATCTAAGACATGAGAGATTTAGGCTTTCTCTCATATGTTAGCAATTACTTTGTGCCCTAATTATTCTCCTTTTCTTTTTAAGTTTGATCAATTTTTATTCTGTGTATTTTAATTTGATCAATTTTTAGTTTTTCTACTTTTCGAATTGGTAAATTTTAGTCCTTGTATTTTTTGAATTTTGAAATTTTAATCTTAACCCATACAATAGTAGTTAAATTCGTTTGGTTAAATTCAATTACTAGCCCTGTACTATGCGTACAATTGCATATTTTATCCATATTCTCTAATTTGATCATTCTAACTCCCTATACTTTTTGAATTTTGAAATTTCAGTCTTGAGACAAATTACAATCGTTAATCCATTAATTGTATTTTAAGTGAGTAATATGTAAAAAAAAAAAAAAAACTGACATGACATTACACATATGATAATTCATCAGATTTTGAAAATAACAGAACTTAATGAATTTAACAGTTATTATTTGATGAGGACTAGAATTTTAAAAATTAAAAAATATAAAAACTAAAAATATCAAAATAAAATATATGAACTAAATACAAAGCATTTTCAAAGTATAAAGACTAATAACAGAATTTAACCAAATGTGAACACTTATACGATACATCTACACAAACTTGATAATGGGTTCAAGCATTAGGCACAGTCTCTCTATGCAAAGCAATCAGCTTATGGTGGGAATCAAATGGTACACTTCAACAAAGTATCAAATGGATTGGACTAATAGATCGACCTAACAAGAAGATGAAATAGGTACGAATGCTTTCGAATTTTTATAAGATAAATGTTTGGTACGTCAAAATTTTTGTTCCAAGACACTCTTCAATACTTAAATTAGCAACTTGCTTGACATTATACCAAGTATAGAGTCAATCAAACTTGGTACAATGTCCAGCTAAGAGTTGGTCACTCGTCAGCTTTGTAGACCAACAATATAGAATGATAACCTTGGGGTCAAGAATAAAGAAAGACATTTTTACATAGATATAAAACTCAAAAAAAACATTTTTAATTCAATCCAATTTCATATTTTATTTACCGATTAATGAGTCGAATCAAGTTTTTTAAGATGCAATGAATCGAGTGAACATTACACGTCACTTAAAAGTATCATACCATATTTTAAATGTAAAAGTTAATTTTTGAGTAATGATTAAATATGTATTAAATAATACTAGACCAAAAAAAAGTAATAGAAGGGAGTCGGCTCGTTAAATTATGGGTTTGGCTCTACTCTACTATATAAATTTAATCACCATTCATAATTGTAACTTTTACAATTTATGAATCGATTTTATTTATTGAAGATTATTTTCATTTAATAAAAATATTATTAATATTCTTCATTTAAATTTAAACATTTTATTAAAAATAATATTTTAATTAAAATTTTTTTTATTTAATAAATTATAAGTAATAGGTTTGCTTATATGAATAGTTATAGTTTTACTTAAAATTTTAAGCAATATGTTGTTATAAAGAACCGATTTAATAAAGGATGTACTTCATAATTATAGCTATTGTTGTTATAGGTGAAAAATTGTTATAAAAGTTAAAATAAAACATAAAAAATCAATTCTGATAAAAATTTGATTGTTATAGCGAAATGTTGTGTTATAATGGGTGATTATTATAAAGAGAGTTGAATATATATATATATATATATATATATATATATATATATATATATATATATATATAACACGTGTCACAACGATATTAGTCCACTTCACCAAAATTTCTAAAAAGTAAATGGTGTTAGGGTGGGTTTGGATAGATGATTGAGTGCGGTGCGTTTAGTTTACTCTTTTTTCTCACGCTACAATATCGCTATAGTATCTAATCTCATTGCCACCACTGTTTTTACACTAATCGCTGGTACATGCACTGCCTATCCAAACCCGCCCTTAACCTTAAAGACCGGTGTATATAATGGTTGCCAGTTTGTTTTTTAAGTAAACTACTGTTCTATTTTTTATAGTTTTGGTTGCATCGTGAGAGATATGAGAATATTATCTTAGAACATTAAGGGGTTGGGGTCGGAGGTGAAAAAAAGCTCTATTAAAAGATTTTTTCGATCACATAGAGTAAACGTATGTTTTATTCAGGAAACAAAAATGGAGATGATTTCTAAGGAGGAGGTGAGAAAATTATGGGGGGATGACAGTTGTGAGTTTAGGTTTATTGCAGCAATTGGTAGATCGGGAGGACTGTTAACTATGTGGAATATAGATGATTTCCTTGTTTCCAATGTATGGTGCGATGACAGGGTGTTGATTATAGAAGGAAAATAGGTTAAGGAGGATTTGGAGGCGGTGTTAATTAATATTTATACTCCTAATATTGCGGCAAAATAGAGTATTTTATGGGGGAAATTGTCGGAGTTAAGAAGCAAGTTTACAAGTCCATGGATAGTGGGAGGAGATTTTAAAGTGGTGAGATGCAGAAGTGAAAGAAGCTGCTGTTGGGGGTCAGAGAAGGGTTCTAGAGAGTTTGAAAATTTTATCTTTGATTGCAATCTTATTGATTCGCCGTTGGTAGGGAAGAAATTTACGTGGTACAGACCGGAGAACAAAAAAAGCAGGCTCAACAGGTTCTTGTTGGATGAATTTTGGTTGTTAAAGATGAAAGATTTACAGCAGCTTGGATTAAAGAGATCGGTTTCAGACCACATTCCAATTTTGTTAGCAGATACGGATGTTGATTGGGGTCCTAGGCCTTTTAAGTTTATCAATGGATGGTTAAAGAAAAAGGATTGTGTGGGTTTGATTGAGAAAGAATGGGCTCATATGGACAACTTGAATCGTCAAGTTGCTAGGAAGTTGAGGAAGCTTAAAGGGGTCTTGAAGAAGTGGAATGGGGATAATGGAAATGTATTAGAAAACAGAATAGCAGATTGTGAGGAAAGGATTAAGGTGTTTGATGAAATTAGAGATCAACGAGTGTTAAACGAGAGTGAAATGAAAGAGCTTAGAAGGCTGAATGCAGAGATTTGGGATGCTATGAAATTCAAAGAATCGTTATGGCGACAAAAATCAAGAATGATGTGGTTGAAAGAAGGTGACGCGAATACAGCTTTTTTTCATAGAGCTGTGAAGATAAAAGTTAAAAGAAAGACTATTTTCAGAATGAAATTTGATCGATATTGGTGTAATGATCCAAATGAACTAAAAAAGAGTGTGTATGAATTTTTCAAAGAACATTTTCAGGGGCGTTCGAGGAATTGGAGGATGGAGATGGAGCTTGATTTTAGGAAATTAAAGGAGAGTGTTGCAGAGAAGCTGGAGGTACCTTTTTCAAGAGAGGAGATACGAAAAGCTGTATGGAGTTGTGAGGAATCTAAAGCGCTGGGTCCGGATGGGTTTAATATGTGTTTCTTTAGAAGATGTTGGGACACGGTCAAAGAGGATTTATTTAGAATGATGTTGGATCTTTATAGGACGGAGAAGCTGGAAAGATCCATAAATTGCTCATTTATTGCTTTAATTCCCAAACTAGATAATCCGAGCGAGATTTCTGACTTTCGTCCGGTTTGCCTGGTTAGTTCTTTATTTAAAATTATAGCAAAAATTATTTCTCGTAGGATTAGGATGGTTATTAGTGATTTGTGAGCGAAAAACAATGCGCATTTATTAGGGGAAGGCAGATTTTCGATGGAATCTTAATTGCTAACGAAGTAATTCATTCGATGAAAAAAATAAAAGATGATGGGGGAAACTTGATTTTTAAACTGGATTTTTCCAAGGCATACGATTGTGTACATTGGGACCTCTTGAAGTTGGTACTTCAAAAGATGGGTTCTGGGGTCAGGTGGATTGGTTGGACGATGGAATGTGTTTCTACAGTGAGAGCAGCTATCCTGGTTAATGGGTCGGCCACAAAAGAATTTAAATTTGGTCGTGGGTTGCGCTAATGAGATCCTTTATCTCCATTCCTATTAATTCTGGCTACGGCAGTGCTTCACTTATTGATGGAATAAGCGGGGGTATTGGGATTTATTGAAGGGATTCATGGAGTTCTTCCGGGTCAAACGATTTCACATTTACAGTTTGCGGACGACACGATATTGTTTTTAAAGGCAGAGGAAAAGGTTGTGGAAAATATGAAATTTCTTCTTCGTTGCTTTGAGATTTTTTTGGGGTTGAGTATTAACTTCAAAAAATCGTGTATTGTGGGGTTTAGAGTTAATGAGGAATTTCTTTACCATATGGCAGCTATATGTAAATGTAAGGTAGGGGTATTGCCTATTTGCTATTTGGGTATTCCTTTAGTAGTGGATCCGAGAAGGGTGGCTACTTGGGAGGTGGTGGTTGAGAAATTTAGAAAGAAATTGGCGGGATGGAAATGTAGAAGTATGTTGTGGGCCGCTAGGATAGTGTTGGTTAACGCAGTGTTGTCGTCTCTACCAATTTACTTTATGTCTTTATTTAGGCCCCAGTGACTGTAATTAAAAGAATTGATAAAATTAGGAGAAATTTTTTGTGGGGAGGATTGGATGGCAAACGGAAAATGGTGAAAGTCAATTGGAAATAGATATGCAGACTAAAAGAAAAAGGAGGAGCTGGAGTGGTTAACATTGAGATAAAAAACAAAGCTCTCTTAGCAAAATGGAGATGGCGATTGATGGTGGACAAAAATGCGTTGTGGAGCAAAGTGATTTTAGCTAAGTATGGTTCTAATGCTAAACAATGGCGATTTGGTGCGAACAATTTGAAAGATATGTCGACGGTTTGGAAAGGGATTGTGGAAAACTCTTTTGATGCTAGAGTGAATAGATGGATGGGAGATAAAGATTTCAAATGGAAGGTAGGAGATGGGAAGGATATGTTGTTTTGGGGGGATCATTGGTGTGGTAATGGTCTATTAAAATTTGAATTCCCTAGACTTTTTCGTCTAGCTAAATTCAAAAATGGTTCGGTTTTTTATTACTCTTTGGATGGCGGTTTTTGTAATGTTAATTGGGAAGGTTTTTTCTTTAGAACTTTGCTGGATAGGGAATAGGGGATGCTGAGGCGTCTCTTGGATTGGGTGAGTGGTGTGGTCTTGATTCTAGAGGTGGAGGATCGGATATTATGGATGCACGATAAAAAAAGGTGAGTTCTTAATGAAGCAGTTAACTAAATTACTAGTGGATGGGGTGGGGGTCGAATTTAGTTTTGCCTTTGATAGAATATGGAAGCTGAAAGTTCCTCCTAGAGTGCGTTATTTTCTTTGGTTAATAACAATTGACAGAGTTCCCACGAAGGATTTCTTAATTAAGAAAAGGTGAAAATTCTTGATACTGTTAATGTATGTCCTTGGTGTAACAGGGAGCGGGAGAAGACGGACCATATATTTTTTAACCGTATTTTTCTTAATGGATTTTGGAAGAGGATCTTTAATTGGTGGGACATCGAATGAAAATGGGTGAGTAATTTTGAAGATTTTTATTCATTTTATTTTAAAGTAAAAATTCTAGGATCTTGTAAGAGTCTGTGGTTGATTGTAATCGCGGCTGCTTGTTGGTCAATTTGGCTTACTAGAAATGAAATGGTGTTTGAAAATAAAGTGTTGACAATGGATACCCTAGTCTTCCATGCAAAGATGAGGGCTTTATTATGGGGCAGGGCTGCTTTTGAAGAGTGTAGGTTTCATGAGAGATTATGGTGGTTTTTTCCGTATAAGTGTTGTCTATCTAATTCCGATTCTGGGGGTTGGTGTTTCCCACCTCATGGATGGCTTAAATTTAACGTTAGCGGTATTGCTTTTGAGGGTGCTTGGGGTGGTGGAGGAGTGCTGAGAGATGAGGATGGAATTGTTAGAGCCTTATTTTCGGGACCATTTGATGTAGGTGATTCTGAGTCAACTAAATCGGGAGCTATAATCACTGCTCTAGATATTTTTATTGAAATTGGATGGAATGGGTCTGTTTCTTTGATTATTGAAATAGGTTCGAGGGAGGTTTTTAGTTGGATTCTGGAGAAATCAAGGAGACATTGGTTGCATCAAGTTATATTTGCTGATCTGGAACAGAGGTGGAGCAGAGTGGGAGAGTTATCTTTTTCAGTTGCTGAGGCGAATGGAAATGAAATGGAAGATTCACTAGCAATTGCAGGGATGAATAGAACTTGTATGTTTAAGGCTTGGTGGTGAATTGGCTTGTAATGTTAGATTTCATGTGTATGGTTTGTGGTTTTGGGTACGTCTTGTAGTATTTTTTGTGGTCACTATTGCTGTGATGTTTGAAAAACTTTGGTCTTAGGACTGTCGGGTTTGTTTTGTTGATGAGTGGCCTTAGTAGGTAGGAAACGTTGGTCTTGGGTGTGTTAATCATATATGCTTTTACAAGTTGTAATGGCATTATTGAGCAAATATATATATATATATATATATATATATATATAATCCAAAGAAAAATCTAAGGACTAATGTGAGAAAAGTTGTTAATTCATGGGCCAATCAATATATTAAGCTTTTATTTTTATTTCTATTCAATGTCATTCAATCACTTGGTTAAACTTTTAGGTTAAATAATACAATTTATAAAAATTTTCCCTTATTAGTTGAGAAGAATCTAGCAATTTTAATCACGATAATAACTAAAATTTTCAAAAGAAAATCAGTGGTGGAAATAATTATATTAAAAAAATTCGATTAAAAAACTCATAAAAATAAAAAAATATATATTAAAAAAATGTTGAACCAAGTTACATCCTTTTCTACAACCATTAATATGATGTTTTTCTTTAAACTAATATCTCAATTAAATTCTTAATTTAACTAGTACGAAAATCAATCATGATAGTTATATTATTTTAGGAAGTTCATCATGATTGTATGAAATTATGATGACACGATATTTATATTTTTTTCAATAATTAATTTTTTTCTTCTGAATTTGGATATTATAAATTAGATTTAATTTATTTTGAAAAACTCTGAAATTTAAGAGAGAGAATCAAACCCTTTGTTCATATAAATTGGGGTCCTCAACAAAACTTTTCATCCTCAAGAGTTGCTAATAGAATTATGAAGTTTTCCAAGAGAAAAAAAAATAATGGATGTGACTGGAATCGAAGAAGAAAAAGCTGAAGCTGAAGTAGATATTTGGAATTATGTGTTCGGATATGTTAAAATAGCTGTCGTTAAATGTGCCATTAAGTTTGGGATTGCCGATGTTATTGAGAACTATGGAAGCCCTATGCCACTATCTGAGCTAGCCACTGCCCTCCGATGCGAACCGTCGCGTCTTCATCGCATTATGAGGTTCATGGTCCACTACCGAATATTCAAATAGGAACCCATCAACCAACACACTGTAGGCTTCTCATCGACGCCATTGTCTCGTCGTTTGATAAAAGGTGGAGAAAAATCCATGGCTGCTTTCATATTGCTCATGTCCAGCCCTCCTTGGTTAGCATCATGGCATTGTCTCAACTCTCGAGTCCTTGAAACCGGCAATAATATCTCACCATTTGAAGCAGCAAATGGGAAAGATCTATGGAGTTACACCGAGACAAACCCCTACCATAACAAAGTCTTCAACGAAGCCATGGCTTGCGATGCTAGACTGACGGTGCAGGCGATAATCAAAGGATGTCCTGAAGTGTTCGACGGGGTCAAAAGCTTGGTCGATGTCGGTGGTGGTAATGGGACTGCTTTGAGCCTTTTAGTCAAGGCATTCCCATGGATTCGAGGCATCAACTTTGATGTCCCTCATATCGTCGCCGTTGCACCAAAATCCGATAGCACTGAAAACGTAGGAGGCTACATGTTCGTGTCTATCCCAAACGCCAACGCAGCGTTTCTCATGGTTAGTACTTTTTTGCCCTTCATTATATGGTCTTATACGATTAATCCATACATTGCAAATTGCAGTGGGTATTGCATGATTGGGACGACGAGGAATGCATTAAAATCCTAAAAAAATGTCGAGAAGCCGTTCCAGAAAATAAAGGGAAGGTCATAATTGTTGAAGCAGGGCTTGAAGCAAATAAAGACCACGAGCTAAGTTTCGTAGAGTTGATGCTAGACATGGCGTTGATGGCTGGTACTAAAAAAGGCAAAGAGAGGACCTTAAACGAATGGAGCTATGTTCTTCAACAATCTGGTTTTACACGATTCAACGTTAAACCTATACATGCAGTTCAATCCGTCATCGGAGCTTATCCTTAGAACTGAAAAATCTATGGCTCTTCACAGTTCATCCACTACTAGAATAAAAACTTTGTTGCAGGAGAGAAATATCTTAGTTTTGCTCTTTGTTTAGGAATTTGGCGTTTGCACCATTACTTTTGGCTAAAAACATCACAAATTCAGTTTAACAGGTTTACCGTTGGTTAAAATCTTGGTTTTGAGTCATTCCCTTTAAAATCGGTCTCTTCCCTTGATGTGAAAGGATTATATGAAACTGTAATTTCATATCATCGCTATCCCTTTTAAATAGGAGCATGATAAATCAGATTTTTCCTCTTGGTTTTCAGCTTTTTTTCTCTTAAAAAATTTCAAATCCAACTAAAAATGCTAAAAATTAAGAGAAAAAATCTGATTTATCATGCTCATATCATAGTTTCATACAATTCATTTTCCCTTTTGTTTCAATCATAGTTTCAAAAAAAATTCAAAGGGTCTAAGTTCATAACACACTCGGTTAAAATATGATTTGTGTTGTTATAATGTATCGTATTTTACTTTCAAAAAAAGCTTAGTATAAGTTACAAATAATACATATTTAATCAATTAGAATTAGAATAAATCAATATAAAACATAATAGATTGAAAATTGGAATATATTTGAATTTAAACCATAATAAAACAGGACAAAACCCCAATATAATATATTAATATACATATTTCAATTTAGATTATATTTAACTAAATTTTGGATGAAATAAATCTTATAGTCCGAGAGCGGACATAAATGATTAGGGCAAATAATTTGATAGACATTGATAAACATTATGGATGAAAATGAGTATCTAACCGCTTTGGTCTCAAAAATAATAAATTAACAAATAATTTATTTAAAATTTATGAAATCACAAAATCAGTATAATTCCACTTTGACTTTTCAAATTTTATTATTATTTTTTTATTTTCTTAAAATATATTTTTTGGGTTGAACTCATACACATTTATACCACACAATCTTAGATAATATGAGATGATGAGCTGTTTAGTGGTAACCATGGTCCAAAAAGTGGAGAGATTAGATTCCACTGTGCACGATTGGCTTGTTTATTGAAATGAAAATAAATAAATTATATTAGTATTTATTTAATTGTTAATAAATTTCATTTTTGGTTACTCATTCTGTAACTTTTTAAATTAGTATAATAGTAACTTTAACTTTTAATATTTATACATTGTGTTAAATTACTCTTAATTCTAAAAAAATCTAACCCTCAACATTTACCCACAGTGTAATTTGGTCTTTTTTACAGTTTTGTTGTTCTTTGTAATCTTTTAGCCTGAAAAGCTAAAAAATAAATTTATTAACTAAATTTAATTGAAAATATAGAAAAAATTAAAACACCCAAAAATAAAAAATAATAATTTTCATCGTTTCTTATTCTTTCGAAATAAACAAAAAAATATATAAAGAAGAAGAAGATCAAATTACATCATGTGTAAATCCTGAAGGTTAATTTTTTTTTTTGAATCAAGACTAAATTGACATAACACTTAAATATTGAGGGCTAAATTTACTATTGTGCCAATTTTTAAAAGCTACCACGTTAGTCAACCAGTGATATAAAAAAGACAAAATTGAATAGTTAGGTGGCCGTTTTATAACTTGTTATGGTTAGGTGATCGAAAAAGAAATTTACTAATAGTTGAGTTGAGTGATCATTTTGTAACTATCTACAAATATAAAAAAGAATTCTTTCAAATTGCATAATCAACTTTTGTATCTATCTTTTTTTTTTTTTTTTTCAGGTTCGTCTAATAACAACTGAATGTGCAACTAACTAATAAAAACTTATATATAACCAGATTTGAACTTGAAATATTATAATTTTTATAATTTTAAATTTATTATTTCAACCAAAACTTTATATAATTTTACAAATTTATACAAATAAAAAAAATTGACCAGTTGGTATTTATCCTCAAATGAATTAATCTGATGTTTTTCTCCGGATTAATACCTCAACTAATTTATGATTTAATCAGCCTAACTAGTCAATCACCATGGGAGTGATGTTTTAAACCAGAGGCGAATCCAGGGGGCTGGCAGGGGCCTCGGCCCCCTTAAAATGGAAAATTGTTGTTTTGGCTATTAAGAAAATTTTAAAATTTTAAAATAGTAAAGATAGAATTGCGCTTTGGCCCTCCTAAAATTATAAAAATTTAATTTAATCCTTTAAAAATTATAAAGATATAGACTATTAAAAATTAAAATTTCATTTTAGCCCCTACAATTTTTTTCTAGCTTTGCACCTATTTTAACCCCTAAATTGTTTTACTTATTTTAACCCCTAGATTGAAAAAGCATTCATAATTACTATTTGTTCCTTCTTTTAACCCCCTAGGAAAACCTTTTCTCCTATAAATCGGGGGCTTCAACAAAACTTTTTGTAATGTCCTCTAACCCTGGATTACCAGTCAGTACAGTCCAATTCCGGTCATTAATTAAAATAAATATTCACACACATCCTAGTTTTAAGATGTCGTCCCTTTAATGGGCCCTCGCGGTCCAATATGAACAGTATATTCAATTCGAGACTAATTTAGAATCACTACGAATTTTTAGTAAATTTCAAAATTCATACTACATACCGTTTCCAACCATAATTTACTCATTTCATCAATACTTCTACAACCTAAATAACTCTCATAAAACATCCTAGGTACATGCCATTACCAATACTCAACATACTTTACCTCATTGAATTCGGGATCGACTGGGATGCTAATTCAACATCTAGCCTTAACTTAACTGCACGCGACGAAACAAACCGTACACTGAGTTTACACTCAGTGGTATTTCTATAATCTGAACACTTAAACAATTATAAAACTTATTAATTTATATATATTGAATTATTCAAACTCAATGAGCATTCAAACATTCAATTTCCAACCAATGTTTTGGTCTACTTTAAATTCAGAATCATTTATTATTTTTCAATAGCAATTAATCAATCAGTAATGTTCATTAACTCTCAGAACAATTATTTATTCAGTAACAGTCAGTTATTCGGCAACAATCAAATATTCAATAATGACCAGTTATTCAGTATCGATCATTTGATCGGTTATCCAATAACAGCCAATTATTCAGTAAAATCAGATATTCAGTAACAATTAAGTTATTCAAGATATGATCATTCATTCAGTGACAATCAGTTATTCAGTAATGATCAATTATTTTATACCTTCATTTTCCTTTATTAACATGACTTGGACTCAGACGGATACACGGATCCAACCAACACACCAGTACGGCACATAGTGCCTCATAGGCCGGCGGAGCGATGAAAGCGATGCGGTACGAGTATCTTATCGGAACAAATCGATACAAAGATAAAGATAAAGATATGATATTCAACACACAAAGTGCTTTGAATCGATAACGGTAATAATAATGATGATTCGACACACAAAGTGTCGAATCGTAATAATAACGATGAGTCGGCACATAAGTGCGGATCGATGTAAGCAAGCAAAACCCGTACTCTTCCATATCCTATGGCATGCCAACTATATCCGACTAGCCCGACTAGTTAATAGGGTATTTAATTCACTTTTCAGTTTTCAATTAATTTATATTTTAATTAATTAACTATATATTTTCAATTCAATATAATTCCATTCACTTTTCACTAATAAATATTTAATTTCACAATAATCACATTTTTCTATCAATTTCATTATTTCCCAAATCAATTTATTTTTCAATATAACATACATTCATATTCAATACCACTATATTCATATAAGTTCAATAAATTCAACATATACCAATTAATCCATTTCAATCATAAAACACAATAATTTTTACCTTAACATTTGCCATATACTTTAAATAAAATATAACAATTAATAACTAAGTTCGGATTATAGAAATACAAACCTAGTTTCTAAGCTAACTCCCGTTGACTTTGTCTTGTCCTTTCTTAGCCGAGATTTCCGGTACCACATTGACTATTAAACTTCCAAGTTTTAAAATCTCTATTTCCCCTTTTTTCCTTTCTTTCCTTTCTTTTCTCCTTCTTTCTCCCCTGTTTCATTTCTTCTCTGTTTCTTTTCATTCTATTTCTTTCTTTTATTTCCTTTTTATTTACTTTACTTTTAATAATAATATTTAATATACTTATATAATAAGCAAACATATATGTGTATTACAAGTGTATGTATACTGTTGGTACACATATAAATTATTTTTACCATACACTTGTCTTATATTTAATTTATTTATCATATAATATTAATTTAATAATAATAAATACATTAATATTTACTTAAATAATAAGCAAATGCATATATGTATTACATATGTGTGTATTATATTTATTACACTTGTATTTTATTTTATTTTTTGCCATATACTTAGCACTCTTTTTGGCTTATTTACTTATTTAGTCCTTTCAATTTTCTTTATTCTATAGTTAAACTTTCACACTTCATTCAATTTAATCATTTTATCCAATTATCCTTAATTTAAGCTAGTTCACTTAATTAAACTCTAATTAACCACTCGATTAACTTCGTAAATATTTTTAATAAATATTTACTAATCCATTTTTCAAAAACGAAGACCCGAAAATACATTTTTTCGGTAACGGTAAAATTCGGGTCATTACACTTTTCATCCTTAAGAGTTGCTAATAGAGTTGCCAAGTTTTCAAATAGAAAAAAAATAATGGAAGTGAGAGGAATCGAAGAAGAAGAAGCTCAAGCTGAAGTAGATATTTGGAATTATGTGTCCGGATATGCTAAACTAGCTGTCGTTAAAAGTGCCATTGAGCTTGGGATTGCCGATGTTATTGAAAACTATAGAAGCCCTATGCCACTATCCGAGCTAGCCACTGCCCTCTAATGTGAACCGCCACATCTTCATCGCATTATGAGGTTCATGGTCCACTACCGAATATTCAAATAGGAGCCCATGAACTAACACACTGTAGGCTTCTCATCGACACCATTGTCTCGTCGTTTGATAGAAGGTGGAGAAAAATTCATGGCCCCTTTTATATTGCTCGAGTGCAGCCTTACAGAATAACTGCACCCTAAGCTAATTCATATGATCTCTAACATTCATCCATCTTCTCGATGGGCAAGACCCGAAGAATATTTCGAAACCGAGTGAAATAAGACGCCGAAAGTGGCTTGGTGAGAACATCAACAACTTGATCACACGCGGGTACCTTTCCAACCACAATAGAGCCATCAGCAACCTTTTCACGAACGAAAAACAAATCCAGCTTGCTTGAACTTAGAATGTAAGACAGGATTGGCTGCGACAGCAACCGCACTAGAGCTATCACACTAAACATTAGGAATATCGGCAGACTGAACGTGTAGTTCTTGAAGAAGGGACATTAACCAAGTAACCTCATTGGTGACTGCAGCAAGGCTCCTATACTCAGCCTCAGCGGTCTGTAACACCCCTTACCCGTATTCAACGTCAGAATAGGATACGAGGCATTACTAGACTTAAACATAATTAAACACATACAAAACTGGATCATAAAACTTTATTCCAAATTAAATATTATTCAAACACATGCTTAAAGTCCCTTATACGGACCTATGAGGCCCAAAACATATGTTGGAGATAATTCGAGACCAAACCAAGAACTTTCAGAGCTTTTAGAAAACTTAAGAGAATTTTATCATGAAATAAGGCTACACGCCCATGTGGATAGGGACACGCCCGTGTGGGTAGACCGTGTGGTTACACACGCCAATGTCCCAAGCCCGTGGAGCTCTCTGACTTACATTTAAGAAGAAACTTGAGTCACATGGCCTAAGCACACGTCCGTGTTGCTAGGCCATGTGATAATTAAATTTTACATTTTAAGTGCAGACTTCACACGGTCGTATCACACAGCCATGTTAAAGCCCGTGTGTGCCACACGGCCAAGTCACACGCCCGTGTGTTAGGCCGTGTGCTTAAACCTAGACATTTTATTTCTCATTTTTAAATTGCAGGGGACACACGGCCTTATCACATGCCCATATGATAGGCCGTGTGTGACACACGACCTAGACACACGCCGTGTATCTACCCGTGTGGATGAAAATAGGCCCTTAAGACCACTTTCCTCACCCTCATACTCTTTTCCTGCACAAAAACACATTCATATACCAATAAAACCCAACCAATCAACCAATTCAAGCCAAAACATGAATATTTCATTATCTATTATATCTAACACATTCAAATTACATTGTATTCTTAATCGTTCATCCTATGACATTTTAAAATCAACCCCTATACATGCCATATAATAAAAAAGTTGTTTAACAAAATCTACCGGAATAAATCTGGATAGTGTGATCCTCGATGTAGATCCGATCCTCCGTAGGTATGCAAATCAATCTACAAAACAAATAACATACAAAAGTAAGCTTATAGAAGCTTAGTAAGCTTATAGGCATAGAAAAATAAATCTTACCGAACATTGCACACAATCATATAACATTTAATTTCACTAAATCCTCCTGTAAATCACAAAATCATTATTAAGCTCATTTGATTGATTTCAATGTCAATATTCACCAATTCTTGATATTTTGGGCCCATTTCTCATTTACTTTCATAGCCAAATTAGAGAACAATAATGGAACTGAGTGCTTCATTATCACATTACCATAGTAAGACTATGGACTTGCACATAATCACATATCACACACCGAAGCCATAGCCCAACCATGGTCTTACACAGAAGCACATATATCACCGATGCCATATCCCAGATATGGTCTTATACGGAAGCACATATATCACCGATGTCATGTCCCAGACATGGTCTTATACGGAAACACATTATCACATCACACCGATGCCATAGCCCAACTATGGTCTTATACGGAAGCACATATCACATTGTACTGATGCCATAGCCTAGCTATGGTCTTCTACGGAAGCACATATCACATCTTTTCCGTCAATTCATCATGGTCAATGAACAAAAGCACTCAAATCCATTGTTCCATCTAATTTGTACTTTTACTTAAATATTGTTTCATAATTATTACAATTTGATAATGTTCATTTACAATAATATACCATAATATTCATGAGATTTTCATAACAAAACATTAAATTTTTCCATATGAACTTACCTGGGCTGATTTGCAAAATTTGTAAAAATTTCAGGGACTATTCTTGCAATTTCTCCTTTCCACGATTCACCTCTATTTCCTTGATCTATAATTATAAAATCATTTCCTCATTAGAATTTATTTCAATTCTATTCTACTTCACAATTTATGCCCTTAAATTTTTGAAATTACACTTTTACCCCAAACTTTTCAATTTTTACAATTTAGTCCCTACTCAATTTATTCATCAATAGACCTAATTTCTCTCAAATAACATTTTATCTAAACATTTTAAACTAATTCACACCCTTTGACATTCAAAGTTTCAACACAAAACCCTAATTACAACAACTTCCACAATTAGGTCCTAAAAATTAATTCCTATGAAAATCCCTTCATAAAATCATCATATAATAAAATTAGAACCCCAATTCCATGCTAAATCATCATAAAATTTCAGCAGTTATACATGGTAACTTTCTAAATCATTCATAAAAGCAAGAACTAATGAATTAAATAATAGGACCTAGTTGTAAAAGTCTCAAAATCACAGAAATTACAAGAAATAATCAAGAATTGAGCTTACATGTTGTAAAAATATGAGCCAGCTTAAGATAACCCTTTAATGGTGTTTTTGGCTCAATTAGATGAAGAAAAATGAAGAGAATTCTAGATATTTTAATTTAATCAAATTTTTAACTACTCAATTTTAACTAATTTACCATTTTGCCCTTAGTTCACACCATTTTCTTAGCCATTCACTTGCCCTACCATCCAACCCATTTCATTTTGGGCCTAATTGCTCTTTAAGCCCCTCTTATTTATTATTTAATTTATTTAATCACTTTCCACAGTTTTACATCTTATTCAATTTAGTCCTTTTTCTTCAATTAGCTATCAAAATGATAAAATTTCCTAAAGAAACTTTAATACTAACTTATTAACACTCCATAAATATTTCTAAAAATATTTATGGCTCGGCTTATGAATTCGAGGACTCGATACCTCGTTTTTATCTCAATTTATCTAATAATTTCCTTTTTAAAACACAAAATTCACTAATTCATAAATATTTCAAAAATCACACCTAACTTTCACTTGTTAATTCATTAATTACTAAACTCATATGTCGGATTTAGTGATTTTGTATCACTGTTCCGACACCACTGAAATTTAGGTCGTTACACGGTCGACCGAGAAACCACTTGCTGTTTCTTAGAACACAAAGACACGAAAGTGTGACCAAAGTAAACACAATACCACAAGGTTGAATCGTCAAAATCTAACCCCCAGTTGGCGTCAGCATATCCAACCAAAGACAACCGAGTGGATGGGCGAAGAACAATCCCAAAATTAAGCGTGCCACATAAATATTACAAAATGCGTTTTAGGGCAACCATATGAATAGTAGTAGGATTATGCATGAATTGACAGATCCGATTTACGGCATACGCAACCTTAAGACTAGTAAGAACAACATACTGTAAGGCACCAGCAAGACTCCTATACTCAGTCGGGTCTTCTAAACGCTCACCATCATCTTTGGATATGGTAGAAGAGCTAACCATTAGTGTATGGACACTCTTTGTATTAGTCATTGAACACCTTTCAAGAATATCCTGTATATACTTCCTTTGACAGAGATGAAGACACTTGTAGATGATTGTAGGTGGGATTAGTTCCATAAAGAGCCTTAAACGAAGACTGGCCCTGAAGGACTGTAGTAGGAAGATGATTGATCAGATGAATCGCACAACAAAAAGTATATCCCCAATATTCCATGGACAGGCTTGCTTGAGCTAACAACGTAATGCCCATTTCAACAATATGTCGATGTTTGCGCTCAGCCACCCCATTTTGTTCGAAAGTATAAGGACAGGTTAAGCGATGGACAATCCCCTGAGAGGCTAAAACAGACGTGAATGCACGGTACTCTCCACCCCAATCACTCTGAAGTTGTTTAATAGATTTGCCAAATTGTGTTTTGACTAGCTGTTGAAACCGAGTGAAGCATTCAATTGCATGATACCTTTGATGTAGAAGATAAATCCATGTAAATCAAGTACACATATCAATAAAGGAGATGTAATACCACTTATGTAATACCCTGAAAATTTTTACAGTAAGATATTATCTTTGATATAGTAAAGTAAGGAAATAAAGTGACAAGAAGGAAAATTTTGAGTTATGAAAACATTGAGAAGTAAATTATGAAATCTTGATTCAGGAAAAGACTAAATTGTAAAATTGAGAAAAGTTTTGTTGCATAAGAGTAAATACTCAAAACTTGAGGGTTAAAGTGTTAATACGAAAAAGTTTAAGGATCAATAGTGCAAATATTTTAAGGGTAGAATGATCTAGAAACTAAGGAAAATGGATGAATTAGGACCAAATTGAATAGGTGAAGAATTATGAGGGACTAAATTACAATTTTACCAAATTAAATGATGACTCAATGATGGAATTTTAAAAGATAATAAAGGGCAAAATGGTCAATTAGAAGAGAGAGAAACCTAGAAAGTAATAATGATGTTGATGATATTTTATAACTATTTAATTAGATAAATATTGTTTTATTAATGAGATATTTTATTATTTTACTATTATTTCATTATTATTTTATTATTAATTATTTAGTATAAAAGGAAGGAAAGGTGAAGAATTTAGTATAATTATTTTCTTCATCTTTCCCAAGCAAAAAAAAAAAAAAACCAACGTGAGAAGAAGAGGAAGAAAAAAAGTTTTCATTTCTTTACAAATTGGTCCTTCTACCAAAAATTCACCATTTTCACCCAAAAATCAAAAGAATTTCCATAGGTACCAAGAGAGAAAAATGTTAAGAAGACTATTGGAAGTTAGAATATCAAGTTGGATTCAAGAAATGGAAGCTGAAGGAGAGAGAAAATCAAGTTGAAGAATTGAAATCAATAGAACAAGGTAAGAACATCAAGATTTCAATATATTTTTAAGTTTGATATTATTGAAAAAGCATGAGATTGATGTTAATGTAGAGTTTCTTATATATGGTCCTATGTTCTTGATATGTTAGTGAAGATAAAATAAGAGAAAGTGATGAGAAATAGTGTAGAGAAAGAAAATAAGGGTGTTATAAATATGGTAATTAATATCGTGCACTAAAACAGTTTTGGACAGCAGCAGTGGTCTAAATTTGAAAAATCACCAAAAATTGTGAAAATTGAATTAGAAGTTGAATAAAATATTAAATTAAATTTTATTGAGTATAATTTTTTATAGAAGAAACGGTGTAAGAAATAGAATTATAGATTGGGAGATATAGTAAATTTAGTGAGACAAGGTTAGAACGAGTTTGGGTTTCACTATTCTGACTTTTGAAAATCATTAAAAATGATATAAAAATATTCATGGGTTATAATTTATATGCTTAAAATCCTCTATTTTCAAAAGAAACAAACGGAAACATCATCTAAATCCCGTATGAGGAGCTAATTAATTTTTAGTGAAGAGGGGTCGGAACTATTGGACAGCAAAATAGGAGTGACTTTGAAGAATAAACTGTACTTATTGGCTAAACCAAAAATTCTGAAATTTTATGGTAAGAATATATGTGAGTCTAATTTCTGGAAAAATTAGCAGATATTAATTTGGAGTTCCATAGCTCCAGATATAAATAATTTAGTGACTATGACTCAAATAGACAACTTGATAAGAACATATAAGAAAATAGTGAAATTGTGTATATATATATATATATATATATTAAGGATGTGGAATGGAGAGGAGGAGGAGGAAAATAAATATATGAATATTCAGCTAGCATGGGTTTATATGAAAAATGGTTAATTTGTATGTTTTAGGCACAATGACTGAATTGAACGAAAGTAAAACTTTAGGGGCAAATTTGTAAATATGTCAAAAAGACGAAATTGCATTAAATGAATTGTTTTATTATTTAAATTAATAAATTGAATGAAATTATTAATTTAGATCAAGATCAGGTGGACAATAGAGGAAAATAAAAAATTTCTAAAATACCACTGAATCTTGGTATTTCTGCAATTCAGCCAGGTAAGTTCGTGTAACAGAATTATGCATAATTATATGTTTGAATTAAATATTATATTTGTGAATTGTATTATTGTCGTGCATATGAAATTGATATGGACATATTAGATAATGCCCGATAAAATGATAAATCCCGTTTGAACAAAGGAAAATTGATGGATGTAAGTTTCCCGAATTGCATGTAGTTCTGCATATGTTGCAGACACACCACAGCTCGAAAGAGCATCCCAATATTAGCCCTCTCGAGCTTCCCATTATATAGTTCTTGCGAGCTTCCCGTTATAGCTCTTCAGAGCGTACCGATAGGTTGTGATCCGCATGTGTTGTAGACACAGCGCAGCTCTTATGAATGTCCCAATATATGGCTCTTTATGAGCTTCCCAATAGGCTCTTTGTGAGTTTCCCGATAGTGCTCGCTTGAACTTCTCGATATATGGCTATCCAGAGCTTCCCGATAGGCTCTTCGTAAGCTTCCCGATATATATCTTTATGAACTACCTGATTTTGGCTCTATTGAGCTTCTCGTTACAGCCCAGATTAGCTTCTCGATATGGCTCTTTATGAGCTTCCTGTTAAATGGCTTGAGACTGTAAAAAGGATCTAGCCCGGATGGGTGATCCTATCTTGATATAGGCTTCTCGAAAAATATGTGTAAAATGGATTTAGCTCGAACAGGTAATCCGAATTGGGGCCTGAATTTAGCCTGGACTGGTAATTTAGATCCAAACTCATTAGAGTAATTGTCGTTGCAGGGGATTTAGCCTGAACTGGTAATCCCGCTGTAAGAAATGAGGTTCGTAGGAGTGTGCTCTCTGGAAAAAAGGTATATCCATATGTGTACGAATTGACAGACCCAGAATTGTACACAAAAGTGTACTACTGAATATCCATCGACATTCCAAGGAATTCAACGGGATAAATATGAGGAATGGAAGAACATGAAAATTATGGAATTAATGAGCTCATCAATCATTTATCTTTGTATTGAATTTATATAATGATTTGTACATGTTATATGGACACATGGTGTGGAAAGTATATGATACATGAAATATTGATATAATGAAATGAATGATATATGTTATTAAAGAAACGGTAAGAGAATGATATGTATCATGACATGTACATATGGGATTATCTTTTATATGTTAATATAAGGAAAATATGTAAGTTAAGACGAGTATTAAATTCAAATGTGACATGTTGAGAAAATAAGAATTTATATGAAATATGTGTAAGTACACTAACAAGTGTTGTTGTTGATGCTTAGGCAAGTGTCAAGCTATTGATTGAATGGTAATATATTTATTAATGCATTGAATCGGTAAGTATTTAAGTGAAAATTTTTTAAGTGGTCTGCAAATGCTAGTAATGCTCTGAAACCTTGTTCTGCTGGCGGATACGGGTTAGGGATGTTACAACTTATTATTACAAGCAACGGATTTGGTCCCTAAAGATCAGAAACAATTAAGTCAAAAGGGAGATATTCAGTGGTCGACACAGAGAAAGGCAACTTATGTGACTGGCCTTTTTGACACGCAGCACACAAACCATCAAGACAATATTTAGTAGAACCAAAATTACATTTGTCTAGAACATTCTTACCTACAGAAGCAGATGGGTGACCAAGACGATTATGCCATAAAACAAAAATAGAACCTTCCTCAGCCTTATTTGGAAACCTCAAATGAGCAGCAAATGGACCGGCAGTAGATGAAGCAAACACCACTGGAACAGGAAAAGTGATACAAGCTATCATGAATGTGGCCCTTCAGCAAAGTCTCCCAGGTGACGGCATCCTTAATAACACAATACATAGGATGAAACTCAAAGAATACACCATTATCAGAAGCAAACTGTGATATAGACAAGAGATTCTTCCATATACTCGGCATACACAAAACATTAGATAAACGGAGCAACTTAAAATGAGTAGGTAAAACACCATTACCAACTGACGAAATCACAGCGAGAGTCCCATCACTCATTAAGAGAGAAGACATACTTGAATACGGTGTGACATCACGGAGAGCGAACGCATCGCGATAGACATGATTGCTCGCACCAGAGTCAGGATACCAGGACGTGGTACCAACGGACATGGGAATGTAAGAATCATTATCACCACCAATAGATCCGAATTGAGCAGTATTGACATGAGACCCGAAATAGTTAGAATAATCAAAGGCATGCAAATCACCTAACCGAGGAAGCCTAATGCACGGATTGGACCCTGAGTACACATGGGCTCAGGGTTTGGTGGGCCACAGAATCAGACCACCACCAGTCGATCCAATATTCGGTCTAGAATCAAGAGAAGAATCAACTTGAACATAGTTGGACGACGGCTAATTTGGAAAAAAAGGGGGCATTCGGCCCATTAAGAATGAATGGAGCATTTGGCCTAGTATTTGACAGTCCATTAGCACACGGCCCAGCAACATTAGGCACTCCAAACTCACGGCAAACAACATTAGGCCTAGGAGCATCCATCATGTTATGCCCAGGCATAGCATAAGCCACGTTTTGCCCATGTGTCACGGGTCTGGACACACCATTGTATTGACCGGCCATCAAATAATTTTGACCAGCATCACCAGCATACAAATCTTGACCCCCAGCATATGGATTTTGACCATATGTAAACCTAGGGGTTTTCACTTGAGGAGGCACCCACGCACGCACTCCTTCTCCGTGTGGCGCACCGACGCCAAAACCATACGCAGGCACCGGAACAGAGACATACCTTGTCGAGGTAGATGGACCTCCTTGAGGCGCGGCCAGAGTTCCCGACGGCGACTCATTTGAGTCCCGATAGTAGCGATAGTAGCACTTTGGGCTACATGACCAAATCAGCTGCAGATCTGACACTGGAGACGAGATCTGAAGCTCTGTCCATGACCTTAAGCGGGCATACGGCCACCACGAGCGATCCCGTCCGCGGGTGACGCACTTTCAACAAGATTGGCATGCAGGACCACTTCTTGAATCGCACGGACTTGACAAGTTTCACACTCGACTAGCGCATCTACCAACCTCTGAAATGGCAGAACTCCGGTCGACAGCGAAACGGAGGAGATAACAGCATCAAACTCCGGTGGCAACCCTGCAAGCATCACCTCGATCTTCTCCTCCTCGGAGATTCGAGAACTAGAGGTTTCTAGAAGAACACATAAATTCTTGATACGTGCAACAAAATATTTAGGGTCTGTTTGTTTGCCAGTAAAATGTTTTCTGGAAAATGATTTCTGGAAAATAATTTACTTTTCTGGAAAATGATTTACTGAAAATATTTTCTGGTGTTTGGATGAAGTTGTGTAAAATATTTTTACATTGTTTGGCGATTTCACGAAAATATTTTCCGTAAAAGTTATTTTTACATATATTAATAAATTTATATACATATTAATAAATTTTTATATTTTAAATTGTTTTTACATATATTGCAATGATTTAATTATAAATAAATTAATTAAATTAAATATATAATAATACTCAATTATTAAGCTACAATATTAACCTTCATAAATTAAAAACAACCAAAGTCAGATAAGTTATTTGTAATTGTGTTAAAAAAATAAAAAACAAAGATTGAATAATTATAAATTAGCTTCCAAACCATAATTAATACTAGAAATTAATAATATTATCCAAATGCATAATTAGTAGTACACCACATAATAACAACATTGTCCAAGTGCATAACTTAAATATTACACCACATAAAAGTATCAATATCTTCAACCTTGAGAAAATTTTTGAAGCCAAATTTTTTTATGTTTCTTATTTTTAACTAAAAAAGCTTTGGCCTCGGATTCATGACTCACTAGATAATCAAACACAGAACACAAGAAGTCATCATGAAATCCTTCTTCCTCCATCGACATCACTTGTTCGTAAAGCTGTGGTGTCTTATCCGCAGTAAATTGTTCCAAAGCATTAGCAATTTTGCCAAGTTGTTCACCCACAAATTTAACTTGTTCATCAACGACACTTTCTTGAACATTTTTTCTTTTACGTTTGGATGTGCCAGATGAAGATACATTTGTTCTTACCTCTTCATCCTCTTCATTGTAGCAGTCTAGAGGCACTGAATCTTGGTTACCATCATCCAAATCTATGTTAGCAAATGTTCTGGCAAAACTCCCTGTTGCCATATCTTTGCCAACAACCAAAGCCATTTCATCATAATGATCAATGCTTTTATTCAAAAATGGTTCATACTTCTTGTGTGCCTGTTGGATATTATACACAATTAGGATAACAAGTATAAAACAATTGAAATATACTTAATATATATATACATATATTACCATCACTGCTGCATCATATGTCGCTCTATCACATGTGATCATTTTCATGTTATCATCCCATCCAAAACCACTTTCACCTCGAATTTTGCATATAATTTGCCATTGGTTTTTTACAGTCCTCAAATGATTTTCCACATGCTTCGCATCGCATTGGACTTGGAATCTTTCAGAAATAGCTTCGACAACTCGTTTAATAGAAACTGTTTTGAAAGTATTAGAAGGCTTATTTCCTTTCTGGGCCTCCTCTGCTAGAATTTCAAGAAAAACATGTTCCATCGGTTTTGTCCACCTGAATTGCTTGGAGGTCCCTTCTTTGTTGCCTTTACCCATTCTACATTAATAATTGTCATTGTCAATCATTTCGATATCCAACAAGCTTAAAACATAATAAATTCAATATCTAACAAACTTTAACATAATCAATATTTAACAAATTCAAGACATAATAATTTCAAAATCCAACAAACTAAAATTTTAATATCATTATCCAACAAACATTAACAAAAAAAGAACAATTTTAATACTAAAACATCATAACATAGAAACAACAAACCTAAGACCTAAACCTACCTAATATTTCTAGCCATATAATCACCCACATAGTTTGTGCAATTTCGTCTCTCTTAGCGGACCATTCTCTTGCTTCTTCTCTTTCTTCTCGCCCCGTAAGAGTTGGTATTATCAAATCGCACTCGGACTCATCGTATAATCCTTGATTAAGCAAATCATTAGGATCAACTCCCATGATATGATTATGAATGATACAACAAACCAAAACTATATCTACTTGAGTTTGAAAATTCCAAAATGGTTCAAATCTAATACACGAAACCGCTTTCTTCAAAATCCCAAAAACACGCTTCAATAGTGATTCGCAATGATGAATGTCGAAGATTAAAGAGTTCCTTTGCATTTTCAGGCCCCGAGTACTAAACTCTTTTAAATGATATCGGACCCCACGATATGGGTAATAAATCCATTTCAATGCCATATCCAAAGATCAAGAAGATAATATTTTTGCCTACAATTTTACAAAACATAATTAATACTAATAAATTATGAGCTTATTAGAACTATTTGGTATTTAATGATAATTATTACCTTCTGAATTCTTAATCCTCTTGGCGTGAAAGTGCATCACTTAAAATACGAGAATCATGTGCACTACCTTCCCAACCAGCTAGAACATAGGAAAATTTCAAATCAAATGTAATGGCAAACTAATACATTTTGTGTCGTCCCCCTTTACTACTGCAAAATCTTCCTTCAATGCTAGGTGGAACGGATGCACTGAACATGAGTTCCATCTAATGCTCCAATACAATCTTTAAAATAAGGATAAAACCTTCGATTGTTTCGATTTCACTAGGAGTTGACTCATCAGTGATCTAATAACTAGTGTATACAATTTCAAAATAGCTCTCAATACAATCCTAAAGTAACGGTGAACTGTCTCCCGGTTGATCTATAATATCTAGATCCAATCACTCAAACCTTACATTATGACCAATTATATGTAAAAATATCAGTACTTGCTCCTAATATTCACAGATTTAGTTGATTGTAATAAATTATTCCTACTAAGAATATCACACAAATTAAAAAAGGCAATCGGTCTCATCCTTATCATATTAATACAATGTTGGTCACCACTATATAAAATACTATTAATATAATTTTCTCTTTCATAATCTCGATTCACACGAGGGTGAGAAGTAATTTGCTTCATAGTTTTTAATTTTTTAATCCAAAGAGCCCCAAAAGCTAAAAAATCAAGCCACGATCATAAAGAATTACATTTTGATGTTGACTACGATCCATCTACACAAAACAATGCCACACAAATATTTGATCACTACAAAAAAGGTGCAAGCTTTTCATAAGATCACATATATGAATAAAGCTACCATGACTAAAGTGCATACATACATATATGAAAATTGATATCTAATACACTAGTAGCTCATGAAGATATCCAAAAGTCAAGACTTTAAAGATATATATTTATTAAAATAATTATAACGACTGAAATTATTTTTTATTAATTAAAAAAGTTGAAAAAAAAACCTTTAATAATATCAAATTTTTATTAAATCTATGTTAGTATAGATTATTTTAGGTTGAATTATGGTTACTATTTATTTATTATATTTAAATTTATGAATTAATGGTCAATATGCGCACTCAAAATTATTCATGTTGAACATGAATTTTTCTACTCGGCCAGCCTGCTTTGCATATTGTTATTGCCTTATTGGTTAAATGGTTGATATATTGGGTGGAACGATTTAAAATATGTCTGTTATTATAATGTGAATGAAATAATTCAAATTAGTTAGAATATTTTATTCTTTAGAGCTTTGCAACAAAGACAAATTAATCAGCCAAGCGTGTATTTTTTTCTATTCTGGGAGTGGGGAGCTAAGGTATTTGTATAATGAATCATCTTTTCTGTAAGATTATATAAACTCGAGAATGATTTGAGTTGTAGTTCGAGAGATGAAAGCAACCAGAAGGGGACATTGACGTTAACTGTTAGTTAAATTGAGGAAGAAAGGATGACTCTTAAAAATTTATATTTTAATTTGATATTATTTTATTATTTTATTTTTATAATATCATTAATTCATGTTAAATCTTATTTTATTTTATTATTTTTTATCTGATACTAATACAACTAGAATTCATGTTGCCCCAATAGAGAACTAGAAATCAACTAGCATACACCCAATATCAGTCTCTGATCAATACACGAGAGTTCTCAATACCATAGTGAATATGAAAATCTCAACACAAAAAAATCAAAGAAAAGCTGGAAATAAATAGTTAGAGAAAGATGATTCAATCTTCTAGCATTCTAATTGTACACCTCTCAAAGAGAATGAATATCCTATAAATAGAGCCAATAGCAAGAGAATTACTCAAATCGATTTACTCAAGCATTACAAGGACAATTAGCACATATTTTGCCAAAGCAGTTTACACATACCTTATAGTAGCTATCCACACATGCTTTGCAAAGACAATGCATAAATAATTTACAGTTATACATGACTACCCTACATAGTAATCTAATTCACAAAGAAAATTTCACAGTAATCTAAATCACAGCACATACCATCGAATCGGCAGCAGAAAAATCTAACAAAAATTCCATTAAAAAACAGAAGAATTACCTGAAACAACAACAGAATCTTGACGAACAGCAACAAGAAGGTGAATCTGAAGAAAGATCAAAAGAAAAAAAACCAGTTAAAATTTCAGGCATAAAATCGGCTAAAGAAAGAAAGAAGGCATAAAATTTTCCCTATAAGACTATAAGCACATCAAGTAACCACAAGCTGTTTTCCCTATAAGACTAAGCACATCACAGCACAGTATATAGTTTTCAAAGTTAAACACGCATGAAAGACAAAACCATTGCTACAATTGAATAATCCTACAAATAAAGAGGAATCAAGAAGACAAGCAACCACAACAATCATTTAAGGAGAAGGTTAAGGATTACACAAGTATCTAGTTTGAAAGTTAAACACTGCACAGTACAAAACCATTGCTATAATTGAATAATTGCACATCCAACTAATTCAATTTATTAATTATTAATTATTTTTATAATTTAGTCGGATCCGGGGTGTTGGAAGAGAAAAAAAATTTGAGTCTTTCTCCATTGAAACCTTACTAACCAACAAGTCCTTCTCCCATGCACTAAGAAAAGGAAATTGGCCCGAACAAAGTAGACGAGGAGCTGATTGCGAATCCACTATGTACAAATGCTTATAAAATTTCACTGCATGGCACCAGAGAATATCCCTCTCAAAGCACCAATTACCAACAATCTTAAGAGCCTCAATTTGATTCATCTTCCTACGGGCCAAAGTTTTACTATGAAAGAATTTCATATTCCTAAATATGTTTGGTTCTTGGTTTGCTATGCTGATTAAATTCTATATTATAATTGATCAGATATATATTTAAAAGTTTCACGGTTTCTGCTTTGCTTGCTTGCTAAAAACATGGCACACATCTAAAACCACCCCAATATAATTTTCTGCAAATGTATCTTTCCCAAAATATACACTTTTTCAGGAAAAGAAATTAAAGTTTGAGCATCAAATTCAAAGCATCATCAGCTGCCTCATCACCCAAAATCAGAACAAATTTCAAAGGGTGCTTGAATACCCCATAACAAGCAATCATGAGCTAACAACTGCGGGCGAGCTTGAGACAAAATATCCTTACAGATAGCATTATGTAGTTCAATTGTCCAAAAGCTTGGAAGTTTGAACACAATATGTCTTCAATTGTCCAACTCTGTCTTTGTTGTAGTTGACAAGAAACCGATTCTGATATCCTTAAAAAGGAGATTGTGCCCACATTTCCACACACTGTCTCATGCCATATGTCTTGCAAATATGTATCATTTTTTCAATTCAATAAATAAATAAAAATAAACATCGCTTTCCAAATACTCTGAAATCAAGGAGAATTTATAGAGCAATGCATATAATAGTAAGATTATGGGTTCAAATTTCTGCTATTCCCTATACGTAACCAAAGCATGCGTGCCATTGGAGCTTTATGCAGGTGTTGCAAAGCAATTAAATGATTAATATAAAAGAAGAGAGAAATTTATACACATTTTCTAATGCTTGGTGATAATGGTTAGGTAAGTTTGATCTTGTCCGTATTTGCTTGTAACATTTCCTATAGTCTTTGATAAAATTATATTAATTATCTGAGTCAATTTGGGCCTTAAGTGCTCATTTTCTGTAAAGTAAAAAATCTGCAGTCAAAATCAATGGATATCATCATTTGGAATATATGATAAAACCGACAAATTCAATGGATCATCCATGTGGCTGCAAGGAGAGGGCCAACCCCAACCCATTTGGAGGAAGAAAGACAGCGGATTATGGATTCAAATTTGTATTAAAAATATGTTTTGATATTCGAGGCAAAAGATCGTTTTTCAACTTATGTTAATCTTTTTGGACTAGAATATTCTCTATGGTACAATGTAGGAGCTTTTTCCAGCAAAAACTGGTACTTTTCTTAAGTTGTTCTTATAGTTTCTGTTCTTTAGAAAAAAAAGGGACTATGGGGAGTTGTTGGAGGCTAGACCGAAGGCTGTAGGGAGGCAAACACACACACACCCCCCTCCTCCAGCCGAGTTTTTGGAGTGGTTATAGTTAATTGAGTGTAATAAAATTCTTGCTGCTGCCAACCATGTTTTATTTTGTAATAAAAGAATGTTGTTTTTGCTGCTCTCTAGAACAAGGCCAAAGAAGCCGATCTATGGGAATTTATAGCAAAGAATGGGAATTTCCAACTGACCTTCAAAGATGGGAATCAATTTGCCTGCTTCTATGCGTTTTCCTTAAGCGCTAGTTCTGCTTTTGCTTGTTCTTTGACCCCAAGAGAGGCAACTCAATAGGAGCTGCTATAGAATCCGAATATGGCTTTGCTGCTTTCAAGCTTGACTTTCTTCTTTCTGGCGTGATTGCTTCTTGTACTTCAAAATAAAACCCCTGAAAATCCTCCCCAAAAAATGGTAACTAGCCAAGACCCGAAAAAAAAGCTATGCAGGAAGAGGAAAATGCCTGTGAAAGAGAGAGAGAGAGATTGCATGAGAAAGAAAGAAAGAGAAGGAGAAAGGAAACAAAATACCAACAGCAAGAGGTTGGGCCTTACCTGGATGAAGGAGAAGCACGGGAAAATGTCTTACAGAAATTGAAACGGTAAGACATTTTCCCAAAATGTAAGGGATTTTACGCGTGATTTGGAAAATGTTTTCCAAATGGAAAAGGTTTTCAGGCTACCAAACACTGGAAAATGAGGAAAATATTTTCCGGAAAATAAAATACAACCAAACAAACAGACCCTTAATAGAAAGAGTACCTTTCTTTAAAGAGTGGAGTTCATGACGGATTCTCGACTGCTTCGCACCAGTATCGGCCGTAAATATGTTTATCACCGTGGTCCAGACATCGCAAGCCGTGGAAGCATCGGTGAAGGAGGATTGAAGAGAAGGACTGACGGTGGACAAGAGCCACAAGGTCAAGAGTCGATCCTGTTGCGTGAACACTAGGGCCGATGGATTTGGAGCAAGAGTGTCATCTTGCATTTGAACGAATCTCGACGGCGGAGGTAAGGTGCCATCTAAAAAACCAGTTAGTCTACAACCATCAACGATCAACTTTACCTATTTGTGCCATTGAATGTAAGTGCCATCATCAAGCTTGACCACCTCGTGTCGAGGAAACAGATTAGTGACACGATCACCAGCAAACACAGCAGAACCAAGCGCACCAGAGGCAGAATCGTTAGAAGTCATGATATCCAGAGGTCCAGAATCAACCGGCGAATGATACCATGTAAAGAACTAGGTAATGTTTAACAACACATAGACTAAATCTAAGAGGAAATAAAAGTGAATTGAATGAAAGAACTCAATTACTTTCTTCTATATTCTGAATCTGTACTTGAATTTGTACATTGTTAATAATGTGTATATATAGAGCTCTGAATAACTGCTCTTCAACAGATTGCTATTGCTAGCTGTATTGACAAACAGAATAACTGCACCCTAAGCTAATTCATATGATCTCTAACACTGCGAATGGGAAAGATCTATGGAGTTACACCGAGACAAACCCCTACCATAACGAAGTCTTCAACGAAGCCATGGCTTGCGAGGCTAGACTGACGGTGCAGGCGATAATTAAAGGATGTCCCGAAGTGTTCGACGGGGTCAAAAGCTTGGTCAATGTCGGTGGTGGTACCGGAACTGCTTTGAGCCTTTTAGTCAAGGCATTCCCATGGATTCGAGGCATCAACTTTGATCTCCCTCATGTCGTTGCCGTTGCACCAAAATCCGGTAGCATTGAAAACGTATGAGGCGACATGTTCATGTCTATCCCAAACGTCGACGCAGCGTTTTTAATGGTTAGTACTTTTTTTCCCTTCATTATATGGTCTTATACGATTAATCTATACATTGCAAATTGCAGTGGATATTGCATGATTGGGACGACGAGGAATGCATTATAAAGGGAAAAAAAATGTCGAGAAGCCATTCCAGAAGATAAAGGGAAGCTTATAATCGTTGAAGCAGTTCTTGAAGAAGATAAAGAAGTCGACAAGCTAGGTTTCTTAGGGTTGATGCTAGACATGGCAATGATGGCTCATACTGATAAAGGGAAAGAGAGGACCTTAAAGGAATGGAGCTATGTTCTTCGACAATCTGGTTTTACACGATTCAATGTTAAACCCATACGTGCGGTTCAATCCATCATCGAAGCTTATCCTTAGAAAACAAAATCTATGGCTCTCCACAGTTGTTCATCCACTACTACAAAACAATTAAAACTTTGTAGCATGAGAAATGTTTCAGTCTTGCTCTTCGTTTAGTATTTCCCTTTGTTCAATAATTATTTCAACCTTCAATTCTATCTCTGGAATAATTTTGGATTGAATGCGAAAAATAATTAAAATATGATTGTTATTTTGATCCGAATAAGAGATTTGAATTGTCTATCAAGTAAGTTTCGAAATTGTTGATAAAGGTCAAGGTCTTAGATCTTGTGTAATAAAGTTTGAATCTCTTCGTGCACAATTATTATACGTAAGTTTTAGTAATTTATTTGTAGTTTATATTAGTTTAACCCAACTTTATAATTCCTCATACATCATCATACATGCGTGGTTGTACTTGATTACACTATATTTTATTTTTAAAATTTTTCAAAAAAAAATCCAAAAGATAGGAATATAATATATCGTATTCAAAAAAGTTTATTATAAGTTACAAATAATACCTATTTGATCGATTAGAATTAGAATAAATCAATTCAAAATATCATAAATTAAAAATTGAAATATATTCAAATTTAAACAATAATAAATCTCTCTAATATAATAATATTTCATTTCATGTTGTAACCAATTAAAATTCGAATGAAATAAGTCTTATACTCAGAGAGTGACAATAAATATTTAGGATAAGTAATTTGATAAGCATTGATAAATATTATGAACGAAGACTAACATGAAAAAAATGATAAAATAATAATAATTTATATAATTGTATTTTTATTTTTCAAAATTTATTATTATTATTTTCTTAAAATATCTTTTTGAGTTGACCCCATAAACATATGTACCACACAATTTTAGATAATATGAGGTGATGAGCTACCTCTGATTTTGGATAACAATGTCCTATAAAGAAAAATCCTGTATGATTTTTTGGAGAGAGATTAGATTCCAGGGCACCCTAGAAACGAATAGGATAGGGATGCTTCCCACGAAAAAAACCCATCAATCCGACTAGCACAGATTCACTCACTACCACATAAACAAAGTAGTGGGCAGCAAAAGTAAAAGGCATGAAAAATGTGAGAATATCCCACGAAAATATCTATTAAACCCAAGTTTTGAGATGTGATATTTTTATCATAATTGCTTGTACTGTTTCTAAGTCAATTAGACTTTCTTCTTATTTTCTCTTAATCATTAGGCTAATAATTCATTTTTATTATAATTTTACAAAATTTTAATTTAGAGTTATAGCGTGTCAATTCTTAATCTACTAATCTAATTTTTTTCTAGCTCAATTTTTAGAATGTAACAAAAATTAATCGATTCAAAGAGTATAAAGATTAAATCTATAAATTACTATTGAAGTACAGTAAAAGTTAACCAAAATCTAAGTTACATATCCAAATTAATCTAATAATTTTTTGTGGGTAGGAGCATATTTGACAAGATATTTTCAAATTCAATAACTGTGACCTAGTTCAAACCAATACCTTTGCTTCTATAAATCGTAGCTTCATAGTCATCAAGATTTGGGCATACAGTTACCAAAAGTTCTCAAATAAAAAAATTTTGAAAAAAATTGAGATGGGAGATATGGAAGTGACAATAAACGAAGAAGTTAGAGCTGAAATAAAGACTTGGAATTATGTGTTCGGATATGCTAAAATAGCTGCCGTTAAATGTGCCATTGAGCTTGGGATTGTCGATGTTATTGAAAACTATGGAAGCCCTATGCCACTATCCGAGCTAGCCACTGCCCTCCGATGCGAACCGTCGCGTCTTCATCGCATTATGAGGTTCATGGTACACGACGGAATATTCAAACAGGAACCCATAAACCAACACACTGTAGGCTTCTCATCGACGCCATTGTCTCGTCGTTTGATAAAAGGTGGAGAAAAATCCATGGCTGATTTCATATTGCTCATGTCCAGCCCTACTTGCTTAGCACCCTGGCATAGTCTTAGTGCTCGAGTCCTTGAAACCGGCAATAATATCTCACCATTTGAAGTAGCAAATGGGAAAGATCTATGGAGCTACACCGAGGCGAACCCCGACTTTAGAGAACTCCTTCACAACTCCATGGGTTGCAAAGCTAGACTGGCGGTGCAGGCGACAATCGAAGGATATCCCGAAGTGTTCGACGGAGTTGAAAGCCTGGTCGATGTCGGTGGCGGTAACGGGACTGCTTTGAGCCTTTTCGTCAAGGCATTCCCATGGATTCGAGGCATCAACTTTGATGTCCCTCATATCGTCGCCGTTGCAGCAAAATCCGATGGCATTGAAAACGTAGGAGGAGACATGTTCATGTCTATCCCAAACGCCGACGCAGCGTTTCTCATGGTTAGTACTTTCTTTCCCTTCATTATATGGTCTTATACGATTAATCCATACATTGCAAATTGCAGTGGGTATTGCATGATTGGGACGACGAGGAATGCATTAAAATCCTAAAAAAATGTCGAGAAGCCATTCCAGAAGATAAGGGGAAGGTTATAATCGTTGAAGTAGTTCTTGAAGAAGATAAAGAAGGCGACGAGCTAGGTGCCGCAAGGTTGATGCTAGACACGGCGATGATGGTTATTACAAATAAAGGGAGAGAGAGGACCTTAAAGGAATGGAGCTATGTTCTTCGACAATCTGGTTTTACACGATTCAACGTTAAACCTATACGTGCAGTTGAATCCGTCATCGAAGCTTATCCTTAGAAAAAAAAATTTCTATGGCTCTTTACAGTTGTTCATCCACTACTACAATAAAAACTTTGTTGCATGAGAAATGTTTTGGTTTTGGCTAAAAACATCAGTCTTTTGTTGGAATCAATAAATCTTGGTTTTGAGTGGTTTTCTTTAAAATCATTATGTTGGAATCAATATATCAATTAATCCGGTTTAATTTAAAACTGATGCCAATTTTAATTCTACCTCTGGAATAGTTTTAGATTGATTGTGAAAAATAATTAATTAAAATACAACTGTTATTTTGATATCGGATAAGAGGTTTGAATTGTCTGCCAAATAATTTTTGGCGTTGAAAAAGTCAGAGATATTGAGTCTTGTCTACCAAAGCTTGAGTCTCATCATACGCAATTGTCACATATAAATTTTAGTTTAAATTATTCCCATTCTTAATCTGTTTGTAATTTATATTGATTCAATTCAACTTTATAATTGTTGAGACATTCTTAGCTGTACATGATTTACTATGTTCTAGTTGTAAACTTTTTCAAAAGAATTCAATAGATTTGAGTTCGCCATATTAAAACATGGCTTGTGTTGTTATAATGTATCATAATTTATTTTTTCAAAAGAATTTATAAGTACAAATATAGTACCAGTTACTTTCAAAAAAAGCTTAGTATAAGTTACAAATAATACATATTTGATCAATTAAAATTAGAATAACTCAATATAAAATATAATAGATTGAAAATTGAAATATATTTGAATTTAAACCATAATAAAACTAAACAAAACACCAATATAATATATTAGTATATTAATATATATTTCATTTTAGATTATAACTAACTAATATAAGGTGGGTTTGGATGGGTGATTGGATGCAGTGCGTTTAATTTACTTTTTGTCTCACGCTACAGTGTCGCTACAGCATCTAATATCACCGCCACCGTTGTTTTTACACTAACTACAGTTAAACACACCACCCATCCAAACTAAGCCTAAATTTCAGATGATTAGGGCAAATAATTTGATAGATATTAATAAACATTATGGATGAAATCACAAATTTAATATAATTGTACTTTGAGTTTTCAAAAATTATTATTATTTTCTATTTTCTTAAAAAAGTTTTGGTGAAAATACAAAACCTAAAAAATTACGATAAAATAAACTAAGTCCCTAATGGGGACACTTCAAACACTTGAAGACCTTCTCTCCTTTCTTGAACTAGTTTAGCAATTTCATCGGCTTCTCCACTATTTTCCTTTAGAATGTGACGAATGTCCCAATGTCTAATACTAGACAAAAGTTGATGAATTCTTCTTATCAAAGTTGAGTCCAAGTCCTTACAAGCCCAGTCTTGAATAACTTAAACTGCCTCTAAACTATCAGTTTGGATTATCACAAAGTCATAACTCCTCCCCAAAAGAAGCGTTAATTCATCTAAGATGCTCGATAACCCTTATAAACATTTATACCACAATTTTAGATAATATGATGAGCTGATTAGTGAGGGCACTAATTATATCGAACATATATGTGACAATTTTTCTCTATTTTGGGTAACCATTGTCCAAAAAAAGAAAGAACCCATGTCTGATTTTGTGGAGAGAGATTAAATTTCATGGTCCACGATTTGTTTGTTTATCGAAATGAAAAATAAATTAATTAATTAGTATTCACTTAAATATTAGTAAATTTGATCACACAATTATAAAAAGTTATAAAATAGTTATTTAATTATTAAATTTTATCATTTTTTGTCACCAACGGGCTAGCGGTGGTAGTTTTTAAAATTGGCATAATACTAACTTTAACCTGTAATATTTATACATTGTGTCAAATTAGTCTTGAATCTAAAAAATCTAACCCTCAATATTTACACATTGTGTAATTTAGTTTTTTTTTTTTTTTTTTGCAATTTTGTTGTTCTTTGTGATCTTTTCACCTAAAAAGCTAAAAGTCTAATTTATTAGCTAAATTTGATTGAAAATAAACAAAAAAAATGAAAACACCCAAAAATTCAAAATTATAACTTTCGTCGTTTTTCTTTCTTTTAAAATTAACTCTCAATGTTATAAAGAAATGCAAAATTTAAAAAAAAAAAAAGGAAAATGAAATGAAGAAGAAAAGAAGAAGAAAAAGATCAAATTACATCATGTGTAAATGTTAAGGGTTAACTTTTTTTTGGAATCAAGACTAAATTGGCATAATATATAAATATTGAGGGTTAAAGTTGCTATTGAGCCAATTTTAAAAGTTGTCAAGTTAGCCAGCCGATAACAAAAAAGATAAAATTAAATAGTTAGGTATCATTTCGTAACTTGTCATAGTTGGGTGACCGAAAAAGAAATTTACTAATAATTGTGTGGCCATTTCATAACTTTTCATAATTAAATAACAAAAAATATATATTAATAGTTGGATGACTGTTGATGTAATTTACCAAGAAAATAAGAGATATTGACATTTTCACATCAACTTTTGCAGTGGGATTTTCCCATTTTGAAAGCATTTGAAACACCCTTAACCTTGCCCGATTCATCAAGCCAGGATTTCAGGTGTTACTATACATAACACTTAAGAAAAAATTTCAAACTGTTGACAGACACTCATTACTAAATTTTTTTTTTGTTATCATTTCATTTATAAACTTAATATAAAAAAAAACCGAAAGAAAGTATTTTAGAAATAAAATATTACAACAGACCAATTACAACTCATTAAAATACAAACATTTACTAAAGTTTAACTTTTAGAGTATGATACTACAATACACCACTTTTCCACTGAATGCATAATAGCCCACTTTGCCGCTACCTTGGCTTACTCCTGGTGTAGTCCCTCCTAGCATAGCCCCTCCTAGCGCATTCTCTTACTACATCACCTGTAACAATAACAGACACTGTAAGTTCAAGAGAACTTAGTGAGAGTTAATACAAAATACCTTGGCGAATTCTTTTATAATATTTGAAGAACTTTTGTAAGCCAGCTACCTTTCTTAACCACTCACTTCTGTTTGGGCGGATGCTATCACAGTTTCAGGCTTACAATTACACGCAAATTATTATACTCTTTATTGTACCAATTCTCTCTTAACTACTTAACTAACTTAAGATCCTTTTAGACATTACTTTAATCTCTTCTTTTTCTTAGAACCACAAATGTACTTTTACAATGGTTTTACAATGCTAATGGTTTTACAATGGCCAGACAAATCATGATATTTAGATATTATTGGTCCACCATGGAAGGAGATTGTATCAGTTATGCCAAGAGATGTCATAAATGCTAAATTTATGGTGACAAAATTCATGTGCCTCTTTCACCTCTTTATGTTATGACTTCTCCATAGCCTTTCTCTATATGGGGCATGGATGTCATTAGGTCGATCTCGCCAAAAGCTTTCAATAAGTATCAATTAATCTTTGTAGTTATTGATTCACCAAGTGGGTAGATCTTATGCCATTGTCACAAAATCAGTAGTCAGCAAATTCTTAAAGAAAGAGATCATATGTCGGTATGGGATGTCAGAAAGGATTATATCTGATAATGCATTAAATTTGAACGACAGCTTGATAACGAAAGTTTGTAGTCAGTTGAAGATCAAACACCACAATTCGTCACCATATCGCCCAAAAATGAATGGTGCAGTGGAGGCAGCCAATAAGAACATTAAGATCGTGGGGAAAATAACTGAGACTTATAAAGACTGGTATGAGAAGTTACCATTTGCCCTCTATGCTTATCGAACGTCTGTCAGAACCTCTATTGGGGCAACGCCTTTCTCATTGGTCGATGGAATGGAAGCGGTTTTACCCATTGAAGTTGAGATTCCTTCTCTCTAAGTTTTGTCAGAGTTAAAGTTAGACAAAGCAGAATGGATTAAATCCTGATATGATCAATTGAAGTTGATGTTATAGCCCAATTTTGCCCCCTGGCCCATTTACAATCAAACCCGAATGGCCCTGTAATACCCCATACCCGTACCTGAGACCGAGATAGGATATGAGGCATTATCGAGATTTTCAGAATAATTTCAATTAATTTATATTATTTAGTATTCATTTGCATGTTTCATGTAACATTCTTTTCATATATATATTCAATTCAAAATATCATATAAAATACGATACAATACTTAAATTTTATTATTTACATGTTCATGCAGGATATACGAATCTACCTGACTAAATTGTAGAAATACCAAGATTTAGGGGCATATTGGTAATTTACCATATTCCCAAATTGCACCCAATCTTAAATTGATAATTTCATTCAATTTATTAATTTAGATAATAAAACAATTCATTCCCTTCAATTTAGTCATTTTTGACATTTTTACAAAATTACCCATAAAGTTTTACTTTTATTCAATTTAGTCCTTGAGCCTAAAACATACAAATTAGCCATGCTAGATGAATATTCATACATATTTTTCCTCCTCCTCCTCTCCATTCCACATCCTTAGTATAAACAACACACTTGTAGGTAACATTATCCATAATTTTCACTATCTACTTATGTGAATATTCAAGTTGTCCATCTGTGTCATAGTCACTAAATTATTTTTATCTTGAGCTAAAGAACTCCAAATTAAGATCCGATAATTTTTCCTGAAACTAGACTCATATAAATTCTTACCATAAAAATTTCATAATTTTTTGTTGGGCCAATTAATACAGTTTATTCATTAAAGTCTCTCCTGTTCTGCTATCTGACAGTTCCGACCCTTCTTCACTAAAAATTAATTATCTCCTCGTACAAGATTCAAATGATGTTCCCGTTTGTTTCTTTTGAAAATAGACTCATTCAGAATTCTAGAAATATAAATTTAAGTCCCTAATTATTTTTATTCAATTTGTTATGATTTTTCAAAGTCAGAACAGGGGAACCCGAAATCATTCTGACCTTGTCTCACAAAATTTATCATATCTCATGATTTACAATTCCATTGCTTACATAATTTATTCTATAAGAAACTAGACTCAATAAGCTTTAATTTCATATTTTATTCATCCTCTAATTCGATTTCTACAATTTTTTGTGATTTTTCAAAGTTAGACTACTGCTGCTGTCCAAACTGTTTTAGTGCAAAATGTTGATTTCCATTTTGTCCCAAATTTCACAATTCATACAATTCAGTCCTTGGTCAATTAACCCCTCAATTAAGATAATTTTCTCAATTAATACTTTTCCTAGACATTACAAGTTATTTCATAATTATTTAAATTCATAATTTCCATATAAAACTCTAACTTCAAACTCTTTTACAATTAGGTCCCAAACATTCACTTTCTATTCAATTCTTTCAATAAAATCAGCATATAAATAATTTAAAGCTATAATTCCATGCCAAATCATCATGTACTTCCAGCACATATTCATAGAAACTTTCAATTTCTTTCATAGAATCAAAACTAATGAATTCAACAAGTGGACCTAGTTGTAAAGGTCACAAAAACATAAAAATTTCAAGGAGAAAGCAAGAATTAAACTTACATGAAGCAAGAGTATGAAAACCAGCTTGAACCCTCCTCCATGGCTGTTTTTCAGCTGATGAATATGAAGAGAAATGAAGAGAATTCTAGATATTCCAATTTAGTCCTATTTTTATTTAGCCAATTTTGGCAATTTTCCAATTTTGCCCTTATTTCATCCATTTCCTGATTTTTCTCAGCTATTGCCGCCAAAAATATCTCCTTTAGGATTATTTGCACTTTAGGTCCTTCCTCATTTGACAATTGAGCTATTTAATCCTTCTAGCAACTTTTACACCTTTTTCAATTTAGTCCTTTTTATTTAATTAACCACCCAAACGTCAAAATTTTCTAACTAAATTTTAATACTACCTCACCAACACTCCATAAATATTTCTAAAAATATTTATGGCTCGGTTTATGAAGTCGAGGTCTCGATACCTCATTCTCGACCTAATTTACCTAATTAATCACCAAATTCACTAATTCAAAAATGCTTTTATATTCACATTTGACTCATAGATATTAATTCATTAAATTTTCAACTCACTTGTCGGATTTAGTGATCTCCAGTCTCTATTCCCGATACCACTGAAAATTAGGTTGTTACAACTCTCCCCCCCTTTAGGGATTTTCGTCCCCGAAAATCTTATCAGAAAAGAGGTTAAGGTTTCAGCATAAATCCTCCATCCTGTAATGTTGCCTAAGAACCTTACACTGTACTCGATTACTTTAAATTTTCTGAATGTCATTATACAATATTAATTAAGTAATCATCACTCGCAAAGTAAACAAAACTTCATTACTCAGAGCATACATATCTACGTTTACTCCTCTCAAAGGTTAATTGATAGCTACTCACAATCTTTCAACAACTCAAATCATCATTACTGTCTTAAATTCAAATTTTTCCGTAATATTCGACACTTTAAACTCTTGGAATCAAGGATTATGTAGCAAAATTTTTTTTTAATTTTTTTAATTTTAATTTTATATATATATATTTTTAGACTATCCATCTATTTACTCATGAATACATAAAATTCATTTCCAAACTCGAGGATCGATTTACATGCATATATCTCAATTTACCTTCCAACTGAATAACTAGTTTTGATTAAAACATTTTATTCCATCTTAATCACAAACAATAATAACCTTTTCAAACAATTTCTCTTCAAGTTGTTAGAACAACTCAATCACATAATCTTTCACAAATTTCTGTAACATGCTAGTCAAAAAGCTTTACTAACAGCATTAGTTCAAACAAAACACCACATCTCGATTTATCTCATTGACCTTAATCAATATTACCTAATAAAAGAAAATCAATATAAAAATTTAGCTTGAATAGTCACAATCCACACTTTGTTGATGTCAATCTTCTTAAGAAAACTCAAGAATTCCCGATAACACATTGTTTAGATATCATACCGGATAAGTTGATTGTCCTCTTCTTTAATCAGGGCATCACTTAATTTGAATGATTTTCAAAACAGTCTATCATCTATTCCAAACTGCTTTTACTTGCTAAACCATTCTTATCTCTCACCACTTTATTCCACTTTTTTGAACTCTTTTGTTTCACACTTGTGAACTTATTCAATATAAATTTCATAAACTTTATTATATAATACCATAATGATAGGGGGTGAAGATTGTAAAGCCTCGACTTTTAGCTCTTATATATATACACACATCTAACATAGCATTTATCAACAACATAACATCATATAAATACCAAACAACATAGGTGCGCTCATCACAAGATAAACTTTTATTTCATTTCCCTTTTTCCATATTTCTGATTTTATGATTATTTTATTTCATACATCATCACATCCATATCATGAACTCTTTTCTTACCTTTCCAAGTTTCAACTCATCATAAACACATTCTTACTCAGACACATTAGTGTCACTTTCAACACTTTCTGAAATAACTCGCTTAAAAAGTATTTCTGTCTATAAGTAGAATAAAAACTTGATCGGATTATACGCATCACTCTATCACAGATTTATATGGCATGTATCTCTAAACACTTTACACTATTTTCTTTTGATCATGAATTTCATTATTTCTATAATTCTATAGTTTCTTTTTGCACATATTTACCTAGTTTATCATTTATATCCATTTTCTATCCTTTCATTTCACATTTTATTTTCAATTCAATTTTCACATTTGCCTCTCGTGAGCTTTTACCAACAGAATAGAAGATAATATCATATGAATCTTATTATCAAGTGTTTTATCACATATATTAGCTTGGAAAACCAAAGAAAGATAGAGTAGTACCGCTTGTGAATCAATCGGACTTATGATAATTTCTGTCTATTATAGCATCCAAACATTAACAATTGCATATGCCTCTGAAAATATCAAGACATATAAGATACCCACATAATATCCCAAAAATTTACTATAATATACCCAATTATAACTCATATATTCAAATATTTTTTGCAATTTATTTACCAATCTATTGACTAGTATAATCATCAATAATTTCACATCATTCATTTCACTCAAGAAATTAATTTGGAAGGAATTTTCAGTTAACCATTCTCAGAAATACCATATTTGAACAAATCGATTTTCCTATAAATAACTTCTTTATTTAACAAAGGGTACCGTATATCCCAAATAGTTTTCGAAAAATTTGATGTCTCTATTCGTAACCCATCTTTACCTATTAACTCATTCTCGCCTTCGATCAGTATTATCAATTGTTCAACCATTGAACTTTTTCACTTTCCGCTTCAATTTAATCAATATAAATCTCATGAATTTCATTGCATATAATCAGTATTAGTAAATGGGTATAGATCGTAAAGCCTCATAATTTAATTTTCATGTATTTACTCATATAACATTTATTATTCTCAAGTATTATAAAACATTTATCCGCATTTTTACGAGTACGCTTCATCATAACTAACATTTTTACTCGTGGATAATCATTTACCTTGTAACAAAAATTGTTTACTTTTTATTTAACAGAGGCCCAGTGACTAGATAGAACACTTGGATATACAGACTTTATACAGAGGTGCATTATTATGCACTAATGAACAGAGCAGCAACGAAGTGCTATATGACAGAGAGCACAAATGTGCTAATCAGAGAGCACTGACGTGCTGAATATCAGAGAGCACTGGCGTGCTAATAATCAGAGAGCACTGATGTGCTAATATTCAGAGAGCACCGGAGTGCTAATATTCAGAGAGCACTGATGTGCTAATATTCAGAGAGCACCGGAGTGCTAATATTCAGAGAGCACTGATGTGCTAATATTCAGAGAGCACCGGAGTGCTAATATTCAGAGAGCACCGGAGTGCTAATATTCAGAGAGCACCAGAGTGCTAATATTCAGAGAGCATGCTGAGGTCCCTTAACATCCTAGTAGTTCTAATCTTGTCTACTTGGGCAAATTATTTCATACATGTATATCACTTTTACACCTTTCGCATAATATTTTTACATGCTTTACAATTTAATCATTGTACCAATAATTCATATACTTATATCTTCTGTATCTTCAATACATGTAATATATTTCAAAATTCAGTATTCATTCATAATTCTCTAATAATCCTTATCATGTACTTCATATATCACATTTATATATTTTGTAATTTAGTCATCAGCATAATATTTCATGTAGTAATATAATTTGCTTTTAATAATACATATAACATAATATTCATCATCGACATGTATTATAAAACATTTATTCATGCTTTTTTTTTTATACCGATTCTTCATAATCAACTTTCTACTCGTATATTTGAGTATCGCTTTTAGCATTATCAGAATTAGCTTGGTTGAAAAACATCTCTTTCTATAAGTAAAACAAATTTCATTAGAGTCGAGAGATATCACACTATCACATATTTTAATGACATGTGTTTTTAGACTTCACATATACTACGTTTGGTCCGAGAACCGACTAAACCATAGCTCTGATACCATTAAATGTAATACCCCATACCCGTACCTGAGACCGAGATAGGATACGAGGCATTACCGAGATTTTCAGAATAATTTCAATTAATTTATATTATTTAGTATTCATTTGAATGTTTCATGTAACATTCTTTTCATATATATATTCAATTCAAAATATCATATAAAATACGATACAATACTTAAATTTTATTATTTACATGTTTATGCAGGATATACGAATCTACCTGACTAAATTGTAGAAATACCAAGATTTAGGGGCATATTGGTAATTTACCATATTCCCAAATTGTACCCAATCTTAAATTGATAATTTCATTCAATTTATTAATTTAGATAATAAAACAATTCATTCCCTTCAATTTAGTCATTTTTGACATTTTTACAAAATTACCCATAAAGTTTTACTTTTATTCAATTTAGTCCTTGAGCCTAAAACATACAAATTAGCCATGCTAGATGAATATTCATACATATTTTTCCTCCTCCTCCTCTCCATTCTACATCCTTAGTATAAACAACAAACTTGTAGGTAACATTATCCATAATTTTCACTATCTACTTATGTGAATATTCAAGCTGTCCATCTGTGTCATAGTCACTAAATTATTTTTATCTTAAGCTAAAGAACTCCAAATTAAGATCCGATAATTTTTCCTGAAACTAGACTCATATAAATTCTTACCATAAAAATTTCATAATTTTTGGTTGGGCCAATTAATACAGTTTATTCATTAAAGTCTCCCCTGTTCTGCTATCTGACAGTTCCGACCCTTCTTCACTAAAAATTAATTATCTCCTCGTACAAGATTCAAATGATGTTCCCGTTTGTTTCTTTTGAAAATAGACTCATTCAGAATTCTAGAAATATAAATTTAAGTCCCTAATTATTTTTATTCAATTTGTTATGATTTTTCAAAGTCAGAACAGGGGAACCCGAAATCATTCTGACCTTGTCTCACAAAATTTATCATATCTCATGATTTACAATTCCATTGCTTACATAATTTATTCTATAAGAAACTAGACTCAATAAGCTTTAATTTCATATTTTATTCATCCTCTAATTCGATTTCTACAATTTTTGTGATTTTTCAAAGTTAGACTACTGCTGCTGTCCAAACTGTTTTAGTGCAAAATGTTGATTTCCATTTTGTCCCAAATTTCACAATTCATACAATTCAGTCCTTGGTCAATTAACCCTCAATTAAGATAATTTTCTCAATTAATACTTTTCCTAGACATTACAAGTTATTTCATAATTATTTAAATTCATAATTTCCATATAAAACTCTAACTTCAAACTCTTTTACAATTAGGTCCCAAACATTCACTTTCTATTCAATTCTTTCAATAAAATCAGCATATAAATAATTTAAAGCTATAATTCCATGCCAAATCATCATGTACTTCCAGCACATATTCATAGAAACTTTCAATTTCTTTCATAGAATCAAAAACTAATGAATTCAACAAGTGGACCTAGTTATAAAGGTCACAAAAACATAAAAATTTCAAGGAGAAAGCAAGAATTAAACTTACATGAAGCAAGAGTATGAAAACCAGCTTGAACCCTCCTCCATGGCTGTTTTTCAGCTGATGAATATGAAGAGAAATGAAGAGAATTCTAGATATTCCAATTTAGTCCTATTTTTATTTAGCCAATTTTGGCAATTTTCCAATTTTGCCCTTATTTCATCCATTTCCTGATTTTTCTCAGCTATTGCAGCCAAAAATATCTCCTTTAGGATTATTTGCACTTTAGGTCCTTCCTCATTTGACAATTGAGCTATTTAATCCTTCTAGCAACTTTTACACCTTTTTCAATTTAGTCCTTTTTATTTAATTAACCACCCAAACGTCAAAATTTTCTAACTAAATTTTAATACTACCTCACCAACACTCCATAAATATTTCTAAAAATCTTTATGGCTCGGTTTATGAAGTCGAGGTCTCGATACCTCATTCTCGACCTAATTTACCTAATTAATCACCAAATTCACTAATTCAAAAATGCTTTTATATTCACATTTGACTCATAGATATTAATTCATTAAATTTTCAACTCACTTGTCGGATTTAGTGATCTCCAGTCTCTATTCCCGATACTACTGAAAATTAGGCTGTTACAGGCCCATTAACCCAACAAACAGAAACCCAAATAAATTAAAACCCTTTTACCCAATAACCCACTAAACCCACTATCCCTTACCCAACATACCCCAAAATTCGATTGGCCCAACAATCAAACCCATAACCTTAACACCAACCTTAACCCTAGCTCCTAAAGTGGCGCCGCAACCACCCTTCTGCCTTACCATGTCAGCCACCATACCTCTCCCCCACCTGCTACCATCTGCTCCATTCCATACCCTGCAGAAACAACAGACAAACAAGACAGAAGCAAGAACATCAAAAAAAAAAATAATATCATGTAATCAAAGTGGCTATATAAAGCTGAATGAAAATTTGAAAAGAGGTTTCGGAGTTCGGCAGTTTTGAAAATACAAAGAAATAAGAAAATCATTTCAAATCCAGAATCAAAGTAGCAGTCCAATGAGCATTTAGATTCAATAACAACGTTCAAAGCAAAAGAAAATATCAAAGATCGAAGAGTAGGAAGCTAGAAAAAAACCTAAGGTTATTTCTTTTTTTTTTTCTATTTTGTCTTAATATCTATCTTATTACTCATACATATAAAAATAAAATAAATAATAAAATAAATAAGTAAAATAAAAAAAATTGAGTTTTACCTCTTTCGCCACCATATGCGGTGGGACTGTGATCACACCCACAGCCGAGCTCCTCTCCTCTCCCCTCCTCTCTTCTTTCTCTCTCTTTTTTTTCTTTCCTCTTCATCAAATGATTTTTTTTTTGTCAAATTAGGGCCTTATATAGCCTACCAAAACGACGTCATTTTGGGGGCTGCTCATTAACCCCAAAACGACGTCGTTTTGAGCATGACCCGAACCGTCCGACCCGACCCGCCTCAGGATCCGCGTGTTTTTGTTTGAATGGGTTATTTATGCGCGCAGCCCCTCCGCTTTTCTGGTATTTATAATCAAGTCTTGCGTTAGTTTTAATTTAGCCCTAAATTTTTGCATTGTTCTCAATTTAATCCTTTGCACTACGCTGCGTTTTGGACAACAGGGAATATTGCACTTTTGGTCCCCACTATTTTCTCGCGTGTTCAAATAGGCCCTTCCTTTTTGTTTTCTTTTTAAATTGGCCCCACAACTTTGTTTCTAATTTAATTTTAGTCCTTTTTCGTTTATTTTTATATTTTTATTAAATATCCTTGTTATTTTTTTATTATTAGTATTATTATTGTTATTATTATTATGTATTAGTATATATTTTTATTATGTACGTATAAATATATATAATTTCATATTTAATATTTTTTATTCACTTTATTTTAATATTTTATTAATGATATGTTTGTTTCTTTTATATTCCAATATTATCATTATTATTATTATTATTAGTTTATGTTTTGTTATATATTTATGTTTATAATACGTATACATGCTTAATATATTTGTATATACCTAGATAATATTATTACTAGTTTTTTTTTTCTTAATGTGTATACATTACCTAAATATTTTAGTATTATGTATATTCTTCATATATTATATATATGTGTTCTTAATACTATACTTTATATGTATCATATATTTTTAATGTTGTATTATTATATTAATATTATATTATATATATTTCCATATTATCTTATGTGTATATATATATATTCATATATACCCTTATATATTATATGTATATTTTAGTATTATATTTTTATATCTATATTTGTAATACCATACTATATACATATTATTATATTTTATCACATAATTAGTACCCATGTTTTATTATACACATATATATACTTTTTTATTTGTATTATTTCCGTATGTCATATTATTCATTTTTATACTTATTATTTTCATTATTGCCACTTATATATTATTATTTGGTGTACATACATCCTTCATTATTATTATTATTATATAAATATATTTTCCATCTTTAAAGTATTTCTAATATATATTGCATATGTTCATTTATACTATGTGTACTTGTATCTAGTATGTATATATTTAGCATTATTGCACATGTATGTCTTTTAGGCATTGTATTTTCATACGTCATGTATATATGTCGTATATTATATTTTTGCATGTTATCTTATGTACATATTATCTGCTATTATTATTACTAAGTATATTTTGTATTTATTCATGATTTGTCTTTATTTCTTTTGCAAATGTCATTGTTATTGTTATTCGAATGTTCTAGTATCCCATGTTAATATTTTTTTATTCATAATGTCATTATTTGCATCATTTATTTATTTTAAATTCTTAGAATCTTTTTCTAATTAATTTCAATACATAAGGCAACATGTCGGTTTAACACAAAGTCACTGATTTCATCGCTATGTTGGGTGAACATCAATCGACTCGTGTTAAAACGGTATGTCCTTCTCAAAAATCCAAAGAATTGAAAATTTCTCATCTTTTCAATCGGATCTCGATTAAATCTTACATTGAACCCGTATTTTTGAAAACCAAGACAACACATGTTTATGAGATACCAATTTTGGGCGTCGCGAGGGTGCTAATACCTTCCTCGCGCGTAACCGACTCCCGAACCCATATTTTTCTCTGACTTCTCGTGTAGACCTAAACTTAGCCTTCTTTTGGTTGAAAAATAAATTTATTAGGTGTCCGATCACACCTAGAAAAGGATCGGTGGCGACTCTTTTTTTTAAAAACCGAGATTCTATTTTCAAATTTTCACTAAATCGCCACAGTTAGTGACTAGCCAAAATTTTTTACGTCGCTACACTTGATTTAAGAGAAGAGGTTGAAAGCTATCCGTAATTGTCAGATGTACCAAAAACGAATGATGCGAACTTATGACAAAAATGTTCGCCCCAGAGAATTCCATGAGGGGGACCTAGTATTGAAAAAGATCCTGCCATACAAAAGGACTTCAGAGGAAAGTGGATGTCAAACTGGGAATGACCTTATGTTGTAAAGAATGCCTTTTCTGGAGGAACGTTGATTTTGACCGAGATGGATGGAAAAAACCTGCCTAATCCTGTGAATTCGGACTCAGTCAAGAAATACTTCACTTAAATAAATAAAAAAAGGAGAGGTCAAGACGAAAACTCGTAAAAGGGCACCTTGAGACCAAAGAGGTTTTGAATTGAAAACCTAAGAAAGGACAATTCAAATTTTGATAGATTAAAATATGACTTGTGTGGTTATAATGTATCATATTTTACTTTTAAAAAAACTTAGTATAAGTTACAAATAATACATATTTGATCAATTAGAATTATTATAAATCAATATAAAATATAATAGATTGAAAATTGGAAATATTTGAATTTAAACTATAATAAAACTGGACAAAACCCCAATATAATATATATATATATATATTTCAATTTAGATTATATTTAACTAAATTTTGGATGAAATAAATCTTATTTCAAATAATTTGATAGACATTGATAAACATTATGGACGAAAACGAGTATCTAACGACTTTGGACTCAAAAATGATAAATTAATAAATAATTTATTCAAAAATTATGAAATCACAAAATCAATATAATTCTACTTTGACTTTTCAAATATTATTATTATTTTTTATTTTCTTAAAATATATTTTTGGGTTGAACCCATACACATTTATACCACACAATCTTAGATAATATGAGATGATGAGCTGTTTAGTGGGGCACTATTTTGGGTAACCATGGTCCAAAAAGTGGAGAGATTAGATTCCACTGTGCAAGATTGGTTTGTTTATCAAAATGAAAATAAATAAATTATATTAGTATTTATTTAATTGTTAATAAATTTCATTTTTGGTTATTGGTTCTAGTAGTGGCCACTTTTAAAATTGACATAATAGTAACTTTAACTTATAATATTTATACATTGTATTAAATTACTCTTGATTCTAACAAAACTTAACCCTAAATCCTAACACTTGAAAAGCTAAAAAACAAATTTATTAGCTAAATTTAATTGAATATATACAAAAAATTAAAACACCCAAAAATAAAAAATAATAATTTTCATCGTTTCTTATTCTTTCGAAATAAACAAGAAGAAGAAGAAGAAGAAGAAGATCAAATTACATCGTGTGTAAATACTGAGGGTTAATTTTATTTTATTTTTTGAAATCAAGACTAGATTGACATAATACATAAATATTGAGGGTTAAAGTTGCTATTATGCCAATTTATAAAAGCTACCACCTTAGTCAACCAGTGATATAAAAAAGACAAAATTGAATAGTTTGGTAACCGTTTTGTAACTTGTTATAGTTAGGTGACCGAAAAAGAAATTTACCAATAGTTGAGTGATCATTTTGTAACTATCTACAAATATAAAAAAGAATTCTTTTGAATTGCATAATCAACTTTTGTATCTATCTTTATTTTATTTTTTCAGGTTCATCTACTAACAACTGAATGTGCAACTAACTAATAAAAACTTATATATAACCAGATTTGAACTTGCAATATTATAATTTTTTATAATTTTAAATTTATTATTTCAACCAAAACTTTATATATTTTTTAAAAATTTATACAGATAAAAAATTGACTAGTTGGTATTTATTCTCGAATGAATTAATCTGAAGTTTTTCTCCGGATTAATACCTCAACTAATTTATGATTTAATAAGTCTGATTAGTCAATCACCATGGGAATAATGTTTTAAACCAGAGGCAAATCCAAGGGGTTGGCAGGAGCCCGGTCTCCCTAAAATAGAAAATTATTGTTTTGACCCTTTAAAAAATTATGAAAATTTAATTTAATTATTTAAAAATTATAAAGATATATACTATATTAAAAACTAAAATTTCATTTCACCCCTAAAAAAAATGTCTAGGTTGGCGCCTGTTTTAAACCCTAAATTGTTTTACTTATTTTAACCCCTAGGTTGAAAAAGCATTCATAATTACTATTTGTTCCTTCTTTTAACCCCTAGGCAAACCTTTTCTCCTATAATTCGGGGGTTTCAACATAACTTTTCATCCTTAAGAGTTGCTAATAGAGTTGCCAAGTTTTCGAATAGAAAAAATAATGGAAGTGAGAGGAATCGAAGAAGAAGAAGCTCGAGCTGAAGTAGATATTTGGAATTATGTGTTCGGATATGCTAAACTAGCTGTCGTTAAATGTGCCATTGAGCTTGGGATTGCCGATGTTATTGAAAACTATGGAAGCCCTATGCCACTATCCGAGCTAGCCACTGCCCTCCGATGCGAACCGTCGCGTCTTCATCGCATTATGAGGTTCATGGTCCACGACCGAATATTCAAACAGGAACCCATCAACCAACACACTGTAGGCTTCTCATCGACGCCATTGTCTCGTCGTTTGATAAAAGGTGGAGAAAAATCCATGGCCCCTTTTATATTGCTCGAGTCCAGCCCTACTTGGTTAGCACCATGGCATAGTCTTAGTGCTCGAGTCCTTGAAACCGGCAATGATATCTCACCATTTGAAGCTGCGAACGGGAAAGATCCATGGAGCTACTTCGAGACAAACCCCGGCCATAGCCAACTCTTCAACGATGCCATGGCTTGCGATACTAGATTGACGGTACCGGCGATAATCAAAGGATGTCCCGAAGTGTTTGACGGGGTCGAAAGCTTGGTCGATGTCGGAGGTGGTACCGGAACTGCTTTGAGCCTTTTAGTTAAGGCATTCCCATGGATTCGAGGCATCAACTTTGATCTCCCTCATGTCGTTGTCGTTGCACCAAAATCCGGTAGCATTGAAAACGTAGGAGGCGACATGTTCATGTCTATCCCAAACGCCGACGCAGCGTTTTTAATGGTTAGTACTTTTTTTCCCTTCATTATATGGTCTTATACGATTAATCTATACATTGCAAATTGCAGTGGATATTGCATGATTGGGAGGACGAAGAATGCATTAAAATCCTAAAAAAATGTCGAGAAGCCATTCCAGAAGATAAAGGGAAGGTTATAATCGTTGAAGCAGTGCTTGAAGAAGATAAAGAAGACGACGAGCTAGGTTTCGTGGGGTTGATGCTAGACATGGCGATGATGGTTCATACTGATAAAGGGAAAGAGAGGACCTTAAAGGAATGGAGCTATGTTCTTCGACAATCTGGTTTTACACGATTCAATGTTAAACCCATACGTGCAGTTCAATCCGTCATCGAAGCTTATCCTTAGAAAACAAAATTTATGGCTTTTCACAGTTGTTCATCAACTACTACAAAACAATTAAAACTTTGTAGCATGAGAAATGTTCCAGTCTTGCTCTTCGTTTAGTAATTCCCTTTGTTCAATAATTATTCAATCTTCAATTCTATCTCTGGAATAATTTTGGATTGAATGCAAAAAATAATTAAAATATGATTGTTATTTTGATCCGAATAAGAGATTTGAATTGTCTATAAAGTAAGTTTCGAAATTGTTGATTTAGATCCTTGCTCTAAAGTTTGAATCTCTTCATGCACAATTGTTGTACGTGGGTTTTAGTTTAAATTATTTCGATTCTTAATTTATTTGTAGTTTATATTAGTTTAATTCAATTTTATAATTCCTCATACATCATCATACATACGTGGTTGTACTTGATTACATTATAATCTATTTTTAAAATTTTCAAAAAAAAAATCCAAAGGGTACGAATATAATGTATTGTGTTCAAAAAAGTTTAGTATAAGTTACAAATAATACATATTTGATCAATTAGAATTAGAATAAAATTCAAAAAAAATAATAGATTAAAAATTGAAATATATTCAAATTTAAACAATAATAAATTTCTCTAATATAATAATAATTCATTTTAGGTTGTAACCAATTGAAGTTCGAATGTAATAAGTCTTATACTCGGAGAGTGAAGATAAATATTTAGGGCAGATAAATAATTTGACAAGCATTGATAAACATTATGGACGAAGATTAACATGAAAAAAATAATAAAATAACAATAATTTATATAATTGTATTTTTATTTTTCAAAAATTATTATTATTTTCTAAAAATATCTTTTTGAGTTGACCTATAAACATATATACCACACAATTTTCAATTTTAGATAATATGAGATGATGAGCTGTGTCTGATTGTAAGTAACAATGTCCACAAAAAAAAACCCATCAATCCCGCCCACTACCACATAAACAAAGTAGTGGGCAGCAAAAGTGAAAGGCATGAAAAATGTAAGAATATCACACGAACCGTAAGGAATTCCAACATTATTATATATTTCTTTCGAAAATTATTAAAGTATACTTTTTGAAATCGAAAATTCAATGAAGACATGACTACTCTAATAAAGTATAATTTTGATGCTAGACATGCCGATGTTGGCTATTACAAATAAAGGGAAAGAGAGGACCTTAAAGGAATGGAGCTATGTTCTTCGACAATCTGGTTTTACACGATTCAACGTTAAACCTATACGTGCAGTTCAATCCGTCATCGAAGCTTATCCTTAGAGAACAAAATCTACGGTTCTTCACAGTTGTTCATCCACTACTACAAAACAATTAAAACTTTGTTGCATGAGGAATGTTTCAGTCTTGCTCTTCGTTTATTAATTCCCTTTGTTCAATCATTATTTCAATCTTCAATTCTACGTCTGGAATAATTTTGGATTGAATGCGAAAAATAATTAGAATATGATTATTATTTTGATCCGGGTAAAAGATTTGAATTGTTGATAAAGGTCGAGGTCTTAGATCCTATGTATTAAGGTTTGAATCTCTTCGTCCACAATTGGTAAAAGTGGATTTTAGTTCAAATTATTCCAGTTCTTAATTTGTTTATAGTTTATATTAGTTCAATTCAACTTTATAATTCCTCACACATAGGTGGTTGTACTTGATTACACTATATTCTATTTTTAAACTTTTTCAAAAAATAAATTCAAAGGGTACGAATATAATGTATCGTATTTTATTTTTTAAAAATAATTTATAAGTACAAATAATACATATTTGAACAATTAGAATTAAAATAAATCAAATCAAAATATAATAGGTTAAAAATTAAAATATATTCAAATTTAAACAATAATAAATCTCTCTAATATAACAATATTTCATTTTAGGTTGTAACCAATTAAAGTTCGAATGAAATAAATTTTATATTCGGAGAGTGACCATAAATATTTAGGGTAAATAATTTGATAAGCATTGATAAACATTATGGATGAAGACTAACATGAAATAAATTTTGTCTAAAAAATGATAATATAACAATAATTTATATAATTGTATTTTTATTTTTTTAAAATTATTATTATTTTCCTAAAATATTTTTTTGAGTTGACCCTATAAACATATATACCACACAATTTTAGGTAATATGAGATGATGAGCTGTGTCTGGGTAACATTGTCCTAAAAAGGAAAGATCCCAGTGTCTGATGTTGTGGAGAGAGATTAGATTCCACAGCACGACCTGTTTGGTTTTGGGTTTTCTTTATTTTGGCTGATTAGTGGCTTTCCATTTCAGTACCATAGAAACGAATAGGAGAGGGACATGTGTAAAGTTCATTGGGTGGTGGGGAAATGTATCCCTTCTTTTCATTGAATGCTTCCCTCAGAAAAAAACCCATCAATCCCACTATCACACACAGACACCCACTACCACGTAAACAAAGTAGTGGGCAGCAAAAGAGAAAGGCATGAAAAATGTGAGAATATCCCACGAACCATAAGGAATTCCAACATTATTGTACGGGCCCAATTTTGCCTGGCCCATGCAAAAACAAAACAAAACAAGATAAACCAATAACAATAATAATAAGTATAAAACCCAAACAAAAATTTAATGTCTTATTACAGTCTAAATCATTACAATATTCACAGCCCAATTACATAATTTGACTCAAAACCCAATGACCCAAACTTAAAGCCCAAATTCAAAATACAAAACTAAACCCAAACCCAATACCCATCATAAGCCCAAATCAAAACAAGCCCAATAGGCCCATCCCCTTAGTAGCTTCAGAAACCCTAGGTCACCCCCTTTTTAGTTTGCGCCGCAGCCAAGAAACGGACAACGCCTCCGCTCCAGTAGCATAGCCCTAGCACCGTACGACGCGCCAACTCTCGTACACACGCTAACGCCCACCTTCCGTGTCTGCACTGCAAAAGACAACAAACGAAAGCAGCAACAAGCCAATACGAAAGCAGAGGACAAAATTTTTTTTTTCTTTAGTTATTCAGCTATAAAGCCTTTGATTCTCGATTGTAAAAAGAGGGGGCTCCTTTTTCTATATACACGCATAATATACAAAAAATAAGAGGAATCAAACATCGAGAATTTAAAGGTTGTTCCCTTTTTTATTTTTATGCCTCTATTTTCTGTTTTATTTTGAAATCTGTCATAAAAAACATAAAAAGAAAGCGAAAGAGAAGTTTACCTCGTGAATCCGCCGTGGACTCCTCCTTGCTTTATCGAAATCGAAGGTAAAGGAGGAATCTCGAGGCTGAAAATTGTTTTCAAAAGGCAAATGCGCCTTGGAGATCTCCATCTGCTTCGTCGATATCGAAGGCGGAGAGAGAGCTTCGTGGCTAGAATCATCAAACCTTGGAGCCGAGTAGAAAGAAGGCTCCACCGCAGGCTGTTATCCATCCATCATCTTGGTGGATTGAGGGTCGAACGGTGGCTGAATGAGGGCAAGCATCTAGGGTTTCGGTTTCCCCTGTCTGCTTTGCCAAAACACTCTAATTTTTGGACCGATTTTCCCTTTTAATTGAGGGCATAGAGTGACGCCGTTTCAGGCTAGGTTTAATAGCCTTTGAAACGACGCCGTATGGACCTATTTGGCACGAACCGGGCGTGAGTGACCCGACCCCGGGAGGATCCGCGTGCTTCCCATTAATGGGAAATTTGTGCTCTAGGTCCCTCCCCTTTCGCGCCGTGTGCAAATCAGTTTATAATCGCCTTTCTTTTCCTTTTAAATTTCCCCCACAATTTGTCCTCATTTACAATCGAGTCCATGCTTAAACGCTGAGTCGTGGAAGCCTGTATTTCCAGTTTAGGTCCTTACGCATTTGTGCGTATTGCACTTTAGTCCTTTTTTGATTATTTTATTTATGAATTAGCTCATTCATTTTAATTGTATTTTAATTAGATCCCCTTTTTTATTTTTAATATTTCATTCCCTTTATAATTTCTCCTTTTTAATTATATTTTAATTAAGTCCCTCTTATTTTTTATTTTTCATTTCATGATTCATTTTTATTTTAAAGGCACATTAGATGTTTTTATCCTTGTCTTATGTTTTATATTTTAGGTTATTTTAACGCTTTTATTTTGTTTCTCTTTTCTTAAATCACTATTGTATTGTTTGCCTTTTTATGCCATATTATTACAACATTTTGTATAATGCTTTGTAAGTATCTTTGTATATATTACTATTGTGTATGTATATATATGCTTTATAATAAAGTTCATTCTATTTTGTGCACATTATTAACCTTATGTCATTTTTTTTTTTGCACATAATTTCTTTTAGATTTATTCTTGTATTTCATTATTTAACCCTATGATTATATTTTTTAGCTATTATCATCATATGTATGTACATTTGTGGACACCCGTATTTAATTTATATATTATTAAACCCACGTATTTTTTTCTGCATGTTATTAATATTATATTATTTACACACATATGTTTTTCTTTAAACATATTCTTAGATTATATTATTTAATTCTTATAATATATCTTTTAAATCATCGTTATGCAAGTGTATATATATTTATCGATACCTACCTTTATATATTTATCGATACTTACTTTTGTTCCATGTATTATTAAATCCGTATACTTTAACACATTTTTTTGCTATTCAAATATGCTTTGTATATATGTTTTACATAAAATTTAAGTTATTTTATATTCATTTGCACTAGTATATGTTTTTTTTATTTGCATACATTATTAAACCTACCTTTTATATATAGTCTTCTTTATATATATATATGAGTATGCTTTTAAGTCCATCACAATTTATAATAAAAGATAACTAAATCTTAAGTATGGTATTTTTTACAAGCAATTATTTCCAGTTTATTTATATACATAAAATTTATGTTAAAATCAATCCAAATTTTTTATATTCGCGTTTTAATTCCATGTTGTTTTTGTGTATAATTGCTTCAAATTTTTTTTTTTTTACATATACACACATACTCTTAATTTTTCTTTTGTAAATTATTTTAAACCCTAGCATGTATTATTTGATTTTTAATCCATCACTTTTAGTCCATTATTTTTGTGTTGTATTGATTCTATATTGTTCGGTATCTCATGTGTTAATTATCTTCACGTTATTTCTTGTATATTTGCTACATCGTGCTTGCTCGTTTATATGTCATCACATCAATTATTCTCCATGCATGATTGTAATCGGATTATGTTACTTAGGTTGGTTATATCCTTTTGGTTCGTTAATCGATTATGCGTACACATATTACCCTATTCATCGTTTTCTACTTGCTTTTTGAAACGTGGTTTCATCAAATCCAAATTTATGATTAGTTTCGTCTTATTTCAAATCAAATTAATACGTTTTAAGCTAGTTTCACAATTATTTAAATCAGAGGCGATATTCGATATTTGACAATTCGTGGAATCGTGCCCTAACGTGTTGGGTTGCAATTCCTCGTTTGCTTGAAGTAATCGAAGGTCCCTTCAAAATTTCACTCATATCTTTCAAAAACCCTTTAAAACGAAGGCAATACTCGGTGATTGACAATTTGGGAATCATGCCCTATCGTGCTGGGTTGTGATCTCTCGCTTGTTCAAAACAATCGAATATTCCTCTAGGTTTTCACTCATATTTATAAAAAACCTTTCAAAACGAAGGCGATGTTCGATGTTCGGCAATTTGAGAATCGTGCCCTATCGTGTTGGGTTGTGCTTTTTCATTTGTTCAAAACAATCAAAGACCTCTTCGAAATTTCACTTGTATTTTCTAAAGCGAAGGCAATATTCGGCGTTTGATAATTCGAGAATCATGCCCTATCGTGTTGGGTTGTGGTTTCTGGTTTGCTCAAAATGATCAAACATTCTTTTACTTTCTCGCTCATATTTTAAAAATAAATACTTAAAAACGAAGATGATGTTCAATGTTTGGCGATTTGAGAATCAAGCCCTACCATGCTGGGCTGCGCTTTTTCATTTGTCCAAAATAATCGAATATCTCCTCGAAATTTTTACACGTATTTTATAAAGTAAGGCAATGGTCTATATTTGGAAATTCGAGGAATCGTACCCTACTGTGCTGGGTTTTGATTTTTTCGTTGGACTAAATAGTTGAGTATCCTTCTGTAATTCTCAAATTATATACTTTCGGACATCGAAACAAGAAATTTTGGCAACCAACTCGGATTACTCGAATGTTATAAAAGGAACCACATTTCAAAAACATTTTTAATTCTAGACAAAAGGACAGTACTTAATCGATTTGGTACCAATTTTGGGCGTAGTGAGGGTGCTATCCTTCCTCATATGTAACCAACTCCCGAGCCCGTTTTCTCATATTTTCGTAGACCAAAATCGTTGTTTTAGTAAATCAAAAGTGTTTTATTAAAATGACCAAATTCTTAGGTGATCCGATCACACCTAAACAAAAAGATTGGTGGCGACTCCATACTTTTCTTTTCAGTCGATCCCCGTTTTTTCTTCTTTAAATTTAAAAATGGTTTCGACAGCTTGGCGACTCCACTGGGGACTCAACAAGAGAGTCAAGCCATAAGATTGATTATTTCCTGTCCTTTTGTCCGAAGTTGAAAATTTGTTTTGAAAAATCATGTTTCTTCCGAATGCATTTGTTTGTATGGTTGTTATAGTTCCGGTCCTGTAGAATAATACCGCATTGCATTGCATGACCACTGTGGTCACACCTTCTAAGTGGGAGTAAGAAACTATGCTTTCGTGAGGTTTTCACCTCCGCACGGGCTAGTAGATTACTCCCGGGGTACATCCGTACCTATGATTTCGTGAGATTTTCATCTCTGCATGGTCATAGGGAAATGTATCCCCCTGAACTGAACTTGATCTATATGAGCCTATAATGGGTGAAGATTGAGGAATCGGCTGGTTCGGGTACCTTATCTCTAGAACTAAATTGCATATAGTGAATCCCAGGAGCTATCCTTAGGTAGAGCCACGTCAAGCGCTAGCATTTACCCATATATGCGTTGTAATTATCGTTTATATGCTTGCATTCTGTCACTATTATTTGATGCTAACCTGTGTTTTGTTGTGATTGTGTTTTGCATGACATCGCATCTTAAAGGAGGTGTTGATTCATATTCAATTACTAAGATTAGAAAGTTTGACATGGAGAATGAATTTCTTAGTAAAGTAGAGGATAATGCGGCCGTTCGTGCATGGTCAGAAAAGCTACAATCAGAGAAAGGGGATAGCTTGGCAGAAGGATATGTATCAGAGTTGCAGGATTTCACTCGCATCAATGTAGTACAGAATGAGCTACAAGAGTTGAGAGACGTTTGGGCTAATTGAGACGAAGGGACCAAGCAGTTGTTTTATCAAAATTACGGCGATATATCCTACTTGCTAGATATTAAGGTAGACAAGCACCTATTCTGAGGTATGGTTCAGTTTTGGAATTTTGCTTATAAGTGTTTCACTTTTGGAGAAGTAGATTTAGTACCTATCAAGGAGGAATACACTGCCCTGCTCAGGTGTCCGAGAGTCCAGGTTAGAAAGGCTTATGCCAAAGTTTTTAATAGTCAGACCTTCGCGAAGAAATTGATAAAACATTTCAGGGATGAGCGAGCCTTGGGTCACTGCTTGGATTCAACAAAAAGGAGACAGCAAGTGTATCCCTTGGGAGAACGTGCGAGATTTGGTCTTGACCAACCTAGATAAAAGAAAGAGGGTTGATATCTTCGCCTTGAGCATCTATGGATTAGTAATTTTTCCTAAGGCTTTAAGGCACGTGGACGAAGCAGTAATTGATTTATTCGATCGTCTTGAGAAGGGAATTACACGTGTACCAGCGATATTGGCTGAAACATTTAGATCCTTGAGCACGTGTTGGAAGACAGGTGAGGGGCGGTTTATTGGATGCGTATAATTGTTGATGGTTTGGTTTCATGGGCACTTTTGGAAGGTAGATAAGATTTCTTATCGGGTCTTTTTCGAAAGTTATTCCCCTTTAAAGGAAGAGGCGGCCATATAAAGGAGAGAGGATATCTCGGAGGAGAAGTGGATGGAAATCCTCTAAAACTTCAAAGAGGAGGACATAAAATGGAGAGCTTATTGGATGGTTCCTGATGAGATCATGTACCGATGCGGTAACTTTGATTGGGTGCCACTGTTAGGAATTTGGGGTGCTACTGGGTATACTCCATTGCTTGCATTAAGGCAATATAAATCGAGATAGTTTGTACCCACGACCCACGGACTTGCCCATTGTGAATTCTCTTTCAAAGGCGCCTACTATAAGAAGAAAGTTTGGGAGTTATCCGACGCTTGGAAGCAAACTCGTTAGATGAAAAGGTTAGCTGTCGGTGCCATGATAGCACCCGAGTATGATGGATGGTTTAAGAAAAGAGTTAATGATAATGTTCCCAGGCCAAGCTTGGAAAATACTCGACCTACTATGGAACAATTACAAATCGCCCCGTCAGAATTGGAAATTATAAAGCAAGACTTCGAGAAGAAAAGTTCTGAGCTTGAAAAAAAGATCGAACAACTAGAGGAAGAGAAGATGCACTTAAGATTGGATGCTGATGTCCAGAGGTCAGAGGCTGAGAAGTAGAGAAAAGGGAAAACCAAGGCCGAAGAAGATCTAGACAGCTTAAAGACGGACTATAAGAAGTTACGCCTGTCTATGAGGACTGCGGGGTTAGGTAAGGCTTCCGAACAATGGTGCCATGAAATTCGAGAGGAAAAGACCAAAGCTGACCGATGGGAAAAGAAATTCCGAGAAGCTCAGGCACGAAACGAAGATTTGGAGAAGAGTCTGTCGGAAAGCAGAAATGAGCGAGAGGAATTAAGGGCTAGAGTGGCAGAACTCGAGAAGTCTTTATATCAGTACCGAAACCGCAACACTGCATTGGAATTAAGAGCAAGCTTGAGCAAAATAGAAGAAATGAAAGGAAGAATACAAGAGTTAGAGGCGTCACTGCAGAACTGTGAGATGCAGATCCAGTTTTTTGAGGTAAACGAGGATCATTGGAAGGAGCAGCTTCACCAAGTGCAAGACCAAGTCCGAAATAGGGATTACGTTATGGGGGAAGCCATAACTCAGACCCGAGAGGTTGTTGACTATCTACAGGCCTTGGCGGTACCAGCAAACGTACTGAGCATGAAGTACGAGCTAGAATCAGATCGGAAGCAGAAGTTAGCTTTACTGTTTAAGGAAATTAGGACTTTGAGCATTAGAGCAAAGTTTTACTTGTAACTCAACTTTATGTAAAAGAATTTTATTTTCTAGTGAAGTTTTCTAAAAAGGAATTGAATCAAAATTGATGCCTCCTTTGCATCCATGCATTTGCATTACATTACATCATATGCATTAAAGGCCATAAAAAGATTCTAATTAATTAAAAATGTTTCAGTAACCTGGAAACCAACGAAAATCTCCCAAATACACATCCCTACGGTACGAGGAATAAAACTGAAGCAATAGATAAAAAGCTAGAGAGACTGGAACAAATGCAGAAAGAGATACAAGAGCAGATGCAAGCACAAGTACAAGAACAATTAGCTAAAATCCAGCAAGAAATGCGGGACCAAATGCTGGAGTCGCAGAAAAACATGATGGAAGAGCTAACCCGATTGCTGACTAGTAGGCCAGACAAAGGGAAGGGCTCTGTAACTGATGTGGGAAATAACAATGGAGATTCCCTTACCCCCCTGGCTTTACCCCGGTGAACATCCAAGCGCAGCATGAGACACATACGCAAAGACCGTCTATTACTGAAGATCCTCTCTACCCCCTGGTTTCACCCCAATGAATGCTCCAACGCAACCCGAGCTACACATGCGAAGACCGTCTGTTACGACCAGGCCTCAACAATTTTAGGCCGATACCTCTATGCCAGTCAATTATCAAACGGGCTCAAGCTCTAATCCCGAGGATAACCCTATCTATCCCACCATCCCCGATTTGGATAATGTGGTGGAAGAAGAAAGAGTAAGAATAGGGCTCTCAAAAGAATTAGAGGATCATTGCAAATGGTTAGAGGAAAAGTTTAGAGTGATAGAAAATGCTGACTATCATAGTGGGATTGACGCCAAAGATTTAAGCTTGGTCCCAGACCTAGTCCTCCCCCCTAAGTTCAAAATCTCAGATTTTGAAAAATACAATGGAACTAGCTGTCCAGAGGCTAACATCACCATGTTTTGTCGAAGAATGGCAGGGTATGTTCATAACAAGCAATTATTAATCCATTGCTTCCAAGACAGTTTGGTCGGGTCCACGGCCAAGTGGTACAACTAACTAAGTCGTGCGCAAATCCACTCATAGAAAGACTTGGCACAAGCTTTCATGAAGCAATACGGCCACGTGACAGACATAGCACCCGATCGAATCACGTTACAAAATATAGAGAAAAAATAAAACGAGAGCTTCAGGTAGTACGCCCAGAGATGGAGAGAGGTGGCAACACAAGTTCAACCACCTCTATTGGAGAAAGAAACGACAATGCTCTTTGTCAACACTCTAAAAGCTCCATTCATCAACCACATGTTGGGAAGCGCTACTAAGAGCTTCTCAGACATAGTAATGTCAGGAGAGATGATAGAGAGCGCGATAAGATGCGGAAAGATTGAAACCGGGGAAAATGTTAAGAAGTCAGTCCCGAGAAGGAAAGAAAATGAGGTGAATAACATGAGTGTATACAATAAGAGTTATTCCAAGCCAGTCACCGTGAGCCAGCCCAAGGCAGTAACTACTAGCCATCAGAGCTCAGCAAGACAAGATGCAAACTCTAGACCTAACACGAAAAGAGTCCAGTTTACACCTATCCCAATGTCATACAAAGAATTGTATCAAAACTTATTTGATGCCCACGTAGTGTCACCCTTGTACTTAAAGCCTATACAACCCCCATTCTCGAAGTGGTATGACTCTAGTGCCCAATGTGAGTACCACACGGGGATAACAGGGCACTCGATCGAGAACTATACCGCATTTAAAAAGTTGATCGAAAGATTTATCCAAATGGGTATCGTAAAGTTCGACAACCCATCAGAACCCAACGTGGCAGGAAACCCATTGCCCGATCATGCTAATAAAGGGATAAATGCGATAGTTGAGAACGGGGGCAAAAAGATCAAGGCTTATATAGCGGAAGTAAAAACCCCGTTGAGATGGGTTTGGAAACAAATGATCGAAAGAGGTTTAGTCACACAAGATTCAAGAGAAAGGCCCGGAGAAGCAAGAAAATACTGCGAGTTTCACACCAACGAAGGCCATGACATCCAAGAGTGCGATAAGTTCAGGTCCATAGTACAAAACTTGATGGACAGTAAGGAGATAGAATTTTATGAAGAATTTGAAAGATCAAAAGAAGGAGAAGTTTACGCTTCAGAGGAAGGAACAACAGAAGGGGTCCAAAAAGTCAATCATCCTGTGGTGATCATTTCGCGACCCAGAAACAATGAAGCGGGAGTACCAATTGTGCCAAAAGTTATAATACAGAAACTCGTTGCTTTCCCTTACAAAGATAGCAAGAGCGTACCCTAGAATTACAGTTGCAACGTGACAATCCAAGGAATGGAAAACCCAGCTGGCATTTCGAAGGAAGGTCAAGATGAAGGCTTCTATACACGAGTGGAAGGCATTATACCCCGAACATAAAAGCAGAACCAACTAAAGGGAAATCCGTGATTTTTGAACAAGAAAAGAAAAAGACAACCAGATCTGAATCACCTGTCAATGAGCCTGCAACTGAGAAAGAGGCTAAAGAGTTTTTGAAATTCCTAAAGCATAGTGAGTACAGTGTGGTTGAATAGTTACACAAGCAACCGGCTCGCATCTCGGTGCTAGCTCTACTCTTGAATTCAGAGACATATCGGAGCGCGTTAATGAAGGTACTAAACGAAACTTATGTCGCGGACGATATCTCCGTCAACAAGTTGGACCGTCTCGTCAATAATATAAGCGCTGATAATTTTATATTTTTCAATGACGATGAAATACCACCAGGAGGAATAGGATTAACAAAAGCGCTACACATCACGACCCGCTATAAAGGACATACACTACCGGGAGTATTGTTTGACAACGGGTCTGCACTAAATGTCCTACCCCTGTCTACAATGAATAGGCTGCCAGTAGATAGTTCCCATATGAAGGTGTGCCAAAATATAGTGAGGGCGTTTGATGGCACTAAAAGGAGGGTAATGGGGAGGATTAAAATACCCCTTTTAATCGGTCTAAGTACCTACAAGGTAGATTTCTTAGTAATGGACATCAAGCTGTCTTATAATTACTTGTTGGGAAGGCCATGGATTCACTTAGCAGGGGCAGTACTGTCATCACTGTATCAAAAACTCAAATTTGTAACAGAGGGCTGATTAGTAACTATAAATGCAGAAGAAGACATCATCGCATCCGTTACCAGTGATACCCCGTACGTAGGCACAGACGATGAGGCAATAGAGTGTTCTTTTCGATCATTAGAATTTGTCAACGCTACATTCGTTATCGAAGGGAACAAGATCCCGATCCCTAAAATCTCCAAAACCACCAAGATGGGTTTGCAGTCGACAGTTGGGAAAGGAGCTGTGCTTGGAAAGAAGCTTGGAAGAAATCTACAAGGGAGGATCGAGGCACCCGTGCTCATAGACAAACGAGACCGTTTTGGCCTAGGGTACAAGCCAGACGCAAAGCAGAAGAAAAAAGAGATAGAGAAGAAACAAGAAAGGAGAAGAGCGCGTCTAAATGGAGAAGAGGTCAAATGGGAGCCAATGACCTTTCCTCACATATCTAGGACATTTGTGTCAGGAGGAACTATTTACGCTAGAGAAAGATCGACGAGGAAAGGGTCTACCGAAGAAATGTTGGGGAACTTGAGCATTAACGCCATATCCGAGAAAGAACAAGAAACGAAGATCATCTAAACATTTGCCCATACGAGCCTGGGAGCATTTTAAACAATTAGACCGCAGAAGAGATCCCTATAACCTTTAAAATTAATTCAGAGTAATGTCCGAAACAAGCCTGTTGCCCTAAGCCTAGGGGCAATAGGAATCCTTTTGTGAAATAGACTCTTATCCAATATTGTTATTTCAATAAAAATGCACTCTTGCGTACCATCTTGAGCAGACATTCTTTTATTCTTTCCTTTTCATTCATAATCATACCATACAAATAAATATTCTTAGATTCTTTTGTTCTTTGGATTTTTCTTCATTCTTATAATAGGTCCCCAGATATCAATGATATGAGTAACGTTGCTATTGACTCGGAGCCTCCTTTTGAGCAAGATATGTGTGCGGAGGATTCTCAGGATTTTGAAAATGACCGAAACTGTAACCTATCTCCAGATTTGTTAAGAATGGCAGAACAAGATGAAAAACAAATTCTGCCTCACAAGGAATCAGTGGAAATTGTGAGCCTAGGAGAAGGAAAAGGGGTGAAGATTGGAGCCTGTATCGCTGCAGAAACAAAATGAGATCTCGTTGAGCTGCTACAAGAATTTAAGGATGTCTTTGCATGGTCGTATCAAGACATGCCCGGGTTGAATACTGATATAGTGGTACACCGGCTCCCCATAAAGGAAGAATGCAAGCCAGTGCAACAAAAGCTTCGAAGGATGAGGCCTGATGTTCACTTGAAAATAAAAGAAGAGGTCACGAAGCAATTCGACGCCGGTTTCTTACAAGTGGTCAAATACTCTGAATGGGTAGACAATATAGTCCCAGTTCCTAAGAAGGACGGGAAAGTACGAATGTGCGTGGACTATCGAGATCTGAACAAAGCCAGCCCAAAGGATAATTTCCCACTGCCTTACATTGATACATTAGTGGATAACACGGCAGGTTACTCACTTTTCTCCTTCATGGATGGATTCTCGGAATACAATCAGATAAAGATGTATCCCGAAGACATGGAAAAGACCACATTCGTAACCATGTGGGGAATGTTTTGTTATAAGGTGATGCCATTCAGACTGAAAAATGCAGGGGCGACATATCAGAGAGCAATGGTAACTCTGTTTCATGACATGATGCACAAAGAGATTGAAGTTTACGTTGACGACATGATAGCGAAATCCAAGACAGAAAAGGAGCACATACAAGTCCTGAAGAAATTGTTCTTAAGGTTAAGAAAGTTTCAAATTAAGCTCAATCTCGCAAAATGTACCTTCTGAGCTAGGTCGAAAGTTGTTAGGATTCATAGTCAAGGAAAAGGGATCGAAATTGACCCGTATAAGGTCAAGGCTATACAAGAATTACCTCTACCACGTACTCAAAAAGAAGTTCGAGGTTTCCTAGGAAGGCTAAATTACATCGCTCGGTTCATTTCGCAACTGATAGAGAAATGTGACCCGATATTCCGCCTCCTTAGGAAACACAATCCAGGTGTATGGGATGAGGAGTGCCAAAGAACTTTCGATAAAGTCAAGCATTACCAGTCTAATGCCCCGTGATTGATGCCACCTTGCCTAGATAAACCACTCGACATCAGATTTGGCGGTGTTCGAGAACTCCATGGGGTGCGTATTAGGCCAACACGATGAGTCAGGAAGAAAGGAAAAGGCGATATACTACCTTAGCAAGAAGTTTACTGACTACGAGACAAGATATTCGCCAATCGAGAAATTGTGTTGTGCTTTGATCTGGACAACCCGAAGACTGAGACAGTACATGTTGTACCATACAACTTGGCTCATCTCAAAATTAGATCCTCTGAAGTACATAATGGAGTCAAACGCTTTGAACGGAAGAATGGCTCGCTGGCAAATTTTACTTTCTGAATTTGACATAGTCTACGTGAACCAGAAAGCTATAAAAGGAAATACGGTAGTAGACTTTTTGGCCAGTAGGGCTCTAGAAGATTATGAGCCTCTGAGTTTTGATTTCTCAAATGAAGATTTAATGTACGTTGCGACCATGGAAGAAGACTCCTAAAAAGATCATCCTTGGAGACTGAATTTTGACGGAGCTTCAAATGCTATGGGTAATAGAATCGGGGCAGTTCTGGTATCTCCAAACGGAGATCATTATCCCTTTACTAGTAAATTGAATTTTGATTGCACGAATAACATGGCAGAGTATGAAGCATACATCATGGGTATCCGTGCGGCTATTGAACGCAAAATCAGGGTGTTAGAAATATATGGAGATTCAGCACTAGTGATCTATCAGCTCAAGGGCGAATGAGAGACAAGAGACCCTAAATTAACTAATTACCGAAGGCTGGTCCTGGAACTAATTGAGGAGTTTGACGATGTCACTTTTTACTATCTCCCACGAGATGAAAACCAGATGGCTGACGCCTTGGCAACCTTGGCTTCTATGGTCAAAGTAAACAAGCAAGAGGAGGTGAAGCCTATCCAAATGAGAACGAGGCCCTGGCACATTGCTGCAACATTGACGAAGAAGAGGAAAAAGATGATCACCCTTGGTATCAAGATATAATACGATATGTATTGAATCGTGAATATCCAGACCAAGCGACTGAGAATAATAAAAGGATGTTGAGAAGGCTGGCTAGTGACTATGTCTTAGACGGCGAGATCCTGTATAAGAGGAGAAAAGATCAGGTGCTCTTAAGATGTATAGATGTTGTCGAGGCGAAGCAAATCTTAGAAGAGGTCTATGAGGGTGTCTGCGGAACACACGCTAATGGTTTCACAATGGCCAGACAAATCATGAGATTCGGGTATTATTGGTCTACTATGGAGGGGATTGCATCAACTATACAAAAAAAGTGCCATAAATGCCAAATCTATGGGGATAAGATTCATGTACCTCCTTCACCGCTCCATGTTATGACGTCTCCATGGCCTTTCTCGATATGGGAAATGGATGTCATCGGGACGATCTCGCCGAAAGCATCTAACGGGCATCGGTTTATCTTTGTGGTCATCGATTATTTCACTAAATGGGTAGAGGCCACCTCTTATGCCAACGTCACGAAATTAGCAGTCAGCAAGTTCTTAAAGAAAGAAATCATATGTCGATACGGGATGCCTGAGAGGATCATATCGGACAACGCGCTGAATTTAAACAACAGCATGATAGCGGAGGTTTATAGCCAATTCAAGATCAAACACCATAACTTGTCACCGTATCGTCCAAAGATGAATGGTGCGGTAGAAGCAGCAAATAAGAATATCAAGAAGATTATGGGAAAAATGACGGAGACTCATAGAGATTGGCACGAAAAATTACCATTCGCCCTTTATGCCTACCGAACATCAGTCAGAACTTCCACCGAAGTAACACCTTTCTCCTTGGTTTATGGAATGGAGGCTGTGCTGCCTATTGAGGTCGAGATTCCCTCTTTACAAGTGCTGTCAGAATTAAAGTTAGACGAAGTAGAATGGATCCAATCAAGGTACGATCAGCTGAATTTAATTGAAGAAAAAAGGCTGAAAGCTATCCGCCATGGTCAAATGTACCAAAAGCGAATGATACGGGCTTATAACAAGAAGGTTCGCCCTAGAGAATTCTGTGAAGGAGACCTTGTTTTGAAAAAGATTCTCCCCATTCAAAAGGACTTCAGAGGAAAATGGATGTCAAATTGGGAAGGACCTTATGTGGTGAAGAAAGCTTTCTTTGGAGGAGCTCTGATCTTGACTGAGATGGATGGCAAAAGCTTGCCTAACCCTGTGAATTCGGATTTGGTCAAGAAGTACTTTACCTAAAAAAAAAAAACGGAGAGGCCAAGGCGAAAACCCGCAAAAGGGCGCTTTGAGACCAAAAGGTTTTGAATTGAAAACCCAGGAATGGGCAATTCAAATCTTGATAAAAACATGGGGCATATAGTAATTTTGTCTTCTCTGATTCAACAAAAAAGAGGGATGTTACACCTTGGGGCATCGACAAAGTACTCTTGGTCTTCTAAACACATATAAATTTTCAAAGGGTCCTCAAGAAGTTTTAAGCAGAGAAGCCCATGCTGTGATATCTGGGGCAGTTGTTTTCACTTTTTGTTCATTCTGTATCTTAGCAACTTGTCATCTTGATTACCTTATTCGTTTCAAGGTTTTTCTCAATAAAATTTCATCTTGTCCATTGCTATAATCTTTTTCAAGCCTTCTTCATTGAAATAACGATTAATGGACTAACGACATTCGAAAAGAGTTCCGTACATCACTCCAAATTAATTTTAAATGATACAAGGACCTGAAACGGGACTAATTAGTTTGAATTACCCAAATGCAAAAGAACGTTAGGCAAGAATAACCTGAGTCCTTCAAGAGATACCAACTGGAGAGAAAGACTGATCGATGTGTCATTGTTAATGTCCCAATGAATAATGAGCAATGACACTTTAAGCCTTTCAAAACAGATCATTCTCATTCCTGCATTCATATATCATTCGTAACATATCTAGTTAGGAGCATCTGATTTATTTCGATCATAGCATCCTAATTATTTGACCTAAGCATCACATCTAGTCAGGAGCATTTGATTCGTCTTGATCATGGCATCCTAATCATAGATACATAAGACCGATTCTATAAGTGTTGCCTCCCTGAAGTTGCAGTGGAGCAGATCGAAGACAGCGAATCTTGTCTTCCTGAAGTTGCAGTGAAGTAGATTTAAGACACAAGCTTAACCCCCTAATCAGTAGGGTAACAGGCTGAATTTACAGATCTTAACCGCCTAAGCAGTAGGGAGACAGATCGAAGATAATGAGCTTTAACCCCCTAAGTAGTAGGGTAACAAGCCAAATTTACAAGCCTCAAACCCCTAAGCAGTAGGGTAGCAGGTTAAAATATAGATCTTATCGCCCTAAGCAGTAGGGAAATAGATCAAAGACGATGGGCCTTAAAACCCCTAATCAGTAGGGTAACAGGTTGGAAATCAAATATCTTCCCCCTAAAATGGCGTTGGAGTGGTTAAAAGCCACAGCAGAACTCCTTAAAGTTGTAGTGGAGTAGGCTGAAGTTACAAGTCTTATCTCCCTGAAGTTGCAGTGGATCAGAATGAATCATGGCAAATCTTATCTTCCTGAAGTTGCAGTGAAGTAGATTAAAGCCATTAACCCTATCTCCCTGATGATACAGTGGAGTAGGTTGAAGTTACAAGTCTTATCTCCCAGAAGTTGCAGTGGAGCAGATTGAATCATAGCAACTCTTATCTTCCTAAAGTTGCAGTGAAGCAGATTTAAATCACCATCCTATCTCCCTAAAGTTGTAATAGAGTAGGCGGAAGATTGTAGATCTTGTCTCCCTGAAGTTGTAGTGGAACAGATCGAAGACGGCGAGTCTTATTTCCCTGAAGTTGCAGTGGAATAGATTGAAGCTACAAGTCACAGGTCCTATCTCTCTAAAGTTGTAGCAGAGCAGGTCAAAACAAGCCTTATCTTCCTGAAGTTACAGTAGAGCAAATCAAGGCAAGTCTCATCTCTCTGAAGTTACAGTGGAGCGAACTGGAGAAGGGATGTCGAAGCTACTCGGAGAAAGGAAGCGTTAATAGAAGTCAAGATCCAACAGGTCTAGGCAAAATTGACCCTTTTATGTTCTTTGCTCTATTCCCGTTGTACGACGATGAGCAAAGAGGGGCAGCTGTACAGGCCCAATTTTGCCCGGCCCATGCAAAAACAAAACAAAACAAGATAAACCAAAAATAATAATAATAAGTATAAAACCCAAACAAAAATTTAATGTCCTATTACAGTCTAAATCATTACAATATTCACAGCCCAATTACATAATCTGACCCAAAACCCAATGACCCAAACTTAAAGCCCAAATTCAAAATACAAAACTAAACCCAGACCCAATACCCATCACAAGCCCAAATCAAAACAAGCCCAATAGGCCCATCCCCTTAATAGCCTCAAAAACCCTAGGTCACCCCCCTTTCAGTTTGCGCCGCAGCCAAGAAATGGATAACGCCTCCGCTCCAGTAGCATAGCCCTAGCACCGTACGACGTGCCAACTCTCGTACACACGCTAACGCCCAGCCCTGTGCTCCGTACCTGCAAAAGATAACAAATGAAAGCAGCAACAAGCCAATACGAAAGCAGAGGACAAAATTTTTTTTTCTTTAGTTATTCAGCTATAAAGCCTTTGATTCTCGATTGTAAAAAGAGGGGGCTCCTTTTTCTATATACACACATAATATACAAAAAAGAAGAGGAATCAAACACCGAGAATTTAAAGGTTGTTCCCTTTTTTATTTTTATGCCTCTATTTTCTGTTTTATTTTGAAATCTGTCATAAAAAACATAAAAAGAAAGCGAAAGAGAAGTTTACCTCGCGAATCCGCCGTGGACTCCTCCTTGCTTCATTGAAATCGAAGGTAAAGGAGATATCTCGAGGCTGAAAATTGTTTTCAAAAGGCAAATGCGCCTTGGAGATCTCCATCCCCTTCGTCGATATCGAAGGCGGAGAGAGAGCTTCGTAGCTAGAATCATCAAACCTTGGAGCCGAGTAGAAAGAAGGCTCCACCGTAGGCTATTATCCATCCATCATCTTGGTGGATTGAGGGTCGAATGGCGGCTGAATGAGGGCAAGCATCTAGGGTTTCGGTTTCCCCTGTCTGCTTTGCCAAAACACTCTGATTTTTGGACCGATTTTCCCTTTTAATTGAGGGCATAGAGTGACGCCATTTCAGGCTAAGTTCAATAGCCTTTGAAACGACGCTGTATGGACCTATTTGGCATGACCCGTGCGTGAGTGACCCGACCCGGGGAGGATCCACGTGCTTCCCATTAATGGGAAATTTGTGCTCTAGGTCCCTCCCCTTTCGCGCCGTGTGCAAATCAATTTATAATCGCCTTTCTTTTCCTTTTAAATTTCCCCCACAATTTGTTCTCATTTACAATCGAGTCCACACTTAAACGCTGCGTCGTGGGAGCCTTTATTTCCAGTTTAGGTCCCTACGCATTTGTGCGTTTTGCACTTTAGTCCTTTTTTGATTATTTTATTTATGAATTAGCTCATTCATTTTAATTGTATTTTAATTAGATCCCCTTTTTTATTTTTAATATTTCATTTCCTTTATAATTTCTCCTTTTTAATTATATTTTAATTAAGTCCCTCTTATTTTTTATTTTTCATTTCATGATTCATTTTTATTTTAAAGGCACATTAGATGTTTTTATCCTTGTCTTATGTTTTATATTTTAGGTTATTTTAACGCTTTTATTTTGTTTCTCTTTTCTTAAATCACTATTGTATTGTTTGCCTTTTATGCCATATTATTACAACATTTTGTATAATGCTTCGTAAGTATCTTTGTATATATTACTATTGTATATGTATATATATGCTCTATAATAAAGTTCATTCTATTTTATGCACATTATTAACCTTATGTCATTTTTTTTTGCACATAATTTCTTTTAGATTTATTCTTGTATTTCATTATTTAACCCTATGATTATATTTTTTAGCTATTATCATCATATGTATGTACTTTTGTGGACATCCGTATTTAATTTATATTATTAAACCCACGTATTTTTTTGTGCATGTTATTAATATTATATTATTTACACACATATGTTTTTCTTTAAACATATTCTTAGACTATATTACGTAATTCTTATAATATATCTTTTAAATCATCGTTATGCAAGTGTATATATATTTATCGATACCTACCTTTATATATTTATCGATACTTACTTTTGATCCATGTATTATTAAATCCGTATATTTTAACACATTTTTTTGCTATTCAAATATGCTTTGTATATATGTTTTACATAAAATTTAAGTTATTTTATATTCATTTGCACTAGTATATGTTTTTTTTATTTGCATACATTATTAAACCTACCTTTTATATATAGTCTTCTTTATTTATATATATATATATATATATATATATATATATATATATGAGTATGCTTTTAAGTCCATCATAATTTATAATAAAAGATAACTAAATCTTAAGTATGGTATTTTTTACAAGCAATTATTTCCAGTTTATTTATACACATAAAATTTATGTTAAAATCAATCCAAATTTTTTATATTCGCATTTTAATTCCATGTTGTTTTTGTGTATAATTGCTTCAAATTTTTTTTTTTTACATATACACACATACTCTTAATTTTTCTTTTGTAAATTATTTTAAACTCTAGCATGTATTATTTGATTGTTAATCCATCACTTTTAGTCCATTATTTTTGTGTTGTATTGATTCTATATTGTTCGGTATCTCATGTGTTAATTATCTTCACGATATTTCTTGTATATTTGCTACATCGTGCTTGCTCGTTTATGTGTCATCACATCAATTATTCTCCATGCATGATTGTAATCGGATTATGTTACTTAGGTTGGTTATATCCTTTTGGTTCGTTAATCGATTATGCGTACACATATTACCCCATTCATCGTTTTCCACTTTCTTTTTGAAACGTGGTTTCATCAAATCCAAATTTATGATTAGTTTCGTCTTATTTCAAATCAAATTAATACGTTTTAAGCTAGTTTCACAATTATTTAAATCGGAGGCGATATTCGATATTTGACAATTCGTGAAATCGTGCCCTAACGTGTTGGGTTGCAATTCCTCGTTTGCTCGAAGTAATCGAAGGTCCCTTCAAAATTTCACTCATATCTTTCAAAAACCCTTTAAAATGAAAGCAATACTCGGTGATTGACATTTTGGGAATCATGCCCTATCGTGCTGGGTTGTGATCTCTCGCTTGTTCAAAACAATCGAATATTCCTCTAGGTTTTCACTCATGTTTATAAAAAACCTTTCAAAACGAAGGCGATGTTCGATGTTCGGCAATTTGAGAATCGTGCCCTATCGTGTTGGGTTGCGCTTTTTCATTTGTTCAAAACAATCAAAGATCTCTTCGGAATTTCACTTGTATTTTCTAAAGCGAAGGCAATATTCGGCATTTGATAATTCGAGAATCATGCCCTATCGTGTTGGGTTGTGGTTTCTGGTTTGCTCAAAATGATCAAACATTCCTTTACTTTCTCGCTCATGTTTTAAAAACAAATACTTAAAAACGAAGATGATGTTCAATGTTTGGCGATTTGAGAATCGAGCCCTACCGTGCTGGGCTGCGCTTTTTCATTTGTCCAAATAATCGAATATCTCCTCGGAATTTTTACACGTATTTTATAAAGTAAGGCAATGGTCAATATTTGGAAATTCAAGGAATCATACCCTACTGTGCTGGGTTTCGATTTTTTCGTTGGACTAAATAGTTGAGTATCCTTCTGTAATTCTCAAATTATATACTTTCGGACATCGAAACAAGAAATTTTGGCAACCAACTCGGATTACTCGAACGTTATAAAAGGAACCATATTTCAAAAACATTTTTAATTCTAGACAAAAGGACAGTACTTAATTGATTTGGTACCAATTTTGGGCGTAGTGAGGGTGCTAATCCTTCCTCATACGTAACCGACTCCCGAGCCCGTCTTCTCATATTTTCGTAGGCCAAAATCGTTGTTTTAGTAAATCAAAAGTGTTTTATTAAAATGACCAAATTCTTAGGTGATCCGATCACACCTAAACAAAAAGATTGGTGGCGACTCCATACTTTTCTTTTCAGTCGATCCCCATTTTTTCTTCTTTAAATTTAAAAATGGTTTCGACAATTATTATGCACAATACTCTAAGTCATTCCTAGCCAACTCATCGTGTTTCATCCTTACGTAATTGTTAACAAATTGCCACGGTACTAAGCCAAGTTGCAGACCAATTCTTTTGACAGCTTGTTATCCACCTTGGAAGCCAGTTTTTTTGCCACCTTATCTCCATGCTTAGCCGACTTTAAAAGTCGGTTTGATTTCTAACAGTTACCAAGTTTTCGAAGAGAGAAAAAAATTCATGGAAGTGAGAGGAATTAAAGAAGAAGAAGCTCGGGCTGAAGTAGATATTTAGAATTATGTGTTCGGATATGCTAAAATAGCTGTCGTTAAATATACCATATGTTATTGAAAACTATAGAAGCCCCATGCCACTATCCGAGCTAGCCACTGCCCTCCGATGCGAACCGTCGCGTCTTCATCGCATTATGAGGTTCATGGTCCACTACCGAATATTCAAACAGGAACCCATCAACCACCACACAGTAGGCTTCTCACCGACGCCATTGTCTCGTCGTTTGATAAAAGGTGGAGAAAAACCCATGGTTGCTTTAGTATTGCTCGCGTCCAGCCCTCCTATATTAGCACCATGGCATTGTCTCAGCGCTCGAGTCCTTGAAACCGGCAATAATATCTCACCATTTGAAGTAGCAAATGGGAAAGATCTATGGAGCTACGCCGAGGCGAACCCCGACTTTAGCGAACTCTTCAACAACGCCATGGGTTGCGATGCCAGACTGACGGTGCAGGCGATAATCGGAGGATGTCCCGAAGTGTTCGACGGGGTCGAAAGCTTGGTCGATGTCAGTTGTGATAACGGGACTGCTTTGAGCCTTTTAGTCAAGGCATTCCCATGGATTCGAGGCATCAACTTTGATCTCCCTCATGTCGTCGCCGTTGTACCAAAATCCGATAGCATTGAAAACGTAGGAGGCGACATGTTCATGTCTATCCCAAACGCCGACGCAGCGTTTCTCATGGTTAGTACTTTTTGTCCCCTTCATTATATGGTCTTATACGATTAATCCATACACTGCAAATTGCAGTGGGTAGTACATGATTGGGACGACGAGGAATGCATTAAAATCCGAAAAAAAATGTCAAGAAGCCATTCCAGAAAATAAAGGGAAGGTTATAATCGTTGAAGCAGTTCTTGAAGATAAAGAAGGCGACGAGCTAGGTGTTGTAGGGTTGATGCTAGACGTGGAGATGATGGCTATTACTAATAAAGGGAAAGAGAGGACCTTAAAGGAATGAAGCTATGTTCTTCGACAATCTAGTTTTACACGATTCAATGTTAAACCTATACGTGCAGTTCAATCCGTCATCGAAGCTTATGTTTAAACAATAATGCTGTCAATCTTCAATTCTATCTCTGGAATAGTTTTGGATTGATTGCGAAAAATAATTAAAATAATATTCTTATTTTGATATCAGATAAGATATTTGAATCCTCTGTCAACTAAGCTTAGACATTATTGATGAATGTCAAGTTCTTGGGTTCCGTGTAGTAAAGTTTAAGTCTCGACATGCTTAATTAATTGTAACACGTGGATTATAGTTGAAATCATTTCGATTGTTAGTTTATTGTAGTTTATATTGATTCAATTTAACTTTATAAATGTTTAGAATATATTTTATTTATAAAAATTTTTAAAAAATAAAAATTATAAGTGTCAAAGTTCATAATGAGCTCAGTTAAAATATGACTTCTATTGTTATAATGTATCATATTTGATTAATTAGAATTAGAATAAATTTAATATAAAATATAATAGATTGAATTTTAAAATATATTCGGATTTAATCCATAATAAATCTCTCTAATATAATGTAATAGTATATTTCATTTTAGGTTGTAATTAGTTAAAGTTCGAATGAAATAAATTTTATAGTTTGAAAGCGGACATAAACGATTCGGGTAAATAATGTGATAGATGAGCATATAAATTTGGTCTCAAAAATGATAAATTAATAATATAATTTTTTTCAATTTTTTTGAAATTATAAAATTGGTATAATTTTAATTTATTTTTTAAAATTATTATTATTTTCTTAAAATATTTTTTTGAGTTAACCCTATAAACATATATACCACACAATTTTAGATAATATGAGATGATGAGCTTAATTATAATTAAATTTTTATTTTTGGTTATCAATTATAAAAAGTTATAAAATAGTCATTTAATTATTTAATTTTTTCAGTTTTAATTACCTTATCGATGACAGATTTTAAAATTGATAAAATAGCAAGTTTAACCTTTAATATTTATATATTGTGTCAAATTAGTCTTGATTCTAAAAAACTTAATCCTCAATATTGACACATTATGGTTTTTTTTTTTTTTTTTGTGCAACTTTGTTGTTTTTTGTGATCTTTTCACGTAAAAAGATAAAAATAAAATTTATTAGCTAAATTTGATTAAAAATATACAAAAAATAAAAACACCCAAAAATTCAAAATAATAATTTTCATCGTTTCTCATTCTTTTAAAATTAACTCTCAATGTCACAAAGAAAAAAAAATTGTAAAAGAAAAAATCAAATTACACCGTGTGTAAATGTTAAAGGTTAATTTTTTGGAATCAAAACTAAATTAACATTATATATAAATATTAAGGGTTAAAGATAATATTGTGCCAATTCTAAAAGCTATCACGTTAGCCAACCAGTGACAAAAAAGATAAAATCGAATAGTTAGGTGATCGTTTTGTAACTTGTCATAGTTGGGTGAAAAAAAATACTAATAATTAAGTGATCATTTTATAATTTTTTATAATTAAATGACCAAAAAATATATACAAATATATATTAATAATTCGATGATTAATAGTGTAATTTACAAAAAAAAAATAATGGATGATTGCCATTTTCACATCCACTTTTGCAATGGATTTTCGCAAATGTTTTCGAAAGCATATCAGATGATTTTTCAAAACAAATTATTTTAAATTTAGTTTGTAAATAAGTAAACTATCCCTTTTCAATTAGTTAATTCAACTGCATGTCTCTGAATAATTTTATAGAAAAAAATAAAATAAAATAAATAGATTTTTTAGAGAAAAAATAAGATTCCAATCAATTTTTTTTTTTTTTGAAACTTCGTGACTTCACCGTGTAATGAGATTCATGGTCCACAATCAAATATTCAAACTCAAAAGAAATTTTAATACTTTTATCATTCTAATAAATTATAATTTTGGTTCTTATTCAATGCCATCCATTATAATTGTGCAAAATCAAATCAATTTTAATCACTATAAGAACTAAAATTTTTATAACCGAATCGATGATCAAATTAATTAGTTACAGTTTAAATAATAGAATCATTAAAAATTTATAAAAATATAAAATATAAAATAAAAATTTTTTAATCTATTCGTACTTGTTCTCAAGTCAATCAATTTGATATTTTTCCTCTAATAGTTACTCCTATAAATCGGGGGCTTCGAAAAAACTTTTCATCCTCAAGAGTTGCTAATAGAGTTACTAGGTTTTCGAAGAGAGAAAAAAATCATGTAAGTGATAGGAATCGAAGAAGAAGAAGCTCGAGCTGAAGTAGATATTTGGAATTATGTGTTAGGATATGTTAAAATAGCTGTCGTTAAATGTGCCATTGAGTTTGGGATTACCGATGTTATTGAAAACTATGGAAGCCCTATGCCACTATCCGAGCTAGCCACTGCCCTCCGATGTGAACCGTCGCGTCTTCATCGCATTATTAGGTTCATGGTCCTACCGAATATTCAAACAGGAACCCATCAACCAACGCACTGTAGGCTTCTCATCGACGCCATTGTCTCGTCTTTTGATAAAAGGTGGAGAAAAACCTATGGCTGCTTTAATATTGCTCGAGTCCAGCCCTCCTATGTTAGCACCATGGCATTGTCTCAGCGCTCGAGTCCTTGAAACCGGCAATAATTTCTCACCATTTGAAGCAGCAAACAAGAAAGATATATGCAGTTACACCGTGGCTTGCATTGCTAGACTGATGTTGCAGGCGATAATCGGAGGATGTCCCGAAGTGTTCGACGGGGTCGAAAGCTTCGTCGATGTCGGTGGTGGTAACGGGACTGCTTTGAGCCTTTTAGTCAAGGCATTCTCATGGATTCGAGGCATCAACTTTGATCTCCTTCATGTCGTCGCCGTTGCACCAAAATCCGATAGCATTGAAAACGTAGGAGGCGACATGTTCATGTCTATCCCAAACGCCGACGCAGCGTTTCTCATGTTTAGTACTTTTTTTCCCCTTCATTATATGGTCTTATACGATTAATCCATACATTGCAAATTGCAGTGGGTATTACATGATTGGGACGACAAGGAATGCATTAAAATCCTAAAAAAATGTCGAGAAGCCATTCCAGAAAATCAAGGGAAGGTTATAATCGTTGAAGCAGTGCTTGAAGAAGATAAAGAAGGCGACGAGCTAGGTGTCGTAGGGTTGATGATAGACATGGCGTTGATGGTTTATACTAATAAAGGGAAAGAGAGAACCTTAAAGGAATGGAGCTATGTTCTTCGACAATCTGGTTTACGCGATTCAATGTTAAACCTATACGTGCAGTTCAATCCGTCATCGAAGCTTATCCTTAGAAAACAAAATCTATGGCTCTTCACAGTTGTTCGTCCACTACTACAATAAAAACTTTGTTGCATGATAAATATTTTAGTTTTGCCCTTTGATTAGTAATTTGGCATTTTGCACATTAGTTTCTAAAAACTTCAGCTTTAGGGTTGGTTAAATCTTGGTTTTGACTGGTTGTATTTCTCTTTATTCGAATCAATATATTAACTGATTTCATCAGTTTAAATAATAATAATATCGATCTTCAATTTTAACTTTAGAATAGTTTTAGATTAATTAAAAATAATAATTAAATTACAACCATTATTTTGATGTCGGATAAGACATTTGAATTGTCAGCCAAGTAGGTTTTGGTATAGGTTGAGACTGTGAGCTATATATACAAAAGTTTTAATTCTCGCAGTTGTTGTATGTGTGTTTTAATTCAATTTTTTCAGTTCTTATTATATTTCTAGGTTATATTGATTCAATTCAACTTTATAATTGCTTAGACACGTGTAATTATACTATTTTCTACTTATAAACTTTTTCAAAAAAAAAAAATTCAAAAAATCTAAGTTCATAACAAGCTGGGTTAAAATGACTTGTGTTGTTTATAAGTATAAATATAATATAATTTACTTTAAAAAAGTTTAGTGTAAGTTATAAATAATACATATTTAATCAATTAAAATTAGAATCAACTCAATATAAAATTTAATAGATTGAAAATTAAAATATATTCAAATTTAAATTATAATAAAATTGGAAAAAACTCCGATATAATATATTAATATATATATATATATATATATATATATATATATATATATATATATATATATATTTCATTTTAAATTGTAATCAACTAAATTTGGGATGAAATAAATCTTATAATCTAATAGGGGACATAAAAATTAGGGCAAATAATTTGATAGACATTAATAAACATTATGGATGAAGTTGAGCATGTAATGGATTTGGTCTAAAATATGATAAATTAATGATATAATTTATTTAAATTTTGTGAAATTATAAAATTAATTTGATTTTAATTTTAAAAAATTATTATTATTTTCTTAAAATATTTTTTTGAGTTGACCCTATAAACATATATACCACACAATTTTAAATAATATGAGATGAACAATTGTTTAGTGGGGCACTAGATCGGTTTATGGGTCGAGTCACCCGGCTTGGCCCGAAGGCCACTCAAAATGTGGTAGAGTTTGGGAAAAAATATAGGCCTGAAAAATGGGCTTTGACAAAAAAATAAGGCCCGTTTAAAAAATGGGCTAGGTTTCGGGTAAGATATTTTGGCCCAGCCCAAATTCACTAAAGGACAAAAAAAAGTCTACTTTTTTTTTAATGTTGTGTTCTTATTGTTTTCTCCCTATTTTGCTACCATTTTACTAATATGTTGCAACTATTTTGTTGTTATTGTTTAGATATTGTATAAAACTTATTTTTTTATTATTTTAGAGGTATTTGCTTGTTAAGTTGCATCTATCTTAGTGTTATTTAAGTATTCATATTTTTTAAAATTTATTTCCAATATATTAGGAAATATTTATTTTGATGTTTTTAGTATTTTTGATGTATTATATATTTTTTAAAATTATATAAAAATTAATATGGGCAGGCTGGGTTGAGCCCGGGTTTTAGCATTTTTATTCGGGTCGGGCCCGGGCCTAGCAAATGGGCCTAAATTTTTAGTTGAGCCGGGCGTAGCCCATGCACACCTCTATGGGGCACGAATTATATTCAACATTTATGTGCACAATTTGTTTGTTTACCGAAATGAAAAATATATATTAATAGTAAATTAATTAATAGTAAATTTTATTTTTATCACTTAATTATGAAAATTTATAAACCACTCAATTATTTAATTTTTTTCGTTTTTAGTCAACCAGTAGGCTAGCGATGCAGTTTTTAAAATAGGCATAATAGCAACTTTAACCTTTAACATTTATATATTGTGTCAAATTAGTTTTGATTCTAAAAAACCTATCCCTCAACATTTACACATTGTGTAATTTGATTTTAGTTTTTTTTGTAGTTTTGTTGTTCTCTATGATCTTTTCACCTAAAAGCAAAAGATCAAATTTATTAGCTAAATTTGATTTAAAATATACAAAAAATGAAAACACCCAAAAATCCAAAATGAAAAGCAAAGCTACAAAAAAAAGGATCAAATTACACCATGCGTAAATGTTGAAGGATAACTTTATTTGGAATCAAGACTAAATTGACATATTATATAAATATTAAGGGTTAACGTTGCTATTGTGCCAATTTTAAAAGCAACCATGTTAGCTAGCTAGTGACAAAAATAAAAGACAAAACAACATAGTTAAGTGTCTGTTTTGTAACTTGTCATAGTTGGGTGATAAAAAAATACTAATAATTGAATGGCCATTTCATAATTTTTCATAATTGAATGACAAAAAATATATTTAAATACATAAATATATCATATTACCAATACTAAATGCACTCCAAATCTACAATATAACTGATGAAGTAATGAATTGCGGATATTAAAATAAAACATATAAAAAAATTACTGAACTTTTGGTTTAGTGGTAATTTCAAGGTTTTACTAATTTAATTTATGTGGGTTTTACTAATTTGCGTTAATTTTTGTTAAAATAAAAAGACTAAAGTACCTCAAATAATATAACTTATTTTAAATATGTAATGACATCTCTGTAATTTTCATAATTGAATTGGCATCTAATTGGTTAATGATACAAACTCAGTCAAAAACTTAAAATAATAGTACAAATATTAAAATTTATATAGATATATAATAATAGTTAAACAAAACATTATTGGTAAAGGTCGAGGTTTTGGGCCGTGTGAACCAAAGCTTAATTCTTATTATGCGTAATTGTCATATGTGGATTTCTGTTCAAATTATTCCAATTCTTAATCTATTTGTAATTTATATTGGTTTGATTCAATTTTAAAATTACATGCTATATTCTACTTGTAAACTTTATAAAAAAAATCGAAAAATTTGGAATTGATAATATGCTATATAAAATACGACTTATGTTGTTATAATTGTATTTTAATTTTTCAAAAATTATTAGTATTTTGAGTTGGCCGCTATGGTCATTTATACCACACAACTTTGGATTATATGAGATGATGAGCTGTTTAGTGGGGTACTAACTATATCGAAATTTTATGAGACAGTTTCTCTATTTAGTGGGGCACTAATTTTGTGATTTTGTTTGATTCCACAGTGTACGATTTTATTATACTCTTTCCTTATTTTTTCTTAACCATTAAATTAATAATTTATTTTTATCTTAATTTTTTAAAATTTTAATTAAAATTTTTAGTTCACTAATTTAATTTTGTCTAACTCAATTTTTAAAATGTAACAGAAATTAATCGTATAAAAACTAAATATATAAAATACTATTGAAGTAAATTATGGTAAAAGTTAACCAAATCTAAGGTAGATATACTATTTGGTATACCTCAAATAATTGGACTGTACTTTTTTGACCAAATTAATCTAATAATTTTTTTGGGTAGGAGCATATCTGACAAGATATTTTCAAATTCAAGAACTGTGACCTAGTTCAAACCAATACCTTTGCTTCTATAAATCGTAGCTTCATAGTCAAGATTTGGGCATACAGTTACCAAAAGTTCTCAAATAAAAAAAAATAAAAAATAAAAAAGGTTGAGATGGGAGATATGGAAGTGACAATAAAGGAAGAAGCTAGAGCTGAAATAAAGATTTGGAATTATGTGTTCGGATATGCTAAAATAGCTGCCGTTAAATGTGCCATTGAGCTTGGGATTGCCGATGTTATTGAAAACTATGGAAGCCCTATGCCACTATCCGAGCTAGCCACTGCCCTCCGATGCGAACCGTCGCGTCTTCATCGCATTATGAGGTTCATGGTCCACGACCGAATATTCAAACAGGAACCCATCAACCAACACACTGTAGGCTTCTCATCGACGCCATTGTCTCGTTGTTTGATAAAAGGTGGAGAAAAATCCATGGCTGCTTTCATATTGCTCATGTCCAGCCCTCATTGCTTAGCACCCTGGCATAGTCTTAGTGCTCGAGTCCTTGAAACCGGCAATAATATCTCACCATTTGAAGTAGCAAATGGGAAAGATCTATGGAGCTACGTCGAGGCGAACCCCAATTTTAGAGAACTCTTTAACAACGCCATGGGTTGCGATGCTAGACTGACGGTGCAGGGGACAATCGAAGGATGTCCCGAAGTGTTCGACGGAGTCGAAAGCCTGGTCGATGTCGGTGGTTGTAACGGGACTGCATTGAGCCTTTTAGTCAAGGCATTCCCATGGATTCGAGGCATCAACTTTGATCTCCCTCATGTCGTCGCCGTTGCACCAAAATCCGATAGCATTGAAAACGTAGGAGGAGACATGTTCATGTCTATCCCAAACGCTGACGCAGCGTTTCTCATGGTTAGTACTTTCTTTCCCTTCATTATATGGTCTTATACGATTAATCCATACATTGCAAATTGCAGTGGGTATTGCATGATTGGGACGACGAGGAATGCATTAAAATCCTAAAAAAATGTCGAGAAGCCATTCCAGAAGATAAAGGGAAGGTTATAATCGTTGAAGCAGTTCTTGAAGAAGATAAAGAAGGCGACGAGCTAGGTGTCGCAAGGTTGATGCTAGACACGGCGATGATGGTTATTACAAATAAAGGGAGAGAGAGGACCTTAAAGGAATGGAGCTATGTTCTTCGACAATCTGGTTTTACACGATTCAACGTTAAACCTATACGTGCAGTTCAATCCGTCATCGAAGCTTATCCTTAGAAAAAAAAAAAATTGTATGGCTCCTCACAGTGGTTCATCCACTACTACAATAAAAACTTTGTTGCATGAGAAATGTTTTAGTTTTGGCTAAAAACATCAGTCTTTTGTTGGAATCAATAAATCTTGGTTTTGAGTGGTTTTCTTTAAAATCATTCTGCTGGAATCAATATATCAATAATTTATATTTGTATTTTTATTTTTCAAAAATTATTATTATTATTATTATTTTCTTAAAATATTTTTTAAGTTGACCCTATAAACATATATACCACACAATTTTAAATAATATGAGGTGATGAGCTGCGTCTGATTTTTGGGTAACCATGTCCTAAAAAGAATAATCCTGTGTCTGATTTTGTGCAGAGAGATTAGATTCCAGGGCACCATAGAAACGAATAGGATAGGGAAATGTCTGAAGTTCGTTGGGTGGTGGGGAAATGTATCCCTGCTTTTCATTGAATGCTTCCCCAAAAAAAAAAAAAAAAAACCATCAATCCCACTATCACACACATACACACAATACCACATAAATAAAATAGTGGGCAGCAAAAGCGAAAGGCATGAAAAATGAAAGAAGGGGCTCCAACTCAGGTCTCTAGATTAATTGCATTTTTTTAAAATTTTTAAAATGTAATAGAAATTAATCAATTTAAAAAGTATAAAGATTAAATCTATAAATTACTATTGAAGTACATTATAATAAAAGTTAACCAAAATCTAAGTTACATATACTATTTGGTACACCTCAAATAATTGCACTGTAATTTTTTGACCAAATTAATCTAATAATTTTTTGTGGGTAGGTGTAACACCCTGATTTTGGGCCTAGTAGGAATAGTGATGTCGGGACCACAAATTCGAGATAGAAATAATTATTTTATGATTATTTTGAGGTCTATTATATGATTGCATGATTGTGTGAAAATTTCGTGAAGAAATTCTATGCATAAAGTGCTTAATTTGAAGTTAGGGACTAAATTGAATAAGTTGCAAAACTTGCATTCTAGAAGTTTCTAGTATGAAATTGCTTTAAAATATTAATTAGGAGGTCTTAAATAGAAATTTGACCAATTTCTAAGTCATGGACAAAAATTGGACATGGATGGAATTTTTGAAAGTTTAGTAAGTAAGGGCATTTTGGTCATTTGGATATTAAATGAAATAAAATGGGAAAAATCAAGCAAAAATCCATTCATCTTCTTCATGTTGCTGCCGAATTTTACTTGCTACCACAGCTAGGGTTTCTTCAACTTCTAAGCTCAATAGTAAGTGCATTCAAGCCCTGCTTTTAATGTTCTTTACATTTTTAAATCCTCGTAGCTCTCAGTTTACCTATTTCTCCCAATATTTTGAGCTAGGGTTTATATTTAAAAATTTACCCATGGATGATATGCATGAATTTTGATGTTTTATGGTAGAATATGAAGTTTGAGATTGTATTAAACAACTTTTGCTAAGTGATTTTTCGTAAAAACGAGTAAAACGGCATAATCGGTAAAAATATCTATTGTTCATAACTATGTGTTAGAGTGAGAATTTGATGTTGCCATAGAAGGGAAAAATGATCAGTATGTCATAAAACATAAGAAAATAGGATGAAGTTTAATTTTCGAGTCTTGGGGCAAAAGTGCAAATATGCAAAAGTTTAGGGGTCAAAATGCAAATTTGTAAAAATATGATTTTTAGACCCATATGAATAGTGTGATTAATTATTAGGCTAAATCTGATATTATAGATCAATAAAGGCGTGGAATCGATCTCGAACGGGGGAAGGAAAATGTTTTGGACTAAATTGCAAAATTTCCATATTTTGCACCGAGGTAAGTTTGTATGTAAATAATACATTAACTTCATTTACATTTTTATATTTCAGCCTATTATATATTTTAGCCGATTTTGAAGCATAAATTGATTATTGGAAGAATGGAAATAAGTAATAGAGAGAGAAATCCCGGTTGAACATTCGGAAGAATTGAATAATATAGATGGAGTGTAGCTAGGTCACATGTACAATGCCGAGTGCACATCATGTGTACAAGAAAGCTACGCGATACTATGTAGTAGCTAGGTCACATGTGTAATACGGGAAGTATCCCATGTAGACAAGAGAGCTACGGGAGAGATAAATGTAGCTAGGTCGCATGTGTGATTCCAAGTGTAGGACACCATGTAGACAAGAGAGCTACGTAATAAATTGGCTAGGTCACATGGGTGGTACTAAGTGTTCACCATGTGTACAAGAGAGCCGAATTATATGAAATATGATGGTGGAGTCAGTCTTTGAAACCATCAAGTATCGGGAATTGATCTGAATTGTTCAACGGGATGGCTTTATGGTGACATTATAATTATGGACCTATACTTGTGATGTATGAAATGTGGTGAAAATGAATTGTGATATGCATGATAAAATGAGATTAATATAAAGAAAGTGTGAAAGAGTGAATTAGCAATAATACTGTTTTGGACAGACGCAGTGTCGTGAATTTGAAAAATCACCAAAAATAATAGGAATTTAATTAGAGGCTGAATGAGATATGAATTTAAAGCTTAATGAGTCTATTTTCATGTAAGAGAAACAGAGCAAGTAAAGGAATCTTATATTTTGAGAAATTTATATTTTTGTGATACCTATTCAGAATGACTGCATGATCCTCTGTTCAGAATTTAAAAATTCACCATAAATTGTAAAGAAACAATTAGGAGTTGTACCATACATGTATGGAATCCTTATTGAGCCTAGTTTGATAAGAAACAAACAGAATAGTCATTGAAACTCTGTATAGAAAGATATCTGAATCGTAATATACGGGAGTCAGAGTGGCCAAATCCTGAAATAGGGGAGACTTTAACTAATAAACTGTACTAATTGGCTTGACCAAAAATTATAGAAAAAAATTAATGAATAGATATATGAGTCTAGTTTCAAGAAAAATTTACGGAATTAGATTTCGAGTTTCGTAACTCGAGTTATGATTTATTTAGTGAACATGATGGAGGAGAGACAGCTTGACCAAAGTGGAATAAATAGTGAAATTAAAAGTAGATACACTTGAGTTATTATGTAATCATACTAAATTCTTTATTCATTATTTACAAACTTGCTTACTAAGCGTAAAGCTTACTTCCTTCTTTCCATTTTTTTTAGTTTGTTAGGTCAGCTCAGGGGTTGGAGATCGTCGGAGGCAGTATCACACTATCAAGCCATTATCCTTGGAGTAATGGCTAGTATATGTTAAATATTTTCATGTGAGTGGCATGTATAGGAAGTTTGTTTCATGTCATGTATTATTATTATGATTTGGGTTACGTATTGGCCTACATTGAGCTTTTGTATTTGGCCATGAGATGTGGTCTTTATTCATTGTGGTTTGTAAGTTTAAATTTTGGGCAGAACTTGGTGACCCGATTTTATATGTTTGTGAATGTTTAAGTCCAGAACGCCGAACCCTGTCCCGGAGTCGGATACGGGTGAAGGGTGTTACATTTAGTGGTATCAGAGCTATGGTTTAGTCGGTTCTCGGACTAACCTAGCATGTGAAAAAGTCTAGCTATATATGCCACGGATCTATGATAGTGTGATGTCTTCTGACGCGTATGAGAACCGTCTTGTTTAGACAGAGGTACTCTCCAACCGAGCTGCACCGACCATGTTTAACGTGATGCAAGGGTAATTGAGTAAATTACAATTATAATAAGTTTAGATTCAGAAAGGTACGAATAAAGGTTTATAATATTTTAATACGAATAAAAATGTCATTGTCCTGGTTGGACGTTGAATGTTGATGAATGTCAATGATATTTTTTTTATGAGATAAAGGATTATAATGAAATGAAATTATCTATGTTAAATTGTTTGGATTGAATTATATGATTGTAAGGATATGTATATAATGATGCACGAAATGAAAGTTGTGACTATGATGCAAATAACTATGTTTGTTTGGCCCTTATACGATGTCATGAGTATAATTTGTTTGAGTAAATGAATGGGTAAGTAAAGCTATCCAGAAAACATAGAATGCATGTATATGTAGACTTGTCTAAATAGCATAACTGGAAAATTTGGTGTAAACCAATATGAATGATGCATTACCTGAATGAATGACATGATTTTGACGATGTTGCTATGATGATGAAAGTTGTGTTATATGTGTATGTATAAGAAAGACGAGTCAGAGGCCCTAGAACCCCTCCCTCTTATTAAAGTGGTGCTTATGATTGAATTTCATGAGATCCATACTGAATAAGTTCCCGCTTGAAAATTCAAAGAGAGTTCAGTGATAGAATAATTATAAGTATAATTAGAGATTAAGAATGAATTGATAAGTAAAGACAGAGCTAGAAAAGTATCAGGTTGCCATAAAGATTATTGGAATTATACACTGTTCCAGTTAGAGAAGAAATTTACTTTGGTAAATCGAATTACTCAGGTATAAGGTCGAGAAAAGTGTAAATCAAAATTTATTCAGAACTGGTCTTCTTTAGCGAAAGGTCTAATATGAAATTTGTGATGACAGAACTAGTTGTGGGAAATAATATTTGAAATCTATAATATCTGAATGTGACAATTACGGCTGGACAAATTTTGGCATTAGGATTTTTTTTAAATTTCAGTGTAAGGATTTGACAACAGTAAAGACATAAGTGATAAAAGTGCGAGTCTCAATCGATATGGTGGATTACTTCTCTCAAATAAGTCAATAATAATTAATGACTTCAATTGAGATATTTTGGTTACTTGAACTAATGCAATTGAGATGGTTTTAGTTAGCGTAATGAATGAATAGTAAAAGATTACTGGAAATGTCATTCACTGGTGATTAAGATCAACTCGAGTGTTCAATCAGTGTGAATTATTTATTTGAAATATTTCATGTGACAATTATGTCAGGATTATTTTTCTCAAGTCTGATAATAGAATTTCATTTCAGACGGATAAAAGGCAAATATTCGAACGAGAAGTGTATATCTCTTAAAAAATTATATGAGTAAAAACCACTACGAATGATGAGGTTTTCGTTTCGTGAAAGCTGAAAAGTTTATTACATGTTGGTAAAGTTTGAACATATGAGAATATTGTTAATCGGAATATCCGAAATGGACTAGTCTGTATTGAGTAAAGACTTCCCGATTTTTTTAGTAATGTAATCGTTGTATGAATTGTGATGTGTTTCAAGACAATAAGGTAATGTGATAGTATAGAGCATTCGATGCCACAGAGAATCTGAATTGTTAATGGGGTTAAAGCCGAGCATCAGAATCTACCAGAATTATCTTTGCTAGGATTGATATTAGGATGGAAATGAGAAATTAAAGAGATGTATTGGAGGCATTGCCTGAGTTAAGGTACTTTATTATTGAGTATGAGATTGAGGAATCTAAGTGAAGACCACTTTTTCGGTAAGATTTTCGGGGACGAAAATCCCTAAAGGGGGGAAGAGTTGTAACACCCTGATTTTGGGCCTAGTCGGAATAGTGATGTCGGGACCACAAATTTGAGATATAAATAATTATTTTATGATTATTTTGAGGTCTATTATATGATTGCATGATTGTGTGAAAATTTCGTGAAGAAATTCTATGCCTAAAGTGCTTAATTTGAAGTTAGGGACTAAATTGATTAAGTTGCAAAACTTGCATTCTAGAAGTTTCTAGTATGAAATTGCTTTAAAATATTAATTAGGAGGTCTTAAATAGTAATTTGACCAATTTCTAAGTTATGGACGAAAATTGGACATGGATGGAATTTTTGAAAGTTTAGTAAGTAAGGGCATTTTGGTCATTTGGATATTAAATGAAATAAAATGGGAAAAATCAAGCAAAAATCCATTCATCTTCTCATGTTGCTGCCGAATTTTACTTGCTACCATAGCTAGGGTTTCTTCAACTTCTAAGCTCAATAGTAAGTGCATTCAAGCCCCGTTTTTAATGTTCTTTACATTTTTTAAATCCTCGTAGCTCGGTTTACCTATTTCTCCCAATATTTTGAGCTAGGGTTTATATTTAAAAATTTACCCATGGATGATATGCATGAATTTTGATGTTTTATGGTAGAATATGAAGTTTGAGATTGTGTTAAACAACTTTTGCTAAGTAATTTTTCGTAAAAACGAGTAAAACGACATACTCGGTAAAAATATCTATTGTTCATAACTATGTGTTAGAGTGAGAATTTGATGTTGCCATAGAAGGGAAAAATGATCAGTATGTCATAAAACACAAGAAAATAGGATGAAGTTTAATTTTCGAGTCTTGGGGCAAAAGTGCAAATATGCAAAAGTTTAGGGGTCAAAATGTAAATTTGTAAAAATATGATTTTTGGACCCATATGAATAGTGTGATTAATTATTAGGCTAAATGTGATATTATAGATCAAGAAAGGCGTGGAATTGATCTCGAACGGGGGAAGGAAAATGTTTTGGACTAAATTGCAAAATTTCCATATTTTGCACCGAGGTAAGTTTGTATGTAAATAATACATTAACTTCATTTACATTTTTATATTTCAGCCTATTATATATTTTAGCCAATTTTGAAACATAAATTAATTATTTGAAGAATGGAAATAAGTAATAGAGAGAAAATCCCGGTTGAACATTCGGAAGAATTGAATAATATAGATGGAGTGTAGCTAGGTCACATGTACGATGCCGAGTGCACATCATGTGTACAAGAAAGCTACGCGATACTATGTAGTAGCTAGGTCACATGTGTGATACGGGAAGTATCCCATGTAGACAAAAGAGCTACGGGAGAGATAAATGTAGCTAGGTCGCATGTGTGATTCCAAGTGTAGGACACCATGTAGACAAAAGAGCTACGTTATAAATTGGCTAGGTCACATGGGTGGTACTAAGTGTTCACCATGTGTACAAGAGAGCCGAATTATATGAAATATGATGGTGGAGCTGTGTGCTGAAACCATCAAGTATCGGGAATTTATCCGAATTGTTCAACGGGATGGCGTTATGGTGACATTGTAATTATAGACCTATACTTGTGATGTATGAAATGTGGTGAAAATGAATTGTGATATGCATGATAAAATTGGATTAATATAAAGAAAGTGTGAAAGAGTGAATTAGCAATAATACTGTTTTGGACAGACGCAGTGTCGTGAATTTGAAAAATCACCAAAAATAATGGGAATTTAATTAGAGGCTGAATGAGATATGAATTTAAATCTTAATGAGTCTATTTTCATGTAAGAGAAACAGAGCAAGTAAAGGAATCTTATATTTTGAGAAATTTATATTTTTGTGATACCTGTTCAGAATGACTGCATGATCCTCTATTCAGAATTTAAAAATTCACCATAAATTGTAAAGAAACAATTAGGAGTTTTACCATACATGTATGGAATCCTTATTGAGTCTAGTTTTATAAGAAACAACCGGAATAGTCACTGAAACTCTGTATAGAGAGATATCTGAATCATAATATATAGGGGTCAGAGTGGCCAAATCCTGAAATAGGGGAGACTTTAACTAATAAAATGTACTAATTGGCTTGACCAAAAATTGTAGAAAAAAATTAGTGAATAGATATATGAGTGTAGTTTCAAGGAAAATTTACGGAATTGGATTTCGAGTTTCGTAACTCGAGTTATGATTTATTTAGTGAACATGACGCAGGAGAGACAGCTTGACCAAGGTAGAATAAATAGTGAAATTAAAAGTAGATACACTTGAGTTATTATGTAATCATACTAAATTCTTTATTCATTATTTATATACTTGCTTACTAAGCGTAAATCTTACTTCCTTCTTTCCATTTTTTTTTAGTTTGTCAAGTCAGCTCAGGGGTTGGAGATCGTCGGAGGCAGCATCACACTATCAAGCCATTATCCTTGGAGTATTGGCTAGTATATGTTAAATATTTTCATGTGAGTGGCATGTATAGGAAGTTTGTTTCATGTCATTTATTATTATTATGATTTGGCTTATGTATTGGCCTACATTGAGCTTTTGTATATGGCCGTGAGATGTGGTCTTTATTCATTGTGGTTTGTAAGTTTAAATTTTGGGCAGAACTTGGTGACCCGATTTTATATGTTTGTGAATGTTTAAGTCCAGTAACGCCTCGAGCCCTGTCCCGGAGTCGGATATGGGTGAAGGGTGTTACAGTAGGAGCATGTTTGACAAGATATTTTCAAATTCAAGAACTGTGACCTAGTTCAAACCAATACCTTTGCTTCTATAAATTGTAGCTTCATAGTCAAGATTTGGGCATACAGTTACCAAAAGTTCTCAAATAAAAAAATAAAAAAAAAAGTTGATATGGGAGATATGGAAGTCACAATAAAGGAAGAAGCTAGAGCTGAAATAAAGATTTGGAATTATGTGTTCGGATATGCTAAAATAGCTGTCGTTAAATGTGCCATTGAGCTTGGGATTGCCGACGTTATTGAAAACTATGGAAGCCCTATGCCACTATCCGAGCTAGCCACTGCCCTCCGATGCGAACCGTCGCCTCTTCATCGCATTATAAGGTTCATGGTCCACGACCGAATATTCAAACAGGAACCCATCAACCAACACACTGTAGGCTTCTCATCGACGCTAATGTCTCGTCGTTTGATAAAAGTTGGAGAAAAATCCATGGCTGCTTTAGTATTGCTCATGTCCAGCCCTAATTGCTTAGCATCCTGGCATAGTCTTAGTGCTTGAGTCTTTGAAACCGGCAATAATATCTCACCATTTGAAGTAGCAAATGGGAAAGACATATAGAGCTACGCCGAGGCGAACCCCGACTTTAGAGAACTCTTCAACAACTCCATGGATTGCGATGCTAGACTGACGGTGTAGGCAACAATCGAAGGATGTCCTGTAACACCCCCTACCAGTATTCCGAGCCTAGAATAGGGTACGAGGCATTACCGAACTTAATATGATCAATCATGTAAAAATCAGCCATAAACTTTCTTCTAAATTAAAAACTTTCATATATATGTTTAACGTCCTTTATATGGGCCTATGGGGCCCAAAACATACATTCAGGGTGGTTCGGAACCAAACCGTAAACATATGAAACTTTTGCAACACTTAGAAAATTTTCACACTTTGGAGAGTCACACGCCCGTGTTTTCGACCCGTGTAATTCTCTGTTTATAACTTCATCACCCTTGTCGATCATTACACTTCATATAAATAACAAGAAACGTGTATGGGCTCATTTCTCATTAAATTTCTCATATATATTCACAATTTCACGTTATGCAATCATACAACATATGTCAGCCATAGCTCTGTAATCTAAATATATTTTTATAACAACTTATCTTGATTTCATACTATTTCATATTTAGGCTTAAATAACCAAAGTATTTGAAATATCATCTTTATGCAAATAGTACACATGAGGTATATAATTCCATAATTATGAATAAACACATTTATCAAACATTTTCCATATTCATATACCAATGTCTCATGTCTCCATATATCAATAACCGTCATTTTCATGAGTTCCGAGTTCAATTTCATAATTATTTGTCTCGTGTTCAATTTATTCCATGTCGGAACTCTATTCATTAATACGCTTTGAATTATCAATACATATGAACAAAGACATTCAAGATGAACAATTATATAATCACAAATGAATTCATTTATCAACCAAGTTCTATACTCATATCTTATCAACTCAGATTTCTGTATCACATAATTCCATGTAACACTTACCAAACTTTGTCAAATTAGTGAACGCCTTATGGAATTGAGTACTTCGCTTACTCGATGTCATAATTCAACTATGGTCTTACACATTTTCATTTATCGATGTCATAGCCCAGCTATGGTCTTACACGAATCACATATCTCAATGATGCCATATCCCGATATGGTCTTATACAATAGCATATCACACACCGATGCCATATCCCGGATATGGTCCTATACGGAAATCACTTGTCACTTGTAGCCGAGCTACCACTATTCATCGATCGGTAGCCGGAGCTACCATTTTTCACCGATCGTAGTCTGAGCTACCATTTTTCACCGATCGTGCAGCGTGGCTACCACTTTTCATTGATCGTAGCAAAAGCTACCACTTTTCACCGATTAGGTAGCCAAACTACCACTTTTCACTTGTCATTTGTCCTTGATCGGATAAGTGTAGCCAAGCTATTACTTATCACTTTCACTTATCTCTGATCAGATAAGTGTAGCCAAGCTATCACTTATCACTTTCACTTATCTCTGATCATAGATAAGTGTAGCCAAGCTATCACTTATCACTTGTTGCCATGGTCCAACTATGGTCTTTTCCTTCAATTCATCTTGTCATCGAATTGAAATGCTCAATTTGATCATTTATTCAATTTTCATGCTTTTACATTATTCACGGTTTTATCATCAATACATATGAAATAACACATCATGAAATTCATAAAATTAACAAATAATCACTAAAATTTAGCCATATAAACTCACAAGTACAAATTTTGTATTATAACGATAATCAAAATTTCATAATAAATATTCCACATAAAACATTATATCATTTCTAATCCAACACTTATCGATTATAATCGGGCATGTGTTTAATTTATACACGAGTCATTCATATATTATTCCTCCTCCTCCTCTCCATCCACATCCTTGATATAAATAACACATTTGTAGATGACATTATCCACAATTTTCACTATCTACTTATGTGAATATTTAAGCTATTCATCTGTGTCATAGTCACTAAATCATTTTTATCTTGAGCTACAGAACTTGAAATTAAGATCCATAAATTTTCCCAGAAACTAGACTCATATGTTTTCTTGCCATAAAAATTTCATAATTTTTGGTTGGGCCAATTAATACAGTTTATTCATTGAAGTCTCCCCTGTTCTGCTGTCTGACAGTTCTGACCCTTCTTCACTAAAAATTAATTATCTTCTTGTACAGAATTCGAATGATGTCCTTGTTTGTTTCTCTTGAAAATAGACTCATTCAGGATTCTAAATATATAAATTTAAGCCCCTAATTGTTTTTATCCAATTTTTTATGATTTTACAAAGTAAGAACAGGGGAACCCGAAATCATTCTGACCTTGTCTCACAAAATTTATCATATCTTATGATTTATAATTCCATTGCTTACATCATTTCTTCTATAAGAAACTAGACTCAATAAGCTTTAATTTCATATTTCATTCATCCTCTAATTCCATTTCTAAAATTTTTGGTGATTTTTCAAAGTTAGACTACTGCTGCTGTCCAAAACAGTTTTAGTGCAAAATGTTGATTTCCATTTTGCCCCAAAGTTCACAATTCATACAATTCAGTCCTTGCTCAATTAACCCCTCAATTAAGATAATTTTCTCAATTAATACTTTTCCTAGACATTATAAGTTATTTCATAACTATTGAAATTCAGAATTTCTGCATACAACTCTAACTTCAAACTCTTTTACAATTAGGTCTCAAACATTCACTTTCTATTCAATTCTTTCAATAAAATCAGCATATAAACAATATAAAGCTCTAATTCCATGCCAAATCATCATATAGTTCCAGCACATATTCATAGAAACTTTCAATTTCTCTCATAGAATTAAAAACTAATGAATTCAACAAGTGGACCTAGTTGTAAAAGTCACGAAAACACAAAAATTTCAAGAAATAATGAAGAATTGAACTTACTTGAAGTAAAAATATGAAAAACCAGCTTGAAGGAACTCTTCCATGGTGTTTTTGCTGATGAGAATGCAGAAAAATAAAGAGAAATCTAGATAATTCCACTTTAGTCCTAGCTTTATTAAGTAAATTTTGTAATTTTCCAATTTTGCCCTTAATTCTCCTTATTTTCTTGCTGATTTCATGCCATTGCCGTCCAGCCCAAAGAGACCTTGGGTCTATTTTCCTTTTAAACCCTCTTTCTTTTATCATTTAAGCTATTTAATCATTTCCCACAATTTTGCATTTAATAAAATTTAGTCCTTTTGTTCAATTAACTATTAAAACTTTAAAATTTCTTAACAAAACTTTAATACTGACTTATTAACACTCCATAAATATTTATAAAAATATTTATGGCTCGATTTAAAATTCTCGAGGTCTCGATACTGCTTTCGATTCTAATTATTTTAATATTTATTTTTAGTACACTATTCACTACTTCAAAATTTTTCCTAACTTCACATTTAACTTATACTTACTAAATTAATAATATTTCTGACTCATTTTTCTGATTTAGTGATCTCGAATCACTGTTCCGACACCACTGAAAATTAGGCTGTTACATGTCCCGAAGTGTTCGACGGAGTCGAAAGCCTGGTCGATGTCAGTGGTTGTAACGGGACTGCTTTGAGCCTTTTAGTTAAGGCATTCCCATGGATTCGAGGCATCAACTTTGATCTCCCTCATGTCGTCGCCGTTGCACCAAAATTCGATAGCATTGAAAACGTAGGAGGCGACATGTTCATGTCTATCCCAAACGCCGACGCAGGGTTTTTAAAGGTTAGTACTTTTTTTCTCTTCATTATATGGTCTTATACGATTAATCCATACATTGCAAATTGCATTGGGTATTGCATGATTGGGACGAGGAGGAATGCATTAAAATCCTAAAAAAATGTCGAGAAGCCATTCCAGAAGATAAAGGGAAGGTTATAATCGTTGAAGCAATTCTTGAAGAAGATAAAGAAGGCGACGAGCTAGGTGTCGTAGGGTTGATGCTAGACATGGCGATGTTGGCTATTACAAATAAAGGGAAAGAGAGGACCTTAAAGGAATGGAGCTATGTTCTTCGACAATCTGGTTTTACACGATTCAACGTTAAACCTATACGTGCAGTTCAATCCGTCATCGTAGCTTATCCTCAGAGAACAAAATCTACGGTTCTTCACAGTTGTTCATCCACTACTACAAAACAATTAAAACTTTGTTGCATGAGGAATGTTTCAGTCTTGCTCTTCGTTTAATAATTCCCTTTGTTCAATCATTATTTCAATCTTCAATTCTACGTCTGGAATAATTTTGGATTGAATGCGAAAAATAATTAGAATATGATTATTATTTTGATCCGGGTAAAAGATTTGAATTGTTGATAAAGGTCGAGGTCTTAGATCCTGTTTATTAAGGTTTGAATCTCTTCGTCCACAATTGGTAAAAGTGGATTTTTGTTCATATTGCTCATGTCCAGCCCTAATTGCTTAGCACCCTAGCATAGTCTTAGTGCTCGAGTCCTTGAAACCGGCAATAATATCTCACCATTTGAAGTAGCAAATGGGAAAGATCTATGGAGCTACGTCGAGGCGAACCCCGATTTTAGAGAACTCTTTAACAACGCCATGGGTTGCGATGCTAGGCTAACGGTGCAGGCGACAATCGAAAGCCTGGTCGATGTCGGTGGTTGTAACGGGACTGGATTGAGCCTTTTAGTCAAGGCATTCCCATGGATTCGAGGCATCAACTTGGATCTCCCTCATGTCGTCGCCGTTGCACCAAAATCTGATAGCATTGAAAACGTAGGAGGAGACATGTTCATGTCTATCCCAAATGCCGACGCAGTGTTTCTCATGGTTAGTACTTTCTTTCCCTTCATTATATGGTCTTATACGATTAATCCATACATTGCAAATTGCAGTGGGTATTGCATGATTGGGACGACGAGGAATGCATTAAAATCCTAAAAAAATGTCGAGAAGCCATTCCAGAAGATAAAGGGAAGGTTATAATCGTTGAAGCAGTTCTTGAAGAAGATAAAGAAGGCGACGAGCTAGGTGTCGCAAGGTTGATGCTAGACACGGCGATGATGGTTACAAATAAAGGGAGAGAGAGGACCTTAAAGGAATGGAGCTATGTTCTTTGACAATCTGGTTTTACACGATTCAACGTTAAACCTATATGTGCAGTTCAATCCGTCATCGAAGCTTATCCTTAGGAAAAAAAAATTCTATGGCTCTTCACAGTTGTTCATCCACTACTACAATAAAAACTTTGTTGCATGAGAAATGTTTTAGTTTTGGCTAAAAACATCAGTCTTTTGTTGGAATCAATAAATCTTGGTTATCATTCTGTTGGAATCAATATATCAATTAAACAGGTTTAATTTAAAACTGATACCAATTTTAATTCTGTCTCTCGAATAAGTTTTGGCATTGTTGGTAAAAGTCGAGATTTTGAGTCTTATATACCAAATTTTGAGTCTCCTCATACGCAATTGTCACTTGTGAATTTTAGTTTAAATTATTCCTATTCTTAATCTGTTTGTAATTTATTTTGATTCAATTCAACTTTATAATTGTTGAGACAAACGTAGTTGTACTTGATTTACTATATTCCAGTTGTAAACTTTTTCCAAAAAATTCGAAGGATTTGAGTTCGTAACACGCTCTATTAAAACATGACTTGTGTTGTTATAACGTATCATAATTTATTTTTTCGAAAGAATTTATAAGTACAAATATAGTATTAGTTACTTTCAAAAAAAGCTTAGTATAAGTTACAAATAATACATATTTGATCAATTAAAATTAGAATAACTCAATATAAAATATAATAGATTGAAAATTAAAATATATTTGAATTTAGACTATAATAAAACTGAACAAAACACCAATATAATATATTAGTATATTAATATATATTTCATTTTAGATTGTAACTAACTAACGTGGGTTTGGATGGGTGATTGGATGCGGTGCGTTTAATTTACTTTTTGTTTTATGCTACAGTATTGCTACAGTATCTAATATTACTATCACCGTTGTTTTTACACTAACTACAGTTAAACACACCACCCATCCAAACTAAGCCTAAATTTCGGATGATTAGGGCAAATAATTTGATAGATATTAACAAACATCATGGATGAAATCACAAATTTAATATAATTGTACTTTGAGTTTTCAAAAATTATTATTATTTTCTATTTTCTTAAAAAAATTTTGGTGAAAATACAAAACCTAAAATATTACGATAAAATAAAACTAATTCCCCAATGGGGACACTTCAAATACTTGAAGATCTTCTCTCCTTTATTGAACTAGTTTAGCAATTTCATCGGCTTCTCCATTATTTTTCTTCGGAATGTGACGAATGTCCCAATGTCTAATACTAGACAAAAGTTGATGAATTCTTCTTATCAAAGTTGAGTCCAACTCCTTACAAGCCCATTCTTGAATACCTTGAACTGCCTCCATATTATCAGTTTGGATTATTACAAAGTCATAACTCCTCTCCAAACGAAGAGTTAATCTATCTAAGATGCCCTATAACCCCTATTAACATTTATACCACAATTTTAGACAATATGAGATGATGAGCTGTTTAGTGAGGGCCCTAATTATATTGAATATTTATGTGACAATTTTTCTCTATTTTGGGTAACCATTGTCCAAAAAAAGAAAGAACTCGTGTCTGATTTTGTGGAGAGAGATTAAATTCCATGGTCCATGATTTGTTTGTTTATCGAAATAAAAAATTAATTAATTAATTAGTATTCACTTAACTATTAGTAAATTTCATTTTGATCACCCAATTATAAAAAGTTATAAAATAATTATTGAATTATTAAATTTTATCATTTTTTGTCACCAACGGGCTAGCGGTGGTAGCTTTTAAAATTGGCATAATAGTAACTTTAACCATTAACATTTATACATTGTGTCAAATTAGTCTTGATTCTAAAAAATCTAACCCTCAATATTTACACATTGTGTAATTTGGTCTTTGTTTGCAATTTTGTTGTTCTTTATGATCTTTTCACCTAAAAAGCTAAAAGTCTAATTTATTAGCTAAATTTGATTGAAAATAAACAAAAAAAAAAATGAAAACACCCAAAAATTCAAAATAATAACTTTCATCATTTTTCTGTCTTTTAAAATTAACTCTTAATGTTATAAAGAAACGCAAAATTGAAAAAAAAGGAAAAGGAAAAGAAGAAGAAGAAGATCAAATTACATCATGTGTAAACGTTAAGGGTTAACTTTTTTTGGAATCAAGACTAAATTAACATAATGTATAAATATTGTATAACACCCCTTAACCCTTATCCGTCACCAGAACAGGGTTATGGAACATTACCGGATATTTCAGAACAAATATGAACAATCATATAATAATATAACATATACATCATAATTTAATCATAATGTCCCTTTATTGAGCCCTCGAGGCCTAAATCACATGTTAGAAAAAAATGAGACTTAATCGGAAGTTCAGAATTTTTTTTTTAAAATTTCAAAATTTTTCCTAAGTATAGGGCTCACAAGCCCGTATGGCCCAGGGACACGCCCGTGTGGCCCAGGGACACACCCGTGTGCCCTTAAACACGCCCATGCTTTAGGCCCTGTCTGACCCCATGTAACTCTCTGACTTAGGCCACACGGTCAGCCACACGCCCATGTGCTAGGCCGTGTGCCTCACACGGCTGAGACACACGCCTGTGTCTCTACCGTGTAGTAATACCTGAGTATTCTGTTTTGAAAATTTTAGGTTGCAGGGGACACACGGCCTAATCACACGCCCATGTGTAAGCTGTGTGTCTCACACGGTCTGGTCACACGCCCATGTACCAGGCCGTGTGGTCTCAAAATGAGTCTTATACACTAAGTTTACCAACCCTGCAAATCTTGAATACCAAGCAATTCAAAAACCATTTATTCAGCCACTTCAAAACACAATCAAACACACTCAATTATATCATAATAGACAATCTAAGTGCCTAATCAATGTGCCTATGTAAATACTTCACATATTTCTATTAAAACAATTCTGTCGAGACCATTTTTAAATCGAGTTTTGTGAAAATGGGAATCGACTTTAAAGAAACGAAAACAGGAGTCGCCACCAATCTTTTTAGGTGTGATTGGATCACCTTTAAAATATTTTGTTTTAAAATCATTAGTTTTGGTCTACGTAATAAAAAGAACAGGTTCGGGAGTCGGTTACGCATTTAGGAAGGATTAGCACCTCTCGTAACGCCCAAAAATTGGTACCTAATTAATTATCAAATGTCTTTAAGGTCGGAAATTAAAAATTTTAAGATGCAATCCTCTTTAAAATATTTTGATTTTTGAAAATTGGGGTTCGCTTGTATCAAAATATTGATACTAAGTTAGCCTTTTTGGAAATCCCTATCTCGAAATGACAAAATGCCACATCCAGTAAGTTAGGACATAACGCTTTGAAATTCCAAGACAGTTGCTTGTATTTTGAAAATCTTAAAAACTTAGAAGGGTACTTGGCTATTCTAACTCAACGAGAATAATTGCAACCCAATAAGTTAGGGCACTACTTTTCTCGAAGCTTCCAAACACCAAGCATTGCCTTTTTATTTTTGAAAACTTTGAAGTCTCGTTTTTAAAATCGATGCATGAAGGAGCATATTAACATAACATACGAGATAACATATTATAATAATAGTATAACAGTATAAATATTATATACTAACCAATATATATAAGAAATAAAACATAACAAAAAAAAGAAAGATATAAATAAAATGCGATATATATTTAAGAAAAATAGGTAAAAACCCATAAACATGTAATTCAACATATATTTAAACATATAAATGATGCATGATATACAATTTTGACACATATAAAATAAAAATATGCATTTGAAAGTAAATTATAAAAGTCTAAGATATTGCATAATATATAAAATACATTAATTCTAAAGTAAAAGCAAACATTGTATAATAATAAAGCATAAGTATTTTTTGAAAAATATATGTATAATATAAACAATTGATAAATAGAATGAGCATATATAAAAATGTGATATTTAATAATAGATTTAAAAGTATAATATATAATAAAAATATATTTATAAGAATAATAATTACAGAAGAAATAAAATATATCGATTTAGAAAAATAATATATAAAATATCAAATATGTAAAAAAATTTATATTCACAATGAAATAATTATATAATAATATGAAATAAGTAATTAATGATGAAATATACGTATTATACAAATTATAATATTATAATATCTTCAAAATATGTAATAACAGAATAGGAGTAAAGTAATTATTAACATATAAATAAAAATACTTATATAATACAAGTTAAAACCTTTAATGATAATAATATATAGATAAAAATATATAATGGTATAAAAAAATGACATACACTAAAAAAATGAATAAAGAGAACATTTAAAAATTATAAAAATATAATGTAATAGTTCAAAATACATGAAATGATAATATAATATATATACATGCATAGAAAATATATATTTGAAAATAAACCATATAAAAAGGTTAAATATTATAATATATAAAATACATAATCAAATGTATAAAAGATAGGAATAAATATATATATTTGAAAAATGAAGAAATTAAAATAAAAAAAAGGTTGAAAAACTAAGATAGACGAAGAATAAAATAAGAACAAACCATAGAGAGTAAGAACGCAAGAGGGAGAGAAATTTGAGTGAATGCTCTCAAGAATTCTTATTGTTTCCCAAAACTCCAGTCAATGCTCTCAAGAATTCTTATTGCTTCCCAAAACTCAAGTGTCTTTACAATGAAGGGAGAGGCCTCTATTTATAGTTGAGCCTCCCCAAATCCAACGGTACAGATCGATTACATCAACGGTTAAGATTAAAAGATATCTACAAAATCATATCTTCTAAGATTGTATATCATATCTAAGATTGCAATCATATCTAAGATTGTATCATATCTAAGACTGCAATCATATCTAAAATTGCATATCATTGAAGATTATATTTCCATATGAGTCAAGCTTGTAGATGGACCTTAAATCTTTTCAAGTAATGGGCCATTCCGATCGGGCCAAATTATATTTGTAATTCTGGACTGAACTTTGGACTTTGTTTTTTTTTTTTTGGGTTTATTATTTTAAATACTGAAATGGGCCGGGCAAAATTGAGTGTCTACAAATTCAATTATACTTCATTTCAGTAAATCTAATATCATGCCATTTCAACCCAAATATTTGCCTATTTCAAATTCATTTATACATTCACTTGAACATACCACATTGTTAACTCAACATAACACATATATTTATATATATATGACCAACCAAATATCATTTTATAATATTATTTACAAACATTTTTCAAAATGATTGACATAAAACATCCTAGGTACATGTCATTACCAAAAAGAAATGTACTTCACCACAATGAGTTCAGGATCGGCCTTGGATGTTGATTCAACGATCTGACTTTAACTTATCATGCTCACGGAAACAAATCGTACACTGAGTATAAACTCAGTGATATTCCTATAATCCGAATACTTTAAATATATAAAATTAATGTTATTTACACATTCAATTATATAAATACTATAATTATACAATAAACAATCCATAGCTAAATCATTTATGACGCATTCACTTCCGATCAATTGCTATCTGAGATAGCTTTTTACAGTGTCAACATATATCAATTGAACCATAATACTGGTTATTCACATTCAATTCACAAATTCTCAATATATATATGCATATCCCTAACCAATTTTTTTTTATTTCATTATTCAATATCATTCGTATTGATCAAATTTGCCAATTCATTATATACCCCTATTAATACAACTCGGACTTTAGTGGATACACGGATCAAACCAAAACACACCAATATGGCACCCAGTGCCTCATTGAATAATTCGAAGTAATATATTGACACCCAGTGTCTCATCAGCCATGCCGAAGTAAATTGGTACCCAAAACCTCATCGAATTTATCCGAAGTAATAGTTTGACACCCAGTGTCTCATCGACTCGTGGTCGAAGTATCCCTAAACACTTCTAAGCCTATGGCATGCCAACTATATCCGACTCAGCTTGATGTAGTTAATAGGGTTCTTTAATTCACTTTTCATATACAATCAATATTCATATCAATTCAATTAATCACACATATTCATAATTCAATTCAATTCAATGCAATTCAATACCACAATACTAATACTTACCTCAATTCCACTTACCATACATACTAAATAATAAATACAACAATAATTATTAATTTTGGATTATAGAAATACAAACCGTAATTTTCCCGAGTCACCCCTCGTCGACTTTTTCCTTTCCTTTCTTAGCTGATGTTTTCGGCACAATGTTAGCTACGAAAATTAAACAATTGAAATCATCAATACAACACAATTTCACATTGAATATTTCAATTTATACTCAACTTTTGCCTAAATTCTAATTTAGTCCCTAAACCGATACTAGCTTATTTTCCCAAAACTAATTCCATATTTTCATTCAATTCCCTATTTAGACTAATTTCAACTTTCAAATTTCACCATAAACCCTAATTTCAAAATTCTCTCAATTTAGTCCTTGTTACTCAAAACTTATAATTTGTTTTACTATTCAATCCCTTTTTTACTTCTAACTTAAAATTCTATCAATTTAACCCCTAACACTTCAATTTATTCAAGATGAACAACTTCTAAAAATCCACTAACTTCTAAAATTTCAACATAAGTCAAGTAGTATTTTGTTCTAGGATTCTAAAAACATCAAAATTACAAGAAAATGAGCTAAATTGACTTACCAATTTGAATTTGAACCTTTAAAATCCCTAATTTCCTTCTTTTCTTTCTTTTTTTCTCTTTTTTGTTTCTTTTTCTTCCCTCTCTGTTCCGTCCTAATGTTTCTCTTTTTTTTTTTGTTTTATTTCTTTTATTTCTTTATTTTGTTTTATGTTTATTATATTATTATATTATATTAAAATAATAATTACTTAAATAATAAGAATACATGTATTATTATTTTATACTTATGATTATTATTTTTACACATGTATTTCAATATTACCGCACACTTGTCACTGATGGCTTAATTTCTAATTTAGTCCCTTTACTTTTCTCTATTCTATAATTCAACTTTCTTCCTATATTCAATTTAGTCCTTACACCTAATTACTCTTAATTCAAACTAATTCACCTAATCAAAATCTAATTAACCACACAACTAACTTCGTAAATATTTTTAATAAATATTTACGAATCCGTTTCACGAAAACGGAGACCCAAAAATACACTTTTCGATAACCGTAAATTTTGAGTCATTATGTAACATCCCGAAATAGGGCTTAAACGGAACAGTGGTTGCGAAACCACAAATCTGAGGTAGAAAAATTTATTTTATTATTATTTTGAGGTCTATGATATGTTTGCATGATTGTGTGAAAATTTCGTGAAGAAATTCTATGCATAAAGTACTTAATTTGAAATTAGGGACTAAATTGAATAAATTGCAAAACTTGTGTTCTAGAAGTATTTTGCATAAAATTGAATTAGATTATTAATTAGAGGTCCTTAAAAAGTAATTTTACCAATTTCTAAGTCTATGGACAAAAATTAGGACATGGAAGGAATTTTTGAAAGTTTAGTAGTAAGGGCATTTTGGTCATTTAGTTATTAAAATGAATTAAAAACAAAATTAAAAGCCAATTTTTGTCCATCTTCTTCATTAGGACGAAATTTCAAGGGTTCTCCATAGCTAGGGTTTGTTTCAAGCTTTCAAGCTCCATGGTAAGTGATTCCAAGCCCCGTTTTTAATGTTCTTTACGTTTTCGGAGTCCCAGTAGCTCGATAAAGCTTATGCTAGCACTAATTTAAGTTAGGGTTCATATTTGGAAAAATACCCATAGGTGAAATTTGTGTATTTTGGTGTTTTATGATAGAATACGAGGTTTTAAATTATGTTAGACAACTTGTACTACTCGGTTTTAAGCAAAAACGAGTAAAAGGACTTAATCGGTAAAAATACCTAATAGTCATAAGTGCTTGTTAGAGTATGAATTTGATGCTGCCATAGAAGGGAAAAATGACCAGCATGTCATGAAACATAAGAAAATAGGCTGAAGTTTAATTTACGAGCTTTGGGGAAAAAGTGTAAATATGCAAAAGTTTAGGGGCAAAATTGTAATTTTGCCAAAATATAATTTTGGGTCAATTTGAATAATTTGAGTCCTAATTAGACTATATTTTAAATGATAGAGCAAGGAAAACTGAAATTCAAGCTAAAATGGAGAAAATACCAAGTTGTGGACGAAATGGTAAAAGTAGCTATTTTTGCATACGAGGTAAGTTTACTGATGAAATAAATGCAATATTCTTTTATTTTACATTATTATTGTAAATTTCCAGCATTTATATACTTATTTTATGAGAATATTTAAAGTCAAATTAAAGGCAAAGTGACAGAGAAAAAGCATTAGGAAGCCCCGTTTGAACCTTAGGAATGTTAGGATATTGGGGTTGACAGGACAGGACAGGACAGAAATGAGCCATGTAAGTCCATATCAGATATATGGCTTTGGAGACAGGAATGAGCCATGTAAGCCCATATTAGATATATATATATGGCATTGGAGACAGGAATAATTCATGTAAGTCCATGTCGAAGACATGGCATTGGCAGGATATTGATAGACAGAAACGACCCGGTATCCTTAGTATTCCGAGTGGTTCAATGGGTCATTGTACACGTTAAATTACAGTGAATTATCAGCAAAAGGGAAGGTAGATTATATTTATGAATAGTGAAAGGTCGTAAGAAAGAAGGTAAGTAAGTAAAGAAGAAGGTAGAAAATGAGAAGTAAAGAAAGTTTATGAGGCTAGGTGACATTATGTATAATTATTCATTATGTTGAATGTTGTAATTTATTTGCTTGTAAGCTTACTAAGCCTAGTGCTTACTCTCTTTATTTTCTTTTTCTTATAGTTTTTATCTAGCCACTCGGGGATCGAAGGAAACGTCGGAGACCCGATCACACTATCGAAGGAATCACATTGGTATAGTTAGATGTTTAGTTTTGTGTATGGCATGTATAGGAACTTGGTTTCTTTTGATATGATATGATCAATGAATGATGTGTAAATACTTGCTAGTGATTAGCTAATAGAATGGCTGATGATATACATGTTTAATTGTATGTATGAATAAGTAGTAACTATCATATGAAAACTAAGAAAAATGTGAAAGTAACTTAAAAACAGATTCAAGTATCAGAAATAATGTGATTTTGAAAAATCACTAAAAATTGTAGAGACATGGTTTGATGGTGAATAATATATGAAATTAAATCTTATTATGTCTAGTTTCTTATGGAATAAGCAAAATAGGTAAAGGTATTATATTTTATGAGATATCTGAGTTTTAGTGAAACAGGGTCAGAGAAAATTCTAGATCCCTTTTTTCAACTTTGGAAATTCGCCATAAATTGTAAAAAAAAATAATTAGGTGGTGTAATTTATATGGTTAGAATCCTTATTGAATCTAGTTTTAATAGAAACAAACGGTATAGTTATATTAATTTTGTATAGGGAGAAAAGTGGTTCGTAGTAAGTAGAGGTCAGTGCAGTCAAATTCTGAAACAGGGGTAACTTTAACTAATAAACTGTACTAATTGGCTAAGTCAAAAATTCTAGAAAAAATTTAGTAGATAGATATATGAGTCTAGTTTCAGGAAAAATTTACGGATCTTAATTTCGAGTTTTGAAACTCGAGAAATGAATTTTTAAGCAGCTATGACGTAGAAAAACAGTTTATTCCGAAAATTAAAATAAGTGGTTTAGAGTTGTTTAAAAGGTAAGATAAGTTTAGTAACACCTCAAGCTTGACTCCGGTGACGGTTTCGGGCGTGGGGGCGTTACACATTACATATTGAGGGCTAAAGTTGCTATTGAGCCAATTTTAAAAGTTGTCAAGTTAGCCAGCAGGTGACAAAAAAGATAAAATTAAATAGTTAGGTATCATTTCCTAACTTGTCATAGTTGGGTGACCGAAAAAGAAATTTACTAATAATTGTGTGATCATTTCATAACTTTTCATAATTAAATAACCAAAAATATATATTAATAGTTGGATGACTGCTGGTTTAATTTACTAAGAAAATAAGGGATATTGACATTTTCACATCAACTTTTGAAGTGGGATTTTCCCATTTTGATAACATTTGTAACGGCCTGAATCAGGCCAGGATTTCGGGTGTTACTATACATAACACTTAAAAAAATTTTTCAAACAGTTGACAGGCACTTATTACTTAATACATATTTTTTGTTATCGTTTCATTTATAGACTTAATATAAAAAAATCGAAAGAAGGTATTTTAGAAATAAAATATTACAACATACCAATTACAACTCATTAAAATACAAACATTTACTAAAGTTTGACTTTTAGAGTATGATACTACAATACACTACTTTTCCACTGAATGCATAATAGCCCACTTTGCCGCTACCTTGGCGTACTCCTAGCGTAGTCCCTCCTAGCGTAGCCCATCCTAGCACATTCTCTTACTACATTACCTGTAACAAAAACAAACACTGTAAGTTTAGGAGAACTTAGTAAGAGTTAATACAGAATACCTTTGCGAATTCTTTTATATTATTTGAAGAACTTTTGTATGCCAGCTACCATTCTTAACCACTCACTTCTGTTTGGGCGGATACTATCATAGTTTCAAGCTTACAATTACACGTAAATTACTATACTCTTAATTGTACCAATTTTCTCTTAACTACCTAACTAACTTAATATCCTTTTAGACATTACCTTAATCTCTTCTTTTCTTAGAACCATAAATGTACTTTTACAATGGTTTTACAATGCTAATGGTTTTACAATGGCCAGACAAATCATGATATTTGGATATTATTGATCCACCATGGAAGGAGATTGTATCAGCTATGCCAAGAGATGTCATAAATGCCAAATTTATGGAGACAAAATTCATGTGTCTCCTTCACCTCTTCATGTTATGACTTCTCCACGGCGTTTCTCTATGTGGGCCATGGATGTCATTGGGCTGATCTCGTCAAAAGCTTTCAATGAGCATCAATTAATCTTCGTAGTCATTGATTACTTCACCAAGTGGGTAGATGCCACTTCTTACGCCAATGTCACAAAGTCGGCAGTCAACAAATTCTTGAAAAAAGAGATCATATGTCGGTATGGGATGCCAGAAAGGATTATATCTGATAATGCATTGAATTTGAACAGCAGCACGATAATGGAGGTCTGTAGTCAATTCAAGATCAAACATCACAATTCGTCACTATATCACCCAAAAATGAATGGTGTAATGGAGGCAGCCAATAAGAACATTAAGAATCGTGGGGAAAATGACTAAGACTTATAAATATTGGCATGAGAAGTTACCATTTGCCCTCTATGTTTAGTGGGGCACTATTTTGGGCGACCATGGTTCAAAAGGTGGAGAGATTAGATTCCACTATCCACGATTGGTTTGTTTATCGAAATGAAAATAAATAAATTATATTAGTATTTATTTAATTGTTAATAAATTTCATTTTTAGTTACTCATTCTAGAGGTGGCCGCTTTTAAATTGACATAATAGTAACTTTAACTTATAATATTTATACATTGTATTAAATTACTCTTGATTCTAAAAAAATTTAACCCTAAATCCTAACACTTGAAAAGCTAAAAAAACAAATTTATTAGCTAAATTTAATTGAAAATATAAAAAAGTTAAAACACCCAAAAATAAAAAATAATAATTTTCATCGTTTCTTATTCTTTCGAAATAAACAAAAAAAATATAAAGAAGAAGAAGATCAAATTACATCGTGTGTAAATCCTAAGGGTTTTTTTTTTTTTTTTTTGAAATCAATACTAGATTGACATAACACATAGATATTGAGGGTTAAAGTTGCTCTTGTGCCAATTTTTAAAAGCTACCACGTTAGTCAACCAGTGATATAAAAAAGACAAAATTGAATAGTTAGGTGACCGTTTTGTAACTTGCTATAGTTAGGTGATTGAAAAAGAAATTTACCAATAGTTGAGTGATCATTTTGTAACTATCTACAAATATAAAAAAGAATTCTTTCGAATTGCATAATCAACTTTTGTATCTATCGTTATTTTATTTTTTGAGGTTCATCTAATAACAACTGAATGTGCAACTAACTAATAAAAACTTACATATAACTAGATTTGAACTTGAAATATTCTAATTTTTATAATTTTAAATTTATTATTTCAACCAAAACTTTATATATTTCTAAAAATTTATACAAATAAAAAAAATTGACCAGTTGGTATTTATCCTCGAATGAATTAATCTGATGTTTTTCTCTGGATTAATACCTCAACTAATTTATGATTTAATCAGTCTGATCAGTCAATGACCATGAGAGTGATGTTTTAAACCAGAGACGAATCCAGGGGCTAGCAAGGGCCCCGGCCTCCCTAAAATGGAAAATTGTTATTTTGGCCATTTAGAAGATTTTAAAATTTTAAAATAGTAAAGATAAAATTACACTTTAGCCCCCTAAAATTATAAAAATTTAATTTAATCCTCTAAAAATTATAAAGATATAAACTATTAAAAATTAAAATTTCATTTCGACCCCTACAAATTTTTTTGGCTTTGCGCCTATTTTAAACCCTAAATTGTTTTACTTATTTTAAACCCTTGATTGAAAAAGCATTCGTAATTAATATTTGTTCCTTCTTTTAACCCCTAGGCAGACCTTTTCTCTCCTATAAATCGGGGGCTTCAACAAGACTTTTCGTCCTCAAGAGTTGCTAATAGAGTTGCCAAGTTTTCGAATAGAAAAAGATAATGGAAGTGAGAGGAATCGAAGAAGAAGAAGCTCGAGCTGAAGCAGATATTTGGAATTATGTGTTCGGATATGCTAAACTAGCTGTCGTTAAATGTGCCATTGAGCTTGGGATTGCCGATGTTATTGAAAACTATGGAAGCCCTATGCCACTATCCGAGCTAGCCACTGCCCTCCGATGCGAACCGTCGCGTCTTCATCGCATTATGAGGTTCATGGTCCACGACCGAATATTCAAACAGGAACCCATCAACCAATACACTGTAGGCTTCTCATCGACGCCATTGTCTCGTTGTTTGATAAAAGGTGGAGAAAAATCCATGGCCCCTTTTATATTGCTCGAGTCCAGCCCTACTTGGTTAGCACCATGGCATAGTCTTAGTGCTCGAGTCCTTGAAACAGGCAATGATATCTCACCATTTGAAGCTGCGAACGGGAAAGATCCATGGAGCTTCTTCGAGACAAACCCCGGCCATAGCCAACTCTTCAACGATGCCATGGCTTGCGATACTAGATTGACGGTACCGGCGATAATCAAAGGATGTCCCGAAGTGTTTGACGGGGTCGAAAGCTTGGTCGATGTCGGAGGTGGTACCGGAACTGCTTTGAGCCTTTTAGTTAAGGCATTCCCATGGATTCGAGGCATCAACTTTGATCTCCCTCATGTCGTTGTCGTTGCACCAAAATCCGGTAGCATTGAAAACGTAGGAGGCGACATGTTCATGTCTATCCCAAACGCCGACGCAGCGTTTTTAATGGTTAGTACTTTTTTTCCCTTCATTATATGGTCTTATACGATTAATCTATACATTGCAAATTGCAGTGGATATTGCATGATTGGGAGGACGAGGAATGCATTAAAATCCTAAAAAAATGTCGAGAAGCCATTCCAGAAGATAAAGGGAAGGTTATAATCGTTGAAGCAGTGCTTGAAGAAGATAAAGAAGACGACGAGCTAGGTTTCGTGGGGTTGATGCTAGACATGGCGATGATGGTTCATACTGATAAAGGGAAAGAGAGGACCTTAAAGGAATGGAGCTATGTTCTTCGACAATCTGGTTTTACACGATTCAATGTTAAACCCATACATGCAGTTCAATCCGTCATCGAAGCTTATCCTTAGAAAACAAAATTTATGGCTCTTCACAGTTGGTCATCCACTACTACAAAACAATTAAAACTTTGTAGCATGAGAAATGTTCCAGTCTTGCTCTTCGTTTAGTAATTCCCTTTGTTCAATAATTATTCAATCTTCAATTCTATCTCTGGAATAATTTTGGATTGAATGCGAAAAATAATTAAAATATGATTGTTATTTTGATCCGAATAAGAGATTTGAATTGTCTATAAAGTAAGTTTCGAAATTGTTGATTTAGATCCTTGTACTAAAGTTTGGATCTCTTCAAGCACAATTGTTGTACGTGGGTTTTAGTTTAAATTATTTCGATTCTTAATTTATTTGTAGTTTATATTAGTTTAATTCAATTTTATAATTCCTCATACATCATCATACATACGTGGTTGTACTTGATTACATTATAATCTATTTTTAAAATTTTCAAAAAAAAATCCAAAGGGTATGAATATAATGTATTGTGTTCAAAAAAGTTTAGTATAAGTTACAAATAATACATATTTGATCAATTAGAATTAGAATAAAATTCAAAAAAAATAATAGATTAAAAATTGAAATATATTCAAATTTAAACAATAATAAATTTCTCTAATATAATAATATTTCATTTTAGGTTGTAACCAATTGAAGTTCGAATGTAATAAGTCTTATACTCGGAAAGTGACGATAAATATTTAGGGCAGATAGATAATTTGATAAGCATTGATAAACATTATAGAAGAAGATTAACATGAAAAAAATAATAAAATAACAATAATTTATATAATTGTATTTTTATTTTTCAAAAATTATTATTATTTTCTAAAAATATCTTTTTGAGTTGACCTATAAACATATATACCACACAATTTTCAATTTTAGATAATATGAGATGATGAGCTGTGTCTGATTGTAGGTAACAATGTCCACAAAAAAAAAAAACCCATCAATCCCACCCACTACCACATAAACAAAGTAGTGGGCAGCAAAAGTGAAAGGCATGAAAAATGTAAGAATATCACACGAACCATAAGGAATTCCAACATTATTATATATTTCTTTCGAAAATTATTAAAGTATACTTTTTGAAATCGAAAATTCAATGAAGACATGACTACTCTAATAAAGTATAATTTTGATTTTTATTCAATGTGATTGAATCACCAATTATTCATAATCCGATTTTTGGGATGTGACAATTACACTCTCTTTATTTTCTCTTAATTATTAAGTCAATAGCTCATTCTTATCATAATTTGCAAGAGAAGGGGCTCGAACTCAGGTCTCTAAGCCAATTATACTCCCTTCTTATTTTCTCTTAACCATTAAGCCAATAATTTATTTTTATCATAATTTTACAAAATTTTAATTAAAAGTCATAGCGTATCCACTAATCCAATTTTTTCTAGCTCAATTTTTAGAATGTGACAGAAATTAACTGTAACACCCCTAACCCTTATCCATCGCCAGAACAGGGTTACAGAGCATTACTGGACTTTTCAGATCAAATACGAACGTTTTATATCATTTAACATACATATCAGAAAATAATCATAATCACTCATATTGTCCCTTTATATGAGCCCTCGAGGCCCAAAATAAGCATTAGAAATAAATCAGGACTAAACCGAGAATTCAGAGAATTTTTCGCGAAACTTTAAAATTTTTCCTAGGTGCAGGTGACACACGCCCGTGTGGCTCACACGATCAAGAGACACGTCCGTGTCTTAGGCCGTGTGGGCATTCGAAGTGGGGCACACCGCCGTGTCCCAGGCCGTGTCCAATTTAGGGTGCTTACTGACTTGGGTCACACGGCCAAGCCACACGCCCGTGTGCTAGGCCGTGTGAAAATTCCTGAGCATTCTGTTTCCCAATTTTAAAGATGCAAGGGACACATGGCCAGACCATACGCCCATGTACTAGGCTGTGTATCACACACGGCTGAGACACACGCTCGTGTCTCTGCCCGTGTGGACGAAAATGGGCCAATTTAAGGCCACATTTCTTACCCATGTAGTTATCAACCTAGGCACAATATTTTAGCACATCAACATACTATAACAAAGTATTCAAAACGAGCCAAAAACATGCAATATATCACCTCATATACCCTAAATACTCAAACTTACCCATCTAGTCCATTTAACAAGTTTTACTAAAGTTTACTACTAATTAAATACCTATAAGCATATATCATTCACATCCACATCACAATTTTACTTCATTTCCCAACCAAAATATATATACCTAAGTTGTTTATGTGAACAAAATATCATTCATAACATTTATACAAGCTAACTTTGATCAAATACACACCAACCCTATCCATGCCATATAAACCATAGTATACGTTGCAAAAACTACCGAAATGAGCTGGATAGTGTTACTTGTTGTGCTGATCCGATCTCTCGACCTCACGATAATCTACAAAAATATTAAACAACACAAGTAAGCTTAATGAAGCTTAGTAAGTTCGATAGGTTAAACATAAATCTTATCGAACCTACTATAACAATCAATTAAATAAATTCATTCAACGTAAATTCCCTGCCATTCACAACATTAATCGATGAATACACTTATTTCATATCAATACCAATAATAAATAATAAATCTTTCAATTTCAATTCCATAGATCACTTAAACAATCTTACCAAATCGGAAAACGGCTTACGGATAAGAGTACATCATTTTTAGAAGCCCGAAGTCTGAACAGAACCACATAAGTGCTAAACAGAAACCCATAAGGGTTGAACAGAAGCTCATAAGAGCTGAATGAAAACTCATATGAGTTGAACAGAAGCTCATGAGAGCTAAATAGAAAGTAAAATCAAAGGTTAGCAACAAATGCTGAACCTCAGTTTACCTGGGTAATTTGCTATCACTTTCCTTCACCGCCGTCAATTCATCTATTCTGAATGTACTCATATCCCGAGTTCATTTAATCCGAATATTCAATTTAATTTTGTAACTTTAACATTATTTCGTTTTCAACAATAGAATAAATACATAATACCATTCATCAAATCAATAAAATATTTAAGTTTAACCATTCGGACTTACCAGGGTTAAACTGTAAGATTTGTAGAAGTTCAGGGACTATTCTGCTGATTTTTCTTTTTCACGAGTATCTACGGGCTCTTGATCTAAAATATAAAATTAATCATTCCTTAGCATATATTTCAGTTCCAATTCACTTCACAATTAATACCCCTCAATTTTTTTAAATTTACACAATTACCCCATTTTTTACAACTTTTACAATTTAGTCCCTTAACTACTTAGTCTATCAAATGAACAATTTTTTCTCAATTGATAATTTATCTAAACACTCTAGGCTATCATAGATCCCTTGATAAATATAAATTTAATGCAAAACCCTAATATTTAACCTTTATACAATTTGGTCCTAAAATTAATATCTAACAAAACAAAAACTCTAAATCCATGTTAACTCATCAAAAACATCTAGTATTCATCAATGGTAACTTTCAAAATTTCCAATAAAATCAAAAACTAATGAAATAGCTAGTTGGACCTATTTGTAAAAGTCTTAAAAAACACAAAAATTACAAGAAAAAGTAAGAATTTAACTCACATGAAGCAAAAATATGGAAAACAGCTGAAAGAGCTCTCCTATGGTGCTTTTTGACAGAAAAATTAATGAAGAAAATGTCTAGAAACTTTTAGGTTTTTCAATTTGATATTTTAAATTTCATTATTTCCAATTTTCCCGTTTTAATCACATCATTTTGTCTTTTTTTTTTTTTTGTGCTTATGCTGCCTCAGCCAGTTCACTTAGGCTCAATTACTCTTTAAGTCCTCTCTATTTACCATTTAAGCCATTTAATCACTATTTCTTTTAATTAGTAAGTTTTGCACCTTTTTCAATTTCATCCTTTTCAATTAATTAACTATCAAAACGTTAAAATTTTCTAACAAAACTTTAATACTACCTTAATGACACTCTGTAAATATTCATAAAAATATTTATGACTCAGTTTATAGAAACGAGGTATGAATACCTCATTTTCTAAAACCACCTAACCTAGATTTTTACCACTCAAATATAATAATATATTATAAAACACAAATTACTAATTTAGAAATCTTTCTAAAACCACATTTGACTTGTAAATACTAATTAATTAAATTTACGAGTTTACTAGTCGAATTTGGTGGTATCGAACCACTATTTTCTGACACTACTAAAAATCAGCCTATTACAACTCTCCCTCTTTTAGGAAATTTCGTCCTCGAAATTTGTTACCTGAGAATAGATTCGGGTACTGTACTCTCATTGATTCTTCAATTTCCCAAGTAGCTTTTTCAGAACCATGTTGATGCCACAAGACTTTTACTAATGGTATTCGTTTATTCCTCAATTCTTTAACCTCCCGAGCTAAAATTCACACTAGTTCTTCCGAATATGTCATATTTGGCTGTAGCTCAATTTCACTATGAGAAATCACATGTGAAGGATCAGATCTATACCGTCTCAGCATCGATACGTGAAACACATTATGAATTTTCTCAAGTTCTAGAGGCAAAGCTAATCGATAAGCTACAAGGCCGATTCTGTAAAACCCCTTACCCGTATCCGAGATCGAAACAGGGTGCGAGGCATTACCTAGCATATACAGAGACATTTCGGGAAATACAACTATAAAATTTCGTTTCACATTCAAACCAATCAAATAATATCATATTCCCTATTGTGGGCCTACTAGGCCCAATTCATGCATTAAAAATGATCCGGGATTAAACCGAGAACTTAAGAAAAGTCATTGAAAAATTTCATGTTTAGGCCTTACACGCCCGTGTCCCGTGCCCATGGAGCTCTCTATCCATTGGTCATGAACAAGTTAGGGTCACACGGCCAAGGCACATGCCCATGTGCTTAAGTCGTATGCACACACGGCCTAGACACACGCCCGTGTATCTATCCGTGTGGAAAATTTAAAGGCTATTTTCCAAGCCAATTGTCACTCTTAATTACCTATATACACTTATACATTTTCATAGCAACTGACATGGCATAATTTAGTAATTATATATCTACAATCAAGACACAAGCATGGCATTCTAACAACAACATATAACATATTACCAACCATGCATGGCAAACAAGCATATGCACATCACCATTATCAGACATAACATGAATAGATAGATTTATAAGTCAGAATCATTAGCTTGCTATAGACCAATACATTTGGCCAAATTATAATAACACTTGTTATAAAACTAGGTCCCTATACATGCCACTCACTTGATAATTCTAGCATATGTGTTTATACTCTCAAGGTGTTGGCTTAATAGTGTGATGTTGCCTCCGACGATCTCTAACCCTGAGCTAACCTGGCAACACTAAAAGAAATGGAAAGGAGGGGGTAAGCTATACGCTTAGTAAGCTCGCATGAAAATAATAAGAAATTTACTAACATGCTTTCCATAGTAAAACTATCCCAATTGTACATTTACACATGTTCTGGTTAAGTTTTTTTTCTTGAGTCATAGTCACTAAATCATTTATATCTGGAGGTACGGAACTCCAAATTAAGATCCGTAAACTTTCCCAGAAACTAGACTCATATATCTTTCCACCATAAAATTTTCAAAATTTTTGGTTTAGCCAATTAATACAGTTTATTCATTGAAGTTTCCCCTATTTCACTATCTGACAGTTCTGAACTCTTTTCACTAAAAATTAATTATTTCATAGTACAAAACTTGGATAATGTTTCTGCTGATTTCTTTCGAAAATAGACTCATCAAAGATTTTAATCATATAAATTATATCACATAATTATTTTTGTACAATTTATAATGATTTTCCCAAATCGGAACAGTGGATTTCAAAATCATTCTAACTCTGTCTCACAAAGATTTAAATATCTCATAATTCAAGATTCCTTTGCTTATGCTGTTTCCTTTATAAGAAACTACACTCAGTAAGCTTTAATTCCATATTTTACTCAGCCTTTAATTCAACTTCCATAATTTTTAGTGGATTTTCAAAGTCGGACTACCCCTGCTGTCCAAACTGTTTTAGTACCACAAAATGGTAACCATCATTGGATTGTCACAAAATTTATTCTCGTATATATCACTCATTTCTTTACATTCTGACCACAAGTCCATTTCGTTTCACATGTTAAACACTTATTCATGAGTTTCGGGTACGTACTTGTGCTATCTCTTGGCACAACCCTTCATTCAAACATGACAATCATATGCATTATACAAGCATAGATGGATTTATTCAAGCAAGACCCTTTTTAACTCACTTCATGTAACATCCTTTCCATATCATGTTTCCATGTCACATTTTTACTATTTCCGTTGAATCATTGAATTTCCGATGGACATATCCTTTTCCGGTTGTACATTCAAGATGTACATTTCCTTTTCAAGTGTACACAAAAAGTGTACATAACCTTTTCAAGTGTACAGATATAGTGTATCTTCCCTTTTCAAGTGGTATACACAAAGTATACCTAACATTTTCAATTGGTATACACAAAGTATACCTAACCTTTTCAATTAGTATACACCAATTATACCTAACCTTTTTAATTGGTATACACAAAGTATACCTAACCTTTTCAATTGGTATACACAAAGTATACCTAACCTTTTCAATTGGTATACACAAAGTATACCTAACCATTTTAATTGGTATACACAAAGTATACCTAACCTTTTCAATTTGTCGAAACTATTTTTAAAATTGAGTTTTGGAAAATAGGAATCGACTTTAAGAAAAACAAAAACAGGAGTCGCCACCAATCTTTATAGGTGTGATTGGATCACCTTATAAAACGTTTTGTTTTAAAACATTAATTTTGGTCTACGAGAGTCGAGAAAATGGATTCGGGAGTCGATTACGTACGAGAAAGGGTTAGCACCCTCGTAACGCCCAAAAATTGGTACCTAATTGATTATCAAGTGTCTTTAATGTCGGAAGTTTAAAAGTTTTAAGATACAATCCTCTTTTTAATTAGAGTGTTTCAATTTGAAAAATTAAGGCTTACCTATTTCAAACTGTAACACCCTGAATTTGGGTCTAGAAGAATTGGGCTTTGAGTCTGGGCTCGGATAGAAGAAAATCTGAATATTGAGAAGTTTTAAATATTACTAGTGTTTAAATAAAAATATATATTGAAAAAATATTTATGTTATTACTAATATTTTAATTTTTTTAAATAAATTTAGAAGTATTTAAAGTGTGGGAAAAATTCGATCCAAGACTCTAGCAAAAATAATTATTTTTGTTTCTTTAGGGGATCTGGGCATTAAGGTTTATCAATAAGTTGGGCTAAAATTGGACATAAGGAGGAGTCTGGCCTAGTGGTTAGGCGTGTTAAGCAGTAGGAAGGGAGCAGGGGTTCGATTCCCTGCGTGCGCAAATGTGGGTTTTTATTTTAGAAAAACCAAGAGCTGTCACAGGTAGGCCTTATTAATTGTTCAGGCTAATTCATGTCAGAAGCAAGCATCTGGCCTAGTGGCTAAGTATGCTAGGAGGGCGTGGAAGGAGCCTGGGTTGAAGGCACGGCGTGCGCAATTTGTGTGTTTTTTTTAATATGCAGATCGCGGCTAGATAAGATTTAAGAATAATTGTGACCGAGCTACGTCACAAGAAGCTCCTTGGCTCAGTGGCAGTAGCGTGCTGGGCATATAGAGAGGGCGTAGGTTCGAGTCTGTACTCAGGCGAATTCTGTTTAATTTTTAAAGTGGGTCAGAACTGAAGCAGGTAAGGTTTATAGTTAATTGTGACCATATATTAACAAGGAAGAAAGCATGGCGTAGTGGCCAGTAGCACGGGTGTGGGCGCAAGGCGGACGGAGGTCTGGGGTTTGAGTTGCAGTTCGCGCACGTAAGGTTTGGATTTTTGCTGCATGCGTGGGGAGGAATTGGGGTCTGACCAGGACTCTTGGCAGCATGCTGAAGCGGTGCAAGCCAGGTGGATAAGGCTGCTGATCGGTTGGGAGTTTGAATGAACTTCAAATTTGGCCAAAAATCAAGGAGCAAATTAGGGAATTAGAATTTAAAAAGAATTACGATGCCGAAAGGCACTCTTTCGGCCATAGCTATATTAAATGCCATATATTTTGGCCTTTAGGATTCATTTTTTTCCTTCTTCTATTTTCTATTCTTTTCTATCCTTCTCTCATCTCTTCTCCTCTTCTCTTTTCTTTCTCCTCTTACCAATTCTCATCCTATCTTTTTGCCGAACCTAAATCCTTCATATTCTTCTTCTTCTTTTCTCTCATAAATCCTCAACAAAACTGGTTAGCCGAATTTCCATTGAAGCCAAACCTCGTATCTTTTCTTCCAAAACTGAAATCTTACTACTTTGAGGTACTGCAAAGGTCGAACCCTTGGTTGAGTATTTTCCCTTCGAACCCTTGGTTGAGTATTTTCCCTTCTTGTGTGGTAGTTGGCTCTACAATTGATTGGGAGTAGTGTCATAACAATATAGGTAAACGCTGGAATCTTTCTTTCGTTATTCATGAATTAAGGTAAAAGCCGAAAACCCCTATATGCAAAGGGTGCCTGTTGATTGTACTCAAAGGGTTTAGTGGTGATATCTGATTTGTTTTCCTATAGTGTGGATTAAAGGCTACTAATCGAGGGCTTGGATATTTGGAACGACCAGAATTAGATCTAGTCCATTTTTTCGGCAAAGGTAAGAACACTAGTGCCTAAAGTGTTAATGGTCAATTTTTAGTAAGGAGTTTTGCAGATAAGTTGCTATGGATTCATAGTTAACGTATTTGTAATTGATTGTAGGCAGTTCGTGTGTGGAACTCGTCAGCGTTTCGTCACAAACAGGTGTGTAAACGACACCCACTCATAGACTAGATCGGCAAAAGCCGAAAAGTTAAAAAGCCGGTATTGGTGAACTTGCGAGCGTGCGAGCGCTTGTGAGGTGGTTTGGTTGTTAATTTTGGTAATCGCAATCAGTATGATTGCAGAGTGCGCAATTTTGTGCACTTCGGTATATTTGGGATTAATGGGCCGAAAACAGGTTAGTGGGCCAATGGGCCAATTCGGTAAAAACGCTCGGTAAGTGCTTCTGTTAATGTATTAATGGTTAGAATATGTACATAAGCTCTAGAATAGTAAATTTTGTTAAACTACCCCTAAGTATGAAAATTACCATTTTACCACTATGTGCTAAATGACCGCTATACCCCTAGGGTTAATTTTGACTGAAATACATGATATTCTGATTCTGTTTGTTATATGCCATGACATGTATATCTGTTGCATGGGGTTGGGTTTTGTTATGGAGGAAGAACTGGTTCTGGTGGTTGTGCCACATATTCTGATATAAGCAGCTTTGCTGCGGATTATAGTTAGTGCCGCAACCGGTGCTAACACTGTAAGTGTAGGGATGGCGTGGGTGATTTATTCCCCACAGGAAGTGTAAGGATGGATGAAGGCAAGTGCAGGGTTGGATGGGGTTATCATGCATTAATCATATGAGACTATTTTGTTATGGGCCAACTGTATTGAAATGGGCCCAACTGTGTTAATATGGGCAAGGCCCAATATATCTCGACTTGTAATAGGGCTACGGCCTAGATTGATACTGATATGGGCTAGGCCCAATATACTCTGATATTGTAAGGGGCTATGGCCCAGATTAATATTGATATGGGCTAAGGCCCAGTTAACACTGATTTGTGAATAGGGCTTAGGCCGAGTAAAGCTTGAACTGATTTGGGCTCTAGTTGGATTAATTTACACACTGAGTTTCCCCAAACTCACCCCTTTATTTACATCCATGCAGGTAATCCCCAACCATAGTGGGCTTGGAGCTGTGAGGGATTCGGAGTGGCCACATGTTTTGCAAATTCGATTTTTCTTCTGGTGAACTGGATATCCTTTTATTTACGTTTAAGGTTTTGGGTTTTTAAATGTAATAAGGCCGCTTTAACTATTTTAATTGTTTTAATTTGTTTTTTTTAGAATAGATATGATATTATCTTAATCGCTGAAATTGGATAGCTTTAGGGCGCGTTTTATAAAAGTTACTTATTTTCAAAGTAACACGACAACAAGCAAAGCTTCCGCAATGAAAATGTTTTCCAAAATTAATCACTTTTCCTAAAAAGGACTTAATCAAATTGGTTTCCTGAAAATATACATGACGTTAAGGTGTGGCGATGGCGGTGTGCATGTCTAGGATTGGATCCGAAGGGAGCTTGGTACTTAAGCAGTCCGATGGACTCACCTCCTCTTTTCCGGTTCCTACCTGGTGCATAGCTTCCATTCACTTTAACCTATAACGAAATTATCTTTTAAAACACTAAGTAAGTTTTCTAGATCAACAATATAAAATGTTTTGAACGCTTCGATGCGGCACGTCGGATCCGGCCATAACGTCTAGGCCGGGTTTGGGGTGTTACACAAACGAATCAAAATAGCACATCCAATAAGTTAGGACGCAATATTTTGGGACTTTTTGATGCTAAGCTCGCCTTTTTGAAAATTTCTATCTCGAAACAATAAAATGTCATATCTAGTAAGTTAGGATATAATGTTTTGAAATTCCAAGATAGTCGTTCGTATTTCAAGAAAACCTTAAAACTTAGAAGGGTGCTTAACTATTCAAACTTAACAAGAAAGGTCGCAACCCAATAAGTTAGGGTACTATTTTCCTCGAAGTTTCCAAATACCAAGCATTGCCTTTTATTTTTGAGAACTTTGAAATCTCGTTTTTAATTAATGCATGAGGAATCATATTAACATTATAGAATAATATACATGATAACATATTATCGTAATAGGTAAGTAAAAGCATGAATTTAAACAAATTTTAAACAACAAACATGGTAAATTTAAAACATATAAAACATACATACAAAAATATACGACATACATTAAAAATGAATAAGTAAGCATATAAACATATAAGGTATAACTCTATATACATTTTAATAAATTAATAGACAAAAGATGATACATGGCATACAATTTAACATAAACATATCAACATACATATCAATTCTAAAATACGACCTTTAATAATCATAAAACAATATTTAATATATAAATGATATGTTCAATATATATATATAAAAGAATTAGTGTATATTAAAATGTAATATAAAGTGAGTAATTATTGATAAAATATACCTAAAATATAAATTTTAAAAAAAAAAGTTTAAAACAAGTTATGTATAATAATATAATATGAATAAAATATAAGGAAATATAATATAAAATAATAATAATATAATAAGTATTTTACATATAAAAATATAGTAATATAAATAATATATAATATATAATATAAAATATAAAAGTATATAGGTTTAAAATCTCAATATATAGTATATAAGTAATTAATTAATAAAATATAATAGTTAACGGTAATAAGATATATATATAAATAATAATATAAAATAATAAAAATATATATAAAATGCATAACACATAAAATAATATATGAAAAGTAATAATATAGAAAATAAAACCATTTTTACATTTATAAAAAGATTTAGAATAAAATAAATAATATATACGAAAAATAATGAATGAAACAATATTATTAAAATAATTTAATATAAAAAAAGGGGTTTAAGATAAATATATATACCAAATATTGAAAATAATAATAATAATCTAAAAAGAAATAAAGTTAGAATAAAAAAAATAAAATTCAGAAAGGATTAAATTAGAATAAAAATAAAAATACAGATAAAAATTTAGAATTTAAAAAAAGTAAAAAAAAGGTCAAATTAAAATGTGCGCACAAGAAGGGGGATTAAAACAGAAAATATCCCCTTTTAGAACGACATCGTTTATGCGCTTTGTTTTTTAAAAGAGCCTAAGGACCAAATTAAAATAAAAACAAAATATTTGAGCAAAATTAAAAGATAAAATAAACCTAATTTTAAAGGATAAAAATGCGGAAGGACCAATTGGGTAATTAGCCCAATAACAGAAAACACGCGGATTATTTGGCCGAGTCGGGTCGACACACGGGTCGTTTTGTTTAAACGACGCCGTTTTAATGCTTATTGAATTAAACAAAACGACGCCGTTTTAATAAAGCTATATAAGCTAAAAAAAACACCAAAAATTTCATTTCTAAATCACTTTTAAAAAAAAGCAATAGAGACGAGCCTAGAATGCTCTCCCCCTCCTCGGCCTGAACTCCGGTGATGATTATCGGCCACCACTGCACGCGCATTACGCGTCACCGTACACGGTGGTCGAAGGTTCAAAATTCCTCCCCTTTCCAGGCGAATCACAGGTAAAATATTTTATTTTTATTTTTTTTAAATACTCGCGTATGAAAATTTTTTTTAAAAAGTGGACTGCTTTTCTCTCGATTTTCAAATCTGTTTTTTTTTTGTCTACTATGTTTTGCATGTATAAAAGAAAAGGAAATGAAATGAATAAAGTTGAAGAACGTTTGAATGACAAAATAAATCACCTCCGTTCTGACTTAAAATGTTGTATTTTATTGTATGATCTTTGTGTACCCCTCTCCTTACAATGTATTTTTCTTGATTTTATAGCCTGAATACATATATAGAAAGTACAATCTTTAATTTCTTTCTTATTTTGCTCGGTCTTTCTTTCCTTTTTTTTTTGCAGGTCTGTGGCGAGATCTCCGGTGGATTGGTACGCGTCGATTACGGCATAACACGGGGCCAGAATCACGGCACTGACGAAAGGTAGCTAAAACGACGAGATTTGAAGAGGCACGACTCCTGGGGTGCTTGCGGCGCGAAGCTTCTGGAAACCCTAGGGTTTCCAGATTCTGTTTAGGCGTTGGGCCTTGTTAATTTTGGGCCGTTAAGTTGGATCAAGGGTGTAATGGGCATAGGGTATAGTAGGCATTCTGGTTTAAACCGGGTTAATGCTCCTGGGCTTCAAAGATACCCAAACTTTAGGCTTTTGTAAATAGACTGCTAAATAAACATTTATTTATTTTTATTATTTTTGGTTTTAAGGCCCAGGCAGATTTGGGCTATTACAGCTGCCCCTCTTTGCTCATTGCTATGTAATAGGAATCGAGCAAAGACTATAAAAATAGACCAAATTTTCCCGGTCTTATCGAATCTTGGTCTTCAATCTGCTACTTGCAAACTCATGACTGTCATGTTGATATCTTAGATCTGCTCTCCGTCGAATACAGAGACGCCAAATCTACTTCTTCGATTTGTTTCCTGACAATACAGAGGTGCCAAATCATCTTAGATTTGCTTCAGCGTAAACACATGGAAGCCAAATCTGCTATGTCTTCAATTTGCTCCTTGTGAACACAGGGATGCCAAATCATCTTGGATCTGCTTCAGTAAAATCATCTGAAGGTTAGATCTGCTATGTATTCGATTTGTTCCTTGTAAACATAAGAATGCCAAATCATCTTGGATCTGCTTCAGTATAAACATCTGAAGGTTAGATCTGCTATGTATCTGTTCTCCATCGAATATGGAGACGTCAGCTCTGTTATCTTGGATCTGCTTTGATGTGAAATATCTAAAAGTCAGATCTGCTATGTCTTTGATTTGTTCCTTGTAAACAGAAGAATGTCAAATCTGCTATCTTCAACTTGTTCCCTATAAACACAGGATGCCATGCTGAAATCTTCGATCTGCTTCACTGTAAGCACAAGAATGTCAGATCTGCTATCTTCGATCTGTTCCCTATAAACATAAGGATGTCAAATCTGCTATCTTCAACTTGTTCCCTATAAACACAGGGATGCCATGCTGAAATCTTCGATCTGCTTCGCTGTAAGCACAGGAGTGTCAGATTTGCTATCTTCGATCTGTTCCCTATAAACACAGGGATGCCAAATCTGCTATCTTCAACTTGTTCCCTATAAACACAGGGATGCCATGCTGAAATCTTCAATCTGCTTCGCTGTAAGCACAAGAATGTTAGATCTGCTATCTTCGATCTGTTCCCTATAAACACAGGGATGCCAAATCTGCTATCTTCAACTTGTTCCCTATAAACACAGGGATGCCATGTTGAAATCTTCGATCTGCTTCGCTGTAAGCACAGGAATGTCAAATCTGCTATCTTTGATCTGTTCCCTATAAACACAGGGATGCCAAATGTTGTTTCTTTGATCTACATTGTCCCATAAAAGACATAACCTGTAGAATGCATATGAGTTCATGCCTAATAATCAGGATGCTATGATCGAAATGAGTCAAATTCTCCTAATTAGACATGTTATAATGCAAAATGTTATGAATATGACCCTTATTTCAGACGTCATCACTCATTCCCTCATCGAAGTTTTATCCTTATACTTCTTGATGTATCAATCATACTCTGCTCGTATGCCTCGAATCTTCTCCATCAATTTGGTCTACAGTACCATTCTCCAAATGTTGTGACCTACTGGAGATGTTTATGAAATGATCCTTTCTCAATATCAATATTGCTTAAAACGTCCAACCACCTTTTGGACTGAAGAAGAAATTTCCCCAAGTACATCTGACCCTCAAATATGGAAATTCTTTAAACAATTGTCTTGCTTCAGTTTCTTGTATTATCTAGAAATTTCCAGAGTAATATGCAAAACTTCGTTTGTAAGGATATTTAGTTCATCAATCATTATTTCAATGCAACATGCTTTATGAATAATGGGAGACAAATAAATTGATCCTGAGGATAATTAGATTTGGACAAATTATTGGAAGGAATGCAAAAAGATTAACCTGAGAACATATCTTTGTGAAGAAAAAGAATCCAAAGATAGTAAATAGGACAGAAATCAGATGCCCCAGATATCGCCGCTTGAGCGTCTATACACCAGCTCCATGAAGACTTTCTTGAGTTCAACATGTGTTTAAAAGATCCAAAGTAATTTGTTGATGCCTCGATATGTAACATATTTCACTTCTCGTCGAATCCATTATAGCAAGGCCACAGCATGACTTTCCAAATTTGAGCTGCCCTTTCGGGTTTTCAACTCAAAACCCATTTGGTCTCAAGGTGCCCTTTGCGGGTTTTCACCTTGGCCTCTCTATTTTTCTTTTTTCTTTTTTCTCCTTTTTATTTTTTTCTCTTTTTCTTTTTTTTTCCTTTTTTATTTTTTGAAATAGAAGTCCCAAAGTGCCCTTTGCGGGTTTTCACCTTGGCTTCCCTTCTCCTTTAGACAAAGTACTCTATGACCGAGTCCGAATTCACTGTATCAGATAAATTCTTCCTATCCATTTCTTGTCAAAATCAGTGCACCTCTAGAGAAAGCCCTCTTCGCAACATATGGCCTTTCCCAATTCGGCGTCCTTTTGTATGGGAAGGATCTCTTTCAGCATAAGGTTTCCTTTATGAAATTCTTTTGGACGAACCTTCTTTGTCATAAGTCTGTGTCATCCATTCTTAGTACATTTGCTTAGGATGAATACTTTTAAGTTAAGTTTACTAGAGGTATTCAATTATTGACTCCATCAAAACTTGGAGGAAAAATCTTGATTCATAAACCCATGAGAAAGGGATTGCCCCAGCAGTAGTCCTAGCTGTTCTTTGTCAAACTCTACAAAAAGATGGTTCAATGATTTTCAGCAGACAAGAATGAAGTTGCTGACTTTATCCTTCAACCTAGAAAGCTGAGGTACAGAGATTACTCCCGGAGCATACATCCCACCATGACTTGATGATGTTTCTGAGGCATCCCTAATCTTCATAAATTGCCCCCAACTGTGAAGCTGCCAAATGAGCGTAGCCAATAGGAGCCACAAAAAATATGGCTGTAGTGCTCCTTTGATACATATAGGATAGAGAATGAACAAACTCTTGCAGATTATCAGCCGAAAAACCCAGCCTGGTCTAAGAGAACATGATAGTGGGTCTGCCTCGTGAATCCAATCATTCCAGCATGGGTACCAAGGTAAAAACCATTGTTCTTTGGATGGCATACTTTGTTGTCAATAACAGTACCACGTAGCACATTGTCAGGAGATCCCTGCTGAAAAAAAAACTTGGTATGATAGTTTTTCGTACAACAATAACCACAATCTTTAGGGTTCCACTTCTCGTCAAGGAACTTGTAAGCCTCAATAACTTGATCAAAACTTGATTGAATTGAGACTCGCTAACCCATCCCTGAAAATAATGATTTGATCAGGTTTCCTCTTCCCTGAACTTGTATAGAAGTCTAAGAGAGCTTCCTTCATGATACCATCATCCACTTTGTCAGAAACTGGTTTTGAAGAAAGAATCTATCATTTTAAGATTTAGAGACTGTGTACGGCCTGATGCCCCATAGCTGGAAATCAATGGCCACCGCCTGGAGCTAACCATCGCAGCTATTGACGGCACATCAGACTGCTTAGGAAAGCCAAATAATGCACCCACTGGAATTAAAGGTGTTTGCCCCAACGTAAGCATAGAGAGTAGACGGTAGTTTCTTATGCCAATTTTTACCAGTCTCGGTCATCTTCTGTAATTTATTTTTTTCTTTTTTTTCTTTTCTTTTGGCAACCTTTGTTGTACTGTGGTGTGGCGCATTATCTTTGAAAAGACTGCAAACTTTTGGCATTGTGCAGTTATATAATCTTTTTTTTTTTTGAAATAGATGACTTTTGACTTTGTAATATTGGCATATGAAGCTATCTCCCTCTCTTAATGGAGTAGTTGACGTCCACAAAGATGAGTCATTGTAACACCCCTACCCATATCCATTGCCGGAATAGGTACGAGGTATTACCGGAGTTTACTGATAATTATGAGTCATTTATTATTTATATTTTGAAAATAATCATAACGTCTCTTTATTGGGCCCTCGAAGCCCCAAAATACATTAAAAAACCAACCGAAATTAAATCGGGATCATAAAAAAAATTTTGCAAAATCTTAAATTTTATTTTCATCTAAGTACTTACCATTTCAATGCTTCTTCTAATTAAACATGTTACCATTCAATCATTAGCTTGTCCTTTGTCTAAGTGTCAAGCCACATCATTGTTAGTATACTTGCATATATTTCATATAAATTCAACATTGATATACTTATTTTCTCGACATGTCACGCTTGAGTTTAATAATTGTCTTTACTTACATAATTTCCTTGTATCAACGTATCAAAGATAATTATATATGTACATGTCATGAAACATATTATTCTATTACCGTTTCTTTATAAGTATATATCAATCATTTCATTATATCAATATTTCATGCTTCATCATTTCCATATATTTTAAGTATATTTATTCTGGTAAAGTTTATATCAAACTTATCATAAATTATATTCCATGTACTTATTCTTATTTTGTTTATCTATCTTCATAATTATTTCATACAACTATTTTTTACATATATTTCCATATGACTAGTTCTTGTAAACATTTCACACAACCATTTTATGTAACCATTCGTCATCTAATACGTATTACCTAAATATCAATTGTTCAATAGATATCATAGCGTCTCCCATCCACGGTCTTATTTATCTTTGACATGATGCCATAGTGTCTTTCAACTATGGTCTTACTCATTTTCTATCATGTTGCCATGGTATCTTTCAACCATGGTCTTATTCTTTTCATGTCACGTTGCCATGGTATCTTTCAACCATGGTCTTATTCGTTTCATATCACGTTGCCATGGTATCTTTCAACCATGGTCTTATTCGTTTCATATCACGTTGCCATGGTATCTTTCAACCATGGTCTTATTCGTTTCATATCAGAGAGCACACTCCCGCGAACCTCATCCTTACAGTGGGATTACCAGTCCAGGCTAAATCCCCTATAATATAAACTCATAGAGTATTGTCGGGATTACCACCCGAGCTAAATCCGCAACCAACGACAATTACTCTAATGAGCTTGGATTTGAATTACCAGTCCAAAGCTAAATTGGACCTAATTTGGATTACCCGTCTGGGCTAAATCCATTTTCCACATATTCTTAGGGAGGGCTATATCAGGATAGGATCACCCGTCCGGGCTAGATCCTTTTTTGCCGTCAATTCCTTTTCAGAGATCCGTTTAATTTTCCTTTCATTCAACCGGGATTTTCTTCCCATTTTATCAAATATATCAATGTTTCATGAATTTCCATCTAATGAACATTCAAATCATATTCATATCAAAAACATGCATTTCAAGCATTTAAGAATATAATTCAAGTTACATGAACTTACCTCATTGCTTGTTTGTGTTTATAATTTCATTAATCCGATATCTTTTCTTTTCCACGATCAAGTCTCATATTTGAGTCGTCTGGATCTTTATAAATAAATTTGATCATTATTTTCATTAATTTCATATTCTAGTGCATTTAATTAATGCTCTAGGAAAAGTTACCATTTTGCCCCCAAACTTTTAATTAATGACGATTTCATCCTTAGGGGCTGAAAAATATAATTCTTGCAATTTAATCCTTATTTCCAGCTATTATTTTCATGCATATTGATAACAATCCATGAATTCTGTAAAATATCAGAATTTTTCCATAATTTCAACACTTTTCAATTTGATCCCTAAAACATGTTTTCCCCCTATCTTGAACTAAATTAATAATTTCATTCAATTTTGTAATTTAAATAATAAAATTAATCTATTTCATGCAATTTGGTCATTTTTACATTTTTACAAAATTGCCCATAAAGTTTTACTTTTATTCAATTTAGTCCTTAAGCCTAAAACATGCAAATTAGCCATGCTTACTGAATATTCATATATATATTTTCCTCCTCCTCCTCTCCATTCCACATCCTTAAATTTATATAATATGCTTTTGCTTATAAGTAACATTATCAATAATTTCACTATTTACTTATATGTATATTCAAAGCTGTCCATTTGAGTCATAGTCACTTAATTATTTATTTCTTGAGTTAAAGAACTCAAAATTAAGATCTGTAAATTTTATCTGAAACTATACTCACATATATTCTTACCATAAAATTTTCAGAATTTTTGGTTTAGCCAATTAGTACAGTTTATCCATTAAAGTCACCCCTGTTCTGCTGTCTGACAGTTCTGACCCTTCTTCACTAAAAATTAATTATCTCCTTTTAAAGAATTCAAATGATGTTATAGTTTGTTTCTATTAAAACTAGACTCATTAAGGATTCTATACATATAAATTTAATCCCCTAATTATTGTTTTTCAATTTTTTATGATTTTTCAAAGTCTGAAGAGGGGAACCCAAATTCATTCTGACCTTGTCTCACAAAATTAATTATATCTCAAAATTTAAAAATCCATTGCTTACATTGTTTCTTCTATGAGAAACAACACTCAATAAGATTTAAGTCTATATTTTTTTCATCTTCTAATTCGATTTCTACAATTTATGGTGATTTTTCAAAGTTAGACTACTGCTGCTGTCCATAACTGTTTTAGTGCAAGATATTAATTATCATGTTATAACACCCTTATTTTCTTTTTCTACACCATTTCTCATCACTTTATTTTATTTTCTCTTCACTAACATATCAAGAACATAGGACCTTATGTAAGAAAACTCTACTATAACATTATTTCCATGCTTTGTTAATAATAACAAACTTTAAAACATATTGAAATCTTGATGTACTTACCTTGTTCTCTTGATACCAATCTTTAACTTGATTTTCTCTCTCCTCCAGCTTCTATTTCTTGAATCCAACTTGATATTATTGCTCCCCATCATCTCCTTGCTATCTTTCTCTCTTGATGGCTATGGAAATTCTTTCAATTTTTAGGTGAAAATAATCAATTTTTGGAGGAAGGACTAAATTGTAAGAAAAGGAAAACTTTCTTTCTTCTTCTTCTTCTCACGTTAGTTGCATGAGAATGGTGATCATCCTCCCCTTTCTTTCCTTACATATATATATATATTAAATAAAATAATAATAAAATAATAAAATATCATTTAAAAATTAATTTAAAGTATTAATAAACTAACATTTATTTATTTAATTTATCTAAAATATCTCCAACATCATCATTGTCTCTAGATTTCTCTCTCTTCCAATTGACCATTTTGCCCTTTGAGATCTTTTAAAATTCCAATCTTGAGTCATCACTTAATTTGGTAAAATTGTAATTTAGTCCCTCATAATTCTTCACCTATTCAATTTGGTCCTAATTCATCAATTTTCCTTGGTTTCTAGATCATTCCACCCTTAAAATATTTTCACTATTAGTCCTTTAACTTTTCATATTTACACTTTAATCCTTAAAATTTTGAGTATTTATTCTTGGGCCACAAAACTTTTCTCACTTTTACAATTTAATCCTTTCTTGAATCAGTATGTGATAATATACTTCCCAATATTGACATAACTCAAAATTCCCTTTTGTCACTTTATTTTCTTATTTTACTATATCACGGATTATATTTTACTATAAAAATTTTCGGGGTATTACAGTCATTATCAGCTTGAAACTTTTGATGAGCTCGGGCCCATAACATACATGCCCCATAAGTCTTGACTCCTTTAAATTTCGCATTCATTGTACAACTGGTGCGATCCCTTTCCATAGTGGACCAACAGTGCCCCAAAACCTCATGTTTATCCTGGCAATTGCGAATCCTCCTGCATGCGTTTTTGGACCACATTCTTGAATTCCCATAAAAGTCTCAACAAGGTCTTGTTTTGTCTCCTAAGCTAATTCTAATTTCGCAATCTTTCCTTCCTCTAAGGCTATATTTCCTATCACTATTTTGTGGGGTAAAAACCATTTTCAACAAATTCAGAAACAAGTCACAATTTCTGTCACCTTCAAAGTACTGAGATTCCTCTAAACACATATCGCACTCAAAAGGAACTCTGAGTCTGTAGTATCGTTGCCCGTGTCATTGATATCTAGGGATCTATGATAGGCACATAAAAGAATATACAAGGAATAAATGAATTCAAGAATGACTATTTACATGTTATGAATGAAGAAATTTGATGGAAATCCAAGAATAAAGAATGAGGGAACATTTGCTCGAATTAATCATGAAAGATATGTTTTATTGAAACAATGATGTCCGAGCATGACCCTATTTCACAAAAGAAATCTCATTACTCCTAGGCTTTAGAGTAATGAAAGTGTTCTGAATATTACTTTGTAAAAACTACAAGAGGTTCCTCTACAGACTAATCGTTTAAAACATTTCCAGGTTTGTAAGGACGAATGCCTCATAGGTTTCTCTACTCAGGATCCAACACTACTAATCCTCTTCTTATTCTTCCATCTTTGACGGAGTCTTTTAATCATTTGCATTTACTTCCTTATCACCGTGATTTGGTAAAGGGCTCTTTGTACCAGGGGTATCATTAAACTTCACAATCCCCATCTCGAGGAGTCTTTCAACCGTCTTCTTGAAGGCAGTACAGTTTTCTATTGAATGCTCTGATACTCTCGCATGATAATCATATTAAGCATTTGAATCATACCATTTGGGGTACGGGGGTTGCAACGGCTTTATATAATATGAGGACACCACATGTGAATCAAATGAACTTTGATATAACTCCTTATACGACATTGGGATTGGCGTAAATTGGAGCTTTTCAAAATTTTGCCTTACGTTTGATTCTTGCTTTGTCGAACCTTGTTGCCCCACCGTAGTTACCTTTGGTTGATTGACAGTTATTGACCTTGAGTAATTTTTATTGTATGAACTCGTACTGTTCACTTCATTCTCCCTTTTCTTTGGAACTGACCTCTTGGTAGTTTCTCCAACTTCAATCTTGCCACCTCTTATGGCATTCTCAATCATCTCGCCCGCCATTATTATATCGGAAAAACTTTTAGTAGTATTCCCAATCATATGGGTGATGAATAGGGCCTTCAAAGTATTAATGAAGAGCATTGTAGTTTCTTTTTCAATGAGCGGTGGCTGAACTTGCATGGCCACTTCCCTCCACCTTTGTGCATATTGCCTAAAATTTTCATTAGGCTTTTTCTCCATGTTTTACAGCGTGATCCTATCTGGAGTCATGTCGGTCACGTGATTGTACTGCTGCATGAAGGCTTGTGCAAGATCCCTCCATGAACTTATTCTAGCCCGGTTCAGTTGATTGTACCACTTGGCTGCTGCTCCAACTAGACTATCTTGAAAACACTGTATTAGCAACTGGTCATTATTTACATACCCCGTCATGCGTCTGCAAAATATCGTAATGTGGGCCTCTGGGCAAGTAATACCATTGTACTTCTCGAACTCCGGCATTTTGAACTTATGGGGAAGCACCAGATCTGGAACCAAACTCAAATCTTTGGCATCAACTCCATGATGACCCTCAGCACTCTCTAAAGCTTTAAATTTTTCCTCCAACTATCGGCAACGTTTCTCCAACTGTTTTGCAGCTTCGGTTCTCAAATCTTCTTTTTCAGCTATATCCAAGTCAGGAATGAGAGGATTGGTAGGGTTATCACCCAAATTGAATCCCGAACTAGTTGGGTAATTCATATGGATCCCAGCATCAACCAGCCCATGTTGAGGCCTTATAGTGACAGATGGCCCCCGGGGAAGTGCCTCGATTTGTGTAGACACATGGGGTGGAGTGAAACCAGGAGGATGACCCTCGTCCTCCTCTTCAATGATTGCTATGGGAGTCTTTCCCTTATCAGTGGCCCTCAGTAGTTGAGCCATCTCAGCCATCATATTCCTCTAAGCTTCCAACATTTGCTCCCTCATATCATTTTGCTTTTTTGCCAATTGCTCTTGCAATTGGTCTTGTATATCCTTCTGTAATTGCTCAAACCTCTAATCCATATTCTTGGTTTTCGCTCGAGTTCTGTACGGATGTGTAATTTCTAGATTTTCCTCTCTAACTTCTGTAGTAGTTTTAACTAATTAGAGTCTTTCTATAATTTTGAATGCAAATGATGCAATAAAATTCTATGAGATGCAAATGCATGAATGCAAAAGGTATCGATCTCGATTCAATCTCATTTAGAAAACTTTATTTAGAAAAAAAATATCTTTACATATAAATAGATTACAAATACGCTTTCGCCCTGATACCCAAAGTTTTAAAACAAACTCTTAGCCACGATCAGATTGTAGCTCAAATTGGTGCTCAATATGTTAGCCTGTGCTGCTAATGTCTGTAAACAATCAGTTGCCTCCTGAGTTTGAGCTATGACCTCACCTGTGGGGTAATCCGTGCAGCTAAGGGCACCTCCTCCAATACCTGTGAAGTTGTTCTGATTATTTTGAGATAGATTAGCGAACAGGTAGGTATCCCATTCCGCAGTGTGCTATCTTAAAATAATATCCTATATCCTCAATGTTTCTTGAGAGCTTTCAGATTTCTACCCATGCAGAGCATCCTGCCTCGGTACCTTCGCAGCATAGCTAATCTCTAAAGGTCTTTGTATGATACGGTCTTCTTTAATCGCTTTCTTTCACGCTTACTTGAGCTATCCAGGCCATCAGGGCTTGCAGTTCCATTGTTTCTGATAAGTACAACAGTAAACTCAAGCTTGTTTTTTGGTAGCAGTCCTATAGTAAATGAGCTTTTTACCATCATAGGAAAAATTCTTTCCATCCAACTCATTTTTGTAGGTCTCATGCACTCTATCAATCACTTTCCTTCCAATACCCTTACCATCCACATGGCAACCGTCTTCATATGAAAGAGAAATGCTATAATGGTAGAAGTGTCCATCAATACTCCCACACTTACTTTGAATTGCTCATCTATCCTTCTGTCAAGCAAATGCTGCAAGTCCTATTAGTTATTGTAGAACAACTGCTTGGCCTCATTGCTCCATTGATCCCATATTTCCTTTAACTCCTGGAGATTATTTTGCGCCACGCTGATGCGAATGTAACCCCATAATTCTGATGTGTATCCTTCAGCGTTTCCTTTGACCATTTATGGACGTTAACGTTGCCCTCCATTCTATCAAGAAGTCTGTTCTCCATAATAAAACTTTCTAACTTAGAAACTGACCATGAATCGATACCTTTTAAATGCAAAATGACATGCACAAAAGAAAGAAAACAGTCAGTATCATACGATATTAATAAACACAAAGATAACCTAAGTATAATTCTATCTATATTGAGCTCTTACGGTTTTTCTATATGTGGTTTGTTTCTAAAGTTTGAGGTACCCGAACCAGCAGATTCCTCGATCCTCACCCATTATAGGCTCATTTGAATCGAGTTCAGTTCAGGGGAATAAATTTCCCTATGGCTACACGGAGATGAAAATCTCACGAAACCATAGGTACGGATGTATCCCGAAAGTGATCCATTATCCTGCACGGAGGCGAAAACCTCACGAAGGCGTAGCTTCTCACTCCCACTTAAGGGTATGACCACAACGGTCATGCAAATGCAATGCGTATCAGAATATAGCAACACATGCAATAATACAAACACATGTAATGCAAAGAGGATTAAATTTTAAAATTTTTAATTTTCGATATTAAGACAAGAGATAATCAATTACACGGCTTGACTCTCTTATTAATCCCCAGCGGAGTCGCCAAGCTGTCGAAACCATTTTTAGAATCGAGTTTTGAAAAATAGGAATCGACTTTAAGAAAAACAAAAACAGGAGTCGCCACCAATCTTTTTAGGTGTGATTGGATCACCTTATAAAATGTTTTGTTTTAAAACATTAATTTTGGTCTACGAGAGTCGAGAAAACGGATTCGGGAGTCGGTTACGTACGAGGAAGGGTTAGCACCCTCGTAACGCCCAAAAATTGGTACCTAATTGATTATCAAGTGTCTTTAATGTTGGAAGTTTAAAAGTTTTAAGATACAATCCTCTTTTTAATTAGAGTGTTTCAATTTGAAAAATTAAGGCTTACCTATTTCAAACGAATCAAAATACCACATCCAATAAGTTAGGACGTAATATTTTGGGACTTTTTTATGCTAAGCTCGCCTTTTTGAAAATTTCTATCTCGAAATAATAAAACGCCATATTCAGTAAGTTAGGATATAATGTTTTGAAATTCCAAGATAGTCGTTCGTATTTCAAAAAAACCTTAAAACTTAGAAGGGTGCTTAACTATTCGAACTTAACGAGAAAGGTCGCAACCCAATAAGTTAGGGCATTATTTTCCTCGAAGTTTCCAAATACCAAGCATTGCCTTCTATTTTTGAGAACTTTGAAATCTCGTTTTTAATTAATGCATGAGGAATCATATTAATATTATAGAATAATATACATGATAACATATTATCGTAATAGGTAAGTAAAAGCATGAATTTAAACAACAAACATGGCAAATTTAAAACATGTAAAACATACATACAAAAATATACGACATACATTAAAAATGAATAAGTAAGCATATAAACATATAAGGTATAACTCTATATACATTTTAATAAATTAATAGACAAAAGATGATACATGGCATACAATTTAATATAAACATATCAACATACATATCAATTCTAAAATACGACCTTTAATAATCATAAAACAATATTTAATATATAAATGATATGTTCAATATATATATAAAAGAATTAGTGTATATTAAAATGTAATATAAAGTGAGTAATTATTGATAAAATATACCTAAAATATAAATTTTAAAAAAAAAGTTTAAAACAAGTGATGTATAATAATATAATATGAATAAAATATAAGGAAATATAATATAAAATAATAATAATATAATAAGTATTTTACATATAATATAAAAGTATATAGGTTTAAAATCTCAATATATAGTATATAAGTAATTAATTAATAAAATATAATAGTTAACGATAATAAGATATATATATATATATATAAATAATAATATAAAATAATAAAAATATATATAAAATGTATAACACATAAAATAATATATGAAAAGTAATAATATAGAAAAATAAAACAATTTTTACATTTATAAAAAGATTTAGAATAAAATAAACAATATATACGAAAAATAATGAATGAAACAATATTATTAAAATAATTTAATATAAAAAAAAGGGATTTAAGATAAATATATATACAAAATATTGAAAATAATAATAATAATCTAAAAAGAAATAAAGTTAGAATAAAAAAAATAAAATTCAGAAAGGATTAAATTAGAATAGAAATAAAAATACAGATAAAAATTCAAAATTTAAAAAAAATAAAAAAAGGGTCAAATTAAAATGTGCGCACAAGAAGGGGGATTAAAACAGAAAATATCCCCTTTTAGAACGACATCGTTTATGCGCTTTCTTTTTTAAAAGAGCCCAAGGACCAAATTAAAATAAAAACAAAATGTTTGAGCAAAATTAAAAGATAAAATAAACCTAATTTTAAAGGATAAAAATACGGAAGGACCAATTGGGAATTAGCCCAATAACAGAAAACATGCGGATTCTTTGGCCGAGTCGGGTCGACACACGAGTCCTTTTGTTTAAACGACACCGTTTTAATGCTTATTGAATTAAGCAAAACGACGCCATTTTAATAAAGCTATATAAGCTAAAAAAAAACCCAAAAATTTCATTTCTAAATCATTTTTTAAAAAAAACGAAAGAGACGAGCCTAGAATGCTCTCCCCCTCCTCGGCCTGAACTCCGGTAACGATTGTCGGCCACCGTTGCACGCGCCTCACGCGCCACCGTACACGGTGGTTGAAGGTTCAAAATTCCTCCCCTTTCCAGGCGAATCACAGGTAAAATCTTTTATTTTTATTTTTTTTAAATATTCGCGTATGAAATTTTTTTAAAAAAAGTGGACTGCTTTTCTCTCGATTTTCAAATCTGTTTTTTTTTTTCTACTATGTTTTGCATTTATAAAAGAAAAGGAAATGAAATGAATAAAGTTGAAGAACGTTTGAATGACAAAATAAATCACCTCCGTTCTGACTTAAAATGCTGTATTTTATTGTATGATCTTTGTGTATCCCCTCTCCTTACAATGTTTTTTTCTTGATTTTATAGCCTGAATACATATATAGAAAGTACAATCTTTAATTTCTTTCTTATCCTGCTCGGTCTTTCTTTCCTTTTTTTTTGTGCAGGTCTGTGGCGAGATCTCCGGTGGATTGGTACGCGTCTATTACGGCATAACACGGGGCCCAGAATCACGGCACTGACGAAAGGTAGCTGAAACGACGGGATTTGAAGAGGCATGACTCCTAGGTTGCTTGCGGCGCGAAGCTTCTGGAAACCCTAGGGTTTCCAGATTCTGTTTAGGCGTTGGGCCTTGTTAATTTTGGGCCGTTGAGTTGGGTCAACGGTGTAATGGGCATAGGGTAGTAGTAGGCATTCTGGTTTAAACCGGGTTAATGCTTCTGGGCTTCAAAGATACCCAAACTTTAGGCTTTTGTAAATGGACTGCTAAATAAACATTTATTTATTTTTATTATTTTTGGTTTTAAGGCCCGGGCAGATTTGGGCTATTACACAATTGGTATACACAAAGTATACCTAACCTTTTCAGTTGGTATACACAAAGTATACCTAACCTTTTCAATTGGTATACACAAAGTATACCTAACCTTTTTAATTGGTATACACAAAGTATACCTTTCCTTTTCAAGTGTACACATATAGTGTACATAACCTTTTCAAATTGTACCATTTAGGTACATAAAATCCTTTTCAAATATTACCCTTTCGGGTTACATTCCTTTTCATAATGAAATCAAAAGATTATCCTTTCGGAACAATCTTTACTACAACATATGCAGGATCTCATATACACGGCAATCACCTATCCAATCGGAAATCAATGTTCAACGGACTTGTGTACCGTTTCATCATTTATATATATATATATATCAAAAATTAACATTCATCTATTTCATGTACATACCAAATACAAGGCATGATGCACACAATTCAAAAATCAATTTAATACATCTATAAGCTTAATTTAGTTTATGAACTTACTCATTTCTCGGATCCAGAAATGGCAATTTACCATTTTAGTCCATAACCTTGTATTTTCCCAATTTAAACCCAAATCTCGATTTCCTTGATCTATAATATCACATTTAGCCTACTAATTAGTCACATTATTCATATGGGTCTAAAAACATATTTTTTTACAAATTTTCATTTTGACCCTAAACTTTCACATATTTGCACTTTTGTCCCAATGCTTGTAAAATAATTTTTATTCAATTTCCTTACATATTAGGTCTAGCTGAACCATTTTTATAACTATGGAAGCCTCCAATTCCCACCAAATCAGCCTTTTATGATCAATTTTACAACTTTTACAAACAATCCTTTCGGACGTTTTCATCGAAAACCGCTTAGTAAAAATCGTTTATTTAACACCCAACACTCATTTCTTACCATTAAACATCAAAATACAAGTATGTCACTCTTGGGTAAATTTTAAAACATAAACCCTAGCTCAAAATAATGGTAGAAATGAGTAAATCATTTTACTGGGATTTCAAAAATACATAGAACATTAAAAACGGAGCTCGGAATCACTTACTATTAAGCTTTGAAGCTTGGCCAAACCCTAACCATGGCTACTCTTGGTACATTCTTCTGTAGCAAGAAGAAAGGGACACATTTGGGGTTTAAAATTTGTCTTTTAATTCATTTTACCCTTAAATAACCAAAATGCCCTTTTTACTATTCTTTCAAATTTTACCCAACCAAGGCCATTTTTGTCCAACAAGTTAAAAATTACTTAATTATCATTTAAGGACCTCTCATTTAAAATTTCATGACAATTAGGAACCTCTAACATGTAGAACTCAACTTTTTCACTTTTTACAATTTAGTCTTTTTTATTAAATTGAGTGCCCAAACGTCAAAATTTTCAAACGAAATTTTCATGAAATCATTCCGTGAAATTGTAGACCATAAAAATATAATAAAAATGAAATTTTCTTCATCAAATTTGTGGGCCCGAAACCACTGTTCCGACTAAGCCTAAAATCGGAATGTTACAAATTCTTTCGACAATTTCATGTGGTTCGATAAATCTTGGACTCAGTTTCCCTTTCCTACTGAATTGTAACACCTTCTTCCACAGAGAGACTTTTAAGAATACTCGATCACCAATCGCAAATTCTATATCTCTTCTTTTCAAATCTGCATAAGACTTTCGACGATCAGAAGTAGCTTTCAAACTGTCCCGGATAATCCGATGTTTATCCTCAGTCTCTCGGATCAAGTCAACTCCTACTAGTTTGGATTCACTCAATTCAGACCAATACAATGGTGTCTTACATTTCCTTCCATAAAGAGCTTCGAACGGTGCTATTTTTATACTGGACTGATAGATATTATTATATGCAACTTCAGCTAACGGTAAATACCTCTCCCAGCTACCTCCAAACTCAAGTATACAACATCTCAATATATCTTCCAGAATCTGAATCACTCGTTCTGATTGCCCGCAGTCTGAGGATGAAATATGGTGCTAAATTTTAGCTATATACCCAGAGCCTCTTGCAATTTACTCTAAAATCTTGATGTAAATCTCGAATCTCGATCTGAAATAATGGATGTTGGAACCCCGTGTAACCTCACAATTTTAGATATATATAATTTCACTAACTTCTCAAGTGTAAAGTCTATTTTTACTAGAATAAAATGTGCTGATTTAGTCAGTCTGTCAACAATCACCCAGATCGAATCTTTCTTTCTCGAAGTCACAGGTAAACAGGATACAAAATCCATCGTGACATACTCCCACTTCCACTCAGGAATCATGACAAGTTGTAACAAACCTCTTGGTACCTGATGTTCTGCTTTGACTTGTTGACAAATCAAACACTTTGCTACAAACTCACAAATTTCCTGTTTCATACCCGGCCACCAGTATAGCCGTTTCAAATCACAATACCTCTTCGTACTACCCGGATGAATAGAAATAATGATTTTAGTCGAGCCACCCCAATGTCTAAACGTTCGAATAAAAATAAGACGATTCAAAAAAGATTACGGGGTATCTACTAGACCCACTGTTAGTGTGGGTAGTGTGCAAAATAATCCTAAGCCCAAATGCAAATATTATAGGAAATACCACCCCAGTGAGTGTAGAAGTAAAGTGGGGGCCAGTTACAAATGTGGAGCAACCGATCACTTTATCCGAAATTGTCCTTAATTGCAAAAAAAAATGAAGAGCAGAAAGAATAACAATTGGATACTTCTTAAAGAAGTAGGCGTTCGGGTCAAAATAGTGCCACCGGGACTGCTCGTTCAGGTATGAAAGATACTGCTGCTAGGTCAGATGCTAGAACACCTACACATCCTATGCCATTTGAGCAAGAGAGGAAGCATCGGCTCCAGATGTGATTGCTGGTACATTCTATCTCTTTGATGTTACCATGTATGTATTGATTGACCCTGGGTCCACTTATTCCTATATTTGCACTGCATTACTAGCGGAAAAGAAGTTACCTGTTGAATCTACTGATTATGATATTCAAGTTACTAATCCATCAGGTCAGAGTGTAATAGTTAATTTAGGGTGTCGTAATTGTCCACTAAAAGTGAAAGGCTATAAATTTCCTACTGATTTGATGTTGCTACCCTTTCGAGAATATGATGTTATTCTGGGAATGGATTAGTTATCTATATATGATACTGTGGTAAATTGTAGATAGAAATGGATTGATTTGAAACGTCAGAAGGAGAGATGATATCAGTTGAGTCTGAGAATCCGAAAGATATTGTTAAAATCATTTCGGCTTTTTTTGCTCAGAGATTAATACGAAAAGGTAATGAGGCATTTGTAGCCTACATTCTTGAGGAATGTTAGTGAGTTTACTGATGTATTTCCTGAGGAATTATCAGGTTTACCACCTGATCGAGAAGTTGAGTTTGTAATTAATGTGATTCTAGGAATTGCTCCGATATCACTAACACTGTACCGTATGGCACCAGCAGAGCTAAAAGAATTAAAGGCACAGTTGCAAGAGTTATTAGACCGAGGGTTTATCAGACCGAGTATGTTTCCCTGGGGCGCACCTGTTCTGTTTGTGAAAAAGAAATACAGTTCTTTGAGACTGTGCATAGACTACAAACAGTTGAACAAGGTCACAATTAAAAATAACTACCCTTTGCCATGTATCGATGATAAACCGTAATTTATACATATTATTATCCCATGCTTAACACATTTATGAATGATTTCTCCTTAGATTTGGTGAATTCGATGCTCCTAATCCTTTAATTTCATGTTTTATACTTAGGTGAGCACAGGAGAGTAAAAAGATTGAGAAACGGACTGACAACGGAGAAAATGGGCTAACATGGAAAATCAACACGGCCTGGACTTCTTCACACGGGTAGACCACTTGGCTGTGTCCATTTGGCAGAATCGAAGCATGACTTACACGGGTAGACCACATGTCCGTGCCTATTTAAAAGCCTTGACCACGGCCCTAAAGTAATCACACACGGCGTGTCCTCTCGAGCCCAAGTATAGTCCTATTTGGAAAAGGCCACTCTGGAGGGTTTTTAGGCATTGTAAAGCCTATTTAAACACCCTAGAGGAGGATTAAAGAACACACAGAGAGTAGAAAGCAAGGAATTACTCGAAGAAAGCCGATTGATCCATCTCGGAAGCCGGATTCACCTTCAAGACTGAAGATCTCTCTTCAATTTCCTTCAGGGGTTTTGGGGTTTTCTTTATGTTTTGTCATTATTATTCTTCTGAGATGTTTTCTTTTAGTATTATGAACTAAATCCCCTAAATACCTAAGGGGGATGAAACCTAAGACGGATCTTGTTAATATTTTCTGAACTATATGATAAATACTTGATTTGTTCTTAATTATGTTTTTAACTCTTGTTTGAATATTCCAAGATACTGATTCAAGTATTGATGTGCTTATTCAGAGGATGAATAGTCCTTGTCTAAGAGAAGATCATTCATAATTAAGCGGAGTTGCATGCAATCCTAGAGATAAGACGACATAAATCTGCCGGATTAGAGTCAAATCTAATAAGGGAATCCATAGATCGAGTTAATGCAACACTAGGGATTTTAATTAGAAAGAGATTTCAATTAATCAACCTAGGGTTAGACGTTATTAGTCTTGAGTAGGGATAATAATATAAATATAGGATTTCTACGGATCAAGTCAAGTGAATAAATCGTCTGGTTCAGAGTCAATTAATAAGAGAAGTCTAGGTGGATTCTTCCTTGGGTATTGTCTAAATCAATCAGTTTTCCCAAAAGTATTTCCCCAATTTATTTTCTGTGCATTCTTAGGTTAGTTAATTAGTTTAGATAAAACAACTTCCATTATTCTTAGGCTAGATAATAAAAAGAAAGTTAATACCAGTACTTTTAGTTTCTTTGGGTTCGACATCCGGTCTTGCTAAAACTATACTATTGTTCGATAGGTACGCTTGCCTCCATCGTGATAATAGTTAGTTCAAGTACTATCAATTATAAATTTTAAAACTTATCGCAAGTGACAATCAAGTTTTTAGCGCCGTTCCCAGGGAACTAAGATATTAGTAACACTCGATTTTTATTACTTTAGCCATTTACTTTTATTGCAAATTAGATTTTGTTTTGATTTTCGTTACTAAATTCTCTTTTTCTCATTACTAAATTCTCTTTTTCTTTCTTCTGGCAGGTTCTTATAGTTTATGACTAGAAGAAACCCGTCAGAACCATTACTTTTTTACGGTGAGATCGATCGCACAGCTATCAGAAACCGAAGAGAAATAAGGCGAAGCTTAAGATACATAGAGGAAGAGCAAGAGAACGATATTCAAACTACAACCGAGGAGATGGCCGAAAATCAGGAAAATCCACTACCTTCTGCGATTGCTGCTGACCCAGTAAATCAAAATCCTGCTCCTCGTACTACGTATGATTATGCTAAACCTACTTTAATAGGAACTAAATCGAGTATAGTTAGGCCTGCTATTGCTGTAAATAACTTTGAACTGAAACCTAACACAATTCAAATGATACAACAGTTTGTTCAGTTTGATAGTTTGCAGGACGAAAACCCAAACACTCATTTAGCAAATTTTCTAGAACTATGCGACACATTCAAGATCAATGGCATTTCTGACGATGCCATTCGCCTTCGGCTATTTCCCTTTTCACTGAGGAATAAAGCTAAACAGTGGTTGAACTCATTACCACGAGGATCAATCACTACTTGGGAACAAATGACCGAAAAGTTTTTACTCAAATATTTTCCACATGCTGAAACATCTAAACTAAGGAATGATATTTCTTCTTTTGTGCAGATGAATTAGAAATACTCTACGATGCATGGGAGAGATACAAGGACCTACTGCGAAAGTGCCCTCACCATGGGTTGCCTCTTTGGCTACAAGTTCAAACATTTTACAATGGTGTGAAACCCTCGACGAGACAGATAATTGATGCAGCTGTTGGTGGAACCATAAACAACAAAACACCTGAAGAGGCTTACGAATTTATTGAAGAAATGTCACTGAATAACTATCAGTGGAGTCATGATGACTAAGCTGACCAAAACAGCAGGCGTTTATAACGTTGATGCGGTTAATATATTGTAAAATCAGGTGGAACTTTTGAATAAAAAGATTGATGGTTTACTTGGTTCTACGCAGGTACATCCAGTGATGAGGTATGATTCAAGTGGAGGAGGCTTACACACAGAATATCAACCCTTCAATCGTACAACTGAGGAGGAACAAGTCCACTATATGGGTAATAATAACTCTAGACGTCAAAATAACCCATATAGTGATACTTGTAATGCAGGTTAGAAGAACCACTCAAATTTTTCGTGGGGTGGTCAAAGAAATCAAAGGCCACAAAATTCTCCGGGTTTTCAACAACCACTTTATCAACAGGAAAAGAAGCCGAACCTTAAGGAGATGCTAACAAAATTTATCTAAGTATCAGAAACTTGTTTCCAGAATACCGAGACAGCACTTAAAAATCAACAAGCATCAATCCAAGGGCTCGAAACTCAGATAAGCCAGCTTTCCAAAATTAATTTCAGAACAGCCACAAGGTAGCTTGCCAAGTAATACTGAACCTAACCCAAGGGAACAGCTCAACGTGATTAACGTTCGAGATGAGGAAGGGTTAGTTGCATCTGAACCAGAACCAAAGCAAGAAACTATGGTAAGCAAACGTAAAGGTGAGGTAGGCCACAATGAGCAGAAATCGGTAAGTATAGAATACAAACCTCATGTGCCATACTTTAATGCGACAAGGAAAGACCGCTTAGACGAACAATTTGGTAAATTCCTTAAACTTTTAAAGAAATTACATATTAACTTACCGTTTATTGAAGCCCTTTCGCAGATGCTAAACGCAGTCAAATTTTTAAAAGAGCTTCTAGCAAATAAACGGAAGTTAGATGAAGCGTCGCATATGGAGCTAAACACAGTTTGCTCAGCCATTCTACAGAATAAGGTGCCCAACAAATTAAAAGATCCAGGGACTTTTACAATTCCTTGTTTAATTGGTAGCTTAGATGTTAACAATGTATTGGCTGATTTAGGGGCTAGTATCAATGTCATGCCTCATAAAATGTTTAAGCAACTAGGTCTTGGGAAACCCAAACAAACTAGGATGAGCATTCAATTAGCAGATAAAACTAATTAGATTTCCTAGGGGTATTATTGAAGATGTACTCGTCAAAATCGACAAATTTATATTCCCAGTTGATTTCGTTGTTCTAGACATAGAGGAGGGTAGTAACGTTCCTTTAATTTTAGGAAGGCCCTTTTTAGCAACTGCTAGAACAATTATTGATGTTGGCATAGGCGAACTCGCACTTCGTGTGGGAGACGAAATAATCACCCTTCAAGCTCGTAATTCAAATAACACATCGAAAATTGAAGGTGGTTGTATAAATCATTCTACTAAAATTGACCGTATGGTACAACCTACTTTTGCAGGAAATAAGTTTTAAGAACATACATGAGGCATGTTCAAGCAACAACAAAGGACCTATCCATGAAGAACGAAGGCTACAAATCGAGAAGCTAGATGAATAGTGGACACATAAACTGAGAACACACGATAAACCAAAAACATGCCATGACGAGTTCAATTTTTCCCCAAATCAAATTAAGGTTGGAGACAAAGTGCTATTAGAAGCAGCAGACCCTCGTATTACCACTTCTGAACCAAATGAAGAAATTCCTCTTACGGTACTTAGCATTTTTCTATACGGTACAGTCGAGGTAATTCATCCCAAATTCGGTACGTTCAGGGTAAATAGTACTCGCCTTAAACCTTACGTTGATAAATTTTACAGTAGATATGAGGAGCGTAAACTCCTCGTACCACCATGACCACACACCAGAGAGGTAAGTCGAGCTTAGACTTTAAATAAGCGCTTCTCGAGAGGCAACCCGAGTGCTAACAATAATGATTTCTTTAAATTTTAGTTTTTAACATCTAACATACTAACCGAATCATTGAACGTAGGCTTTCCAAAACTACACGGCCAGGCACACGGGCGTGCCTTAGGCCGTGCTCACACCACGAGATGTGACACGACCATGCGATACGGTCGTGTGAAAACAGGGAAAATTTTTTCCCTAACACGGGATGCGATAAGTTACCACGGGCATACAACATGGCCATGGGCAATCCTGCCAAAACAACACAGGCATGCGACACGCCCGTGTTTTAGAACCGTGGTTGAAACTGAGAAAGTAACATAGGCGTGCGACACACCCGTGGTCGACACTGTCCTACATACACGAGCGTGGGAAAAGTGAACAAAGCGGGACACGGCTGTGTGACATGGTCGTGTGCACCAACACGCCCAAGGAATATGGGCGTGGACCGACTGTTAGACGCACCCAAATTTGAAAAACGCAAAATGCACGGGCTAAAATAAAGGCACACGGGCGTGCCCCACGGTCATATGCCCTAAATTCTATATAAACCCCTCACTATCCATCATCCCCTTCTCCAAAATCCCTAACCCTAGCCGCTGCAACTTCCACACGCCCCCCTGCCACGCCCGTGCGCTGACCACAGCACCATTTCTGACGACCCAAGCTCCTCCCTCTTGCATTTGTTTACTTTTTTCTCTCTATTTTCTTCAAATCTTTTACTTGTTTCATGATTCTTTTTGTTTCATTTGACTATTTTGACTGAATATTCATAGTTATGATAGTAATACTTATGCTCTTTGCTAGAAATTTGCCATTTTTAGTCAATACATTATGCTACATTCATCCATTTTTCTTGTTTCTGTAGTCCTATTCATAATAATGACTTGATATAATTGCTTTGGTTGTTTTAGTATATTTTTCATCTAGTACTTAAGCTCTATGAAGTATTCTTATTCAACTTCGATTTTTCATTACAGGTATACAATGTCAACCTCACATGGTAAGAAAACAGTTGTTCCCACCTCGAAAAAATGAAAAAGAGCGTCATCTTCATCGGCTCCTACCACGGAGATCAGACACCCGTTCCTTTAGTTTCCTGTGGGACCCCAGAAAGAACTCTTCCAAATACTTCAGGCCCGACCCTTAGGTGTAGGCCGCTGCATTGACTGGGCCGCACTTGAACAAGTCTAACTTGTTGACGCAATTCGGGCTCTCCTCACCCCCGATCCTTGAAGGCTCTTCTTTGATATCGTCGAGCCGATGTATCTCAAGCTCACGTTGGAACTCTGCTCAACGTTCTATCTTCAGACCTTGATGACTAATTTTGATGATGCTGGAACGGTCCAATTTCGCCTCAGCGGTCTAGTCCTCCAGTTGAGTGTCCCAGAGTTCGGTATCGCATTGGGCCTATACATGGAGGAGTTCATGGAGGAGAACGACCTCGACATTCTCAATCGCCACATCCTTTATTCTTTTTCACGGTGCTGAAGTGCTCTAGTCCCTGTCTTGGCCACCTATGATCCTAGCCGCTCTAAGGTCTCGGCTCTTGTCCCATCATTGAGGTACTTACACGCCATCTTAGGCCACACTTTGACAGGAAGGCGAGAGAGCACCGACGTCGTTAATACTCACGACACCTACTTTCTATGGTGTATAGCGAATGGGTACGTCTTTGACCTCGCCTATTTCATTACCCTCGCCATTCGTCATCAGACGGAGCGGCATAGGAAGGTGGTCATCTCCATTGGCCCCTATGTGACTCGATTGGCTCGACACTTCGGGCTCCTCAACATAGCAGCACAAGCATCCTCCCTCACTCTCATCAGCCAGATGTCTCCATAAGACATCTCGAGCATGCTGCATGTGAGGATGATCGAAAAACGACGTAAAACTCACCCTCCACAGTACCGCCTCACCCAATCAACCGAGGAGGAGGACCCCAAGGATATTACTGATGATGTCCCTCCAGGATATGAGGACCCACCGTCTCAGCCACCATCCATCCATCGTCCAATTCATGCGACAGCTTCATACTCTGACATCTTTGAGCGCCTTACTTGATTTGAGCAACAGTGTTTTCAGCGCTTTAATCACATTGATGCTACTTTACATCAGATTTGTCAGCACCTCCACATCTCATCACGACCACCACCTCGCAAACCATCCGGTGATGACGATGTTTAAATTTTTTTTTTTATTATTATTCTCACTTCTATCTTTTACTTTTTATTTTATTTCCTTTTGATACTATTTTATTTTTAGGTTTTATAAACAGTTTATAATTTTGGCTATTTCATTACGAGCAATTATTCTTCCTTATATTTCCTAAAAAGTTCATGATTCTATCACAGTTATAAAGAGCTCCAAAGCTCACTATTACTTAAGAACTTGAAACTCCACTGGAAAAGGTTCTCCACGACTGCCATGCCCTGCTCGACCACGACCATAGCTACCACGATATATAATATTCTTTTGGTGCAGCACTTGTGGAACCCAACCTCTACCACCACTGGAGTATTCTCCTCCACTCTACATAACTCCAACCCAAGGATTTCATCCATTTAACATTCAGAAAGTTTCACTTCTCTCCCTATCTTATGATCTTATATCTATATTTGCCACTAACTTTATCTTTGTACATTGAGGGCAATGTACATCTTAAGTGTGGGGGGGTCAATTATATCACTATCAGAAAAATCCCTGAATTTTGTCTTATTCTCTTGTAAATCCCTCATATCATTATTAGAATGAATTTTGATTAATTTATGATTTTTATTGATATGTCTTAAATTAAAACATAGGCATTCATGCATTGATTGTTTAAACTCTAAGACATTAGAGAATCAAGCATGATAAGTTGATTTTTGAGAATTTAAAATTTTTAGGTTGTTTTTCCCAAGTTTAGGTATTATCTTGAATTGAAATCCACAGGTTTAAACATCAACAAGCCATAATTTTTGTGAGATTTTGAGCCTTTAGAGCATCTATTATTTCTTTCATGCTCACTTTTATTGTTGCTTTGAGTGCGTCAATATCGAATCGTTATTCTAGAACTTGCTTGATTATGCATGTCAAGACCACACGATTTGATTTGATATGTCAAGATGATAGAGGCACTTAGGTTTAACCCACTCACTTCATAAAAGCCTACCTTCACAATTAACCCTAGTGAACCCCTTTGAGCCTAACATCCCATTCATTGATTTACCCTCAATATTAACCCATAACTCATTATTGTTGAAATCTCCTCAATTAATTTTATCCCTATTTTTGTCGAGATTTGATTTGAATAAATTGTTGAGCTATGTTTTATCTTTGATTGTTAGTCTATGTTACTTGATTTATTCTTTAAAAAAAAATACATACATATTTATATATTAGCAGCAATTCGTTATTTTTTAGCTTAAGTGTTTAATTCCATATTCTGAGAAGAAGCTTGCTTGTACGCAATTGATGATTAATTATTTTTTCTAGTTTGGTAATTTTTTAATTCAATCTCGATTCTAACCTTCTCTTTCAGCTTGTGACCACACCCCCTAACCATAGCCACGTTACAACCCTCTAAAGACCTTTTGATTGATGTATCATCTCAATATATAGTGGTGGAGATTTGATTTTCACGCAAGGCTATGGTAATAATTTTTCATATTGACTGATGAGTGCTAATTTTATTATCCTTAAACATTTCGAGTGATTTGAGTGAATCTTTAGTGAGGATGTTAAACTCTGTGAGATTTTGAATCAAAGGTGATTACTTAGATGAGGGGAGATGCTTATGTTTTTCGTGATAAAATGCTCAACTTGGGAATGTTTGAAACTTTAATGTTCTTCTAGTTGAATTCTCAATGTATGATTACTTATGGATTATTTTAAGATATTATTGATAGGAATTATAAGTTGAGAAAAATGAATTCTTAATTGTGAATCAAGGATTTTGCTTGAGGATAAGCAAACGTTTAAGTGTAGGCGTATTTGATAAACCATAATTTATTCATATTATTATCCCATGCTTAACACATTTATGAATGATTTCTCCTTAGATTTGGTGAATTCGATGCTCCTAATCCTTTAATTTCATGTTTTATACTTAGGTGAGCACAGGAGAATAAAAAGAATGAGAAACGGGCCAAAAAGAGAGAAAATAGGCCAACATAGGAAATCAACACGGCCTGGACTTCTTCACACGGGTAGACCACATGGCCGTGTCCATTTGGCAGAATCGAAGCACGACTTACACGGGTAGACCACATACCCATGCCTATTTAATAGCCTTGACCACGGCCTGAAGTAATCGCACACGGGAGTGTCCTTGTCAAGCCCAGGTATAGTCTTATTCTAAAAAGGCCACTCTAGAGGGTTTTTAGGCATTCTAAAGCCTATTTAAACACCCTAGAGGAGGATTAAAGAACACACAGAGAGTAGGAAGCAAGGAATTACTCGAAGAAAGCCGATTGATCCATCCCGGAAGCCGGATTCACTTTCAAGACTGAAGATCTCCCTTCAATTTCCTTCAAGGGTTTTTCGGTTTTCTTTATGTTTTGTCATTATTATTCTTCTGAGATGTTTTCTTTTAGTATTATGAACTAAATACCCTAAATATCTAAGGGGGATGAAACCTAAGACGGATCTTGTTAATATTTTCTGAACTATATGATAAATACTTGATTTGTTCTTAATTATGTTTTTAACTCTTGTTTGAATATTCCAGGATACTGATTCAAGTATTGATGTCCTTATTCAGAGGATGAATAGTCCCTATCTAAGAGAAGATTATTCATAATTAAGCGGAGTTGCATGCAATCCTAGAGATAGGACGACATAAATCTGTCGGATTAGAGTCAAATCTAATAAGAGAATCCATAAATCAAGTTAATGCAACACTATGGGTTTTAATTAGAAAGAGATTTCAATTAATCAACCTAGGGTTAGACGTTATTAGTCTTGAATAGGATAATAATATAAATCAGGGATTTCTACGGATCAAATCAAGTGAATAAATCGTCTGGTTCAGAGTCAATTAACAAGAGAAGTATAGGTGGATTCTTCCTTGGGTATTGTCTAAATCAATCATTTTTCCCAAAACTATTTCCCCAATTTATTTTCTGTGCATTCTTAGGTTAGTTAATTAGTTTAGATAAAACAACCTCCATTATTCTTAGGCTAGATAATAAAAAGAAAGTTAATACTAGTACTTTTAGTTCCTTTGGGTTCGACATCTGGTCTTGCTAAAACTATACTACTGTTCGATAGGTACGCTTGCCTTCATCGTGATAATAGTTAGTTCAAGTACGATCAATTACAAATTTTAAAACTTATCGCGAGTGACAACCAATCGACGATCTATTTGATCAACTGAAAAGTGCCATAGTGTTTTCGAAGATAGACCTTAGATTCAGGTATTATCAATTGAAGGTTAAAGAGTGTGATGTGCCTCGGGTAAGATATTTTTGGCCCCCGACCCAAATTCACTAAAGGACAAAAAAATCTGCCTTTTTTTAATATTATTTTCTTGTTGTTTTCTCCCTATTTTACTACCATTTTACTATTATGTTGCTACTATTTTGTTGTTATTGTTTGGATATTGTATAAAACTTATTTTATTGTTAATTTTGTTATTATTTTAAAGGCATTTGTTAATTTTGTTATTATTTTAGAGGCATTTGTTTGTTAAGTTGCATCTATCTTAGTGTTATTTAAGTATTCATTTTTTAAAAATTTATTTTCAATTTGTTGGGAAATATGTATTTTGATTTTTTTAGTATTTTTTTAGTATTATATATTTTCTAAAATTATATAAAAAATAATATAAAAATTAATATGGGTGGGTCGGGTCGGGCCCAGGTTTTAGCATTTTCATCTGGGTCGGGCTTGGGCCCATTTTTCGGCCCGAGCCCAAGCCTAGCAAACGGGCATAAATTTTTAGTTGAGCCAAGCCCGCCCATGCACACCTCTACGGGGCACCAATTATATCAAACATTTATGTGCACGGTTTGTTTGTTTATCGAAATGAAATATATATATATATATATATATATATATATTAATAGTAAATTTTATTTTTATCACTTAATTATGAAAATTTATAAACCACTCAATTATTTAATTTTTTCGTTTTTAGTCAACCAGTAGGCTAGCGATGGCAGTTTTTAAAATTGGCATAATAGCAACTTTAACCTTTAACATTTATATATTGTGTCAAATTAGTTTTGATTCTAAAAAACCTATCCCTCAACATTTACACATTGTGTAATTTGATTTTTTTTTTTTTTTTTTAGTTTTGTTGTTCTTTATGATCTTTTCACCTAAAAGCTAAAAATCAAATTTATTAGCCAAATTTGATTTAAAGTATACAAAAAATGAAAACACTCAAAAATCTAAAATGAAAAGCAAAGCTACAAAAAATGGATCAAATTACACCATGTGTAAATGTTGAAGGATAACTTTTTTTGGAATTAAGACTAAATTGACATAATATATAAATATTAAGGGTTAAAGTTGTTATTGTGCCAATTTTAAAAGCTACCATGTTAGCTAGCTAGTGACAAAAATAAAAGACAAAATTGAATAGTTAAGTAATTGTTTTGTAACTTACCATAGTTAGGTGATAAAAAAAAAAGTAATAATTGACTGATCATTTCATAAATTTTCATAATTGAATGACCAAAAATATATTTAAATACATAAATACATCAAATCACCAATACTAAATGCACTACAAATCTACAATATAACTAATGAAGGTAATGAATTACGCATATTAAAATAAAACATATAAAAAAACTAAACCGAAGTTTTGGTTTAGTGGTAATTTCAAGGTTTTACTAATTTAATTGGTGTGGGTTTTACTAATTTGCATTGGTTTTTGTTAAAATAAAAAGACTAAAGTACCTCAAATAATATAACTTATTTTAAATATAGAATGACATGCATTTTTGTAATTTCCATAACTGAATTGGCATCCAATTGATTAATCATTCCAATTCGGTCAAAAACTTAAATAATAATATAGATATTAAAATTTATATAAATATATAGTAATAGTTAAACACAACATTATTGGTAAAGGTCGAGGTCTTGGACCCTGTGTACCAAGGCTTGATTCTTATCATGCACAATTGTTATATGTGGATTTTAATTCAAATTATTCCGGTTTTTAATCTATTTGTAATTTATATTGGTTGGATTCAATTTTATAATTATTTGAATATATATGGTTATACTTGATTACATTATATTCTATTTGTAAACTTTATAAAAGAAATCCAAAAAATTTGAGTTTATAATATGCTCTGTTGAAATACGACTTATGTTGTTATAATTGTATTTTGATTTTTCAAAAATTATTATTATTTTCAATTTTCTTAAAATATTATTTTGAATTCACCGCTACAGTCATTTTTACCACACAACTTTAGATTTATGTGACAGTTTTCCTCTATTTAGTGGGGCACTAATTTTCTGAATTTCTTTGATTCCACAGTGTACGATTTGTTTGATTATGGATGAATTTCTTTGATTCCACAGTGTACGATTTGTTTGATTATGGAAATTGAAAAGTTTTAAAATAGTTATTTAATTATTTAATTTTATTATTTTTGGTCACTAGTAGATTAATGGTGAAAGTTTTTAAAATTGATATAATAGTAATTTTAATTTTTAATATTTATATATTCTTTAAAAATTAGTATTGATTCTGAAAAAACATAATCCTCAATATTTACACATTATGTAATTTAAATTTTTGTTTCTAGTTTTGTTCTTTTTTGTGATCTTTTCACCTAAAAAGCTAAAAATCAAATTTATTAGCTAAATTTGATTAAAAATATATAATAAAAAAATAAAACACTCAAAAATCCAACATAATAATTTTCATTATTTTTTATCCTTTTAAAATTAACTCTCAATGTCACAAAGAACAAATTAGCATTTAACTAGATTCTCAAAGTTGGGGGTTTTGGCCAAAATTTTGCAAAAATATGAGAGAAAAGATTCGAACCCAAAATTTCTCACACAAAACTAACATATTTAACCACTAAACCAAATCAAATTACTTACAAAATTTTTACAATTTTAACTCAAAATCAAGACATGACTACTTTTGGTTTCACTAACCCAATCTCTATTAACCCAATTTTTTATTTTCTCTTAATTATTAAGTCAGTAGCTCATTCTTATCATAATATGCAAGAGAAGGGGCTCGAACTCAGGTCTCTAAGCCAGTTAGACTCTCTTCTTATTTTCTCTTAACTATTAAGCCAATAATACATTTTTATCGTAATTTTACAAAATTTTAATTAAAAGTCATAGCGTGTCAATTCTTGATCCACTAATCCAATTTTTTCTAGCTCAATTTTTAGAATGTGACAGAAATTAATAAATTCAAAAAGTATAAAGACTATGGTAAAAGTTAACCAAAATCTAAGTTACATATACTATTGGTACACCTCAAATAATTGGACTTTAAATTAATCTAATAATTTTTTGTGGGTAGGAGCATATTTGACAAGATATTTTCAAATTCAATAACTGTGACCTAGTTCAAACCAATACCTTTTGCTTCTATAAATCGTAGCTTCATAGTCAAGATTTGGGCATACAATTACCAAAAGTTCTCAAATAAAAAAATTAAAAAAAAAGTTGAGATGGGAGATATGGAAGTCACAATAAAGGAAGGAGAAGCTAGAGCTGAAATAGAGATTTGGAGTTATGTGTTAGGATATGTTAAAATAGCTGTCGTTAAATGTGCCGTTGAGCTGGGATATCTGACGTTATTGAAAACTATGGAAGCCCTATGCCACTATCCGAGCTAGCCACTGCCCTCCGATGCGAACCGTCGCGTCTTCATCGCATTATGAGGTTCATGGTCCACTACCGAATATTCAAACAGGAGCACATCAACCACCACACTGTAGGCTTCTCATTGACGCTATTGTCTCCTCTTTTGATAAAAGGTGGAGAAAAATCCATGGCTGCTTTCATATTGCTCGTGTCCAGCCGTACTTGGTTAGCACCATGGCATAGTCTTAGTGTTCGAGTCCTTGAAACCGGCAATAATATCTCACCATTTGAAGTAGCAAATGGGAAAGATCTATGGAGCTACGCCGAGGCGAACCCCGACTTTAGCGAACTCTTTAACAACGCCATGGGTTGCGATGCTAGACTGACGGTGCAGGCGACAATCGAAGGATGTCCCGAAGTGTTCGACGGAGTCGAAAGCCTGATCGATGTCGGTGGTGGTAACGGGACTGCTTTGAGCCTTTTAGTCAAGGCATTCCCATGGATTCAAGGCATCAACTTTGATCTCCCTCATGTCGTTGCCGTTGCAGCAAAATCCGATAGCATTGAAAACGTAGGAGGAGACATGTTCATGTCTATCCCAAACGCCGACGCAGCGTTTCTCATGGTTAGTACTTTCTTTCCCTTCATTATATGGTCTTATACGATTAATCCATCCATTGCAAATTGTAGTGGGTATTGCATGATTGGGACGACGAGGAATGCATTAAAATCCTAAAAAAATGTCGAGAAGCCATTCCAGAAGATAAAGGGAAGGTTATAATCGTTGAAGCAGTTCTTGAAGAAGATAAAGAAGGCGACGAGCTAGGTGCCGTAGGGTTGATGCTAGACATGGCGATGATGGCTATTACTAATAAAGGGAAAGAGAGGACCTTAAAGGAATGGAGCTATGTTCTTCAACAATCTGGTTTTACACGATTCAACGTTAAACCTATACGTGCAGTTAAATCTGTCATCGAAGCTTATCCTTAGAAAAAAAATTCTAGGGCTCTTCACAGTTGTTCATCCACTACTAAATAAAAACTTTTTACAATTAAATAACTAAAAATATATATTAATAGTTGGATGATGGCTGATTTAATTTACCGAGAAAATAAGGGATATTGCCATTTTCACATCAGCTTTTGCAATGGGATTTTCCCTAATGTTTTGAAAGCATTCGTAATGCTCTCAACCCAATCCGATTTACCGGGTTAAAATTTTGAGTGTTACTCTACTATACATAATATTTAAGAAAAATTTTCAAACAGTTGACTGACACTTATTACTTAAAACTTTTTTTTTTATCATTTCATTTATAGACTTAATATCAAAAAAAAATCTAAGGAAAGTATTTTAGAAATAAAATATTACATCAAACCAATTATAACTCATTACAATACGAACATTTACTAAAGTCTAACTATTAGAGTATGATACTACAATACGCCACTTTTTCAGTATATGCATAATAGCCCGCTTCGTCGCTACTTTTGCGTACTCCTGGCATAGTCCTTTTTAGCGCATTCTCTTACTACATCACTTGAAAAAATAATAAACACTATAAGTTCAGGAGAACTTAGTAAGAGTTAATATAGAATACCTTGGTGAATTCTTTTATAATATTTGAAGAACTTTTGTACGCGAGCTACCCTTTTTAACCACTCACTTCTGTTTGGGCGAATACTATCACAGTTTAGGCTTACAATTGCACGACAATTACTACACTCTTAATCATACCAATTCTCTCTTAACTACCTAACTAACTTAAGATCCTTCTAGACATTACATTAATCTCTTCTTTTTCTTAGAACCACAAAGGTACTTTTCAAATAATCTCTTCAAGAGCCCGTTACATACAGACCATCTTTTCAAACATACACTGATTTCAGAATGGTCGATCACAGATATTGTTCATTGGCGGATACATACACATTTGGCGGATACTTAAGCAGATTTAAACATTATCAGTTTACTAGTCAAATCATATTCTCGTTTGATACCCTACAAGATCACATTGATAATAAATTATATAGATCATCCAAATGAATTCCACCACCATTTTATTTCAAAACCCCAAATACTCAAGAATACTGTCGAAACCATTTTTTTGAGTTTAAAGAAAAATGGGGAATCGACTTTTTGAAAATAAAATATGGAGTCGCCACCGATCCTTTTGTTTTGGTGTGATCGGATCACCTAAGAATTTATTTTAATAAAACCTTTTGGTTTACTAAAACAATGATTCTGGTCTACGAAAATATGAGAAAACGGGTTCGGGAGTCGGTTACATATGAGGAAGGATTAGCACCCTCACTACGCCCAAAAATTGGTACCAAATCGATTAAAAAAACTGTCCTTATGTCTAGAATTAAAATGTTTTGAAATGTGGTTCTTTTTAAATAACATTTGAATAACCCGAGTTGGGTGCCAAAAATCTTCTTATTTCGACATTCGAAAATTTATAATTTGAAAATTACAAAAGGATGCCCAACTATTTGGTCCAAAGAAGAATCCAAACCAAAGATGAGGGCACGATTCCTCGAATTACCAAATGTCGAATACCGCCTTTGTTTTAAAGGGTTTTCTAAAAAATGAATGAAAACCTAAAGGAATATTCGATTGTTTTGAACAAACGAGAAATCGCAACCCAGTACGATAGGGCATGATTCCCGAATTTGTCGAACACCGAATATTGCCTTGGTTTTAAAGAATTTTCAGAAGGCATGCGTGAAATTTTGAAGGGATATCGGATTATTTTAAGCAAACGAGAAATTGCAACTCAGCACGTTAGGGCACGATTCCGCGGATTGCCAAATATCGCATATCGCCTTCGTTTAAGGGATCTTTAAAAGACATGGGTGAAAATCTAAAGGGACATTCGATTACTTTGAGCAAACGAGAAATTGCAACTCAGCACGTTAGGGCACGATTCCTCGAATTGCCAAATACTGAATAACGCCTTTGTTTTAGAAAATTCTTAAATGATTATGAAACTAGTTTAAATCGCATTAATGCATTTTGAAATAAGACGAAATTAATCGTAAAGATTTGGGTTTTATAAAACCACATTTCATAAACCAAGTGGGAAACAATGATATGGGATAATGTATACACATAAGATACAATTAATTAACGAACTAATAGTTAAGTATAACTAACCTAAAAAATGCAACTCGATTACAAACATGCATGGGGAATAATTGATATAAGAATACAATGATGGAAATAACAATGTAACAATTCAACACAACCAAAACAATACACACAATAATATGCCACAATAGTATACATAGCATGATATGACATAATCAATGCAAGATGTAAAAAAAAAACAACATAGCAATTAGAAGCCAATGTGCTATAAAACGATTTTAAAACAATAACGAATAAATGGACACATAATATATAGGTTGACAAATTTTCATAAAAACTAAGGATATATAATTATTGAAACAGGTATTATAAAAATAAAGTTTAAACCAAATCGTATGCAAAATGTTTTAAGAACAAATTCATTTAAAAATTGACAAGGTACATGACAACTTAAAAATATGAAAAAGGTGAAATACATGATAAAATATACATACCAAACGCATATATATATATAAATATATTTAAGATTAATTATTCGTAAAAAGGGGCCTGAAATGAATGATGCGTACAAAATTAAGTTAGCTTATAAATTATATATGTACCATTGTGCTTTAAGGACTCTTAAAAGAAATACTAAATAAAATACTAAGATAATATAATGTAGAGACGTTTAAAAATAATAACTTTATAAACATAAAAATAAAGTTCCCAAAATAGTGTCATATATATATATAAAAATGTTTAGTGAATCATGAATCAAGCAATATTTTAAACAGAAAACCTTATTAAAATAATTTATGTATCAATATATAAAAATGTTTAAACAAAACTTTATGAAAGTATTAAAATAGTTTAATATAAAAGGGAGTTTTAAAACGATGATTTTATAAACAAGATAAAGTTTTTTTGAGAAAACTCAATGCATACGTACATATATAAAAATGTTAGAAACTTTAGAAAGGTAAGCAACACAAGTCAAGAACTCAATTAAAATAACTCATGTATAAATATATGGATATAAAAAAAATAGAGACATAATCACTTGTAATGTGCATTATAGAACGGAGATTTTTGAAGTTAAATAATATACAAGGTGTTAAAAATATTGAAATAAGATGCGTACAATGAAAGAGAATTTAATAACGTATGAAAATATGAAAACAGCATTAAAACGTGAGATTCTAAATCAAACAATATGTAGCAAAATATATTCTTAAAATGACTTATGTACGTGAAAATACATATATATAGAAAAATTTAAATGAATTCATAAAATGATTTAGCATGGAATCAAATATGTACATAGAATTGAATTATTTATTATGCGTACGAATATACATGGGACATTTGAACAAGTTTTATACAAATATTTAAAATAATATGGTATAAAAATGAACTACAAAATGGTGATTTTATATAAAAAATAAAGTTATTGAAATAGCTCAACACGTATAAAAATATTAAGCACTTTAAAGTGATAAACACTACAAATTACAAACTTTAATTAAAATAATACAGATACAAATGCAGAAAAAAACATTAACATAGATCAAATAAAAAATAAAAATTAAATGAATTTTAAATGATCAAGCATTATAAATTAAAGTCTCAATAATACAAGTATAAATATGTATAAGTCATTCAAGGAAATATTTTACAAATACCAAAAGGGATCAACACATGTACAAACAATAAGTGTATGGTAAGCTATACAAATAGAAACTGAATTAAAATTGGGTGAAAATATAAAGAATAATTTAAAAATAAGCTTTTGAAATCAGGGTAGGGACTCATACGTCATGCTTGCAAATGTAGAAGGATCAGAACTGGAAATAATTCAAGCTCCCAAAACGTTGCGTTGAGGCAAAGACCCATTTGTAAACACATGCAAATTACAGGGATAGATTTAGAAATGAAACAATGCATATTTGGCACAATCGAATGCTTGTGCAAACGGAAAGGATTAATGGCACAAATATCCCTCTAAGGCCTAAACACATGGATTCCATCCGAACGCAGGCCGGGTCACCGGGTCGTGACTATCGTACGGCGTAGTTTTTGAACCATTGAAGTTGGTCAAAACGGCGCCGCTCCTTATCCTTTAAGAATGGCTAAATCAGCCGAATTTTCCCTTGTCTTTAGCAAACCCCAAATCGTCCCTTAACTGCCAATTCTTCTTTGCAGCCTTTGCAATCTTTGAAGAACAATTTCAGCCTTGATCTTCCTTCAACTTCAATTCCAACGAAGCAAAGAGAAGATCCTTGGCGTATTCGCACGGTATTGCTCCCTTCCTTTGTTTTTCTTTATTTAAAAAAAAAAACGCAACAGTGATGTATTCTAAAAAGCAAATTGAAAAATAAAGAAAAAAACTTAGCAAAACTCGAATCGGAGATCACCTTGAACTTTGGCTGATTTTCTTTTGTTTTATTAATATGCGTAGTGTGCGTGTATATATTGTGCATTCGCAAAAATGCGTAATCTCTGTGTGTCCCCCCCGATTACAATAACTTTTGAGGCCTTTATAGCCGAAAAAAGAGAAAAAATAACAATACAATTTTCATTTCTATTTGCTGCTCTACTGTTGTTCTTCTTTTGTTTGTATTTTCTGCGGTTTTTATTTTCTTTTGCAGGTACGGAGTCCTCTGGCATGCGTATGGGGTGCGGGCGTGACGTGTCGTACGGTGCAAGGACGTGGTTGCTAGAGGGTCATCCATTCTTTGTTATGCGGCGCAGAGAAAAAGGGTGACCTAGGGTTTGCCGAATTTGTTTAGTATTCGGGCCATTTGGGCTCATTTTAGGTGTTGGATCAATGTCTTTGGGTCATGGTATTGAGTTTTGTAAATGGGTTTGTAGCTGGGCTAAAATCTGTAAATAGACATTTAATGGACTATTTGTAATTTTATTTATTTTTATTTTTGGTTTGTTTGTAACGGGCCGGGCAAAAATTGGGTATTACAAATACAATGACCCAGGTTCCATAAGATTTTGGAAGAATAAATGATATGGCGAATACTAGATAACTCATTTTTTACCCTACATGGTACAGACAAACTTAGACTAAGGGATACTTATCTTATTCATAACTACAAATAGCCCAAATTCCAAACCAATAGGTTATCATGGTGGATACCCTTTTTGAACATACAGAAACACACTTCTTTTCAAGAAATTCACTTAAGACTTATTCAATTACATCACAAATCTTACTCAACTACCTTAACTCCAGACGTATCATAACCTTATTATAGCAGTATAAAGTAATCATAATTTATCCAAAAGTTACAATAAGGGCGGACAATCATATTCTACTAGACAGACTTAACAGAGTACGTCATAAGGGCCAAACAAAATACGCCACCAAGGCATCATACAGAATCACATGTGTACTATCCCGGCGAACTTTCACAAAAGGTGTTGTTACAAGCCCAATTTGCCCGACCCAAAACCCAAATCCCTAAACCAACTAAAACAAACTCAAATGGCCCAATGAAAAAAAACTAAGCCCAATTTAAACCCAAATTAACCCTAGCCCAAACAGAAAACAAAAAAAGGGGAAGAATCACATCTTCCAAACCCTAGATGCGCCGCACCTAGGGCATTCGGCCAACTGCCCTCTGTCCCATCGCCCATACCACCTGCTTCACCGCTACTATGCCATCGCTCAAGTTGCACCTGTAAGAATTAAAAAGAAATGACAAGTAGTTGAATAAAATACTTTGTAAACGGCTATATAAAGCCTTTCAATCTTTGTTGTTTTTTTTTTGGAGAGACATTCGAATAAGAAATTAGTGAGTCAAAGCAAATAATAGCAAATCAGGAGAAAAATACTAAATCGGAAGAACCCAATATACTAGAAATCAAATCCGAAAACCTAAAGTGATTTTATTTTATTTTTTTATTATTTATTTTTTTTATTTTCGAATCTATTTATTTGCATGAATACATATATTACAAATACATAAAAAATAATACAAAAAAAATATAAAAAAGTACCTTCATGCGTGGTGGAGACGGCGGTGAAATCGCCCCCATCAGCCGACTCAGATCTCGGGCAGGAGGAATGAGAGAGGGTCTAAAGGGAACCCTCACGTTTTTTGAAGAAAGAAAAGAGAAAATGAAGATTTTTGCAAAAAAAAAATGGCCTTTTATAACCTAAAAAACGACGCCGTTTCATTTAGTTGCAAAACACCCCAAAACGGCGTCATTTAGGCGCCGACCCGAAGACCCGACCCACTCCACAAAAGGATCCGCATGTTTCTACTAATTGGGATAATTTCGCGCGCGGTCCTTCCGCATTCCTATTATGTTTAAATCCAGTCTTTTTCTATTTCTTAATTCTATCCTATAATTTTAACTTTGTTTCAATTTGGTCCTCTGACCATTTGAGGGATGGACATTGGAACGGCGTCGTTTTGGGGATAGGGCACAATTGCGAAATCAGCCCCTCCGTTTATTTCGCGTGTTTTATTCGGTCCTCTTCTTATATCTTTATTTTAAATTGGCCCTGAACTTTTGCTTTATATTCAATTTACCCCATTTTAGTTATTTTTACTATTTTATGATTAAAATTACTTGATTATTATTATTATCATTACTATTATACTTTTATTACTACTACTACGATTAATTTTATTATTATTATTATTATTATTATTATTATTATTTGTTATATTACCATTATTGTTACATCATCATTTATTATTATTACTACAACTGGCATTACGGTAATTGTATTTTCTTTTTATACTTATTTGCTATCATTATTACATTATTATATCATTAATTTTATATTATTACTATTATAAATAATAACTATTTTTACTTCTATCGTTATGTTGTTTTCTTTTCTTTCTCTGTTTTATTATTATTATTATTATTATTATTATTATTATTATTATTATTATTATTATTATTATTATTATATCTATACCCATATTATTATTCATGTAGTTTTCATTTATCTATCTATATTTCTTGTTTACTTATTTTTTCGTTACCATTAGATTTTACGTATTATATCCCTATTTTTATTTATGTATTAATATCATTATGGTCCTATTACTATAATTTCATATTATTATTATTATTATTATTATTATTATTATTATTATTATTAAAAAAATAGTTTCACACCATCTCTATTTATTTAATAACTAGTCCTTTTTAATTTCAAATATTTTTCTAACTCATTTATTATTTCCTTTTTATTTTGGCTTGTTCATTTTATTCATTTAATTTATTTTTGCTCGTATCATTATTATTTATATTCGCATTTAGGTTTATCCTAGTATGCTTGTCAATACCGAAATTTGTATTCGTTTATGCATTCTTTATTATCTCATTTTATTACAAATTTATGTTATATTAATCTTTACTCGACCCAAAATTAATTCTTTTATAAAGGCAATGATCCATATTTGGAATTGCGAGAAAATCGTGCCCAAACTTACTGGGTTTCGTTTTTTCTCGCTTAACCTAAATAACGGAATATTCCTTTAAACCGCAATACGGGTTTTTGAATAAAGAAAGGCTTACTCTCGGAGGTACGAAGTGTTGTACCCCAACTACCGGGTATGACCGCTTATTACCTCGAGATAAGATTTTTGCAAACAAAGGTAATATCCGGTATTTGGAAGTTCGAGATATCGTGCCCTAACTTATTGGGTTTCGATTTTTTCTTGTTTACTCTAAATAATCGAATACCTTTTTAAAAAAGGTTAAAATACATTAATTTTAAATAAAGGCAAGCTCATTCTCAAGGTTCGATGTCGTGTCCTAACTTACTGGACGTGACATTTTATTACTTCGAGATGAGAAGGCCTTTAACATTCGAGCGTTTTTACAAAAAAGAGGGATCTTATTTTAAAATCTTTCAAATTTTCAAATTTTCGACACTAAGACACTAATTAATCAACTAGGTACCAATTTTTGGGCGTTATGAGGGTACTAATCCTTCCTCGTACGTAACCGACTCCCGAACTCATTTTCTGATTTTCGTGAACCAAAAATTATCGTTTTAGTAAATATTAACTTTTATTATAATGAAAATGATTAATTTGAGGTGACCCGATCACACCTCATCAAAAAGGATTGGTGGCGACTCCCGTTTTAATTTTTATTTTTTTAAGTCGATTCCCGTTTTCAAAAAAATGGTTTCAACAGGTGTCATGGGTTTATTCCTCATAGACCTACACATAAATTCATGTATCGTGATCTATCCGTTCGATTTACACATTATCGAAGGCTACACCATGAACATTCATATAACCATATCTTGTCATGGGGCCTTTGCCACACGGACTTACACACTTTTATGTATTGTGATTTACCAGTCCAGTCTTCATTTTACCAGAGACTGCACCACGAATGTTTTCATAACATACGATGCCATGGATCTCAGCCACATGGTCTTTCACTTGTTTTCATATATGATATTTATTGTCATTTTCATGTTTTCTACCTTGGGTAACCAAAGGTCCAAAAAAGGCATGGCCTCATTTATGATTTTGTTGACATATATTGGATGTGGGTTCAAGATTTGTTTATAAAAATAATGGATTAGTTGCCATTTTCAGGCTAAACTTAATGAGCTTTTGCAATTGGATTTCCAAAATGTTTTAAAAGAAAATTTGACTTTTTGGATTCCTATAAAATGGGCTTTGATAAGTAAATAGATTTTCCAAATCTATTTTAGTGAGGTGCGACATTTAAATCTTTAAATGGGGTAAAGTTAGAAAATTAAAAAATGAGTAATAAATTTTTGGATCAAATTATAATTTTATTATTATATTAATTTATAATTTGACAATTTAAAAAGTTTTTATAACAAATTTACCATTTGAGGCGGGCAATGTCACTCTCCTATCTTTGTTTTTGTCAAGATCCTAAATTAGAGAGTTATGAATTTTTTATAATATATATTTAATTAATATTTAACTATGCCTAAATGAAAGTTTTAGTATTTTATTTATAAGTCTTTTACTTTTTTTGTTTAATGATAAAATGTTATATTATTATGTATAGACAGTATATAAGAATTATGCATATCAAGCAGTGCATCAAATATCATTCCTAAAACATATTATTTTAAACTTTTATAAATGCTCAACACGCGATATATTTCTAATCTACTTCGTCAAGGACAGATGTTGAGTCCCTTTTTGCATGTACACATGTTGAGTCCAGTATAGACCATATTAACCCCAATCTAAAAGCCTATTATGCTTCATAAGTAGCCAACCATTACAAGAATAGTATGGATCATGTATCATGACCTAAGGCCACTGTCAACTCTCTTAGTGTCGCCCCTAGGCCAAGGGACGATCATCTCTGTTATAAATATCCATCCTTGACTTTAAAAATGTCTTTTTCTTCTTGCACCCTTCATCTTTTTACCTTTTTTTTTAACGAATCTGGACACTTCACCACTTCGTAGACAGCCATGCACTTCACCATCTCTTTGGTCATAACAAAAACAATATCAAATGCAAGTTTCTCCTATTTATAAAAAAAATGGCCAGATGTTTTAATAATGTAGTAAAAAAAATTAAGTATATTATCTACAATTCTGCTGCCCCAAAGTCCAAACGAAAATATAAATAAATAATAATTATAAGCAAACGAATCCAATAAAACCTGCCCCATTGAGGATAACATTTATTAATGCGATTTTGACAAAAAAAAAAAAACAATTAAACATGTTTTTCATTATTTTATTGTTTAGCCACGTCGTACCATCATGAAACCGGCTACATTCATGCGGCGACCACTCGCCGCTCCGCTGGCACTGTCCCCCCGCCCTTACCTCGTTAACCTCAACCCCCCTCCCCCACCCTCACCGACTTGACCTTTCGTGAACCCCAAAGGCCATTCTTGCCACGTCATCCATTTCCCTCCAACTCACCAAATCCAACCCTAAAACCCGGTTTATTCCTTCCCTAGATGCGGATCCTTTTTAAGTCAACCCGCTTTTTTCTGTCACGTGTACTTAGGAAGCCACGTGATAATTTATCCTCTCATTAAGTCTTAATTAATTAATATTAAGTTGTTACTAATCTCAATTATTGTTAAATGTTAAAGTTTTTATCTCTTGATTTAATGGTAAGAGTATTTGTGTTATAACATCAGAGTTTAAGTTTAAGCTCTAACAATTTCACCCCTACTCCTAATTATAAAAAAGAAAGTTCAAACGCAGTGGTTAACTCGGCTTTCTTAAAATTAAAAATTAACTCTTTTATAATTTATAAAATTTTAAAATAATTATAATAAAATTACACATGGTCTCTTCCAAAAATAATAACAAAATTATATAATCTTTTAACTTTTTTAAAGATATAAATTATTAAATTAATAAAATTATATTTTTATTATCGTAAAATTTACTTAAACGTGTAGTGAGTAGAGCACTAGGTTCTTAGCTTAGTTGTATAATTTAGGGAATATCTTAAATTATAAAACGTGTAGTATAAAGGTTGTTAATTAGGCGCAGGTCACGAGCTGATTAATTATATTAATCTAGTTTAGATTAAACTAATATTTCTGTAATGATTCACAATTTGCATGTTTGTAACGAGTTGTCCAAGTGCATGCAATAAGTAAACTCAACGATTGAAACCTCTTCCACCAATTGCATTCCCTCAAAAGAGAAAAAATAAATAAATGAGGATAGATTTTTTTTAAAAATAAACAATAAAAATAATTTAACAAAAATCAGAAACTTGATTAAATTATTAAGAAAGTGCAATCAATATTGTGTCGTTAATGATGAAAAATAATAATTAAACCCTTATTTTAATAAAAATTTTATTCATTCACTTGATCGTTGATAGACATTAATAGTAATATAAATAAATACGTTTACATGATAGAAAAAATCGTAAAGATGTTATCTTCAAGTTTATTTTAAGCTTTGAATGTTGTAATAAACTTGAAGATGAATTTTAACAAAATCACACCTGATTTAAGATTCTAAGTTGACTTTGTTTTACTATTTTGATCATATATTTAATTACAAAACACTGGTTTTGATTTATGATATTATTGAAAAGGTAAGACCTAATCAGATTATTACAACACTCAAAACCTTAAAAAACATAATAAATATGTCCAAAATGACCACATTATGATGAATACTCCTTTAGGGTACAATTAGATAAACTTGAAAATTTGTTTTTATTCATTAAGGACAATTTATTATTTTAGCCCTTGTGCAAATTTTGATTTATAAATACATATTCTTGTGACAAATGATATGATTGAATATAAGCTAGATATGCAATGTATAGATTAGAAGTAATACCGAGTAAACTTCTTTTAAAAAGTGATTTGTAATTTCATTACTTTGATACTTGTTGCATACAACCATCAACTCGTCAAGTTAATCATTTTGACCAAATTAGACAAGAGTTTGCGTAGCTAAAGACTAATCCAAGTTTCTTATATGCTTACTATGTAAACCATTTTTTTAATCGCCGAGTTATATTAAGATCCATTTAGAGATCCTTCTTATCACATCTTAGCATATGTACAGTGAAATTCCAATAACTTTGTTCTCAACTCTTCATGATATATCAAGTCATATCTTAATAAAACTTTCGATAACCCTACTACTTATGTTCAAAGAGACCTACATCAAGCTCTTCATTTATATGAATTCTCTCCATTACTTAAAAGATTCCAAGACTCTACTTTACATACCAACACTCCGTCAAAATCCTCTCGAAACATTCCATTATCTTCCAAACTATCTAGAACCACCATCGCTAGTGGTTCACAACACATTGTGTGAAGCATCTCCAACCATCATCATTCTATATTTTAAAGCTATTATGATAATAAAGAGAGAGCTAGCATATATATCAAAGGTGACCCTACTATATGACTGTTGCTCCAAGCACTGAGGAGCTATGAACCAACACACTTCTGTTGATTGTTGAAAAAAAAAAAAAAAAAGTGGGTACATTTTATTAAAAAATATTAACAATAAATAAATTATATTTTTAATTAATTTTTATATAAAATTTAAATTTGATTTGACCTGTGAATTATTATTCTCAAAAAGTCATTGTCATCGTACAAATTAAAAGGAGCCAATCACAAAATAAATAGGAGGGTGGGGGTAAAATTGTCTTTCCACATCTAGACCTTATCCAATCAATGGGGTACCAAGAATATGCCGCCAGGGAGCTTCTTTTGATAATAAATAAAATAGTGAAAAAAATTAAGGAAAAATAAAAAGAGGGAAAATCTTATTGGGAAGAGAGGATGGAGAAGGCCTTCTTTAGGCATCACGGATTCATAGGGATTAACTATTTAATTAATTATTAAATATTTAGTCTAATTTTGTTACCAATCTCTATACTTTTTAAACTTTTGAAATTTAGTCCCTTCTTTTATCAATGTAAAGGGAATAAGCTGTTGCGGTTTAAACTCGAGACATGATGTTAATAATAATTTAAGCAACGCAAATCATTTATCACGACATTTGTGTCTAGTCAACCGTCTTTTTACTTGTTTGATTTAAAAATTAAAGTTGCGGTGTCTAGTTAATACCGTCAAAAGAATTCTATTAAATTAGACTACGTGACATTTTTAAAATAAAAAAAATTTTGCTCACATGATCAATTTAAAATTGCGTGAAAGTCATGTAAACGAAAAATTATTGATTTTCATTTTTCTTCATTTAAACAATGCTATCTTACATTAAAATTCTAAATTTAGAATAGAAAATCTTACAATATTAATTTAACATTTTTATTTGCTTATTTGACACACTATTAGTGTAATATAGACCACATTAGTAAATTTTATTTTAAAACTACCACATGACCCACTTTAACTTAATTTATTTGACATCGTGGTCAAATGGATTTCAATTATTAAATGAAAACAAAGTATAAAGACTAATTTATTGGTATTAAAAAGATAGGGACTAAATTTAAATATGAAAATATTAAAAGGATTGGAAGTACAATTATACCTTATATTGATCGAGCTTTGCTTAGGTATAAATAATCCCCCTCGTCGGCTCTGATTGAGTGGTGCGCACACTACACTAACCACACCATTAAAATATTCGTACGAACCCAAAAATGATAATATTTCCAGAAATAAAACGATTTATCTTTTTTTAAATTTTAATTTTATTATTAAATGTTGAATCTGCGTATCCTATAAACTCAACGTAAACGAAAAGCAAAATCTTCATCACAATCACTCCTTTCTCCTTTGTTTTGATTTTTTTTTCAATGGTAATGGAAGTGGATAACGAGAGTAGCGGAAGCAAAGCGAACGACACATCGTCGTTGCAGAGCCGCCAGCAACGGCAGAAACTCGACGTGTATAATGAAGTTCTACGGCGACTCCGAGAATCCGACAATGATGAGGCTAATCAACCTGGTTTCGAAGATGAGCTTTGGACTCACTTCAAACGTCTCCCTACTCGGTATAATATCCGTTTACATTTTCCTTCTAAATTTACTACATGCATAGGTTATGATTATTATTTTGAAAATTACTACTAACATTTTATTTAGGTACCGAGTCTAAGATACGAATTTTTATTTTAGTGTTTCGATTTTGTTGCTTCGATGAATATATAGCGTTTGGAGTTCAGGAACTGTTTGACTTAAAGTTACGGTTAAATCTGTAGAGCTTAATATGTAGTTTTCTTGCTAATTTTTTTATTAGTGGGTTAGTATCGTGTTATTACTTTCCTTTTCTTGCTGTTGATTAGATCCGAAACAAGTAGAGTGAAGCAGATTTGATATTTTTTTGTTTCATTTTCCTTTTTATTTCTCGGTGAATTAAATATTTTGATTATTTTTTAAAAGTAATAAATAGGTCAATTAAGTGTGCGATAATACATTGCAGCTATGCGTTAGATGTGAATGTGGAAAGAGCAGAAGATGTTCTGATTCACAAGAGATTGCTGTATTTGGCTCATGATCCTGCCAACAGACCAGCAATGGAAGTTCGTCTCGTGCAGGTGACTAGCTTTATTCTTTTGAGTTAAATTTCATGACTGGGCATAATGATTTGCTCTACGTTTCTAGCAAAAGCGAAATTTTTTTTATTGCTAATCATTAATTCCTTTTTCATTCTTAGAATGATGTGTTTGAAAAATAAAAACTTGTCAGATTCCACTTCTCTACCTAACTCTTTTAGATTATTAGAAACATTCATTGTATACGACTTTATATACAAGGATTATTATCATATATGCAAGAAAATTTGGAATTTGAGATATTGTTTTGGTATTTTGTGGCTCCAGTCTTACGGTACTGTGCTGCAAAATAAAAGTTCTACGTGGCATTTTGTAATCAAACAACTCTCTTCAGTTGAATTCTTTATCTTTGAGTGCTGGAGTGCATGCATCAATTTTCATTAATAAATGTTAGGCTTATGGTTTTGGACTTTGAAGGATTTGCCCCAAATCTGGGTAGGCTAGCTACAGAGATTTTTGTTGCCTATAGTTGTCGTATACAAAAACACCTACTCTATTTGGTCTCGACTTTGTCTCGAATTTAGTTGGCTGAAGCTGACTTATTCTTTTGGTTTGCGTCTGCATACTTCATCTTCACATCATGGAGGTCAATTTTCATGTTTTCTCTTCTATTCATGATAATGATGGAAAGATAGGGATAGATAATGGTGAAACTTAGAATGTTTTTCACGTACATAACTGTGTTTGATTGCTTATTGGAATTGGTAGCTGCATTTTGACTATATATTTCATTTGTTGATTGGTCCTATTAAATCTTTCCAAGAATGAGCTCTTAGTATTGAAATATAGCTGTCAATAAACACATTGAATATCTAGTTGACTATTGCAGTTGCTAGTACTGAATGAGGCTAAAAGTATGAATGAAGTTATGAAGCTAACGGATTGTAAAATGTTCTATTTGGTATAATGTGCATAGTCAACACAGTTACCAGTTTAATTTTTATGATTTCCAAACACATTTTCCCTTCCTTTTTTCTTACTATGTAAACCCTAACCATGCAATCTCTGGATATATTCATGCAAGCATCTTGCTGGTTTCTTCTAAACATTCAAGTTCTGAATTTGAAATAACGTGTCATCTAAATGTCATAATCTATTGGTTCCAGCTCTTGATTGTTCTTAAATGTACTGTACTTTGTTTATAGTCAAATGTCTCATGATGGTTACCTACTTGTGTAGGTCCAATCTACATCTGATGGAGCTGATTCCACTCTTTCAAACCCCCTGTGCGAGGATTCTGCTCAAAATTCTCCAAAATACTCTAACAGACAGAGGTTTGCTTTTATTTTCACTTTGGACATTAACTGTATTGTTAATGATGCTGACAATTCTAGCTGCCTTTTCAATTGTCAGCATACATCCACCACCTGCCTTTGGCTCATCGCCTAATCTTGAAGCCCTTGCACTTGAAGCAAATAAGTCTAAGGATCAAGATGGAGATAGTTCTTTACTTGACAGTTCTCATATTTCCCGGTATTTAACTATTTATTTATGCCTTAAAATGTCCTTAGGTGAGGGCTGATTGTTTATACAAAAATTTTGGTTAAGTTAGTGGTAGTTTGGATTTTTTGGACTTGATCATCATATACTTTTTGAATATTATGTATTGGATCTTTAAAATATTTAGGAGTGCATTAACTGATAAGGTCCTGTCAAAGTTCAACTTTCTTACCTCAGAGCAATGCTTCACCACCATCTTTAGTTGACTTCAGTTTTAGGTGTGTTTTTGCAAGTTTATGTCATCATATTTAGTTTTCATCTTCCTGCTTTACCATTCACATACCGATGCTTCTGTCATTTTTGTTGAAGCTTTATATATACTTTCTATCCATTTGGATGGTGAAATTTACATTCTTTGGTGCTGATGCAGGCCCATGCATGAAGTTACATTTTCAACAGAAGACAAACCAAAACTTCTTAGTCAGGTATATGATAGGTTTGTTTGTCAAATAGAAGTGTAATATCTTTTCTATCTTGAAAATTTTGCTTTAAGAAGTCGGATGGTTAGGTTACACTTTTAAAATCTTTTGAAATAAAATAGCCATAAACAATGAACCTTACGTTACATATGAGTTCTTGGTTCAATCAACAGCCAATGCGGATTGTTCTCTGACTAAATATTTTGCATGTAAAAACAAATGTTTTTTTTTTTTTTTTTTATCTACACTTGAATTACTTCATTAGATGGGAAATGTACATCTTTTAAACATTTAACCGTACTGCAATATTGCTTCTCATTCCGTTGCTCATGCCAATGCAATACTTGCAGTTGACCGCATTGCTTGCTGAGGTTGGGCTGAACATCCAGGAAGCACATGTGTTTTCCACAGTCGATGGCTACTCCTTGGATTGTTTTGTAGTTGATGGTTGGCCTTATGAGGTGCTTTTCATTTAATATCTTCTCTAGTTAATTGTTTTCTACAAAGACTATTTAACTAAAACTAAAAAAATAACTCTCATTGTTTGTTTTTCAATATTTTATGCAATCTGTCAAAGTTAATAAACCATCTGTTTCCTCAACTTATGAATTCTTTCATTTGTTAATGTAGAGGGTATTTTTTTTTTCTGGGATTTGTGATAAAATTCCATTTAGGGAACTAGATGATTGCATATTGGTGTACAAAATGGTTTAAGTTAGAGAATTGTAATTGTTGTAGAACTCGTTTGACGGACTTGTGTTATGAAATTGTCAGGAAACCGAGCGGCTTAAGTTTGCTTTGGAAAAGGAAATCTTGAAAATTGAGGTAATTCCCAGCTGAATTTTAAGTGTACGTGTTAAATTTTTTTGAGACATTTGAATGTTACATTGGATATTAAATATGAAAGATCTTTTCTGGAAATTGGACCATGCATTATTAGCCCATGTATTGATCTTCACTGAAGGTTTATATGTGGTTAATGGCAAGTAAATTAGTAATAGCAAGCTTTATGACTAATGGGTTTTGAATACTAATTGGTTAATATGTGTATTATGATCTGCATAAACTCTTTGGGTGTGTACTATGATCTCTTCTTTCCGATGTTCCCTTGATAAGTGACTGGTTCTAAAGTGTAAACACTAAAAATGCTTAATGTCAATAGACAATTTTTTTTATGTAGGAATTTATTCACTAAAAAGTTTGTGCTAAAATGATGAGAAACTCAAACCAGACTTTTATTTACGTGTTTCTTTTGTAGAAGCAATCTTGGCTTAAGCAACATTCCTTTTCTCCTACGAGGGACTATGGCGAAGTGGGCACCAGTGACGATCAGAATTATGTGGCAATTCCTAATGATGGGATTGATGTTTGGGAAATTGACCCTAGACAGTTGAAGTTCGAAACCAAAGTTGCATCTGGATCATATGGTGATCTGTAAGTCAAATATACATACATATATATTAAGCTTTTATATAATTGAACAAAGTAGTATCAGAGTCCTTTAGTGATCTTAGGTGAATTAATATCTTCCTGATTGAGTTCCTTTTCCCATTTAGAGCTTTGATATATTATCTTTTTTAACCTGCTTTAGGTATAAAGGCACTTACTGTAGTCAAGAAGTGGCTATTAAGGTCCTCAAACCAGAGCGTATAAATACTGATTTGCAGAAAGAGTTTGCCCAGGAGGTTTTCATCATGAGGTTTTGTGGAGAAAGATTGAAATTTTAATATTTATGAAAATAGAATCCTTCTTTTTGGATGACTACATTAGTTTTAGGAATAATGTATTCATTTAATTAACCATTTCCTTCAAAATTTGCAGGAAAGTTCGGCACAAGAATGTTGTACAATTTATTGGGGCATGTACCAAGCCTCCAAACTTGTACATTGTAACAGGTAGCCTGCCGATTCTTTAGTTGTTTTCACTGATGTGTTGAAAGTGAGAGAATGGTTATTGGAACCGGATTACACTGACCAGTTAAACCGAAAACCGGTGGTCCAGTTGATATTAAAAAACTGGTGTAAGATTGAACCGGTACAAAACCGGTTGAATCGGATTTAAATTAATTTAAATATTTAATTTTTTTAATATTTATGAATTTTTAGAATTAAAAATAATTGAACTGATTAAACTAATGATCTGATCTATTCAACCATTGATCTGGTTCTTTAAATATTGAGTGAGATTTATGATTATTATTCTTTCAGTCTCTTGGTTATTATTTTTCTAAACGAGTGAAAATATTAATGTTAGCTTTCTTTCTCTTCTTTCTTTTTTGTCTAAACCCTTCCTTTGTCTCTTTTGCAGAATTTATGTCGGGTGGAAGTGTATATGATTACCTTCATAAACAAAAGGGTGTTTTCAAGCTCCCATCCTTGCTTAAAGTTGCAATAGATGTTTCCAAAGGGATGAACTACTTGCACCAAAATAATATAATCCACAGGGATTTGAAAGCTCCCAATCTTCTAATGGATGAAAATGAAGTAAGATGCCTAAAGTTGCTTAGTACTTTTGAAATGATAAAATATTTATTCTAAATGTGATGTTGTAGAGTAAAAAAAAAAGTTTTTAAAATTCAAAAGCTAAATAACTAGAGCAAATAAATAATTTAGCTCAAATCTGATTTTTCAAAAGCCAGAATTATGGCTTGAAACGCTGGTTTATGTTGAAAAGTAAAACACACCCTTAGACAGGTCCTTAAATTGTCCGAAGAAATTAATTTTCTCCCCTAATAACATGATTATTCTATAATCAAAATCACATTTACCGCTTTCGGTTCTTGATAAAATTATATTACATGCTTTCATACAGGTGGTTAAGGTTGCTGATTTTGGTGTTGCTAGAGTGAAAGCTCAATCTGGAGTAATGACGGCCGAAACAGGAACATATAGATGGATGGCTCCCGAGGTGAGCTCTCTTGACTGAAAAGCTGTTATAAACTGTTCCATAAATAATCCTAACTTACATTTGGGTGTTTCATAAATTATTAGAAGGAAAAGAAAACTAGGGATGATGATATGATATGGTTTCATATGCAATTTGTCATCTTTTAGATATATGGTTGGAATGATAATACTTCGTTGTATAATATATTAGATTATATTATAAACATTTATTAATTATAGAATTTTATGAGTGATGTTTGAGAGCTAGTAAAAACTATTAATTTTTAATTTTAATGTCAAAACATTGCATTCATTCATATTTAAAGAATTATCGATGAATAAACCTAATTAAAATTATGTAATAAATTAAATAACAATAAAAAATTAAAATAAAATTATATTTAGAAAATTTAAAACATATAATTTCCTCAAACCAATACAAATAAAATTTAAATAAACACTAATAATATATTTTTTTAATCAAACATACTCAAAATTTATTTATTTATTTTACTCTTCCACTCTATCCTTCCATCCTATTACTTTTTCCACTTAAATGGAGCACATCTTTATTGTTGCTTTTATTTTCTTTACATAAATTGCTAACGTATTAATCCATGCAGTTGAGATTCGTATACCTACTCTAATCGGTTGTTCATCTCATCATTTTCTTACAACAGTTCTTTTGCATTGAAGGTTATTGAACACAAGCCATATGATCACAAGGCCGATGTTTTCAGTTTTGGAATTGTATTATGGGAGTTGTTAACTGGAAAGGTATTTGCTCAATCATTATCTTTTATTTTAAAATGTTGGGATTATTTATAGGTTGATGTGTGCTGGTATCCCATGGTTGGTTCCCCATGGTTACTTGTTTTTGTTTGATTGGCAGCTACCATATGCATGTTTAACCCCTTTACAAGCTGCTGTAGGAGTCGTTCAAAAGGTATGTCAATCAGTTAAATCTTAATTTAATCTTATCATAGATGTTAAGCTCTTAAATTAAAATATTAAGACTATATTTGATAAATTGAAAATATTAAGTACAAAAATTAAGTCTTGAATTTAAGTTATAAAATTTGTTTGGTATATTACTTAAAATTAAGGGTAAGCTACAAAAATATTTACTTTTGTTTGCCTCAGATTACATTTTAGTCACCTATGTTTGAAATGTTACGTTTTAGTTACTTAAAATTGCTTTGTTACGAAGTGGTCACTTTACTTTTAAACTCCATTACCTACGTGGCAGTCTAAATGGGTTTTAAATATCAACTTAGATGTTCAATTGCTAGGATGAAAATAGGTTTTTAATTAAATAAATTTAATTTGGACTGCCACGTAGGACATCCAGGTTGGCATTTAAAACCAATTTAGATTGTCACGTAGGACCGCCATTAGGGAGGTAACGGAGATTAACAGTAAAGTGATCACTTTGTAACAAAATAATAACGTAAGTGACCAAAATATAACATTTCAAACATAAGTAACTAAAATGTAATCTGAAGCAAACAAAAGTAATTATTTTTGTAGTTTACCCTAAAATTAAATACCAAATATAATTAAATTGTTTGATAAAGGATAATATAATCTTAAATGAAATAGAATAAAGAAATAGAATAAAATAAAGAAAATTGAATTTATTCTCTATTAAGTAAGCTTCTATCTACTTATAATTTTTCACATTTTTTTTAGAAAAAAATTCTATTTAGTACTTTTTATCATGAGTTATCAAAAGTGTATAAAAAATTAAGTTACAGAAAATTGATTGAATTTTTTTATCTTTATAAAAAAAAACCTTAAATTAAATATAAATATTTATTAATTAAATTTATAAAATATCAAAATTAAACTATATTCCATTAAAAATTCATTGCAAGTTGGTTGACATATTTGAGATGATTAATATTAGGCTCATATCTAATCACTATTTCATTGACATTGATTTTAGGGTCTACGTCCAACAATTCCGAAGAACACTAACCCAAAGCTTGCTGAACTACTTGAGAGATGCTGGCAATTAGATCCGACCCAAAGACCTGATTTTTCTGAAATTATAGACATTTTGCGACAAATTGCAATGGAGGTTTGTTTTTTATTCTCTTTCTCTTAACCTTGTTTTTTCTGAGAATGTTCCTCTAAAAGAGTTATGCATATATATAATTTCTTTTCATGGTTAAATTATATTTTGTCATTCGAATTGGAAACTTAATGTCTACTGTTATAAATAAATAGATAATCCGTATAGCTAACACCGCTAACCATTTAGTTTAAATACTGACATGATTCTTAAAAGTAAGTATTGTAATTGAAATAGTTTATAGTGTTACTATTTAGATTAATTGATAATGTTATGAAAGTAACCAATTAAATTTTGGTTAAATTTTAAAAAAATTTAAGATATTAAATTCGAGTTTCACTATGTGTAAATGTATAGGGTATTTATTTTAATCATTTAATTAACTAGTTGATTAGAATTAAATTCATTGTAAAATCAATTATTTAAATAATTTATTATATTAAAATTATTGTATTTTTAAAAAATATAAAAAATTTATATCAAATCAAAACATTTAAATTAAATATTAAATTTGAGCATGATTATTTTTTTCTTTCACATATAGGTTGGAGACGAAGGCGAGAACCATCATAAAGTCGACGACCACCAACGTAAAGAGAAATCTGCCGGCGGATTCTTTTCTGTCCTTAGAAGAGGCAGCCACTGAGGTAATATATATATATATATATTATACAGTTAATGTTTATAACCTGATCAGCCATAGCCTTTTTTAACTATGTTGGCCATTCCCAGCATTAGCACTGTATAGTATTTAATCAAGTTATATGATTGGGTTTTTGTTCATTTTGGTATCGATAATTTCATTTGTCTCTCATGACAATTAATGTTCATTGCTTTACTTCCCATTCCCTTTTTTTTAGCTTTAATTTATTATATTTGTAAGAAGGGATGATCAATGAGCTTTGTAACATGATATTTCTGCCATGGCCTTATAGTTCAATAGTGATTTGACAATCTTTTTTAGTTTTTTATTTAATTTTTACGGTCCTATTCATTTAAGAATTGATCATATTTTAGAGTCGTGAATTGAGCATGAAATCATTGTTTGTAGGTTAAAAATTTTATTATTAGTTCTGTGTAAGCTGTGAATTTAGTTCTTATACTTTAATTTTATCAATTTTATTCATTGCTCTTTTTGAATTGGTTAATTTTAGTTTTTAAACTTTTTAGATTTTAAATTTTAAATTCTAATTCAAATGGTAGTAGATAAATCCATTTGATTATTTTTAGTATTAGTCTTGTACCATACTTGTCGGTTTAGTCCTTTTTTTTTAACTTGATCATTCTTTGTTGTTATATTTTTCAAAATTCGTAATTTATCTTGACAAAAACAACAATCATCAAATCTACTAACTAATTTTTTATACGAGTAATATGTGAAAATAGCAAATTGACATAACATTTATACATATAATAATATGTTTATTAGGGTTGAGGGTGTGTAAGATTTTGAAAGTAATATTAACAATTATCATTTAATTAGGATTGATATTTTAAAAATAAAAAAAATTACAATAACTAAATATGATTAAATTAAATTGTAGAGGGTAAATTCATAACTTACATGTAGTGTAGATAACAAAGACTAATGATAGGATTTAATATTATTTATAATAGATCATTCTTCTATTTTAACAAATTTTGAGATTTGTTTCCAAAAAAATAAAGGTTAAATGGTTCTTATTTAAAAAATTTAGTGTGATAATTAGTATTTTTATCAAAATTTGTTTAAATTTTGTTAAATATTTTTTTGTCGGAAAAAATTGATCATATATTTATTAAATTTATAATAATTTGCTTCTAAAATTGAGATGGTTACTAATTGAATGTATGGATCCAATCTAAAAATGAAAAAGAAATGGGAGATACTCTTTTTTTTTTTTCTTTTTTTTTAGCCTTTTGGCGACATGGCCAAGCGGTAAGGCGGGGGACTGCAAATCCCTTATTCCCTAGTTCAAATCTGAGTGTCACCTAATCAACAAAAAACTCGAAATCCTAACGTCTAGGATTCAAGGAAAAACTAAAGTAATGGAAATGAATTAGTAAATCTTGATACGGGAGCCCCCTTACTAATGGAGTGGCTACTAGAGGAGTCTTGAATTAGATTGGATAATGGGAGTGTTTAATTAACTAAAATGGTTGTAAAAGGGTTGGAAGATACTTTGTATATAGACGGATGAAAGTCTTTGAGTGTTCACGCATCCAATTAATATTAGATTGAATAGATAATTAGCTTTTACTTAATGAGGGACACCAAAAGAAAGAATAAGTTTTATTATTAATACATGTGAGTAATATTCTTTTGATACTTCCAAAAGTGTTACTGCGCATTTTGCTTGTGCTTAATTGTTCTCAATTTTACTCGAAATCATATAAGAGCTTGTTATAAGCGGATTTATCAAAGTGATTCATCAACGGTGGCATGTCACAATTCCCTTTTCTTTTTGACTCTGCGCCAGTAATTCCACTCTTATTAGTGAACAATAATGGAAAAATTAAATTTCTTCATATTTGTTTCATATTCATAGAGATAGGAGACATAATACACATGGATATAGTAGAGTTTAATCAGTATTAACGATGGAACAAAGTGTTAATATAATAAGTATGACCATTTATATTTTTTAAGTATAAAAATATAAACCCTTAATGCATTTTTTTTATTTAGATAAAGATATCTTTGATTTTATTTAAGAATGAATAAATAAAAAATCAAGGAATACAAATTAACTATTACATAATCACATTACAGTGGCATTGCATTCAAAGTGTTTTTCAAAATAATTATCTCAACTTTTAATATAATAACAAATTTAGTTTTTAAAATTTATATTCTTTTATCAATTTGGCCTTTATTTTAAAAAAAATTAAATTTAGCCATTAATTTTTTAAAAAGAGTTAAATTGTTTTTTTAATGGAAATGCTAATCAAAACATTAATTTTTAATATTATAAGTGCGACAACTCGCATGATAGTCCAAGTATACTTCATGTTAATATAACAATATCTGTCATATGTATCACGTCAACAAATAATTTAAAAATTATAAAAATATTTAAAAAAATAAAAAAATAATATGAAATGCACATAGATTATCACATGAACTATCATGTTTAAAAATTCAAAGTCTTAGAATGTATTTTCATTAAAAAGTTAAAAAATCAATAATTATATTATTTTTAAAAGAGCGATGGTTAAATTCGACTTTTTTTTAAAAATTAAAGGTGAAATTTAACTAAAAAATAAAATAAGAGTAAAATTTTCAAAAATTCCAACAAGAAGTTGATGTAAGAAAATTCTTACTTAAAATTGTTGAAATAAAGTTATCACAATTTGCTTTATTAAAAGAAAAATATGAAGAAAAGAAAAGATGGTTCATGATAATCAGGGTTTATGCTGATGTAATCCTTGAATGCCTCTTTGTAGCAAAAACTTTGACCTTCTTTGATAATGGCAACGGGTCGGAATTATAATCGAACAACCCTTCACAACGTGAAACGCTGCCGTTTTGCTTACCATTTGGCGTGTGCAATGCAATCCTGTACACTGTACATTAACGAAAACTCATATAAAAAAGCCAGAGAAGACGCCTTTTACAAGTATTTCACTATTTCCACATTTTCATCATCAATTTTTTTTTTAGAAATTAAAAACTTGGCTGGGTTTCCAATTTGCAAATCAAATTTCGATTGAATCAGACACAATTTCTTTTTTCAATTTAATTCAATTTTATAATGAAGAACAAAAGGGCGAGAACGAGTGTGGACAAGGCGGTGGTTGATGTTTGGCAACGGGAAGTTGGGGAACTCTCCACTAGGAATTTCGCCCACCGTCTTGCCGCTTCTGAGGTCTAAAATTTATTTATTTCTTATCTTATGGATAACCTTATCCCTATCTTCTCTCTCTTGTTCTTCCCAATGTGTGTGAGTTTGTTAGAGTGATCATTTTTATTACTGAAATCGGTACTGGCTTTAGTACATTTTTTTTTTTTGTGATTTAATTGATTGATGGTATGTAGATTTTAGGTTTTTTTTTTTTATTTGTAAGTTCCTTTGATCTGGGATTTTTAAGATAAATGATGGGTAATGATAAAAATGTATTATTTGATAGAGATTATATCAGAAAATTTGTTGTTAATTACCAATAGCTTTGAATGAATGAATGAGTGGATGTGGCTGTTACATTGTTTTGTTATTGCTATTGTGGTTATAATATTAGTTCTGTGGAGACAAGGTCGGATTCGCTCAGGGAGAAGTTTGTGAAGTGTTGTTCGCCGGTGCTGTTGAGTGTTTGCTGGTCTTCAGCGGATGACATTTCATAGATTTCTCCCCGAGTGAGTTAGAGAGACCCCAGAGGGAAAATGTCTTGAAGGTGGAGATATGAACTAGCAATGTTTCTATATTGGATTAAGTTTTTCATTGGTTAGTTTTGTTTTTATGTTGCTAGGATCTTGTGCTCCGACTCGAGATTTACAAGAAACTCGAAAAGCACCAAGGTTGTGTGAACACTGTGAGCTTTAATGCTGATGGTAACATTTTAGTATCTGGCTCTGATGATAAGAGGGTTATACTATGGGATTGGGAAACTGGGAATGCTAAGCTTACTTTCCAGTCAGGCCATGTCAACAATGTTTTCCAAGCAAAAATCATGCCTTACTCCGATGATCGCAGCTTGGTTACCTGTGCTGCTGATGGCCAGGTGAATTTCTTATTCAGGCATGCCAATTTTCTTAATTTTTGAGGGCCAAATTAGAAAATTTCAATGGTCTAGTGATAAATTTTCTACATGAATTTAGTCCACTTAGTACAAATGTTGATGGTTTTAGTGTATTATAAGAATATACGCATTTCTGATAATCGATTCAAACAAAATTTTCTCGGGTCTATATATTAAAGTAGTTCCATTCAAGTTCTTATTACACAATATGGACTTAGGTTTGATATGCTCAAATTTTGTAATCCTATTTGAGAACTGTTTCTTAATTGTAGGTTCGACATGCTCAAATTTTGGAACGTGGTGTTGAAACTAAACTGCTGGCCAAACATCAGGGACGAGCTCATAAATTGGCCATTGAACCAGGGAGCCCTTATATATTTTACACTTGTGGTGAAGATGGATTAGTGCAGCATGTATGTTGTGTTTAACTTTAAAGTCATCATTATTTCTTTTAAATTCTTTTTGTTGAATAATTTATGAAAATATTTCGGGATTGAAGAAGCAGAAACAGTTGGGTAGAGAAAACTTTTATTAAGTCACAAGTCACTGAGTCGGACAACCTTTTGAGGAGTTCGATTTTGATACCAGGTTGTCTGCAATTGATTATTTCCTTGTCATCTTATGTTATATCTCAACACGGTATTCTCATATTATTGTTTTCTTTCATGTTGTATGATAACTTTTCCTATAATAATCTGGTCTTTGACATATACAACACTTTCACTTGCATTTCAGATTGATCTTAGAACTGCAGCATCTACCGAACTTTTGACATGCTGCCCAATCGATGATAGCAGGGCTTACATGCCATTTATCCATCTCAATGCTATCACTATTGATCCAAGGAACCCAAATCTCTTTGCAGTTGCAGGATCAGATGAATATACTCGCCTTTACGATATTCGCAAGTATAAATGGGATGGCTCAACTGATTTTGGTCAACCGACAGATTATTTTTGTCCCGCTCATTTGATTGGTGATGATCAAGTTGGAATAACAGGCTTGGCCTTTTCTGATCAGAGTGAGCTTCTTGTCTCCTACAATGATGAGTTCATTTATCTCTTCACACGGGATATGGGACTGGGGCCTAATCCAATCCCGTCATCTCCATTATCTGCATGTAACGAGGCAAGTGATATCGGTCTCGATCACTCAGCTACGGATGCTAATGAAAAAGCTATTCCTCAAGTTTATAAGGGACATAGAAATTGCGAGACGGTGAAAGGTGTGAATTTCTTTGGACCTAAAGCTGATTATGTGGTTAGTGGATCCGACTGTGGCCGTATTTTTATTTGGAAGAAGAAAGGTGGAGAGCTCATTCGTGTTATGGAAGCAGATAAGGATGTGGTAAACTGTATCGAGTCTCATCCTCATACCACGGTTCTTGCTAGCAGTGGAATAGAGTCTGATATCAAGATATGGACTCCAAAAGCTATCGATAAACCTACTCTTCCGGCAAATGTTGAACAGGTTTGCCTTTGTCCTTCTAATCTCTTACATTAACAAAAATTTGAAGAAAATAACTTTGTATGATTTTTTTGGATCATAAATAAGGTAGCTTAAGACATCAAATGCATTTTGCTTCATAAACATGCTGCTTGACGGTAAAAGTACTATGGAGGCCCTTGTACTAGGTATGAAATTGCATTTTGGCCCTTCTACTCAAAAAATAGGCAAACCAGTCCTTTCTATTAAAATTTTTATCAATTTCTATTGTTAAAAACTGGTATGGCTAACAAAAATAACTACACGGTGACATGTGGCATACCACATGTATCTCATGTTGACCTATAGGGATTAATTTTTAATAGTAGAAATGGATAAAATTTTTAACAAAAGAACCAATTTACTCTTTGATCTAATGTATAAGGACTAATTTGCCTATTTTTTAAGTAGATGGGGCAAAATGTAATCTGGCTTCTAGTACAAGGGCCTCTATGGTACTTTTACCGCTACTTGACTCTAGGGTAAAATGGCAGAAACACCCCACTTCCTTGTTCTTATTGCTTCTCTCACCTCTTATACAGACAAGTATTTATGATTTGGTTTTAGATATAGAAAGTACCTTTTACGAAATGGTTTTGGTATTTCGGTTCGTAAAATATCTATTTTGAGGAGGCGAGAGGGTTCGGGAATCAGAGTCGTGACATGGTAAATTAAGTCAATGGTTTTCAGTAACGGAATTTGACGGGATAAGGCAACATTTAGTCCTTGAATTTCTCAGCTTTTTTCAACCTGGTCTCTGAATTTTTTTCCTGTTCCACATTAGTCCTTAAATTGTGCAGCTTTTTCCAATTTTGGTACATGTGGTGGTGTGAAACGATATCAAAGTGTCACGTCATCACCTTGACCAAAATCGGGAAAATTTGTCAAGCTCCAACATTAATGTGGATTAAAAAAATTCCAGGATTAAGTTGGAAAAAGTTGACAAGTTCAGCGTTTGCTTTATCCCAATCTGACATGCATTTGTAGTTGGCATGGTAGCTTGCCTTCCATCACTATAAATGTTTGAACTCAATGCCAATGGTGCTTATTGTTCTTAATCATGTAACGTACATGGATTGGCTAGCAATATCCATTCAAAAGATCTATGACAAGCAAAGGAGCTGATCTCTCAGCCATTACTATGCAAATGGCTTTGAAACAAGCTCTCTTCTCGTTTCTTGTCTCTTGCTGCATTCAACAAAGGTGATGATCATTATAAAATCTTTTGATATTGATGATGATGACTATGAGAACAACGATAATGAGGAAGATGACACCGATAATGATAACGATAATAGTGATGACAATGTTAACAATTGCTACGATTATAACTTTGCATTTCTTGTTTCCAGTTCAAACCGAAACCTAGGGGCTGGATGTACCGATTAACCACGCCTCAAGACCTGATGTTGCACTTATTTTCGCTGCAAAGGCGAGAGGCTAGCCCGGAACGGAACGGAGAAAACTCGTCAGCAGCAAGCCGAGAACTTCTAGAACTTATATTGACATTCAATGCCAATAGTGATGCTTCTTCTGATGGAGGTAATGCCTCTGGTCCCGAAGACTTGTTTAGTTAAATGATCGTATGAATTCATGCTATGGCAAGTAACCATGCTTAGTAATTGTACATAAACATAGGGGCTTTAAACAAGTGGGGTTTCACAAATTTTTATACCCACTCTTTATATTTAAGTTTCTCTCTTTTGTTCTTTAAGATGTTTTTTCATGGAGCAAAATCATTATGGCTTATGTAAATGCCTTTCATGGATTTGGGAGAACACTCACTTTGTCCTTGAAAATGATAGAAAATGGTGGCCGAATTTAATAAAAATGTTTTAAAAAATTAGGGTTTTGGGCCGATTTCTGGGATATTTAGGGAAATAGATCGATTTTGGAAAGAGAAGTGAAAACGCGTCCTACAAGGTGTACTTTCTAACTTTTTGATGCATCATCTCCTTTGGTCAAATAGTTAAATGTTAATGGTTTTATCTTTGAGTCTTGGGTTCAATTTGTTTCAAGCTTTACTTTTATTTTTAATTACAATTTTTAACACATTAGCTCTTCTGGTTAGATGGTCAATTAATATTGATTTTATTTCAGCTTCAATTCCTCTTCCATGTACATTTTTATTTTTTTATTTCAGCTTGATTCAAGCTTTTTCTTTTTTAATTCATGTTTTTAATTGATAACTCTTTTATTTATAAAATCAAATGATTATTGCCAATTATATAATAAAAAATATATTTTTGATAAAAATGATATTTATCATTATGTTAAATATTTATTTTCTCTATTTATGTCAAATATATACTAAAATTGAAGAATCGAACGTAGGACTCAAAAATAAAATCAAACCATCTAACCAAAGAAGTTGATGTGTCAAAAAGTTAGAAAGCACACCTTGTAGGATGTATCTTACGGGACGCGTTTTCAACAGCTTCTTGTAAGACACGTTTTTTATTTTTCTTTTCAAAATCGACCTATGTCTTTAAATGGGATGCGTTTTTAACAGCTTCTTACAAGATACGTTTTTTATTTTTCTTTTCAAAATCGACATTTATCCTTAAATATCCTAGAAATCAGTCTAAAACTTTAAATAGTCTTTTAAATCAACATTTTTATCAAAATGGGCCAGAAAATGGTATGAATATCATATTTGAGTGTGTATATATATATATATATGATAGGGAGATTATTCAATGTATTGATATATATATATCAACATTTTTTAGCACGTATTAAATACGAAAGTAAGAGATCAAATCGGTTCAATCAGATCTATTGATTGGTCCGATAATAAAAAGTAATTTTTTTTATAAATATAAATAAATAACAGTAAGGACATGAACGTTAATTATACATTTCAACTTCAATTAAAAATTTAGAACATTAACAAAGTTAACTATAGCCTCCTTTAGTTGTTTTAATTTTGCTGCTTTAGACCCTCAATACCCAGATTTAGGTTTTTTTCTTTGAAAAGCAGTTTTTTTTCCATCTGTTAGCGTTTGAAGAATGCTCAAAGGACTGGCGGATTCAGGCTCAATACGTAATTGTAATTCTACATATATATCTCTTTCTAACCATACAATTACTAGTACACCTAATGTGATTCTCAATACAAGAGTCAAACAAAATAGGTACTGACATCCATATGATCCTATAGACCTCTTTTAAAGATTTCAACGATCTACTTCTCCCATAATGATATCTATGCTACTTAGTATAGTCATAATATCAGTCAATTTCATTCTTTTAACTAATTGAGGAAGAATTTGCAAATTGATAAAATTCAACGGGCGAATTTTTCATTTCCAAGGAAAACCACTTTGATCCACTATTAGAAAAATTCCTATTTCTCCCTTTGGAGTTTCCATTCTCGCATAAAGTTCTTGTCCTAATAATTCAAATATGGCAGAAGGCTTTTTACTAATGAATCGATATTCAAAATCATTCTATTCTGAATCCTTTTCTTGATCAAAACATCAATTTTTTTAATTTTTATAGGAACCACCCGGAATTCCTTCCAGGGCTTGTTAAATTATTTTTATAGATTTCACCATTTTACTGATTCGGACTAAATAACGTGCTAATGAATTTTTAATCTAATCAATCTCTCATTCTTTTTTTTTTATATATATAATGTTTAAAACTATTTATAATTTCTCCTCAAATTTAAAATAAGAGAAATATGTATTTAAACTTATATCTTCCTGTATTAAGAATATCTATATCAATTGAGTTGAGAATTAATTCACATCTCACCTTTTGAAATTAACTAAAAGTAGCATTTTCCACCGACCATAAAGGAAACAGACAAAAGGAGTATTGACGACACAAATGTTGTTCGACAGAAATATAAGCTCCTCGAAGTTTCCAAAATAGAAAAAAAGCGCCAGAAAATTTGTGGTAATAAAACATCCAATCAAAGGCTAAATATCTTCAATTATTGTGATACTGACATTTTTTAGATATGTGATCCAAACATATTTCTTTCTATTTCATATTTATATTCAACATTTAAGTGGATTTGATATCTCTATTATATTGAATTAAAATTTTTATTATATAAAAAATCGTAACTTAAAATTACTCCTGTTTTACTCGGATTCAAATCAGTTTCCATTTTTAAAAATTGAACCCCTACAAAACCTAATTTACTATTTTAGTTTAGCAATGCAAATACCACAAAATGCACCCAATATTCACTACACATTCCCTTAATCCCAATACACAATTTTTAAGTAACGAATATGTTCACAGATATTAAATAAACTAATATAATGTAAATAAAGAAACACAAATAAAAATTTCAAATATAAACCAAACATGAATAAATAAAAATAAACAAACAAACAAACATTAAAAGATTTTAAGTTAAAAACATAAATAAATCATTTGCTAAACTGTTCCTACCAAAATCAATCTAACCCTTTTATCCCAACTAATATAGAACTAATTGCCCATCAATCAAATCTAAACCAATATTTAGATTAACAAAATACAAACTAAAAGCAAATTTCCACTTTTCACCGACCAAAAAAAAAAATTGTTGACAAACAAATATGTAAAGCTCCCCGAAAGAAAAGAAAAAAAAATTATCCAAATATCACTATTATTGTGATGTTGATATATATCAAATATGTGATCAAAATATATTTTGTCTCCAATAAATACCCAAATTTTTATAATCAAACTTTAACCACAAAAATATTACTAATTGACCAAACAATAAAGTATGACCAAACTACCAAATTTTCTCAAGAAAATGACAAAATGCAATTTTTTTTTTATAAACAAAAACATAAAATGTATCAACTTTACAACAAAATAACAAAATAATTCTCCTGAAATCAAGTTGTAACTGTTGAAAAGTTGTAACCAAAAAAAAAAAAAAAAAAAATCTGTATTTACAAATTAAACCACTGTCCATAGCTGAAAATCTAAACTTACTATTTCAGTCAACTTTCTCTTTATCCTCGTAATAATTATCATCAACGTAATCGGCACCAGTGGCGGAGACCTCCCTTATTGGCCAAAACACTTTCTTTGCGCTTTTCAAAATAACATCGAACATCCACGAAACGCACCCACATTCACTGCTACAGTTTTCCTTAATCCTCTCGAAAAAACCCTTTTCTCCGGCTGGCGGCAAACTCTCCATAGGCTGCAAATATGCCAACGCGGCTTGCTTAACAAGTGGATTCTTGATGGAAATTTCATTCCAACTGGAATTATGTATCGTCGACGTGGTCGGAGAAATGACCGTCGGAGACGATGCAGGCAACAACTCTTTCAAGCTCGTGTAAGAAGTCATCATCTCTACTTCAGAAGACTGAGATGAACTTAAACCGTTGTGCAACAAAAAAGCTGATGACCTCGAGTTTATCGAAGGATGGTGATCATGATCAAGTTTTTGATTGGCTCCTTTGATTATATGATTTGTTGTGGTGTTTTCAATAATGGAATTTTCAGTATCCATGAATGGAAGAAGAAAAAAAATTCTTTTTCTGAATTTTCTGGGAATGGAAAATGGCGAAAGAAAATGAGAACTGAAATTTTAATGAAAATAGGAGGAAGAATGAAGGTAATTCCCACGCTTCAGATTGAAGCGTTTATCAAACGTACCAATAGGTTAAGAACATTTGTTAGACAATTGACTAACAAGGGATTTATAATTCTAACTGCGAGTGGGGAAAAATCAAAGAGATGTTTGGTTTTTTAAGAACACAGCCACTGAAAATGGCAGTAACTAAATAAGATTCTATTTTATTTTTTTAATTTTTAATTTTAAATAAATTAAAAGGATAAACTCATCCCATAGATATGTAGATCTCAACTGTTTATCAACTGAAGGATATTTAAATGGAAAAATATATATGGATAATTCATGTTTTGGTTGACTGAGTTTAGCTTCAACTGTTTTGATTTTTTTTTTAAATTATATATTTACTGGATAATAAGAAATTCGATTTTTTAAAATTTTTAAATTTAAATTCGTGAATGAAAAAAAAAAAACCAGCCTTGGAAAGCAAGCAAAGAGGAATTAAAATCGTATTTTTTTTTTTCATTTAACAAGGAAATTAGAAGAGATTAAGTTGAATTACTAATATTTAGCATGGATTAAATTTGGGATTGTAGATTTTAATCAAAGGGGCAAGACCCAACCGATAAGTTTCTCCCATTTAGGTTAGCTTGAATCGATTTCAGATTGAGGTGGGTTTTGATAGACGGTGTGTTTATTTGTTGTTAGTGTAAAAACAGCGATGATGGTGAGAGACAAAAAGTAATCTAAATGCACCGCACTGCACCTCACAGTCTATCCAAACCACCCAAAGACAAAACCTTATTTAGCTATCAAACACTAATAGGTACATCATGACTAGGCTTAATCATGGGTCGGGTCATCTATCCAGGTTTGAAGATTCGTTTAAAAAGTGGGAGGGTTTGAAAAAAAATATAGGTACGAAAAATAGGTTTAGATAAAAAAAAGAAAAAGAGTAAGGTTTGTTTTCTAATTGAGCGTGGCCTCAGGTAAGATTTTTTTTGCCCAAGCCTGGCCTGGCCCAACCCGAATAAGCCTAAACTTTTATTTCCTGTTGTTTTGCTATTATTTTGTTGTTATTGTTTGGATTGTATAACTCTTGTAATATTGTTAATTTTGTTACTATTTTAGAAACATTTGCTTCTTAAGTTGCACTTATATTAGTATTATTTAAGTATAAAGATTTTTTTAATGTTTTTAGTGTATTTGATTTATTATATTTTTTAATCTAAAAAAATTAATACGGGCGGGTCGGGTTTGGTTTCACATTTTTAATCTAGGCCGAAGTTGAGCAAAATTTTAGGCTCATTTTTCGGACCCAACCCAAGCCTAAAATTTTGGTTTAGTAAGTCTAATAATATTATAGGTTAAAAATTGTAGAAGTATATTTATTGAAATTTTATGTAAAATCAAAATAAAACTTTGATTAAAATGTTAATATTTAATATTTAAAAACAATAGTTTCTTATGTTGAAATCTCATGTGTGGGCTCCTTTTCTTGGTTTTATATAAAAATATAAAAGACAAAAAACTACCTTCAAAAAATATAATTTATTTTGTAAAAATTATGATTTTTTAGTCATTTCCTCAAAATTAAAAAGACACTCACAGTGTAATTGAAATAAAAATTATATAATAAATATATTTATTAAAAAATTTTGAAATGATAAATTTTTTTAAATAAATTAAAATAGTAAAATTAAATGTTTAAAATTCATTATGCCATAAGTTCAAATCTCACACTTGCTTTAATTGAGTTTTTACTAATTTTATATAAAAATACAACAACACTTTAAACTATTCCCAAGCAAAATTTAGAATTTTTAAGGGTGATACTATCTCATTTGAAGTATAATAAAAAAATTAATATATATATCATAGGTTTTCGTACTCTTCACAAATTTAGAATTTAGTCTCTATACTTTTTATTTTTAGGAATTTAGCCCTTTTACTTTTCTTATTTTAAAATTCAAGTGCAATCGTTAATACTTATTTTGTAACAATGTAACTAAAAAAAAGACGTTATAATGAACCTAAATTTAATAAAATAACTTTAAAAAAAAGTTAACAATTGGGCTTAAATTTTGAAATATAAAAAGTAGAGAGACTAAATTTTTATAAATAAAAATAAAAAAATTCTAAATTTATGAAGAGTACGGAAACTTTTGATATATTTTAACCAAAATTAAAATACATACAAACAATGTACCAATGTTTTGTCCTACCAAAATTTTCACCAATGACAAATACTGGATTCTTTTTATCAAACCCTATATAATAAATAACTTTAGGAAATCTCTCAAAGAAATTATTTTTAAAACAGGAATTGATTTCGAAACAAGTTAAGGGTTTTAAAAGTTTTCTAGTTGATTGAGTCTTATCTCGATTGGTATGAGCATTGTTGCCAATGTAAGAGGACGTGAATTTAAGTGCGTTGTAGCGCATTATCCTCTTATTTATGGGTTGAGGAAGGATTATGGGCAATTCTAAGCATTATGTCAAAAAGAACATATATGATCAGAATCTATAACGAAATTATTGAAAAAATAAATAAATTCTAGACTTATTAAATAACATATTTTAAAAGTAAACAAATTCAGCACTAATCCTTTCAAAAGAAGAAAGCCTAAAAGATTTTTTTTTCGAATAAACTAAGACAAAAATGATAATTCAAGTGTCAATGTGGGATAAAAAATATTTAAATACCAAAGTGGAAAAACAGTTATAATTTAGAGATCAAATTGTGACCTGAACCCTGTTACAGGCCAATTTTGGCCCAGGTACAACAAACCCATTTTACATTAATAACCACTACCCAAACCTACCCTCAGCCCAATACTAACCTAAACCCACTAATCCCTAAACCTACAAGCCCGTTTACAACTCCATTTAAATTACAAAGCCCAATTACCCAAACCCACTTGAAACCTCAAACCCAAAACAGGAAACACCTAACCCTAACAAACCCTAGCTGCCTCAACCCATACCCTTAACCCCACTTGCGCCGCAACCAGCCTAACCCCCACTCAGCCTCTGCCAACACCGACCCAGCCACCTACTCCACCGCCAAAGTCACCTCAGCTCTGGCCATACCTGCAGAACGAATAAAACACGCAACATCAACAAAAAAAGAAAGGAAAAAACAACAATGTGTAAAGGCTATATAAAGCCGATTGAAATTTCTGTAAAGGGTTCGGATTTTTCTTTGTTTCTTAAAAAATAAAAACGACAGAAAGGTTCGATTGTAGAGCAAAAAATAGCAGCCCAATTAGAGTTTGAACACAAAATAACATCCAAGCAGATAGAATACAAAAGATCGAAGATTCAAAAGTGAGTAAAACCGAAGGTAATTCTTCATTTCAATAACTGTTTTAAGTCCATTTTTTCACCACAAATACATAAAAATTTACAAATAAACATAAAGACATAAAAAGCAAAAAAAAAAGGGAAAAAATAGAAAATTACCTTTTCCGGCCACGGCGTGCGGTGGCGGTGGCGCGCCAATCTATGCGGCGACGGTCCAAGGATCGGACCGAGCCCTCCCCTTGGCGGAAATCGCTCGGGCTTCTTCTCTCCTCTCCCTTTTTTTTTTTTTCACCAATGTTTCAAATAAAACGCGCTGCTGTGGATGGGTCGGTCGACGGACCACGCCCCATCAAGGATCCGCGTGTTTTTAAAAGCGAAAGGGCTATTTGCGCAATCGGCCCTTCCACATTTTCAGTATTTTAAATCAAGTTCGGTTTTAATTATAATTTGGCCCTGTTGTTTTGCCCTGCGTTCGATTTGGTCCCCCTTTGCTACGCAGTGTTTTAATAAACGGGGATATTGCGCTCTTGGCCCCTCAATGTTTAGTGCGCGTTCGAATTAGTCCCCTTCTTCTGTTTTTTATTCCGAATTCGCCCCAAATTTCATTTTTAATTCGAATTTAGTCCTTTTTTTGAAATGTTTAAGTTGTTTTATATTACCTTCATTGTTTTACTGTATTTTAGATATTATTTGTATTATATCTATTTTATTAATATCATCAATATTTTGTTATTATTATTATATGATATTTAGTTACATATATGTGTATATTTACTTTAAAATGTCTCATTTTTACTATTACATATATATATATATATATATATATGTATTTACTATTATTATTATATTCATTATTAATATTATTGCTTTTCACTTAGTATTTATACATGTTTCTATATGTATGTATTTATGTAATGTACCGATGCTTTTCTTTTTCATATTATTATTTTAATATATATATATTATATATTTGTGTATATTATTATATATATTTTTAATGTTATGTATTGTATATTTCTTACTGTTCATATACTTTTATGTCGTTGTATGTATATTTTTTTATTATTAGTTATGTATTTTTTTTTTACACATATATGTATATATTTTATTTTATTGTTGCTAGTTATGTACCTTTTTTACTATCTTATATATACTTCAAACACTATACGTATAGTATATTTCTAACACTACTACTATTTATATATATTTTTTGTATATACTCTTAATTATCGTCATATGTGTATTCATTGTATTCTTATTACGTTCTCGTATTTAATGCTAACATTGCATTTAATCTTGCATGCACGGTTATTATTTTCTAATATTATTGTTATGTTTGTTATTTGTTTCAAATGTATCAAGCCGTTTCATCTGCTTATTTTCATTTCGTATCAATTATGTCTTGCATTCTCTTGAAAATTACGTTCCGGTTTTCTAATTAATTTCAATAGTCAAGGCAATATATCGATTTAACGTTAAGTCATCGAGTTCATCGCTATGTTGGGTGAACGTCAATTGACTCGTGTTAAAGCGATATACCCTTCTCAAAAAAACGGAATAAACTAAAATTTCTCGTCTTCTCTTAATCGGATCACGACTAAATTTTAATATTGAACTCGTATTTTTGAAAATCAAGACAACACGTGTTTACGAGATACCAATTTTGGGCGTCGCGAGGGTGCTAATACCTTCCTCGCGCATAACTGACTCCCGAACCCTAATTTTTCTCTGGATCTTGATGTAGACCCGAACTTAGCCTTCTTTTGTTTTAAAATAGATCTAATAGGTGTCCGATCACATTTATAAAAAAGGGATCGGTGGCGACTCCTTTTTATCTCAAAATCGAACTTCAGTTTTCAAACTTTTTCACTAAATCGCCACAATTAGCGACCCGAAACCAAAATTTTTACGTTGCTATAAACGCCAAGTATAATGATAAAATATAATCACAATCAATACATTCAAATAGTTACAATCATAATCAAAATTACAATACGCAATCAGATTGATAAACAAAATATATCCAAATCTAAACAAAAATAAATCTAAATAAATACTCTTACATGATGATAAGACTCGAACTCAACCTCATATTTAATTCAATCTTTGTCTAATTGACTTTTTTTTTTTTTAATTCTACTCAACAAAGCTTTAAACATTCCAAGGAAGGGAGTAGACTATTAGGGTCCACATTTATGTTTTATCAATTCATGGAAAAGGAGTTATCTTCAAAATTTGCTAGAAACATACTCCACTCCTTAGAAATGGATTTTCAAGGTGGGCATTGTTTAATGTCAATATCAAAATTATATTTTAAAATGTTTTATTCTTCCTTATTCAAAGGAAGCAACCCATAAATATTGAAGTAAATTTGTCTCATATGTATAATTTCGGGTGGATAGAGGTATTCATGGATTACGAGTTCTATTTGATCTCATCGATTGGTTTATTTTGGGTCGAGTTTGAATTTTTGTTTTTAATTTTAAGTTGGTTTAGTTTGACTTGTTTTATTGTTTAAAAATAGGATAAATTATCAAAATAGTCACTTTGTTTGTCTCAGGTACGTTTTAATCACTTATGTTTGAAATGTTACGTTTTAGTTACTTACTTTATTGTGTTAATTCCCGTCAACGGTGTAACGATAAGCTGACGTGATACGTTAAATTATCATTTCAAAAGAAAATTTTAGGTTAAATTCTACAATTGGTCTCTATTTTTTTCTTTTATGTTCTTTTAATTTTCCTTTATTATTTTTTTTATTCTCTAAGAAAATTTGAAGGTTTCAAACTTGATTTGGTTAAAAATGGTGGAAAAAGACTAAAATGAAAGAAAATAAAAGTTTCCTTAATACATGTGTCATCTCATGTTAGTACTATTCTCGACTTAGGGGTTTTTTGAGTATAAAATGTCACCCTCAATCCAGTAACCGGCTTGGTTAGAAAAATTATCGAAATACCCTTCAATAATTAAAATAAGTTATATTATTTGAGGGTGTTTTAGTCTTATCATTTTAACAAAAATATACATATAATGGGGTTTAAACCCGCATTAATTGGATTATTAAATTGTAAAATTTACCACTCAACCAAAGTTTCATTCTAATGTGCCTTATATATTTTTATTTTAATATGCACAATTTATTATCTCCATCAATTGTATATCTATACTATTATTTGAACTCCTGACTAAGTTGGTATCATAAATCAATCGGGCACCAACTCGGTTAAGAAATTACGAGAATGTTCTTTTGTAATTAAAATAAGTAATATTATTCGAGAGTATTTTAGTCTTTTCACTTTAAAAAAGCAATAAAAATATGCATATGTTTCATTGTTTATTGTATGTTATTTTGAAGCACATATCTGGGTTCTAAATATGCAGTTTCCACATGCATACGCATGTGATAGGATTTCTAGTTTAATTTATTTCTAATTTTAAATTAATTCAATTCGGATTGATCCCATCTAAAACCAATATTTTTAAATTGGACCAGTGATCAAACCAATGAGCTCACCGATTTGTCGGCCTGATTAAAAATTTTATTAAAATTTCAAAAATAAAAAATCAGTTCAACATGTTCAATTGATTGGTTCAGTTAGTTTTTTGCCTGGTTCAACCTATACATACCGATTCCATAATCAACAGATTTAAAGCCCCTCTTTAGACGAATACCTCAGTTGATTCTCAACCTACCAGGTCTGACCGGCCAATTTAATTCGATTCAAACAACATTACGTAAAATCAACTAGATCTGTCTATAGATAAGGTAACCCACTAGGCCCAATATGCTTGACCCTTCTTGGGTCGAACTTGGATAAGTATTTTTGCATCTCAAGCCAGGTCGAGCTAGAATTCAATATAAACAATAAAAAATATTTAAAAAATTAAATTAAATTAAATTATAAAACTATATAAAATATTAACTAAAATTATATTTTTAATATTTTATTAGTTTTTTAACAATAAAATTGATGTTTTAAGAATCAAGTTGAGTAAAATTGTTTTTAAAATTAAACTGACCTAACCCATAGACATTTCTAAAATCGACCCAACAGTTCTGAAATAACCCAATTTCTTTAAAAAGAAATTTATAAACCGTTACTCAAAACTTAAAATCCCAATTCTAAATCCATGAATGTAAACCCAAAGAAAATTGGTTTATTTCGTTTCTTAATCTTCATTAGCAAATCCCATCTTCTCGGAAATGGCAAATTAAACAGTGATTTGCTCATTTTAGGGGGAAATCCATAATCAAAACCACCATGCAAAAAATTCTATCACAGAAGAATGTTCTTTAAACAAATATTATATATATTTTTTATTTAAACATCAGCAGAAAAACTGTCGGATCAGATCAGATCAGATCCTTCAAAACCCAGACTCCTTTTATCGAGATCTGGTTAACCCAGTTCTTATTTCCCGTACGGATCGATAAAAGACACGATCAAAGAGACGAAGACACGTTACAAGCTTTGTCATTCTTGTCACGTTTTCTCTTGTGCCGACACGTCCTCTTGTTGCTTTGCCTTAATCTCTTATCAATTATCATTTCCCCAGAAAGAAAAAAACATTACAATGCAATTGAAGCCTCTTCTTCCTTATACATGGTTAGTTTCATTGTTTATACGCTTTGGGTTCTCTTTTAATTTCATAAAGGTACCTTTTTTTTTTTTTTAGATTTGAAAGTTTTGATTTTGCAGAAACAGAGAAGCTTGTTGTCATCGAAACGAACCCTGGCTGAAATGGTGGATCCAAGCAGCGGCGAGGCCGCCGCTGCCGACTATGTCGAATTGGGTGAACGACCATCTTCCCCAAAGTCAGAAAAATATCAAAAGGTTTCCGTCATACCCCTTGTTTTCTTAATCTTTTATGAAGTCTCCGGTGGACCTTTTGGTGTTGAAGACAGTGTTAAAGCAGCTGGTCCTCTCTTAGCCCTTCTTGGATTCTTATTAGTTCCATTCGTATGGAGTGTCCCAGAGGCGTTGATCACGGCGGAGTTAGGCACAATGTTCCCGGAGAACGGCGGCTACGTCGTGTGGGTCTCATCAGCTTTGGGACCTTATTGGGGTTTCCAACAAGGATGGATGAAATGGTTAAGTGGTGTCATTGATAATGCTTTATATCCAGTTTTATTCCTTGATTACCTCAAATCGGCGATCCCCGCCTTGGAAAATGGTCTGCCGAGGACGGTAGCGGTGTTGGTTTTAACGGCTGTGCTCACTTATATGAGCTATAGAGGGTTAACTATTGTAGGATGGGTAGCTATATTTCTTGGGGTATTTTCACTTTTACCCTTCATTTTCATGGGGTTTATAGCTATTCCTCGATTGAACCCTGCAACTTGGTTCATTATGGACCTTGATAAGATAGACTGGACTTTATATTTAAATACCCTGTTTTGGAACTTGAATTATTGGGACTCCATTAGTACACTTACAGGTGAAGTTGAAAACCCAAGTAAAACCCTTCCTAAAGGTCTTTTTTATGCTCTATTGTTAGTTGTTTTCGGGTACTTTTTCCCGCTTTTGATCGGTACCGGCGCGGTTCCACTCAACCGCGAGCTTTGGACTGACGGGTATTTCTCCAACATCGCTAAAATGCTTGGAGGTGTTTGGTTGTTAACATGGGTTCAAGCGGCGGCTGCTTTATCCAACATGGGAATGTTCCTCGCCGAGATGAGTAGTGACTCGTTCCAGCTCGAGGGAATGGCATCTAGGGGGATGCTTCCTGAACTTTTTGCTAAAAGGTCCCGTTACGGAACCCCTTTGGTCGGGATTTTATTCTCTGCATCCGGTGTCATACTCTTGTCTTGGTTGAGCTTCCAAGAGATTATAGCAGCAGAGAACTTCTTGTATTGTTTCGGGATGATCATGGAGTTCATAGCGTTCGTGAAGCTAAGAGTAGATCGTCCTGCAGAATCGAGACCGTACAAGATCCCAGTCGGTACAGCTGGGGCGATTTTAATGTGTATCCCACCGACATTGTTGATCCTGGTGGTTTTAGCCATTGCATCTTTTAAAGTCATGGTGGTTAGCATGGTGGCAGTGATGGTAGGACTTGCTCTTGAGCCATGTTTAAGGTATTCGGAGAGAAAAAGATGGCTCAAGTTCACCATGAACCCTGATCTTTATGATCTTCGTTCTCCTTACCAGTAATGTAATAAAAAACACATGTTATTATGTTTTTTTTTATGTTCCATCAAGCTGTTTTAGTTAAATATAATAGAGCTTATTACATATAAATATGTATCCGATACAAATATATTCGTAAAAAAAGAAAAAAAGCCATTAAAAGCTCAAGCACCAGATAGTTGTACTTACAATTTCGATACCTAATTGCAGAAGTGTTAAAAAAGAACATGTTTCACTACAAGATATACATAGTTTGCAGTTAAATTGCAGGCCCTCGGTTTTGTTATCCAGTAGTTTCGGTCGGTGTAGTACAAGGAGCTAATGTATTAGAAGGGAAGTTAATTCCACCCCCTCTAACCGATATGTTTGGACCCTTCACGGAGCTAGCCTTGCTGATGAGGTTCGAGTCAAGGAACAGCACGATTACTGTGATGTCATCGTGGAAATGCCGACGTACGCCACGGTCTATCTTCTTCAAGTCGGAATACCGCATTTCTCTCTTTTTTGCTGCTTCTTGTAGAGCTGTTTTTACGAGCCTCCTTGCACTTCCCTGCATGAAAAAAGTCCGAAAACGGAACTTAAATTGCATATGCAACGCTTTTTATATGTGAATGCACGTGATTTAAGGCTTAAACTTACGGTTCGTGAATGCTTTTGAACTATGTCAACGGCTTCTTGATTGGTTAAGTGCTCCCAGAGCCCATCGGATGCAAAGATCACGAATTTATCGTGTGGTAGCAGCTTGTGCACTGATATAGAGGGGTCTGCACTCAATATTGGCTTTTTAAAAGGTTCGCGGAGTCGAAACCTGGGATATAAAGGCTCCCTGTTGAACTCGGCCTTCTTCAAATATACATCGCCAATGGATCGGGAAATCTGTAATGATCGACAATTCTTTCGATTAAACATAGCAAGGAAATTCTACACAGATGACCATATGGCAGCAGCAACATTTTACGATATTTATAGAGATCCCATATTTAGCTTCTCGAAAGATTTGACCGAGCATCGGAAACCTCGTCATCACTTAATTGAGTTCAAAGGTGTCCTGTGGATTTCGTAATAGCCAAGATATAGATTCCTAATCTGAAGTTCGGAAACATAGGAAGTACAAATATCAATCATCGAAACAAGGGGTGGCTCCGACCATCTTTCAAAGCCACTATGACCATGCGAATCAAAAGACAGCAATAAAACCGAGCGCGTTAGGATATTCATGCACAAAGCTTATTAGCGCCTTCGGAATTTAGTCATATAATCATATTTCCGGTCCAAAATTCTAAAGACCCGATTTATTTTCATTAACAGCATGCTTTTATATAGTGCTCAACTAGGACAAGAACTGGTTCGAGCTCTCAAAGTTATTTGCATAGTGACAAATTTACCTGTATGAGACCTTTTACACGCCATACATTGTGCTTCAAAACAACAATTTGCGAGTCATCGGGGTGCAACAACTGCAGCTCCTGCCTTACAGATTCTATGCAGGCGTTATGCTCGGCTGACAACTGAATGGCTAGATACTCTTCGGTTTCCTTTATGGCTCTCCCCAAAACAGCACGTGAATCACCAAGGTTGGCGACATAAAGGTTTGTGCCACAGACAACACCGACCAGGCAACATGATCCAACAGCCGCGAGTTGTGGTGTCATAGGCCATTGTCTAGCAACGAGAGACGAAAAACCCTCTTCCGTTGCTTGATATGCTTTTCGTATTACATCAACCGACATTGACTGTTGCTCATAAGTGAACCCTGAAACAAAACAAATATATCAGAATAATAAACATCTAACAAGCTAACCGAACTAATTCCTTTCGCCTACTTTCCTAATTAGTAAGTACAAGGCGTCTTACGCTTGAGATGTTGAAAGAGATGATCGTTGACGTAGCGTGAAGTCTCCGGTCCCCCATGACCGTCATATACGCCAACGAAAGTGCCATAGGGACCTGACTCGTGTGTACTCAAACAACCGGACTCGAGCTGGCTTTGATCTTCAAGTAAATTGTTGGCTTGAACCACCGCCATCGAGAACTCACCGTTAACATGCTGTCCCGTGTCTTTGTACCACAATAGCCCATCTTGATGGCCTCCGGTATCCGCATTTTTGTGAATGAATCGATCTGATCTCGGCCGAAAACAGGCCTTCAATAAGTTCATCAACCTTGATAACATCCCTCATCTCATCCAAAAAACCCTCCAAACCATCTCATTTAAACAATCACTGAATACAACCAAGCCCAGACAAACCCCAACCCAATCCTCCTATTTGCTTTCTCAACACAATAATGGATCACTACAAGAACATCAAAGAGGTCAAAACAACACTGAAATGTAAAATTTAGTTACCAGCATCAATTCAAAAAGGAAAATATACAGTTGAATATAACTATATATATATATATATAAGCAATAACTAGCAGATCAACCAATGATGTATAAGAAGCCAACATTGAGCTAAAAATGAGAAAAGTCATAACTTTAACAGCTCCATAAGCTGAAAAAATCAACAAAAGACAAAGGTTTTTTTTTTTTTTTTTTAAGGAATTGGTCAAAGCTCACTTTTTTTTTTTGGTCAGCCATTAGAATATCCAGAAGGTCTCATGTTTCACATTGAGAGACTTTAAACAAAACCCAGTTCTATATAATCCCTTTTTACACACATTAATGAACATAAAATACAAAAAAGCTTACCTTTTTGTTAGACTATTTTGCAAAGAAGGATCTGGAACCATCATCTCAAATTAGAATTTGTAGATCTATAGATCAATCAAAACAAAGGGTATAAAAGAAGAAGAAGAAAAAAAGTTTGGGATTTTGGTTTTTGATTTGGCAAATGAAATGGATGAGTTTTTGTTTATGTGAAAGATTATGGTTTGGGGACTCAACAACTTATAAAAACCCTTCCTTCTGTCACTTTGTTTTGCTCTTCTTTTTTTTTTTTTTGCTATCTGTTTTTCTCTTTGTTTTTCTCCATCTAATTCTTCAGCAGACAATGACCCATGGAAGACCAACAATGGAGAGCTTGAAGCCAGCTAAGCAAAGGTCCAGTTTTGGGCTCCACATTCCTCCCCTATAGTAATAAGGGGAGGGAGAAAGGACAAAATAAATAGACAAAAGAAGAGAGAGAGAGAGAAGCTTCTTAAGGGTAAAATTACTATGGAGGCTCTGCATATTAAGTCAAATTGCATTTTGGTCCCTTATTCAAAAAATAAGTAAATTAATCCTTGTGCGACAGATAGGGGTGTGCAAATTTTGGATAAAACTGAATTAATTCGGTTAACTGACCGAATTCAGTTAATTGGTCGATTAACCGAATTAATTCGGTCGGGGTCAGTTAATAATTTTTTGAAAGTTCGGTTAACAGTTAATTTGGTTCGAAATCGACCGGTTAACTGAATTAACCCAATTTAATAAATAATATTATAATATATAAGTATTTGGTCGGTTCAGTTAATTTTTTGGAAATATAATTTAATCGGTCATTTAAGTCGGTTAATTTTTTATATGTTTTATACTTGTTTTAACCAAAAATAAAAATATATATAAAAATTTCGGTTAACCAACCGAATTAACCAAAAAAGTTCGGTTCGGTTAATTTATTTTGAAAAAATTTCGGTTCAGTTAACGGTTAAGGGTTTAAAAGAGTCGGTTAATTCGGTTAATAGTAGTTCGGGTTGGTTAACCGATTGAACACCCCTAGCCTCAAATCAAAGAGAAAATTGGTTTCCTTATGTTAAAAATTTTATTCATTTCTACTGTTAAAAATTAGCGTGGCTAACAAAATAACCAGACAATTACATGTGGCATGTCACATGTACCTTATGCTGGCGTATAAGGGCCAATTTTGAAAAGTGAAAATGGATGAATTTTTTAAAAAAGGATCCGTTTTTTAATTTTTTTAGTAGATAGGGCAAAATATAATCTAAACTCCTAATACAATGGCCTCTATGGTACTTTTATTCTTAGAGGGAAAAAAATCACTTTAAGGTGTAATTGACAAAGTTATTATTTAGGCATAATGACTTATTTAGCAATTTAACTTTATAAAAAAAATTCATTTTAGCTCTCTACTTAGTTTTTTTTTTTTTGTCCTTTTTAACTCTTAAATTTGCTTTATTTATCAAATCACTCAAAATAGATAAAAAAAGTTAATGTTTATTAACTTTGCTTATGCCAATACGTTGTCATGTGGATACCACATCGGTAATTAATTATTTTTTAAAATTAAAAAATTAAAAAGTATTTAAAGTATTAAAAAAAAACTATAAAAATATATCTTAAAATATCTTTTATGCTTTATTTTTTAAAATTAATTAATTGCTAATGTGGCGTACACGTGGACTGCGACGTGGATGATATATCAATAAAGTTAACAAGCAGTAATTTTTTATTAATTTTGGGGTGATTTGACAAACAATGCAAGTTCAATGGCTAAAAGAGACGAAAAATTAAATGGAGGGCTAAAATGATTTTTTTTGTAAAGTTTGAGGGCCAAATAAATCATTATACCTATTTTTTTAATAGGGTGAATTACACATAAGGTTACTAAACTATTAGTAAGTTTACATTTTGATCATTCAAATTCAAAAGGTTATAAAATGATCATTGAACTGTTTGAAAATGTTCATTCAAGTTGTTGAACTATTTTAAAGTTTTCATTTCAGTCAATGAGTGGTTAGGTTTTTTTTAACTCTAGCCAGCAAGCTCTAAGCGATGATTTAATCATTGATATGGTGGATTAGTACCCGTCAACAAGTAGAACATACTTTAAATCCAAGTTGATGTGACAGCTAGTTTCAATGATTGGAGAAGACATATATTTCGATTTTGGTTCACAAATGGTCACATTCAAAGTTGTTTTATGAAAATAATATTAAATGGTAAAATATTAGAGTTTGATTTAAAAATAAATATTAAATTTTGCTTAGTTTGATTTAAAAATAAATATTAAATTTTGCTTACATTTACTTTGTCTTAAAGTTCTACTCCAAGGCAAGTAATTTGAGAATAATGATGTCTATTATTTTAGGGAAACTAGGTGATTAGTAATTTTATGTTTTAGTTATTAAACTTTAAAATGTTACAAGATGGTTATTAAATTATTCAAAAGTTTTCATTTAAGTTATTGGATTTGTTAAAATCGTTGTTATATGGCCTTTTCCGTTCGCGCCTCTTATACCAATTTAAAGCTCTTCTTCCATTTTCTCTTTTACAAGTCAATTTTTTTTTTCATAAAGCAGATTTGAATGTCAAAAATTAACGAATCAAAATCCAACATTTTTCTTCTCTGATCTTTGACATTGATTGTCAAATCGACTTAGATCTAAGGTATGTTCTTCTACTCGGCGATGGGTATTGATTGGTTTAAGATCTACTCTGTTACTTTTTCATCCATTAATATCCAGTACAGTAATAATCACCATTCAAATGTATAGGACTCATCTATTCAAAGAATATGCATAGGATATTAATGGATGTAAAAGTAATGGAGTGGAGCCAAACTCATACTGATCTATTGTATTGATCATCAAATTGTGGCTTGAAACTCGCCAGTTAAATTTAAAAAAAAAAAGAACTTAACAGTTCAATGACTTAAATAAAAACTTTTGAATAGTTTAATAACTTAAATGAAAACTTTCGAATAATTCAATAACTATTTTGTAACTTTTTTAAGTTAAGTGACCAGAAGATAAATTTATTAACAGTTTAGTTTACCCAGAAATAAGAATGGTTATACGTGGCAGCAAACTAGTTTGCCACCACCCTTATATTATTAGAGATGATTTTTGGTTTTGGTCCACCATTTTGTTACACGTGTTAGTTTTTGGTAAGTGTTACAAAATCATTGTGCCTTTGGTGGTGGTGGTTAGAGGTGTGCATGGGCCGGGCGGCCCGGCCCGGCCCGGCCCGAAGGCCCGCCCGAAAAATGGGAGGGTTTGGGTAAAAAAATAGGTCTGAAAAATGGGCTTGGATAAAAAACGAGGCCCGTTTAGAAAATGGGCCGGGCCTCGGGTAAGATTTTTTTGGCCCGGGCCCTGCCCGACCCGATTTTAATATTAAATTATTTTTAAAAAAATTATTTTTAATTTTAAGTAACTTTAGTATTTTACTTTACTCTTTTTGTTGTTTTTAATGTTATTTTAATATTGTAAAACCTTTGTTATTAATATAATTTAGTTCTTAATTTAATTTTAATTTGTTTCAATTTTTCAATTTTAATATAATTACTTTTTATTATATTTTTAATTTATGTATTATTTTAAGAATTATTTTAGTCTCATTTTTTATTTATTTTTTGTTTTAATATTTGTTTTAATATTTTAAATGTATTTGATTTATTATATTTTAAAGTTTTTTATTTAATAAAAAAAAAAAAAAAAATATGGCTTGGGCCGGCTCGGGCCTACCATTTTCCCGGGCCGGGCTTGGACAAAATTCTAGGCCCATATTTGGTAGGGCACTGGCCCGGCAGCCTTGAAAACGGGCCAAAAATTTTTTATGGGCCCGGCCATGCACACCTCTAGTGGTGGTTATTCTTGTTATAGAGTAGAGGTGTGCATGGGCCGGGCCCGCCTGAAATATGGGCCTAGAATTTTGTCCAAGCCCGGCCCGGGAAAAATGGTAGGCAGAGCCTGCCCGCCCCCGGCCATATTAAAATTTTTTTGCTTTTTTATTAAATAAAAAACTTTAAAATATAATAAATCAAATGCATTTAAAACATAAAAAATATTAAAAAAGGGACTAAAATAATTCTTAAAATAATATATAAATTAAAAATATAATAAAAAATAATTATATTAAAATTAAAAAATTGAAATAAATTAGAACTAAATTAAGAACTAAATTATATTAATAACAAAAATTTTACAATATCAAAATAACATTAAAAACAATAAAAAAAACCTAAAGTAAAAAAAACTAAAGTTACTTAAAATTTAAAATAAAAAAATTTTAAAAAAATTAATATTAAAATCGAGCCGGGCCGGGCCGAGCCCCGGCCAAAAAATCTTGCCCGGCCCGTTTTCTAAACGGGCCTCTTTTTTTGCCCAAGCCCATTTTTCGGGCCTATATTTTTACCCAAACCCTCCCATTTTTTGGGCGGGCTTTCGGGCCGGGCGGGGCCGCCCGGCCTATGCACACCTCTATTATAGAGGGAGTGTTTTTTTTTTTTTTTTATAAATTATGGGACCCTTTGTTTATATGTAAAAGGTTTTATGGAAAATATTTTTTGTATCTTTCTATATTTATTTTATAGAAATAGTTTGGTCAATAGAAAATGACTTACAGGTAAAATTACTTACCCTTTGGAAAAGCTAAATCATTTTTCGAAAAAGAGCTCATCTATAGATAATTTTATTTTATTTTATAAAAATTAACTTAAATCAAGCTTAATATTATTATATTGATAATAAATTTTATTTTTATTTTTAAAAATATTTAAAATATTATATTTTTTAATATTATTAAACATACATATTTAATTATTTATATTTAGTCTTATAATAAATTATTAATATAATAAATATAATTTATTATTTTAATAAATTATTTAATATTTCAATTTTATTTTAATAATAAATTTTAAAAATAATAATTTTAAATAATATTATTCACATATTATTGAAAATTTAATATTAATATTTTAATAATAAATATTTATTACAATTATAAATATATTAATAATAAATATTTTGTAGTATAAAGGTTAAAATATGTTATAAGCCTATGTACACTTTACAGATTTGTAATTTAGTCTTTGTACTTTTATTTTCAAGAATTTAGTCCTATTGCTTTTCAAATTTGAAAATCAAGTCCAATAGTTGACATCATTAATTTTTTTTGTCAATTTTGTTGATGTCACATTTTTAAATAAAAAATACTCACTTAATAGTCATGTAATTAAAAAATGACGTTGTAATGAATCTGAATTTAACATAATATTTTTAATATATGCAAAAATAATGTAAAATATAAAATTATAGATAAAAATAAATTCAATTAAACAATGAAAAAACAAGAAAATCTCAAATGTATGTTTGTTTAATTGAAAACAACATTTATGAAATATTTTTAAGAAATCTACCAAACAACAAAAAATATTTTACACAGATTCATCCAAACACCAGAAAATATTAGCTTTTCTAGAAAAGTAAATCATTTTCCGGAAGTAATTTTCAGTGAAACAAACGGAGCCTATATTAGTATTCACTTAATTATGAAAAATTATAAAATAACCATTCAATTATTTAATTTTATTTTTTAATCACTCAATTGGTCATCTAATTATTTTGGATTTTTAGGTGTTTTCATTTTTACGTTAATCAGTTGATGATAAAAAAGACAAAATTGAACAGTTGAATGATCATTTGTAATTTTTCAAAGTTAAATGATCAAAAAAGAAAAAAAAACTGTAGTTAAGTAACTTCTATTATAATTTACCCTTTTTTGGATAATATTATTTTTTTAAGGAGTTTAAATTACGCATACAAAAAATGCATTTTGATAAATTGAAATTAGAATCAATTAAAAATTAATATGCATTTAGACAGAGTCTATACATCAAGTGCAAAGCTAAAAATTTGTATCACGGGGTCGATGTCCAAAAAGATTAAAATTGAAGTCCAAATTTATAAAAGGGACTGAAAGAGAAATTATCCCATTTTAACTAATCTCAGTATAATTTAAAAAATAAACCCATAATATTTACTCATAATAATACTTAAATTTAAACGATAATTATTATCTTATTGGCTAATACTATTGATTTGTGCTAAAATGTTAAAACTGAACTAACAAGTGGTTGGGTATAATAGTAAAACACATTGCACTTTCAAAAGGAGGATTCAGGTTCAAACATTAGAGATAATGTGAAAAAAATAAAATAAAATAAAAAATAAAGAACACAAAATTTTACATGGAAACCCTTTCGGGAAAAAACCACGGGCAGAGGAGAAGAAAATTCACTATGTCGAAAATTTGAATCAATACAAAAGGAATAGACTATGTCTATTTATAGGCTTGTAAAGCCATATTCTAGTAGGATTGAAACACCTTATCCTAGTAAATATAAAATAGATGGAGTTTAATAAGGTTTAAAAAACCTTATTCTAAAATAAAATAAAAGAAGTCTAGTTCTATATGGATTTTACTTTTATTTTATTTTCCATCGTATTTTATTTAAATAAGAATTAGGGTCACTTAATTCTAACAATCTCCACCTTGACACAAATTCTCAATGAACAAGTTCTTAATCGCGAACAAGTTCTCCACCTCTTCCATAAAACCCCTTAAGGGTTTAACTTCAACAATGAACACCAACCAAGTCTAAGCAATGCTCAAACTTGGTTATAGGAAGTGACTTGGTCATCATATCTGCAGGATTTTCATGAGTACTAATTTTGCTCACAACAATATCACCACGAGCAATAATATCACGAACAAAATGATACCTAACATCAATGTGTTTTGTTCTCTCATGAAACATTTGATCTTTTGTAAGAAAGATGGCACTGATCATCACAAAATCATTGTCTTGATTTGAAGGTCTTCATTTAGTTCACTAAAGAGTCCCTTCAACCAAATAGCTTCTTTACAAGCCTCGATGAATCGCCATGTACTCGACTTCATGGTAGACAAAGCGATCGTAGTTTGCAAAGTGGCTTTCCAACTTATTGCACAACCTCCGATTGTAAAGACGTAACTGTGAGAGATCTTCTTCTATCAAGGTCTCCAAGAAAATCAAGATCAACATATCCAATAACTCCATCTTGATTCTTCCAAACTGTAAGCAAACATCGATGAGTACCTCGTAAGTATCTTAAAATCCACCGAATCGCTTTCCAGTGTTCTTTACCGGATTCGCCATATATCTCGCTTAATCGCATCGATCGTGCATATGATAAATCGGGCGTGAACAAACCATAGCATACATGAGAGATCCCATCGCACTAGAGTATGGAACATGTGACATGTACTTAATCTCATCATCTCGATTGTGGAGACAAAGCCGATGAAAGTCTAAAATGGAATGCTAAAGGAGTACTAACAGAGCTTAGCACTCCGCATATTGAACTCGCAAAGAAGTTTCTCAATGTACCCTTCCGACTTAGGTACAATTTACTTGTTTTTCTATCTCTAAGAATCTCCATACCAAGTATCTTCTTTGCTTTGGTCCCAAATCTTTCATCTCAAATTCTTCACTTAGTTGGGCTTTGACCTTTCTTATCTCTCCTTTGTCTTTTCTTTGCTATCAACATGTCATCAACGTAAAGAAGTAGATACACAAAAGAACCATCATTGTTTTTCTTAAAGTAAACACAATCACAAAACTACTTCTTTTGAAATCGTGAGAAGTCATAAAGGAATCAAACCTCTTGTACCATCGCCTTGGTGATTTGCTTTCAAACCGTAAAGGGACTTTTTCAAAGAAGCAAACATAATCCTCTTTTTCTCAAATCAAAAACCTCTCGTTGTTGCATGTAAATATCTTCCTAAGTTCTCCATGCAAAAATGCGCTTTTTACATCTAACTGCTCAAGCTCTAAATCATGCATGGCCACAATACCAAGCAAAGCTCGAATCGAACTATGCTTCACAACCGGGAGAACACATCATGAAGTCCACTCCTGAACTTGATCAGAACCCTTTGCAACAAGCCTTGCTTTATATTTAGGTTCTTCAACTCCTGAGTCCCTTCTTTCTTTTTAAACACCCATTTACAACGAATGCAGTCTTCTTACCTTTAGGAAGTTTCACAAGATCCCATGTTTTGTTTTTGTGGAGTGATTCCATCTCCTCTTGCATAGCAAACATCCATTTTTCTCGAGTCTTCACAGCCTAATCGCCTCGAATAATTTGATGGCTCTTGATTCGCATCTATATCTTCACCACATTTAAAGCATAAGCAACTAGATCACCTCGGCATACTTCTTTGGAGGTTTAATTTCTCTTTTAGTTCTGTTTTTGGCGATAGAGTATTGAGGCGAAGAAGCAACTCTATTCTCAATTTTTGTACTTGACTTGAGGAGTCGACTCAGTATTAACTGATGCTCCACCGCTTTTGATTTTCTTTATTGGAACAGTCTTTAAGAGATAAGTTAGGAAGCATAGCGCTTTCATCAAAAACAACATCTCTGCTAATCACAACTTTCCTATTTTCAGACACCATAACTTATACCCTTTTACACCACTTTATAACCAAGAAAAACACATTTAATGGATCTCGGTTCCAATTTTCCATTATTAACATGAGCATACGCAGGACACCCAAAGATCTTTAAATCGAATAATTTGCGGGATTACGGACCATACCTCTTGTGGAGTCTTTTTCTCAATGGCAACGGATGGAGATCGGTTGATCAAAAAACATGCGATGAGGTCGCTTACGCCAAAAACGACTTCGGTAAGTTGGCATTTGACAACATACATCGAACCTTCTCCATGATCGTTCGTTCATTCGTTCGCAACGCCGCTTTGCTTTGGAGTATGACGAATCGTCAAGTGTCTCACGATCCCTTCCGACTTGCACAATCTATTAAACTCATCGAACGAACTCTAAGCCATTGTGCTGCATGCGGAGGTATTTTATCTGCTTTTCCGTCTGTTTTTCAATCATAATTTTCCAAGACTTAAATGCGGAAAACACATCGCTTTACGCTTGGAAGAACGCCCAAACTTTTCTCGAAAAATCATCAATAAAGGTTAGCATATAATTAGCTCCACCTCTCGAAGGCACTCTGGATGGTCCCCATAGATCGAATGAATATACTCCAACGTTTCCTTCGTGTTATGGATTCCTCTAGTGAATCGAACTCTCTTTTGCTTCCCAAAACACAAAGGTGCTCACAGAAATTCGGTTTGCAAATTCCTTGCCCATCAAGAAGTCCTCTTTTGCTCAATTCTACCATGCCATTCTCACTCATATGCCCTAAGCGCATATGCCAAAGTTTAGTAATATCATCATCCGACAAGGAAGAGGAAGCGGCAATTTGCATCACCATAAATATAGAACCCCGCAAAACATATAACTTGGCGGTTTTTCTTTGCCCTTTCATCACAACAAGGACCCTTTGGAAATCTTTAAAACCCCACTTTCAATTTGTATATCTGCACCCTTTTGAATCAAGAGTACTCAATGAAATTAAATTTCTTTTCAATTCTGGAACATACCGTGCGTCACTAAGTGTTCGACAACTCCATCAAACATCTTAACTTTAATTGTTCCAACACCGCGATCTTACACGAAGCATTATTTCCCATCAAAACAACACCTTCAGGACAATCGTTTAGTAAGTTGTAAACCAATCCCGATTGGGACTCATATGGAAGGTGCAGCTGAATCAAGTATCCACTCCTCACTTACTTTAGAATCATTGTGAAGCGACTAGAAGTTCACCATCGCCGTAGTCTTCTACAACATCGCCTTCACCGAATTTTCTCGGTTGTTTTCCTTTGATTCGCAACCTCCCTTTTAATCTTATTTTGTAGCTTATAGCACTCAGATTTAATGTGCCCTTTCTTCTTACTGAAGTTACAAGTTTTACCTCTATTTGAAGACTTGATCTACCCTTAGATTTACCACGATGATTTCTTTTACGTGTCCTACCACGATCATCATCGATATTCGATCTTGTCTCCCACGAACAATGAGACCCTCTCTCCCGAGAGTCGTTTTAACCACAAGATGTTTCATCTTATCATACGAGGTTAAAGAATCATAAACCTCATCAACCGTGAGAGACTCGCGGCTATATAAAATCGTGTCTCTAAAGGTTGAATAAGACGGAGGCAACGAACAAAGTAGAATCAACCCTAGATCTTCCTTATCATCATCAACCTCCATGGCCTCCAAGTTTGAGAGAATTTCTTTAAACATCATTTAAGTGTTCGTGTACTGACGCACCTTCCTCCAAACGATGAGCATAAAGACGCCGCTTCATATGCAACTTGCTTGTTAGAGTTTTCGACATACATATTTGTTCTAGCCTCTTCCATAATGCAAATGGCGATCTTCTCTTTCATCACATCCTGCAAAATTTCATTGGACAAATGCGGATGCAATTGTGTTAATGCCTTTCGATCCTTACGCTTCTTCTCTTCATCTGTTAATGTCGAAGGCATCTTATCTATCCCAGCGGGGCATCCTCTAGATCCATCGTGCAAGAAGCTGCTTGCATCTTAATCGCCACAACGCAAATCGGTGTTGCGATCCAACAACGGAATTTCATATTTCAAAGACGCCATTACCGTGATCGAGATGAACAACCCTAAGCTCGATACCAATTGTGAAAAAATAAAATAAAATAAAAAATAAAGAACACAAAATTTTACATGGAAACCCTTTCGGAAAAAACCACGCAGGCGAGAGGAGAAGAAAATTCACTATGTCGAAAATTTGAATCAATACAAAAGGAATAGACTATGTCTATTTATAGGCTTGTAAAGCCATATTCTAGTAGGATTGAAACACCTTATCCTAGTAAATATAAAATAGATGGAGTTTAATAAGGTTTAAAAAACCTTATTCTAAAATAAAATAAAAGAAGTCTAGTTCTATATGGATTTTACTTTTATTTTATTTTCCATCGTATTTTATTTAAATAAGAATTAGGGTCACTTAATTCTAACAGATAACATTGTTGAGGAAAAGGGATTATATGAACCTGTGATTTTACGTCATATTTATCCCTTTCTAATAAGAGAATCACAGTTTGATACAATCATTTCTCCATTGTTAAAGGAGGTAATCACGAACCTTTAACAGTAAGGAATATTTAAAAAAGTTAGAATTGAGAATATATCAGGTATATCAAATCATATATATTTTGATGTCAAATCTAAAATTATTAAGCAACGTGGAACAAAGAAAAAAATTATGATAATGATGTTCAAAGTTAGAATTTTGAGGGCATCATTCTATCATTTAAATGGCATTAATGATGAACATATTGATTACCAAATATACCTATGCCGACATCAAATGAATAACCCAAATAAGACTATTTTAATTGGATAATAGTTTCTTTAAAAATAAAAATTGGGATAATATTTTAAATATAATTAAACAAAATGGTTATATTACAATTTTTGACCCTCTTAAAAATTAGGAATTTAATTTAACTTTTTTAGCATAAAATGTTTAGGTTTGGCATCCCCAACAATTTATATTTTTTTCTTGCCCCTAATAAAAATTTTCGATTATTAGTTCAATCATTTTGATTATAGTTATTCGGATGTGTATTATTACGTATGATTTCAAAATTAATTTTGTATTAATATAATTTATGTTTGAAATAAAATTTAAAATTTAATGAAAATTTTAATTATTTACTTTTATTATCTTTAACATATACAAAATCTAAATTTAAAATTAAATAAATCAACAAATATTCAGATGTAAATGCATAAAGATTAAGATGAACTTTTCAAGGGTGGATTTTAATGCCAGGTGGCAATTCCAAGTACAATTGGCATAAAAGTAATGGTTTAGACAGGTTCTTTAATTGGAAAGTTAGGGTGAATCTATCCTAATTCATCAATATCTGTTACAGAATATATTCTTACTTTTTTATTATTATTATTACAAGGTAATTCTTTAATCACTAAAACAATCCTATTCTTTTTAGAATTAAATCCTAATATTCTATGGATTAATATTTGATTCATTAGAACTAGATTTGTTAATTGGTGGGGATAACGGTACAGGCCTGCTTGAAATTTGGGAGAATTTAGAAAAAAAAATTAGGCCCATTTAAAATATGAGTCGGATTTGGGCTTGAATATTCAAGGCCCGGTTCATTTTAAAGTTTATATTATGTTATTTTTATATATTATGTAATTTACAACACATTAAAAAATAAACCTATATTAAATATATAATACTATCCTAATGTAAACATTAAAATAATGTTAAGATAACTATATAAAAAATTTCAATAAATAAAAAATGTATAAAATTATTAAGTATTAAAACAGTATAATATAAATATAATTTTTTTTGAAAAAATTAAAAATAATATGGGCAGAACTAAAATAGGCTTGAGTTAGTCTTTTGCAAATATGAGCGGGTTTTGGGCAAAAAATTAAACCCATATTTCGAGTAGGGTCGAGCTTGGGCAAGTATAAAGTATGTTAATATCATGCTTATAACCGGCTTGACCCGGCCCATGAACACCTCTAATTAGAACTATTTTTTTTAATTTTACAACTCGAGTCAAAATAATTGTCATTTTTTTAAATATTTAACTTTTCCTCCTTTACTCGTGTCATTCTTATAACTTTATTTGTGGAATCTAAAAACCCTATTATTATTTTTCTTCTAAAGGGTAGGGTTGTCTTGGGTTCAAACTTGAGATTGATGTTAAGTTAACCAGATTTGTTCAAGACTTAGGCTACCCGTTCAAGCCCGAAGGCCAGCACAAAATTTGGAAGTGCTTGGGTCAAAATATCAAGCCCGAAAAATGGGTTTGGACAAAAAAATTAGGTTAGTATAAAATATGAGCTAGGCTTGAACTCAAACATTCAAGACTCGAGCCTGGCTCGCCCGATTTTCTAAGTATGTAATATGTTTTATTATATTATATAATTTATAACATATAAAAATTGAATCTATAGTAATACATAGCACTAGAAGGTAACAACTAGAAAATGTTAAATTACCTATAATATAAAATTTCAATAAATGAAAAATATCAATTATAAATAACATAAGTATTTTTAAAAAAACTAAAAAAAAATATAAGTTGAATTAAAATGGCTTGGCTTAGTCATTTATAAATATAAGTGGGTTTTACCAAAATTTTAGACTTATATTTCAAGGCAAACTAGACTTGAACAAACATAAAAAGATTTAATATCATACTTAAACTCGACCCATGAACGTTTTTCGTGTTAACCGAAGACTTAAACACATATTACATACTACTCAACTTGTGATTCAATCCACTATTGATTCTTTTATCTTATATCCAAAAAATGAACCCATAACTCACTATCCAAAAATGATAATAAAGTTAGATTTGAAAGCAAAAACATTGTGGGCAAGCCAAAGATGAAAAGTGTGTCAAAGTGGTTCACAAGGCACTATCAAATTTGAAAATAAAAAATGGGGTTTTGATTATGAAGTTTTGGGTAAAATATGATAGGAACCAATGTGCAAGCAACAATGCATTGTTTGGTCTCTAAATGGTTGAAATATTGGGTCCATTTTATAAGGTCACTTTATTTTCTTTCCCTTTATATGCAATGTATCAATTAATGCAATGCATGCATGCATGTACATATACCCATATTAACATAGCATAGTGTGAACTTCACATCAAAATGTTCAAAATCTTGTTTCACCTATAAAGGATTCAGGGTTTTTAACTGTGGAAAAAGTAGATGATTCAAGCAAGAGGCTAAATGATATATAGAGTATAGACCACATGCATTATGCATTATTATATTCATTGCATTTGATATTGGGTTCCTTTTTTCGTTTGACGATAATATGTTTTTTCCCTTTCGAATATTTATTCGAATCCGAAAAAAATAGACATTTATTTTTTAGAATTTAGTCTTATTGATTTTTTTCCTTCAGTATTTAAAATAATGGCTACATTTGTGGACCATGTTATTGTATTTCAAGAACCTAACATTGAACTTGGTCACGGAGGTTGGAGTTGAAAGTTACGATTCAAAGCATTTTTCAATATTATTCGTTTTGTTTGTTGAAAATTTTACCTTATCAATATGATATGTTATTATTTGATTCACTGATAATAATATTTTATATTATAAATAAAATAATTTAATTTTCAAATCACTTTCATTGACCATTGATTTGGAATATTTTTCTTTATGTAATCCAGATTAGATGAAAGCAAAAACTTTGTATATAGCAACGTGAATGTTGTTTTTTATTATGAACTTATTTTATGCATAATGAAAATTGTTCAACTGTTGCTGATGTGTCTATGATTGGTTGATATATATATATATATATATATATATATAGGTCAAGTTCTTAAATGATGCTTATGTTGCGGATTTAAATTTTTGTATGTTTAAATTTTGAAAATTTTATTTTGACTTGATCGAGAGTTGTTTAATTAGTAATAACTTTCCGTTTTGATCTTTGAATTATTTAAAAACTTTTATTTAAGTCACAAAATTATTCGAATTTTTTTAAGAGAAAAGTCTAGCTAGTGAGTTCCAGGCGACGATTTGACAATTAATACGATAGATCAATGCCCATCAATGAGTAGAAGAACTTACCTTAGATTCAAGTCGATCTGACAATCAATGTTGGAGATTGGAGAAAAAGGCTATTTAGATTTTAATTTGTAGATTCCTGACGTTCAAAACAGTTTCATGAGAAAAATTAAATTATAGAAAAGAAGGAGAAGAAGAAAAAACACAAAATGCCATATAGCGGTGATATTAACAGCTCGTGACTTAAATGAAAACTTTCGAATAGTTTGTTGACCATGTTGTAACTTACTAATAGTTTAGTGATCTTGGTGTTGTTTACCCTTAAGTCTATTAAGTTAAAATTTTCTATTAATCCTATACTATGTGTAAGTCGTGCAGTTAATTTCAATTTTTAATTTTGATGATTTTTAGATTTTATGTTTTATGAAAATAGCAAGTTAATGTGGTATTACACATGTGATAATATGATTGTTGTATAAGATTTTGGAAATAATAGAATTTAACTACTACCGTTTGAGTCCGGATTAAAATTTCAAATTTCAAAAACTATAAAAATTAAAAGTGATCAAATTAGAGTAAAAAAACTAAATCTACAACTTACCCATAATAAAAAAAAAATTAATGGCGAAACACATATATATGTATATATATTAGACCTGTTAATGACACGAATCCAAAATTTTGATTAAATTAATCTGAACCCATATATGATCTAATTCGATTCAATCATAAAAGGTTATTAATCAGAACTCGTCTAACTTAAACCTAAAACAACCCAAACAAAGAACTTGGAATCACTCGAATTTGAGTAACTAAAATGCTAATAATTCAACTAAAAATATCTAAACTCAAATTCAAATTATTCAAACTCAAAATAATCTAAACCCAAACAAGGAACTTGGATCGTTATTATAAATTTCTATGAGCCAAATTAGATCGAATTGATTTGACCGAATCAAGAGCGCTACCAAACCATTGGACAGCTCTAATCCAACAAATATTACTCTAATTACTCGCTTCTAAGCTTGGGATCGGCCGACCTCCATGATCAGCTGGTTCTTGCTAATGGAATGATCCTCACAAACCAAGTGTAAATTACTATGATATGGATACTGTCGATCAATATGAAACCAAAATCGATGGCTTCGTTAATGGAGATCCATTGCCATGTTGGTTTTTGCATATAGGTGGTGTTAATCTCCATGTTCGTTCTGCCATAGGCTTTATATTCGGCTAATATTCGTGCTAGATACATATTTTTAGCATATGCCTTACCGAATCCTTAATAAAACTGGATATCTATAAACTATATTTATTAATACACATTTTGTCTTTTGGGGGGTTAAAATCACTTTTTTTAGGCTATATTTTTTTTCAAGTTAAGCCTTAAATTTGACAATTGTTTCAATATTAGGGTCTAATTTTTTTTGTCTAAATCAGACTCTGAATTTGGCAGTTGTTCCCACATTGAAGCTTAGACTTTTTTGGCCAAGTTAGTCCCTGATATTTACTTGAAAACCCTAATGTTTAAGCCCCTATGTGGGAATGATTACTAAGTTCAGAGACTAACTTGGACGAAGAAAAACTTCAAGCCCTAATGTGAGAACAATTATCAAATTCAATGATTAATTTGGACAAAAAAAATGTGCAAGCCCCAATGTAGGAGTTGTTGCCCAGTTCAGCCCCAAATAATGATTTAATTTTTTTTATAATTATTTAAAAATGATTAAATTTTAGTTTTGACCCCTCTAATATGCCTAAATTATATATTTAATCTCTTTACTTTGGTTTCTACCACAATTTGGTCCCTATATTTTTTTATAATGTTATTTAGTTCAAATAGTTAACGTTGTTAACTTTTCTATAAATATTATATGGTTTATATATAATTTGAATACACTAAAGGTCATAAAAACTTACATTAGGCTTTGTATTTCTTTCAGGTTAGCGCCGCTTTTTTTCTTTTCTTTTACATTACAAAACGATGGTTAAATTTCAATTTTAGCCCCACGATTATATTGAAACTTAAGATTTAATCTATATACTTTAATTTTTCGTATAATTAGGTCCCTTTATTTTAATAATATTATTAGTTAGTGTAAACAGTTAATTTTTTTAACTATTTCAATCAAAATGTTGATATCAATTTTTCTTAAGAAAAACTATTCCAACAGGAAAAAATATTATTTTGCCATGGTGATTTCGAATGGGTGTTTTTAAGGAAAAAAAGATCCTAATCAATATTTTCAACTTCATTTTTTTTGTTAAATGACTATCAAGTAAATTTTTTTAAAAAAAAATTTAAAATATCGCACCAAAGAATTTAGTAAAAGAATTTTAACGGTGGTAACAACCAGATTACAATTTTAAATCTGAAAGTAAAAGACTATATTTCTTAAAATAAAAGTATGGGGGCTAAATTTCAAACCTACGAAATGTATAAAAACTTATAATATATTTTAGCTTTCAAATTTTTACTTTATAATTTAACACAAATAAAAAATCAACCTATGGCGAATATGGGCTAGAAACCATACTAGTGGAGAAAAAAGTAAAGTGAAGAAAAAGAATCCAAAAAGAAGACACTAAGAGAGATAGAAATGAGATTGAAGAAAGTTGAGTCTAGTAGCAAGGAGATTAATGTCTTTCAATAGGGGAAAAAACTAAAAAAACCAAAAATTTTATGTAAGGACCAAAATAGAATTAAAATATTTTTGGAGGGATTAAAGTTAAAAAATTGTGTTGAAATGGTTTAAATTGAGTAATTAATATTTTAGAGGGACCCAAATATGTAATTTTCATTTGATCAAAACTAAAAGGGATTAAATTGAATTTTAATTTTTAAGATGAATTAATAATGTAATTAGACCATTTAATTAAAGGAGAGTTTGAATATTAATATGAACACAAAATAATGCCAAACCCTAAATTTCTGGATTGAAAAAAAGAATAATGAAAATAATCAAAGAGATAAGTTTATAAAAAGAAAGTAAAAACAATTAAAGAAAATCTAATAATGGAAGAAAATTGAATTTGTGGAATTTTTTTAGGCCACGTGGCTTTAAATAGGCTAGTACATGTCATTTGAAATACAAATATAAAGTGGTTTAAATTTTAAAAAAAATGAGTTTTTAACTCGATTGGCATGGATATTGCTGTCCATATAGGAAGACATGAGCTCAAGTGCGTTGAAGCGTATTATCCTCCTATTTATGAGTTGAGAAAGAGTTACGGGTAGTTCTAAACATTATCTCAAAAAGAATAGATATGATCATAACCTATAATGAAATTATTAAAAAAATGATTATTATAACCATAAATGATATTTGTCTAGTTGTTACAAATGATCAAAGAGACTTTGTTCATCATAATTTGCACCAACCTTCTTTTTTAAGTGGTTGGAAAAAGAACTAATCATAGGTTAGGTCGGGTTAGGCCGATGTAAATTTTTAGGTCTGTTTTTTAGGTTCGAGTTCAATCCGGCCCGAAAAATGGTCTTAAATTTTTGTCCAATCTCGGTCCAAATAAAAAAAGTTAAACCCAAGCTCAACTTGTCTGTATTAATTTTTTATATAAAAATAAATTTAAAAAATATAATAAATCAAACATACTAAAAATTTTAAAATAAATATTTCCCAACAAATTGAAAATATATTAAAAAAGTCTTTATATTTAAATAACATTAATATATAGTTGCAAAGTAGTAAGTAAATGCCTCTAACATAGTAGTAAAACAAATAATAAAACAAGAACTATACAATATCCAAATAATAATGACAAAATAGTAGCAATATAATAGAAAAAACAGTAAAAAAACAATAAATAACAGTAGTAAACAGCAATAGAAAAAAAATTTAGACAAACTAAAAAATTTCACCGGAGACTTGACTCGTTTTCTAAAAGGTTTTTTTTTCTGTCTAAACTTACTTTACGAACCTGTATTTTTTTAAACTCTTTTACTTTTCAAGCGAACTTTCACACGTGAATGAGTGACTCAACCTATGAGTTACACTTAATAATAATCAAATTGGGTTTAGTATGAGCTCGATGGACCATCCGGACCATGGCAAGATACACTTAAAAGGTTGGATTTGACTTTTGAGTGTGGCTAGCTTTGTATTTTTCTTGAATATTATTGCATCTCTCTTTTTTTGACTAAGAAAAAATAATTTAATGGTCAAAACTCGAAAGAGAAACCAATTTGGCTTTGAATCACTTATAAATGGGTTAAATTGCTTGGAAAATCCCTTTATTATATTGACCAAATTAAATTAGTCTCTCTATTTGTAAATAAATCAATTTAGTCCTTATACTGTTAAAAAAATTAAGTTCAAATTGTAACAGAACTAACATTTATTGTACTAAAATTGTCTTGGAAATTATTATTTTTTCAATTGCATTTCAATTCCAAACAAAAAATTTCATTTATAGAACCATAATAGCTTTAAAATATTAACTCTATTAAATAATAAATGATATTTTTTTAAAACAATAAATGTTAATTCTATTTCAGTTTGAACTTATTTGATTCTTTTTAATAGTAGAAGAACTAAATTAATTTGTTTAATAGTAGATTGATTTGATTATAGGGACCTCTCAAATACATTCACCATTATAAATGTATTCGATTTTTTTTTCCTTTCATCTCTAATTCGATTAAAATATTGTTAGTCTTTTATCCTTCACAAAATTTGAGATTTAATCCATGTTCTTAAAATAATTAATAAGTAAGTTTACTTACTTTTTCAATTTAAAAATATCAGTTCAATTATTAACATTATTATTATTTGTCAAAATTTGTCAATTTGATATGTTGATTAAGTTACCCTCGTATACATGGCACGTTATTGACAGAAAATAAATATACTAAGTTGATAATTTTTGACAGAAACTACCATTGTCAACCATATATGGACACGGCTATAAAATTTAAAAAAAATAAAAAGATTGAGTTTTTAACTTTTAAAATACAAGGATTGACCAATTAAGTCTTAGCTCGTTTGGTATGGATATTATTGTCAATGCAGGATGATGTGGGTTCGAATGCGCTTAAACGCATTATTTTCTTGTTTATGGGTTGGGGAGAAGGGGCTATAAGTAGTTTTAAGTATTGTGTCAAAAGGAACAAATATGATCAAAACTTATAATGAACAATTAATAACATTAAGATAGTTACAAAATTATAGCAATATAATATCAAAATGACAACAAAACAACGGTTAATAACAATAGGAAAAAAATTTAGACAAACTAAAAATTCTTATCCAAGAATTTTTAGTTTGTCATTTTTCTCAAATCATTTCACTTTTCGAGTAAATCTTCAAACTTGAGTTGGTGACATGATCGATGAACAGACCTTCAAGCTTGAGTTGGTGGCATCATCGATGAACAAATCTAATTGAAAATAAGTTGAATTTGATCTGAATTGAATCGATGTTACATAAAAATCATGCTAATCAAATTGGATTTAGTATGAGCTCAATGGATCATCATGACCATGGCCAGTTAGACTTAAAGGCTGGATTTGACTTTTGAGTGTGGCTAGCTTTGTATTTTTCTTGAATATTATCGCATCTCTCTCTCTCTCTCTTTTTTTTACTAAAAATAAATAGATAATTTAATAGTCAAAACTCGAAATAGAAACCAATTTGGCTTTGAATCACTTATAAAAGGGTTAAATTTCTTGGAAAATCCCTGTATTATGGTGACCGAATCAAATTAATCCCTTTATTAGTAAATAGAACAATTTAGTCTTTGTACCGTTAAAAAAATTAAATAAGTCCAAAATGTAACATAACTAACATTTGTGGGTTTTTTACTAAAGTAGGACCAAAAAAATAAAAAAAATGTCAAAATAATACAAAGCAAAAACTATGTACCAAAATGGTACATTTGGGGTGGTGCCGCCTATAGCAGAGACGTGACCACTCCATGTCAAATCAGAAATTATTGTTGCTACCTATCAAATTGCGGCACAGGACTGAAATGTAATAATATAAAGTATTTAGGGACTTGTTATATAATAGTTCCATTTAGAATGGCTGCTGAAAAAAAGGGAAAGGGTGCCGCCTCTGACAGTGTGGCGACACCAAACTTTAAATATGGCTAATTGCCTTGTTAGCTCTCCTTATTTATTTTTTTCTTTTTATTCCCTTTCAACTCACTATATTGTTTTTAAACAAGCTCTTAACCTATTTTTGTAGTTAAATAAGCCCTTAACTTATAGTTTTTACTCATAAAAGCCCTTCATTTTAATATTAAAGTCAATATTTTTTACCCAAAGCAAAGCTATTTAAAAAAATATAAACTAATTCACATTTTATGTTGATGTGAATAGTTTATTAAATAAAAAATAAAATTTTAAAATTTCTTGAGAGTGCTTATATACATGATATTCTTAACTACTCTTTCGAAAATTTTGATTACTTTTTTAGATTTTATGTTGATGTTAAAGTGTATAATTTTTATTGCATAAAAAAAATTAAGATAAAAGCTTGAAATTCAAAATATATTTACTTTAATATTAAAATAAAGGCCTTTTATGAATAAAAACTATAAATTAAGGGCTTATTTAACTACAATTTCTTAATTTTATAGGGTTTTATAAATATATTTGATTGAATCTTATTTTTTTATTAAAATTAACTTTTATAAATCAACCCTAAAATCTGAAAAAAATAACAAAAAAGACTATATTTAACAAATTAAGCATAAAGTTAAACAAATTCATAATTAACACTAAATTCATTCTATTAACAAAACCATGAAAATTCAAACATGATAATATTAACAATTAACTTTCATAAAATCAACCTTAAAATATGAATCAAACACAAAAATGCATAATGACAAGTTTAGCCACTAGCGTTTACCCATTTTGTCACTTTAGCCCTAAAATTCATTTTTTTATCACTTTGGTCCTCAGCATTCAAATTTAGTTGAACTGTTTTTTTTTTTTACGGAAAATTAGATTAAACTATTAAAATTTTAACGGTACTAATGTGGCAACTCGTATGGGAGCCTACATGTATGTTATTGCTAATGTGGATAATTTATATATATATATATATATATATAAACTTTTATAATTTTTTTTAAAAATAAATTTCATTTTTTTTGAAATTTTATGAAGTACACATAAATTGCTACGTGAGTTGCTATGACAATACCATTAAAACTTTAACAGTCAAGCCAACTTTTCCATCTAAAAGAAAAGGAATTTGACTAAAATTTGAAAGTCGATAACCAAAATTATACAAAAGAAGAAGAAGAAGAATTAGGGTCAAAGTGACAAAAGAGATATGCCAAAAATTAATACCATTAACTTTGAGTATAAAAACGTATAATTTTTGTCAAATATAAGTATCATATTGGACCAAATTTAAAAAAATACCAAACTTAGGTGCAAAATGGGTAAAAGTACCATGGGAGCCCTTGTACTAGGAGTTGGATTGCATTTTAGCCCCTCTACTAAAAAATGGACAAACTAGTCCTTGAATGTTGGATCAAAAAACAAATTGATTATTTTGTTAAAAATTCTATCCATGTCTACTATTAAAAACCGATCTTTACACATCAGTATGAGGAACACATGGCATGCCAGGTGTAACTATTTGGTTATTTCTGATAGCCATGTCAGCTTTTAAAAGTAGAAATGAATGAAATTTTTAACAGAAATGACTAGTTTGCTCTTTGATCTAACTACAGAGACTAATTTGCCCATTTTTTGAGTAAAGAGACCAAAACGAAATTTAAGTCATAATACAGGGGCCTTTGTGATACTTTTACCATACAAAATGATAAAATGATATATTTTAGGAAAAGGAAAATTAAAGTGGGAAAAGGGGTAAACTATGCCATTAGTCATTAAACTATGGGTAAGTTTTTGTTTTGGTCACTTAACTAAAAAGAGTTACAATTTGGTCCTTGAACTATTCGAAAGTTTTTATTTAAGTCACTGAATTATTAATTTTTTTTAATGTCACTGAGTTATTAAGTTTTTTCTTAAAGTTTCACCAACGAGTTCCAAGTAATGATTCGATGATCGATACGGTGGATCAGTAGCCATCGCTGTGGAGAAAAACACACCTTAGATCCAACTCGATTTGATGATTAGTGTTAGAGTTTAGAGAAAAAAGCTATTTGAATTTCGGTTAGCAAATTCGTGAAGTCCAAAGTTGTTTCATAAAAAAAAAAACTGAATTATAGTAGAGAATGGAAAAGATAACTTTCAATTGGTACAGGCAATGCAAATAGAGAAAACTATATATCATTGATTTTAGTAGCCTAGTGACTTAAATGAAAACTTTTGAACAGTTCAGTAACCAAATTTTAACTTTTTTTAGTTAAGTGACCAAAAACGAAAATTTACCCATATTTTAATGACTAATAGTGTAGTTTACCCAAAAACAAGATACTTGCAGATAACGTTTTATCCAAATATATTGTGTCTCCCCACTGCCCGATGATTGACTGAACCTGGGTTCAGTATTACATATGTGCTGACACCATCGTTTCATCTCCTTTCTTTCACTATATATAGATAGATAGATATAGATATATAGTTATATACCCAAGTTCCTATTAAGAGCAGCCACAGTGTTCGAATGGAGATTGTAGAAGACGTAGTGATAGTAGGGGCTGGAATTGCTGGCCTCACCACATCCTTGGGACTACATAGGTAATGAATTTATTATTATTATTGTTACTATATAATATGAAGCGATTGAATATTTGAAATAATTTGATTTGCAGGCTGGGAATTCGTAGTTTAGTATTGGAATCATCGGAGAGGTTGAGGATCACCGGATTTGCTTTCACGACGTGGGAAAATGCGTGGAAAGCCTTGGATGCTATTGGCATCGGTGAACCTCTACGCCGTCAACATTACCTGATGTCTAGGTACCAACCTTCTCTTAAAATCTACTGTATTTAAAAACTCATTATTGGTAATTAGATTTGGAGCCTAATGATTTATAATTACTTAAGCATGGTTGTTATGATTAAATTTTAGCTTGAATGGCATCGGTGTTGTTGTAGTGTAGGAGGTCGTGAGTTTGAGTGTGTTGAAGCATATTATCCCTATGTAAGAGTTGGAGAGAGACTGTGCGTAGTTTTAGATATTATACATTTTTTTTTAATTTTGTAGTTGTAAAATTACAATTTGTATTATCAAACATCCCATACGAAATTTAGGTTTCACTCTACTAGTCAAACACATCTAAAAAAATAGAATTTATTGTAATTGCCATAGGGTGTAATTATTTTCTTAGTAATTACATTTTTCCTGCAAGTACTCTAAGGTATCCAAGTACACTCTAAAATGAGTCACGTATTCTTGCTTTTACCATAATTTGGTCTCGTACTCAATTCAACTAATAATAAATTTATATGTTTGTCAAATGCTTAACATTGTTCTTAAAAAACTTTCAACTGATAGTATTATCGATTTAGACCTATTAATAGCATTATAAAAATGTCGATTTTAGTTTACCATAAACAGAGCTGATGACACTTAGAATTATTCAATTGCAGCATAGTAGTTGCTTCTACATTCTTAGAGAAGCCGGCGGTATCGGAGATGTCATTCAAGGGTCATGATATTCGTTGTGTTCAACGGCGATCATTGTTGGAAACATTAGTAAAGGAACTCCCCAATGGAACCATAAGGTTCTCTTCTAAAGTGGTTTCCATTGATGAATCTGACGACCACTTTAAACGACTGCATCTTGCCGATGGAACCATCCTCAAAACCAAGGTCAAAATCCACTTTATATTTGTTTTATAACTTCATAAATTATAGGGTAAATTCATCTAAACTCTCAAATTACGACTTAAACTTTAAATTGTTTCGAGTTCTTAAAGTGTCAATATCTTATCAATCGGTCAAGGTGGTTTATGTAATTAATACAAGTATTTATTCCATAAACAACTTGAATTTAACGTTTTAAAAAGAATAAACATATATTTTTTAAAACATATTAATTACAAGTTGTCAATGTTGTAGGTACAAACATGTTGAAAATTTAATCTATGTTTTTTAAATATGTTTTACGTCAGATTCAAGCTAAGAACTAGGAAAAGACTAAATTGATATGGTATTGATATTTTGTGGACTCAATTACAAAGTTAAGGATCAATTTTGAATCTAGATTATGATTTTGGGGCCACTGATGCAAATAACTTAAAATTTTATGTGTATGTATGTATTGTTGAAAGAGGCTGTAAAAATGCTATTGAGACCCTTATACTAGGATTATATTTTGTTTTTTTTACTAAAAAATAAATAAATTACTCATTGTATTTTGGATTAAAGAGCAAGTTGGTCCTTCTATTAAAAACTTCATCCATTATTATTGTTAAAATCTGATCTTTGTACATCAAAATGAGATATACATAACACGTCACATATAGTCGCACTAGTTTTTAACAATAGAAATATATGCAGTTTTTAATAGAAATGATCAATTTACTCTTTGATCTAACGTATAATGATTAATTTATTTATTTTTTGAGTAGAAAAAACAAAATACGATGTACAGACTCATGGTACTTTTACCAGAAAGAGGCTAATGGGTATGGTGAAATTAAAACAGGTGTTGATAGGGTGCGATGGAGTGAACTCAGTGGTGGCAAAATGGCTTGGTTTACAAAACCCTGTTTTCTCAGGTCGATCAGCAATTAGAGGCAATGCGCATTTCAAAGGCGGCCATGGATTTGAACCCAAATTCAGACAGTTCGTGGGCAAAGGTGTTCGATCAGGATTCCTTCCTTGTGATGATGAGAATGTTTATTGGTTTTTTACTTGGACTCCAGCCACAAAAGGTAACCTTACTTGATTCTGATAATCAGTATCAGCGCATTCGAACTCATACTGATAATCCGTATCAGCGCACTCTAACTCATAAATAAAAAAGAGGGCTAATGATTTAACCCCAAATTTTAACTTTCACCCCAAACTTTTAAAATTTTATTTTGGTCCCAATAATGAATTGTTATGATTGCTAAAATTCCATTATTATTGATTTTTAACATCTGTAGAAGAAGAAATGGAAGACAACCCACTTAAGCTAAAGCAATTGGTAACAAGCAAGCTCAAAGATACATCCGATGAAATGAAATCTGTCATCGAAAAAACACTGCTAGACGACATCATATCATCGCCATTAAGATACAGAAAACCATGGGAGCTGCTTTGGGGAAACATTAGCAAAGGCAACGTTTGTGTAGCCGGTGATGCTCTTCATCCCATGACCCCAGATATCGGCCAAGGTGGGTGTTTAGCCATGGAAGACAGCGTCGTTCTCGCTAGATGCCTTGGTGAAGCCTTGTTGAAACCAGGGGTTGAGGATGAAGAATATGAGAGGATTGAAATGGGGTTGAAGAAATATGGTCAAGAAAGAAAATGGAGAAGCTTCGATTTGATTACTGCTGCTTTCATGGTGGGTTTTATACAACAAAACGATGGGAAGGTGATGAGTTATTTGAGGGATAAGTTTATGTTGAGGTTCTTGTCCGGGTTGTTGTTAAGGAAGGCTGGTTTTGATTGTGGTAAGCTTTGATTAATGAATGTGTGTTTAGTTTTAAAAGTAGAAGTTTAAATTCTCAATGGATTAAATTATAAATGTAAGAAAAGTATAGGGATTTAGAATATATTTTAATATTTATTTAAATTAGTCTTTGAGCTTAATTCCCTCAATGCATAAACCAATACGAGTTTGATACATTTTTTTAATGTGATATTTGTATTATTTTTTGGTCAAATATAATACATGAATATGTCAAAAGTTATATATTTTGCTATCGGGAGATAGCAATGTTTAATTCGAGTTTTAAAATTGGTTTCAAGAAAATTCACAATTATTTAATAATATTAATAATCAACCTTAAAACCTGAATTATATTACATCTATCGGATTATATTTGACAAATTAAATGCAATATTAAACAAACTCACAATTAACACTAAATTTATTATACTGACAAAATCATAAAAAATTCAAACTTAATCATATTAGCAATGAACTTTCATCAAAATCAACTCTAAAATCCGAATTAAACACTAAAAAGTTAACACTATCACCTTAGGGCATCAAAATATAAAACTTCTATCAAATTCAGGTACCAATTGAACCCAAAAAAAAAACATAAATACCACACTAGAAAAAAGTGTCAAACTTACCTAAATAATATATATAGGGTGAGTATTTGGTACACTGACAGTATAATATATTTTTTCCAATTTACTCTTTGAATTTAGCTTCATATTGGAGCTTGAATTTGTTTTTTTCCCAGTTGGTCCTTAATATTTTATTTAAAAAAAGTTTAAGTCCTCGTGAGAAAATAATTGTCAAGTTTAGGGATTAATTTGGACAAAAAAGTTCAACCCCAACATAGAAATAATTATCTAGTTCAAGCCCAAATGTGAAGATAACTATCAAACTCAGAGATTAATTTGGATCGAAACAAATTCAAGCAAAAAAAAAAAAAAGGTTTCATCCATTAAATTATATTAGAGAGACTAAATATGCATAAAATGAAAAATACAAGGATTATTTATAAAATTTGACCTAAATCATTTACAAATATAACTTCGATAATTCATCGAATTGATGTCATCTATTAATTGGATCTCAACTCAAGTGAGTAATTATCGAAAAATTAATTCATTTATAAAGTAATAAACGTTACTATGAAAGTATTTTTATCATTTTATATTTTTACGTAAAATCTAGAAAAATAACCATAATGATATTTGAACCTAAAGCATCGTAGTATTTAATATCATACCTTCACCGTTTCAATCAAAATCTCATTTAAAAAAATATATTTTTAAATATACTTGTACCATAATTTCTGAGGTGAATCTGGGAGAGCTGGCAGGATCCCAACCCCTTAAAATAAAAAAATGTTATTTTGGCCCTTTAAAAAAATTTAAAATTTAAAATTAGTAAAAGTAAAATTACACTTTAGCCCCCCTAAAATTATGAAAATTTAATTTAATTCTTTAAAAATTATAAATATATAGACTATTAAAAATTAAAATTTCATTTCAGGCACCTTAAAAAATTTTCTGACTTCACCTCTACATAATTTTCTTTAAATCACATCATTGAGTGTGAGTGTGTGACATAATCTAGTATTTCATATTCTATTTCAAATTCATACATAATTTTTAAATATATTAAATAATTTTAAAAGTATCTAATAAAATACTGTATTAATAGATGTGCAAATAATTTATGTCAGTATGGTACTTGAAATTGACAATTATATTTATTGTGATCAGGTACCGGCGGCTCCTGCCAAGAGGAAAAGAGCCTAAAAGCTTTTTATCCAGTGCGACAACAAACGACCCTCTACCTGTTCGGTAAAATGTCACTAAGAAACACACACAAGAAAAAAAAAAAAGTGGGAAAACAACAAGCACTAGGATTAATTATTGCAATGAGAACATTTAATCCAACGTCAGTCGTCCACGCACTCTCCGATCAGACAAAGTGTCTGATTATTCTATTAAGTATTAACTGAACCTGGATTCAGTATTACATATGTGCTGACACCATTATATCATATCCTTTCATTCACATTTCAATGTATATGTACACATACACAAGTATCTTCTGACCCAAATTACAGTTCAACAATTAAGAGCAACCCAAAGTGTCGAAAGATGGAAATTGTTGAAGATGTTGTAATTGTGGGGGCTGGAATTGCTGGTCTCACCACATCTTTGGGTCTCCATAGGTAAATGAAATTATTATTATGATGATGATTTTTATATATAATTTAAAGTGATTGAATGTTTGAAATAATTTGAATTGCAGGCTGGGAATTAGTAGTTTAGTGTTGGAATCATCGGACAAATTGAGGATCACTGGGTTTGCATTCACGACGTGGAGCAATGCATGGAAAGCGTTGGATGCTATTGGTATCGGTGAATCTCTACGCTGTCAACATCACCTCATTACAAGGCAATTTAACTACCCCCAGCCTTCTCTTAAAATATCTCTTTTCTTTTTTTTTTTTTTTTTTGAGTTACTACAAATAATATATCTAAATAATTATAATAAAGTTAACTATTATAAAGTAAGATTAGATTAACAATCTGAATATATATAAATTAATATAAAAATAAATTTAGACAAAATACATATATGTTCGGACTTAAATTATAATAAATATGGATAGAACTCACAAATGATTTACGTAAGATGAAAATATAAAAATATAAAATTTAGATTTAGGGTTCAAATTTAGGGTTTAAGTTTGAGATTTAAAGTTTAAGGTTTAGATTCAAGGTTCAGAGTTCGAAGATTTGGGTTTAGGGTAAAAAAAATTACCAAAATTATGTGTCAATGGCATGAAAAAAATTATTGAAAAGTCATTAAATAATTGAAAAAAGACTATAAATGATGTGGTTAGAAGGGTTCATAAAATAATTTCTCTTTTTCTTTTAACTAATTTAAAGGTTTGTTACAAAATAGATTAAAAAAAAAAACAGATCCATACTTTAAGTATCAAATTGAGCCAAAAAAAAATTTTAAATACCAAAATGAGAAAATGGGTATACTTGAGGAGCCATATCGTAATAAACCTTTTAGTTTTTGCTATAAACTAAGCTTGGTATTACCCGAATCATCAACTTGCAGCATGGTTATTGCTTCAACGTTCTCAGACAAACCGCCATCAGAGGCACCATTTAAGGGTCTCGAAGTTCGCTGTCTTCAACGGAGATTATTGTTGGAAACATTAGCAAAAGAACTTCCCAATGGAACCATAAGGTTCTCTTCTAAAGTGGTTTCCATTGACGAATCTGAAGGCCACTTTAAAAGACTCCATCTTGCTGATGGAACGATCCTCAAAACCAAGGTTAAAAATCCACTTAATTCATACGATTGTTTGTTTGAAAGAGGCTAATAATGTTTATTGTGAAACAACAGGTGTTGATAGGGTGCGATGGAGTGAACTCAGTGGTGGCAAAATGGCTTGGTTTACAAAAGCCTGCTTTCGCAGGTCGATCGGCGGTTAGAGGCAATGCGCATTTTAAAAGCGGCCATGGATTTGAACCCAAATTCAAGCAGTTGATTGGCAAAGTTGGTAGATTAGGGTTCTTACCTTGTGATGATGAGAATGTTTTTTGGTTTTTTACTTGGATTCCAGCCACTAAAGGTAACCTTCAAACTTTGAAAATCCTGCTTGAAATTGCAGATATAATAAAATTGTAATTCCTATGCTAAATTTCAGTTAAAGTATCTTGTATTATAGGGACTGGATCAAATTAATCCCTTTAATAATATTAAGTGGATCAATTCAGTCCCTGTACTATAAAAATAAATTAGATAAGTTTATTTTGTAAAAAAGATAACATTTACTATATAAGTCTTGAATTTTTTTTTTAATTGTAGTTCGATTCCAAACAAAAGATTTCATTTACATAACCATAAAAATTTTAAAAATATTCCTTGTTAAACAGTAAATGTTAGCTCTATTCGAATTTAGCATTATTTGATTCTTTTTAATAATATAGGACTAAATTGATCTATTTAATAGTAGAAGGTCTAATTTGATAAGTTCCTATAATAGAGGGACTTTTTAGGTACATTTGCTGCTAAATTTCTATTGTTATTGATTTTAGGGTTAATATAACTTTTTGTCCATTAATTTGACAATTAGATCCAATTTAGTACATTTTTTGTTCTCACTTTAGTATTTAACTTGATAACTTAATTCATTTTAACTTTAGAACTTGACAAATGTAAATTTTTGTTTGTGTGTAAAGCTAGAGAATCAAACCTAAGCTCGAAAGACTACTTGTGTCAATTCAAGCTTGTAATGATTTGATTCCAAGAAAATCTAAACCATAATGATTTGAGCTTGAGAAAATCTAAATATAAAAAAATTTGAGCTTGTGAAAAATCCGAGTCTAATTAGAAAGCTTTAGCCTGAGACTAAAAAAATCCAAACCCAAAAGGGCGTAAAATTCACAAATTTTGAGTCAATGAAAATTTTAAGCTTAATAAAACTCGAGCTCAAATTGATCCCAACCTGAGATAATTTAAGTTTAAAATAATTCAAATTTGAAAATAGCTTGATTCAAGGCTACCTATTCATTTTTCACATCTAATAATATGATGTAATTACTTCATCAAAAAATGTGGAAAAATGTGGAGTACAAAAATACCAAAATGGACTAAAAATTATATTAACCTTTGGTTTAAACTTATGCAGAAGAAGGAATGGAAGAAGACCCAATTAAGCTGAAACAATTCGTAGCAAACGAGCTTAAAGATGCATCAGATGAGATGAAATCAGTCATCGAAAACACTTCGCTAGAATGCATTATATCATCTCCATTAAGGTATAGGAAACCACTGGAGCTGCTTCTTTGGCGAAATATCAGCAAAGGCAACGTTTGTGTAGCCGGTGATGCTCTTCATACCATGACCCCAGACCTCGGCCAAGGTGCGTGTTCAGCCATGGAAGATGGTGTTATTCTCGCTAGATGCCTAGGTGAAGCCTTGTTGAAACCAGGGGTTGAGGATGATGGTGAAGAATATAAGAGGATTGAAATGGGGTTGAAGAAATATGGTCGAGAAAGAAGATGGAGAAGCTTTGATTTGGTTACTACTGCTTTCATGGTGGGTTTTGTATTGCGAAATGATGGGAAGATGATTAGGTATTTGAGGGATAAGTTTTTGTTGGGATTTATAACTGGGTTGTTGTTAAGGAAGGCTGGTTTTGATTGTGGTAAGCTTTGATGTTAATGTATATATGTTTTGATGTAAGTCTTGTGTTGTTGCTTGTTTGAGTTTGCTTTGTAGTTGGGTTTTTGTGTCCAACTGGTTTGGTTATATTTTCTCTTTGAATGAAAGCTTCTTCCAATTGATTTTGGATTGTTTTACCTTCAAGAAAAATACATGGTTTCCGGAACTAAATCGGACCGGTTGGTCGGTCGGACCAACTAGACTACAAATTAATTAGTGTATCGGTTAAAAATAAGAGGTTGGGCTAATTAGCCTGTGAACCAGAACGGACTGATTGGATCGAGTTAAAAAGAGGTTAAATATGCTGTTAAACTTTTTTTTTATTTATTATGATTTTTTAATAATTTTTTTATTTAATCAATCAGACCGGTGAATCAATGGTTTAATTGATTCGATCACCAATTCAGTTATGAAAACTTTGAAAAAATAATTTTTTATAGGAATTATGGGAAGAGATTGTTCAATGATCGAACTCGAGACTAGACATGTTCATATATCGGATTATTTGCCTAAGGCCTAAGGCCCATCCAAAATTTGAGAGAATTTGAGTTAAAAATATATTATGTTAATATATATATATATATTATATAATTTATTACACATAAAAATTAAATCTATAATAATATATCATATAATAATATGAATATTAAAAAAAATTGAGATGTCTATTTATAAAATTTTAATAAATGGAACTATATAATTATTAATATTAAATTAAAAATAATAAAATATTTTTAAAATTTTTAATATATATATAATTGGGTCTAAAATAGGTTTATATTAACTATTTACAAATATAGGTAAGATTAAACAAAATTTTATGTCCATATTCCTAGCGAGACTTGAGTAAACATAAAGTGAGTTAATAGCGGTGCTATGGTTGTTCAAGCAACGACCTTCGGGCTGCTGGCGCGAGATCCGCTGCCATAGGAGAGAAGACGAAATTTGATATGGTGATCGAGGAGGTTCATAGCAATGCACCGATTGCGGTGACTGAAGTCGTTAGGGCTCTAATAAGATTGGCTTTGGAGTTTTTTGAAGGTTGACTGAAGAAGTTCAAAGGAGCAGCTTTGAAAGAGGAAGCGGATGATGCCAAGAAACAACTTGAAGAAGCTAGAGCTAAAGTTTCATTGCTTAGAACAACATTTTGAAGGTTTGCTTTTTATGTCTTTAATGAATAAGATAAATTTAAAATAAACCATTATTTGACAGTGTTATCTCAGTAGATTTGTTCATGGGTCGGGTTACTCGTCTAAACCCGAAGATTAAAAGGTCCATTTAAAATATGAGTTGAGTTCAGGCTTGAATATTCAAGGCCCAAGCCCAACCCAACATGACTCATTTTTAAGTTTATAATATTTTATATTATGTTATTTTCTTATATATTATGTAATTTAGAATATATTAAAAAATAAACTTATACTAAATATATAATACAAACATTAAAATATTGTTAAAATTTTCAATAAATAAAAAAATGTATAAAATTATTAAATATTAAAATAATATGGGCGGGCCTAAAATGGGATTGAGTTTGTCATTTGCAATTTTGAACAAAATTTTAAGCCTATATTTCGGCCAAGCCAAACTTGGACAAATATAAAATATGTTAATATCATGCTTAAGTTTAACCCGATCCGGCCCATGAACACTTCCATATATAAGTGACTTACTTTCTTAATAATAAAAGTAGAAGGATGTAATTTGATTAAATTTGAAAATTGAAATTAAATTTAGTGATTTAAATTGTAAATTACTCTTAATCAAGTATTATATAATTTATATAAACACCAATTAAATAATACAAAATTTATTATCTTAAAATAAAATATAAAATAAAATTTATTCTTGCCTTTAAAACCTAAAATTGATTAGGTTCTTTAAAGTTTTTCCTTGCAAACAAAGGCTATCTTTCCTTCCTAATAAAACAAAATCTCCCAATAAAGCTATACCTTTCTTTAATAAAAACCTTCAAATTAAGATATTGCACAAATTTTAATATTATATATCTTTTGACACATAAAAAAGAATAATAAAATGTCATTATTTATTCCTTTTGAAGAGTAAATATTCCTCCAAATATTTTCCACTTGATATTTTCTTTAAACTTGAACTTAATTTGAATTTTAGCACTATACCTATCAACTAAATCAAATTCATATGATAAATAGTTTAATAAAAATTTAAAATTCTAACTAAAATATATTTACAAATAGTTACAAATAGGAAAAAAAAAAACTATAATAAACTCGATTTTTTAAACCCTGTAAAATTAAGTCAAACTTATTATTATTAGAGGTGTTCAAAGGCCAGGCCGTGCCGGATTCGGGCTGGCTTCAACCAAAATCTCAGGCTTGTTTGTTGAGCTTGGACCGGCCCGAAAAATGGGCTTATAAATTTGTCTGAGCTCAACTCGACTAGCCCGTATTAACTTTTTTTTAAATATAGTACATCAAAAATACTAAAACATTAAAATAAATGTTTCCCAACAAATTGAACATATGTATACTTAAATAACACTAAGGTGCAACTTAAGAAGCAAATGCCTCTAAAATAGTAACAAAATTAACAATAAAACAAGAGTTATACAATATCCAAACAATAACAACAAAATAGTAGCAACATAACAGTGAAACTGTAGCAAAATAGTGAGAAAAAAAAAGAAAATAGCAACAAAACAATTAAAAAAACGAAACAATAATATTTTTTTTATTTTGCAAATTCGGGCTGGGTAAAGCTAAGCTCGTACCAAAAAAATCATTACTCGAGGCTCAACCCGTTTCCTAAATGGGCCTTATCTTTTTGCTCAAACCTATTTTTCGGGCCTATATTTTTACCTAAATCCTCCTACTTTTCAAACAGACCTTTGGGCGACCCGACCCATAGACAAGTCTAATTATTATACTAAATTTGAGATTTAGTTTCATATATTTTAATTTACATAATTATTATTTTTAATGTTATTAGTTATGTCAAATAATTAATCTTATTAACTATTATGATTAAAATGTTAATGTGAATATTTTAAAAGAATATTTTTTCCAACACAAAAAAAAACTTATGTCAACATTATGAGTTAGAATAAGTGTTTTTTTTTTAAATCACATTATAATTTTAATCGGAATTGCTAAAATCATTATTAATGATATTATAGAAGTAAATGATCAATTATGTTAAATTATAAGTATAGGAACTAAATCTCAAATTTAAGCATATAATAAAAGGGCCAACATCATAATTTGATGATTATTTTATCAATCTTATTTACAATAATATTCCCATGTTCTTGAAAAATAATTTATTAACGAGGTATGGTGTGGTAGTTGCTCATTTCATCCCTTGATCATGTGGTCTAGGGCTTGATCCCCATTCATGGAAATGAAGCATATTTAGTAGTTAGTCATTTACCTATTCAGAGAGCACCTATAGCAAGGGGATTAGTTATTGTGGACAATGGTGAATCCCTGATTTTGACTAAAAAAAGAAAACATTTTTCACATTTTCGCGTCTCTTCTTCTGCCCCTTCTTTTTTCAATGTTTCCAAACTCTTTGTTAAAGTTGAGCGTAGTTAGCCACTAGGATAGCTATCACATAAACTTTTCTCCCCTGTTTCTCAAGCCATCTCTTTTCCCACCATCCTCCTCTTTCTTTTTTCTCCACTTTTCTTTAACTGTGGTTTTTCTTTTCGTTTTCCTTTCGAGTTTTTTAATGAGGTTTTTTCCTTTGCCCTTTTTCATATTCAATGGAGCTTCTCTCCCTCCTCATAGGTGGATTTGCTTGAGCTATTGTGGCTCTCCTTCCTTCTTCGTAATAGAAGTCTTTGCCTCCTCCATTTGGTAGCCTTTCTCTACCTAAAGTGCCATTTAAGGCTTGTTGGATCATTGCTTTTAATGTTACTTGAGCTTCACTACTTTTACTTCAAGTCTCATCGATGTATCTATTCCCATGAAGAGTGAGATCCTAAGCCGAGACTATTTTGTATTAAGGTGATCTTTTACCTCGATATTCATCCACCAAAGTTATCAACGTGAGTTTTCCCTTGCTTTCAAGTTGAGCAACAATAAAAGCCTAAATTTTTTTGAAGATATAATTGTTTCAGTAGAATCAACTATTAAAAGGATTGAATTGAATAACTAATAACCATCTTAATTCAAACTAACTAGAATAAATCTAAGAGAACCCACACATTTACATAAGGTGAGACTCGAACCTAAAACCTTAAGGCCATTTAACTATTCAAAAGTTTTCATTTAAGTCATTGGGTTGTAAAAGTTTATGTTTTATGGTCTTCTCTATTCGCATTGTTAGATTTGGTGCCATAAGTATAGTATTTTCGTCTATGTACACTTGTATTTTTTCAAACAAATTGGTTTAATAAAATTATTCATAAATTAAATTAATACCCTTGTATATTATCCTCAATGGTCTTTGCACGCAAAGCAAAATGAAAGCAAATATTGGCTCATTGGTTATATAACGTTTAACTAATATTAAGTGGTATTACGTGATTGAATCATAATACGAAAAGATAACTTATATTAGTAGATGAACCTAAACATATCCTTAGTCTAATCAGAAATGAACAAACCGATCGAAAGACTAATATGCCATCTATCAAGTCCAATTTGGGAGATGCTTTGCCTTAAACATCAGAGTGAATGACTCCTAGAAGATAGAGACATAGATGTGACTAACTAGATTAACAGTACATTAGAAACGACCCAAGTAGAATAGAACTTGAATCCGTTTATGGATTTATCCACTTGTGATGTTCATAGCGTGACATACCTTAATCCTGAGTGGATGATAGACCATATATGTGTGATTTATATACTTTGATGTAAGTAAAAGCCTAAGTTCAAATAGATAAGGAACCAGAAACTGGTGTATGGGGTATATGACTTCTACAATATATAACGTCATTCACAATATTGAAATTCATAGCCCAAGAAATGAATAAATGATATCCTCTCATTGGCATTACATAATAGATGAAAAGTAAACGTAGTCACGGGTCGTTTGTCTTTGTGATAATGACTTAATTGCTATTTGATAGTAATTGAATTTTCAGAAAGAAAGATGTCATGGTCACTATGAGACAAAATAGGATCATATTGGGAGAACGAATTTATCTCAAAGAGATTAAGGATATCTTATAAGGATAACACACTTATGACAAGGTCATTGGATGAGTACTGATTAAGTAGCTTTTGTAATCGTATGTAATTGGGAAGAGTTTAGTCACAATACCTTAGTGGAATGACTTCGTGACTAAATGAGTTTATAATTAATAGGCAAAAAACTGGAACTTAATTCTAAATCATTTAAGCTTTAATTACACATGTTCAATCCATCCCTCCTCTAGCTATACCAGAAATGAATTGCATATAGAATCAAATGAACAAAAATTGATATAAATGATAAAGTTAGAAAAATGAGTTATGTTAAAAAATGAATGTGATTTCTCACTAAGTGTGGAAATGACCTGAAATTTAATTTAAGATTTTTGAATTATTATTTAAGTAAATAATTGAAGTTCGAAAATTCAATTAAATTAATTGGCCATTGTGAATCCGTTGAATGTAGAAATTAAATATATGTTCTCATAAGTTCATTTACGATAAAGTTGTTATGATTTTAATGAAATTAGAATTTGGTTGAGAAAATTATTTAATTAGAAATTTAATCAATCTAAATTAATTTAATAAATAATATTTATTTTGGGAAATAAAAAAACATGTACTAGGTTGAATTAAATTATAAAGTGTTGGGTTAAAAATCTAGGAAGCATATATAATTGGACCCAATACATAGAGACCCAATACTACCCCCTTTCTCCTAGTAGAACTAGGAGACTCGTTTTTTTATCCGATAAATATTATTTGTATTCTACTAATTCAACTAGGAATAACAATTCCACATGTTTCTATTAAGAGATAAATACTTTCCTACTGAAAACAAGGAATTATTTTTGGTTCTATATTTGATTCGAAATTGTTCAAGTTTATACTCGAAATGATTCGTGGTACGAGAATAGAGGAGAGAGCCTTTTGATTGAAAGTTGGGAACGTGTAGGATTTGTCACACACAGAACACAAGTACTTAGTAAAAGTTTATTGCTATAAATATCACAAATTAGTTCGATTTTTAATTTTTTGCTTTGACAAAAAATCATTTTTAAACCAGATTTTTTTCCAACACGCACCGCTTACACCAATTGAAAGTTCTCATTCCCCTATTCTTCTACAATTTAGTTTTTTATTTCATGAAACAACTTTGAATGTCATGAATCCACAAACCAAAACCGAAGTAAGTTTTTTCTCTGATCTCTAGCATTGACTGCCAAATCGACTTGGATTTAAAGTATGTTCTTCTACTCGTTGATGGATACTGATTGCTGCTCAGAGCTCGCTGGTCAACTTTAAAAAAAAAAAAAACTTAACTGTTCAGTGACTTAAACAAAAACTTTTGACTAGTTTAGTGCTTAAATGAAAACTTTTGAATAGTTTAATGACCATTTTGTAACATTTTGAAGTTGAATGAGACCAAAACATAAACTTACAAACGATCTAATGACCTTGGATGGAATTTACCCTAAAAAATTTAATATATTTATAAAAATTAGCAAATCCAACGGCCAGGATGAAATTTCAAGATTATTGGATCCATAATGGCCCAAAAACATCCAAACACACGAGACAAACAACAAAACTTAATTTACAAATCTACCCCTATACACCGCTTCAAAGAGTTTTAACGCTTTTTCAAATTAGCTTATTAATTTTCTCCAATTTTTCTTTTTTTTCTTTTTCTTTTTTCCTTTTCAATACAAAATCAACTTTAACATTTTACAACAACAGACCCACCCCCCTTTGGTTTTAAAATAAGAACAGCTCCTCTGGTTCTATTTCTCTCTCTCTCGCTCGCTCGCTCGCTCGCTCGCTCGCTCTCGCTATTCATAATAATCGCCGATTTTCATCAGGTAAAAATTCATTTTAGATCATCTTTTTCCTTTTTGAAATCTGCCGATTAATTACCGATGAAAGCTGAACCAGTATTTTTCATTTCCTTATTTTGTATGATTTTTAATGGAATGAGATGGTTTAGTGTCGATTTGATCTACCTTCTATTATTTAAAATTTTTTTGATTATTTGTTGTCTAGATTAAATTTTGAGCTGCTTTTGGATAATTTTTTTTTATCTTTATTAGAATCTGATAATATTTATATTTTGTTTCGGCATTTAATTTAATAATCTTTTTTCTTATTGCGATTGAATAGATAATGTTTGTTTCTGGAATGATTTGGAGCACTGTTTTATTTGTGTTTGGAATAGGATGTTGAAAGGGTGGAAGCGATTTTAGGTGAAATTATATGCTTTGATTTTAATCGGAAGAGAAAGAGCTGAATGTTAGTTTAAAATGTATAGATATTTTACAAGAACTGGTTTAAGAGTGTTGTGGAATTTTATTTGCCGATATGCAATAATCAATCATGGAAACCTTGTTTTAAATCTGTTTATGTTGAGCTAGGTATGTCGTTTTGTTGGTAAGGTTAGGAAGAAAAAAGTACTGCAAAACCTTAGATGAGTTGTTGAGCTAATGGCTTGGAAATAAGAATGAAATGCTTGATAGGTTGAAACTTGCTTTGGAATTGTGCTAGCTGATGGTTTAACAATGTTTGCATGTATTCTCAGATGGAGATGAAGCAGCAAGACTTATCTGCTTTTGAGACTAATGAATCTACCACTACAAGTTTGCACGAAAGTAACACTTTGAGTAAGGGTGATTCTACAACAAATGGGTCTGTCAATGATCAAAATGTAAATAACCCAACTAATGTTGGAGTTGGTAAACAAAATGAGGCTTCTGGTAACTCACATAGTGTTCCTTACATTTATCGACAAGATGTTGTCAGGAGTAATATAAATGGTTCGATTGGGATTGTGAGTGAAGTTGCTGGTGACTCCGATTCAGATGGAAGCATAACTGATGATGAAGACGATGAAGATGAAGATAAAGATAATGAGGACGGTGAAGATGAAAGCGGTGATGTTGATGCCAATAGCAATGCTAATGGGAGTGGTGAGGGGAACAAAGGTGACCGTGATTATAAGTGTGGTGATCTTCAAGCTGATCAAATTCGGGTACTGTGGATGGATGATACTGAACCTGTTCAGAGTATTAAGAATGTAACTGTTGTTGATCGGGGTTTCTTGCATGGTGATTATGTAGCTGCTGCTTCAAATTCAACTGGGCAGGTGGGTGTTGTGGTGGATGTCAATATCTCTATTGATCTGTTAGCTCCTGATGGATCTACTATAAAAGATATCTCCACTAGAGATTTGCAACGTGTGAGGGATTTTGCTGTGGGTGATTATGTGGTCCTTGGTCCTTGGCTAGGTAGAATAGATGAAGTTTTAGATAATGTCAACGTATTGTTTGATGATGGCTCTGAGTGCAAAGTTATGAGGGCTGAACCATTGCGTCTCAAACCAACTACTGGGAATACCCTTGAAGATGATAGTAATTTTCCATATTATCCTGGCCAGCGTGTAAAGGCAAGCTCTTCGTCTGTTTTCAAGAATTCTAGGTGGTTATCTGGTTTATGGAAGCCAAACCGGCTGGAAGGTACAGTAACTAAAGTTACAGCTGGATCTGTGTTTATTTACTGGATAGCCTCTGCTGGCTATGGGCCTGATTCTTCCACTGCCCCAGCTGAAGAACAGAATCCAAAGAATCTAAGACTGTTGTCTTGTTTTACACATGCGAATTGGCAAGTGGGTGATTGGTGTCTTCTTCCAACTTCATTGCAATCCATTCCTTTGGACAAGGGTTTTTCTAACATGCAACTTAATGGCTCCATGAGAAATGGGAGAAATCATGAATGTGATTCAGAAGAGGTTACTCCTGATGAACCAAATGATAATACTGAATCCATGGATCTTGATGAAATGCCTACACCTGATGAAAACAATGCAATTGTTGAAACTAAAGACAATGGAAATGTTGAAAATAAAGTCTCACTTGAATCTAGCTCTTGTAGCAGTTCATTATCAGTTTCAAAGGAGACTGTCCATGAGCATTGGCCTCTTCACCGCAAGAAAGTCCGTAAAGTTGTGATTAGGAAAGACAAGAAAGCAAAAAAGAAAGGGGATAATTTTGAAAGGGCTCTTTTAATTGTCAATAGTAGAACAAGGGTTGATGTCGCATGGCAGGATGGAACAGTGGAACGTGGAGTGGATGCAACAAAGTTGGTCCCAATTGAAACTCCTGGTGATCATGAATTTGTTGCAGAGCAGTATGTGGTGGAGAAAACCTCTGATGATGGTGATGATGCATATGAACCCAGGCGTGTTGGGGTGGTCAAAAGTGTTAATGCAAAGGAACGGACAGCTTGTGTAAAGTGGTTGAAGCCAGTTGCCAGAGCAGAGGACCCTCGTGAGTTTGACAAGGAGGAAATTGTAAGTGTGTACGAGCTGGAAGGACATCCAGATTATGATTACTGTTATGGTGATGTAGTAGTTCGATTACCTCCAGCTTCTTTTCCCATTCAATCTGCTTCTGAAGAAGGCTCCCTTAAGGAACCAAAGCAGGAAGATGGATCAAAGGAGGTGAAACTGGACTTCCAAAAGCACTCAGGAAGTAACAGAGTAGAAGGTGCCCCGCTTAATGAAGCTTCCATGGACTTCACAGATCTCTCTTGGGTTGGGAACATAACTGGCCTGAAAAATGGTGATATTGAGGTTACATGGGCTGATGGGATGGTTTCAACGGTAAACTTGATGCCTTATTCTGTGAACTAATATTTTATTTTCTTTCTCCTTTGAGTTGTCTTTGGCTTCTGAAGTCTGAACTTTGTATCTTTTTTCAGTTGGTTTTCTTATATTTATTACAGTGGTAACCTCTCTTCCTATCAATTGGCTGACTTAAAACGTTAGAGGCCCTTTTATCTCAATGGATATTGTCATTTTGGTAGGGATGAAAGAACCTGCTCTTTGTTTTGTTCTTGACTAGTTTATTCTTTATGTAAGTATTAATCCTCTCACATACGTCCCAAGGAGGCTAAATATAAGCATTATAACCTTAGAGAAGGTTTCTGGTGATATTTTTAGATTATCATAATCAGTAAATTTATCTTCCTTTGCTTATAAACTATTTTTACTTGCTTATTTTAGGAATATCTTAATTAATTGTCTGTTCTATCGTTTGATGATTACTGATAATTATTTCATACTGTTTACTTGATCCCTTGTGGAGGAGCATAGTTATTGTTTTGACAAATTGATCTTTAATTTATTTTTAGGTTGGACCTCAAGCAATTTATGTTGTTGGCCGAGATGATGATGAATCAATTGCTGCTGGGAGTGAAGTAAGTGATGATGCTGCTAGTTGGGAAACTGTTAATGATGATGAGATGGATGCTCTTGAGAATGCTCAAGAGGTTTGTTTCTGTTTGAAACAATAGCATGGTAGTCCATAAATTTAAATCTGTCAACATATCAATTATATGCAAGCAGGTTTTCCAAAAAGGGGTTTTTAAAGTTGTTGATCTCATCCGTTCATTCTTGAACACAGTTTTATGAGCCAGAATATGGTCCGGGTTTGGTCTTGATGGGTTGGGATAGAACTTCGAGATTAAAAAATGTTAACGTATTAATCACATATGTTTGGAGAAAAAACTATATATTTTTGCCTTGTAGTGCTGGTAGGACCATACAATGGTTAAAAAAATATCTAGATGCCTTCTGCACATACATGACCACCAAACCTTTTATGCACCATGCTAGTACAATTATCAGTATATGATTATGCAATCTTAAATTCTAATAATTCATTTATTTTGGTCCTCCATTGAGTGAATGCTATGAGTATTTGTTGTTCAGGATCTGGAGCCACTAAAAGCCAGTGTTTCAGAAGCAGAAGAGGGTATGGAAAATAATTCTGGAAGGAATAAAGCATTATCTCTCCCCTTAGCTGCATTTGATTTTGTCACCAGACTAGCAAGTGGATTGTTTTCAGGAAGACGAAAAAATGATCAAATTGGTTTGGATTCCGAAGGAGAAAATGAATATGAACCTCAGGGCAGAGATTCCAACTATGAGTCTAGCTCGCAGAAGTCCAATGTTGATAATTCCAGTGGGAAAAATGTTAGTGGAAAAGGTCTGGAACATGTTGAAGTAGAGGCGCAGAAACAGTCACTTCCTTTGGAAGATTCGAGCAACTTGAGAATTGAAAACTTGGATCCTAAAACAGGTGATGAGGACAATGCTTGCAGTTTCAAGCGGTTTGATACAGCTAAAGATCCTGTAGATCATTATTTTCTTGGTGCAAGTGGTCAGGTATATGACCTTTATATACTAGCACTGAGCCACTGACACTTAATAACTTGCTTTGTTGATTTGAGTTATAACATTAAGAACAAGAAATATAATCTTTGGATGTGGACTTATCTTGTTGTCTTAGTATGATTAGGACCGTCCATTAATTTGGCTGTGCAATTTAAAATCCACTTCGATATATATAGTGCAAGTTTGGAAATCTGTATTGATATGTTGCTTGAGGAGACTCTAATATGTTAATATGTTAAATTTTTGAGGTTTTGTGTTCACTACCTCTACTGCAGTGTTATTGGAACTGGACCAGACCAGAAACGGTCTGGTATATTGGTCCAGAAAAGGGGGTTGAATTGGTCTCTGAGAGAACTGCTCAGAACCGGTAAAAACCAGAGCAAAACCCACGAACCAGTTTTATTCTTTTTAATTTTTATTTAATTATTGTTGGACCAGCGGTTGAACCGGAAACCGAAAACTGGTGGCTGACCGGTTTGACCACTGGTCCAGTTTTATAAAACATTGCTCTATTGTAGTGTTATTACTTAATGGTAATTGCAATGTATAACGTGTATAGTTATGTCTCTTAGATTTTGAGTCTTTCTATGTTAATCATGCCTGCAGAATAATGCTGGAAGGAAGTGGCTAAAGAAGGTTCAACAAGATTGGAACATCCTTCAGAACAACCTGCCAGGTAAGGATTGTGTAGTCTCGGAGTATTTAAAAGGTTTCTTGTCCTTGGCCGTATCAACCTTTGTTTTAAGCACCTACAACTATTTAACAGATGGAATCTATGTACGAGTATATGAGGATCGGATGGACCTCTTGAGGGCCGTAATAGTTGGGGCATATGGTACACCTTATCAAGATGGTCTTTTCTTCTTCGATTTTCACCTTCCTCCTGAGTATCCTGATGTGCCACCGGTAAGATCCCTAAGATTCTCTTAACTTTTTGGATTGTCTTTAATATGTCATAGGGAAGTGATTCATGTTACTGGGTTTTCCAACTTGGGTTTTAATTTCTGCAGTCAGCGTACTATCATTCGGGTGGTTGGAGGCTAAATCCTAATTTATACGAGGAAGGCAAGGTGTGCCTTAGCCTTCTAAACACATGGACAGGCAAGGGAAACGAAGTTTGGGATCCATCGTCTTCAAGCATCCTTCAAGTCCTAGTTTCACTGCAAGGGTTAGTGCTAAATGCTAAGCCATATTTCAACGAAGCTGGGTATGATAAGCAGGTTGGGACAGCCGAAGGAGAGAAAAATTCATTGGCGTACAACGAGAATACTTTCTTACTCAACTGCAAGTCAATGATGTATCTAATGCGAAAGCCCCCGAAGGTAATTATTCCATTTCACTAGTATGTTCTCGTTATTGAGTTGCTGTTGCACATGATTAACTTTATAATCATGTCTAGGACTTTGAACAACTCATCAAAGAGCATTTCAGACAACGCGGTTATTACATCCTTAAAGCCTGTGATGCATACATGAAAGGCTACTTAATTGGTTCTCTAACTAAAGACGCCTCCATTAGTGACGCAAACAATGCAGACTCCAATTCAGTTGGTTTCAAGTTGATGTTAGGCAAGATTGTACCGAAGCTGTTATCAGCACTTAATGAAATCGGAGCTGATTGTCAAGAATTCAAGCATCTCCAGCAGTCGTAATGTCGGCTTTCTAAAGATATTAAAAAAACTCGATATCCCCCATCAAAGCAAAACAAAGGTCAGTGCTGGAATTTTCAAATGTAAATATACAACTTCGGTGAAACATTCTTCTTTCTTGTTTGAAAAAAAAAAAGGGCTTATAAACATATTAGGAGCTGGATGCACTTCCTTGGAGCAAAAATCACAGGGTTCCTTTTCTCTGTCATTTTGAAATTCTTTTTTTTTTTTAACTAACTTAGAATATTCAAAACTTGTGCTGATTTTTCTTATTTTACTTCATTTTTTTTTGAGTGAATTTTGGTTTTTTTCACTGATTTTGTTTTAGAACCCTAGGAAATAGGATTGAGAAGAGCGTCAGGGTTTTGGATTGATTGTTGACTTCAAATGATAAATTGATTTAAATTGAAGAAAAAAGTATCCTATTGTCTCAAAGTCTCATTTTATGTTCATGGACTACTCTGTTATGAATATTACCTTAGTTAATGGTTTATTTTCAATTAGATTTCTTTTTACTCTTAAAATCCTTTTTCTAGGATGGATTGGATATGAGAATGTGTTGGATACGAGTATGAACAGAGATATGAATATGACACTCAAAATTGTGAAAAGAATAATAATTAAAATTTTATGGTTTAGTATTTGATTCAGTGAAAAGTTGGTAGGTTTCCAACACTTCCAGTTATATGTATACATTTTTTTTTATGTTTGATGTTTTATTTTTATTTTTTTCACTATTTTTTAAAATGGTATTTGTGTTAGGGCTGTTCAAACCGATCGAATTAGTATTAACCGAATTAACTGGACTTTTTAATCCTTTAATCGTTAACCGAATTGAAATTTTTTCAAGAAAAATTAATGGAATCAAAATATTTCAGTTAATTTGGTTAACCAAAATTTATATATATATATTTATTAAAACAAGTATAAAACATATCAAAATAAAATAAATTGATAATGTTCATTTGACTGAATTACCGAATTAAATTATATATAGTTTGTATTATTAACTGTTAAGTTTGGTTAATTTGATTAATTACTCAATTTTGAACTAAATTAATTAATAACCGAATTTTTAAAAAAATATTATTTGATTTTTGACCGAATTAGATCAGCTAATTGATCGATTAATCGAATTAGATTTGTTCGGTCGATTAACTCAGTTTTAATCGAAATTTGAACACTCTTACTAGGTGTTAGATTACAAAAAGGATCTAAGAGTAAACTATCTAAGAGTAAATTGATTTTTTTTAATTAAAAAATTTATCTATTTATTATTATTATTATAAACTAATATAGTTAATAACATAATCAAATAATGACATGTAAGATGTTAAGTGTACCTTGTATTAATGCTTAATATTATTTTTTAACCGTAACAATGAATAAAAATTTTTCTAAGAAAGTTAACTCACTCTTTCATGCAATATATAAGGTATTGGGGTTAATCTGTTTATTTTTTTTAGAAGAGATAAAATATTATTCAACTTTAGATACATAAGTTTTTACGATATTTGATTTTTTTTTGTATAAAATTTAATTTTAAATAAAGAGAACTGATTTTTTTTTTGTCTAAGTTAGGCTTTAAACTTGACAATTATTTCTACATTAGGATTTGAACAAGTGTTTCCATATTGGGGCTTGAACTTTTTTTTGTTCAAGTTAGTCCTTGAACTTGGTAATTGGTTCCACATTTGGATTTAAACTCTAAGGTCTTCAAGGATTAACTTAGACAAAAAAAATTTAAACCCTAATATGAGAACACTTGCCTAATTCATGGCCTAACTTAAACGAAAAAAAGTTCAAGTCCTAATATGAGAAAAGTTATCAAGTTCAGACCCAAAAAGTGATTTAACCCCTTATTAAAATATTGCAATTTTCCGTTTATCCAATAAAGCTCAAAATCTGGCCCTTAGTTTTTTTTTTATCACAGGCGAGCTAATAGTGGCTAGCTTCTAAAATTGGCATAATGACAACTTTAACCCTCAATATTTATACATTATGTCAATTTAGTTTTGATTCTGAAAAATCCAACCCGTTGTGTAATTATATTTTTTTTGCAGTTTTACTTTTATTTGTAACCGTTTCACTTAAAAAGTTCAAAAAAATTATCAAATAAACAAAGAAAAATTAGAAATACCCAAAAATCCAAGATAATAATTTTTGTATTTTCTCATTCTTTTAAAATTAACCCTCAATGTCACAAAATAAAAATAAAAATTGCAAAAGAAAAGAGTCAAAGTACAGAACGTGTAAATATTGAGGATTAACTTTTTTTTCTAGGATCAAGAATAATTTAACATAATTTATAATTGTTGAGGGTTAAAATTGTTATTTTGTCACTTTTAAAAGCCACCATTACTAGCTGACTGGTGATTATAAAAGACAAAATTGAATAGTTGAGTTTTAAAAAAATAAATTTACTAATAGTTGGAAGAGTATTAATTTAGTTTACCCTTAGAACTTTTCAGCTAACTAAATCCAACACCTCAACATTTTTAATTTTTAATTTATAAATATTAAATAAAATCAAATAGTACTAATTTATGTTAAAATTAGAATATATATACAGTTTTAATTAATTTATTGAAATTTAAAATTCATTAAAGTATGTAATTTTATTAATTTATTTAAATTTAATTAACTAAATATATAAAGTAATTAATATAAAAGTAATTAAAACATTTAGTAAGTTTACTAATATAAAAGTAATTAATTTGTTGAGAGAATCGACCACGAACTCTGAACATAAACCATACAACTAGTGTTAAGAATACAATTTCCACTAGTCTAGTTCTTAAACACATCTTAAAGAACTTTGTGCGTATTAAAAACTTTGTCTATTCCATTCTTCTAAAGGTAAAGACTAATGCAACAAACCTCATAATTTCACTATTGAGAACTTAACAAGCTTCTCTCTTAAGCACAGTACTCTACGATTCGTAAGTAAAAATATGGTGTGAGCACGGCTACATCATGTTATGATGTAAGTCGACGACATTGGGATTGACCCAAACACTAGGGGTCTAAGTGCAAAATGAAATATCTCACCGGAAAGTGGGTCATAGTTTTAATATAGTTATAGTTCCTTAAAGAATTCAAGTGCTTTGTATTAATGTTTCTACCTTTTGAACCATTTCAAGATTCTTCACATTGAGCTATTTTCCAATCATCCAAGCTCAAGAAATCGTATCAAAATCATATCATCCTCCATATAAATTACATTCAAAAGGATTATTATCTCAATTCTCTACAAATCTAATCAAATTTTTAAAATTTAATTTGCATTGGATTATCTAGAATTAAGGTTAATTTAATAGAATGTATAATTGTTAAGGACTAAAGATGTTATTATACCAAAATAGAATCAAATAGTAATATTAGGGATGAAATTGGAAGTTTATGTAATGAGTTTACCCATAAAATTATATATCAAAAGTTCTTTTTTTCTCTAAAATTTTGAAAATTCTCGACCCACCATTATCTCATCTCTCTTCACAGATCTGCCACCGGTGCCGCCAAACAAGCCTCTGACCACCGCTCTGTCCAGGCCTCGTCCTTTTGTTCCTCCAGTCAGCTCAATTCTCCTCCTTCTACAGTACATGACCCAAGCCCTCTCTTACCTTAAAGTCTCCAATAGACCAAGAAGTTAAATAAGGTAATTTTTTGAAGCCCTAAACTTAACTTGAAGATTGATTGCTACTTGAACCCCGAGTTACACTGTTGTGTGCGTCCACAATCCGCTGCTATTAGTGTGAAATTTGTTCACTCTGAGGTGTTTAGCGGTGGTGGACGGTGCCACCGCCACCGTGAAGTATCAGCCGCGCACCTTTACGCCGCAGCTATTTGGAATCCCAGGGTTAATTTTCTTTTAATTACAAATAAAATTACTTGAAGCATACGCTTAAGCTTTAATTGTTTTAAGTTTATTTTTCAGGTAAAGGCTAACCAAAAAAAATGGAAGAAGACCGCCGAGTTCACCCGGATTGCATCAACGCGTCGAATCCGTACCATGAATGTGTTGAATATTGCTTTAGAAAGATTGTTGAAGCCAAGGCAAAAAAGGATCAAGAAAAACCAGGTGTTTTAATGCTGTTCTTTTACTTCTACCATTAATGGTTTTGTTTGTGGTAAAAGTATTATGGAGGCTTTGTATTAGGAGTGAGATTGGGTAAATTAGAGCAAACTGTTTTTTTATGTTAAAAATTTCATCCGTTCCTACCGTTAAAAACTGGCATGGCTGATAAAATAACTAGAGTGCCACGTGCACTTTATGTTAATGTATAGAGATCAGTTCTTAACAATGAAATTTTTGACATATAAAGGATCAGTTTACTCTTTGATATAATGTTGGACTAATTTGCCTAGGGGCCTTCATGATACTTTTACCTTTTGTTTATGTACACTGTCTTCAATGTTTTAGTAACTTGGCTGCTCTTTTTCTTTTTCGTGGCAGAAACTGTGCAACGCGAGCATGATCAACCTGTTAGATGTGTTGCTTACCAAGAACAAGATGTACAAAGTGGAGCACCAGAACCAGAACAAAATTCCGATGATGACAATAATAACCAGCTAGCTGAGGAGAACATTGAAGGAGACATTACAAAACTTACTGGTAGACAGAAAAAATTATTCGAGTTGAGACTAAAGATGGTTAGTTTGCTTACCATTTCCGTTTTATCTTTTATGTTTAATTTCATTAGAAGTAAGAACAAATTATCGATGATGATTATGTGATTCTCAGAACGAGGCAAGAAAAGCTAATCAAACGGCTATGGTGGCTGAAAAGAAACGAATGGAAGCTCCACCGGAATCTAGAGGAATTTCTAAGCAAAAATGGCTCGAGGAAAGGAAGAAAAAGATTGGGAAACTTTTGGATGCAAATGGGTTGGATTTGCAAAAAGCGTATATGCTCGATACTCAAGAGGCAGCCGAGGCAAAATATAAGAAATGGGAAAAGGAGCCTGCTCCGTTCGGTTGGGACGGTATGTTTCGATCTGTTACATGTTTTGCTTTTTCGGACTTCCATTTCTTACCATCTATTTACGCATGCATATATCGAACTCCTAATGTAATAGCCGCCATAGGATGTCTAATATAGAAACACTCGTGGGTGCAGTTTGCTTGATGCTTTTGCATTTTCGCTCTTTCGGTAGAACAAGGACAAATAGCGAAAATCGAGAACACTTTAATACGTCAACGAGGCTAATTTTGTGTTTTTTTTATGGTGGGACTTGTAACAGTATTCAATCAGAAGACATTGTACAATGCATACAAAAAACGGACAAAGAACATCGACATCGACTTAGAAGAATATAACAAAATGAAAGAATCTGACCCAGAGTTCTTCCGTGAAGCTTCGAGCCTCCAATATGGGAAGGTATGGTTTTGCTTGATTTCTTTCTCACCATTATCTCACCAATGTGATTGTGAAGTATCCAATACAAGTTTCTTACGTTTTTGTGTAGGCACCTAAGGTTTCGGAAGATAAGATTGATAAGATGGTAAAGGAACTTAAGGACCGGGAAGAAAAACGCAAGTCATTTAGTAGGAGGAGGAAATTTCACGAAGAGAAGGATATCGATTCGATCAATGACCGTAACGAGCATTTCAATAAGAAGATTGAACGGGCCTTCGGAAAATACACATTGGAAATCAAAAATAATCTCGAACGAGGAACCGCATTGCCTGATTAAGGTATACTTTTACTCATTGCAAATGTTCTTTTGTTGTTGTTGCACGAGCACTGCATCGAGTGCTTATTTAAAGTTATGGCTATGCATTTTATTTTCTGAGATTCTCTACTTGGCTTTCTGGTTTTAATTTGATGATACTCAATTTGATGCTTGATTTTGTTTTGTACGTAAAATATTTACTTCTGTTCTTTTATGTAAAATTCAGAGTTGGTCAAATACCCTATTATTTTGATCTAGAATATTGCTAGCATATTGGAATATATATATTTTTATATAGATAGGGTTGGTCACATCAGATTAGGGATGACAATGGAGTGGGACGGAAAAAGATGTTAAATTCACCATTGTTACCTGATCTTCCGTTTCCAGGAATTTGAGGAATTTTCTATTGCATGATACTTGGTTATACATCGACAAGCAAGAAGAAGAAAGAAATTATCTAGCACTTCAAGTCGGTATACTGTTTGAAATTGCGTTCCTGTGTCAGAAGGAGGATAGCTATACTGATTCGGTATACTCTAAAAATATCTTTGGTACAATATTGACGATCTATATCACCACTTGTCTCGTTCTATTATGGATGTATAATATTAAAAATTATTACCATCTTTTTGAATGCTGGATGCATCCATCTTGTCTCAAGTCTCAACCGAATTCAATCCACTTCAATTTAATTTTTATCTTTTATTTTTAATATTTTCAATTTTTTTAAATGTAAATAAATATTTAAACATAAAACACATTTTTTTCCTATAATATATTATTATATTTTTATTCTCTTAATAGTTATATGTACAAAAACTAATAAAATGGTAATATCACATAGTATTTTATTCTTTTTTTAATAATTATATATACAAAGATAAAATGATAATTTTATATAGTGAAGCGGGATGAGGTGGAGTAAACAATTATTATAATCGTTCAACATTCAAAGGAAAAAAAATCCACCTATTTGTAGCGGATTAGTTTGCGGACAATTTGAGTTTTGACATCCTTGCACTAAATGTTTTTGTGCTATAGGTCAAATTTTAAATTTGTCTCATCATTTTAGAACGTGTGTATTTTACTTGCATCGCATAAAATTTTATATCTCTGTGACTTCTAGATTAATTTAAGTGGAATAAGCTTATAATAGTCCGAGTTGTTCCCATAATGAAATGTGACATTTTGCATTTGGATTTATTGTCTAAGTAGAAAGAAGTGCTGCATTTAGGTGCTTTAATATATTTACCCAACAAGGTAAATTTATTTTTAAAATTTTAAAAACATTTGATACAAATAAAATTCCTCTCACACTATCTTCATGTAAGCACTCTTAAATGGGATGGAATTTTTTGAAAATTTAGATATTTTTAAAATGCTAGCATTAGATTATTGGAATTTTATGAATAAAGAATAATTATAAAAAAATAATTATATTAAAAATAAATAATATAAAAAAAATCAACATGCATATGTTTTAAAACATTACTCATGAATTTTGAAATTCTTCAAATTTTTTACCCAAACAAACAAATCCACTTATAAAATATTCAAAACATAAATACAAATGAAATTTCCCCTCCAATTCCCCTATCCAAACACGTCCTCAGAATTGAGGTTGTATTGATCTCGATGTTTAAAGCAAGATTTTTAAAGTAGACTAATGATTAAATTGATTAATTGATCCAAAGAGTGATGAACTTGTTCAATTTAATTAAATAAATTATTAAAAATTTGATAACAATATAAAAAAATCAAAAAATTCGGCTCAACCCATCCGTACCAAATTTCAAGAATACACTCGGTCCTTCAAAATCATTCATTTGCTTTTAATACTTATTCTACTTTCAAATTGTTAAATATCGACTTTAAAAACAGTCTAATACAAATAATTATATACACCCAATTAAACTCCATTTTGGATTCAACTATAGTCCTATTTTCATATGTTTTTAATCAATTAATATTCATGAAGATTAAATAGGCACATCAGAAAGGGGAAACTGGAAATACTCTATATCATCAAACACCAACAAATCCTGCTTTTCCTATGCAAATAAAAGTTCAGACACGGAATGATATCGTCCTAATCTCGTACATTCAAATCGAAAAACGAAAATGTTTCTACCGAGCCCACAATTCAGCACAGTTTTGACACATTTCTCAAGTCTCTGGATAAAAAAGAACTTAACTCGGCTAGAAACCGGCTCACACATCGATTGTTAAAAGGAATGTAGATCTTCACTTGTCATCTTTGGGTTGTTCATCTTCGTCTTTCTTTTCTTGCGGCTGGTAGCAAGTGAAAATTACGATAACCGATCAGTTAACTGCTAGACTACCAATCTAAATCGTTGTATGCAAACAGGACATTGAGTGTTTAGGTTATGGTAAGTTCAATGAAACAAACCTCAGATTGGCTGGGTAAAGATGCTAGCAAATCTTTCACTTTTGGATCATTCGGATCAACTCCCGGAAGCTGTAAAAGCCATAACAGATCAGAATGTAGGCAACTGAAGAAGAAACCAATTATGGGTTTAGAAAAGCAAATTCGATTGGACTTACCGATGAAAGGATGGATGACATAAAAGACTGATCCCCCAACACCTTGCTGACATCTGATTGAGCTGACGAATCTTTTGAACCGTCCTGCATGGACATCTGAAGTGCTGCATGGAAGAAAGTTCGGGATTTAGCTTAGCAGTGGATGATATAGATGCATTGGAGTCTAGCATCTTAAGCCAGTAAAAAAATGCAATGCAACACTCAATTGTATATAGATTAAAATATCTACATATCAAAAAGGCATAAATAACTATTATCCTTAAATTATAGATAAACAATTGTGCTATGTGTACGAACTAAACCTAGTATCGTTTAAGTCTTAAGTGAGGTTCAATTGGTAGGATTTGGTCGCTACACTCACATGGACCATTTTTCACATTTAGTAAACCTAGTATCGTTTTTCAGCTTGATGTGCAGTATACACCCTACTACGTTAAAACAACCGATGAAATAAGACATACCCAAGGCGAATTCCTGGTCATCATTAGTTGCCTCAGACATTTGAGCATCACCTGCAGAAGAATCAGATCCAGGGATATTCATCGACAATGCAAGGGCCTGCTTTAGCAAAGCGTCATCCTCATCCTGCAATAACATCAGTTAGCCAAAACCTGATTTGAGACTTCAGTTGTATTATCCAATGTTAACAGATAGTAATGCCAACCATTGGGTCAGAAGCTTTTTCAGTAGCATTCATTGTTGCATTCTGAGAATCGGACTGTGGTTGTGCTTCCTCTCCTTTTTCTTGTCTAGTGGCTTCCTCAGCAGCTCTCTTGGCAGCAGCTTCTTGCCTTGCCCTCTCCTCTTCCATGGAAACCCTTAGAGCAAGAGCCAGCTCAGGATCTATGTTTGGATCCACGCCAAAATCAAAGTCAGAAACCCCACCCGCTGCAGCTGCAGCAGCAGCAGCAGCAAAGCCGCTTCCTCCTTCCCCATCCCCGGTGAACACAGGCGTGCTGACATAAAAATAAAAAAATATCATTCACACAATCACTATTCGGTAAGCAATATAAGCCAAGAGACATGAGGTGATAGCTTCTTATTCACGTGTGAGAATTTATATATCTGTATGTGTGTATATAAGGAAAACAAAGAATCAGAAGGAACTAAGCAAAAACCTGATAAGGACATCTGAAAGTGCATTTTGACCAGCAGGAACATGAACTATGTGACTAGTATCATTATTATTAACAGATGCGAGAAGAGCCTCCAATTTTTCAGGCTTTCCATCTTCGTCCTCACCAAAATCGACAATATCAAGAGCTACGCTATTCTTTTTCAGCTTCTTCCCAATCATTTCCAATGCCTTTTTTTCATGCTTAATAGGACTGAGCACAAAGCATACGGGGAAAAGAAAAGAAAAACGTTATTTTCGAATTGAAGTAAACGAGCAAATCAACGGCCAATATAACATACCTTCCAGCAAAAACTATAATCCTTTGCTGCTGATTTTTGTTTTGGCGATGCTTTAGAGCCAACTGAGCAATCTGAATTCCAGCTGCTAGGTTCATCTCACCCCCCATTTCAAGACCTGTATGCATTGAAACGTACATAGAGAATAAGAAGGGAACAATGATGACATAACTAATAGAGTGGCAGGAAGATGACCTTTAATTCAGAAATATGTAAACAAAATATCATAGATTACTCATTAATTACATGCTACTTTTGCATAAAAATGACAAGCTACACTAAATATAACTCCTGAAACCCAACAGCAATGACAAGTTCTCCATTTCTAAATAACAAAAAAGATGCTCGTCTTTCACAGAGGTTATCAAACATGGATTTCTCACAGAACTGCATGCTTTACATAGGTCATGGTACAGATTTGCTAAAGTTAAGTAAAGTAAAGTACTCGTATGATCCAAATAACAAGCCGTAAAACTATTAATGCTGTTTTTCCTTCAACATATACGTCAATTTTTCTTATTCGAAGGAAACAAAGTATCCTCCATGTCCGTTATAAATTCATAAAGACTAATCCTTTTGAGTTTGTCTCTAAGGTTCTAAGCTCGAACCCAAGTTCTCTCTCTAGGAGTGCAATGGTAAAGCAATACACGTACTCCTAGCTTAGATAAACTTAATCTCCAAACATGACTGAAAAAAATAAGTGAATTAACAGTACCGTGCATGCAAGACAAGATTTTTCCAAGATCACTAGTAGGAGTAGCCAATACACGTACTCCTTTGCCCGCCATAGTCAAAATCCCCACCGTATTCTCCGGATTAGACTGCCATTAATTCATCAAACGAAATCAAATTCCCAATCCTCATTAGAAAAACAAGGAAAACCTAGCGTAATTTTACATTCCATTAGAAGGCAATCATTTTACCTGGGTTTTAGCTCCACAGATAAGACTAACAGCATCAGCTTGGGCTTGAAATCGAGACGGAGAATAATCGCCGTTTCGCATCCATTCTGAGTTATCAATGCATATCATAGTAGCCTAATTGACCGATTTGAAAATTGAAAACCAAAAAAGAAAAATCAACAAAACCCTAATTTGAGTAACGAAAAAAGAAGAAGAAAATACTAAAAAAATTGATGATTTAGAAGAAGGAGATCAAAAGAGGAATCCAATTGAATAGCTTACCTCGAGAACCATGGCTGCAAAAGCGACGAAAGACAAAGAAGAGAAAGTAGGCTTGGAAGAGAAGAAAAGCAGTAGAATATATAATACACCGATGTCTTTGTTGATTTGCTTAACTGCCCCCTTTTAATTGCATATATATATATGATATTTACATTCCAATCCCTAAAGCTTTTCGCTTTTGTCGATTAGGTTCGGATAATCAAATATTACTTAAATAGGTTAACTTTAGCAAATAGTGCCTGTAATATATGTTAGTTTTGAATTTAGTCCCAAGATTCTAATTTAGTCACAACATTTGTTGGTTCTAGTTTCGTATTTCTAATCCTTATAATTTTTAAATTTTTAAATTTTAGTCTTAATTAAATAATAATTGTTATCTTTGTTAGATTATGGTATCTCTAAAATCTTTTGCAATGTGTAATGCTATGCCATGTTGTTATTTTTCACGTAATACTCGCAAAAATGTCATGTCATATAAATTAATGGATTTAACGACTACCATTTGAGTCAAGATTGGAATTTTAAATTTTATATATGGATTAAATCCACAATTTATGTATAGTACAAGACTAATAATAGAATTTCATCTAACGAATTGAGTTGCTATTGTTTTAGTCGGATTAAAATTTCAAAAATCGAAAAGTACCTCTAAAAAATTTGACCAAATTAGGATATAAAAACTACAATTGCACCTTTATTTGCTTATAATTAAGTTTGATTTTTTTTATTAAAATATCTATTTTGTTTTCTTTCGAAATCAATTTTAGGGCTTTGGTAAAAAAAAAAAATCTTCTCTTTTGAGAATAATCAAAAATGGAAAGTGTTCAATTGGAATATGAAAACGTGACTAAATTTGTCCTAATTACTCTTCGGGACAGAGTGGAAGAAGGGAGGAGATTTCGAACGAGGAAATGGACCCAATGACTTCGAAAGAATTGAACGAGGAGCCGTATGAGGTGAAAATCTCATGTACGGTACTGTAGAGTGGCAGTAAGGGTGACTTATCTGTCAACTTTTCCACTACCACCCCTAAAAAACCAAACTCTGTCTTACGTAAAGTTGCCAGAGTACGATTAAACTCTGGGTTTGAAATCACTGTTTATATACCTAGTATTGGCCATAATTCACAAGAACATTCTGTAGTCTTAGTAAGAGAAGGAAGGGTTAAGGATTTACTCGGTGTGAGATATCACATTGTTCGAGGAGCCCTAGATGCTGTCGGAGTAAAGGATCGTCAACAAGGGCGTTCTAGTGCGTTGTAGATTCTTATCCAAGACTTGTATCATTTGGTCGTAAATGAGTAGAGCATTTGACGAACATTTTTTTTTCATTTATATTTGTTTATCAAGCTAAACAAAGGAACATGAATAAAATTACAAATCTCGTTTATTAAATGAACCAGGTATAAACAAGGCATGTTTGATTCATTTATGTTCGTTTAAAGTGTGTTTAATAAATCATTTAAATCTCATTTAACGTTGTTTGTTATTAAATTATTATATAACAATTATTATTATTTACGTGTTTATTTGTTATTAAATGATCATGTTCGTTTAATGTTTCACGAAACAATTTAACTTAATTCAAACGAACAAGCATGAGCATAAATAATTTTTGAAATTATAAACAAACATCAACCAACACAAACAAACTTAAAAAATAAATAAATGAACACGAAGAGATACTGACTTGTTCAAGCCTGATTCATTTACAGCCCTGCTCAATTCAAGTCAAATTAAATCCATTAATCAAATAAACAGTTACATTATTAAAAAAAAAAGTAAAATAAGTTATCGAATCAACTCTGACCATATTCAAATATCAATAAACATTATAAAAAATTTGTATGTATATAATTAGTGGTGTTTATGGATCAGACAAAATCGAGTAGCAACATGTTTGTGACTCAACTCTTATGTCTTATACATCAACTCTCCAATGCCAATCTTAGTAATGAATCACAGTTACATTATATTCAACAACCAAACTAGTATTACTTATAAAGATAGTCTTAAGTAATGCATACCCTTCAGCTAACTTGAACTTCCCTCTCCCTCCGATCACTGCAAGCTCACATTTCGTCTCTGTCGTCGGATTCCTCGAAAACACGCTAATATAATATCCAAACAATAACAACAAAATAGTAGCAACATAATAGTAAAATAGAAAAAAAAATAGGGAGAAAATAACAAGAAAATAATATTAAAAAAATAGATTTTTTTCCTTTAGTAAATTTGGGCCGGGCAGGGCCCAGAGGTCAAAAATGTCTTACCCGAGGCTCGGCCTATTTTTTAAACGGGCCTTATTTTTTGTCCAATCTCATTTTTTAGGCCTATATTTTTGTCCAAACCCTCTTACATTTCAGGCGGACCTTCGGGCTAGGCTGAGGGGCCTGACCCATAAGCAGGTCTATTTGTTATGCATCTCATTTCATTGACTTCATATTCATATATACAAGTATGAATTAAACAGCTAAAAAAAAAAATCTTCCCTCTACCACCAACCACTGAGTGTGAATAATAAAAAATAAATATAAAAATAAATAATAAAATCTTGTAATTATTTATCAATAAATTATTTTTTAAGATAAAAACAATTTAAATATTATTTAGTATAATTTATTTTTAACATGAACCTAGTTCTAATAATTTTGATTATAATTTAACATAATTTTTAGAATAAATACAAAATTTAATTTATATAAAATTCCAATTTAATAATCTTATTGTATTTTTCTTAAAAAATAGTAAAAACAATAATTTTGAGACGAAAAAAAGAATTGATTTTCATTATTAAAATAAAGTCAACCATGGTTAATTTTAAATTCGTGCTATGTACAAATATACGATTATTCAATTATAATATCACTCGCAGCAATAAAAAAAATACTAATGAAATTTATATGAAAAAAAAAAGTAAATTGCATCGGTAATCATTAAATTATAAGTAAATTTTTGTTGTGGTCACTTAATTAAAAAAGTTAAAATTTGGTCACTGAACTGTTCACAAATTTTTATTTAAGTCACTAGGTTATTAAAATCGAAGATATTTGGCTTTCTCTTTATCGCATTGCCTGCATCAATTAAAAGCTTTCTTTTTCCTTTTCTTCTACATTTCAGTTTGTTTCATTAAATAGCTTTGAATGTCACGAATTTACGAATTAAAATTCAAATAGCTTTTGTCTCAGATATCTGGCATTGACTACCAAATCGACTTAAATCTAAAGTACGTTCTGATAACAGTATCGATCATCAGATCGTTGCTTGGAACTTGTTGGTGGAACTTTTTAAGAATAAAAATTTAGCATTCCAATGGTTTTAATAAAAACTTTTAAATAGTTAAGCGACTTAAATAAAAATTTTTTCTCTCTCAAATTTAATCCCTTTATTTTCAGATTTTGAAATTATTCTCGACTTATTCCACCCTTCATCATTTACCTCTTCTATGTGTCGGTGATATGTTACAAACATGGTGTTGCCCCATTTGCAGGCAGGGTTCATTGCGCATCTGGTTGGACCCAACATTGCTGCTGCTTCAGCCCAGAGTTCACATTATCTGGTACTTGTCCGAAAATTCAACTGGCTGCAAGGAACTGCTTTATTTTGGAAGACCCACCAGATGAGGAGGAGGAACCAACATGTTCTGAGAGGTACACGTTAACCTATGTCAAGCTTATATTTACTTAGCAATTTGTGAACGTTATCTGATGTCAGTCAGAGACACACAGTGTCGCCAATGATACGGGTAATCGGGGTGCTCAGAATGTGAAAAACTCGGAAGACGAAAGCCTCAAGGGGGATCAGAAAAGTTCATTGAGCAACCATGGTGACCAAAACACTGAAGTTTCTCTTCGTGAAGAGAATGCGACATCACCTTCACCCAATGACCTAACCACGGATAAAAAAGAGTCCAGCAATTTTGCCACTAATGAGGAAGATAAAAAAAAGCTAATTTGAATGAATCCAGTATTATTAACCAATCAAAGGATCATCAACCAAGTATAACAAGGGTATCAAATAACTTAACATCCCAGGTTGTACCAAGTTCACAAGAGGAGACAGGTGGGAAGGAAACAGCTAAAGAACCTTCTCAGCCTCCAAAAGCAGTGAAGGAAATAGATATGTCTGATTCTGTTCAACTGAAAAAGAATGAGCCTTGTGATGCAGCTGCATCAAAGCCAGCGGGAGAGCTATCTGAACCAGCAAATGCATCAGAAAATCTAGAGACAGCTTCCAGCTCTCCATCCAGATCAAAGAATGAGCGAAAAACTTCTAAACCAAGCCTTGGTGGGGAATCTACGAAGCCTGCAGAGGCATTAAATGATGTTCAAATTGTGTCTGTTTCTCAACCATCTGAAAGGAGTAAATCTCCACAGCCAGACACATCGAATAAAGTAAATGAAAATGGAGTAACGACAGGTTTCTCTCTCTTTCTTCTATAAATATGTTGTTAGAAAGTCGAAATTGCATTAACAGAATCTAACTCTACTGCAAAATGCATAGCAATATCTTGTTAGAAAGTGGAAATTGCATTAACAGAATCTAACTCTACTGCAAAATGCATAGCAATATCTTATGGGAATGTGTAGGGATAGATAGCGTCTGATTTAAAATATACAAAGAAGGCTAGAAGGAACAGTTGGTTCTATAAGGTTGAGTGTATGCTATCTTTATTGGTTTTACATAGAGAAGCTAGGAAAATTGAAGCTTGATACGTAATGGTGTTTTTACAAGGTTCTGTAGAAGTATGTATTCTAAGAACCACCTGCTGGCAAAATGTATAGATCAATTTTGGGTTGTATGGGTTATCTTCTTGTTCTTTGCAACCAAGATCGAAGAAGGTAAAAGAAAGAACCATGACTCTACAGAGAGAGAAGATAACAGTAGCATTGATAAATTAAAGCGCGCTACAGTTACAGCATTCTCAGCAGCAACAGTGAAGGCAAAACTTCTAGCAGACCAGGAAGAGGACCAAATCAATAACTTACCACATCATTAATAGAAAAGCAGGTATGTTAGTTGCTAAATATATGCAGTCTCTTTTTCCTATGCACATCCAACTGGAGCAATATCTAACCTTTTGGAAGCTTTAACTCAATCCAGTTACATAAGAAAGAAGCCAAATTATCTTTCTTCGATGAGATGGAGGGAGTTGTAATGAGGGTGAAGGAGCAATTGGCAAGGTCAAGGCAAAGGCTTTACCATGAGCGAATACAGATAATTGCTGCTAGACTGGGCTTACCAGCTTCCTCCTCTAGAGCAATGCCGCCACCAAATGCTGCAAATAGAATTGCAACAAACTTTGCAAACTCGGTTGCAAGGCCTCCAATGAGCATTAAAGTCCCAAGACCACCATTGTCGAGACCCATGGGTTCTATGACCCCTACCCCTTCCAACCCATATGTATCCACTATAGTTGCAGGGAGTTCAGTTCGACCCGGTAGCCAAGACGATCTTTCCTCCATTGGAACCAAGTAGTCTCTATTCATATTACTTGTGGATAGAATTTTTCAATCCATTCGTATGCAAAGGTCATCCATCATGATATGTATCTGGTTAGTACCCCCTTTATTTTATTGTTGCAGTTTCCGTTCTTAACGCTGCCAGTCATCTTGGGTGCATTTAAGATCTTGAGAATATACTCAAGCTGAACTCATAGCATATTCATATCTGATGTTTTCCGCTAATTCCAGCCACACCACTGATTTATCTCCGGATTACATAATTGACTAGCATCACATCATCATAGGAGGAAGGAGTAGATGGTTATTGTTCTCCCCTCAATCCTAATTTAGTCAAAAACAGTCTATAGCCTATGTCTAACTTGGAATTTTCTTCAATGCTTTTGGTTTTTTGTAAGTCTAGTTTGTAGTTGATATTTTGAGACCTCAAATGATGAATTTAGGTACTGCAAAGTTAAACATCCGTAACCTTACCAAATTCTTAGGTCATCTTTAAGGTCAGATATAACCAATGTATTCTATATTTATGGATGAACAGATGTGTTTTTGTTGTTACAAAATGGCGTAAATCTCTTGGTTTGAAGTTCCCTTTTCTCACCTGTAATGGCTTCCTTTAGTGTCATATATCCGACTACCCAAATTGCATTATATGCCTCTCGAGAACACCACACAGCACAGGCAGGAAAGTTAGATCAGCTGAAATCAGGCTGCAAAATAATTTCTAAAAATGGATTAATTTTTAAATATTATAACAACATTGATATGAATGGAGCTTAATCCGCGTAAACAAAACATCAAATAAATTTATTACAATCAAGTCCCTAAAATCTGACACGTTTCAAACCTAACGAAAGCAACAGGGGGCCAACATTATTGGTGGAATAAACAATCACTCCTAATCCATAGAAGAAGAAAAAAAACTAGCAAGATAATCATCTTAATAATGAATTACAGTCACATTATATTCAACAATGGCGTCGCCAGTCTTGAAATTTACGAAATAAGTCTTGAGTTGTGCATACCCTTTCGCCATCCTGAACTTCCCTTTCCCTCCGACCACCGCAAGCTCACGCTCCGATTCGGTAATTGGATTCCTCGACAAAACACTGATAGAGCTGCCGTTGAATTCACCTTTCGTAAACCCGATGTCCAAGTAGGCCATCAGAGTTAAAACGTCTTTGCCTGTCGACACCCAGAGGCCTTGAGCGTTCCCTATGACCTCTGATGTTATGTCGGGGCCAACGGTGAGTGGATCATCGAAAGCTATCACACCGCCGAAGCCCGTCGAGGTGGTGATGTTTGGACTGACTACGGGGACTGCACTAGGGTTGTTGCCGCTCATAGTGTCGTGTAAAAAGAAGTGGAGATAGGTTACTTTTCGTGGAGGTGGAAAGTATAGTCCGCCATGGGAGTAATAATGTTGGCAACGAGCAACTGCCATGGCGGTGCTGAGAATCAAAATCCAGGCTAATATCATATTTTTCTCCATTGGTAATGGTCAATGGGATTTCACTACTGTGATTATTGTATTATGGCAGCTAATCGATAGGTTCAATTTATCCTTTTTTTAATTAATTTTTTTTCATTAAACTTCAAAAAAAAGTTAAATATTTTATCTTATAAAAAAAAGTTAATTTGATGATTATGCAATTTAATTATAGAGAAGGCATTAATCTCTGCCCCAGCTCTCACTCAATTGAAGGCATCCTCTGTGTAATTAAACTTTGGCACGTAATGAGATTGTTATAGCAAAACGTAAGCAACCATCTATAGGCCCCCTTCCCTAGGGTTAATTAAAATTCAGTAATACTAATGTATTTGTGCTATGTACAAATATACAATTATAATCTTATTGGTGGCCAAAATAAACGATAATACTAATGTATTTTATATAAAATTTATATAAAGTAGATAAGTAAAATTTAGAATAAAATTCATAAATCTATTAATTTTGAAAATAACATAACTTCAGTTTATGAGAAATAAGAATAATTAGCAAATTATACTTCTAATTTAAACTAGTCCGTACAATGCTAAGGCCGGCAACTTTTGGTTACATTGCTTAAAAGCTTTCGTATCCTTAATCTGCATAAAACAATGGAGGATGAGAAGACTATCAGATCCTGCTTGATGGCTTAATCCAGTAACACGAGCCACGTTTAAAGTTTTTGCCACATTTTCCAGTCCATCGTGTAAGTTAAAGATTTTGAAACTGTACTTGATGTCAAAAATTCTACAACCGAAGTAAAAAGTCAAATGTCGTATGAAAGACTTGAGATCAGGCGGTAATGGATGTTGAGTCAAAATCTTCAACAAAAATCCGAAATCATAACCGCTGTGAAAAGTTACCCAAGTCAATTCACTGAAACCCAACCCGGAAATCAGAAACATCATGCCAAAATCTCTCGAACAAATGCCTTTGTCCTTATTCTTCGTAAAATTTATACCTTGTTGTCTAAGTAACTTAATAGACTCTTTATCATAATGATCTTTTCCAATATCAAAATCTTTAAAATTAAACTCCCATATATAACAAAAAGGAGTTCCGAAATCTGGCAAATTACCTTCAGAATCAGAGAGTGTTAAACCAAGTTGAATGATCTTCATAGCATCGACATTAACTTTCATGAACCTGTAATTGACTTCGGGATTTCCTAATTGAACGAATTTTTTGTCTGGCTTAAAAATTGTACCAGGAAATTCGGTATCCATAGAAACAAAAGAATAGTTGTGGAGCGCACTTCGAATTAACATAAACTCGTATTCCAAATTATCAGCAAATACTTCCCTAACAATCACTGGTTTGTTGACAAAAATCGACATTTTTTTTCTTTTTCTTTTTATTGACTTATGCTTTAAACTGAAACTATTAAACTCTATATATAATTTTCGTGATCCTAATTCAGTTCTAACTAAGATATATATATAAATATAAATATAAATTTCGTAATCCTAATTCAATTCTAACTAATATATATTTATAAAATATAATTTTCTTAATCCTAATTAAGTTCTAAGATAGTGTATTAATATAAGGAGGGTACTGTCTTATATATAATTTATTTTTTACTAAATTCGTTTTAGGAAAGGAAAAAGAAAATTAGGGGTGGACTCTAATCTTATTTGAATGCTTTAAAGAAATAAAAGTAATATGTTTTCATGGGTAAGGTTTAGTGTTTAGATTTTTAAGTTTATGTTTTATCTATAATAATAATAATAATAATAATAATAATAATAATATAAAAGGTGTCACAATTATATATTTTAAAAAATATAATTTAATACAAATTGTGTTAATTACACATTTAAAAATAATTATAATTTAATTCACAATTATTAATTAAAATAATTGTGTTAATTTTAAAACAAAGTTCTTATCTGAATAAAATTTGAAGCATTAAATATAGGAAAAAAAGTTGTAATAATTATAGTTATAAATTAAATCACAATTATTAGTTAAAAAGAAGTTGACGTAAACAAGAAGTTGCCTTAATTTTTTTGAAGTAGAATAGAGTTATTATTTAAATAGAATTTTAATAATCTTAATTATCTCTTAATTAATATTAGGGTTAATTAGTTATTGTTTTGAATAATATTATTTTAAATTAATTATATAAAGTAAAACTATATTATATATTGAATATTTTTAAAATGTTTTAATTATGATTTGAAAATTTTCTATTATAATATTTGAATTTATAAGTTAATATATTTTAGTTATATTTAATAATTCAAATAAAAATGTTATTTTACGTTAATTATGAAAATTAAGAATATAATATTTTAAAAATTGATTAAATATTAATAATGTAAAATCAAATATAAGGTTAAACTATGCCATCAGTCCAAGTACTCTACAAATTTGGAATTTAGTCCATATGCTTTTATTCTCGAAAATTGAGTCATTCTATTTTCAAATTTCAAAATTTAGGTCTAATTATTAAACATTGTTAAATTTATTGGTGTAACTTTTTTGAAATAAAATAAATACCCATTTGGTAACAATGTAACTAAAAAAAATGACATTGTTGTGGACCTGAATTTAACAAAGTAATTTTAACAGTATTAACAGTTAAACTAAATTTTGAAATTTGAAAAGTTGAGGGATTAAATTCTTAAAAATAAAAATATAGAGACTAAATTCTAAGTTGATAGCAAACCTTTTATTTCAGTTATGTATGGCTGGTTTGTTGAATTTGTTGAATTTTTTATATTTAGGATTAATTGGTAAATGTGTAAGTATTGAAGAGTTAAATTTATTATTAAATTAATGAAAAAAACTGATATCAACTTTCCGTCAATCTAAGAATAATTAATTTCGAATAGTTTAATAATTAAATCTAAAAAAAATAATAATCGAGTTGTCAAAATAAAACTATCTTATATTGAGAAATGATTGTATGGAATAGGAATATCCTTTTCCAATAATAGAAAAAAAATATATTAGGAATTAATTCCCAATAAATAAGAAATAATTGAGCGTGAGAACCAAATGAATTGAAAGGTTCATGTTTGGTTCGGGAAAGGATCATGAAATTTTTTAAATAAAAAAATAAATGGAAAAATAATCTATTTTCATTAAGTGATTTATTAGATAATAAAAAAGAGAGGATCTTAAATATTATTCGAAATTCAGAAGAACTATGCAATGGGCTATTGAACAACTAGAAAAAGCTTGAGCCTGCTTATGAAAAGTAGAAATGGAGGCGGATCAGTTTCGAGTAAATGGATACTCTGAGATAGAACGTGAATAATTAAATTTGATTAATTTAACTTATAAGATTTTGGAACAATTAGAAAATTACAAAAATAAAACCATTTATTTTGAACATCAAAGAGTGATTAATCAAGTCTGACAATGAATTTTCCAACAAGCTTTACAAAGAACACATAAGTAATTTCTTCCTGAATTTTAAAATTTTTATTTGGATTTGATTTTTTTAAGTAGGGCGAAAGGAAATTCAGAACACTTGGTGTTATTGATTCAATATTTTCCCATCTTATGTATTAGCCCAAAATAAAGCCCAAAAACCATTAGCATGTACATTTTTTAGCTTTACACTTGTTTATAGCCGTCGCAACCAAGTACATTCAGGGTTTGATACTAGTCTGCATTCAACAATGGCAGAAAAAGCAATACTAGGTTACCTAGCGACGTCCGAAGAAATCCCAGATTCAGGCCAATTCGCATCCCTACACGGTTTCCAACACAACGATGTGGTCAATGTCATCAAGAGCCTCCATGGTTTCCGCTACATCGATGCTCAAGACATTAAAAGAGAGAGTTGGGTCCTCACTGATGAAGGCAAAAAGTATGCTGCCGATGGCTCCCCTGAAGTTCAACTCTTCTTAGCCGTCCCTCAAGAAGGCTCTATTTCTAAAGACGAATTACAGGTCAGTGTTACTGGACGTTTTCTTTTTCTTTTTGGTTTGGATCCATCATTTGTAAGCTATTTTCTAACATGCAAACTGTTTTCATTGTTGCAGAAAAAGTTAGAGCCTTCGGTTTTCAAAATTGGTTGCTCACAAGCTGGGAAAAACAAATGGGTCGATATGGGAAAACAAGTTTCGAGAAAAGTAAAATAGTATTTCTGGTTTAGGTTTCATGAATTCTCATGTTTTTATGTGAATTTTCTGTTATTTACCCGTTCAGATTTGGGTTATTTATTTATTTATTAGGTTCAACATGTGGAAGATAAGGTCAAGGATTTGCTTATTAGAATACAAAAGGGAGAGGTATGTCACCACATTAATTTACATATGGAATCAATGTGAATGGGTTTAATTTTGTTTGTTCAATTAAGTGATTAAAATCGAATTTCTCTTACTCCAGGCACTCGGCAAAGATGACATTAATTCACTTAAAGCTAGGAAGCTTATTGTTGCACAGTGATCATCGAGTCCCTTGCCCCTAATTTTTTATCGCATTTTTCCTTCAGTGTATGTGTATTTTGTTCACATTGTTTATGCTCTACCTATTACATCTTGTTTTAGGACATGGAAAGGTTATTCAGTGAAAAAAGGGCCTAACTATGCCCCTACAAGAAAGAAAGTTGCTACTGATCTGACTCGAGAGAATCTACAGAGGTATTTTGTTAACCATCGTGCTTTGCTCCAGAGGGATTTTATTGGACCGATATTGATATCTGGTTACTTTCTTTTAGGGGTGACTGGAAGGAACTAGAGTTCAAAGAGTATAACTTCAATGCTAAAGGACCACCTGCTGAAGCTGGCCATCTTCATCCATTACTCAAGGCAAGTATAGGACACTATATTTATCAACTTCGTTTAGCTTATGGCAAATATGTAACTGTTAAATATATGTATTGTTTTTATGAACATCGTAATTATATAATCATTTGCAACTATGTAATCGTTAAAGGTTTATATTTCCTAGCTTCCATAAGAATGGATAGAACAAAACTTGTCATGGGAGACTATAATTTTTGCGAGGATATATAACCTGGGCCTCTCTTTTTGGTCTGAGAATGACATTATGATTATTCTTCAAGGTACCTATATTTAAATGTGTGAACATCATCTATTATGCACAATATGATGCAAATGATTCTCTTCAGAAGTTCTTTCACTCTGCCTTTTGCTTGATTGAGGCTGTAATTTTGATTGCTTAGGCATCCGCTTGTCTATATGGAATTAACATTTTTAAACCTTATTTTATATTCAGGTGAAACAACAATTAAAGAACATATTTCTTCAGCTGGGGTGAGTTTTGAGCTTTATTATGTAACACTTATATGTGCATTCAGATACTTGTTTTATATTTAATATTACATGGTGATGTCAGTGCTATGAGAACCATTGATGGACATCAACTTGTAGTGCACATAGAACACTCACTGGCTTGCCTTGATGTTTTTAATTTTCTATGACATTATTATGCTTGTTTCTTTAATATAAAGTTCACTTGACAGTTGTCATTTCTCTGCAAGTTTGAAATGATTATATTTGCAGCGATTAGTTTGTCAACTTTGACTTTGATATATGTTTCCATTTTGTGTTGACTGCAGTTTTGAGGAGATGCCAACAAACAATTTTGTTGAAAGCAGGTAGTTGACATGGCCGGCTCTTGCTTTTTCATTCTCGTGTTTCTCTGATAGTTGATTTTAAGTGGAGCTTCTTTGAGAATGCAACATATACTTGGAAGGAACCTTAAATCCTACATTCGTGGTCTCATTAATTCTTTCTTTCATGTTTGGCTGGAATAAATTTGTTTCTAAAGTTTGTTTCCTATATCTGTTTCCTCTTGTAGCTTCTGGAACTTTGATGCATTGTTCCAGCCACAACAACACCCTGCACGTGATTCACATGATACATTCTTTCTGGAAGGTATGTTTTGATTGACCGAATGTCTAATAACATGCCTTTACTACTATCTGTTTTGTTACTTGTTTGGAGCATTCATTCGCAGTTCCATCTACTACAAGGGAACTGCCTGAAGATTATGTTAAGTTGGTGAAGCGTGTTCATGAATCTGGTGGTTATGGCTCCAGGGGGTATGCCATTTTCCTTTTTTCCTGTTACTATTGCTTCCATATTTCACAACCATGAAATTGGTTAATTTGTTTATTCGTTTTTCCAAAAGATACATGTATGACTGGAAAAGAGAAGAAGCAAACAAAAACCTATTGCGTACTCACACAACTGCTGTCTCTACTCGAATGCTTTATGCTCTTGCAAAGGTTTGATTGTCTTCAATCTCCTCATTTATCTCTGTGGTTAGAAACCTCCTTCAACTCGCTGCTTTTTCTAAATTCAAAAGCCTTCTTTTCTTAAGTTTTTGTCATTATCTTTTGAACGAGCATCATACTACCATTGTAATTACCTGCACTGCACCGTGATGCTTATTGCACGAACAATCCATCAATGATCAGAATCTGTGTTGTATGCCAAATTTGACTATATATTTTATGCTGTCATTATAGTTAGTAGTAGTTGTTGATGTTGGTGGTATCATTATTAATCAATACCTATGAAAGTTAATACTCATTTGCTCTATGATTTCATCTTCAGCAACCTTTTACCCCCAAAAGATATTTCTCTATAGATCGTGTGTTCAGAAATGAATCTGTGGACCGAACTCATCTTGCAGAGTTCCATCAGATTGAAGGTATTTATAAGCTGCATGCATATCAACTAGTTGGTGATTATGTTACCTGGATCCAAGCTGGGACCAATATCTATTGTACTAATAGCCGATTAATGTTTTCATTTGGAATGCATATAATGATTCACTGACCATCTGAAAATTCTCTCTTTTGGTTTAGGCTTGGTATGTGACAAGGGGCTTACTCTTGGCGATTTGATTGGTGTCCTGAATGACTTCTTCTCACGACTAGGTAACAATCATCAATCATCATCCTTGATCGGTTTAGTCTTTTACAGTTCAATATATGGAAGCTTGTAGTGTTCCCGGATAAGGTTTGTCACATAACAGTTGGCTTATCTCTTTTTCAGGAATGTCCAAGTTGCGCTTCAAGCCTGCTTACAACCCATATACTGAACCTAGCATGGAGATATTCAGGTGATAACCCACACGCTTCTCTTAAATTTTATTACCTATTCGGTAAATGTTAGACTTGATGGAGCATTTTTGTTGTTATCAGTTACCATGAAGGCTTGAAGAAATGGGTGGAAATCGGAAATTCTGGCATGTTCAGACCTGAAATGTTGCTTCCGATGGGATTCCCTGAGGATGTTCGTGTTATTGCTTGGGGCCTGTCTCTCGAAAGGTAATATTAGTCTTCTCTGAAGAAGGTTCTGAATAGTTTTAACATTTTCCCGAACCAAAATTTGAACCGTCTTGATATATCTTTCTTGTTTGCATGACATATAGACCAACTATGATACTCTACGGAGTCGATAACATCCGGGATCTATTCGGACACAAGGTATGCTGGCATATTTTCTTCTTTCTACATTCTGGTTGTTTTCAGACGGAATATGCTTAGTAAGCACGGTTGTTATTGCAGGTGGATCTTAGCCTCATGAAACGAAACCCCATCTGTCGTCTCGGAATTGATTAGATTATTGTTATGTGGGATAATTCCCTTATCATTCCATTCTTCTCTTTTGGTAATTGAACCAAGGATACACCATCAATTCACATTGCACATGGTAGTTTTATAGCATCATATACAACGGAGCAATGGTTCTATTTAACATTTTTGGTTACTTTGCTTTCAGTTTTTCTGCTTTGGAAGTGACTGATCATAACTTTGCACATTTTGTATTTTATGTTTTTAAAAAACATGTCCATGATTTGGTCTAAATTTAGGCATTTACTGTACCATTTTGTTAAGATATATGTTAATTGAAGCTGTTTTGAGATAAAAGCATCCAATCCATTCCTACTTGCATTGGATCTTTAATTGTCTGTTTTCTTTTCCATGGCATGGTGTCTTAAAAATACTTCAAGATGATGATCTTTTAAACAACGTCGTGTTTGTTTTTTTCCCCCAAAAAATTTGATAACATAAATTATTAATTTTTGTAAAAAAATTTCAACATAATTATAATAATTGTATTTAAGTGTATTCCTACATTGGCTTCCAAACCTGGATTGTGTCATTGTTTAGGTTTTTTTTAACAGCCTAAACTGCAATTTCTTTTTAAAAACTCAAATTTATATATAGAAAGTTGTAAAATAATTATAAATACTACAAATTATATAAAAAAATTATAGGAAATTTATAAATAATTACAAATAATTAAAAATAATTCTTAAAACCTATAGAAAATTTTTAAAAATATAAAAAAGCGTTAATTCTTTTCAAAAAGATAAGAGTTTTTAAATGGGGAGGGATACATTTTCATAACTTAAATGATTTTACATCTTTTTGTAATTTTTTACGTGATTAATATTTTAGCAATCTATCCATTAAATTTATTAATATATTTATATTTTTCATGAAAATTTTTGAATCGATCCAGTATTCTTATCATATTAAAAAATTTTAATTTATACAAAATTCGACATGAATAATTTACATGAATGAACATGAAATATGATAATTAAATTGTTAAAATATTAATTGTAGAAAAAAATAAGGAGGAACCGATATAAGTGGTTTTAAATTATTTGTTTGAAATTAAAAAAAAAAATTGAGAATTTATTATTTGTTTGAACATGTACAATTACACCTCTAGGTTCATCCTAGCAGAACTAAAAAAAAAAAATCTAAAAATTCAGAATTTATTTTGAAATTATTTTTTCGAAAATATCAAAATATATAAATTATTTTTTTAAAATGTTTAGAAATAAAAAAAAAATTGGAGATACATATGGTCTTGTTAATTCTACATGTGCATCTTTTACTATTTTTTAAACAACTCTTTACATTTTTATAAATTTTATATGTTTTCTTTTATAAATTTATACAATTTTATATTTTTTAAAAAGAATTATATATATTTAGAAAAACAGGTGATAATAATGTAATGTTCTCTCAACGACCATGTAATTACCTCTTAATAATTTTAAAAAATAAATTATTTAACGAAATTAAAATTTTTTAAAATTTATTAACTCACGTGATAAACATCATGTATTAAACAAACCCAAAATTATACTGCCAATAATTTTAGATTTTCATTGTATATTATATATCTAAAATAAATATTGAACGCTTGAAGAAGCAAGTGGTTCCATGGTCTAGTGGTCAGGACATTGGACTCTGAATCCAGTAACCCGAGTTCAAATCTCGGTGGAACCTTAACTTTTTATTTTGTCTATCGAAGTTCGATTTCAGATACATTGAAATAACGTAATATAATTTTATTTGTTTTGACATGGTAACAACATTTTATTTTTATACAAACATTGGAATTGCATCAACGAACTCAACTTAAATAATTAATTAGTCACATTATCTTAGATAAATTATCATCATTTGTTATTGTTATAATTAAATGAACGTTAATTCAAACGCGTTTAAACACATGAAAAAATAGAAAAGTCTCATCCTAGTTCTATGCATATATATATATATATATATAATATTATATTTATAAGAGAATATTTGATATATCGTTGGTGCATAAATTCCAAGTTTCATAAGTAGATAATAACATGTCTCAACCCTATTTGTATCATTGCCTCACAAGTTGCGCATTCCCGCACGAGACTAGTGCCCTAGTGCCACCTTGCCACCTTGATGCAATTTTCCACGTTTTGATCATAAGGGCAATTTGGTCGTTTAAGAGTTTTACGACCTTAAGCAAGCTTCTGTAACCTAGTTTAGATCAATTAGACGATATAGATATCATATTTGTAGAGTTAAGACCTTTTGGTAATTTTGTGATTTTATAGTTATTTTTTTGTTCATTGCGTTTTCTCAACTTTGTGATTTTCTAAACTCTTTGTTCTAGTTAAAGGATAATCGAAATTTGATCTAATAAATTATTGAGACTTAATTTGTGCTTATTTCTTCTTTGTTCTTTAGTATCAATTCGTCTTCTGTTTGAATTACAATTGTTCAGGTTTATTAAATATATGATCAGTATTTGATAGCTTAAGATAACTGTCATGTCAATTAGAATAATTAAATTTATAATTTTTTAATTAATTCTAATAATTTTAACAATTAACATTCATCAAGTCAATCTTAAAACCTAAATTAAACAATAAAAAATTAACATATTTGCTTTCGGTACCAAAATATAGAACTTTTGTCAAATATAAGTACTAGATCGAACAAAAAAAATAACACAAATTTTACATTAAAAAAAAGTGTCAAACTTGAATACCAAATAATATATTAATATTTTTAATTACCCTAAATTCAACTATCAATATAATAAACTAAACTTGTTTAAATAACTTTTACAAAAATAATTATAAATAATTTTATACTTAATAAAATAAAAACATTATATTAATGCTTCTGTATTAAATTATGACAGTATTTTTTTTCTTTAAATATTTTTTTATTAGTTGAATTATCTATATGTTTTGGGAAATTCTTCGCTACAATATCAATTGAATAGATAATACGGTTAAAATGTATAATAAATATCTGTACTCTTTACAAATTTAGAATTTAATTCTTGTACTTTTATTTACAAGATTTTAGTACTACTTTCCGAATTTCAAATTTCAGTTTCAACTATTACCACTGATAAAATCATTTTGTTAAATTCAGGTTTATTACAAGTTTCTTTTAGTTACATAACTATCAAGTAAGTAAGTTTTTTTTTTTAATTTAAAATGTCACATCCATAAATTTACTAAAAATTTTTTTTATTGTATTAACAATACAAACTAAAATTTGAAATCTAAAAAATAAAAAGACTAAATACCAAATTATTGATTCTTTTTATCAACCCAAGGATGGATTGATTTTATTACTTGAATTTTAACTCAAAACATAATTATTTATATATGGTCTTATTAGAATTATTATTATTATTATCGGCGCAAAAACCAAATAGGTTTGGGCCGGGTTCTATTGAGCTTGCAGGAGTAGTTCGCAAACCGAGCTTGTTCTCCTGCGAAGTTACACATGTCAGGTCTAGAGCAAGATACATATTTATATGTATAAAACCTACTTAGTATATCATATTAATGAACAGTACCCCAAATCATATAAATATACAGACACCACCGTCTTAGAGAGACAGAGAAAAATACTCAACAATCTAATTATATACACTCTTATTTTTATGATTTTGTGTTTGCATACTTAATTTGTAAAACCTTACATTATCGAAGTTCAAATTAAGAAATGGTGGAGAAAATAAGAGGAAAAAGGAAATTAAACCCAAATTTTCTATTTGAATTTCAACATTTACCATACCAAAAATGAAAGAAAGAAATTATGGTATTGAAAAATAGATAATTTTCATTACAATTCATGAAGATAATAATAATAGAAGGAAGAAAAAAAAGGAAAAGAGGGAGAAATGGGGTCTCATAGCATTTAAAAGTTAGGTCACCAGTCTTGGACTTCATTGCAACTTAGAAAGATAAACTCCTAAGCCTGTAAAAAACAAGCAAGAAAATTTAATAGAATATATATCAGCTCAAAAAATAATATATAAAACAAGCATAATATTCTATTAAAAAAAAGTAAATTAATGGTTGAGATGACTCGATCTTCGTCGGTTCATTTTTTACCAGTTTTATAATATTCGTACTTGAGAATTAAATTAAATAATATGTGAATGTTGAGGACTAAATTTATTATTATACTAATTTTAAAAGTTGTCATGTTATTTTTCCGTTAACGTTTAACAACTAATGATTAAAAAAAGAAAAAAAAAATAGTTGGGTGATTATTTTACAATTTTTCATAATTAAATATATATATATATATCCAAATAAAACATAAATAATTAAAAAATAACTATTGCAGGTAGACTTGTTCATGGGCCGAGTTTTACCAAAATTTTAAACCCATTTGCTATGTCCGGGCCCAGCCCGCCCAAATTAATTTTTTTATATTATTTATATATATAGAAATTTAAAATATAATACATTAAAAATATTAAAATAAGTGTTTCCCACCAAATTTAAAATATATATTTATATTTAAATAATACTAAAAGAGGTGTAACTTAACAAGCAAATGCTTTTAAAATAGTAACAAAATTAATAATAAAACAAGAGTTATACATTATTCAAACAATAGTACTAAAATAGTGAAGTGATGGTAAAACAGTGGAAAAAAAATAGCAGCAAAAGAAAAGCAAGAAAATAACATATTTCTAAAAAAATATTTTTACTAATTCGAGTCGAGTTAAGCCGGATAAAAAATCTTACTCAAGCCTCGATTAAATTTTTAAACAAATCTTACTTTTTTATCCAAACATATTTTTCGTACGTATAACTTTTACCAAAATCTCTCAATTTTCCGACCAACCAACCGATGATGGGCAGCTCTAATTGTAGGGTAAGGAAGTGGCTTTTCACAAACTGAAATATCAAATGGGGCACATGATATTTTGAAGCACTTAATCACTTGTCAATTGTCATGTCTTTTTTGACTTTTTGTAAGACCTTAATTTTGGCGTTTTGCGTTAATCATCAATTGATTTATGTTTGGTTATAACTTACTCCAAGTCCTTCTACTTCTCTTGCACTTACAATTTAGTCTTAGTTTTTTCATTTTCAATTATAAACATTACTAAAATTATCCTATTAAATTAGTAGTTATATAGCTACCAAGTGAATATTTTTTTTTATTTTAAAATGTCATACCAACAAATTTTAAAAAAATAATTTCGATTGGACGTTAATTTTTAAATTTAAAAAATAAAGAGACTAATTTTCAAATATATAAAAGATACAGGGACTTAGAGTAGATTTTATCCTTTATATTTTCATAACTTTAGAGCCATAAAAATTGAACAGATAATCCAGTTGAAAACCATGCAAACTGGTGGTAAATTTACCATCCCCATTACCTTTTCTTTTTCCTTCTCGATCACCGGCCGCCATTGCCGCCGCCGCCACTCGACTTATATTTGGGAATCGGAATCCGACCGGACTCGATATGTTCGAGATCTTGGATGAGGATTTCGTAATGTCTCTTAACTTCTTCAGCAGTTTTACTACCACCAACAGCCTTAGCAACATTTTGCCAACGATCTGGTGTATCTTTATCGAACTGTGCCAATGCTTTTTCGAACAGTTTGTTCTGTTTTGGGGTCCATGTTGAACCTGAATCTTTGGAACGTAAAGAGCTTGAAGCCATTACCAGATTCAAATGTAAGAAGAAAAAACAAAACAAGATGAAGCAAAGATGTGTTTTTGTTTGGGATGCTTGAGAGACAGCCATGGTTGCTGTATTTATAAGCAGTGGGGTTTGAGCTTGAGCCACTTGGGGGGAATCTATATGACTCGTCTTCATTAAAAACCACATCTGTACGAGAGGAGCTGTTTCTTTGAGACAAGCAAATTAAGTTAATTAACCTACAAAAAAAGGACAGCCAAAAACTGGGTTTTTGGATGTTTAATCCTGTAATAATAAGTTGGGACTTGGAAGATTGAGATAAATCTTTAAAGAAAATATATGAAATTGGTTAAAATTTGGATAATAGAAGACAAGCAAAACCTGATAAAACTAGATTCTTATTGGATGAAGTTATCACCCAATGGAATAGCATGCAAGTTTAACCTGTCTGTAAGGCACTCGGTGATTTTTTATTAATTTATTATAAAATTTTGAGGGGTTAAAATTAAAAAAAAATGTATTAAAACCGGGCGAGCTAGGTAACTAATCATTCATATTCTGTGGGCTCGTTAGGGGATAGATGCTGACCTCATGTTTTAAAGTTATTTTATATCCAAAAGACGAGGTGAATTTTCTAACTTTTAAAATGGCCAAAAGTACAACCTTTCCATTTAAAACAATCTAAAAAATGGATTAAATTGAACTATTTATATTTGAAAAGCACTAAAATAATTATTAAACTATTCAAAAGGACAAGACTATTGCTCATTTTTTTGGCTACGTCCTTGATCTATAGTCAAGTCAGATTGAATTTCAAAGAAAGTGAAACTCTTTTATTATTGTTTTTTTTTTAATTGATTGTTTTTCTATGTTAATTTTGGGTTTTTATCATTAGTGCAGGTCATCTTATGTTGAAAAATATAGACATAACATATATAACAATAGTAATTACATGTTATTATTTATTATAATATAAGATTAGTTCAAATTAAAAGTGATCTAATTTGGTTAAAATTTATTGAGCTTTAGTTATTAGATAAAGTATGAGCTAAATATGTGCTTATACATTAGTAACTAATTTCTAATTGATGATGGGCTGATTAAAAATTAGGGTTATTACGCAAAAGTTATATATCAGGGTTATGATTCCCAAATGACACATACGTAACGTTTTTAATATCCAATCTTTAGAAAAGAGAGAGCTACATTCTCTGAATTACTTGTATACTAATTTGGAAGCTCAAAACCACGATCAAAGATTCCAAGAAATTAATGGGTTCAGATACACTCTCGCATTTAATTTTGCTATTGATGATTTGATATGATAGATCTTGGTTAATAAAATTTTATATCAGATCTTGTTTTACGATTCTAACATCTTAAACATGTTACTTGAGTTCAAGGGTTAAATACGAATATATTTTTAATTTTTTTCTTTTTCATTTTTTGTATATTTAAAGAGAACTATATCTTTATATTTAATAAAAATACTGTAAAATTCTTCTTGTCATAAAAAAAATAAAAAAATAATTTTTATACGTTAGATTAAAGAGTGGAATAATTTTATTAAAAATTTATTTTTTATATAATTAAAAACCGATGTTTATAATTATTATAAGGTAAATATGATATTACATCACGTTAATTTTTAAGAAAAGATGAATTTTTTACCGGAAATGATCAGTTTACCTTTATATTAATTTACCCTTTGATGAATGACAGCAGTGAAGTGAAATTAAAAAGAAAATCCTATCTGGACACTGAACATACAGACAAGAAAAGTGACAGAGCATTTTGATTTGTTTCAGATCATTGGTATTTGAGCTTCTCTCAAACAGTGTTCCAAAAAGCTACCTGAAACCCTACTCTACTCATTTTTTTTCATCAATTTATCATTTCTATTATTTTTTCTTATTTTATTTTCATTGGATCAGTCAACCGGAGCTGCTAGTTTTCTAGTTGGATAAGAGGATGAATTCTGTGTCAGTTGATTGGTTAGTAAGGTGGCAAACTTTTTTTTTCCTTCTAAATTGTAAATATTAAAATTCCAACTTTAAATTTATTTAATATGTTATAATAAATATGGATAATGACGGTAGAACGATAGTAAAGTAATAAGAAAATATTGATTTTACGTGAAATTTTTTTTTTGGAAAAAATTCTAAACAGAGAAGGAGAAATTCACTTATGTTGAAAAACAAATGATACAATGGAGTTTTGGCTCTATCTATTTAAGGGTTGAAAAATCCTATTCTAATCAAAATCAAATAGAAGAAGAATAATTTTATACAGATTCAACTTGTGCTGAATAGTTGACCCTCGGCCCTTCGCCCTCATAGATCCCTTTATTTTGGCACTATATTTATTTATTTAATAAATGACGAGATTCGGGTAACACAAACTCTAACATGATATTCATTTTTAGAAAAGAAAAAGAAACAATGCATAAATTAACTGAGGTTTTCAGTACATTGCCTTTTGTAGTATAAATTTCGTAACAGAAAAGTTGATTTTGGATAAAAGTATTTTGAAGGTTATTGTATTAGGTCTTAGATTACATTTTATCCTATTTATTCAGAGAAAATTAGTCTTTATATGTTAGATTAATAAGTAAATTGATTATTTCTAATAAAAAAATTATCTATTTTTTGCTGATGGAATAACCAGACACGTATACCTCATGCTGACGTATAGAGACCAGTTTTTAACATTACAAAATGGATAAAATTTTTAATAGAAAGATCGATTTTATCTTTGGTCTAACAAATATAGATTAATTTATTCATTTTTAGTAGAAAAAACAAACTCCAATCCGACTCTTACTATAAGAACCTCCATTATACTTTTACCGTTGATTCTCTTGTTGATATTTTTTTTCTAAATATAATAAATTAAAATATTATTTACTAATATCACATCATTAAAATTATTTATCAAAATATAAATTTTTATTATTAATAATTCGAGTTTCCATGAAAGAATAAAATAAAAAAAGGTAAAAGGAACACACTTACCCTTATGATTTTAGGAATATCTATCCATCTTTCAAGTTGGAAGAAAATATCATAAAACCCTTGAAATCTATTTATTAAATAAATTTAAAAATAAAAAAATAATTATATTCTTGTTATTATTTATTTATGCATTTTTATTTAATTTATATTTTAATTATAAAATAGGATTAAATAAATTTATTTCTTTTTCAAAAATAAAATTATGATTTTGGTGTTAAGTTGATCATTGATGTGGATATTATGCTGAAAAAAGACATTGGAAATGTTGTTCATTTTGGACCATAAAATGATTATTGGGTCATTGTCTTGAGAACCAAAGGACAAAGATATACTGGTCCGAACCAGTAAATTACTGGTTATATGATAGTGATTTTTCAGAAATAAAAAATATCAATTATTAATTTCCAGCCCAATCTGATCTTTCCTACTGTTTCTATGATTTGACTTTTGAGTTTATAATGATTTTAAGGGATAATATATACAAATTTGGTAATTAAGTTTATTTTGGCACGTAAAATTAGTAATTAAATTTATTTTAATTTTTAAATTTGGATTAAGTTAAGATTTAACGACATGATCAATGTTTTTGAAATGTGATTGGATTAATTGGTCAGATCGATTAGATTAAAAATTGGTTAGTATATTAGTTCAGATAAAATGGTTAAACAGATTGAATCATAAATTACTTAAAATCGATGAAAATAGAAAGTTAGTAGTTGAATAGTTTGAACTAGTTTAATAATTTTTTATTTATTAAAATTTTTATGAATTTTTAATTAATTACTTAATTATTGTGGGTCTAGCAAATGAGCCGATTAAACCTGCTGAATTGAAATTAGTGGTTTGATCGGTTCGATTTATTAGAACAATTGTAACACAACATCACTTGGAAAATTACATAAATTTTTTTTAATTTTCAAGTGATGATATAGTATAATCTCAACGTACCACACCATCAAATTTTTATATTTTTTAAGTTTAGGGACCTAAACTTGAATCTAGTTGTTAAGTTCAAGTACCATAATGAATAAAAAAAATTCAAGTATTAAAATAGAAACAATTAAGCAAGTTAATTGTTTCGAATTTTGTAAATAAAAAAAAACAAAGTTAAGAGATATTGCATTTATAAAAATTTGATGTGGCTCGATTTTAGATATAGTTAAAACCCAATAAAAATGTATGAGAGAAGTGAAAAGGAAATCTTAGAGAACCATATACTCATACCCAATGTATGGATACTTCCAAAAATTAAAAACAAACATTAGAGCAACACTTTTTTTCTTACAATTTATGGTCCTGCCCTAACAAGATGGAAGGAACCATGATAAAAGTTTCTCAAAATTATGACCAGTTTTTATAATTAAAAAGTTAAAACAATTACATATTCTTACTTTTATGTTTTAAAAGGTTTATATTGATTTTTTACATAATATTTTATGTTAAAATTTGCTGACTATCATATATACATAGGAACTTGATAATAATTTGTGTTGAGACAATTACAAGTAGTGGTTACTGTGTTTGACATTGCGACGAACAAAATAATGTCATATTTGAAGTTCAAATATTTCGTAACAAAAGCTTTGGGTTGTGAATCTTGCTATTATAGTTCATATATGAAGAACAATACATTTAAAGCAACATATCTTGAAAATTAGATTGGATTAGATAAAGCAATTGGATACCTTGAAATAATGAGACCGAATTGTGATTGCATTAAAGAATGATCTCTAAATATCTTCTGAATATCTTAGACTTTATTAATATATTGTGTATTTTATTTTAGTTGCGGTTTGAAAGGGGAATTGATTGTAATTAATCTAATATGCAAGTCTCGAAACTTTATATATTTGAGGAGACTTGTATAGATCTAGTATGTTAGCAAATCTTTTAAACCTTAGATATATAGAGAATTATCGCTGACTTATTCATTGATGAACCTATTTTTGTGAGCATTAATAGAGTAAACAAGTGTGTTACTTGGTTTACAACTGAAGTTTCTAAGAAAAACTTTTAGGTGAGAGATTTAAATACGTACAAAAATGAGGTTGCTACATCAGAATGCGTTAGGACTTTAAATTATTTGTTACATAAGATTAAAAAATAGTGAAATTAAAAAATAGTAAATTATCTCAATAAAATAAATTTCGTAGGCGTAGAGAAACCGAACTACAAACTGTGTTTTTCTGTGTTCTTATTGCAATGCCACTTCCAACGAGCACTACCTGCTTTTAAGCCTAAAATATTATCCTTAAACTAGAGTGAGAGCATATTTTAAGCCTAAAAGTTCATAGGCTTTTGTGAGTGTGAGTGTGTGTGTGTGTGTGTGAATAACAGGCGTCTACATAGAAGAATGAATTATGGTGGCTTTGGTTTGAGTGTACCAAGCTCTTTTTTTTATCTTTTTCAAGTCCCCACTTGGCCCAAAAAACGGTGACGGTTCAAACAGCTCAAAAGCTCCAATCACTGGCACCTGGTCCATGCAATCAACTAGAATGCACAATCACGACAAGAAATAAAAGAATACCCAAACATGAACACGAATCTATTTCGATCAAGAGGGAGATTTTTCTTTCAAACAGAAGAAAAAGTGCTTTGGGTTTGAGAGGATAAGCAAATAAAAACGTACGAGTATTGGGTACCAACCAATGGGAATCGTGGAGAAGTGAATGAACTTTTTTTTTCTTATTACACAACTTGACAACTTGACTTGATTTGATGTTTTTTTAATCATTTGGAACAATCAAAGTCCCCTCAAACTATATCCACATATATATATATACATACATATTATGTACATAATCCCGAATGTTTGAATCTTTCAAAAATGGCTTAAACAAGAGTTTAGGGGTTTGGTTCTCTAATTACTATTCACAAGTATGATATTTATGAACGAGTTTTACAAATTTGAATGTTGATAATTAGTGTACAAAAAATTAATGAATAAAAAAATGATGGACTAAGTAAGTGGGTTGGTGTAAGCCACCACAAGGGTGAGTGAAGCTCAACATTAATGGAGCTCAAGAATCGAATGACTAGCTGCAGTTATGTGGTAAGAATGGGAAGTGACTAATTGACTAGTCATTCGATTCTTGAGCTAAGGAGCATTGGTATGTGTGTAATTTTTTTTTTTTTTTTACAATGCTTTCTTTTACTTATAATTCCATCTCAATTCTTAAATCGAAAGAAAAATACTTAAACTTACATTCTCCTCAAAAGTACCTACTGAACTAGAGCTCATCAAGAAAATTGTTGGGTCATCTATAATAGACTTAAAATCACTTCGGAGATGGGATTCAGAAAATTATCAGTCAACAATGATAATAGTGTAGTAGTGAAGTTGGTTAAGGATCATGATGCAAAAAACGAAGGGCTTACCGTAGTAAAACTCATCAAGGACCTATGCAAGCAACAATTAGGCTACTTTCTTTTGAGAATTATTTTGTTCATCGCTAATTGAATAAAAATGCTTTACAAACGAATTTAGGATGATGTCAAGTTTCATTTTTTTATTATTTCATTATTCTCTAAAAACAAATAACATCGTCATAGGCCAACTACTCCACAAACAACGTACAATATAATAATCCTCTATCCTGTTACAAAGTTTTGCATTGTTGATGTCAGCAATTAATTACACACAAACTAGCATGTTAGCATAAAAACGATTGAGTTGACAATTGTTAATAGCTACATCATTTCAATAACGATCAAAAACATTTTTATGTTGGTTAAATTTTAAATTTTCAACATTTATCTTACCCAATCCATAAAAATTGAAATGACTAACCATAACCACCACATACATTGAGCTCATTTGGAATCAAATCATGTAAACATTCTCAAAAATTAGGAAAGAACCATTCACCTAGATTAGGGTTTCAGCTAATCAAGATTGAAACAATCAATTCCAAGTTAGTGAGCCATCTCCAGCTTCTTCAAAGCAAGTTATATGACAAGAAAAAAAAAGGGTAAGAAATTAGTGAAAAATTCCAAATTTCCAATAGATTAAGTAAAAAAGAAAATAAATGTAATTAGAGATTCTATGAATAACGAGCGATTCTACTATACGCTCAGGAAAAAAAATTACATACTAAAATTTCTAATACTATATTAGAGGGGTTCATAGGCTAGGTTAGGCCGGGCTCTGGTCGGGTCTAAGCATGATATTAACATTCTTTATACTTACACAAGCTCGGTTTTATCCAAACTCATCCATATTTACAAAAGACTAACCCAAGCTCATTTTAGGAACATCCATATCATATTATTTTTTTAATTTTTTAAACAATATTTATATTATATTATTTTAATGTTTAATAAATTTATACAATTTTTATTTATTGAAAATTTTTACTCATTTTAACATTATTTTAATATTTACATTAGACTAGTATTATATATTTAGTATGAGCTTATTTTTTAATATATTCTAAATTACATATATAAAAGAATATATAATATAAAATATTATAAATTTAAAATAATTCAGGCTGGGCTTGAGTTTGAACATTCAAGGTCCAAGCCCGGCTTATATTTTAAACATACCTAATTTGCTGCCTAAACTCATTTTTCAGACTTAATATTTTTGCTTAAACGCTCTCAAATTTCGGACGAACTTTCAGATATAAATAAATAACCTTAACCATAACCATAAACAGGTCTACAGTATATCAATACCAAAGTTTCTAATGCTTTAATTAGATTGGTAATTGGTAGAAATTTTAGTATGTGCTTTCTCTTTTTTTTTTTTTTTGGGGAGTGCACCGTAAAATTTGGCGAATAACAAAAACAGTACCTTTCCCGGGTACGATTATTACAGGAGCAGATTTGCAATTGCGCACGCAATAATCACTAACACTTCCTTGAAAAACACTGCAAAAAAGTAGGAAAAATCTTGAGTTCAGCATGTGTTTGATTCGGATATGTTTGATTTTCTTTTAAAGAAATTTGTGTATATGAATGTCTTATTTTCATATTTGTGTCCAAGGGTGAAACTAGAAACTGTATGATGAAAGATCGAGATCAAATTTAAAAAAAATCGAAGGGCCAAAACAAAAACAATTGTAATCAAATAGCTTAAATTCAACTTTTTACTTTTGAAAGAAGTAAAATAAAATATATATTTTTTCATTTAATAAAGAATCAAGAGGACATTAAATTGAATTATTAATACTTAAAAGGAACTAAGGTTGCAATTATACCATCAACCAAGGAGGCTAGGAAAAAAAATGAAGAGTGGACCTAGGCTTGTTCATGGGTCGGGCTACCCGCTTAGGCTCGAAGGTCCTCCTGAAATTTAGGAGGGTTTGAGCAAAAATATTAGGCCCAAAAAATGGGCTTGGGAAAAAAATTCCCGTTTAAAATATGGGTCGGGCTTGAGCTTGAACATTCAAGACCTGAGCCGGCTTGACCCGTTTTAAGTTTATAATACTTTATATTATGTTATTTTTATATATTATGTAATTTAGAACACATTAAAAAAATAAATCTATATTAAATATATAATACTATTCTAATGTAAATATTAAAATAGTGTTAAGATGACTATAGAAAAAATTTCAATAAATAAAAAAATGTATAAAATTATTAATATTAAAATAATATAATATAAATATTTTTTAAAAAATACTGAGTATGCCTAAAATGAGCTTGTATTAGTCTTTTACAAATATGAGCAAGTTTGGACAAAATTTTAGACCCAAATTTTGAGCCGGGTTTAGGTAAGCATAAAATATATTAATATCATACTTGGGTTCGACTCGACCCATGAGCACCTCTAAGCCGACCTAACAGGTAAGAGAGAAGAGCAAAGAAAAGAGACCCATGTCAAGTATTGACTTTTAAATATGTAACTTTTAATTAAGTGTTAATGTTACTCAAATTCGAGTATAAAAAATGAATACACGTATGTATATATATAAAACGAGTATATTCATTTTTATTTTTATTTATTTATTTGGAGGATTCTTTAATCATCATTTCTCATACCCATCAAACATGAATACTTGAAGGTATAAGGGAAAAAGCAAACCTTTGTATTAAGCTTCTACCACGAGTTCCCATAACAACAGCTGCAGGCTTCACCCTTTCTGCTTCCTTGCAAATCACTTTGCCTGCATCCCCCGACACGATTCGAGCCATCGTTCTTACCTGCGATTTCAATCCATAATTATTAACGTGTGTATGAGAAAGTGTAAATACGTAATTACTTTGAATATATTAACTATTCCTTATTTTTCAATAGTATGGAAGGGACAAAAGAAATATATTATTCTTCTTCAGCAATTTTTGATCTCTAGTGGACCTTTTAATAGGATTTGAATCTAGATGAAATTCTGACTATCTATCAGAGAAAAAAGAAAGAATAGATCTTGTAAGATTACCAAGAAATTCTTCGATTTCTTTTAGAAGCAAATGATTATTCATCCGCTTCTCACAGTTCTATGAATAGCCGAGGCATTGAAGAATATCTAGAAAGGCACTTAGGAAATCGGTCTGATTCTTTTTCTGTTTGAAGAAAGGAAGGATCCTAAAGAATTGATGTTTCTTTTAGTTCAAGAATGAAACTAACCAACCTATATATTTTGCATTATGAACCGATTTGTGTTCATAAAAATTGTTGCCATTTTCTTTCTTAATGAAACAAGGAACTAATTTGCCTATCACAAGTCAATCTATTGAAACAATAGACAAGAGATGAATGCATCAAAGATTAGTGTATGTTTAAATATTCCTACACAAGGCACACAATCTCCATTGATTTGGCAATATTAGAAAAGGGTTTAAGCAGGGAAGTGAAAATGGTGAGGGTTCATCTTTAGGTACAGCAAGGTGCTTTTTTGATTCTCTATCTCCAAGAGAAAATTTTAGAATAGAAGGTGTGTTTGACATTGATGTCAAGAAGATTGGTGGGAATCAATTTTTAATTTCTTTTGAAGACGAAGAGATGCGAGATTAATGTCGTGGTTGAGGACTTGGTTCTCTGAGATTGAGCCTTGGACCAAGCAGTCATGTAAGAGGTGTAGAGAAACCTGGGTAGCAGTGTTTGGGTTGCCTTTACATGTATGGTCTCATGCAATGTCTAAAAAAATTGCCAGACTATGGGGTGATTTTGTTTCAATTGGTGGAGATACTCTAAAAATGCAAGATTTTAGCTAATGACAAGTCAATTACAAGAAATTAATGAATTCATTACTGTTCAGTATGGTGATGAGAGATTTTTTGAATCAAAATTCTGTAAAAAAGAGCACCAGAGGGAAGAAGGCGAAGCAGCCATTAAAGTGCAAAGCAAGAACCCCTGACGACAAAATTGCTAATCTATCTCTTTGAATCGAAGACTAGCTATCTTAAAGGAGGCAGAGGAAACTTTTTTGCTGGGAAAAAGACTGGGTTTAAGATCAGTTGGTGGGGATGAGGAGATTATAGATGAATTAGCATCGATGGAAAGCAATCGACTCAGGGTTGTTTCTGGTTGCTGAGTTGGGAGATTGAAGTGTATGCAAAATGATGATATTATCTTGGAACATTCGTGGAGTGGATTCTGAAGCAAGTGGCAATTAAGCTGGTTCATGAGACTACCAGGAGTCCAAAATGGCTGAAGTCTCTAACCAGGTAATTCATAGTTTATGGTCAGACGATGACTTTGGTTTTGCTTTTTCAAGTACTACAAGCAGATTTGGGGGCGGGGGGGGGGGGGTGGGTGCAATAATGGTATGAGTTAAGTCTGTGTTCCAAATGAAAATTTTTGTGGGTTAGGAGGAATTTTATAGTCGTTGAAGGTCATTGGTTTAGGGATGATTTTGGTTATGCTGTTGCAAATGTTTATGCTCCATGTTTACTAGGGAAGCAAACAAAGCTTTAGAAGGAAATCCTGAAAGATAACAGCCAACGTGGTGCATAACTGTGAGGAAAGAATTGGCTGTTTGAATTTTGAGCAAATGAGTTTGATATTATGCAATAATATTGTCTCCAAAGTTCAAACCTATGATCTTCCCTTGTGCATATAATGTGCCTTACCATTGCATGACATGTTATTGCTGTTGACTATAATATTCTATTATTATATCAATAAATTTTATGGTTGAGAAAAAAAATATATAAATTAGCAAAACTCAACAATACTAACTTCTCAATTTTTACAAAATACGAGGATCAAGTTAATAAAAGGACTAATTTATCAATTTTTATAAAATATAAGGTTGAAATTCAAAATTAAACCCAATAAGAACTAACCATGGCAATCTGAAAAGCCTCCACACTTAGCTTCTCCATAAGTGCTTGACTGGCTTCATAAACAATCTCACTTCTAACACCTATTATAAAAAGGAATTTGAGAAATATTAAAAAAAAAAAAAAAAAAAAACCAAGAAAAGAAGTGTTAAAGGGTTGGATATATAGGAATAGGTCCTCAACATGTTCGATATTGTCTTCAGTGACGGTTTTGCCTCCTGATCCTATTAAGAATTTGATGAGACGGTGAGTAGAGACGAAGTAAAAAAATTTGTTTAGTGAAGGTTGAGTTAAAATTATAAAACTGAGGGGTCAAAACTAAAAATTTTACATTAAAAATGCTTAAAGTAGATTATCAATTTTTCTAAAGAGCTAAAATTATATTTTTTCCATTTAATCAAAATTTTAAAAAAAATCTGAATTGAAAATTTTTATTTTGGGAGGGTCTAAAAAGCAATTTACTCATTTAGCCAAAAGGCCCCTGTTCACCCCTTTTGGCTACACCCGTGGCGTTGGGTTGGGTTCATAGAACAAGAACGCCTCTTCAAGTGCTTAAGAAGCTTAAGAAGACAAACCGTGCAGGTTACTCATGGTTAAACTCTAATTCGCCGCCTCTTCAAACATTAAGGGTCTCGCCAAGATCAGGAGACGAAACACCCGACAATACCTGATATGTCGGCATCCGACCCTTGAAAAAGAAAAAAAGCAAATGAGAAAATGATAACTGGATACAGCATGAACGAGATAGAGTGTATCAGCAAGCCTAACAAGATGAATGAGAGCCCAATCAAAGGCATGTTTGCTATTAGGACCATGATCAATGGCTATCAGTATATCTCTCCCTCTCCTTCTCTCCACCGTCCCTCTCTCTAAACCCGGTGCTGGAATTCTAGGGATCAATGTCGGCAAGAACACATCTCTATGAGTGTACTCTTCATCTTCCACTACCGTCTCCATTTTGTGTGAATTATGGTTGGTCGCCGCCAAGGCACAACAGTTACAAGGTTGATGTTTGAACATTGTGTGTCGTGTCCAAAAACCATAGATTTGTAGACACGAGTTTGTTGCAATGTTTTTTGATGTTCCAACCAAACCCCATTATTTTAGTGCCGATGACCAAGCATTAGGTTACATCTACCATGTCGCTTTAAGAAAAAAGCTCAACGAAATTAAAGGGTTGGACACAATTCCGTCACCCTTTGATTTTGTATTAACAATCATCATTTGTCTATTTGATGTATGAATCGGTTCACCAATAAAATTTTGGATCTATAAGTACTAAAGTTTGAATCCTATTATTTATAATTGTGATTTATGAACTCGGTTTTTTCTGAATTAATATAGTTTTGTCCAATTCTTCTATATTTATACTTTTGAAACTTATATATTTTTAACAATTTTCAGTACTACTCGTAATTCTTTAAAACTCTTAAGTTGAAGAATAATATGCACGTAATCGCATATAAATCTACTTTTTTAATTGTTGTAATAGCAATAGTATTAATTAAATTAAAACTCGATCAACTCAAAACCTTAAAATTTTCGAAGCTACACATGTTGAATTCATTAAGTGCAGTTTGCCCTTAATTGGATGGTTCAAATTGAATGTTGAAGCAACTTCCAAGAGGTCTAAAGATTACATTTGTTGATAAGCATATAAATCTTAATTTATTTTTGATAATTTTTCTTTTGAATTCAACTATTTAAGTCCTTAATTATTTCAGAGCAAATAATTATGTTTATATTTAAAACGTCGAAACACTAAATATATATAATGCATAATGATTTTTTTATCCCTTCAACGTTACAAAAAAAAAAATCCATAATTGTTAACTCTGTTAATGCAACTTACACGTGATTGTTGTATGGATGTCATATTAGCATTTAATTAAAATTTTAAAGTTTTAAAAATATTAAAAAATATATTTTATATTCTTTTTATACTTTTTAAATAATTTTAATTTTAAAAAATATTTTTTATAATTTTTTAATATTTTTAAATACTAAAATAATTTTTTTATAAAATTAAAAGGTACAAATAAATCATTATGAATATATATAATTATGAAATGCAGCATAAGTGTTTATACTCTTCACAAATTTAAAATTTAATCCATGTATTTTAATTTATAAAAATTTAATCACTCTATTTTTAAGATTTCAAAAATTAAATCCATCTATTAACACTATTAAAATTATTTTGTTAAATTCAGGTCCATTTCAAAATATCACACCAACAAATATAATAATATGTATACAATTAGACCTAAATTTTAAAATCCAAAAAATAAAAGGACTAAATTCCAAAATTGTTTATTGGTTTATGTTATCTCAAGAACCCAGAGTTCATATAACCGAGCAAACCTCAATTTCAATAAATTTGGGAACCACAGCTCACTTGGGAACAAAATCTGAAAAGTACATCCTTTAAACCATAACAATATCAAGAACCTGTTGCTTAAACATTGTAGAGGGAAAAAAAGTGACTACAGGGAAGTCTTAAATAAATAACAAAAGAAAGCATTCAATGATGATAACTCAGCAAATATAATTCTAAATAATAACTAAATTAAGGGGAAAAAGGATCCTAAGTGTTGGTAGCCCTAGTGTAAATCTGCTGGCTAGAATGAGCAGACACCAATCTAATCGACCCCCTTGCCATCAATTCCCTTATAGCCTTCCTTGCAAGTGATCCATTGATCTGTGAGTGTTCATGCAAAACCAAAATTTAATAGCAGATTATAGTTCTCATATAGAGCTCACACATGCATAAGAACAGCAACCAATCTTACTAGGACTCGGTTATGAGTGCTAGGGCACGGATATGTGACTTATGAGCATGTTCAAATTTCTCCAAGATTTTTAATATAGGTATCAGATAGGAAAACCAAAAGGCCCGTGTACTAATAGTTGGATTGCATTTTGTCCCGTCTACTCAAAAAATGAGCAAATTAGTCTCTTTACATTAGTCAAGGAGTAAACTGTCATTGTTCATCAACATGAGGTATGCGTGGCACATGTGATTGTCTGGTAATTTTGTTAGCCATGCCAGTTTCTCTTTAATCTAAAGTATAGGGACTAACTTGCCCATTTTTTAAGTAAAGGGGGTAAAATGCAATCTGACACTTAGTGTAGAGGCCCCATGAAAATTTTGTTGCATCTAACTCTAGATTACAAGTGTAGCAAGAACACCACTTTGAAAGATATTACTATGTTTTGTACAAAACTACATACATTAATCAAAGTCCAAGAAACTTAGATCCTATGCTGCTCCGACTCTTTTCCGAGAAAACTTCGAAATACTTGAAAAGAAATTTGAACATGTCACATTTCAGCATCGAAACACACCTAAATCCGAGTAACATCGCCTAAATCTCCAACATCCAAGCAAGAGACAAACATGAATCAAACTAAAACCTAATAACATACGAATCGTAAAAAGCAATGCAAAACATCATCCATCAAAAACAAGCAAACACAAAAAAAGGGGGGAATAATAACGAGAAAAAAGAGAGAGAAAAGTACCCTCATACGATCAGAAAGAATAGAGGGGGTGATGAGCTTGTATTTAGGAGCTTCAGAGAGAAGCTTGTCATAGGTAGCTTGATCAAATAGCACCATGTTGTTCACCTTCTCCTTTTGCTTTCCCTTGCTCCACTTCTATTTACCACAACAAATTAAAAACAAAACCAATAAATAAATAAAAACCCATTTCTTATCTAACTCCAAAAAAGCAGAAAAATTAAAAAAAAAAAAAAAAAAGATGACCTTCTTCTTTTGTTTGCCACCTCCAGATTTTGCGGGCTTAGAGGAAGGAGGAGGAGCTTTGTCTTTCTTTGGGGCCTGCAAAAGTAAATCCAAAAATAGAACCAAAACTATGTTAGTTTACAATTAAAAAACCAAATTTGATTTGGGATTTTTTTATTTTTTATTTTGGTATAAAAGGATTGATAATGTAGGGAGATGAACATACCATGGTATCTGCTGGTAAAGGAGGAGGCGCAGTTTTTGCAGGTGCGACGAGAAGTGGGGGTTGGAAACGTGAGAGCTTTCTTTTAAGTTCTAAACCCTAGGGTTTGATAATTTTTATTTCAGTCCTTGTACTTCTTATAAAATTTAAAATTAGTCCTTTTATTTTGGAATAAAGCAATGTTGTGTCTATGAATTTGGAAACTTTTCTGAACTTAGTTTTTTTATTTTTTTGTACATGCAGTGATGTGGCACTATGGTATTGTGACATGTCATCACCTAAAAAATTATATATTTTTATTAATAAAAACTTTAGGCGATCAAAGTGTCACATTATCATGAGGATCAAAGTGTCACATTATCTCTTCGGCCTCTGTCTATTTTGAAAATGGGCAAATTTATTTCTCTCTCAACAAAAATTATAAAAAAAATTCAAAATAATTTTTATAAATTCAAAATATTTATAAAAATTCTAAAATTTATATTTTTTAAAAAAAATCTAAAAAATATATAAAGAAAGTTTAAATTTAAAAAATATTCTAAAATAATAATTTTGGGATCTAAATAAGTTAATTAGCAATTCAAGTTTATCGTACTAAAATATTTTCTTCTTTTTTTTTATTTTGCTTTGAAATAGTTTTCAAATACACATGGTTTCAAGTTTATATGCTCTAACAAAGAATTAGTTATACTATAAAAAGATTTTAATTCGACATGTTTAATTTTTTAAATTTAACACGAACAATTTCACTCGAGCCAACTCGACTCGAATTTTAATTTCACTCGACTCTATTCGAAAAAACTTCAAATCGAGTTAAGATGATAAAATAGGACTCGTCAACTAGAAATTTTTTTACTTGATTCGACTCAATTCGATCAAATGCTCACCCCTACTTAAACTTCAAATAGAAGAATGACTAAATTTTTAAGATAAAAGTTGAGGGATTAAATTTCACAATGTACAAAAAGCACATAGATTTGGAGCATAATTAGACTTTGTTTGCTTCACCATATCTAAAATATAAATTTGTCTAATACTAGTTTTAAGAGATTTAATCTATTTTTTTATTTCGACATAATTTGATCCCTCTACAATTATAATATTATTAATTGGTTCAAATTTATAACATTATTAGTTTTTGACATTGAAGTGAAAATGTGATTTTTTTTTTAAATAATCTTAAGCACTCAACACATGCAAATTTATTATCGGTATGGAAATACTTAATTGGATTTTCAGGTAGTCCTAATTTCGTGGTCTAAAAAAAAACTATGTAACAACAATTAATTGTACTATTAAATTCAAACATTAAAAAATAAAGGACGAAATTATGACATATTAAAGTAGAGTTAAACTCTAACATTCAGGCCGATTGAATTTTAGTTCAATTAGTTTAGGCATTATTATCAATGCACGAGAACGTAGGTTCCAATGCGCAAATGCTTGCACACATAGCGGAACACAAAGTTAGCAGATTCCCTCTCCTCGACTAGCATTAGTTTTGTCAAAATTCCTTGCCGCCACATCAAATGAGACGACAAAGGAGAACCGACACTAAGAAAATTAAGAAATTCAACCATCTATTCCGAGGATGCATCATTCGGGCAATGTACGTTGAAGCAGATTTTCTAGAAATTATTATGAGTCCAAACCTCAACCAATGTAACTCCCTTTGTCTTAAGGCGATGAAATTAATCCTATGCGGAGGATCTATTAAGAGAATGCTCAATAAGCCTTGCTAGTGCAAGAATAGTCTACCGTAAGGGTGTGTTTGGGTGAAGAATTTGTAAGAGGGATTTCTTTTGTAACAATGTTTTCAAAATTTTAAAAATGAATTTACCTCTTTGGGTAAATATGTTGGAGAATTTCAAAATTTTTGGGTGATTTCAAGAGGAAATTTTAATAACTCAAATTTCCCCTAAATAGGTGGTTTTTCAAAAACTTAAACTTCAAAAAACTTATTTAATTATAATATATATTTTAAATTCTATTTTATTAAAACTATTTATATATTTTTTTAAAAAATAAAACAATATCCATATTGAATTTTTTTATATTATTTATTTTTAATATAATTATTTTTAAATTTGTAAAATTTCATTAACTTAATATTTTTAAATAAATTATTTATCCAAACAAAAGAGTTCCAAATCCTAGCATTTTGAATCTACGAATTCTAAAATTCTAGCATTTTAAAAATTTTACCCTTGCCCTAGACCTCGTTGCCAACTATAGAAATCTAGTAAGGTGTAGCCTCATACATAGGAAAGCTCGACCCCATGGCCTCGCTAGGAAAGCAACACACCTCACTTAAACATTATGTCACACCAACCAGGCTTATGCCTATATAAGTTATCATGGAAAGAATCCCTGATGACATTCTCAATCTATCACATCTAAGCTTGGAAAACGCCTCGTCCAACCCCTTCAGGTCAACGCCAAAAGTGTCTTAAGCTGACATCCATCACCCTGTAATGACTCCCATGGAGTAAGGAACTCAATGGCTGTGACCCACACCTAGCCATCCTTCCTCTATAAATACCCCTCAACATCAAAGTAAAAGCACGAGAGATCTATATAATCCACACCTTGTAAAAACTCAACCAAAAACTCTCTCAAATCATTAGTCTAGTGGTTCTTCGCACACTATATAGTATAAACTGCCTTCATTCTAATGGCTCTCTACACTCATTCACTGGGAACCACCCTATTATATCTTTAAACGCTTTATATAGCTTTAGCTATTATAACAAAGTTAATAAATCCAATCAATTCAAATGAAAATCTGTTCAAATTAGTTCAATTATAAATACTATTAAAGCCTGTTTTAAAAATTAAAAATTGAATCGAATTTCAAATAATATTTTAATTTTGTTGAACAATATTTTTATTTTACAGTACAATAAAAATATACAAATATTATTAATAATATCTTCATTTAGACCTAATTATATTAAATATAAATTAATTAAGTTTTAATTCAGTTAACATTGTTGCTTAACGATAAAATGAAACCTTTTAAAATTTCGACCTACCATATTCAAATAGGTTTTTTTATTATAATTTAAATCTTATTATATATAGGTGGGTTATGGTTTTCAAAATTTATGTGATAAAAATTATTAATATATATTAAATTTAATAAAAATATAAAACTTATTAAACACAATAATCATACAATAAAATAAAAGCTAAAAAAATAAGAAAAAACAAGGTTAAAATTTTTTCATAAGTCTTGTACTCTTTACAAATTTAAAATTTAATCTATTTACTTTTTAGATTTTAAATTCAGATCTAACTGTTAACGCTGTTTTTTTTTTGTTCAATTTATTAGTGTGGTATTCTAAATATATATATATATATATATTCGGTAGCTATGTAACGGAAAAATGACAAGGTAAAAAATCCGAAATTTAAAAAATGATTTTAACATCATTAACAGTTGGTCCTGAATTTTGAAATATAAAAAGTATTTAAAAATGCAAGGACTTATTTCATATTTTAACCAAAAATAATAATAGCAGCCAGCAAAATCTGCCGGGAAAAGGTTGGATTCAGTTGACAAAGTTAGTTAAGAGACACAAAAAAAAAAAAATGAAAAAAAGGAGAAGGTTTTTCAATGGAGTCCCATGGAAATCGCACCAAACTCTAATTCACCATTTTTAACAGAAAAAAAAAATAATTTAATTTTTTCAACAAAAAAAAATGTTTGGCTTTTTTTAGAGCTTCGTCAAGATTAGTAAACGTATCTCGAAATTAATTTTTTTTCCGAAAGAACTAAATCTGTAAAAAAAAAAAAATTCAATCAATGGCCATTTGGAATTTATAGACAAATTGTCTTCAATAGCCATCTATTCAAGAGATTTATTCGGGTCTCCTTTCTCTATTAGCCCCTCAACCTTGTCCTCTCACATGCTGGTAAGCATCTCTTCTTTTCCTTTGATCTTCAATTTTTTTATTTTTAGTTTTTCACTTAATTTTCTGTCATTGTATCTTCTTTTATGCTTCAGACTTTTCATCTTTTTTATCCTCCATAGACATTTGGTTTTTTAACATCAATCTCCTTGTACTTTATTACATATATTTGTTTTGGGTTGGGTTGGTGATGATGAACATTGTGTATTGATGTCAAGTGTTTGATCTTTACGTATGCAAACATGGAAATCTAAGGCTAACCCATTTTTAACCAGGTGTTGAACGACATTTCAAGGTTATAATCATGGCTGAAACTTCGTCTTTACTTGTTGATCGACAAGCTCGAATGGGTGAGTCATTCTACAAACATGTTGCAGTCTTGCAGACCCTATCTTTTTTTTGAATCAATCATACCAATTACATTAAAAATGACAAACTGGGGGTGGTTTTTTTGTGTGTGGATTTTTTCGAGTTTTACAGGTGTTGAAAAATCGGATGTAGAGAGTTCTGAGGATGAGAAGAAGACAAGGCTTGGGGGTCTTAAGAAAAAAGCAGTAAGTTCATCCACCAAATTCAGACATTCTCTTAAGAAGATAAGGAGACATAGCAGAGTTATGTCTGCTGATTGTATTGAGGATGAACTTGATGCAAAAGAGTTACAATCGGTGACCGCATTTCGCCAAGCCCTTTTTGTTGATGATCTATTACCTACTAAACATGATGATCGTCATATGATGCTAAGGTCACAATCTTTTTCATCCTTTCTTCTTAATGCTATGTTGTTCGGTCTCTTCATTTTTCTTACATTACGTATGTACGATAACGTAATTGGACATCGTTGTCGGGGCTTTGATGCACATTAGGTTAGATGAAAACTATGAAGGCCTAGGGTCATTAACATCACTACTTGGTATAAGTACAGATTTCTTAAGGCCAGGAAATTTGATCAAGATAAAGCAAAGCAAATGTGGGCTGATATGCTTCAATGGCGGAAAGATTTTGGGGCTGACACAATCAGGGAGGTATATATATGTGTGTGTGTGTGTGTGTATGTATTGACTATGTATTTCATCTTTGTGGATTGTGTCTGAAATTTCTTGCGTCGGGTTCGTTTACCTAGGACTTCGATTTCAAGGAATATGATGAAGTGATTAAATACTATCCACAAGGATATCATGGAGTCGATAAAGGTGGACGACCAGTTTATATCGAAAGACTTGGTCAAGTCGATGTAAACAAGCTAACTCAAGTAACAACAATAGACCGCTATTTGAGGTACCATGTAAAGGACTTTGAAAAGACCTTGAATGTTAAGTTCCCTGCTGCATCAATTGCAGCAAAAAGGCACATTACTCAGAACACAACTATATTGGATGTTGAAGGAGTGGTATGTTGAGGGCGAATTTTTGTTGTTCATTTCTCCAAATTTTTGATTGATTGCACTTATAATATTTACATTATATATATGAGCTTTCAGGGGCTTAAAAGCTTCAACAAGTCTGCAAGGGAGCTCCTTCAACGTCTTCAGAAGATTGATGGTGACAATTATCCTGAGGTAAGTCGTTAATCCGTAAGCTCTATGTTTAATCTGCACTGAGACTCGTTGTCTATATCCTCCTATATTTTACATATCCATACGATTCGAGTCCTTGGTTCCGAAATAGTGTAAAAAGAACTGCTTTGAATAATTGCTATTTGACCCTGAGTCCCTAACCTGTTCTAAAAAATCTAGGCACTTCGAATTGTTTTGTTGACAAGGATAAATTCAGGGAAAAGATCTTTTGTCTCGTGATAGCCTGCTCCAGTTCCCTTATGAAACTTCCGTTATTGAATTAATCATACACTTACACATGTTGTTGATTCAGTCAAGATGTAGCTAATTGAATGCTTCATATATATATTGCAGACTCTGAACCGCATGTTTATCATCAATGCTGGTTCTGGATTTAAGCTGTTATGGAGCACAGTTAAATCATTTCTTGACCCAAAGACCACTGCGAAAATCCATGTAACTATAAATCACCAATTCACTCGAAACTAGATTTGCTTTTGATGCTTTAATGTTGCTAAACAACTTTTTATGTTATATTCACCAGGTTTTGGGTAACAAATACCATAGTAAGTTGCTTGAAATTATTGATGCTAGGTAAGTCTCATTTCAACCGATTGGAATGTCATTCCAATACTTCATTTTTTCTTAAAGTATACATGTACAACACCTACGTCTAATGCATATCTCTAAACATGGATATAGTCATATGGGGATATGATTCTTCCTCGGTTCTTGGACGATAAGAGTTTCTCTTAGTATTTAAAAGGTTCCAAGGTTAAACATGTTTTTTTAACAGTGAACTGCCTGAGTTTTTTGGCGGTAGTTGCAATTGTGCAGACAAAGGAGGTTGCATGGTTTCTGATAAGGGTCCATGGAATGATCCAGAGATATTAAAGGTATTCACCTAAGATTTGATAGATTGATTTTCGGGATAATATATAATTTTACATTGTTCTTGGAATAATGAAAACTAATAACTTTCACATCGATGAGCAGAGAGTTGAAAATGGTGAGGCCAGGTGCACTTGGAGAACTCTGTCAGGCATCGATGAGAAAGCATGCCGAGGGGTAAGTTGATCACTTATAGCCAAGGCTATGTGCAACACATGCCTTAATATCTAGTTTCTACAAGTTCATTGCCTAACATTTTGTTTTGATGTTTTGGACCATGAAGCTTAATTCCTTTGACACAGAAATTTCTATGAACAATGCTGAATGCCCTGCAGAGGCTCCATTATTGTCTCCTGTTCCTGAAGTAAGTCTGTAAAGTGATCCCGCTGTAAGTATGGGGTTCGAGTTTTAGCATCTGCAACTCTTTCCCGAGATAACTACATGTTTTTTTACGTATTGCAGACTCCGATCAAGAAAAAATGCCAGGATTCCTTTACCTATGACAAACTTATTCCTATAGTTGACAAGGGTGTGGATGCTTCTTGGCCTAAACCAGTGGAAAATGAAATGTTAGCCATCTCTAAAGGTTAAGTCCTTGAAAGATTGCAAATGTTAGGATGCAAAGTCCGGATCCGGTTGGATACCACCTTTAAAGATTATAATATTTCAACTGCAGATTGTTACCAGGTAAAGAATGGCAGAAAGGAAAGTGACAGAATTGGCAGCAGCATTTTCGGAGGAATCATGGCGTTTGTAATGGGAATCGTAACCATGGTTCGAATGTCCCGTACCGCGCCAAAGAAACAAAGTGAAGCAACCGTGTACAGCGGTGGTCAAGTTTACTATCCTAAACCCATCACAGCCCCTGCCTCTCAGTTGCCAGCACCGATCACTAGCGCAGAATTCATCACCATGGCGAAACGCATGGCCGAACTGGAAGAAAAAGTGGTCGTTCTTAGCACAAAACCGGCCGTCATGCCACCGGACAAAGAAGAGATGTTGAATGCTGCTTTAAGAAGAGTCTGCATTCTGGAAAAAGAACTATCTGAAGCTAAAAGGGTACATATATACATACACACATACATTCATTCATTCATACATGCATGCATGCATTCATTGTTTGCTTTCTTCCATATGCAGGCACTTGAGGAAGCCCTTAATAAACAGAGGGTGCTTCAAACATTCATCACCAAGTCAGAGATGAAGAAAGCTGCAAGTCACCAAAGTTTTTACTGCTTCAAATGCTAAAAAGAAACATGCAAAATATATATTTATATTGAAAAGCTTGATCTTCATGTTCATTTTTGCATAGATTATTATGATTTGCAGAAGCCGTAATATGGAAACTTGATGTTGGTGGCGTTGGAGAGAGAATTCAGCCCCACAGATCAATATATATACTGTTTTGCCTTGTACAATATTAAATTCCAAGACCTTGTAAACTATGGAGTTTAACATCTTTAATAAATCTTACGTATATTCTTTGACTTATACTAGGTAAGTTGGGTTTAATTTTTACTTGAAATTATCTGAATCCAACTCGAACAATCTCAAATAAATTCGATAATTTTAAATACGAATTGATTATTCTATATGAAATTAAAGACGGGTTGCTTTCAATTACGTATTTGGGCCGGCTGCTAAATTTTACTATTAATCCTTGTACTATATGTTAGTGGTGAATTTAGTCCCTATACTTTTTATTTGATCATTTTTAATTTTTGTACTTTTTGAATTTTAAAATTTCAATCCTGACCATATGAAAGTATTAAGTTCATTAAGTTAACTTTTGTTATTTCCAAAATCTCATGTTGCAAACTTATTATCATATATGTAATGACATGTCAACTTATGTTAAGACTAAAATTTCAGAATTCAGAAAACATAGAGATTGGACATGGACTAAATCCACATCTTTACACATAATGCAAAGCTAATGGTAAAGTTTAATTTGAAAAGTACAAGGTTAAAATTGACTAAATTAAAGTATAATGACTAAATCCACAACTTTTACATTGTACAAGGACTAATAGCCTAATTTGACCAATATTTTCCTTCATGACGAAGTCTCAGCAATGAAGGGAGGGGTAGATCAAGTAATTATAAGATTTGGGAATCTCAGGGCGTACAAGTTTGAAAAGACAGCTTTGCCCTAGAAATACTGAACATATTATGCTAAACCAAAGGGTAGTTTAGACAAATATTTGTGTGGGGATGGGGGTTGATCCAGTGATTAATAGTGTAACATGTTTTCATATCTAACTTTACTGCTTTGGCAGCTAATTATAAGATTTGGGAACCTCAGGGCCTACAAATTTGAAAAGACAGGTTTGCCCTACAAATACTGAAGGTATTATGCTAAACCAAAGGGTAGTTTAGACAAATTCGATACCAGTACTAAAAATAAATAATTACCAAATGTACTCTTACCCAAGAGTGTCGTGTCAAAATATCATCGGTGAAGAAAGCATTTTGGAGAGGTGTGTATTTAGTAATGGGTCTAATTCTATCCCTAGTCCCTATATTCTTTGGACTGTTGAAATTTAATCCTTCTACTTTTAGTTCTAAGAATTTAGCACCTTTACTTATCCGATTTGAAAAATTAAAATCTAATTGATAATATTGTTAAATCTAAATGTATTATCAATTAGACTTTAATTTTTTAATCAGACATTCGAATATTAAAACGTGACATGGCATTCTGAAAATGGGTTATATAAGCCTCTAGAATGAGTAGTACTTTTGGGATTAAATTTAAAAAATCTGAAAAATTCAAAGACTAGAGGTATAATAAAACCTTGGTAACAATTTAGATAAATTCATTATATCAATAATTTAGTTTTTTTTAAATATTTTTTAAAAATATTTTATCTTCATCAACTTGGCACTTAGTGCTTCAAAGTTTGGATTTATTGATAGATGGTCTTCATTTAGATAATTTTGTGGGGGGAAATGCATTGATTCGGATTCTTTAGGAAATTTCATTAATTATCTCATTAAATTTTTTCTTCAAGTTTATAAATGTAAAATTAAATTAATATAAAATAAGATAAATTACATCAGTAGTCACTTAATTATGCTTTTTTTTTCTTTTTTGGTCACTTTATTATGAAAAGTTATAAATTTTAGTCATGAGTTGGCTAACGTAACAACAGAAACACCCAAAATTTCAAAATAATCGGGTGGCCGAAAAAAGGCAAAATTAAATAGTTGAGTAACAAAAAAAAAAAAATTAATGTAGTTTACCCTCTAAAAATAGACAATTAAGAACTGGAATAATCTAAATTAAAACCAACTAATCAAGCTAAAACTCATATATAATAACAACGCATTGTAAGATTAATACCCATATATGATGATTGTTTATAATAAAACTCGAACTTAAATACCAAAAAATCTAAACCCTCGATCTTCGTTCATAGTAACAAAGTTTCATTAGCAAATTACCTTTTTTTTTCAAATTCATTACTAATGGTTCATTAGAAGAGTTCTATTCATTAATTTTTTTGACATAATAATAAATTTAGTTTTTAAATCTCAGTGATTGTATTTTTTTTGTCGACTTTATTCTTTTTTTAACTAAATTTAATTATTAACCTTTTAAAAAGAGTCAAATCACCATTTTGTTTTTTTACGAAAATGCTAACTAAAACTTTAATTTTTTAACGATATTAGCATGGCAGCTCACATGACAGTCTACATGTACTTGGTGCTTACATATCATGTTAACAAATAATTTAAAATTTATAAAAATATTTAAAAAAATAAAAAGTTCATAAAGGATTGCCATAAGATCGGTCATGTTTAAAGATCTAACATTTTAGATAATATTTTTGTTAGAAAAACAATGTTTCAATTTTTTTGAAAGGTTGATTGTCAAAAATATTTTTTTTAAGGTAAAAGATCAACTTTATCTGAAAAAATAAAGATCAAATTGACAAAAAAATACAAACATCAAAAACTTAGTTTATCAATATACCAATTATTTTAATACAAAATAAGTACCAACCTAAGATCAAGTTCCAAATTCATTGAACCCACAGAAAAAAATCAGGATGAATTTCAACATTGCCCTTTAGCATTACATTTTCACAAATAAAATTTTATGCATATTTTAAAAGTAAAGTTAAAAAGAAAATCAAGAATTTTGGCATTTTATTAGATGAGCTTTCATTTTTATTATACTTAAATAAATCATTTTGGAAGAGTCCTTGTGAATTGTGATGGGTTTAATCATTCCCATCAGTGATAGATACTTTGGTTTCAAATAAGGGATAATATCATTTTTTGTCTTTGAATTTGACACCTAATTCATTTTAGTATCTGAACTTAGAAAAATATAAAAGTATAATAACGTATCGTCATTTGAAAATTAAAAAATTATATAAATTTTTAGATGATGACATGGTACAAATATCATATCCAATGTTCTAATAACTGAACCGATGATTGAATCGATTAGACTACTAATTTTCTATTCAACTAATTTAATCATTTAACTACTAGACCAACAATAATCAAATAAATAAATAATATTCATAAAAAAATTAAATTGGTTCAACCTGTTCAACTACTGATGTTTGTCCCCGTTTTTAAATTTTATCAATTTTGAATAATTTTTTATTTAATCGATCTAACCCTTTTATTCGAAATCAATATATTGATTGGTTTTTTAATTCATCTAGTCCGATTAATCAATTCAAATTACAAACTAAAATTAATCTAATTGTCACGTTCAGATACCAATATATCAATATATAATATTCAGGAGAAAAAAACAAATTTAACTTAAACTATATGCCCACCAATGATGTAAACAAAGATGGTTCCCAGCTGTATCTGCCCAGTTGTGGGCTCCTTTCACTCTCTCCCTCACCCCACATGTTCCCATCACCTTTTTCTCTCTCTCACTCCATATTCCATTTTCTTTTTTCTGCAATTTTTTTTTTTTTTTTTACAAAATTTTAATTATCTTTCATCAACTTGAATGTCCTTTTTGCTTACTATAAAATCACTCTCCATTCACTTGATTAAATCCTCTACTTCCTCTCCACTTCCTTTATAAATCCTTTACCCACATTTTCTTTTGCCACAATTCTCTTCATATTATCTTCTCATTTGACTCAATCCAAGTTCTGGGTTTAGTTTCTTTTAACTTCAAAATCCATTACCCATATTGGATTTATTAGGGTTTTTTGTTTTGTTTTTATAAAACAAATCAAATATCTTGATGCTCAACCTTTTTGTGTTAATGTTTGAGATTCATGTTTCCAATTCTCAGTGAAATCTTCTTTTCTGGGTTTATGATAAATTCCACATTCATACGCAGGACCCATCTTGTTCAATCTTTCTCTGTTGTTTTCCTCTACTGGTTATATTACGTTTCATAAAGAAATAATCATCTTTTTTAACTTATTTATCTTTACTACTAAGGTTTTTTTTTTTTTTTTTTTTTTTTTAAATTGTATTTGGGTCCTGCTATTATATATCATAAATAATAACTCCTATAATGGCTACATCCTCGGGTTCATCAGCAACACAAATCAACTCAGGCTCAGAAGAAGCATTAATGGACGAAAGGAAAAGGAAACGAATGATATCGAACAGGGAATCAGCAAGGAGATCAAGGATGAGGAAACAAAAGCATTTAGATGATCTAATGACTCAGTTGACTCAGTTGCAGAAACAAAACCATGAGATCATCACAAACATAAACTTCACCACACAACACCTCTTGAATGTTGAGTCAGAGAACTCGGTGCTTAGAGCTCAACTCAATGAACTCACTCATAGGTTACAGTCCTTGAATGAAATCATCAGCTTCTTGAATGATGATCATGGCGATGACGACGACGATGATGATAAAACAAGCATTGACTTCACTCAGCCTGCTGTAGCTGATACTACCTTCCTTAATCCTTTCCATTTGGCTTACTTGAATCAACCTATCATGGCCTCTGCTGATAACACGTTTCAGTATTAATTTTCTATAATGCCATAATTTTAATGGGATTTTTAATCTCAGTTTATATATATATATATATATATATATATATATATATATATATATAGTTGTACAAGCAGTAGTATGAAATAAAATATGTGAAAATCATAAAGCTATGGTATGGTTAATGGTAGATTTTTTTCAGCTTTGTGGTGTTTCCAAAGGTTGATGATAACAGTTGTTTTTGACCGATGAATAATATGAAAGAACATATAAAGCTCAATTTCCCAACTTGAATTTAAAATTTTGAATTTTAATTATTAAGTAAATGTTAAAAATAAATTAATAAATTTATTAAAAATTACGATTAAAAGTTAGAATATTCTTTTCATACATGATAGTAACTTTAATATAATAATAAGTGAAATAAAAATTTTAAATAATTTTTAAGTAATTAATATAAATTATTTGTAAAATTGATGATATATAAAATATTTTTAAAAAAATTAAATTTTATAATAAATAAGATTTACAAAATTTAATATAATGAAAAACTTTTTATGTAACTATTAAATAGTTAATATATATAAAGATATTTTGATAATCCTCATCTCCAAAGACGAAAACCCCAAAGTCAAAAGCACTTAAATCTTAGCTTTTGAGTTTGGGTGGAAAAAAAATTTTTAACCGCACTTTTAACGGCAAAAGCTAAATGTTCTTCGTTACTTCTACAATGGAAAAACATTTTTAACTCAAAAGTGTTTTTTTGAGTTTAGATGGAAATAAACTTTTTAATCGCACTTTTAACGGCAAAAGTTAAATGTTCTTCGTTACTTTTACTATGGAAAAACATTTTTAACCCAAAAATGTATTTTTTCAAAATAACGGAGAACCCTAAATTAGACAAATTTAGTGTTTCAACCCTAAATTGTGTTTCATACAAATTTGTACTCTTGTGTAATTTCTGCACAAATGTTTTTGAAATTGGAGTAGTGATCAAACCGGTTAGGTCAATAATTTTTTGTTCATTTATATTAAATTGTTAAGCATTTATGAATTTTTTTAAAAAACGTATTAATTTTTTTTATAAAATCCAATTTAACTATTAATTCAATTCATTTTTATACCGGTTTATATTGATTCACAGATTAATAGATTCTTTCTTTTGCTCCAAATCAATATAGGAATTGATTCCTAGTTCAACCAACCTATATAATCTGAATTCAATAACCACTAGTAATTATTTGGGTAAATCATACTTGAGGTCGCTAAACTATTAGTAACTCTACATTTTGGTCACTAAACTTCAAGAAGTTACAAAATGGTCATTGAACTATTTGAAAATTTTTATCTAAGTCACTGAATTATTCGAGATTTTTTATTTAAGTTAATGGGTTGCTAAGTTTTTTTTTTATAAAAGAAAGTCCAGCAAACAAGTTTCAAGCGACGATTCGATGATCAGTATGATGGATCAGTTTCCATCAATGACTAGAAGAACATACCTTAGATCCAAGTTGACTTAACGGTTAGTGTCAAAGATCGAAGAAGAAAGTTATTTGAATTTTGGTTCGTAGATTCGCGACGTTCAAAATTGTTTTATGAAAAAAAAATTATAGAAGAGAAGAAAAAGAAGAGCTTTCGATTAGTGCAGGTGATGTGAATATAAAAGGTCATACAATAATGATTTTAACAATTCAGTGACTTAAATGAAAACTTTCGAATAGTTTAGTAATCATTTTATAACTTTTTAAAGTTGAGTGACTAAAACATAAACAAACTAATAATTTAATGATCTTGGGTGCAATTTATCCTAATTATTTATTTTCATTATGTTTTCTTGTGAAATCACAGTGTTGGAAGAGTTGACATCCCATCAGATTGGAACTGATAAAAGTTTCAATAAAAAAGTGATAAAATGAAGGAAAATATAATTAAAAATTTAAAATATTGATTAAATATGACAAAACAAAGTTAAAGCTATCAAAGGTAATGATGGAAAGATAAATTTTAAAGTAAAAAGCAAGTTGAGAAAAGAAGCCAATTTTTCTAACAAAGTTAAAGCAAAATAATTTATTATTTTAATCATTTATATTTTTTATTTTTAATGTATTTATCGGAATGAACTCAATAATTAATCTTTCATATTTTGTAAGCTCATTAAAATGGTAGATGCTGACAACGAATTTTAAAACTGCTCTATACCCAAAGGGAGGATCGAACCCTCAATCACTGATTAAGGTAGGAGATGTTTTAATCACTTATTGACCACCATAATATATGGTAATATTAAGTGCTATTTGATTAGCCATTGAAAATTTTAAATTAATATTTTTAATGAATATATTTGATATTTTATAATAAAAATTATTTAATAAAATTTTCACTAAAAATATCTTAAAATAATAAATAGATAAAAATTACTTATCATAATAAATAATAGGCTGAATTTATTTTATCTATTTGCTTTTCTTTTAAGACTATGTTATTACCTTTGCTACTTAACTACTCTTTATTCTCTTTTTTTTGTTGAGTACAAATTTTCTAATTACTTTTTTTAGGATAAAACTTTCCCCAAGCATCAACATTCAAATTTAAACATAAATTGATTTTCAAATATTTCAATTATAAATTTAGAATTTAAGGTAATTTTAAATAAATAAAATATTTTAAATAAATAAAATATTTAAAAGCATGATTTTTTCATAATTTAAAATTTACATTTATCAAATAGTATAATTATATTCAATATTTAATTTTGAGTAACATATCAAACATATTTTATAATTCAATTTGTATACTTTTTTAAATCTAGTCTTTAGTTGGCACCATTGCTATTGTAACAATCAGAAAGACGTGGATTCAAGTGCGTTTAAGTGCATATTTACAAAATCTAATCTCTAGTTAAAATTTACTGTCTTTTTTTTTTTTTAAATTTCAATTAAAATCTCAGTCCAATCATTAACATTGTTGACAATTTTTTGTCAAATTATACTTCACATGTTTATTCCTCATCAATCATATACTACGTAAAGTAAATAATTGGAATAAAAATTTTAAATTGAAAAAAAAAGGATTTAATTATTAATATTTTAAATATATGAATTAAATTTAAAATTTTATCAAATACATCATTATAACTATTCTTTTTATTTTCTTAGAATGAAATCTTATTAATTCAAATTGAATCAGTTCGGTTCGGTTCATTAATTTTTTTAATTTTGAAAAACATGTATCTTTTCTCGAGAAAAGATTGTATGAAATTGTGATTCCACGTCATCCCTATCCATTTCCAATAGGAGAATGACAACTTAGATTTTTTTTCTCCTGATATTCAACTTTTTTAGTTGGATTTGAATTTTTCATGAAGAAAAAGATGAATATCAAGAGGAAAAATTTGATTTGTCATTTTCCTATTGGAAATGGATGAGGATGACATGGAATCACAGTTTCATACAATCTTTTATCATCTTTTCTCTACTATACTTTTAGGTATTTTTATTGATTTAAAAATAAAATATTTTTTTATAAATTTTAAAAATTGGGTAATTAAAAAGAGATTAAACAAGTTACTTAGGGTGGGTTTAGATGAGCGATTGGGTGTGATGCGATGCGTTTAGTTTACTTTTTATCTCACGTTACAGTATCGTTATAATATCTAATTTTACCACCAACGCTATTTTTACACAAACCCATCCAGACCCACCCTTAGATATTTATCTTAATTTCTTTCAACAATGGTCTCTCAACAAGTGAGATGAAAAAAACATGATTTTTTATTATTTCATTTCACTGCTATATTCCACTAATTGCTTGAGCAATAAAAAAAGTATAACAAGTACCAAAAAATAATAATAATTAAAACTTTAAAAGAGAAAAAAAAAATAAAGTCGGTGTATTTAGCATGGTGGTTGGTTCCTTTTCTCTTCTATTTTCAAACCTTAAAAGAAAATGATGATTTTTAAATATTTTTTCTAAAAAAATTTGTACTTGCATATTAAAGGAGATCCATTGCTTTGTCTTGCCTTTACCTTTTTCCTTTTTGTATTTAATTGCATGTTTATGAAAAGAATAAAAACAACATAAAATACGAAAAAATTAATATGAACCGAACGTACCAAAAGATATATATATAATAAAAGACACATACATATATTATAAGTTAAGATTCTAAAGAGCATGTGGCCAACCATGTTCTTGTGTGGCTCACATGAGCCATGGAAAAAAGGGTGTATGTAATCTTTGGTTTTGTTTTAAGTATTACACAAATTGTCGTCTCTTTTACTCAAATAGGTAAATCTGTTTGGGATTAATTTGTATAAATGACGAATAAGAAAAGTAAAGAAGATAAGACACAAATATTACATGGAAAACCTTAAGTTAAGAGGATAAAAAATTATGGGCAAAGGAGGTTTCAGCTTTTCTTTAAATGAGTAAACAAATGAGAGTACAATATAGAGAAAATAAACCTAAATGTACTAAATGTACAAAACCCAAACACTGAATACAAAGTCTTAACTCGGGTACAAAGTTCTCTTCATAGCTATCACAAAACTCTCTCTAAAACTTATCTTGCGACTACATCTTGTCGCCTCTTAATTGGCCTCACAAAACAATGATACAATGGCCTCTTTTATACTAAGATTAAAGTTCTAATCATATTAAAATATCTCTGGTATAAAGTAACCCTATTGGGAGTTTAATTACGTAATTGCTTTAAGTTGGAATTCATCGCGTCGCTGTCTGTTGGAGATGTCACGATACGGGGTGCGATAACCGCCTAAAAGTGTCCGAAAATGCAGGACACATTCCATAAAATTAATTTTTTATACGTTCGATTAAAGAGTAAATAAGTCTTTTCTGTTAAAAATTTCATCCATTTTTATTATTAAAAACTGTCATGGATGACAATATAACCAAATAGTTACATATAGTGTGCCATATATACCTTATGCTGAAGTATATAGATCAATTTTTAATAGAAAAAATGGATGATATTTTTCACAGAAGGACCAATTTGTTCTTGATCTAACATACAAGAACCATTTTGTCCATTTTCTGAATAAAAGAGATAAAATGCAATCGGACTCTTAATACAAAAGTCTCCATAATATTTTTACTTATATATATGAATTTTGTTTTAAAATATACTTTTTAGATATAATAATATTTTCATATAATACATTAAAATGAAAAAAAAATCAATAACCATATTTGGTTTAATAATATTATTATGAATAACATATTAGCTAACCTTAAAAAAGTAATGTGTGTATATATATATATATATATATATATATAAAGTTTTGGTAATGGAGGGATGAAATTGGGTAGGCAGTGAATGATATTCTAAAGCTTTGTCTGTCGACCTAATCTTAATTTAAAGACAAAACCAAAAAAGGTCTTAATTGATAATGATGTCTTATTAGTTGAGCATGAACGGTTGGTGTAAAATGTAAATCACAATTTGACTAAAATCCCACATACTATCATTAAATCCGGGATTGGGTGTAATAATAAGATGTGTTATATTTTCGAAAGAAATTCAGTTTTGAACTCTAAAGATAATATTGTTTAAAAGGATAGAACGAACCCCAAAAGAGTCTTTATGGATTGTAAAAGGGGTATAGAGAATGCCCAAATTATACCAAAAAAAATAAACCCGATACTTAATTTGAATAATTCATTGATTTTTTTTAAAAAAATTATGAATTCTTACAAAAATTTATTTGTCAGAGCATATCATATTGATAACATAAAAGTATTGCCTTCTTTAGGTGCTACTAAATAACTAACTCGTCTTTAAAATTTTGTTTCCTAACTCGAATAGAGTTTTACCACAATTGCTTATGAATAGTTTCTAAGAGCTCAGGGGTTTGAACTTTATCCAAAGGGCAAAGCCGAAAATGTAAATTTACCATTATACTAATTTGTAAGTTCATAAAATTTGAAAGGATTATATAAATAAATTTTCATTTTCGGGAAGTCAATGCCGCTGCCAACCCCCTGTTTACTCTACAACGGCTTCAAAAAGCATCTTCGGACTCTCTTCAGAGTAGAAGGGCAAAACATTAAAAGTGTACCGACTCTTCAACAACACCTAAAGAAAGACAATACCTTCACGTAATCAGCACAATATACTCTAATGATTTTTAATCTGTAGTACTTTTAATAAAATATGGTTTTGCAATTTCTAGAATTAGCATTAGGGAATAAGAACATGTTAGTGGATTTAGTGGGAAATCGAATTTCAATCAAGCATAAATAAAGATAAGGAATTGCTTGACATGGATAATATTCTCTTCTCTTTCAAATAGTTAGGCCCCAATTTGATATATGAGCCCTACCAATTTTGAATTCTCTCATCTAACATGCATCCAATACAAATGTAAAGCCATAAATTTTGATGTAGACATAAAACTGAAAAAAGAATATGCTGATCATCATGCTCCACATTCAACTATTTTATTAATTTTAATTTTTTTTTTAAAATTAATGGTAATTATTAAAATATAATTAAAATACGTTACAGGTTTTTTTTACTCTTCACAAATTTAGAATTTAATTTTTATATTTTTATTTTTAGGAATTTAGTCCTACTTTTTAAATTTGAAAATTCAAGTCTAATTGTTAACGGTGTTAAATTTGTGAGTGTGACATTTTGAAATAATAATAAAAAATTCACTTGATAGCAATGTAACTGAAAAGATAACGTTCGTAATGAATCTAAATTTAACAAAAAAATTTAAAAATATTAATAGTTAGACCTGAATTTTGAAATTCATCAAATTCACAAAAGGTAAAAAAAAAATTATGATATATTTTAACCTTAAAATATTTACCAAAATGATATTTGAGGAAATTTGTGGATGGCCCAATTTGTATAACAATGTTAAACCCACTTGCTTATAGTGGGCTCTTTAATGGGGATAGCTATTTTTATTATATTTAAGCTTTTTTTTTAAGTTAAGAGTTAATAGAATACTAATTTATTTAAATATAATAATGAAATTATTTTTTAATAATTTAAATAAAAAATAAATTGAAAAAATAGTCCAACTCATGGGATTTAAACTTAAAAGAAAATTTAATTTCTAACAATTTAAACTTATAAAAAAAAATGACAAATTCTATATAAAGCTCTGTTTTTTTTTCGTATTTATTTTATTATAATTAAATTAATTTTAAATATTATTTGATAAATTAAAAAATTAAGTGCTCAAAAATTAAGTATTAAATATAGAATATAATATAAATTTTAAATTATGAAAATCTTTTATTTTTTTCCTTCTAAAAATATTTCATAAATTCAAATTTTAGATATAAAATTTTTAAAAGATAATATAATATTGAAATAAATAAAATAAAAATAATTAAAAATATTATACATTAAAGTGATAATTTATATTTTCCACACCTATTTATATAAAAAAATTCTATCATTTGATTTCTATTTTATATTATAAAATATATTGAAAATTTAAATCATAAAAAACATTAACTTTGAATTGTTTTAACTTTTCAAAGAGTTATAAAAATGCTTTAATCTCTTGGTTTTTATAACGGTAATTTTTTTTCGATTTTAACCTATATGATGATGCGACACTCTAATATTATATTTAATTATCACTTTAAAAATAATTTTTTTTAAAAAAATATGATGATGTGGCACATTTTTAGAGGGCTACATCATCACATGAATTGAAACTATGAAAAATTGTCAATTTCAATGATTAATGTGCAAAAAAGTTTAAGGATCAAATTGAAACTTTTTGTAAAATTAAGGGACTAAATATTAATTTATCCCATTTTAAAACTATGTTAGGACTACGAAGAAAACTAAAAATACCCATTTGTACACGTGTTATGATCACAGACCATTTCATGGCCACGTAATCATCTTGTATATTTGTCATTTTAATACTAACATCCTCAACACTGAAAAAAAAAAAAATTAATCTTCAATCATTTTCTTAACCATTGAATCTCACATTTTCGTAACATGTAAATTCAAAAATTCTTGTATTTGTTTTGTTTTATTTTCTCATTAATTTGAATATATAATGCCTTTTTTTCTCCATGGAATTTGCTTATTTACATTAAATTTAGAGATCTGATTTATTGATTCTTATACCATTTTAGGATCATAGTTTTTTCTTTTTAAATACAAAATGCAAAACAATGTTCTTATTTCTTCTTAATTCACATCGCTTGTAGATTCATTTACTATAAGCTTGTTCTGTTTATTGAGAATTTTTTTTCATTGATTTATCTTTTTCTTTTTTTGTTGATTAATTGCTAATGCTAAAAGCAGTGTGGCAAGAGAAGATCAATGGAAAAAGACACTTCATATTATGATATATTGGGTGTCAATGTTGATGCATCTATACCTGAAATCAAGAAGGCTTATTACCTCAAAGTAAGCTTTTCTACATTTGTATGATTTTCATGATTTTGATTTATGAACATTTGAAAGCAATGCCTTGATGCATGATTGAACCATGTTTCTTCTTCTGGGATTTGTGAGAAAATTTGGATGAATTTTTTGTTTTCATGTTGAATTATGCAATAGGCATTAGAGATTCGGGTGATGAAATTTGTTCTGCATTATTAGTTTAAGTTTCTTCTGCATTGTATTTTTCAGGCAAGGCGAGTTCACCCCGATAAAAATCCAGATGATCCGAAAGCTGCTGACAAATTTCACGTAAGCTACCACCTTTTAACTATGCTTTTAGTTCATCAATTGTTTGAAAAATGTCCTAAAAGAAGACCCCTTTAGCTTTAGTACTGGCTTTTAACTACTTGTTGAAAGGAGGTTCGTCTCGGACCCTCAACGGAAAATATTATCCTTGTGTCGGTGTTTTGCCTCCCATACTTTGAGCAGAGACTAAAAGGGCTCATGGAGTTAAGGGAGAGCTTCGGTTGGTGGAGATACCACCTACTTGCAGGGAGAAGGTGCCGATATTGTATATAATATTAATTATGGATATTATGCCTGGGGGTGTTCGAACTACCAAGGCATATAGGCCTTATCTTTGTAACCATGGTACTTCGAACCCCCGGAGGAGCAGGATGCATAATTAATGTTACGCAAAATACTGACACCTCTCCCGTGAGCATACAGATCGTATCTCTACCAACTGAGGCATTTCCTAAACTTTGTAAACCACTTTGGACTCTTCTCAAAGTACAGGAGACAAAACCCCAACACGAGGACAACACCTTCCACTAAGGGTCCGAGACTAGCCTCCCCTCAAGACTACTTTAAATTGGTATTTGCATCGAGGTGATCCTTTCATTATAGTAATGAAAATATGTTCCATCATCTGCATTTCTCAATTCTGTATTTGGCTTTTATTTTTCTCGTTGTTTGATATACGTGAAGGCACTTGGTGAGGCTTATCAGGTTCTAACTGATCCCGAAAAGCGTGAAGCATATGACAAGAGAGGGAAGACCGGAGTTATACCGTAAGTTTATATGGTATAAGTGTGATGTTCATTAGCTCGCATATTGTTTTGAAATGCATAAAATGACATGTCATTTTTTGGTTATATGCTATAAGTGTGATATTCAGTATTGTTAATTTTATATGGTAGCATAAGTTGTGGAATGTGAAATGAAAAAAATAAATGGGAATAATTATTTGGTTCAAGAATATTATTCAACATAGCTTAAAATGGTCTGTAATGCAGTCAACATTAAGTCTGGTTAAGCTAAAACTTTGCACAACACCAAAAGCTTTATAGGGATAAAAATGGAAGACTGAAATATATTATTAGACGCTTAAGGCAATTCATCCATGAAACTAGCAATGGCTGCTTAGTGGTCAATTACTGCTTTCTTAGGGACACCATGTTGGATCCTACGGCTGTGTTTGGGATGCTTTTTGGAAGTGATTTCTTTGAAGATTATGTTGGCCAGCTAGCAATGGCTACTTTATCAGCCATTGAAGTTGAAAGTGATTCCTTATTAGATAAGGAAGCTCATAGCAAGAAACTCGAGGAAAATATGCAGGCATTTCAGAAACAAAGGGAAGACAAGCTCATTGAAATACTGAAAAATCGCTTGCAGCCATTTGTTGAAGGTCAAACCAATGAATTCATTCAATGGGCGAATTCAGAAGCACGAGATCTTTCAAAAGCTGGTAAGCTTCTATCATATTCTATCTAAGCTAAATGTGAATGAAAGTGGTTTTATTTTTAAGTATCAGCATTTAAGGACTTTTAGACCTTGAGTAATATGTTACATAGCTACTACCTTCGGTTTGCTCTTAAATATAACTTTTGCCAGCTTTTGGTGAGGCTATGTTACATACCATTGGATACATTTACACGAGGAAAGCCGCGAGGGAACTTGGTAAAGACGGGTCTTGTATGCAAGTACCATTTTTAGCAGAATGGGTGCGAGATAAAGGGCACCGTATAAAATCACAAGTAAAGGCTGCTAAAGGTACAATATTCTGCAGTTGAATTTTAATAAGGCCTTTCTGTTTTGGTTGAACTTCGAAGTTAAAACAAAACCAAAGAGTATACGCATCTTCTTGTAGGTGCTGTTAGTTTAATTCAAATACAAGACGAGCTGAGGAGACTGAACCAAGGAGCAGACAGAGAAGAGAACATACTGAAAGCCCTTGAAGAAAAGAAGGATGCCATGCTCCAATCCCTTTGGCAGATCAACGTGGTTGATATCGAGTCAACTTTATCTAATGTCTGTTTAGAAGTGAGTTTACACATTTCCTTAAATTTATCGATGCGGTTCATTTCAAGACCAGTGCCCTTGTGGCATGTGTGCCCATTGGTACTGTGTGGATTGTTAACCAAGTACTGATAGTTGTCACCAACCCGATCGCACTTTCATGGATTTCATTGCAGTTTCATGTTGTGGATCCTAAATGATATTAGATCAGTTAAACTAGGTTGTATTTTGACGCAAATAATTAAAATCTATTTTGTTATCCAGGTACTTAGAGACGCTAGTGTTTCGGAAGAAGTTCTAGTCTTGCGAGCGAAAGGAATGAAGAAACTCGGAGCCATTTTTCAGGTAAGTATCTATGTTACTACGACTCTTCATTATTGTTGCACTACTACCTTCAAGGTTAAAACTTAGAAAATTAGACCGTACTTGAATCTAGTACTCACACCGAGGTCTAAGTAAACAATATCAGTAACAATGACTTTCCCTGTAATTCATCGGTAAAATGGTCATGAAAGTTCTTGTACTAAGAGTCAGACTGCATTTTACTCCCTCTATATTAGCATAAAGTATACAAGCTACGCATAAGTGTCTGGATGATATTTAGCAAAAAGAATCAAGAGTAATTTGTTCATTTTTGGAGTAAAGGGTAAAACGTAATCTAACTCCTAGTACATAGGATTCCATGGTAAAATCCGTAATTCATCTTGCTTCAAGTTTTGTTTCGAATGGCATATGTGAATGGATGGCATGAATATGTTACACGTAACTTTCATCTATTGTTGTTGAATTTGATCTTTCCATTTTGGATTTCTCAGGGAGCAAAATCTGCTTATAGTAGAGAAAACAGTCTGCGCCGTGTAAATGTCGAAACAGAAACTGCCGGTTCTTAGCCATCTCAGTACTCTGATGGATGTCCGCGTCGGGTTAGTCGATGTTTTCTTTTCTGTGTCGGACTTTTGAACATATGTTCATCACAAGTGGTCTCAGTTCAGTAGCATAATTGAATGAAAGGGGATAAGCTTGAAGAATGTGAAAAAGGAATGGTGGTGGAGAAGCAATTTCGCAGATTCTATTGTTTAGTGTCAAAGTATATATAATTTTTTCATTTAATTATATTTATTTCACAATTTTTCACTGACAATTTTATTTAAATTTATTAATTTACCTAAAAATTCAAGTTTATTTATCATCTCAAATTATTATCTAAATTTGAATTAACTATTAGGGTAAACTATACCTAAGGTCACTAAGTTATTAAAAAGTTTACATTTTGGTCACTCAACTGTAAAAGTTTCAAAATTATTACTAAATTATTAGAAAGTTTCTATTTAAGTCACTAAATTATTTAAAATTTTTTATTTAAGTCACTCAAGTGTTATGTTTTTTTCTTTTAAGTGTCTGACTAGTAAGCTCTAAGCGACGATTTTGCGATCAATGCGGTGGATCAAATCCATCAACGAGTAAAATAACATACTTTAGATCTAAGTCGGCTTGATGGTCAATGTTGGATATCAGAGAAGAAAGTTTTTTGAATTTTAATTTGCAAATTCATGACATTTAAAATTGTTCCATGATGTTTCGATTGGTGTAGGCAATGCAAACAAAGAAAGCATACAACACCGATTTTATAAACCTAGTGACTTAAATAAAACTTTCAAATGATTCAATTGTCATTTTGTAATTTTTTAAAATTAAATAAGTAAAATATAAATTTATTAATAATTTAATAATTATCTATATAATTTACCCTAAATATTATTATTCATTAGACATCCAAATTCGTAATTTCAAACATTTAAGTTATCCAAATCTATAAAAATCTAAATTTAAATAAATTAAAATTCCTTTTATTTATATATAAAATTAAAATTATAAAATGGATTCATACATTATTCGAATAACTAATATAAATTCAGATAAATAAATATTTTAGATATTTATTTATATCCTCTCTAATTTCATAATAAATAATAATTTTAATGTTGATATATTTTTTAATATTAATATAATGTATAAATTTATCCAAATTCTACTCCAACTTTAAATAAAAAAATAATATATTTTAACACATTCGAATCCACGACCTACTCGATGTTATTTTAATATCCTCTGCAACATATGTGTCTTAATGCTATCTCAATATGAAAAAAAGCAAATCAGATATGGTGGAATATTCGAATTTTCACCCTTACATTTATCACTTGCCTAATTAAGCTACACGTGTCCTCCACCTTCTCTAACGTGGCAGTATCCTGCATGTACCGTTTGCCACGTGTAATAAAAATTAAACACCTAAGTTTACATGCACAAAAAAAAAAAAAAAAAAACACAGCCCTTTCTTCTCCACCGTTCCCTTTATATTAAACACCTCATGAATAATTGTTTGCTTTACTGTAAAACACATCTCCCCTTTTTACGTATACGAAAAATGGCTGATTTGAGAGACGAACACGGCAACCCTATTCAACTCACCGACGAACACGGCAACCCGGTTCAACTCACTGACGAACACGGTAACCCCATTTATGTCACCGGTATTGCCACCAAGCATCCCACGACGACAACGTCACTGTCGGGTTTAATGGGATATGGCACCGGTTCGGCCGTCGCCACTGATCAGTCGCAACAGCAGCTGCAGCCACCGCCTCCGCAGCCAACACTGCCGCTGCATTACGAGGTTTCCGGCAAGGAAAAGATTCAACGCTCCAGCAGCTCCAGCTCCAGCTCTAGCTCGGTAATGAAAATTTAAAAAAAAAAAAAAAAAATCTATGGGCATCTATGCAGTATTTGTTTTAGTATTGCTTTTTTGCTTCTCCAAAAATGTTTTGCTAATGGTGTTTTTAAGGTGCTTTTATGATGGAAGATTGTGGTTTTTTACTTAAAATGTGCATAAGTTTTTGTAATTTTCATTTGAAATTTAATTTTTATATTTTTATTTTTAGAAATTTAATCTCTTCATTTTTTAGAGATCTTAATTTTTTAAATATTATTAAAATTATTTTGTTAAATTCAAGTTCATTAGCAAGTATTTTTCCTATTTTAAAAGTCAAATAAACGAAATTATAAAAAATAAAATTTAACAGAAAGTGATGTAATTAAAATTTTAAAAATAATAGTATAGAAATTAAATGTTAAATTTGTGAAGAACATATTTTAATTTTTTTTATTATCAAAATCAAAAGTTGGTTTGAAGTGTTTTTGCTATTTATAAATTTTAATAAGTACATATTTATATGTTTAAAATTTTGTGTTATATTTATAATTTTTAAAGTTACTTAAAGAAAATTTCTTTGTAAATGAAGTTTAAAAAAAAAAATGTCTTGAATAAATTTTTAAAATTATTTACTTATGGATTTGGATTCAGTCGGAGGATGATGGGATGGGCGGTAGAAGGAAGAAAGGGCTGAAAGAGAAAGTAAAGGAGAAGTTAACAAGTGGAAAGAAGGAGGAGGATCAATCTCAGACCAAAACTTCGGCTGTCAAAACCACCGCGTCAACCACGACCGGTCCCCCGCCTGGCCAGCACCACGAGAAGAAGAGTGTGATAGAGAAGATAAAGGAAAAACTACCTGGTCATCATGCTCATTAACCACTGAAAGTTTGTAGCTGTGTGAATTATTTACTTTCTACCGTGATGTTGTATTTGTGAATTCTCTGTCTTTAATTTTTGAACTTTGAAGTGTGCTACGTTTGTGAAATGTGTAATATTAGTATTTTTTTTTTTAGTTATTTGACCCAAAGTAAATGAATGTATAATGCATTGTCTAGATCTTTTTCCTTTTCTGCTTTTATATAGCCATAAAAGGAAAAAATTTAACAATTACTTTTTTTTTTCATATTTTTTATGTAATAATTAACACAATAAATATTTTTTTTTTGAGGATACAAAAATAAATATTATTTTTTATCAATAATTGAACTTCAATCGAACTTTCTAATTCTAAATTATAAAATTTAAATGTATGGACTTATATAAGAGAAAAATAAATGGATGTATAAATTGAATAAGGGTGACTGAATCTTTAGACTGGTTGTAGCAGTTATAACATCTAGGCTTTTTTAAAAAAAAAAATAAATAAATGAAATAAAGAAAATATTGTAATATAATTGACATTTTACGGTTTTTAATAAAAATATTTTTAAAAAATTAAAATTGCATTGAAATATTAATTCTATTTTAAATTTTTCTTGGTTTTTTTAACAATAATATTTATTCTATTTTAATTTATCTTTTTTTTATTTTTTTAACAAGTGATTAATTTGATCGCCCCGTCCCTCTAAGCAGATTCATCGGTTTTGAATTCATTTACCTTCTTATATCTCTGTATGGCTCTCTCTATTTTGTTTTGGCTCTTTTCCATACTATAACAACGCCATAAAGGTCTGATGAAGCCAATAAGTTCTCCCCATGGTTCCATGCTACTCCTATAACCGGAAAACCATGACCCTGTGCATACAACAAATGATTTTAACCAGTTAAATAGTTTGACTACTGGAGTGGTTCGGGAAGCGAGGGAGTAGAACCTGAAGCTTGTTTACACATGTATGCTTTGGCCGAGTTAAGTCGTAGAAGTTGACGTGTGTATCTTCGCTTCCAGCAACTTCACAGCGCAAAGAAACCACAATGTCAGCAAAGGCATATGAAAGCACACTAGTTCTGTTTGGTCGGTGTCGGGACGGAATACAAACCTATATATTCGCCCTTATCGAGGGAAAGCAGAGGGCAGAAGGAAGCTCGAATGGTGTGAATCCGTGAAGTTAATTTGAGCGAACAACGTAGGGTTAGATAACCTTGTGATTCCAAATTGATACTGAAATGTGAACCTACCACTTATCAGTTACTTGTAATAATGAAGGTAGAAGATACGATGTTGTGAACGAACCTAAAGAACGAAAGGCTTCCATCTTGAGTGCACGACAATAACACAGGACCCTTTGTCATCAAAGAGAAACTTCGGTACTGTACGGTCGCGACTGGACATTTCAGTTTGCTGCCACTTTTATATCGATGAGAACGGGATAATGCACCTGTGCGGGATTCCATACTTGCGGAGTATATGCATCCCTGCGAAATTATCGTTCCATAAGGAACATTCTAAAAGACCAAACAGATTTCTTTGATTATGATGATTATGGCGAAGACGGTATAAGAGAGACCTGTGCATCTCCACAGAAAATTAGCTGACCGGTATGATCATGGTCCATCGAGGTAACCTCGCTGTCAAAGCTCGATTTGGTAATAATCCTACCAGTGCTGAAATTGAATACCTGGTGCAGAGAAAAAAGTGAACAAAATCATACAAGCAAGTTTTGACGCAGAGATCGAGCAACAGAGCTTTAGATTCCGAAAATTCAAACTCACAAATGCACGCCTCTATAAAGAGTCGGTGAAGGATTAAACATATGGAACTAGCCAACCGGATATTTATACAGACAGATTTTTTTTTACAAGACAAAGAAAGCACGCATTTCGTTCGATTATCCAGAATCCGATTTAGCATATCACATCAACTGAACTATGACCATTAAGATTGACTAGAGATGATTAAAGGCATGGAGGGGTGCTTACAGTGATCTCTTTATTTGCATTTCCAACTGAAAGAAAGTTGTTATTTACCTGCAGATAATAAACAAAAGAATAAATAATCTTAAAAAGATTGCCTGACTTGAAGGGTATGTATCATAAACACTGGTTACTTACAGGATGAAACCGAATACACAGTTGTGGAGAGACCCCATATATAATTCTAATGCAAAGGCCCTTTGATAGCTCCCATACTCGCACAGTTTTGTCCTTTGATGATGATGCAATATATTGATTGTTTGATGAGAAATCGAAATCTGATAATGCAGTGGCAAATCATAAACATGGTTAATAAACGGTTGATTCAATGAATCATAGTTAAAAAAATAAAATTCAACCTTAATTACAGATACTAGAAATTTAATGAGACTGTCAATACGTATAATAGGTAATTAGGATCCACTTTGTATCAGTGGACATGCATGCCTAAATCTAATTCAATAATGATTTGGTCAGGTGGATCATTCACATAAGCAATTTAGGTGCCATCTCGGGGAATCGGTTTATGGGTGATTCAAGGATACACCACTTAGACCATTTTTTTCTCCCATGTGAAAAATGGTTCCTAGCTAATACAAAATGACCTTTAGTTCTGAACCAACTTTGTCTCATTATTTTTCTGAAAAAGAAGATCTAAAAGGGCTCCAACATGATGTATTTCTTAGTTCATATTCTTGCCAAGAAATATTTTGCTCACTTTCACATCAATTTCACAATCTAGTTATTCTACTGTGCTGACCTTCACAAACAGTGTCAAAGCTACCACAAATCTCAGTATCTCACTGATTCGGGTTTTAACTGTGAAAGATCCTTTACAATATGAAGTAGAAGTAGGCACCTTCTCAATTTAGTCCAATTCCACTAAAATCCAAAAAGAAAATAATGAAGCAGGAATGGACCAAACAGTCATAAATGAACAAGGTCGTGGTCTCCGTAAATGAAAGAATATAGCAGATAGCATGGCTACAAGTACTTTAGTCCAAGATATAAGAAAGACGACTGAAACAATACCAGGTAAACCAACCTGTGACATCTTTTGAATGCCCATTTAATTGCTTGAGAACTGAAGGGGGGTCGGAGACAGAGCAAACTACCAATGTCCCATCTGATGCCCCATATGCGAGTAGATCAGAACTCATGTGCCCAAACTTCAAAACTGTAACCGCTTATAAAACCAATCATATTGCTTCGTTTCAGAAACAGTGAAATGAACTGCTTAAAATAGTATGACAAAGATGAAAAAAATCAAGATTCCATTCAAAAACCATAAAAAGTTACCAGCTGCTTTGCACTGATCAAATATGCAATGCATTCCTACAAAAGAATATGCAGGTTCAACTCCTCGTTGACGTGGGCGATCACTGTCACTAAGGCTAGAGCTTCTATTAGTAGAAGCAACAGAGCCACTTCGTTGATCCTGCAAGCATGGAGAAGCATGCAACTCTTCTCAATTCTTTTAAAGGCCTAATTTAAAAATGGTTTTCAAGCTCTTGACATGCAATAAGTCAATAAATAACGGAGAACAAAAATTACATAATAAAAGTTAGTAGATAATACGTACTTTGCTAGAGTTCCAGCTTTCCGCCTCAAACAAATGTGAGAATGAACCTGACCTTGAATTCCAAAGCCCACTGCATCAACCAGTAAATTACCTTGATGTCAGAATTTTTTAAACAATACCACAAAAATTAGCAGATCATTGTTCATAAAACATTGGTAAAAGGACTTGTCCAGTCCCTCTCAATTTTGAAATTGAACAAGTTGGTCCCTCTCAAAAAATTAAGACAATTTAATCCATGTCAATTTTGAAATTGAGCAACTAAATACGATTAATCACGAAGTTAATATTTTCCATCAATTTACATGAATTTGATTGATATAATAATAAATTTAGCCTTCAAAGTTTACAATTTAATCCTAATTTAATAAATTTATCCTGCAATATTTGTATAAATATGTAAATTTTGTGATTGAATGTGTTGAACTTATTAGAATTAAGGTCAAAGTTACAAAATATATAAAGTTGTAAACATCAAAAGGTAAATCTGTCACTATATCAACAAAAATTATTTATAATTAATGAAACACATTAATCTTATGCTTAATTGTTTTTGTTCACTTTCGAAATTGCTAGAATTAAAATTAATTTACTCAATTTCAAAATTAACTGTTTTTAGATAAAACATCCTTTAACCCCTTAGCCACTACAAAATTCATCCGCTACCGTACGATCAATCAAACTAATGAGGCTGCCATTGATAGCTTCAATTTGTAAAGCAAATAAATAAATGAAAATTAAGAAAGGGGAACAATGTTTGGATAAATTCCAGTACCTGTTTCCAGGAGTGCTAGGACGGCTTGGTGTTTGTAATTTTTCCCATTTTCTTGGCCTCCGCATGTAATTCCGGTACGCCACATAACCTTTTCCATTACATCTCCAATCCTTCAAAACAATGAATGATGCTAAAAGGTTTCATTTCAACACATAACTCGTTCCATAACTAGCTCAAAATCAAGCTCTCAAGCAACGAGAACACAGATCCATAACTAAAACGTTCACATAAACAAATAATAATAATAATAATAATAATAATAATAATAGAGCTTACAAGTCGGCGATAAGAACTGGACTCCGCTTTACGAGCGAGAAGAAATCGACGAATGCCGATATAATCGGGACTGGAATCGGCATTCCCCGGTTGAAGCAAGCAACAAAAAGTTTCCGGATCCTTCATACTTGGTTTCTTTTCACTGGTTTTATCGGTGCCATTGATACAACTCTTGTTGTTTTTGTTTTCGTTGACTCCTTCCTTCGAGCTGTTATTAGTGATTTCACCTTCCGCCATTGTATTAAACTTGCTGTGGCTGATTCATCAGAGACCGTTCACCGGAAAATCAACGGCGTCACGTCGATCGTAGAAAGAAACCGGTAGATGTGAATTTAGAAAGTAGAATCCAATAACAAAGACGTTGAAAAACTACCTTTTCGAATTTGGAATTGGATCTCAATTCTCGAATCAAGATGAAATGGAGAACAAAGAATTATTTTTATTTTTTAATTTTAATTTTAATTTAATTTTTTACTTGTTCGGCTTTTATAGACCCGCCAAAAATGGATCCTTTCTCTGGTCTTTTTAAGGACAGGCCACAAATGACTGATTACCGGTCATGATTTTATACAAAATTAGCTTTTAGAGGTTCTTATACTGCCTAAATTACTTCAAAACGTAAAGACAACGTATAAAATAAAATTCAAAAATTCTGCTATTAGTCCCTATACTTTTGTGAAAGTAGTGTATTTAGTCCCTTAATTTGATTAATTTTAGTCCTTTTACTTTTTTTAAGTTATGGATTTAGTCCCTATAAATTGGTAAATTTTAGTCCTGACTTAAAAGAGTAATAGCTAAATTCAATTACTAGTCCTGTTTTATGTGTACAATTGTAGATTTGGTTCATATTCTCTAATTGGATCATTCTAAGTCCTTATATTTTTCGAATTTTGAAATTTCAATCTATATGCAAATGACGTTTGTTAATTGATTAATTGGATTTTTTTTAGCGAGTAATTTGTGAAAATAACAAGCTGACATGACATTACACATGATAATATGTTTGACACTTCAGATTTTAGAAATAGCATAACTTAATGAATTTATCAATTATCATTTGGTGAGGACTGAAATTTTAAAATTTGAAAAGTACATAATATAAAAATGATCAAATTAAAATACATAAATTAAATCCACAACTTTCATAAAGTAAAGGGACTAATAACAAAATTTAACCAAAAATTATGTTATATTTGTACCAATAAACCTTTAAAAAGAATTATGGTATATGTACCAAAAAATTATAATATTAATTTATTTGTGTTACAATGAAACCTTTTAACATCATTGTTTTTGAAGGATCGGAAACATCAAAAAGTTCAATATTACAATTTTTATATTTTTTTCATTCTTTTAAAATTATCATTTAATGTTTAAAAAAATTATAAAAAAGACGAAATTATATCAATGTATAAATGTTAAGACTTTTTTTTTAAATCAAGACTAAATTGAAACATTATATAAATATTAAAGATTAAAGTTATTATTATGCTAATTTTAAAAACTGCCAAGTTATCTTTCCACTGGTAATTTAATGGGAGGTGACAAAAGGGCTGGCAGGGCCCCCGACCCCCTAAAATGAATTTTTTTTCATTTAAACCCTTTAAAAATTTAAATTAGTAAAAATAAAATTACACTTTGGTCTCCTTAAAAATATAAAAATTTAATTTAATCCTTTAAAAATACAATTTAATTTCGACTCCCCTAAAAATTTTTTTTGGTTTCGCCCCTGATTCAGAGACCATTTTATAATTTTTCATAATTAAGATATCCACCATCGATAACAATGATTAATTTTCTCTTAAAAAAAATACCTCAGTCTTTAGATTTCCGAAGAAAACAGATTGTGTTCGTTGTGTCATTTGTTATGTTAAAATCTTATAATTGTATTAATAGACTAAGATGTGAAGTTTATTATTATTTTTAGTTTGCGCTAATTCGATTGTGCAAGTCTTTTATGAACAAGAATTAGTAAATTCTTACTCTTAAACAAGAAATCGAGCAACATCATTACAGAAATATTAAAGGTAGAGCAACAAGTGATTGAATGTGATGAGATACATCACACGCCAAAAAAAAAAAAATTAAAGATCTAGTCCTTCATATTTAATTGCTTACTTTTAAAATAATTAAAAATTAAAAATTAAAGGGTAAACTATAAAAATAGTCACTTTTATTTATTTCATATTACATTTTATTCACTTATGTTTGAAATGTTATGTTTTAATCACTTACGTTATCGTTTTGTTACGAAATAGTCACTACCGTTGAACTCCATTACTTCCTTAATGGCAATCTTAAATGCCAACTTGCATGTCCAATTACTCGGATGAAAATATATTTTTAATTAAATAAATTTAATTTGAACTACCACGTAGAACATTCAAGTTAACATTTAAAACCCATTTGAACTACCACGTAAGACCGCCGTTAGAGAGATAACGAAGCTTAACGATAGAGTGACAACTTCGTAACAAAATAATAACGTAAGTGATTAAAATGTAACATTTTAAGTATAAATGATTAAAATATAATCTAGATAAACAAAAACAACTATTTTTATAATTTGCCTAAAATTAAATTAATCCGTTTTTATAGTTTTATAAGGCACAAATCAAAGGAATTGATAAAATGATTTAACTTTAGATTTCATTTTCATTGTCAAAACTTTTCAAACACACATAAAACAACCCCCCAAAAAAATTCTAAGATGAGATTTTTTTTAATACAATATTTAAAATTATCCATAACCTCCTGAACTTTATCAATTCCAACCGAATTAAAATTTTTCTTATACAAATTCAAATTTTTGATTTTGTTGAGAGGATACTAAATCACAATTCACTTTAATATAATTATAATAGATCAGCTGACATTATTTTAAAAAAATATTTTCAAATTAATTTCTTCACAAATAATACTTAGGAATTGTTTTTAACTTCAAAAGGTTCATCAGATTATCAACATTGAAGCAATCAAAATCAGAAGAAAAAGAAAAGAGAGGCTACAAATCAGATCTATTGAAAATAGATATGGAACATGGAAGAAGCCTAATTAATAATAATAATTAGGTTAGTATTAACAAGTAACCAAATCTAAATAAGCCAATGTCAAATTAAATTAAAAACCCTAATAATTACAACTTTAAAAAAATTCAAATGAAGATTAACCCAATTAAAAGATCTAAAATCTTGTTGATTTACCTAGAAACTGTGCTTTAATCCAAGCCCATGCTTTCCATGAACGCATCCAGGCTTCACATACAGATACGGCGATTTCTTTGAAGTGTTCATCTTCGCGAATGCCCTTTTCCCTAATTTCCTCATCCTTTGCCTTCCAAATTTCCCACTCAATGCCTTTGGAACCAATTCATCATCCAAATCACATCCATAATCATCATCAACATCGTCTTGATCATCAGATCCATCATGTGATGGATCATGATCATCATTATCTTGAATCGGAGCAGGGAACGGGATGAACTTTTTCACCTCCGTTAGAGGAGGAAAAGGGAAAGGCATACCGTACACTAAGTTTCTTCTCGATACGTCATCACGATGAAACGATGCATCATCATGTGATGGATCATGATCATCATTATCATGATCATGCATCAGGTTGAGCCTTTTCACCTCCGTTAAATGGGGGAAAGGGAAAGGCATACCGAACACTAAGTTTCCTCTTCTCGATAATTCGTCACGATGACATGATGCATCAACATCATCATCTTGATCATCAGATCCATCAAGTGATGGATCATGATCATCAGTATCTTGAATCGGAGCAGGAATCGGGATGGACTTTTTCACCTCCGTTATAGGGGGGAAAGGGAAAGTTAAAGGGATAAACGACTCTACGTTTCTTCTCCATAATTCACCACGATGAAACGATACATCGTCATCGGCATCATCAGAATCGGTAACAGAGGAATCAATGAATTCCCAATGGGAAAGATCATCATCAACATCAGAATCTTCTTCAATGAAAACAAATTCTTCATGATCTTCATCCATTGTAGGTAAAACAACACCATAAGATTTGCTTTGCTTCTCCATTTTCTCCTCTCTCTCTTTCTCTCTCTCTTAATGGTTGGTGTTTGGTTTTCGAGTGATTTGAGTTTCCTTTAAGAAATGGTTGAGGATCACAAGTGAGTAGTTGTAAATAGGTCCACGTCTTTCCCACCAATAATTATACGCCACGTGTCAAAGAAGACTCCCAATTAACTTCCTGACCTCTTTGGTTGGGTTATTTCACTAAAAAGTCCTCAAACGATGAGTCAGATTTTAAAATTGATTTATTAAACTTCAAATTTGAATCTTCAAAGTTAAGCGTTGTGTCAATCATATCCTTACATCAGTCCAGTTGACGAAACGTGAACTTGTATTTAGCGTTATTAAAAATATTTATTAACACATGCTTGTTTTAAAAGAAATCACGGATGCACGCCAAAATTAAATCAAATCATATCCGAAAAAAATTGGATAAAACTCACACAAAAATAAAACGAGACCGATATATTACAATTACATAAACAAAATTTGAACCCGAGCCTTTGCGAACTGTGGGAATGCTTCATTAGCATTTATTATTAATTTTGTTTTATAATTAATAAAAATACATAAAGAGAAGGGGAAACTTTGGTCCTTTTTTCCCATCGATTTGGGTCATTACTGTCGGATTTGGTCCGCTCAAGGAGAGATTCCAATGCACGTGCAAAAGGCAAAGTCGGCAAAGGATTTTTAAAACTGGGCCTAACAAAATGTCCTCACTAATGTTGCATCTGCCTTTTCTTTAAGAATTATGAAAAACCTCAAAGAAAATCAAATTTATTGTACTAAAACTTTTTTTCTTTAAAAAATGCATGATAATCATGTTTAGGATTTATATAAATTTTTAATTTCTTTTGAGAAACTTCTTATTATATCAATATTCACATTCCATAAATTATTTCATATAGATAGTGTCTTAAAAGAGAGGGGCAGTAAAAGTAAGCAATTGGAAAAGCTTTTCCCACGTTTCCACTAAAGAAGATTCATGTCGAAGGAACCTAACTAAAGCATAAAAGGCTAAAAGCATACTCTTACTTTTTCTAAAATATTAATGTCCTCAATACATATTTGGATATCATATAAAAATATTATTCCTTAAATTATATGATTTTTTTAAAAATGTTGGATTTATCCATCTCCAACATACACTTATAAGTGAACAACATATACAAAAATGCTACATCACCACTTTAACCACAGTAATTAATAACGTTAATAATATTATGAAAAACAAAAAAAAACAAAAACCAAATTAGATTAAAATAAGCTTCAAGTCCCTATATTCTTTGTACATTCATACATTTGGAGTAAATCCCTATACTTTTATTTTCAATAATTTATTCTGACTTTGTAGATTTCAAAATTCAAGTCTAATTGTTAACACCTCTAATATCTTTTTTTTTTTAATTTTGTTGGTGTGACAATTTAAAATAAAATAAACCTCACTTAATAACTATGTAAAAAAAAAATGATTGTAATGAACCTATATTTAATAGAACAAAACAATTGGACTTGTGCTGTAGTTTTAAATCTGAAAAGTAGAATGAACCCCTAGAAATAAAAGTTCCCAAATTTGCAAAAAAAGTACAGGGACCAAGGTGTTAAATCCTAAATTTCAGCATACTATAAGGATTAAAACCATAATCCGACCTTTACAATGAGATCGAGGTGCCAACCAATCAAAACTCAGAAGAATGAATATCACTTAAATCGCAACATCAAACCTTATGTGTTCAAGTTCTACATGTCACATATAATCCATTATCAAGGCCTCCACAACTATGCCATTCTTGTCTATGAAATATGAAACAGCTGAACAATTATACCAGAATAGACTGAAAATTCTATAATGCCAGTTACGTTCTTGCATATGAAATCCTAAGGAACTCTATTAAGGGAATAAAGACAAAAAAGAAAAAACGGAATAGAAGATATGAATCGATCAACGTGAACGTTTTTGCAGACATAAGGATCAGCAGAATACAGTTCAAAAGTATATTAAAATTTGGAAGCTTTTTATCGTACCTGTGAAGGCGAACAAAGCAGCCCTGAAGCATCTGCCCCGACCACTGCAAGATCACACACCGTACACAATTGTCCACCCTGGCTAGGTACAAAGCGAGCGGTGCAATATGGGCATGATACATCCTTCTGTCCTCTGTAAATTGGCACATAAGTTGCCCCACATGTCACAAATGGGTTTCTGAAATCATAGCTTAGTTGAGAGGCATCGGTCATATTCCTCTCAGCAGCTTGTAGCACTTGCCTCGCGGTCTTAGCTTGATTCTCATTTGTGGGGTTTGTTTCTAGTAGACGTCTGGCAAAGTTAGCTGCTGTAGCCAGGTTCTTCGCCTTGTAGCAGACGGTCATTGCATTTAACAGAGCAAGTCTGAGGTGAGGCAACTGAAGGTTGCAGTGGGTGAAGTAGGCAGCGAGTTCCTGTTGGCGGACTGGATTGTCTTTCATTTCTCTTCGCTTAAGCTCCATCTGCATACCAAGAACGTACTCCTTAGCTATAATAATTAACTCCTTGACTTCATCAACTTCCCTCCTTGATTCCACAACAATAAATGGAATCGTATGAAGAATGCTGAGAAAGAGCCGAAGAGCCTCGGTGAATTTTCCAGCTGTTGTTGCCTTGTAACCAGCCTTCAGCTTTTCATCCAACTGAGAAAAATTGAACACGAGGGCCGGTGGAGACCTCACATTAGGACTACCAGACTCACTCCACCCCCTCTCAATTGCCAATGACACCACAGGAGCAGATGAAAGTGCACGAAGATAGCTATGGCTGCCAGCATGAAGATCAAGAAACATGGATTTCAAAGGAGCAAAATTTCTTATTCCAAGTTGCCTGCTCAGCAAACGCATTGCTGTATCAAAATTGCCTGCTGCTGCATGATCAGCAGCAAGAGATGATCTTTGAGTCCAAATTTGACTCACAGGCATACCGGGAGTTGGTGCCACAAAAACAGATGAACGAGCATTGTTAGAAACCCTTGGTGTCTCAACCTCAGGGGGGAGTTCCAAGTCTTCAAGGTCCCATCCACCCTCCTCTTCGTTTTCTTCAGCCACTTCCCCATCTTCCAAAATTGCAGCAACATCCCCATTTTGCAAGCCATCAACATCGACCACATCAAGATCCTCACCCCAATCACCTTCTGCACCCTCCTCCTCTTCATCCACACCACCCCTGCCAATACTATCCAATCCACCTTCGAATATGCCTTTCATAACTCTCAAAAGAGGCCAATCACCACCAGACACAATGGGGGTTGGAGGCATCAATAAGGACGGTTCCTTCCCTGTTGGCAAAGGAAGGACATCATCTCCCAACTCAGCTGCTAACCTATCAGCCACATCCTGTAGCCCATGGACTGATGCTGTAACATAAGCAAGAGGCAAGTGACCAGCATTCTCCAAGATCTTAACACGTTCCTTTATATCGCCAAGATACAAAGCATTGTGAAATTGACCCATAACATCATTCTTAACTTCTGCAATTTTCAGCATCTTGGACAGCTTTTCTAGGTTACCATTTATGAGATAAAGAAAAGACAGCCTCTCAAAGTTCTTTGTCCTCTGGTAGGCATATTCCACTATACCTGCATTGCCTTGGCGAAGGGCCTCCACACCCAATCTATACCAATGATCTTTGTCATCGATCTCCTTAGCTGATGCAACAGCAATTTGAATGTTCCCACTCTCGAGAGCCAAATTAAAGCGTGTTTTCTCATCTTTCACAAAATGGAGAGCCACCTCAGGAAACCCTTTCTGTTGCAGATAAGCAATCATGGCTTCACCACAAAGCTGGGAGTTCCTTATCATACTCATAACCTGATCATATCTCTTCCGAAGCAGAGAGAGCTTGAAAATGTATTCAGTAGCATCAATGACTATAGCCTTATTCTTCCCATCACGATCCAAGCAAAATATAGTATTTCCAGAAACCTTTGTTATGTATATGGGAACCTCAAGCGTTCGAATTATTCCACAATCTCCATTGGGAAGGCAGTATTTTATATGGTTGAGGGTGGAGTAGATAAAAACACCATTGTCATCCCAGGCTCCACTCTTTACACGTATTGTCTCATGAAGGGTGCACCGGTGAACAAGCTTCTTGTTAGTTATGACAATCGTATGCTTGCTGAGTAAAGCAACATTCTCCATGTCATTAGACCAAACAACATATTTCACCAAAGGGGTTTGAAGATCACCAAGAACAAGCCTCTGCTGGAGATCAAATATAACTACTCTATCCTCTGATCGACACAACAAGTTACCTGTTCCAGCATAAAATATTGCATCCGTAGGCACTGGAAGGCCACTCTTTTTAACCACCTCATTCTTTAAATTCTTGATCAAGACTTGATTGTTGCCTTTGTCAAGAACAGCAAACCGGTTACGAGCTACAAATATAGCAGAACTACCAAGACCTTTCTTTGCCTCCTGCATCTCTCCCCTGCCAAAGCTATCTTTTGGTATCACATACAATTCATAAGATCCTCCATCCACATCTGAGCAGATAAGAACAGCATTTTCAGTAGGACTGTAGGAAAGAGTTCTTGGACTTTGATTCAGACTTGCGGAACCAGGCCGTCGAATTGGAATAACTTGTGCCTCCCTTTGAGTCGAAAAGTCATAACACCTTAAAAACCGATCCTTGGCATAAAACAGAGATTCCCCACTTACTGCAAAAGCAGGACGCTCTCTCTCTAGCTTAAATACAATCATGCCACTGTCATGTCCAGCTGCCAAAACATTCATCTCAGGATGAACAGCAAGAATCCAGAACCTGTCATGTTCTCGACGGAAAGTTTGAAGTCCAGTTCTCTTTGTTACATCCCACACACGAATACTTTTATCCTCGGAATTAGATACAATGATGTCTAGTTTGGAATGGAACATAACACATGATACATTATTCATGTGTCCTCTAAAGGTATCCACTTCCCAAGCCTTTGTCTCTGCAAAGAAATAAACAATTTACTTGATCCCACAATAAATTTAGGGGTCTAAATACTCAGATGCAGAATATATAATGGAGAAATTGAGGTAGCTTGGCTATAAAAGCAAGGGCTATGCTGCATATATAAAATTTAAATGGAAAAAGGTAAACTTATATGAAGATTTTAATTGGCCAATGTGAGTTTACAAAAAGCATTAATCAACACATCTAGAAAATGAAATATAAATGGAGAAGAAGGCGTGGTTTTCCTATAATTACCATTCATACGCCATAATTTCACTTGGCGATCATCTGCTCCAGAGACTATCAAAGGTAAGGTGGGATGAAATGCAGCCCAATTTACTCCTCTGTCATGACCTTCCAACACATATTTAACAACTGCATCAACACCACCAAAAAGTTCTGAGTTCATCTGACTGAAACGTAAAATATCATCTGCTGGAGAGGCAGTTTTCTTATTCAAGGAACCAATATCCCAAACTCGAACAGTCTGATCAAGGGAGGCCGACACGACAAGGTCTTCTTTAGGATGGAATGATGCACACATAACATAATGATTATGACCAGTTAACACAGAGATACAAGTTCGTGACTGCCAGTTCCATATGCGGATAGTCTGATCATCACTGGCACTCACAATCCAAGGATTCTCATGATGAAACTGCACAGTTCGAATATAGTCAAGGTGTCCAAGAAGGGTAAAAACACATCTATGCAACTTGTAGTTCCAGACCTTTATCTTGTAGTCATCCCCTGAAAGCAAAAACATCAATTTTTAGTATCACTTCTATCACACAAGATCCCTATGCTCTGTAAAAGAAAATCATAGCACCAAAAAATAACACTTTTTTGAGCCAAAAAGTTTTCAAATCCAGACCCTCCGTGCCCAAGTTGACCAGGCCTGGAAATTTTCAAAATTATGAACTCAATAGCATCCCTTCTCAGCAATAAATCTATTCACACAGAAGCTTAGCATCTAAGGTGCAAGGTTGAACAGCAAGTTATTCACTAGATAGCCTGTCAGCCAGAATTATATTGTTATCTTTGCAGTCTTGAATTCCTTTCGTAACTAATTTACTTGTTTCTTTACTTCCTTGGCTGGTACTCTGGTTATGTGATATCTACTATATTTTGTAACCTAGGAATCAACATGTATGGTCAGGCAAAATATCATCTCAGGCTTCTGCTATCAAGCAAATTGTGAAGGACACTTAATTATGGTTCAAGCAATGTTTGCTTCTTGTTGTCACTACTCACTAATAACAGCTTTTTCAGCTTATTTTTGGGGCCAAATAAAAAATAAAAAAGCATAAATATATAAAACTACCGAATAAATCTATATCATATATGAATTTCTCCTATAATTCCATCTACGGTTCAATTGACATTCATCACTCAGCAATATAAGGTCTAGAAGTTCTAAATCAAGTCCAACTACATGTTCTATAGTAACTCTCGATCCAGCATTATCATATGCCTTGGATTTCTCAAATTCCATAAAGTAACAAGAAAACATAGATCACTAAAATAATCGACCAGATTTATGAAGCAAGGATCAAAACCGAGGTGCAAAGAGACGAAATACGAACCTCCAGAGACAAACAAAGGTTGAGACATGTGGAAATGGACACCGCGAACAGGGCCATCATGTTCGTCGAATCGATCAATCAAAGTCCCCATTCGATAGTCCCATAACTGGATCACACCACTGTGTAGACTGGCTAAGATCCAAGGCCTCTTAGTGTGGAAACTCAGTCCTTTCACTCGATTGCTCTTCGTCTCAAACTTCGTCAACATCTTCTTTTGTTTACTTTCTCTTCAACCGTCAATTTCCCAGCAAAAAAAAAAAAAACCAAACCAAATCATGAATTTTGAATAGGCAATTGAGCAAATACATGAAAGATATGATTAAAGTTCATAAAAGAATTAAGAAGTTACCTCAGATCTGATCCAAATCAGCTAAAATTAAGAACAAATTTGGAAGCTCTCTTTGGTATTTTTCCAGTTTGTACACGAAAAATAGAAAGAGAGTGTTCGATTCTCTCTTTGAGCTTTGATTTTTATTGTTTGTATTTGGTAACTATGGTACTGTTTGTACTTTGTGTTGGTCTCTAAGCGGAGAGCTTCTCCCTTTCCTATTTTACAGCTTCTACGACGCCGTTTCGTGAAGGTAGAAATATGATTGTCTTTATTTTTTCTTTATTAGCTTTAATTAAGAAGTTTTAAAATCATGTTACATCAATTAATTATTTTAAAAGGATTTTGATTACGTTTTATCATTGTAAAAAAAATGTAAGATTGAATATTTGAAATAATTTTTAAAAAATTTTGATAATAGAAAATTAGAAAAACATTTTTTAATAGCCTTTTTATATTAAGAGTCAATTTTTTTAACAATCTCATTATAGGTTCTAATTATATCAGTTCTTTTTGATACCATACTTAGAAGTCTATTGATAATCACTCCCTAACCCATAAATAAGAGGATAATGAGTTTCAATGCACTTGACCTCACGTTCTCCTGCATTAGCAATAATGCTCATGCCCAAGGACGAATCTAGGATTTTACTCCAAGGGGGATGAAACTATTAAATTCGAACAACTTTTTTTAATGTAAAAAAGTGTTAATTCTTCTCAATATGCAAAAAACAATAACTAATACTATACTAAAATTTTCATAACTATCATTATAATTCTAAAAATTAAATTTAAAAGTCTTGGCCTTAGTCCTATTTCTCAATACTAGGCATTTTAAATTGCATCTTCCGCTTTTTCATAAGATCGAACTCATCAATGATAGAATCGGTTGAAAATTCTCGAACTATCTCTTTTTCGATGTATGCCACCAAGAAAATCATCCTTCATTCTATTGCAAGACCTTGTCTTTATAATTTTCATAGCTGAAAATGCTCATTCGGTTGTTGTAATAAACACGAAAAGAGTTAGCACAAGACGAATAATTCTATCAAGAAGAGGATAAATACTTGACTTATTTGTCTTAGCTAGCACTTAATACAACTCGGCAACTGTAGAAGCTTTCTGCAACTCTGTGCTTTGATGAGCATCAAGTTGAAAATGCTCCCATTAAATCTTCATGTGTAGCTTTTCTTGCTCCATAAAATCATCTGAATAAAAATCATTCATAAGCTTGCAGATATCTTCCACTCAAAAAGCTTTGTAATTATCATGTGAATTCAAAGCGGAGCTAAGAACAAATAATTCCACTACCTCATCATTAAAGTGAGAATTCTTTTCTGTTAGCAATGGATATATCAAACCGATAATGATGTTCAATTATGAGGTTATATCTTTGGATGTAAGATCAACCTCAACCAACTTTGTACAGAGCACTTAAATTGGGGGTTTCTATCATATGACCTTTATAAAATAACTTCAAAATTTCTGGAGAAGTGTTTTAGTTGATGACATCAGCTGCATCGCGTTTAGTATATCATGCGATTTATACTGCAATGCTTGACAAAGATCATCAATGATTCCAAGCATCTCAATCATGAAATGCAAGATGAAAACAAATTCAACGAATGTCATTGCATCATATATTCCATCAGCTTCACTGTCAACCAACTCCACTATATTAGATGCCTCAATGTCTCTTAATTGATCATGCCGCTGGCTTGAAGAAACAACCAAATTGATTATACTTGTAAAGTATGAAAAATTTTGATAAATAGGAATAACCTCTTTGGATGCAACTATTAGAGTTAATTGGAGATGGTGAGCGAGGCAGTGAACATAGTATGCAAATCGGCATTTTTTAGCAAATAACGCTTGCAAATCGTTTGTAATGACCCGTTTTTGGTAAAATCAAAACAGTGGTTTCGGGACCACCAATTTGAGGTTATAAAATTTATTTTAATATTATTTTATGGTCTATAGTATGTTAGAATTATGGTATAAAAATTTCGTTAAGAAGTTTTACCGTTTGTATGCTCAATTTGTAAAATAGGACTAAATCGCATAAAGTGCGAAAGTTGTGTTCATTAGCTAAAGGTGTTAAATAGCTATAGAAATTTAAAGTAGAGGTCCTTATGTAGTGATTAAACCATTAAATGAGATAGTGGAGGTACATGGAGTGTAATCATGAAATTTGGATGGTAGGTTGGTATTAGGTATTAATTGGTTAATATAATAAAAATAAAAGAAAAAGCTTCATCTTCTTCCTACTACCACCGAAATTTTCAGCAAAGAGGAGCTTTGGAAAGCTTGAAATTTTCAGCAACTTAAATCGTTGCATGTAAGTTATTTTGATAGTGGCTTTGTTGATTTTTATGTTTTTTTCTGGAACCTTTAAAGCTTAAGCTAGCAAAATAGAGGACTGATTTGTAAAATAATTGAAAGGCTAGGGTTTTTCCATGGAAGCATGATGGTTTTTTTGTGAATTTTAATGGAAGAAAATGAAGTCTTGTGGGGTATTAAACAACTTTTGTTAAGGAACTTTTGATGAAAATGTCAATTAGGTGTTTATTTGAGAATATGTGAAAATTGTCGGTAAATGTGTGAATTTGTGAAATCTATGGACTGATAATAGGATATATTAAATTTTACTAGACTTAGATGTGGATGAAATTACATGAATTTCATTTTACGAGCTTAGGGACTAATTTGTAAAAAGGTCAAAAGTATAGGGGCAAAATAGTAATTTTGTCATAATATGAATCTTGGATCGAATTAATTAGAAATACTATTAAATGAGTTAAATTTGATTATATAGATCAAGAAAAACAACTTTTAGAACTAAATCGGAGAAAAGATAAAGTCGTGGATTAAGCAACCGTTATCTCCGTGCGAATTTGAGGTAAGTTCGTGGACCAGAACTTAATTTTATTTCTAATTACGATTTAAATTAATTAATGCTAAATTAGCTCTTGATATAAAAGGTATGCATATTATGGAATTAATGTTAAGGAAAATGAATGAGAAATTTATGGAAGTAAATAATGGTACAATCATCGATATATTCGACTAGCGCTGGCCGCAATCTTTGTTAGCTTATCTGACTAGTGTTGGGCACACCATTGTCGGTTTATCCGACTAGCGCTGGGTGCAATTATTGTTGGTTTATCCAACTAGAGCTGGGCTCACAATTATTATCGTCAGTATATTCGACTAGCAGTGGGTGTAAATATCGTTGGTTTATCCAACTAGAGCTGGACTCACAATTATTATTGTCGGTATATCCGACTAGCACTGGGTGCAAATATCGTTGATTTATCCAACTAAAGTTAGGCTTATATTTAATACTATCAGTTAATTCGACTAGCGCTGGGCGTAACCTTTTCTGTGGTTTACCGCTAGGCACCGGGTGCCACGTCGCTAATAGATCTTGCGGTAAGGTTACTTGAATTATCGAAAGAATTGAAATCTTATTTGGTTAAGTTATAATTTCATACTAATATTGATTGTTTTTGTGTTTAGCTAATAAATGGAACCTATTAATGGTAAATTGATTTACCTGTTGGCACATAGTGTGCGAGATATTCGCTCATATGGCATTATTCTAAGTGGGTCAACGGACACAGTGTTGTTACAAGGTTATATAAGTTCAATACAAACTAGTGCAAATATGTACGTGAAATACGTAAAAATGATATACATTTATGACGTATGAATTCATGGCATGACTAACTGGGTTAATGATTACATGTTAGGCTTTTGGGCCAAATTGAGTTGTGATATGCCTTGTTTTGCTTACTTAAATTGTGGCTAAACGGGTATGAAAAGAAGGAAAGATTGTCAAATGCTTCAATTAGAATTTTTGTGAAAGCATAAAAATGTATGAATTATTAGACGATCGGAATAAGCTTAGACACATGCTTGAAAATGTGAATGCATTTAAGTAGGGTGTACTTATGCTACGATGTTTTGAGATGGTTTGTTAGTTTATGTGATAATTAAAATTGAGAGGCTAATGTTGTTTCGACTAAGGCCAAGACATGTTGGATTGACTAAAGTGGCTTATGATTATAAGTTGTAGTGGTAAGCTTTATTTTTGAATTACAAACCTACTAAGTATTACATGTTTACTTTGTGTTAATTTCTTTGTGTATTTAGATCTCGGAAGCTCGTTTGGGTTGGAAGTTGGCGGAGATTTCATCACACTATCTATCGGCTATTTTACTGTTGTGGTTTTATAATACTGGTTATAATGGCATATATAGGTCATCTTGGCTAATGGTAGCTTATTTATCTTGTTGTGTTTTTAGCCATTCGATTTGGCTTGAAAATGGTATATGTTTTGTTATGTAAACTTATGTAAATGGCTTTATGATATGTGGGGTATGGTTGCCAAGTGAATGTCTTGTTTGTGAATTAGTATTTTGTGTACCAAATGGTTGAGATTGAGATATGGTATGCATGTTAAATTTTAGGCACAAAGTCTCCTTTATGTGTTTGACCATTTAGATAGATTTTGGAAGTTTAAATTGGCATGTTTAAAGTAGCCAATTAAGGTGCCTATTAGTATCATGGTTGTGTGTGATCTTATAAGATGTTATAAGCTTGTTATTGATTGGTTTTGAATGTCTAAATATGCCATGTTTATATGCAAATTGAGATGTTTAGGATGAGACCAAGTTGGGTGAGAAATATGGTTTGGAAAATAGCTTATTTTTATCCACACGGGCAGAGACACGGGCGTATGTCTCAACCATGTGTGGCACACGGCCTAACACACAGGCTTGTGTCTTGGCCGTGTGACCCCTGTACCCAATTAATTCAAATTCAATTGTTAACACGGCCTAGCACACGGGTGTGTGGCTTGGCCGTGTGACCCAAGTCAAAGAGTTACACGGGTATAGGAACTGGCTGGGACACGACCATGTGCCTCACATCGAATGCCCACACGGCCTGAGACACGAGCGTGTCCTGGCCACACGGGCGTTTGTCCCCTGCACCTAGGAGAAATTTTGTGATTTCGCAAAAAATTCTCCGAGCTTCCGGTTTAGTCCTGGCTTGATTCTAAACTTTATTTTGGGTCTCGAGGACCCATATAAGGGACTTTATGATTGATTATGAATTGTTTTTCATTTGAATGTGAGATGAACATGAAATGTCTGTTTGTTCGATTATAAGTTCGATAATGCTCCATAACCCTATTTCGGCGTCGAATACGGGTTAGGGGTATTACACCGTTCCATTCGCCACGCATAAAACTTGCAAAATCATTTTGTAAGAAAGTTGCCCCCACATCTTCATTATAAGAAGCCAAGAGTTTTATTAGTTCAAGAAAGTTACCTCAATTTCTTGAATCTTGTGCTTCATTACGTCCCCTAAAAGCACAACCTTAAAATACAAGCCAGTTGACAGCATCTATTGACACCTTGAGCTATAGTCAATTTCTTGCAACTTGTTCAAAATTTTTTTTCTCAATAATACTCTCAATATTTTGTAAGGAATTTTGAAGATTGAGATAATTTTTCATTGTATTCTTACTTTTTGTTGACCATAATTTAATCAAAAAACCTGAAGACTGTAATAATATATTAAACAACAACATATTAAGAAAAAGAAAAAATAATAAGTCAAATAAATAAAGAACATAATTTATGCAAATATATTTACCGAGAGGTCTTTTGCGCAAAGAGTCGAGAGGAAGATAATTTATATTTTTTTTTACTTTGTGCTCTCAATCGTGGCATCAAACTCCTTTCTTTTTCTCTCAGCAATTTCGGCACCTTACTAGAGGAAGATAATTCGTTAGCAAGACATACAAATCAAAATACAAGAAAGTTACTAACTTAATATGTATGGGTATAGGCAAATCAATTAATTCTAGAATTTGGCTTTAAAGTCCATATTAGGCCTCTAAGTTTAGTCTTTCAAAGTCCATCATACAATTTGGCCAAGGGGTCAACCGCCCCCCGCGCCCCCTGGATCCATCCCTGATTAAAAGTTAGATTGCATTTTACCATTTCTATTTAAAAAGTGGACAATTTGATTATTGCACGGTAGATCAAGTGCAAATTAGTCCTTCTGTTTAAAATGTCATCTACTTTAGTATAAGATACATGTGCCATACTATGTTTAACTATTTGGTTATTTTGTCAGCCATGTCAATTTTTAATAGTAAAAATAGATGAAATTTTTAACAGAAAAAATTCATTTATAAGAATTAATTTACCCAATTTTTTTTAGTACAAAAGACAATTTTGTCAGCCCTTTCGTGTTTTGTTGAAAAGTCCACTTTGCTCGTGTTATTTTTCAAATACTCACCTATCGTTAATGGTTAATGAAAAATCCACTAACCCCTAAAGTTTATTTATTAAATAAATTTTAAATAAAAGCACAACTTCACCTTTTATTAGCGAAGCATTATTATTATTTTTTTTAATCTTTATATTCAATTTTTTAATTAAAATTAAAAAAATTAATTAGTTATAAAAATATTTTAGTTATATTATGAATTGTATTATATTATGATATAATCAAATATTAAACATTACTTAATGTTTAGTTAATATCAAGTTTTTTTTTAATGTTACATTTGCAGTCACAATTGCAATTAAAAAGAGTGCGTTCGAATAATTAGAACCAAATTAATTATTGTAAAGAAAAATCAGACTAATAATCAAAATATATTCAAACTTGCTCCAAAATAAATCTATATAAGAGTCCACATATAGTAAGATATAGACTAAAATAAATATAAACAAAGAACCAACAGATGGTTTATACAAAGCAAGACTCGAATCTAGTCATAAATGTGTTACCCTCATAGGATATCGTTAATCTCTTTGGAATAAATTTGTTTTCCTAATATGATCTTATTTTATCTCATGGTAACTATTATATCTTCCTTTATGAAAAATTAATTACTATTCAATAGTGATCAAGTCATTCATCACAAAGACAAACAACTCGTGATCATATTTACTTTTCATCAACCATGTAATGCCAATGAGAGGATATCATTTACCCATATCTCGGGTTATGAATTCCACTGTACAAGTCATGCATACATAACTTATAATCCACTCAAGATTAAGGTATGCCGCACTTTGAGCATCACAAGTGAGTAATTCCATAAACGGATTCAGGATCTATTCTTCTTAGGTCCAATTCGATGTACTGTCAGTCACATCTTTGTCTATCTTTTAGGAGTCATCCACTTTGATGCCCAAGACAATACATCTCCCCAATTGGACTTGATAGACGACATATTAGTCTTTCAATAGGTTTGCTCATTTCTGATTAAACTAAGGACATGTTTAGGTTCGTCTACTAATATAAGTTGCCTTTCCGTATTACGACCCGACCACGTAATACAGCTTAGTATTAGTTTAAACATTAAACAACTAGTGAGCCAATATTTGTTTCTATTTTGCATACAAAAACCACATGAGGACAATTATACAAAGTACATTAATGTAATCCATGAATTATTTTATTAACCAATCTGTTCGAAAAAAATACAAATTTACAAATGAATATAATACACGTAGGACGCCAGATCCAACAATAGACTTCCAAAAGTTCAAGTATAACTCAAAGTCCACTACTACTAAAGAAGTTTGGACCACACTTGAGACTGCTCATGAAGAAACCAATACTGTCAAGCAGTCTAAGCTTTATTTGCTATGAACAAGGTTTGAGACTTTGAAGATGCAATATATCTAAATTTTATGCCAAGTTACGTGACATAACAAACTAGGCATTTTCCCTTAATAAAAGTATCATAATTCTAAACTAGTCAGAAAGGTGGTTAGATCTTTGCGTAAAAATTTTGTGATCAAAGTGACTGTTATAGAAAAGGCAAAGGCCATTGATATAATGAGGATTGATGAGCTCATTGGTTCATTATAAACCTTTAAGATAAATCTTGAAGAGATAAGAAAAAGCAAGGGAAAAGCATAAAAGAATATTACATTGCAAGCTAAAATCCCAATTGCAACTAATGATGAAACTACTATTGAAGATCTGCAAGAGAAGCTAGCATTTCTCAATCAAAACTTCAATAGAGCATTCAAGAAGCTAACTAGGAGAAACAGAAAGTTTGATGTATGTCATAGCCAATTTTTGGCCCAGACAAACAATAAATAAAACCCCAAGATAAAAAGGACCCAAATAAATGTCCATTTACAAACTAAATTACCCCAAGCCCAAAATTTAACCCCCATCAACCCACTAATCAAACAAACCCTAGCCCAAGTGACAGCCCACTTGCTTAAGGTTTTTTTTTCAGCAGCAAACCTTCCCTCAACCTCAGCCGCCGTGCCTCATCTGCCACGTGCACCACCACCGCCTAGCGCACACCAACCATCGGCCTTCTGTGCTCGCGTCACCTGCAAAGACAAGTCCAACACGCAAGGCAAAGAAACAAAGAAGAAAAAACAAGAAGCAATAGACAACAACAAAGAAAATGACAAGAAATAATGGCAGAAAACAAAGAATATGGACAAAGTGGATCTTGAATCCGGTTATAAAACCAAAATCGAAGCTTTGTAATTTTTTTTTTTTTACATACGGATACCATTAATCAAAAACTAAGCAAGAAGTTTAAAAAAGGTGGATTTTTTGCTATCTATTTGCGTTTCTCGTTTCTTATTTTTACTTTTATTATTCATCTCATAGTTAAAATCTTTCAAATAAAAAGAAGAAAAAACTTACCTGAGTAGCCTCGCGTCCTCCGCCGTCGTGGTTGTTTCATCCGCGTCGAGGGCCTCAACCTTTTAAGGTTCGGCCAAAGGGACCAAAAGTCCTATTTTTTTTACTCGATTTTCGCTGCAAACAAGGGGTCAAACCTCCAGATCTGGTCAAAACGAGGCTGAAGGGACTGTTTTGTGGCCCCCCGACCTCCGTACACCGTGGAGGAACGGTGGTCCGGAAATGAGGCGATGGTGGGTGTAGTACCCTAGCCGAAATGATAAAGAAAAGGGGGAGGGGAAGATAGCATGGAAGCTTTCTATTCTTTTTATTTGGGGGCTGCAAGTGATAAAAAAAAAAGGGGTTTTGATTTTAAATGATTGTGAAATGACACCGTTTGGTGTAATGGGGTTTGTGCATTCTCCCTTAAAAAGGGAGATTTGTGCTATTGGTCCTTCCCCTTTCCAATCCCCATCCAATCAGGCCCTATTTTCTGTCTTCTTTTATTTTTTTAAATTTAGCCCTCAGATCCTGTTTGGTTTTCGTTTTGATCCCTAATTAACTATCCAATATTTATACTTTTATACCCCGAATTTTAATTTATTTTTAGCCATGTCCTAAATCTATTTAATTCGTTTATTAACTCCTTTTTTTAAATGTTTCATTTATATGTTATTCCAAATATTTTATATGTTGTTTATTTACGTCTATTTTAACTCATTTTAATGTACTATTTATTCAAATTCTTATTATTTATTTTAACTTACTTTATGTATATATATGTCACTTTAATCTATTTTATATGTATTATTTATTTCTTTATTCTTTACCCATTATATATATGTATCCATATAGTCTATTTCAAGCTTTTTATATCTTTATAATGCTTCAAAAATTGTTTTGTTATATATATATTTCAAATTATTTTATATTTTAAGTTATTGCATATTATATATTTTAAATTACTCTCTTTATATTACCCATGAACGGTTACTATTAAAATATAATTATATTGTCTATTTTTAGTTCTTTTACGTATCATACATTTTAAACTCCTTATTAATTATTTTTAAATTAACTTATATATTATTTATCTTAAAATTATTCATATATGTCATTCTTTGATTTGCTTTGTGTATTATAGATTTTAAAATGCTTTACACATTATTTATTTTAAACTTGTTTCATGTATTATTCATTTTAAATTGTTTTATTGTTTACTTTAATTTCTTTTCCATACATATATTATCAATTTCAAATTTTTATATGCATTATCCATTTTTTTTGTATACCATTTTTTTAAATGTTTGTATATTACTTATTTTAAATTTCTCACTACATAATATTCATTTTAAACTTATTTTCATTATTCATCTTAAATCACCTTACATATCATTTATTTTAAACCTTTTTTGTACGTAAGTCATTTTGAATTATTATATATATGTTAATTATTTCACATTTCTCTTTTATTTATTCTAAACCCTTTTTATATATTATTTTTGAATTGCTTATTATTTTAAATTTATAGAATGTTTATTCTTGAACTTCTCTTTTTATGGGTCATTTATTTTCAAATTTTCATATGTTTTATTTTAAACTCTTTATACATTTTTTTACATATATTTAGGTGAAGTTTTTTTATATGCTATGTATATTATTTGTTATAAATTTCTTTTTACGTATCATTCATTTTAGACTTTTCATTAGTGATTTTAAATTATTCTTTATCATTCATTTCAAGTTGCTTTCATAAGTATTTATTTTATACCCTTTACATATGAGATTTGTATTTAAGTTTATCTTATTATTTTATCTAAGTTGTTTTATACTATGCTTCATTTCTATGTTTATTAAACTTAATGTTAAATAATGTATGTTGTGAAATTTTTGCTATTGCATGTACGTTAATCTGCTTACTCGTGTTCATATTATTGCCATGCGCTTGTGGAATATTGGGTGCGTGAATCATTGTTCTATGTCGCACTATACTTCATTTCATATCATTGCCTCAAGTTAAACCCCAATGTATTTATCCAATAAATCACCTTATTTTAACCTAAATAAATAACACTTGTTGTTTAAATATTGCATTCGCTACTATTCAAAAACGAAAATTTTCAAATAAGGCAATGTTATGCATTTTGAGATATCGAGAAATTGTGCCCTAACTTACGGGGTTTCGATTTTCTCGTTATTTCTAAATAGCTAAATATCCTTTTCGAATTTTAAAACACATGAAATTCTCATTTAAATTAAAAGATAACCTTGTGCTCCGGAATTCATGGTATTGTGTCCTAACTTACGGGATGTGATACTCCGATATCTCGAGATAAGGGAATCTTTAAACAAATTGTTTTGAGCTAATTCAAAAATTTTAAAATCGATATTGATAGAAAAGATCATATTTCAACTTCATTCCCGATTTTTGATTTTCGACATTAAGACACTAACTAATCAATTCGGTACCAATTTTTGGGCGTGTCGAGGGTGCTAATCCTTCCTCGCACGTAACCGACCCCCGAACCCGTTTTCTCAAATTGCGTAGACCAAAATGCCGTTTTAATAAATTAAAATTTTTTTATTAAAACAAAGGTGACCCGATCACGCCAAATAAAGATCGGTGGCGACTCCCGTTTTTAATTTTCGTTTTCAAAATCCAGTCGATCCCGTTTTCAAAAAAAAATGGTTTCGACAATGTAAATCACAAATCTAACAAGGCCAAGGGAATGAGTAGTGATTAATGAAGATACAACCAATGAGAAACAAATGAATACATTGTCACGAGTGCTTAAGGTTTTAGTCATATTCAAGTTGGATGTACCAATACATTGAATGCATTACCTAGAGTGATGAAGATCCTTCAGGTGGATCAAATGATTTTTTTTTGTTATAATCAAGGTATCTTACATGTCCATCTTATGGTCTATGAAGATAATCTTTTTGGAGTTTGTGGTTACCCATCCTAACAATGCCATCTTATGGTTTTCTTAAAAGTGCAATATCTCTTACCATTGCACCCAACACTTGATGGTAAATGGATCAGATGATGATGAAAAACATCTTAGCAATTATATGACCTTTACATCCCAAGTTGTATCAACAATTACAATTGATTCAAACAACTTGAATGATAATAATGTTAAATTTATTGGTGATTTCAATTGGGATCAGGTGCGTAAGATAATTTTTTGTATATTTTTTTGAATTATGTTTATTCACTTTTTGAATTTTAATAATATTTTCTTCTTCTTGTTCTTTTTTAATTTTTAATTTTTTAATTTTTTAGAATAATTCAACAATTATCCACATGTTGCTATTTTATTCTTGTCACCAACATTTTCAAAAAAAGAAAAGAAATTGTATCAGCCATATGTACCAATTTATACAACATTTGTCGACTTTAGGTACCAATGTGATCTAAATAAGACGTTTAAGTACTAATTTGAGAAAAGTTCTTAAATTGAAGAGCTAATCTACATATTATGCCTAAAATTTTTAAGAAATTAATCTTTTACGTGGTTATAGCTCACCATTAACTCTTTTAAGGAAGTTACTCTAAAAACTCCCAATGCAATCAATCTTTTCTTTGAGTAGTAATTGATTTCGGACTTTCACCTTTTAAACAGGGTGTTTAAATTTTGGTTAAAATTGAATTAATCGATCGAATCGATTTAATTCGGTTAATTGGTTAGTAGTTGAATTTAGTTTGGTCGGAGGTCGATTAATGATTTTTTGAAATTTTGGCTATCGATTAATTCGGTTAGAAATCAGGTAATTAATCGAATTAACCGAACTTAATAATTATGTAGTGTTTCAAGACTTAAAATTTCGGTTAATTCAGTTAACTTTCAAGACAAATTAACCTTATCAATGTATTTTTTTGATATGTTTTATACTTATTTTAACCAAAAGGCAAAGACATATAAATTTTGGTTCATTTAAATTTTTTTTGAAAAGATTTCGGTTCGGATAACTATTAAAGGATTATATAATTTGGTTAATTCGGTTAACGCTAGTTCGATTCAATTAATAACCGAACCGACCGTTTGAACGCCCCTACTTATAAGAGTCCATTTATGGGTAATTTGCATATAAAGCACCTTTTAATATTTGATTATTAACTTCTTGAATTGTTTGAATAAATTAACACTATAAAATTTTGTTATTTTAGCTTTTCTTATGTGATTGTTATTATTGTTATTTTTTTTCAAATTGATAAACACAGGGCAATAATTTAGTATGCCTTTTAACTTGTCCAATAGTTGAGTTTCCAAAACCGAAATTTATTATGAATATATATAAAAAATAAAATAAAAATTAAATTTTATGAAAATTTTAAAATAAAATAAATTTTCTTTATTGAAGGATCATCAATGGTAGAGGTTGGCCCAGCTCAATGGTGGGCTTAGTGTTTTTTTAGGAAGAAATGAATATATGGGTTAAAGAAAAGTCCTAGATAAAGCTGTTCACATGTTTGGTTTCAATATTGTTTTTTTTTGGATAAACTCCACCAAAGGTCACTAAACTATTAATATGTTTACGTTTTGGTCACTTAACTTTAAAAAATTAAAAATTGGTAATTGAACTATTCGAAAGTTTTTATTTAAATAACTGGATTATTAAGTTTTTTCTAAAAAATCTTGGTTAGTGAGTTCCAAGTGACGATTTGACAATCAGTACGATAGATCAATGCCCATCGGCTTTTAAAATAACATATCTTAAATCCAAGTCAATCTGACAATCAACATCTGAGATCAAAGAAGAAAATTGTTTAGATTTTGGTTTACAGATTCATAACATTCAAATTCGTTTCATGGAAAAAAAACTGAATTGTAAAAGAGAAGAGAGAGGAAATCTTTCTATTGGTGCAGGCGGTGCGAACAGAGAATGCTATACAACAACAATTTTGGCAACCCAATAACTCAAATGAAAACTTTCGAATAGTTCAGTGATTATTTTGTAACCTTTTGAAATTGAATGATTAATATATAAATTTACTAATAGTTTAGTGATTTTAGGTGTAGTTTATCGATTTTAAAAAGTTTTTTTTATTTAATTTTAGCATGTGAGAAGCATTGAAATAATAATAATAATAATAATAATAATAATAATAATAATAATAATAATAATAATTCAAAAGTGCAAGTTCTCTTTTTCTCTACCTTATCTTCCTTTCATCTCCCATGGTTTTTTTTGTTATTTTAGTTGGCTTTTAATATTCTTACAAGATCACTCATATCCAACTCTGAAAAAGTGTTATTTGTCCTTGTATGTAATAATTGGATTAAAGTGTAATTATTAAGTTATTAATTATATTTATTATTATTATAAATAATTTTAGTTTTTTAAATAGGTTTAATTGATGAAATGTAATTACACTATTTATAATCACATAATTTTAAAATTTAAAATATTAATTATTATTAAAAATTATCAATAATTCTTGAGAAAAAAATCTAAATAAATAATAAAATTTAAAATTAAATCATTGTATATAATATGTTATTCCACAAAAATATATCAATAATACAATTACTAATAAAATTAAGAAAAGAAATTCTATGCAATTTTATCTATGGATAAACATCAAAATTATACATGAACTTTGATCCAATATGTAATGTCATACACAAACTTTGATTTTATGCAATTTTATACATGAAAATTTAAATTTGATTCAATTTTTACAAATCACTAACAATATTATCGAATTAACACCATATTATATTGGTATATTACGTACACAAATAATTATACTAATCCGATATAAAAATAAATGTATGTATTTATTTTTTAAATGTGTACAACTGAATCAAAATTAAAGTTTCATGTATGCATATAAATCATAATTTAAGTTGCATATATATAATTACACCAAATCAAAACTAAAATATTAAATTACATATTAGACTAGAATTTATGTATAAATTTGATATTCATCCCTTTAAGTAGTTTGAATCTTCTCCATTGTGAATTATTGCTTTGAGTACAATATCCTCTTAAACAGTGCAAAAAAAATATTTATTTAATGTCATATTTTATTAAAAAATTTCAACATCTAAATATTTTATATTTAAATCAAAAGTATATTCAATATATATAATTATTTAATTCATAGACATAATTTTTTAGGCAACTAAGAAGGAAATAGGGGAGGTACAATTTCTTTTTTTAGTGAAAAGTGAAATTTGCAAAACTAAGTTACAGGATTGGAAAATGGAATACAAAGATTCTTCTATTTATCAGCTTTGATGAGTGTTGAGATTGCTTCTGAAGGGTTTCAATTAGTTGTAGTTCTTCCTTTTCTTCAAAAGTCAATTTGGCTATAAAATCAACACTTTGATTTTGCTCCTTAGGAATGTAGCGTAGGCATCAACTGTTTTCTTGAGATAGGATGCGGTGTATCCTTCTGATTAGAGCAAAGTGTGAAGTCTTCGAGACACTTCCGTGAATAACTTTAATTGGGGGAGGTACAAATTTTAATTGCTTAGGCAAAATATTAAAATTACTCATGAAGTGTGCTTAAATTAAGTTAGGAAATATGATCATATATTTTAAATCAAGAGAAATGATTGTATGAATCAAGGGCGTCAGGTCATTCTATATCATTTTCCAATTATTTGATGACATTTCAATAATTCTTTTCATATCATTGATACAATTATGTATCTAAACCCAAACCCTGACCCTTGATCTTGAACCTCGAATTTAGAATCCAAAACTTTAAACCTTGAACTCTGAAAAAATTATTAAAATTATGTATCAATGGCATAAAAAAATTACTGAAATATCATTAAGTAATTAGAAAATAATACAGGATGACTTGGCGCCCCTATTTCATACAATATTTTCTCATTAAATCAGGATTATTTTATTTCAAATGACTATATAATAAATACAATTTTAAATTCAATTATAAATATAATAATTAATAATAAGATAAAGAAAAGCTTTCAACTAATAATGTTTTTCATTGTAGAGATCTCATCCAGTACCAACCTTTTATAAACAGTTTATTTCAAGGAAAATTCACAAACTGAAAATTTAAATTTAGTTCATATATTTAAACAATTATATTTTCATAATCATATTCCACATAAAACAAAACATTTTTAATAATAAACCACAAGAAAAAATATTTAGTATATTACGAATGGAATTTTTAAATTCTACAAACAGAGTTAAAAAGTTGATAAATTTTCTATAAAGACATAATAAAATATATATTTTTTAAAAATAATTTTTTAGTACTGCTTGTGGAATAATAATAAAAAACATGTAAATTTACCAAATATTAGCCCAATATGAATTATATGATCTGAGAATATAAATATTTAATTTGAAAGAGATAAGAATAAATCTGTTGAAAGATTGAATTATTTATCTGTTATTTAAATTTAATTATAAAAAATAATAAATATTAATAAAAGAATTTAAAAATAATTTTTTATTTTGTGGGCTTCAATATAAATGCAAAATCACATCAATATCAGAATGACAGTGAGAGGCAACCAAGTTGAAACTCCATAAATTATATATTATTAGGAAAAAAAAAAGAAACTAAAAAGAAAACAAAGAGAAAGAGAAAGGGGACTAATGATGTGATTTGGAACTACTAGTAAAAAGTTTATATGTTTTAAGTAAAAGTTCGAGTCTAAGAAAATAATATCGGGAGAGTTTTACTTTTATTTAAGGATCTATCTAACTTGAAATAACATCTGTTAGATCAAGTGGTAAAGAGTTTGATATCTTTTAAGTAAGATTTTGAGTTTGTGTTTTGTGAACGAAGAAAACAACCTAGGAAAAGCTTTACTTCTTATTTAATGGTCTGACCTAACTTGATATAGCATTCGTTAGATTATGTGGTAAAATGTTTGATTTTTTTAAGTAAGATTTTGAGTTCGAGTCTCGTGAACGAAAAAATCAATGCTGGAAGAGCTTGCTCCTATTTAAGAGTTTGATCTAACTCCCCGATGCAAAGAGAATAGTAGGTAAGGGCTTTGTCCCCCTAAAATGAAAAATTGTTGCTTTAATCCTTTCAAAATTTATAAAATCTTAAACTCAAAATGCTAGAATTTCAATTTAATCCTTCTGAAAGCCATAAAGATATAACCCAATACAATAATGAAATTACATTTTGACTCTCGTAAAAATATATAACTTAATTTTGACTCACTAAAAAGAATTCTAACTTTGTCGTTGTTAACTCTACTCGAAATTTAATCGAAATCAAATGTAGATATAGAATAATATTTAAAATAGAAAAAGTAGTAGGCATCTAATATTCTATCCAACAATCCAGAGGTTTCTTCAAAGTCATATATATATATATATATGTCAGTTTATCTCATAGCATTGCATGTAGAGCTTGCCCATACTCCCATTGTACCTTTTTGTCTGTATTTTTATTCCTTTTATCAGTTTCCACTTGCTGGCTCACTCACTCACCAGCCCCATTGTATTGCATATATGTGTTGTGTGTATATATATATATATATATATGAATGAATTATATCGAACGGCATTGAAACAATAATATATCATTTTACATATATAAAAATATGGACAGGGTTTAAATTTTTAGTTTTTTTATGCAGATATGAAGATTTGTTGTGATGTTTGCAGCAAAGAAGAAGCCACCCTTTTCTGCTATGCAGATGAAGCTGTCCTTTGTGAAGCATGTGATGTTGGTGTTCACCATGCTAATAAGCTTGCTACTAAACACTGTCGTTTCCCTCTTCTAAACCCTAATTCCCGCAATGCTTCCCCACTTTGCGACATCTGTCAGGTTTGTAACCTATGTCCTTTCTTATATAATTAGAGGGTTAACACTCACCTACATAGTAGAAATATACTTGCACTGTATACGCATACACTACTTCTAAACAAACTGTCCAGAGAAAGGCATATCGGCCTGCTTCTTAGATGCTTGAACTCTTGTGGGTGCTATGGATGAACATTCCTTGACTACTAGATCAAACTCGAGAGTTTATTAATAGTCTTAATTGTAGACATTTTTGAGTTAAAAGATTTTAAATTAATTTTAAAGAGGTTAAATGCTTAAATCATGACTCAACCTTTTAGGAATTACTCAAATAAAGGACCAAAACTTTCAAAATATCATATAATAGCTAAAGCTTTACAAAAGTGCTAAAATAGGGCAGGGTTTACACTGAGATATTTAGAATAAAACGTATGACAATTGAATTTGATATTATTTGAAAAAAAGTTAAAATCTTGATTTGAGCACTTTGAAAATTCCTTATTTGAACATTTTTGAAAATATTTGACCCTTATTTTATCATTTTGAAAGATTTACCCCTCTCCCAATTTGAGTATTTAGACATTTAAAAACGCATCATTCTAATTGAGTTTTAAAAAAATCAAAGCCAGATTTATTAGTTCTTTCCTAAATGGAAACTTGCGCTTAAATTGAATACTTAATTTTTAGAAAGGGACAAATTTATGAGTTTTTTTTTTATTTAACGAAGGGGCTAAAAAATTAAATTGAAATTTTAAGATTTGAGAGGGGTTAAAAATGAAATTAGACAATTTAACTAAAAGGGCCGAGTGTATAACCCTTTAAAATACATTAATCGAATTATAAATAAATATATACTTATTATAAGTGTTGAAACTTTTGTTGATACGTTAGATCCAAATTGATTATATTTATAACAAGGGCAGATTTAGATCTTAAAATAAAAATTTTTTTAGTTTGAAATAAATTATTAAAATGACAAAATTATATTTTTTATTATCATAAAAATATATAATTTAATTCTGGAACAAGAAAATGTCTCACTTCCGCATATTTATTGCGTTTAAGAAATCAATTAAAAAGGAAATCGATTTTACATTGCAGGAGAGACGTGGGTTTATATTTTGTAAAGAAGACAGAGCAGTACTTTGTATGAAATGTGACCTTTCAATTCATAGTGCCAATGAATATACACAGAAACATAACAGGTTTTTTCTCACCGGTGTGAAGCTCTCTTCTTTAAACCCGATTTCATACTGCTCTAATGGGGTTGATGATGAGAGTAAAAATTTGCAGCGTTCAGTTTCTAACAATGAAATCTTAAGCTCTGCTTCCATTGAGAAACCATTGGGGGTTGAAGATAATTACAGTAACAGTGACAATACTTCGGTTTCAACCACCAATAATATGTCGGAGTATTTTATGGAAACAATTCCTGGTTGGCTGCTTGATGATTTTCTTCACCCGTCTTCACCTGCTAATGCCTTCTCTTACGGTAAGCTTTAATTTAACTCTGTTTTTTTTTTTTTTTTTTTTTGAAGAGATGCATGCTTTTGGTGGTTTGTGAGTTTAGGACTTTTGATGAAGCTATTTTAATTGTGGAGAAGAGGTTGATTTTTTATAAAGAAATTTTATTATTGTTCTAAGTTGGGATTTTGTATCCTGGCTTTGGGGGAGCCCAAATTCTTGAAGAAAACTCTTTAAGACGTGAGTTTACAAGGTGATAATATCGTTAGGATGCATGGTCACCTACTGAACCCCCAACCTATACAATATAGGTCGGTAGAGGAAAGGCATGATAGGTTACTCCCTTTCTATAAATTCACGTCATAAAACTGTTTCTTTAGAAACTTAAGTTGTTCATAGAGCTAGAGAAATAAAATTTTGACTCGGTCAACAAGTAATATTGACCTATTGAAAGATTTGTAAATTTTGATTGAGTGATACTTTTAAGACTTATTCAAAATAAATTAGCTTCTCCTCAACAAAATTTATTATGTAATGTGAATAATGTCTTTGCAAGTATTAATATCTCATTTATACTAATTAATGAATCATTTATGGAAATTTAATTTCATGCAGATTTTTGAGCTCGACGAGATTTGAGAATAATGACCTTTTTTTTTTCTTCATTAAATATATGAAGCAATTTGGCTAAGCCAAAGTTTGGTCATCTCCAGTTTCCTCTTTTTTATTGGCCGAAAAGATAAGGTCGATGGAGTCAGAGAAGTTCAAAGAGACAAATGTTTTGAATTTTGGCTATGGATGGAATGGTAATTATGGTGAACGTTTTCTAATATTTGGGTTGGAGTTTCAGATATGTCCATATGGAATGTTTGTTAGATCCGTTTGTCTTTGGATTTTGGATTTTTCTTTTTCGTATTTTCCTTTTGTTTTTCAGCGATTTTCTCGTTGTTCCATCGGTTTTTTTTTTTTTTTATATATATTCAGCAAAGGTTAATATGTATTTGTACTTATTATAATTTAAAGTTTTACGTGAATTGATTGTATTTCTTTTCAAAAATCAATCAATTTTTATTAAGAAAAAGGAAGTTACAATAAATTTTGTAGCTCTAAAGACTAATCATTTCAAAAATTATTAGATCATCTTTAGTCCCTTCCAATAATTTAATAATATTTTAATAATTTTTTTATGTCATTAACACATAATTTTAATTTTTTTACCCGAAACCCTAAACATTGAACATGAACCCCAAATATTAAACTTTAAACCTTGAATTCCCTAAATTCATATTCGAAATTTTAAGTTTTGGGTAAAAATTTATCAAAATTATATGACAATAACATGAAAAAGATTTATTAAAATATCATTAAATAATTGAAAAAAATCATAGATAATGTGATAAAAAAGATTCATAAAATAATTTACAAGTCCCATACAAAAAGTGCTTAGCAATCTAATAGTAAGCCCTATTGAGGAAAAGGAAAATGAGAAACTATAATTCGAAAGAATGATGGAGTTAAAGTTCATCAAAAATGGCAGCAAGGCGATTTAATGATATTTTCAATCATGCCCGAACACAAATGTGAAATTACTAATATAATTTATATAGCAATAAATATAATTTTAAAAGTATTTTTATCTTTTTACATGCTACTTTAAAAAAATAATTTGAATTCACGACCTCAAAATCTTGCTTCCTTCAATTTTATCTTTTCAATTAAAACTACATTTAATTTTCACATTTTTTTTTTATAAAATTATTACATAATTTTATTTACTCATGTATCACAATTCAGTTTAATGTAAATATTTTTCTAGGAAATACTTAATATAACATTGCCAAGTTCAAATATCAAATTAGATTCAAAAAAATTAAGTACCAAATTAAAAAAAAGTCAAATTCAAATACCAAATATTATATTAAGCTTTTAGAAAAAAAAATCATATCATTAATAAAAGAAACCTAACATAATAAAGAGGGGTACAAACTAAACCCGAGCCATCAAAACCATCCTAACACTCCTAAGACCTCCATTAGCAACAATAGAAGAATCAAACATCAACAAATGAACTAAATAAAAAGGAAAAGAAGCAAAATATCAAGGGTTTAAATACAATAAAGCTATAATTTAAGTTTAGTAACATAGAATTGATAAATAAAAACATATTATGCACCGTCAAGGATAGAAATTCAATCATCAATTCATCACTTTTAAATTTTAGTTTTCTATCACGAAAAAGGAGATCTGAATTATGAACAAACAAAAAAAGAACATTTTATAAAGTATGAAAACCCACTTCATATGAGGCGTAAATCATTTATGTACAAAACAATTTCCAAGTTTAATAATCACACTCCCTTTGCAGCAAATTTAAAACTATGCAACAGCTTTGTATCTGAATTTCTGCTTTTAGTGATTTTTACCCCTTCTTTAGAAACCTTTTTAATCTTTAACAAATCTCTTTTTTTTTTTATACAGCCCTGAGTGAGGTAGAGAACAAACTATTGACATACCTTTTAAACAGTTACAAATTAATGAAAGAATTACCCCGGTGTACACACTGAAAATATCAAACACATACGATCAGGAAACCCTGCATATAAAACATAAAAATGTCAAAATCAGCCAACGAATGGAGCTACCTCATATAGAATTTTATATTGCAGACTAGTCTGTCACTATTTAATCGATATACACTTATTTAATCTAATCACAGAAAATATACAAATGTATTAAAATTTTTAAATGATAATATATTTTTTAACTGAAAGTCAATGAGCCAGATCAAGGCAAGTTCAAGTCGGATTTTATGTACAACATTGACCCAAACTCGATTAAGTCCGTTTAGATTCACTTATATTTTTTTATTAAAATTTTTAAACATAAACAATCTGTTGACTTAAGATATTTTTTTCATATTTACATTAAAAGCGTGACTAAATTAATTTTCGTATGACATAAATTATATAATATAAATAAATAAATAAAACATTAGGAGCAAGCTCGGGCCTTGGCTATTGGAGCTCAATTCTAGCCACTAGTTTAAACGTTTTTTTTTTTTTTTTTTCCTACCTAAAGCTCATTTTTTATGACTGATAATTCTATTCAAAACCTCCAAACATCAAGTCAACTTTTAATTTTAAATGAATAACCCGACTTTTGATGAGATCTATTTTGAATTAGACCTCAATAAGCAAAATTTTCTTAAAAGTCCAACCTGAGTCGACTTAGGTTCATTTACTTTAAGCACGACTTGGGTTCATCTCTAAAGGTAAGTGGAATAAAAAAAAAAAAATCTATTAGCATGACCTTGATTAGGAGGGTATCAATAGCTGTGTCAGGAAGTGAATGCAAAAAGCCTATCCGCAATCATTGTGCGACAAATTGGACACTCGGAACAAGCAAGCGAACATGATTTACATACTGCAAAAAAAAAAAAAAAAGAGCACAACATAAGCATTTCGAAATATACTGTTGATAAGCACCAACTGCAAAAGTAAATAATAGTATGGGGTTTGAAAGTGACTTACAACAAAAATGCCGACAAGGGAGAAGAATTGCTGCATTTGGTGATTCGAAACATACTTTACATAAATGGGAATGGGCATCTCCATTTCCAATGGAGTTGAGTTCTTTTTCCTTCATCTCTTGCATTCGTGCCTGTAAATATTTAAAACTTTTTTAAGTTGCAGTGGTCTATCTAAAACCATTAACTTTCAGAACTAATACCATTTTTGTTGAGACAGGGTATAAAGACCTTCTAAGGTTACACAAAATATATGAACAAACTTATAAAAAATTAAACATATTTGTATCTGACTGTATAGAAACAAACCTTGAGGCGAACAACCAGGGGTTCTTCCTTAGGCATTTCAATAGCTGGTTTTGATAACACATCTGACACTTGTCTGTTATTCTCGATGCTGTTTGCCTTTGGATTGTCGGCATTATCAATACTATTACCATGCTGCTCATCCGTATTACTCTCGGGGGTAGCAACTCCCTCTTTTTTCAACTTAGCAACAAGCACCCACATGTTAGCCAAATCATTCTCTAGAGCTTCTTCTCTCTTCTTTGCTTCTTCAACTTTTTTCCGGTATTCATCTTCTATGAGTTCTTTCTCGGCTAGTGCAGCTTCAAGAGCTGCCTCCCGTTGTTTCCTAGCCTGCAATTCCATCTTTAGATCATCTAGATCAAGATTCCACAATTCAAAGCCATCACCAGCCGCTCCAGAAAAGTCATGAGAGTGGCCAGAGTGCCGCCCTTTCCTCCCAGGTCTTGTGCTGTCACTATACTTCCGGTTAACACCATTTATAGTTTGATTAGCAGATCCTCTCGCAGCCAATAATTCCTTCTCCAATTTTGCATTCTGCACTGAAAGCCTGGTCACCTCACCAGCTAAATTCTTTAACTCCACAGCAGCTGCAGATGCCAATTCTTTCGCATATGAAGCTTCTTCAGCCAGTTTTTGATTTTGGACACATAACCCACTGTTCTCCTCTGAAAGTTGCACCTGTTCCAGTTTTAGTTTTTCATTCTCGATCTCCTGCATAGATAAACAAAACTTAGATTGATGAGAAAGGGCTATGCTAATGACAATCAAACCTTTTCCCCTCAACCTGAAGAGGCAATTTTGATGAAATATTCAAGAACAGAAAAAGAGAAAAACAAAATGGACAAGCAAATATTAACACATGATTAAAATGATTTGTTTTTGCAGCTATCTTAGAAGTTAGTTACGGAGAAAAACTACTATGTGTAGATAAACCAAATGAAGACCAAAACTTGGGACAACGGAAAGCTAAAGTCATTCATAGTTAGGCATTCCCAGCAATAAGTAGATTACCTGAGATTGAATCTTTTTTCGTAACTCATCAGCATGTTCTTCTGATATTCCATGTGCAGAAGATGATAGTTTATTGCCAGAGAGAGATGCCAACTGCTGCTCCAGGAGAGTTACCTTTGCTTGCAATTCTTCATTCTCAGAACACTGCAACAAGCAAAGCCATAAGTGAAATAGTTCTGTATTTATAAATGGAGGAGAAACTATCAGCAGGGGCGAACACCTAAAGAAGTGCCAAATGCTACACTAGATTTTATATTAGACAGATAATCAGCCATTTTATGAATAGAGGAAAAATGACATCAACCAGGCTTTCACCTTGTTTTGCAGTTGTTCTTGCAGGATACGATTATCTGCTGATTTTATCTGTATAACGAAGAAGGATCAACTTCATTACACAATGAACAAAAAGAATCATGTTTAACAAGCCTTAATCAATGGCAGAACAGTGACCATCAATTGTCCAACTCCATAAATCAGAAGAATGGAGCCAAATCACTCACCTCAAGCTCAAAACTCTTTTCATTACACTGTGTCATCAATTTCATAACTGTCTGTTGCAACAAGAAAGCATTTTAGAATAAATTAATTGAAAGCCACGGGATAAAACCCTAACAAAAAACTAACATAAAATAAAAAATACAAGTAGAATAACTAACATTATCATTAACAGTATGATGACACTACCTGCTGCATTTCGACAAACGATGCATTAGAAATTGAAGCTTCCCCACTCTCAATTATGTGTTGCTCTAAAGCCCTCATCTGCCTCCTTTTTTCTTGAATCTCTCTTTCCAAATTCTGAATCTGTTTTCAGAAAATATCCACATTAGCCCATTAGGACCCAAAAAGAAAATATGCAAATTTAATATTGAGTATATGGATGCTGGCATACAAGGAAGAACGGAAAGGTTAGCCCGCATGGCACTCCCCTTTACTTTAATCAGATATCTTATAACCTCATGGATGTACAGATAATGTTAAATTTATAAATTGACTAGAGAATAAGTATTAGTAGTAAAATAGTTCAACCTTTCCTCTTCAACATAGAAAAGTAAGCTACCCTTAAAATACAAACAAACCCTCCAATTCTTCCAGCCGCAGGAGCATCCATTGTTAATACCTCAATTAAAATGTGCTAAAGGTAAGACAGAGAAAGAGCACCTGAGATTTCGAGCTATCAGGATCATTTGCAGACTGGTCCAGCAGGCGTTTCAGGGTACTGGAGCTAAATGCAATTTCTCCAGCAAGCACCTTAACTTGCTCAGCAAGAAGGTCCATTTGATCTGATGTCATTCCTCCCTACAACCATAGAAGTATTTGCTTTTATCATTGAATTATCAAACAGCAATCGTGGAAAACTAGAAATATGAAGGTGATGCTAACATGTGATTCACTGAAGCAATAATGGGGAGATATAGTATTATATTATGATGTGTAAGAACATCTTCACACAACTGTGTTTGTCAGTGCAAGGGAATGTCAAACTTCAATTGCAGATATCTAAGCTGGAGAAGGGAAACAAAGCAGAATAAAATACAAGAGTCAAACAACTCTCTGCCCCCACCTGAAACGATGCTCCTCTACCAGAGTATAAATGCCTAAAACAGTATAAAAGAAAAAAAAAAAAAAAAACATAGGAATACGCCTAAGAACTGTTTATAACACATTCACATATCACATTCCCAATAAATTCTTAACCAAATCAAAATCTAAAGGCACATTTTTTGGTAAGCTACACCAAAGGAGAACCACATAGACATACAACCATACATCCTGATAAAATAACAAACAAATGAAATCAAAAGATGGAGAGAACTGAAATTTTAGTCCTAATTATGAGGTCTAAGCCCATGCAACTATAAAGTTAAAAGAGAAAACATTAATAAAGGACAATACAAGGAAACCTTTAGGGAAAACATTAAAAACAAGTGTGAGAGAGAGGAAGAGGTTAGAAATAAATGAAACAAGTGAAACATACTGCCAGCAGTTTGGTCCCACTAATAAGTTCAGCCGCTTGAGTTGACTCAGTGGCAGTACTGCTAGTTGGTGAGAGCTCATCATTCCTTCCGCTGGAGGATCTTCGGTGCTTTAACTCATAAGATGGATCAGAAGCAAGCACTGCAATTGAAGTTAAAGGATCTTTTCGATTCTCACTATCTATGACCAACGTATCAGCTCCTTGCCCATCCAGTTTCTAATGAAGAAAATGTGCAAAATATTAACATCATAATCATGTTACTAGACTGAAAACTAAGGCCTACCAAAAAGTTCACATGACCAGATAATACAGTCCAACCAAAGAAAAGTGGACGTGGATAATACAAGTAACAGAGGTATATGATAAAAGAGATACAGATGCATAGCTAGGGTGTAACTCTCAAAATTTCCAGGTTATAAAACATATTTTGTTTCATCTTTTTCATCATTTGAATAGAATAGGCCAACTGGTCCTTGCTGTGTAATATACATATACATACAGACATATATATGTGTTAATAGACTATTTGAGTAGTCTTACTTATGATAGCATCAGTATAAAAGAATCATGGTTTTTGTTTGACATATTTATGATAAAAACTCACATCATCCTCACCAACAGACTGAATCCTTTGGTGACTCGATACGTCACTCAAACCAGATATGGAGTTTTTGGAAGAAACAAGTATAAGCTTGGTAAGCCTCTGGATTCTGCTCATTAAAGCAGCCTTGGCTTCCTCTTCTTCCTCTAATCTTGATTGCATTTTCACCTGACCTTCCTCCAACTGTCTCACAAACAATAAATGGCATGAAGAATACTGTAAATAGTTATGCCCCCAGATAGAAAAACGACTGAAAGGAAAATGCCAGACCTTTTGCCTTAAGGTCATAAGTTCTTCGTGATTAACACCAATAAGCATTCCCTGCCTTAGATGATCAAGTTCTTCTTTGAGGACTGAAATTTCCTTCTGATACTTCTTAATTAATGATTTTTCGTCAATAATCTGTAACGAAATTTAGATTTGAAAGTAGCATAAGGTTGAGTCTTAAATGTTATAACTACCCAAGAGAAATAACAATGAGGCTATAGAGACCTTATTACGTGAGGCATAGATTTCCACCCGCTTTGCCCTGCTTGCAAACTTAAGGGTATTATGAGTTTCCTCCATATTACTAGATGCAGGTGTAACTGTGCAAATAAGCTGTAATTTTGAAGAAAGTAATTGCAAAATAGATAAATAACTTTTGTCTGATATTGATAAGGATTAGTAATTGCAAACAAAACATAACTTGAGATTAGAGAAATAATCGAAAGATAAAGGAAATTAAAATTTAGAGTTGGGAGGAACTAAAATCCAATTAACCTATAAGCATTAGCACATAATGGCCTATTACAAATAACATATACTGATCAACTCACAGAAACATGTCCATGACCACTTAGTGAAGATTGCAAAAGGCGGGTAAGCTTGGAGTCTCTATATGGAACATGGGATGCTTTTCCTTCACTTAGCTTTCCTATAACCTTCAAAAGAAAACCAGACGATCTAATTATAAGACTATAAAATTAATAGTCAGAAATCAATTCCATCCGCTCCAGAATTGTTATTGCCATCAGTAATTACTGGAGACAGATGGAGAAAATAGAAAACTTTGTGATTCAATTTTTGTTATCAACCGACTTTATAGAAACTATAATCCTGCAGATTAGTTGAAGGAACATGCTCAAGGCTTTGTATACCCTTATAATAGACTGAAGGTGTTCAACATGGGAAAGTAATAAATGTTCATCAATGGAAAATGTTAATAGAAGGAACCTACAGTTCCAAGAGTCAGAAGACTTTTGTTTATGTAAGATCCTTCCTTCCTTCTTAGCCCAGTTGTCTCAGTTTTTGAACTCTCGGATCCAGCTAAATCAATCAAATTCTGGATAAGGGAACATCAACAGTACCAAGTCAAGCCATGAATTTTTAGAGAAATATTTTTCCTGAAAAATGACAGATGAACTAAATCATACAAGTTGAGAGAAGACCACTCCATCATATTCGTCACCATGAGCGCTACTCTCGATCATCTGCAAATTTGTCAGGAAAGAAGGGGTGTGTACAATAGAGTTATCCATACTGATTCAGAAACACCAAAAAATCAGACATCTAAAAACTCCAACATAAACTACACAGGGAATCAACCAACTTTAAGATTTGCCCAATGAAATGAGAAAATTCCTACATCAAGAATGTATACCAGGGTGAATATAGTGTGACTTCGGCTACTAAACAGATTGAAGTTATTTGAGCCAACATGACGATGCTCTGCTCAAAAACATACAGAAGGAAACTTAGTAGAAAATATCTCACTGATAGATCATTCATTTCATATAGCATGGGTAAGAAAAGAAAGGAAGAAAAAGGCAGGAAAAGAGCAAAGGAACCCCAGAAAGCACCTTCCCCTGCAGCAATGAAAGAAAGAACATGACCAGGAGACAAAACCACTTCTTCCTTTATACCCTCCACGTAAGTTCCCTGGAAAGATAATGCTAATATGAGCAAGAGTAAGAAACTGATGCACATTGATCGCAAGCCATTCCATCAGAAACTATATTGAAACGTTTCTTACAATCTCAACCAAAACCCACCCAAAAGTAAAAAATATATATTATAAAAAAAGATTCATTAGGTTGATATTAGATGTGAATAATGGTGTGTTTATGTGCACATGACTTTTTTTCAGAGAATGAGACCAAGGTCATAAACCATATAAAAACAATGCAAGAATTTGAAATAAGTTGAACAAAAGACCTGGCCATCTTCTCTAACGCGCAAATTCTGACCAGTTGGATCAAGTAAGTCATTTATCACCTGATGTCCGAAGCAGAATAAAACAAAATCATATTAAAAGAAATTATAGCTTAAAAGGAAAGGAGCTAAAGGCCAGAAATAGAACCACACAGTTTATAGAATTAACAGCTGAAGAAAACTGCTCTCATTAAAGTACCACCATAAAATAAACAGTAGCAGTAGATATGAAACCTGAAGAAAGAAATTCTAACTTCAACTGCCATGTGATCAACTTAACCATAAACTTATAAGTATAAATCAGTAACACACCTCATTGTAGATTTCAAGATATGACACGCGGAGTAAGAATTCCCGCCCTGGAGTCTGAATTATAAGCACAGTTAGTCATTCAAACTTTATCCACATAAAATTGTGAGAGGAAATAATTGAAAGCAAGTAAACTATGCTACAAAAGCAAGATGAAGCACAAATAAAACTTAAGATTGCATTGAAACATAAAATACAAACAAATAAATAAATCCTCGGGTTATAAACGGCAGTTAAAGAACAGTTATTAGTCAAGTGCTGAGGCTAACTTCAATATAGGAATGTTGTCCCCACTGAAATGGTTCAAAGCATAACATGTTACCATAAGGTCTATAACTAGCGAAGTATAATTTGAGGAGAAAATGGGGAGGTTTTGTCAGAAGGGAGCCAACTGGTAGAAATCAAACAGGAACAGGTGTAGCATAAGGAACAAAACGTAATGAAAAGGAATGGAAAATTGCATTAATCTGATAGTTCTGTAGTTAGTCCTAATCAACAATGCCGGAATACTTACATCTTGGATGATGCTGAACACATCCTTTATTGCCAACGGAATGATACCAGGAGCATTTTGATCTCCCTGTGCATATTATCAAAGAGAAAAGTCAATAGTAAGATGACAGAAAGTAGTTATATTGTTATATGACAGGATACACAACAGATTAATACAAAAGAACGGAAGGAAAACAGTTGATCATTCTCAGGATGTATCATGTGATTGAAATATTAATATAAATGAAAATTCCCAACAGCATATTACTAAAATACATTTTCCAATAAAGAAGGTCAAATGAATATAAAGTTCTAATGCAACAAAACATACCAGATAGAAGTTGACTGGTAATACCGTAATACATTGAACTGAATGCAAATACTATTCTTTCTCTTTTGCTTTTTGTGTGGTCTATAAGAGTTGTGGAGAGTATGAAATTTGAAACTAACAATGAAGATATGGTTTGATTTTGTTGCTACTTCTATACAAGTAAATATTTTTTTTCTAATTAATAAATATTTTCCTTAAACATTGCTTGTGCTACAAATGTGGTTTCTATACAAGTAGGGATTAAGGTTCTCAAGAGTAATTATCAACCATAAACACAAAGCAATGAAAAGAACTCATCTAATTAGAAGCGTTTAATCTGAAAATCTATGCTAATTGTAACTAAATAATTGCTTCCATTTGTTGAGGAAATTCAATCAAATGCAACATATCCAAGACAATTTGTTTGTAGTTAAGTCTATATGTATAGTTATACAACCAAAATTGATACTATAATCAACTAATAGGTCTACTTGACAGAAATATAAGCAACAATAATTTTAAGAATTCCTATGATAATCCAAAAAAAATTAGTGGGAAGTTAAAAGAAGTACTTTGAGGAAGCAGCTAGACTTACATGCATAGTGTGCGTCTTCCCACTACTAGTAACACCATAAGCGAAAACAGTTCCTATAATTCATACAAGCTAATATTAGCTCCCATTAGATACAGCATATAATTTCAGAATTGAAAGAGACCTACATTTTCTAGCAACATGACAATAAATGACTTTGAATCAAATAATCTTTAGAACTTTTCAGTTTAAATTCAATTAACAATCAACTCAAAGAAATTAATATAAGTTCCGGTAATTTAATTCCCATACCGTTTACACCTTCCATTGCAGCTTGCACTACAGGTCTAGCAGCTATTTCATAAACCTCTTGAGAAGTTGCATGAGGTCCGAATACTCTATCTGTCAAAAAGTAAATCCCATAATCATATGATATCCGCATTCATTGCCAGGCTTAAACGTCAAATTTGTGCCAAACCATTTCGACCAAAAATTTAGCAAATCTTTATTAACTATACTCTGATTACCTAACACCATCCAAATCCCCAACAAAATTGTACAAATTTCTTCATTTATTTGCTATCGTTCTCAAAGATATATACTCAGGAAGACCAGATATTGACAATAAAATGTAGAAAGAAAATTAGCAATGAATTTCATTCCTGAAAGTCAAATCAATAGGCAAGTACCAAATGCGTAAGCTGTGGCTGGATTATACTCATTTCTCACAGTCTTATCCCCGTCAGCGTACCACGCAATCTCGTCCCCTCTCTGGAATTCCCTTTCACTATAGCCAGAGAAAATAAAAATGAGCAAACAAACCAAATAAATTGCAGTACCTGAAAATTAAAACTCCTACAACAATCAAATCGAAAAAATCCACAACTTAGATCGAATCCGGTCCTCTCAGATCTACACTCACTTCAACGGCCGAAACCGAATCGTAACCGAAATACTATCCCCCGATCTCGACGTTTCCAACGGTTCGCCTATTATCTCCTCCGGCGCGTGAGCCACTGGTGTACTAGCATTGTAACCGCGTGAGTCATAGTACACCGAATCAGACTTTGACCGACTCGTCGTCCTGGATCGAGAATCGTATCCACCTGCCGAGTTTAAGTAGGAAGACGCCGACGACGAGCACGTGCGAGGTATTAGTTTGTTGCGTACAAACGAAGAAGTAGAAGAAGTAGATGAAAACGGACTTGGAGGTTTCCGATGCGAAAACGGTGACCTGCTTCTTGCTCGAGAAGAAGACGCCATTTCGGAGTGCGCGTGTGTGAGAGAGAGAGTTCGTAACTCTCTGAGTTGGTGACTCGGTCAAAGAGAATGCGTGACAAAATTAACAAGAAGAAGAAGAAGAGAATTGTATCAATAAGCTCACATGGCTTCACACACAAAAAGCGAAGAGCATTTCGTATATCTTTTATTTTATTGCTTGCAACGAGAGAGAGAGAGAGAGTAGCTATAGAAAAGATCGAAGATTGTTTCTTCTTCTTTAAGACAAAGATGAGTTGCAGAGAGCACAAACAAAAAAAAAAAAAAAGGAAAATAAAAAACAAATAAAAATAAAACAGAAAGAGTTGAAAGCTTGAAATTGAAATGAAGGATTCCAAATAATGACTGGTCGGAGAAGCGGACATGGATTTGTCTTTTGTAATTTTTAAGTTTGAATTTTATTAAGGTTAAAATTTGATATAAGTCTCTCTACTTTTCATAAATTTATATTTTAGTCCCTACATTTTTATTTTTACAAATTTAATCTCTACTTTTTAGTTTTTAAACTTCAGATCCAATTGTTACTAAGTAAGTATTTTTGTTTTTTAGTTCAAAACATAAAACCAAAAAATTTAACGAAAATTTTAATAATATTAATAATTGAGTCTAAATTTTAAATTCCAAGAGTAGAGGAATTAAATTCTTAAAAATAAAAGTATGGAGATTAAATTTTAAATTTATATATAGTACAGGGATCTATGGCAGATTTTGACCTTTTATTAAATTTGAATTTCTTTCTTTTTTACGGTGGAGTGACGTGGAAGGTGGGAAAGGAGAGTTTAAACGCAGTGAAATAGAGCCGCCAAATAAGCGGGAATAACTGCGTGTGCTTAAGGAGAAAAAAGTAGGGAAAAACCACAACTATAGAATTTCTATTGACTTTGGTTTGAATAATAATTAAATTCATTTTTAAAATTTATTTTTGGCTTAATTCACTTTTTGGTCCTTAATGTATATCCATTTTTCTATTTTAGTACCATTCATTTTTCTGTTGTTCTTTTTTCAATTTTTTAACACTGTTTTTTTGTTAAAATTCCTTTTTTCTTACTCTCACTTCATTTAAAAATATCGAAAAAATCTCAAATTTAAAAAAAAAATTCGAAAATATATATTTAATTTGTTTCAAAAAAAATTACACTCCCTAGTCTCATTTGGAAATTTAGAAAAGTCTAAACAAATTTTTTAAAAATAATCTCATCGCCACACCCCTTCTACCCAGCACTGTCGCATGCTGATTGTCCCACTTGCCGAGCATCGCTACATGCCGAGCATCGCTACATGCCGATTGTTTGCACGTCCCTCCAACGCAATCCAGGTCGCACGATCGCTCAACTGTTCACCCGACTCCCTTGTCAATCGTCAAAACGTTGTTGACGTCGATCTTGTGTCAAATATATATTGTTTTAAAAAAAGTTATATATGCTTTTAGATTTTTATATTTATGCTTATATTTTTTTTTTCTATTTTTATAATTTTTAAGATTTACGTTTTTGTTAAAAAATTTCAACATTTTTTTATATATATTTATGATTTTTTTATTTTTTAAAACTTATATATTTGATAATTTTATAAAAATTTATATACATTTGGAATTTTCATATACTTTTATGGTTTTTTATTTTTTTATTTTTATAATTTAAAAAATTATATATTTGATGAAAAAAATTATTTTTATTTTTTAACATATACTAGTTTTTTTATAAATTTATTTCTATGTTTATAATTTTTAAATTTGTATTTTTTGAGGAAATTTTTTAATTTTTAATTTTTTCTATTTTATGATTTTTAACTTTAAACTTTATAATGATAATATATATTCTAAAAACGCTACGTGGCATGCATTCAATGGCTAAACTACTTAAAACAATCACTAATTTTTAGTCATAATGATGAATCTATCCCCTAGTGTTTACCCATTTGTCACTTGGTTCTAATTCTTATTTTTTAATCACTTTGGCTACAACCTTCAAAAATTAGTTAATTTGTTTCTGAAAAATTAGTTGGATCATGAAAATTTAATGATATTATCGTGATAATTCATATGTACTCTATATAAATTTAAAAATTCAACAAATTTTAAAATATTCATAAAAGGCTTTTAAAAAATTGTTCATGCCAGTAATGAAGTACAAGCCAACTGTCGTACAAACTACCATGTTAATGTTATTAAAATTTTAATAGTTCAGTTAGTTTTTCCGTCCAAAACTAAGTAATTTGACTAAATGTTGAAGGTTGAAGTGAAAGGGATAAAAAAAATGGAGCCAATGTGACAAAATAGATCAACATTAGAGGTTAAATTTAGCATTATATCTTTTTTTAAACAATGTTAAAAAAACTGGACAAAAACTATTATGAGTAAATATTTTATATACCAAAATGGATCAAAAAAGTACTTGTTATACCCTTACCAATAAAGGACACAAGGCAAATCGTCGAACGGTTCATGGGTTGCCCATTAGTGGACCTTTCGGTGAATTAGCCTACAGACGACCAACAACTTACCCTCCACAACTCACCCCTCATGGGCCACCTAGGCTTAACCATTTCGTACGGCCTCAATGATACAGGTCTTAAAGCAAGGTAACCTATGCCATAGACAAGACAACCATGCAACCAATAATAGCAATGATACAGGTCTTGCACGGCCATGCAAGACCTCATATAGACATCCACACAACACTACTAGACAGAGGGCAACCCGCTATATAAGCTTGGGTGCATGAGGGCATGGGAGTTATTCTTTTTTCCCATCACAACCGTCACTTTCTTCTCCCTCTCCCTCTCACTCCCTAAATCTTTCTCCTCAAATAACATCTCCTTCCTTCTTTCTCTTACTCCATCGGCTCTCCGCCTTACCTCAATAAATCAGTACTCTCTTCCTCCATCATAATCTTTTTGTTGATAACTCGTATCAACAACACTAAAGTGAGAAAGTGAATATATTTTAAAAATCAAATAGTGAATTAAACATTTATTTTTATTTAAAGTGAATGAAAATGTTACATTTTTTTTTTAAGTTGGAAGATGATGGCAAGATAGGACAATGCTTGGAAAGCCAAAATTATTAGTAAAATTAATTTGATATATTTGTTATAATAAATAATTTATAATAATGTTTGGTATATTAAAAAAGTAGGAAAAATCTACATGGTATGTATATGCAAAGATTGAGGAGGCGAGGTCCAATGAGTGGAGGAGCGTCGTGGGGAGGAAGTGGCTATTGGCTGTATTTAATAACATTGCAAAACCTCACTAGTCAACCAATTATGTAACGACCTTTACGCCAATTCACCATTGTGGTTCCTATTCTCATGGACCATATCCATTTCAACAATTAGGATTCGCATTCATGTAACTTTTTCAAAAAAATAAATAAGTTTTTTTTCAATTTGAAATTTTAAAATGTATTAAAAAAAATTTTAAAAATTTTCAGAAAAATCAATTAAGCCACTGTTTTCTTTTCTCACTCAATTAGGTACTTGAACTGCCAAAATGCATCCAAAAAAGCCTTCGAACTTTTTCAAAAAATAAATTAAGCTCTTGCTCTCTCTCTCTCTCTCTCTTTTGTAATCAATTACCAAAATGCATCAAAAAGATATTTTGACCGTTAAAGCTAACCGCCTCTAATATTTTTCAGTTAAAGCCACCATATGTCATAACCACGATGTGACATGTGATAAAAAATGATAAAAAATAAAAATCAATAAAAATTATAAAAATTATTAAATTTTAATAAAAATATAAGAAATATTTAATTTTTATTAATAATTAGGAAAAGTTATAAAAATCGTAAAAAAATTATTAAAAAATTGTAAAATTTTATAAAAACGGTAAAAAAATATAAAAAAAAATATAATTTTATAAAGTCGTAAGAAAATGGATAAAAAATATAAAAAATATAAAATTCGTAAAATAATTATAAAAATTATTGTACCAAAAGAAACATTTTATAATTTTTCTATAACTTTTATTATTTTTATTATTAATTATTTTTCGCTACATGCCACACTGTGTTGCGTGACGGCTTTAACTAAAAAAATAACAACTGGGGGTCGTTAATTTTAACGGTCAACATTAAAGTTAGCCTTTGATGTATTTTATAATTTTTTTATGATTTTTATAAAATTTTAAAAAAATATATTATTTTACACCTTTTTATATTTTTAGTAAAATTTAAATATATTTTTTTATATTTTTATTAAAGTTTAATAATTTTTATAACTTTTATTTTTTATAATTTTTTTGCTATATGTCATCCCGATCATGATTTTCCTACCCCCAGAGGGAAAGGTCCTTCCCTTTTGGGCCGGTTGTGGGCGAGGAGGGATTTGAACCCCTGACACCGTAGCTCGTAGCCACGTGCTCTAATCCTCTGAGCTACAGGCCCCACCTCGTTTCCACTGGATCTGTTCCCAGGAGTACCCTAAAAAAAAGGAACATTTCCTCTCCCCAGCCATTTCGGGTTAAGAAGATGTGAAAGTACCTTTCTCTCTATAAGAACGGTGCGTTCCGAGGTGTGAAGTGGGAGAGAGGGGATTTCATAATTGGGGTTTTGAATAAGACGACCTTTTCATTTTTCATTCTTATTACTTTTTCATATTGAAAAAGTAACAAGAATGAGAGGTGTTAAGCTTTTTATCATCCTGGCGTCGAGCTATTTTGCCGCAGGCGTCGTGGTTGTGACATGATATGACTTTAACTAAAAAAATTAGGGTCAATTAACTTTAACAATGACTGTTAAAGTTTACGGTCAAATCACCTTTTTAATGCATTTTGACAATTAAATGCAATAAAAAAAACAGGTCCTTAATTGCTATTTTTGAAAAAGCCTGAAGGTCTTTTTTTTTTTATGTATTTTGACAGTTTAAATACCCAATTGAATGAAAAAAAAAAAGAGGCTTAATTGCTTCTTTTGAAAAAGTTTGATGATCTTTTTTAAAAAATTCAAGTATCAAATTGAATGCAAATTGAAATTATTATTACAAAACACGATAGAAATGACTTTTTTATGCAATACTTTTAATATATTTAAATTATAATAAATTTGAACAACGAATTCATACAAATTGATATTAAAAATGAGATCCAACTTATGCTTAGTTTGATAATCCATTAAAATTTTTAATGAAATTTTCTACAATTTTTTTTTAAATATGCTTGATAACAAATATTAAAAAAAAAAACACTCGATAGAAGTTTTTCAATAAAAGAAACATTGAAAAAAAGTAGTCGCTTAATGAAGAAATATCTTAATTTTATTTAAGAGAAAATCATAATGTATGTAAATACATCAAGTTGAAATTAATGCATAACATTGCAATTTGTATCAAAATTAATGTATAGTTTTAATATTTATCCTTTAGTATTATAATTTGTAGAATAAGTCAAATATTCCCATGTCATTGGGAGGAAAGTGTGATTAATCGAGACATTAGAAAAATAACAATAGAACAAGTCAAATATTCTCATCCCTCCACGAGGAAAGAATGTGATTAATTGAGATGTTATATCGATTGAGTCTTAATTCGGTTGGTATCGGTATTGTTGCTAGTATTGGAGGACGTGAGTTTAAGTATATTACGGCGCATTATCCTCATATTTAAGAGTTGGATAAAGACTATAAATAATTTTAGGCATTATATTAGAAAAAATCTGAAATTATCAATTTTATATTAATGATGTTAATTAGATAAATATTATATGATTATAATTCCTTGATATTAGTAGAAAGAATATATAAAAATATATTTATTAAAAGTTGACATAATTAAATATTGATATTTTTAATAAAAAAATATTAATGTTTTAAACTAACACGTGGGTGACTCGGTGCCAGTGCCACGTAGGAAAAGCAGGGTGGTGATGCGAGGACGAAGAGGAGCGTAAAGTCAATTCCATGTCAGCAGAAAAGAGTGCCGGTGGGGCCACCATCGAGTGAGGGTGCACTGAAGTTGATGGATGTGTTAACTAACATACCTGCCCTAGTGCATTCAATATCCAGCAAGTTTGCATGTGGAAGTGATTGTTCCACTGCAACCGCGTCCACCATAGGAAAATTCAACATCATCGTTGATCCATCCAACTGAATGCATTTCTTATATTTTAAGTTGATTGCATGAGATCTACCATTTGATTATGTGTTTATGAACTTTTTTTTCATCATAATATAATGAAAAATCCTACAGAATTTCTCTCATATACTATACGTAAATAGATAAATATTAAAATTATATATTAATTTTAATTAAATGTGGAATGCTATATATGAATTTCGATTTTGTATAATTTTATACATAAAATTTTAATTTAATTTAAATTTCACAAATCATTAACAATATTATTGAATCGACACAATTTTACTTTTATATATTACTTACACAAATAATTATATTAATCGAATATGAAAATAAAATTATGTGTTCATTTCTTTAATTGAGTATAATCGAATTAAAATCAAAGTTTTATGTATATATATGAACCATAATTCAAGTTTCATGTATATAATTACGCTAAATTAAAGTTCACATATCAAATTACATATTAAATGAAAGTTCGTGTATGCATTTAATATTTATCCCAATACTTAAACAACCCATAACCTCCCAAAATCATTAAAATAGAATATATTACGTATTTAAGCAAGTTCATTATTATATATCTATCAAATCTCCCTTTATCCAATTTTCTACATAATAATGCACACAAAAATGCTTACTAAGGCATGCTACATTTTTAAGGGAAATATAAGTTCGAATCTTGAAAACGACATTATTTTTTTTTTTGTAACAATATATAAATAGCATTAATTACGAGCTAACAGTAGGATCAGGATTGGATAACCAAAAACTTCTGTCAAACCTCTTCCATCAAATCAGCTAAAGTATTAGCCGCAGAGTTTACCTCTCTAGGTATATGAGCACTCTCTACTTACGACGGCATAGTTCTTGGATACACAAAATCAAATCTCTATTTGAATGGGAAACAATATTGTTAAAAGGAATAATCATGACCTATGAATCCCGAAAATAAACTGTAAAATGAACTTAAACGATATCAATATATTGCTTACTAATAGGGAAAAGAAAAGTAACCATGGGTCCAAAATTAACAGTGACCTAAAGATGGGTTTGTTTGAACTAACCAACAACTATATGTTGAAAATATATGACAATTTCCAGCCCCTAAAACAGCAAATTTCTCAAAAATCGAAATTAAAAACAAAGCCTTGAGCAATCTCTTTTGTCTCAGCCACTCTTTTCTTTTAAAGGTAAAAGCACCCTTTTCATATGCAAAATTATTATTCAAGCAATGAATTGGTCATTGAGAATGGAATATTACTATACCCTTTTATATTTTTTTTTCCAATTATTCGATAGTTATATTAAGTCTCAATAAATTTAAAATAAAAAACCCTTATATTTAAGAGGTCCCTCTTTTATAGGGACCTGATTAAATTAATTCATCTACTATTAAACAGATCAATTTAATTTATATACTATTAAAAAGAATCAAATACGGTCAAATTGGAATAAGATTAACATTTACTATTAAAAAAAGGTATAATGTCAAATTTAGCCCTTAACATTTATATATTTTATCAATTTGACCCTTATTCTTTTTTTTTGAGCTAAATTTGGACCACAACCTTTTAAAAAGAATCAAATTTGACTATCAACCTTTTGAAAAAGAGTCGGAATGATTTTTTTTTTAATGAGAATACTAACTAAAATGTTAAATTTTCAAATATAGCAGCTTGCACGACAATCCTCGTGTACTCTATGCTAATTTTTTTTATGAACTTTTTATATTTTTAAAATTTTGATTTTGATTTTTTTTTATAATTTTGAATTATTTGTTGACGTGACATATAAAACAAATGGTGTTATGTTAGCATAATGTGTATATGGACTGTTATGCGAGTAGCCACACCAACAAAATAAAAAAATTAATGTTTTAGTCAATATTTCCGTTAAAAAAGGTGATTTGACTCTTTTTTGAAAGACTAAGGGCCAAATTGACAAAAAATTGTAAACATTGAGGACTAAATATATCATTATATCTTAAAAAAAATCATTTACTACTTAAAAAAGTTAATATTTTTAAAATTTTTGTGATTATGTAAGTAAAATCTTTTGTTGGAATTGAACTGCAATTGAAAAAAAATAACTTTCAAGGTATTTTTTGTACAATAAACATTAAACTATATTATAATTTGAACTTATTCGATTATTTTTAATACTATAAAAATTAAATTAATCTATTTAATAATAAAGAAACTAACTTAATCCGATTCTATAATATAAGGACCTCTCGGATACTTAACCCATTAACAGTTATAGTAACAATAGTGGGCCACGTGTAAAGCTAATCTGTCACATTTTAACATGTGGTGTGCCACATCATTTTTTTTTTTTTCATATCTAATGGTCACAGCTCACAGGTCAGAACAATCGTTTTCCACTCATTTTGTCCCTACGAAATTATGATATAAATTTGGACTATTGCTTGATTTGGCTGGATTGGAAATGAGCTGCCTTGTAACTTTTTATGTTTTTGGTTGATTGATTTATGTATCTACCAAAAGGTCAAAAAGATTAATATTAGGGTAAATTGTTTTCAGTGTCATTAAATTATTAGAAAATCTACGTTTTAGTTGTTTTTAACTTTAAAAAGTTATAAAATGGTCTTTTAATTATTTTAAAATTTTTATTTAAGTTATCGGGTTGTTAAATTGTCGTTGTATGGTGATTTTTTCCCCTTCTCTTCTATAGTTCATTTTTTTCATGAAATAGTTTTGAATATCATGAATCTGCAAACCAAAATCCAAACAGTTTTCTTCTTCGATATCTGACTTTGACTGTCAGATTGACTTAGATTTGAGGTATGTTGTTTTATTCGTTGATGGGTACTGATCCATCGTATCATCATTTAGAGCTCGCTTGCCGGACTTTAAAAATAAAAACTTAATAGGCCAGTGACTTAAATAAAATTTTTTGAATAGTTTGATGACTATTTTGTAACTTTTTGAAGTTAAGTAACTAAAACGTAAACTTATTAATAATTTAGTGACATTGCGCGTAGTTAACCCTATTAACTAAAATGAAAATCTAGAGAAAACGACGGATGATTAGCATAATTATCCATAAATATGAATTTTGCATGTAAGTAAAGTATCTTGTGTCGTGTTCTATCCAAAAGCCTAAACACCAAAGCTAAAGAATATCCGAATTCCCAAATTTAAATTTCAAATTAATTGAGTTGTGACTTATATAAATTAATTTAAATTAATTAATTAATTTTTTAAGTTCAGGGTGTTAAAATTTACAATTTGAATAAGTCGAATAACAAATTGGTATGAATAATTTTTGGGTTACTATCAATCTTGAAAACGAGTAAATTAGCCCTTCTTGAAAAAAAATATAAAAATTATAAATTTCTTTTAAAAGTTTTATTTTTTCTTGATTTTGTTCTAGTAACATTGGTCACATTATCAAATATTGACAGAATCCAAATTTAATGACTAAAGTGGACAAACGAAAATACATATATCGAAAGCGAACCTAATTACCAAATTCATAGCCGAAAATTATATTATTCCGTACTTTCTTTTATTGATCAAGCATACTATATGCTAGAATCACAACAACATTCATTATATTTGTAATTGTGATAAACACATGCAATCATAATATAAATCTTTTACAGGACAGTAGGTTGATGCCAATTGTGGAACTAGAAATCTCGCTTGATGGTGACCTTGGAATCAATAGGACTTTCAAAGTAGCCTAGAAGGTTTGGCCCGAGGTTTTCTTCTACCTTGCTGAGAATAATGTGATGTTTGAGGCCATCCTCTCGAAGCCTAGCATGGTTACTCCTGGTGCTGATTGCAAGGACAAGGCCCTGAAGCTCCTCCACTGCACAATCCCCTCGGCTGTCATTGGAATCATGGGTCGGGTTATTTGCCCAAGCATGAAGATTAGCTTGAAATTTAGAAAATTCGAGAAAAAATATTATGCCTAAAAAATGAATTAGGGCAAAAAATTAGACCCATTTCAAATACGAGCCAAGATTGAGCTTAAACATTTAAGGCCCAACCTAATTCAACCCGTCTTCTATGTTTATAATAAAATATGTTAAGTTATAGTATTCGGATCAAATTAGTCTCTCTATTATTAAATGGATAAATTTAGTCCCTATACTACCTATACTATTACAAAGAAACAAATAAGTTCAAATTATAATAAAATCAACATTTACGATATAAAAATGTATTTAAAATTTGTTTTTTTTCGGTTGTTGTTTAATTCCATAGAAAAGATTCCATTTATAAAACCATAAAAATTGTAAAAATATTAGTAATTATTAACTCTTCCATTTTGACTATATCTAATTGTTTTTCATGGTGCAAGGACTAAATTGATCTATCTAATAGTAGAAAGACTAATTTAATCAAGTTCTTATAATGGAGCAACCTTCCAAGTACACTCACTGTTATTTATATTTAATATAATTTATAACACAAAGACTAAACCTATAATAATATATAACTATAATGTAAAGGGTAAACTACTAAAATAGTAACCTTTTTTTTTTTGTCTTTGGTTACATTTGGGTCATCTGTATTTGAAATGTTATGTTTTAATCATTTACGTTATCGTTTTGTTATATTTTGGTCACTGAACCGTTAATTGTCGTTAACGGTATAACAGTAAGCTGACATGGAACGTTAAATAATCATTTTCAAACGAAAATATTAGGTTAAATTATACAATTGGTCCCCTTTTTTTTCGTTTTGAACAATTTAAAATTTTTTTATGTTCTTTTAATTTTTTTTCTTTTCCATTCTCTTTTGCTTCTCCCTCTATTTTCCTTTGCTCTTTATATTTCTTTTAACGTAGTTTTTCTATGTTTTTCCTTTTCTTTTAACATAACTTTTTTATGTTTCTGAAACAAGAAAAGGTAAAAGCTGAAATCAAAATAAAACTTACGTCTCACATTCTCACCCTACAGTTACAAACTCCTATCATCCACTGTCGTTTTGACGGGCTATTTCGGATCTCTCAATGACCTAGTCCACAAGCTTGCCTCATTTGAAGACCTTGTCAGTCGTGACTTATGGCGGTCCACCCTCAACAAAGTTTCTTGAGCTCATTCCCTCAACCTCCTAACCAACCCTCACGACCAGTTTATCTACTTTATCTACAACATTCACGCCCTCGCGAAACTACGTTGTTTCACGAATTCTTCAAATGAGCTCAATACTCTAAATGACTAAAATGACTATCATACAAAACTTACCCTCAACTTTATCCAAACCAGTTTAGTTCCATACTCGACTTCCAATCAAGCTTGTTAGGGAATATCCAAAAAGGTTTAAATCAATTTTATTGTTTACTTAATTTTGTTCGTCAGAAAAAAAAAAAGAAAAAAAGAAATGAATAATTTATATGATTCTGTCAAAATTTGGAAAAGGAAAAAAAATTGCTTTGAGTGTAAAGAATTCAATTTATGTTTAGATTTGATTAATGATATAATTTTTTTATATTGATTAGTTAAATTTAGTTTCAGTTTCAAAATTATATTATATTCAAATTGAGATTTAATTAAAAATGATTGGTATTCGATTTTGAGTAACATTTAATTTAAGAATCATGTGAAAGAAACAATACTTAATTTATTTGGTGGGGCAAAGATTATGCTTATGCATTGAAGAATATGAGAAGAGAAAAGGGTAGAAGAAAAGAAGAAAAATAAAGAAAAACAATTGTTAAAAAAGAAAAGTACAAGGACCAGCTGTGGAATTTGACCTAAAATTTTAATCTAATATGATAAAATAACGAGCCACATCAATTTGCCGTTACACCACTAACATTAGTTAACAACTCAACGATCAAAATGTAATAAAACGATAACGCAAGAGACCAAAACATAACATTTTAAATGTAAGTGACTATAACGTAACCTATGGCAAATAAAAGTGACTATTTTAATACTTTATCCTGATGTAAAATATTGAAAAAAATGTTAAATGACTATCAACAAAATTTTAATAAATAAAAAATTAAAAAATTAAAAAATTAAAAATTAAATTAAATATAATATAAATATTAAAAAAAAAAACAACTCCAAAATTTAGATTAACCATTTACATTTTAAACTCATAATTTAAAAATATCAATATCAATATCATGCCGACCTGACCATCAACAGCTCTAATAGTGTATATATCCAGTGCAATTCGCCACGAATCATGTGGTACTATACCATATGCCACAATGGGTAGGGTTGTTTGAACTGTGTTACCCCCGATCTGTTTCGATACATATATAGTTCATGGGTATAAAACACTTCGGAGGTGTATACTGTATACACTACAGAAGTTAGATAGTGGAACTCCAGAAATCAACAGCCTATACCATCAAATAATAGAAGATAAAAGGTTCTAAAGTTATCAAATGAAAATGCAAAATACTAGCATGTAGAATCCTCTCTTTCTGTTCTTTGAAATATTTTAAAATTCACAACGGAATCACTTCGTTTTGACACAGGAACCTACAGTTCAGTTTTTCGATAAGACAATGTCCAGAAAGTATGGTTACGGTGTTTTCCTGTATCGAAACAACGCATGGTAAATGAACTGTGTATGAATATAATCAACCCTTTAAAGAGTATTTCTTCCCTGTAAATGGCTGGAACTTCGGCTCTTCCTTCTTTTCAGGCTGCTCTGATTTAGTCTCTTTTCCGGATTCCTGCAAAATTAGATGAATAACGGTAAAGATAGGATGGTAAAGCAAATTGGCAAAAGAAAGATCATGCGGAAATGATGAGTACCTGTTTTGTATCCTTAGAACGGTTGACATGTGATCCGAATACGAGTTTCCCTTGAGCCTGGCCTGCAGTAGCTTGTGAAATAGATCCCGAATAAGGTCGGGTATTATTCCCATTAGAAATAGCAGGTCCTTTGTCTTTTGACACAGACGAAGAAGCTGGTGGAGACTGCTGCTTCAGAGGCTTCCCATCCAAGCGTCTTCCTGTACCAGTAAAGGCGCTAAACTTTGGTTCAGCCTCAGCAGGAGCTTCTTCAACTGAACGAACAAAGAACATTACGAGCATAAGAAAACAGGAGAAAAATCGGCTCTACGATAAACAGTATGGTTAATGAAGGTTAAGCACAATTTGTTAGCCTTCGTTTCACCTTGAGACGACGCTCTGTTCAAAGAAGTTGGTGCAGCAGGCCGTTCCGGCTCCTTGTAATCCAGGGGAGGAGCAAAATCCACCTCACAGTCTGTCTCGATGATACTTATTGCATTGGATGGCTTTGTCTCAATGATATCTATGTAATACTTTTTATTATTATATGCGACCATAATACTATCCCCGGTGGTTAAACAGGAATAATTCCTCAGTGTTGTCTCCAAGCTGCACAATAAATGAAAAGTGAGACACTTAAATCAACAGAAACAGATTCAAGGACCCGTGTTCCTAAATCATCTATAAGGATGAAAGCGGGAAAAAGATTCAAGAATCTACATCACTGAATACAGAAATTTGTTTGGCTCACACGAAGCTGAATTACAAATCATCGCCAACATCTATGAACGGTATATGAATCGATGATAACATATGTCTCGAGTTTGAAAACTGACTTCTTAGCTTAACATCAAACATCAAAGAATCAAGCATGAATGTTTTTCAAAAAATAACCCACTCACATAGCTTTTGGGTTTGAGATATCCAAAAAGTCCTTCGTGTGGGGTTGTAATTTAACATAGGTTCCCTTTGGAAGAGTTACATTTTTCACCCTCACGATATCTCCCTCTTGTAGGACCAAATTCTCCATCATCTACACGAAAACCATTAAAAAACAAAACAGTGCAAATCAGATAAGTAGATTTCTTAGATCTAGGCAGACCAAAAGCAATATGCAAATACTCCTAACTCGAAGCATAAATACACAGAAATATGCATTGCCTACCCAGTATGGCATATAGATCATGCCTTCTTCTGCAATAAACTCCAGTACTCCACAATGAGAGACACGCTCGGCAGCATCATTCCGAAGCTCAAATAACATTGGATAATCAATATGCAGAGATGCTGCACAATTTTATTAACACATTAGCATTCCATATGACTTAGGAAGAACCAACACTAATTGATAAAGAACCATAGAGGCCCTTATACGAGTCGGATTGCATTTTGCCCCTCTACTAAAAAAAGTGAGCAAACTAGTCCTGTTAAAAATATCATCCATTTCTACTGTCAAAAACTGGTCTCTCTACATCAAAACGAGGAACACATGACATGTCATGTGTTACTGTCTGGTTATTTGGTCAAGCACACCAATTTTTAAAGTAGAAATGGATGAAAATTTTAACAAAAAAGACTAGTGTGCTCTTTGATTTAATATATAGGGATTAATTTGCTCATTTTTTGAGTAAAAAAGGGCAAAAACAATCTGAAACAACAAATTACACAAATTTAATGCCACGACTAAAACAACTAACCTAAGCGATCAAGGGCCGACGGAGGCATTATAACTGAAACAACAATGAAAACGAAGTACACATTAGGAACTTGCACATAAATAAAAAGGGAACATATTGCCATAAACCATAGGTCTTAAAAACTTACTTTTATCACCACTTTCGATTTGCGGCTGCAGTAAAACAACAGAAAAAGAATAAATGATCACAACCACATGCCATAATCATTGACCACATTCGTAACAAATCGAGATATTGAAACATACAAAAATAACGATCCATTTTTTCAAACCTTCTCGATGAAAGATGCTGGGTAACATCGGTAACTCTGCTCAAACGATGTCCCATGATAACCGTACCCATCAAAAAACTGCAAAATTGAGCGACATAGAGAATTAAAAATGACTACCATGTACTGTCATCTCATATCCATTGTAACCCAAACTTCAAAGTTACAGGCTGAGTTTAATAACAATTGAAATCACCCCATAAGCATTCATTAAAACTAGATAATCCACATAATGGGGGAAAAAGAATGCAAAACTCACCATCTTGTATTGTTTGTAAAACAGTCAAACCAGATAACTTATTGTTCAAGTTCCCTACAAGAAAAAGATAAGATCATTCAAATTAATATATATATATATATATAACTTAATTCACTAAAATTAAAAAAAATGTAAAAAAAAAAGTTACTAATTTGCACAATTTCCACAATTCCTTCTATTTTAGAATCAAAAGTGCGTCATTTAGAAAAAAAGAGAGAAACTATGAATGGAAAAGAACGACTTTTTTAACAATGATTCAAACTTTTCCCCTTCTTATTTCAGTTGCTAATCAGTAAATTCCGTCCGTCGACGAAAAGGGAAAAAAAGGGGTCCGAATTTAGGGTTTAAGAGCGTAAAAAAATAGGGCAAAATTGAATAGATCTAAATAAAAAATATCATTCAAACAGATAAAAAAGCATAATTGGAAGAAAATTAATTAATTGATTTAAATTTTAAAAAAAAAAACCTGAGAGAATCAGCGACGTCTTTAAGAGGTAAATTTGATCGGTGAAGCAAAAAAAGGAAGAGTGGAGAAGATGAAAAGATCACGTAATGTGGGGGAGAGTAGAATCGCCTATGATGCAGTTTATCTTAAGGTTTTTACATATTACCATTAATATTCAGCCACGTGTCTAATTCGGGCCAATTACTGAGAAACGAAAATTTTCTTTGGACCGAGTAGTCCATAAAAGATTATTATATTTTGCAAATAGGCCCAAAGCAAAATCTCTAATATTAGACTACTTTTGGGCTTACTTTTGAGGCCCATTGAATCAAAATGGCAAAACTCAAGAAAAGGGTATTTCAATTTTCAATTTTCAACTTTTACTCCTACCAATGGATTCTCCGGTTCAATTTTGTCTCTCGAATTTGTCCAAATTATTCTAATTGAGAGTGCGATTTTTGGTTTTAATCAAAAATAATGATCCATTTAATTTTTCGGTTTAGTTTGATGGGACGGGTTGGTTGGTTTTGGCATTAGTTTAATTAATTAATTCAGTTAGTTATCAGTTTTTAAATCTCAGAATTGAACGATTGAAAATTTTGATTTATTTTAAATTATTTTAAATATATTTATATTTTATAATATATAATGAATATATAATCATATAAACTCAATCCAATAATTCAAGGTTGATTAACCAAATTGAGATAAGGCATGTTGTGGAAAGAACGAGGGTCGGTGTTAGCTAAAGAAATATCGTCATCAATGTTGCAAAATTCTTCAACACGGTGCTTGAGGGTTTCGAACATGAGTTCGGGTTCATGTTGCATGACTCGGAGGACGTACGCGCATGATGGGCCGAGCATTGCACGTGTTATTGCGAAGCTATGTGGATTGTTGCTTTGCAATACTACAACAACACTTAGCCCACCGAATAGGTTGTGGACACCACCAAGAGTGTCCTCATAAGCCCCGCCCAAGAACCTCCCTAAACAGTACTAGCCATTATCCGGCTTGTGTAAAGGCAAGCTGGTTTCACCTCCAATGAACATATCGATCTTCCCATCACTATCGCAAGTGAAATCTGACAAAATAGCCTTCACTTCGGGCATTTGATCCAATCGATGAATGGGGACAATAGGAAAAATCTGAGCAACGCTCCAAAAATCCGAGATCGAAGTGAAAATCCAAATGTTCACCAAATATGTCCTAGCAGGTTCGGATCCGACAATCATTTTTGGAACCAAGTCGAATAATCCATCGACAGCAGCCAAGGGTTTGATCCCCAAACTCCTCTCTTTAAACTGTTCGACACAGCTTTGTTTCAACTCTTTAGCATAAAACAAACATGTCTCGTTGTTGCATCACTCATGTTGCAATAATCAGTACGATCATCCTCGGACAGCTCGATAAAAGGAAGGATAATTTAGTTCATCAATGGTGTTGTATCGGTTGTAGACTTTGCATTGAATATCAAAATCAAATGATGAGAAACAATGGCTCACCCACTTTCGCTACAAATAATCGGATGTTTGATTGATTTATGATCACAAACAACTCGAATCGTATTCACAACACTAGAAGCAAATTCCTCGAGATCATACGATATGGAAAGATCCGAGTTACCGGATTTTGAACCTTTTTAATCGATCTTGAGACCGCTTTCGATATCAATAACCTTCATGTTGGTGCCAAGTCGGGTTAATTCTGAAAAAAATTGTGCGGCTTCGGAGACACCAAACTAAAGACATGGAAGGGATTTGAGAACCGATATGAAAGTGTAATAATTGTAAGCAATCAAGCATGTCTGAACCATGTAAGTCTTTAACGACCTATAACATTTGGTCCGTTGTTAACCCGAATTTCCCTTTCTCGCCCGATGTTGACCCGAAATGACCCGAGTGTTTGGTTCTTAGCTTAGCTCGGAGGCCAATCACCGGTTGTACGAAATATAGTTAAAAAATTGCAAATCATCGGAAATTGATTTAAAATTGTAATGTTGAGTTTGGTTTTAGATAGATTCATTAAACATGATTCAGTTTCGGTTGAGTTGGTATTTAAATTAGGGTGTTTTGATCACACAACTTAAATAATTTACAAAACGGTCATTAAATTATTTAAAATTTTTTATTTAAGTCATTCAGCTGTCAAAATCGTTGTTGTATAGTTTTCTCTATTCGTATCGCCTGCACCAATCAAAAGTTCTTTTTCCTTTTCTCTTGTACAATTTAGTTTTCTTTTTATAAAACAGCATTAAAAGTCATAAATCTACGAACCAAAATCAAAATGTAAATTTATTAATAATTTAATGGCTTCGAGTGTAATTTACCTTTAAAATTTTTTTGTTTGATCTGATTTGGTTAAAAAATTAAAATTATTCGAACTGAATTGAATTTTATTTTTATTTAAGTTATAATTTTCAATTTTCCAAAAGAGATTTGAATCTAATTGTTAGGAATAAAAATACACATAATAGTATGTCACATTCACGAAGCGGGTGAAATATAATTATGAAATAAATATATTTATTAAAAATTTACATAAAAATTGCTTGATGCTTTAATTATAATGATAAAATTATTATATTTTATCATGCATGATGTTCTAGGTTCGAATCTTATTATGATTAAATTTTTATTGATTTATTATATTAAAAAGACAAAAATACTCTCATAAAAATATAACTTAAATTGTATATGAGAGGGTGTTTTAGTAATTAAACAACTAAGAGTGAAAATATAATTTTAAGCGGGTCAAGATTAAATTCTATACTTTCATTAGAGGGAAAATATAATTTCACCTTTACATTAGCTATTATCTTTAGGGTTTTCACAAGGATTAAATTAAAATTTTAACATTTTTAAGGGGTTAAACTATAATTTTACCATAAATTCACTTATGATTTTAAGAATGTTAGGGTTTAAAGCAAAAATTTCCCATTTTAGGCCCTTCACACTTACTTTGGACTCCAATTTTAAAGATGTGATATGTGTCCCAAAAAATATAGTAAAAGGATTCATTTTTTTCCTTAAAAAATTTAAAATTAAAAATACAAAAATAAAACAGTTGTCACATTTTTCCTTATTTATTAAATAATTATCCTACTTTTACATAAAATTATTAAATATTTAAATTTTATTTAATATTAAAAATAAAATAAAAAAATGAAATGGGACAGGCTTTAATCAGTGAAGGAAAGTTCCATTATGATTTTGGCTCTCCTTTGGGTGCACCTGGACAGGTTTATTTGGTGTTTTGTGTAAAGAAAAATTATTTGGGTAAACTACACTAGCAGTCACTTAATTATGAAAAGTTGTAAAATAGTTGTTCAACTATTCAATTTTATCTTTTTTGGTCACCTAACTATCTTGAACTTTTGGATGTTTCCATTCTTACGTTAACCAGTTAGTGAATAAATTTCTCAAATCATCGATCCAGTACTAGATGTAGCCTTTCCCCTGGGCAAGATATCTAATATTTACAACGCCCTAATAATTAAGAGTTGAGATACCGCCAATAAACAAATTAATGTAACTTGTGATGTACAACAATTATTAGGAAATAATCGAGTTAGAGCTGTAGCTATGAGCGCTACAGATGGTCTAATGAGAGGAATGGAAGTGATTGACACGGGAGCTCCTCCAAGTGTTCTAGTCGGCGGAGTGACCCTAGGATGAAATTTTAATGTGCTTGGGAAGCCCGTTGATAATTTAGGTCCTGTAGGTACTCGCACAACATCCCCTCTTCATAAATCCGCGCCCGCTTTCATACAATTAGATACAAAATTATCTATTTTTGAAATATGAATTAAAGTAGTAGACCTTTTAGTTCCTTATCGTCGTGGAGGAAAAATCGGACTATTTGGGCAAATAAAATTGAATAGTTGGACAACTATTTTGTAATCTTTCATAGTTAGATGACAAAATAATAATAATTGAATGACCTCTATTGCAATTTAACCAAAATAATTTATGTTGAAAACTTTTTCTTGGATTTTTGCTCTCCTTTGTGTGCACGTGGCTAGGTTTATTTGGTATATTTTTTAAAATGTAAAATTAAGTTAGTACAACTTATATCAACATTTCAAATTAGAATAAATTATTATTAGTCAGTGGTAGAACGTAGTATTAAGTTTGAATGGTTAAATTAAAAATTTCAAAATTTATGGAGGGTCTGTTTTTTAAAAAAAAATTGGGGGTTTAATGAGATTTTTTTAAAAAAAAGGGGTCTAGTTATTTTTTTTTTAATTTTTGAAAACGTTAATGAGAATTTTCGAAAATTTTAGATGGTTTAGTTAAATTTCTAAAACTCTTTTAGGGCTTAATTAGAACTTTTTAAAATTTTGGAGAGCCTAAATAAAATTTTAAAAAATTAAAAGTCTTAATGAAAATTTTTCAAAATTGAATAACTAAGTAAACAACTAACTAAAATTTAAAGGACTTAATGACAAATTTTAAAGATTTTCATGTTGCCCTTGGATTTTGGCTCTCCTTTGGATGCACCTAGCCTGGTTTATTTGGAAATTTTTTTATATAGTCCCTTCAATTTTATGAAAGCACAAATTAGTATAATGATAAAATTTCACTTTAACCCTCCAATTTTTATTATTTTCAATATATTAGTTAAATTTTTATTCCACTTTTTTTTATAGTAAGAATTTTACAAGGTCGTGCAAAAATCTGGATATTTCTAATTTGACCTTTATCTTTCTCAATGCCAGCCCATCCAATCGTATGGCTGAGAAAAAAAATAAAAAATCGATCCAAATAAATTATATTTATGCTATTTTAATTTACAGGTTAAAAAATTACGGTTATTCATATTGGTTTATTTCGATATTTATAATGTTATTATAATTATATTAAAATTAAGATTAAAATAATAAAAAAAATTAATTAAAATTAAAATTAAAAATATATTGTGTTTTACTTATATTTCAAGCAGTGATGGGCTAATTTCTCAACGGTGGGATTTATTGCAAGTTATAGCTCTTGCAGAGTTGGTGGGTGTCTCGATTATAATTTACCAAAATGATTTTTTTTTCAAAGAATAAAAGGACGAATATTCTTTTATTCGAATTTTTAATATAAATATTTTTTTTGTGTGTTTTTTAAAAATGAAATTCATTAATTTATTCAATGAATGAGACTGTACAATTTCGGGGAGGGGAATAACAAGCATCCGTTGTAAGCGGTAAACAACAAGCTCCATCAATACAACAAATACTTCATCTTCAACATCAATAGAATGACAGTTGACTCTGTCACAACTCAAGCATAATATTTCGTTTCACCCTTAAATGGAACAACCAAATGTTTTCTGTCTAATTATATCCTCAGTCCCTAAACTCTTTGTATTTTAAAATTTATTCGCTATACTTTTAGTGAGCGATCTAAAATTAAAGTCTAATTGATAGCACTGTTAAGTGATTTCTTTTAAATTTAAATGTGTGTTATTTAAAGTTTTTTTAAAGGTTTTTTTTAAACTTTAGTGTGTTTAAATTTGGTTTTTAAAAATTATTCACGTATTTATTATGTTTTGCCTTTAAATATTGATTTGTTTTGGTATTTTAATTGGGTGCATAGAATTATGTATTAAAAAAATTAAGATGTTAATTTTGATTGATTAAACAAAAATTGATTGAATTAATCGAAATTCTTTTAGTTCGGTTCATTTATCTATAATAAATTTTGGTTTGCTTAACGATTAATGTTGTTAATACCCCTAATTGTTATTAATTGGACTTTAATTTATGAATTAGACAATTAAAAGGACTAAATTGCTTGAATTAGAAGAAGAGAGGTTAAGCTTAAAAAGTCCCAAAAGTACAAGGCCTAGACTAATTAAAACAATGTCATTTTAATTAAGATTCAAATGGAATCTTAATATGTCAATAAATCTCGTATACCTTACAATGGTGTAGTTTTGGGGACAAAGGGTAAATTGCATATTCGGTCACTCAATTTTTTTTAAATTTCATTTTGGGCATAAAAAGGATTGCAATAAAAGCATTGCCATTGCAAATTGTTTTTGGTCACTCGTCGACTGTCGTCAAGGGTGAAGCCATAATTTTTTTTTTTAGGATCGGAGTTTAGTTATTTATTTTTATGAAAGTTAAAATACAATTTCATTATTTGAATGATTTATATCTTTATAATTTTAAAGAATTAAATCAAAATTTTATCATTCTTTAGGAGTAAATACCAATTTTATAAAATTTAAAGGGTCAAAACTAAAAAATTTCATTTTAGGTTGTTGGGGCCCTTGCTAGTCCTGTCACATCATCCCTGCATGTTGTTAGTCTTGGTTTAGACAATATTATCGTACACTCATTTTAATTACCCAACTTCAATAAATTTTCATTTTGAACATTTAAGTAATTAATTTTTTTTGAAAAATAATTCTAATAAAAAAAATTGAATGACCAAAATGAAAAGTTATTAAAGTTAGGTTACTAAAATGAGTGTACAATAATATTACTTATTAAAATGATAATACGCTTCAGCGCACTCGAACCCACATCTTTTTGCTGGGAACAATTACTATGTCAATTGAATTAAGACTCAATCGACAATTTAAATCTAATTTTACATATAATATTTTTGTAAAAAAAATTAATAACAAAAAAGTGAAGAAAAAAATCAGTAACAAACCTACAAAAGAACACAATAATATTCCCCACACAGGGTTTACAAAGAGAGAGTGGTGTCATCGTCAAAGGCGGGGGTCCCAATTTTATGGAGTTTGTATGAAGCGTTAATCGGTGGTCCCATAATTCTAACAGTCCAATGTCAAGGCGCCGCGACCACCTCATAATACTTCTACTATAATATATATTGGTTTAATGACAAATTTAGCTATTAATGTTTGTAAGTTTTATCAAAATAGCACTAATTGTATTTTTGAGTCGTTTTTTGTCATCAAATTTTGTTCTCTTTTTTTTCGATCTATTTTTTTCTAACAGTTTTAATGAAAGTACTCTTAAAAAAGTTAACGGTAATGATGTAGAATTTCATATGTGGAATATTTTTAATGAGATGTAATTTATTACTTTGATAACCTAATGAGATAATTGCATGTGAAAAATAATAAAACAAATAAATAATACATTAAATTAAAAAAATAACTCTTAATTTTAAATAAAATAAATGTAATTATCTAAAAATTTTAACTCAGTAGAAAAATTTCTCAATAAACAAACGTATGAAATATTGAAACCTTAAATTTATTCATTAAATCTATTAGAAAATACAGTTTGAAAAAAAAAATCAAAGGTTGATAACAACAAAAGGCTTAAAAATATAATTAGGACCATTTTGACAAAATATGTAAATTTTAATGGTCAAATTTGTTATTAAACCTATATATATTATAATCTATCTAGTGTATTTAATTTGTTTTTCTGAGGAATTTTATTTCATTTTTTTCATTATAAAAATAGCTGTCTACGTACTATTGCATTTTAAAACAGTTGAAACTGGGGATTGGGGCACGATAAGGTTACATGCCATAGGAGGGTCACCTCGTAGCTACAGTATGCAATTTGACACGTGTAATAGCAGATTTGTCACCTTTTATTTGGTTATTAGAGCTCCGTTTGAATATGGGTTGAGATTGATTTAGACAAATTTAAAACTAACGGTAGCGATAAAAATAATTATTAGATTAAAAATAGCGATAAAATATATGTTTTATTAATAATAAATAAAAATAAATAATATAATAGTATTAAAATATTAATTATCAACATTTATTTTATAATGGTAAATATATAACTATTATTTTTTATAAAAAAATAATAATTCATATCTTATTTGTGTGTATATGCAACACATATACATTAGATAGCTATTATGAGGTGAGGTGAGGTGAGGTGTTCCGAAGTGGCTCATTATTGGTGTTCTAAACACCTAAAATTAGGGGTGAAGTTAAAATTTTTATTCGGGGAGATAAAATTAAATTATGATTTTTATAATAGTAAAAATATAATTTCACCATTTTAATAGCATGTATCTTTATAACTTTTAAAGGATTAAATCAAAATTTTTATTATTTTTTGGGGAGCTAAAATGCAATTTTATCTTTATTAATTTAAAATTTTAAAAATTTAAAGAGTCTAAATAAAAAAAATTCCATTTTAGGAGAGTTGGGTCCTGTCAGCCCCCTAGCTATGCTCCTCCCCAAAAAGATATCAAATCTATCCAGCTGTAAATTTTTTTTGACAAGTACCAAGGGTGAGTGATTTTTTTTTCTTTTTGATCTGTCAATTTAGAGTAATTATGGTAATTACTTGTTTCAATCTGTCTTACTCTCCATTACATGAAATTACCGTTTTATCATTGTATATATATATAACTATTAAAAGAGTAGAAAGGTAATAACGTGCTATAGAAAAAAAATCAATATATTTTTTCACTTAAGAAGTTAGTGTACATAAGACTAAGGCACGAGTTCAAACAAAAAAAAAAAAATGGTAAATCAACCGTTTTAAAAACTAAACCATACTTTTAAAGGCATAATGATAAATTTAACCCTCAACGTTTGCATTTTTTTGTCAATTTGATCACTATTCTTTTTTTGAGCTAATTTTGACCATTAATCTTTCAAAAAGAGTCAAATCACTTATTTTTAATGAAAATGCCAACTAAACATTAATTTTTTTTCATGATTTTGGCACGATAACCTGCATGACAATCCACATGTACTTCATATTGACATGACACTATTTTTCTATACTCCACGTCAAAAAATATTTAAAAATTATGAAAATTCAAAAATAGAGAAGTATATAAAAGTTCATAGAAATTAAACAAAATGAAGTACTCAAGGATTGCCATGTGGGCTGCTTTATTTGCAAACCTATCGTTTTAATCAGCAATTCTGTTAAAAAAACAACCGTTTTACTCTTTTTTTTTAAAAGTTAATGGTTAAATTCGACTCTTTTAAAAAGATTGAGAGACAAATTTAATTAAAAATAGAGAATAATTGCTAAATTGGCTTTTTACAATACATATTTAAAATAAATATTTTATTTTTTTATCCAAAAACTCAAAATGTTTTAGAAAATTGTGATTTGTATTAAAAAATATACTTTGGCATTGGGTTTTTTTAGGGGATAAGATTCATGTCATTGTTTTTGGCAAAAATGTAAAATTGATTAATTTGGCCCCTGTCTTTTCAATTTTTGGCTCTATCTCTTAAATTTTGAACAACATTGAACTCATGTCTTTATATATATATATATATATATATATATATATATATATATATATATAAAATATTATTGATTTGTTTGCTTTTTAGTTTTTCTAGAATGAAACAATTGTATTGTTTCTTGGAAGGATGAAGTTGAGGACAATGCAATAAATGAATTTTGGCAAATTAAAAAGTTTTTTTACTCGTGATTAGAGCATTATGTTGTAGATATGAAATATTGGGTTCGATTTTAAGTAGTCACATTCTCCTCCTCTAATTATAAAAAAATTAAAATCACGCTTTGAAATGATAACGGTGAAATGGTGAATTAAAAGTAAAATAGCCTTGAAACCCTAAAAATATTAGTTAGAATAGTAAGTCAATGAGTTAATTATACTAGACATCTCTAAATTATGACATTCATTTTAAATTGGTCCTCAAATTTCAAAATATTCTAATTACATCCAAAACTATCGATGTTAAATCAATCAGGTCATATTATTAAAATTTTTAATTTAACCTTAAATAACACGTCAACTCCTGTGTAACATAATTTAAAACGAAAAATTAAATAAAAAAGTAAAACTTTACCTCATAAAATTTAAACATTAAAACTAAAAATAAAGTAAAAAAAAAAAAGGGAGAGAGAGAGAGTGAATGAAAAAAGCTTTTGTAAAAGTTTTGAAAACCACAAAACTGATATTTTTACAATATTCACTCTTTAAAATTTTCATTTTAAACTATCCTACATCTATGCTACATAAGATTTGACATATCATTTAACGGCTAAATTAACGATTTTAGTAATAGAAGGACTTTATTGATATAACCTCGAAAGTTTGGGATTGAAATTAAAATGTTTTAAAGTTTGAGATCAATTTAGAATGAAGATTATAGTTTGAGGATGTATGATGTAATTAGCTCTAAATCAAATAAAAACAAATTCTAAATTCCAAAACTTAAATAATATTAAAAAAAATGTTGAAATGGTGAACCTAAGAATAAAAGAAATCCAAACCTTAAAGTTTAAAATTAAAATAGTGAAAAAAGATAGAGATTGAAGATTCCTAAATGTGGCCTATGATTGCATGTGAAAGCAAATATATGACCTAATTTTTTCTGGTCATTTCATCACCACTATATGTATTCATGTATGTATATGCATGTATATATAGGTAAAAATATGTTGAAATTAAAATTTTAGAATAAATAAATATAAAAATTATTTGATATATTATTAGTGGAATTTTTTTTGATATAATGATCAAAATTATCCATAGTTTCTCTCCAACTCTTAGATAAGAGCATAATGTACTTCAGTGCACTAGTAATAATACCAATACCAATTAAACTAAGACTCAATCATTATTCGTGGAAGTTTTAGATTCTACTTTTTTTTATTTAAAAAATTTAGGTTTATTGTGAAATTTCTTTTTGTTCTATGGATGTAAAACTGGTTCAATTGGTTTGTACTAATTTTTAGGCCAATTGATCTAATGCATTTTTTCGGCCGGTTTTAAATAACCTTGATGAAAAATTAATGGAGTGAATTTTAACCCGAAATTAAATTAGTAAAAAAAAACCATCTAAAATCTTAAGTTAAAACTGAGATAAGACAAAGACAATAAACGCACCACAAAATGGGAATACATAATTAAAAATGACAAGACATTAAAACACATACAACAAAGCAATTAGTGAAACAACTGTTGCCTCAAGCGAAGCAATAGGACCAGTGCTCTTCCTCATTAGCCCCAGTTTCTGAACCCGCATAATAATCTTCCTCGTTACAATAATAAAAGCCACCGTTATTCATGGCGGTCAACGAACACGAAGATCCTGGTTCGAGATAAGGCATGTTGTGGAAAGAACGAGCAACCGTGCTAGCTAAACAACTACCAGCATCAATGCCGCAAAATTCTCCAGCACGGTGCTTAAGGTTTTCGAACATGAGTTTGGGTTCGTGTTGCATGACTCGAAGGACGTCCGCACATGATGGGCCGGGCATTGCATGTGTTATTGCGAAGCTATGTGGACCGTCACTTTGCAAGACAGTAACAACACTCGGACTGCCGAATAGGTTGTGGACACCGCCGAGAGCTTCTTGATAAGCCCCGCCCAAGAACATCCCTAAATAGTACTGGCCATTACCCGGCTTGTGTAAAGGCAGGTTGGCTTCACCTCCAATGAACTTATCGATCTTCCCATCACTATCGCAAGTTAAATCCGACAAAATAGCCTTCACTTCCGGCTTTTGATCCAAACGATGAATGGGGACGATAGGGAAAATTTGACCAATACTCCAAAAATCCGGGATCGAAGTGAAAATCGAAAGGTTTACGAGGTATGTCCTGACAGGTTCAGTTCCGACAATAATTTTCGTAACCAAATCGAATAACCCATCGACAGCAGCTAACTGTTCGATCCCCAAACTCCCTTCTTTAAATTGTTCGACACATCTTTGTTTCAACTGATCAGCATAAAACAAACATGTCTCATTGTCATGTCTCATTACTGCATCACTAATGTTCCAATAGTCACTACGAGCATCCTCAGACAGCTCGATGAAAGGAAGGTTAATTTGGTTCATGGATGGTGCCGTATCAGTTGTACACATGGCCTCGAATATCAAAATCGAATGATGGGAAACAATAGCTCTCCCACTTTCGCTACAAATAATCGGATGTTTGACCGATTTACGATCACAAACAACCCGAATCGCATTCACAACAGCTGAAGCGTATTCCTCGAGACCATACGATACGGAAAGATCTGAATTACCAGATTTTGAACCGTCGTAATCGATCCCGAGACCACCTCCAATATCAATAACCTTCATGTCAGCGCCGAGTCGGGTTAATTCCGAATAAATTTGTGCAGCTTCGGAGACACCATCTTGAAGTAAAGCCGTGGAAGGGATTTGAGAACCGATGTGGAAGTGTAATAATTGTAAACAATCAAGCATGTCCGAATCACGTAAGTCTTTAACGACCCGTAAAATATGGTTCGTTGTTAACCCGAATTTCCCTTTCTCACCCGACGTTGACCCAAAATGACCCGAGTGTTTGGTTCTTAGCTTAGCTCGAAGTCCGATCACCGGTCGAACCGAAAGCTTTTTGCTTATGTCAATAACCAATTTCACTTCCTCTTCTTGCTCAAGTACGATCACTGTGTTGAACTGGAACTTCCTTGCAAGTAAAGCAAGTGAAATGTATTCAGCATCTTTGAAACCATTACAGATCAATAAAGCTTCTGGGTTTCCTTTACAAAGGCAAGACATAGCAAGGAGGAGTTCGGGTTTTGACCCGGCTTCTAAACCGAACCGGAAAGGTGTCCCGAATTTGACTATATCTTCAACAACGAACCGGTCTTGGTTACATTTCACGGGATAAACGCCTTGGTAACGAGACTCATAGCCTTGGGTTTGGATTGCTGATACAAAAGCCGATTGAAGTGACTCGAGCCGGTTTTTCAACACATCGGGGAACCGAACGATGAGTGGCATCTGTAACCCGAGTCCGCCTACCGATTTCGGATCCGAAACTTTCTTAACGACTTTCAATAAGTCGATTTCTTGGTGGGATAGAGTGCTCGAACCATGGGGACGGACGGTGATGTTGCCAGAGTCATTGACGGCGAAGTAAGGAGCGCCCCAGTTGTCGATACGGTAGAGAGTAGAGGAATGAGCAGGGGACCAATGGGTTGAGTTGGAATTAGTAGAGTCGACGGCGGCGGCGCCTGTGGTGGTGGAGGAAGAAAATGGGACCGCCGTGGCAAGGGAGTTTTCCCCTGCAATGAAAGCTGAGTAGCCAGGTGGCGGTACGGCGGAATCTACACGGCAAGCCAAGGCCGGCATCCCCATTACAAAATCCGAGACTATGTAAAAAACTAAAAAAGATTTAAAATGTGATTAGTTTTCAAAAAATGGGGGTTATCAAAACCCGCCGAGGCCGAGGCCGAGGCCCCGGCCACCCCCTCAGAAGAAAAACCCAAAGACCCAATTAAAACCGGGGGAAAAAAAACGATACTACCCAACACTTCGAAAGCTCCAGCCGGTCTTTCAGAAGAAGATTTTAATCAAAATTAAATTTTAAAAAACGATTCTTTTCACTTAATTTAAAGCAGTTTAAACTTCGAAAATGAAGTTCACCATGGCAAAAAGAAAGAAAATAAACGAAATTGGTCAAATCGGAAAGAGGAAAAGAATGAATTTATTCGGGAAAATGAAAGAAAATCTCAAGAAAAGTATGAATTTGGGGTTAAAAGACTGAAGAAGTATACAAAGGTGATTGTTTGTTGGTGAGGTTTGTATGGAGGGAGATGGTCCCTTTATATAGGGAGATCAATTGAGGTGTATAAGATTTCCAACACGTTTTCACAGAAAAATACATATTGCAAGATGTAGCATAGAACATACTTTCATGTTGCTGACTAATGTGAAATAAAATTATTAAAATCATTAAAATTTTTATTCTTTTAGTTTTTTAATAATACGTATTATATGTATATGTAAAATATAAATTATTGTAGTAAAAATTTGTACTTAAAAAAATTAATTAATTATTGACATATTATTTATATGACAATTTATGTGTATGTCATATCAGTAAAATTAATTTTAAGATTACTTGACAAAAAAATATAAATTAAAAAAATAAAAAGTGAAAAATGATTTTTTTATAAAATTTGAGGGAAAAAACAATCGTTGTACCTTTTTAAAACATGGTAAGATTTTTATTTTATTTTATTGAAGGCAAATATTTTTTATTATTAATATATAAAAATTAAAATTAAAACAACGTTGTTGGGTAAATCAAATCTAGAGCTGGAAATTTTTAAAACTATTTTCTACCAGAATTTTATATATATATATATATATATATATGTGAAATTTGTGCTTTTATTACTGAGTCGAGGAAAACCAAAAACGAGATAAGAGTTGCTGCCGTGGGTCCGGCATAGGCTCTCATGCTAGTGGATTTTTTTTCAAGGTAATGAAATTTTGAGTTTTCCCCTATCAAATTATGTTAAATTTTACAATAAATTTATTCGTGTGCTTCGGGATTGCCCGACAGCTAAGGAAGTATGGATACAAATATTTTCATCTGATCAGCAACACTGGTTTTTCTCTAGATTTTTTCGGTCTTGATTTTCTTTTAACCTTTGTTGTCCCAAGAAGTTGCAGGGACGTGACACTATTTGGTCGTGTCTTATTGGAATAATTATTTGGTGCATTTGAAAAACACGAATTTATTCATTTTCAACATCACTTGGACGACAATCAAAGTTGTTAAAATCTCCTTTAGTTGGGCTCAACAATATGAGTTAACTCACAATGATTTTCAAAACAGTATCCATAATTCGAGGTTTCAATCGATCTTTGACGGATCACTGGTTCACTTACTCACAGATGAGGTAGTGACTACTCCAACTGGAACACATCTATCAGCGGAGTGGTTCGAGATCAGGAAGGAAATTGGATTTTGAGGTTTAACGGTTACTTGTAATGATGCACGCATTTTGAAGCTGAATTTTGGAGTATTCTAGAATACTTATTATTCTAAGTAAAGGATACAAACGAGCAACAATTCAATTTGATAATACAGAAGTGATCAAAGCCTTAGCTGATAAGAGGTTGGAAGACTCAGGCATTACAGTACTTAGAAGGGTACGACAACCCTTGAGAGTTGAAGGACAATGGTGGTTGCGGCATATATCTAGAGAAGAAAACATAATTGCGGATCGCTTGGCCAAATTGGGTATTACGTAGAAGTCAAGTTTACAAGTTTTTGATACTATCCCTAATGAAGTCTCACATATTTTTCAACAAGACAGAGCAAGGGATGCTTTTGATCTTTTTAATATGATGTAATATCGTTGTTTTATTTTTCACCAATTTTTTTGTTAAAATTAAAGTATAGAGATTAAATTTTAAATATGAGTAAAATACAGATATCAAAATTAAAATTTACTTTAAAAAATAGATGGTTTAGAACTGAAATTTAACTATTATTTTCTCTTGTGTCAAAAGAAAAGAAAAAAAAAAGAATGGACAAGTGTTTAAATTATGTCAAAATTAAATAATAAAAATTTAATTTTAAATTTGTGTGAAATATAAGGATCAAAACTAAAATTTGACCTTTCTTACATAATCTTAAAAAAGTAAAAAGAATTAGATATTTTGGGTTCGACTCCACAAGTAAATTGAGGTTATAATATGTATTTCATAAAATATAATAAAAATTAAAAAATACAAAAAATAAAACAGTTGTCACGTTTTTAGCCCTATTAATTTAATAATTAACCCTTTTTTACTTAAAATTTTATTTTTTTATTTAATATTAAAATTTTAAAAATAAATTGAAATGGGGCAGGTAAATGATTGACTTGAATGAGTGAAATCAATGACAGGCTTTAATCAGTGAAGGAAAATAAATGAGAGTTGTCCAACCTTTTGTTTTTTTTTCTTTTTATTAATTTTGGGCAAATTTCACTAGTAATTACTCAACTATTAATAAATTTAGTTTTAGATAACTTAATTATTTATTTTTGTATTTTTTGGTCACTCAATTCTCTTAGATTTTGGGGTGTTTTTATTTTTATGTTAGTTTGCTGGTGACTAAAAAAGATAAAAATTGAATAATTGAGTGATCATTTTGTAACTTTCATTGTTAGGCAATCAAAAAAGAAATTTACTAATAATTGAGTGACCAAAAAAAGATTTTACTAATAGTTAGGTGACTACTAATGTAATTACTTTTTTTCTCTTCCTTGAAGATCTAAAACAAGATTTTCATGCTGAAATGTTCCATTGTGATTTTGGCTCTCCTTTGGGTGCACCTAGACAGGTTTATTTGGTGTTTTCTCTAAAAAAAAAATACAAATAAATTAAAATTTTAGAGGGTTTAATTAAAATTTCTAAAACATTTGTAAGGCTTAAGAATATATATTTTAAATTTTGGGGAGCCTAAATAATTTTTTTTTAAATTTAAAGGACTTAATGACATTTTCCAAAATTGAATAACTAAGTAAACAAGCTAATATTCAATAATAAAAACAATTTTATAAATAATTATATTTTCATTTTTAATAAAAATTTTATTGTATGAAAAATTGAAAATATTAAAAAAATAATAATTAATGTAATAAATAAACTTTAAAAAATGGTTTATTTTTATTAATTAAATCTTAAGAAAGTAATTAAAAATTTTCAAACAATAAAATAAACAAATTATTTTTATTTTTTATTTTTTACATATATTTCAAGCAGTGATGGGCTAATTTCTCAACGGTCGGATTTATTGCAAATTAAAGCTCTTGCAGAGTTGGTGGGGTGTCTTGATTATAATTTAGCAAAATGATTTTTTTTCAAAGAAGGATAAATATCTTTTTGGCCCTCCAATTTTATAAAAAATCATTTTATATCAATGTAATCAGTTGATATTATTTATACAACATTATGATATTTTAAATTAATTAAAAAAAGTTTCCCTTAACTATTTTTATTCTAACATTTAAAATTAAAATATATTATCTGTGGGTGAAAAAAGCTACGTAATAAATATATTAATTAAAAATTAACATTATAAATAATTAATGTTTAGGTTACGTAGTTCAAAAAATATAATTTAATTTATTTAAATGAGAATATCTTAATAATTTTATAATTAAAAATTAAAAACAATAAATTTTTGAAAAAAGAAATTAAAAAAATAAAACTTTAGATAACACGTTTCAATTTAAAAGAAGTTAAGCTGATTGAATATTAACTCGATTGGCATGGGTATTGTTACTAATCTAAGAAGACGTGAGTTTGAGTGCACTAAAACTCCTTATTCTTCTATTTATAAGTTGGGAAGAGTCTCGAAAAATTAAATGGAGGACCAAAATGATTATTTTTTAAAACACACTAAAATTTTTCATCAAAACAAAGCTTAAATTATTTGACATTAATATAAGGTCCTTGCCAAGTGTAACCAATGCCAAAACAACAGTCCAACAACCATGATGACAAACATTTAATTGGAATAAATTTTTATTTTTATTTTTTGAAGGCAAATATTTTTTTTTATTAATACATAAAAATGGAAATTAAAACAAATATTGTTGGGTCAAATCAAATCTACAGCTGGAATTTTTTGAAATTATTATCTACCAGAAATTAAAGAATATATGAAATTTGTGTTTTTATTACTGAGTCGCGGAAAACCAAAAACGAGATAAGAGTCGCTGTAATGGGTCCGGCATAGACTCTCATGCTGTGGTGGATTTCTTTTCGAAGGTAATGGAAATTTCACGAGTTCTACATAATCATAACAACAATTACTTTGAATGCATTTATTTCGTATAGGATGAAAAGAACAAACGTCATATTCTTCCATTAATTATTGTATTATATTTCGTATAGCATTCACATCATTGCTCAAAATTACATCAAAGATGAATTCTGTATATTGACTTGATGGTCAGGGTGTTTACCGTCTCAGGTATAGCTAGTCGCGTTACTGTTAGGACTTTGTCTTTTTTGTATAATTCACCAAAAAAGTAGAGTTGAGAGAAGAAATAATTAGATCTTTACAATACGACTTTATTTGAAACTCGTTTCAATGGTTCTGGGTAGCAAATGGAAGCTCCAAGATATATTGCCAAGGCTTTTGCAATTCTTGATGAGAAAATATACACTCTAATGTCACGGGTGGCAGTTTAAAGCCTGTGACTATCGCACACAATTTATCCTATAGAGGTTTATCCAGGGGCGAAGCCAAAACAAATTTGTAGGGGGCCAAATGAAAATTTAATTTTTTATAGTCTATATCTTTATAATTTTTAAAGGATTAAATCAAATTTCTATAATTTTAGGGGAGGCCAAAGTACAATTTTACCTTTACTAATTTAAAATTTTAAAAAAAATTTCAAGGGCTTAAATATAAATTTTTCATTTTAGGGGTGGCCAAGGCCACTGCCAGCCCCCCCTTGTATCCGCCTCTGGGTTTATCATTGATATGTGAATCATTTAACTCATGTATTATAATGTGGTCACTTTTAGTTATTGTACTTTTCTATCAAATGGTAACTACTAAATTTATTAAATTAAATTATGCTATTATAAAAATATTAAAATAAACACGTTATCACATGTATATTAATTTAACCCGAAACTAAATAAAAATGTAAACCATACATTATATTTCTTGTCAAATATGTTTGTCGAAGAAAATAATACTTCGTACTAAATGGTATTGGAAATAACTTTATATCATCTAATTTCACATCCAACATTCTAAAAAGTAAATCAAATGGTTTAATCTACTAACAAGTGTTTGATGCAAAAGTAAAACACATTATATTTTCAAAATGTAGATTTTGAATCGTGAAGACGATATTATTGAAAAATAGTCATAAATATCAAATATAAATCCTAAAATAGATATAAAAAATAAAATATAATTTAATCCTAAATTTACACAATATTTTTGTGAAAAAATCTATAACAAAAACGTGAAGAAAAAACACTCTAAATATATTTATATATAAACGTCCAAACCTAGAATAAAACACAATAATATTTGTACAAAGAATGGTGTTATCATCCAAAGCCGGGGTCCAAAATTTATGGAATTTGTGTGATGCATTAATCTGTGGTCCAATTTTTCTGACCGTCCAATGTCCAGGCGCCGCGACCACCTCATAATATTTGTACCATAATATAATATTATTATTTATCTACTCCATTTAATTTGTTTTTTTTAAAGGAATTTTATTTCATTTTTTTCATGATGAAAAAACTGGCTACGTAGTAGTTCCTTTTAAAAATAATTAAAACTGGGATTGGGGCACGATAAGATTACATGCCATAGGAGGGTCACCTCGTAGCTACAGTGTGATATTTGAACACCTGTAATAGCAGATATGACAGCTTTTATTTGGATATGTAAAACCTAGAAATTATCATTTCATTATTAAAAGAGTAATTATTAAGTATGAGTTCGATTAATATTAGTATTATTGTCAGTATAGGAGAACGTGATTTTGAGTGCGTTGAAACGTATTATCCTCCAATTTAAGAGTTAAGGAGAGGTTGTGGGTAGTTCTAGGCATGGTATAAAAAATAACAGATATGATACTAACCTATAATAAAATACGGAAAAAAAATGATGAATAAGGAGGCTTTTAAACTAAATCGTGCTTTTAAAGGTATAATGTTAAATTTAGTCTTTAATGTTTGTATTTTTATGTTAATTTGACTTTTTTTAGCTAAATTTAGCTATTGACCTTTCAAAAAAAATCAAAACACTTATTTTTAACAAAAAAGCCAACTAAACATTAATTTTTAACGATTTTTGCATGACAACCCCTATAACAGTTCGCGTGTGTTTCATACTGACATGGCACTATTTGCCCTAAATATGTATCGGGTTTCTTGTGTGATACTAAGTGTGTGTTTAGTATGGCTTTTAAGAAGCACTTTTGAGTTAAAAACATTCTTAAATAAGTTACTTTTTTCATAAAAGAAAAAAAAATGCTTAACCCGAAAGTACTTTTTTGAGAACTCTTCGAAAGCCTTTTTTTTTCAGAAACACTTTTAAGAAACATTGTTAAATTAAGCCTAAATAACTTTTAAGACCACCCAAGTTGTTGATAAATTAAAGAAGAAATTATAGAACTTCACCAAGAAAAGAAAATGAAAATTGTGAATGACCCAACAAACACATCAAATAGCTTTAAAATCAATGCTTGGTGTCGTCGGCTATTAAAGCAACATTCATAGCCTTCTTCATATATTTTCCTATGATGAGGATTTTAATACAAGTCTTTTATAGTTCTGAGTTTGGCTATGATTCAAAGAGATAGATTAGAGCAAATAATGTCGGCCACATTTAATTTTCTTTGGAAGCTGTTTTGATGTTCAAGTGTGTCCCAAGATGTTAAAAGAAGACACTGTAGGGGAAACATTAGTTTATTATTTTATGGGTATAATACGGTTTTAATCCTTTTATTATGTAGATTCTTAATTCGGTCCAAATTAATAGAATTGTTAGTTATTGCCTCTAAAATGATAATGTGAATTCAAAAGAAGGGTCTAGTCGGTGGAGCTTTAGTTGACACCATTGTAATTGTAATAATCAGGAGACTGTGAGTTCGAGTATGTTGAAGCGGATGCTTTTTTTTTATTTAAATATTTGACGGATTTATCGATAGAAGTAGGCATTGTATATTATGGGTTAAACATGATTCTCTTAATAATTTCCTACTCGATTGTGTGATTGAATAAAATTAAAAATAAACATAAATTTGAACCAATTAATATTACAAAATAGAGAAACCAAAAAATGCCAAATTAAAATAAGGGTTAAAATATGTTGTTAGCGCTTGTACTTTGACAAAATTTGAGACTTAGTCTATGTACTTAAAATGTTAATAATTAAGTCCTCCAACTTTTTTTTATTTAAACATCACAACCCAACCATTAAAGTAGGAAGTATTTTCTGACAAAATACTTTGTCAACTTGAAATTTTGATTAAGTTGTCCTCATATGAAGTGGCATATAATTGGCAGAAACTACCAATGATGATAACGAATAGACTAAAGCTTTTAAATTGAAAAAGTAGAAAGATTAAATTTTGAACTTTTAAAGAATTTTATGCAAGTACAAGGACTATCGACAAATAGTAAAAACACTAAACTTTTAATTAAAATATTACGAGTATTATTTAAAACACATGTAACATCATTTTAAATTCGTTTATGAAAAATTTTTATCATCAGTGAACGGAATAATAAATCGAGTGAGAAGATAATCGAAATGATAAAACCCACCACGTTTTTTCTAAGGATGAATAGTTCAACTTGAGGGGATGGGAATGGATAGATGGATCTACAACCACAAGTATTATTATTCTTAATAAATTATGTAAAATAAAAATAGCAAAGTTTGTGGAAATGGACAAATTCATTAAAGGTGGGATATGGGTTCCGATAAAGAATGTTCATTCATTGAACTTACCTATGGTAAATTTTATTTGGTAGCACTTTTTTCAACGTAACGTGTACATGTATGTGTAGGTATATTTTTATTATGCAAGTCTGATTGTCGAAACTTCTCTTGTATTATTCGTTTTTTAATATTAGTGAATTTCTCTTCTTTTGTCCATAGTTTTTTGTTAAAAAAGTTTTCATATAAAATCAGCGTGTTCTTATTTTTCTTTTCTTATTGCTTTGCGATCGTCTTACCGCCATTATCGACGTTTACTATAACAAAACCGATGATATTGACCCAATCCAAATTATACTTACATAACCTACTTCAAGAAATTTGTGGTTTGTGTTAAAAGTTCTTATATATATATATAAAAGTAATACTAGTTGTGATATTTGTTAGGTTAGAAATTGAGTACTTAAATATTATTAGTTTAAATCTTAAAAATTAATATCCTATTTTTACTTTACATAACCTTTTTCTTTTTAAAAGTGAGTCTTATTTTAATTCTATTCAAAGTGTAAATCTAGTTGATTTGATTACAATATTATTTAATTAAATTTTAAAAAGAAAAATTAACAGTTAATTGAGTCTTAGCTCGATTGATATGGGTATTATTACCAATACAGGAAGATGCCAGTTTAAGTGCGTTAAAACATATTATACTTCTATTTATGGGTTGAGAAGGGGTTATGGGTGATTTTTAACCTTTTTTGTATAAAAAAATAGATATAATCTTTGTCGTTTATTTTTTTAAGGGATAAAATTCATGTCATTGTTTTTGGGATAAATGTAAAATTGATTAATTTGGCCCCCCCCTTCTCTCTCTCTTTTCAATTTTTGGCCCTATCTCTTAAAATTCCTCTTAAAATCTCAACAACATTGAACTCATGTGTTATGTTATATATATATATATATATATATATATATATATATATATATATATATATACACATATATAAATATTATTGGGTTTTTATTTTTGTTTTTTCTAAATGGAACAATTGTATGGTTTCTTGGAAGGATAAAGGTTGAGGACAATGTAATAAATGAATTCAGACAAATTAAAGAGGTTAAAATCATGTGTTGAAATGATGAACCAGTTAAAAGCAAGAATCCCAAATTCTTAATTTTAAATTCTAAATTAAAAAAAATAATGGTGAAATGATGAATCAAAAGTAAAAACCCTAAAAATAAACCAACATAAACATTAAACTCTATAAATATTAGTTAAAATAGTAAATTAAAGAGTTAATTACGCTAGACATCCTCAAACTATGACATTTATTTTATATTGGTCTTAAACCATCAATGTTATATCGTGTTAAATAATGTGTCAAATCTCATGTGGTATAATTTAGAATGAAAATTTTAAAGAAAAACAAAATCGTTAACGTATAATTTTGAAAAGTTAAAACTAAAAATAAAGTAAAATCGAAAAAGAGAGAGTGAACGAAAAACCTTTTGTAAAAGTTTCGAAAATCTCAAAACTAAGATTTATACAATATTCATTTTAAATTATGTCACATAAGATTTGACATATCATTTAGCGGCTAAATTAACGATTTTAGTAATTAAAAAACTTTATTAATATAACCTCGATAGTTTGGAATTATAATTAAAATGTTTTAAAGCTTGAGACCAATTTAAAATGAAGGTTATAGTTTGAGAATATATAGTGTAATTAACTCTAAATCAAATAAAAATAATTTTTAAATTCTCCCCAACCCATAAATAGGAGAATAATGTGCTTCAGCGTATTTAAACCTACATTCTCCTGCATTGACAACAATACCCATGTCAATCGAGTTAAAATTCAATTCGCCTAAATTCTAAATCTTAAATCTTAAAAAATGTTGAAATGGTGAACCAAAGAGTAATCCAAACTTTAAATTTTAAAATCTAAATCCTAAACCTTAAAAAATTAAAATAGTGACAAAAAGGAAAATGAAAGAAGATTAAGAGATTGAAGATTCCTAAATGTGGCCTATGATTGCATGTGAAAGCAAATGGCTAACCAATATTGCAAAAAAAGAAGTACAAAGAACATGTAGGGATTCCAACTCCCCTTAAGCTAATTACCAAAAACATGACCTAATTTTTTCTGGTCATTTCATTACCAATATATATATATATATGTGTGTGTGTATGTATGTGTATACACACTTAAAAATTAAAATTATCCCACTACATAGTATGATGAGCATGGAAGTGACCTAATCAACCCAATTTCTTTACATAGATAAATGAAAAGATTCATTAAAGATTGAGTTCCAAGGTTTTAAAAAGATTGAGTATTAAATAAATATAATTTTTTTATATATTATTAGTGAAAATTCTAGATTTCGTAAAGAGGGAAAAAGAATCGGATGGTAGATGGTATGACGAGTTTGACTATAAGAATGGTTGTCGTATGGAGGGTTTTTGAGGAATCTTACTAGGTGGTGCATGACATTGTGACGGCTGAGATTCCTAGCTCAATGCTTAGTTGATAGTATTTTGTTATATTGTGCTCTTTCTTTTTGGTAAAAGAAAAAAGGTGAAATGTTTTTTAAGGTGAATTTTGGTGTTAAAATTTTGAGAGTTTAACTAAAACTTTCAAAAAATTTAAAAGATTTAATGAGAATGTTTAAAGATTTGGTAAGTCTAATTAAAACTTTAAAAAATTTAAAGGTTTAATGAGAATTGACAAAATTTTTTTAAGGATCTAATTAAAAATTTTGAACGGCTTTATAAGAAATTTCAAAATTGGAGCACCTAAAAGTAATAGGAGATAAGCCCCATATGCCCTCGTTACCGTACGTATTTGACAAGAAAATTAAGTAATAAAACTAATAGGACATTTGACTGTATTTCAACCTCATTTGTGGAATTAAAAATATTCATCGATAGTATATTAAATGTTAATCTAATGAATATTATGTAAAAGTACTATAGAGGTCCTTATAATAAGAGTCGGATTACATTTTGCTTCATTTACTCAAAAAATGAGTAAATAAGTCCATTTACATTAGATCAAAGAGTAAATTGGTCCTTCTATTAAAAATTTCATCAATTTCTACCATTAAGAACTGGTCCTAGTACATTAACATGAGGTACACATAGCACGCCACATGCAAATGTTTGGTTATTCGTTAGCTACGCTAGTATATATATATATAAAGGTTTTGATGATGGTAGCAAATCTTCCTTTCTAGTAAAATATGCATATATGTGTATGTATAAGTTAATGACTCACCATAGTTCTTGTTTGATCATCCAATGATAAAATGTTTTTAAAGTAAAAAGAGGGTATACAATGGCAAATGATGCATTGATGCATATAAGAAGCAAAAGGCTTAAACAAATGTTGCTTTATTTCCTTGTTGGGGGTGGCAAAATGTTGGTCTAATCTTATCTCCTTGAACCAAAAGTTCTATACTTTGCATTATCATTTACCTTATTTTTTATTTTTCTAAACTATATACTTTTCACTTTATTTTAAGGTTCTTTTTTTCGGTATCTATCATAAATAGCAGTGATTAATCCTTTTATTTTAAGTGCTTTTTGAAGAGTTAAACGGTTACTTATGAAATATGCTCCATTCTCATGAACGAAGATCGAACCCTTAATTTTATGGTTAATAGATGAAGTATACAACCGTTACATCCTAATTAAAATTTTATTTGAAGTGTACCTAATTTCAAAATCAACTTTAATCCTTTTATTTTTTTAATTAATTAATTTAACCCCAAAGTAGAATCTCATTGTAGTATCTTACTTTTAGAAAAAAATGTTATCCCTCCTAACCTTTTGTGTAGGCTAGTTTTAGCCCAAAAATGACTTTTTCTAATTGGCCCAAAATGTTGTTTTGTGTGATTGTGTCCAATGATATTGATTAGTTGACATTACTTTTTTTTTTTTTTAAAGTGGGGCAAATATAATTTTTAGTTATTTTGACAAATACATCCATTTTGATATATGTTTTTTTTTTCTTTCTATTTTAGTATTTGAACTTGTAACTAAACTCAATTTGGTCATTGAATTTGACAAATGTAAAAGTCTAATGATGTGGCGCAATTTCAAAGAGCTATATTATCGAATCTTGATAAAATTTAAGTTTAGGGACAAAAATAAATCTAGTTATCAAGTTTAGATACCGAAATGGACCAAAAAAATATAAGTAGCAAAGTAGAATGAATAGCAAAATTCAAAGATTAAAAGTTATATTAACCCAAAAACGTATTTTGCAATCTATACTATTTATTGAAGTGTTTTACTGAGTTTGTATAACCCTTAACCAGATCACCAACTCAATTATGAAATTACAAAAACACCAAACTTTTAAATTATAATTAATATTATTATGATGACACTTTTGTTTTTTCATACTTGTATATCATCTTTAAATAAAAGAATTAAAAATTCAACTTGAGGATCATATCAAATGAGAAAAGATTGTATGAAACAGAAATATTATCTCTTTCTAATAATTTAATGCCACATTGAAAATTCTGAAATTCAAGAAGAAATTACTGATATGGCATTAAAATTCAGAATAAAATAATAAATGTTTAAATCAATCCTATTTGAAAACAAATATTCTATTAAATGCTTAATTTGTTTTAACTCAATTTGCACTTCTATTAGTTTTAGATTAACATTTCAATTCAAAATCTACCCCTTCTTTTGAGAATTCAACAAAGAATTTATTAAATTTCTCTGATTTTAATAGTAACTTATGACTTTTATTAACCCAACCTAACTTTATTTGACCCATAAAAAGTTAAAATAAACTCAAAAAAATGCCCCGAACCCAAACCTGAAATGATCAAAACCGAAAATGTCAAAATTCCAAAATGGCTCCAACCTGAATAATTGACATGAAATGATTTTAACTCAAAATAACCACTATAAAACTTGAGTGACAAATCTGAATAACTTAAACCCAAAATGTGTGGAATCCGAAACAACCCAAACTTGAAACCAATCCATACTCAAAATAACCCAAAAATTTTAAAACCCACAATAACCTAACCTGATCAAAACCAACTTAACCCGTCAAATTAACCCATTAGTTAGTTTCAACTTATGAAAAGATACATTGTTGAAAAAGAATCAAACAAGGAAAAGCTCCAAAACATTTTATTAAGACTTAAAAGAGAAACTCAATTTCTACTACTACAAAGAGGAAAAGAGCATCCACCAAAAAAAAATGTTCATCAATATTTATGTGCGAAAGCGGCACTTGCTGTCCAACCATAACTAACCTGATATTGATCGAAATGGTTTTCGGTCTAGTGCTACAGATAAAATCAATAAGAGAATACTATGCAGCACTTGAGTATCTTATTCTGCTCGGGATTGTCCAGCCCGAGATGACAAGATAATGCCGACAATAAGACCATAAAGAGCCAAAGCTTCAGCAAAGATGAGGATAAGGATCATTCCAACAAAAAGCTTTGGCTGCTGTGCGTTGGCTCTGCAATAAACGATCATTCGAACATTCAAAATATTTTCCATGATAGCGAAAGATAAACAAGATCTATCACAGATGGAGCAATCTGTAGGTTATATGACTTTACCTTTATCGGCAAGTTTCTTACGATTAAGACACTCGGCTGGCTCACAAACTATAGCTTTCATTAGATTACTTTAAGGTAAAAGTATCTTGAAGATCCCTATACCCTTTACTTAAGAAATGGGCAAATTAATCCCTATACGTTAAATCAAAGAGTAAATGGGTTTTTTGTTAAAAATTTCATCTATTTCTATTGTCAAAAACTGGCGTGGCTGTCTAAATAACCAAACAGTTACACATGACATGCCACACGTAACTCATTCTAACATACAAGACCAGTTTTGAACAATAAAAATAGATGAAACTTTTAAGAGAATGACCATTTTGCTTTTTGACCTAATGTAAAGGGATTAATTTGCTACTTTTTTAGTAGAGGAGGCAAAGTGCAATCTGACTCATAGTACAATGGCTTCTATGGTACTTTTACCATTACTGTAAATGGAATTTTCTGACACCTTTATTTACTAAATACATCATTAATCAATCATTTCCAGTGTAATTCGATAATTCCCAGAAGCACAGATTCCAATTTTCTACAAGTCCAAAAACTAGCACAAAATAATCCATCCTTTTTTCCGGTTTACTGGTTTTGTAATGAAAAGTATAAAGGTTTTGTCACCTTTTCAACGGTTTCTCCATTAGATAGGATGTTATTTACTTATAGGCCCAAGCACTTGCTTTTCAAAGAGAAACTTATCCAAATCGGAGTTCTCAATGTTCATATCAATTGATCATAGAAGGAAATTTCTAATTTCATTAGTGCCTAAAACGTAGGACCGTATCATTGTAATAGAAGCCATGTCTAGATATAATGGCAGCATAGATTTCAAAACCAACTTTAATCAAATAAGGAGAGGGCTCACTAAGCTAGTAAACTCCACAAGGGCATAAAGCAACCACGAAAACTATAAATTGATGATTTGAAATCAATTATATCAGGTTCTAAGCAACAACATATCCAAAATCAAGGGGGATAAAAGAACCATACCTGACACCAGCATCGCCGACAATTCCAATTGCCATTCCAGCAGAAAGCCCAGCAAGGCCACAAGCAAGACCAGAAGAAAGATGGGCATAACCATCGAAAAGGTAATACGATTTGGCCTTAGGATTGATCCCAGTACTAATAATTACAGCGATAATCAAGCCATAAATACCCAAAACACCAGCCATAACAACTGGTACAATAGATTTCATCACCAATTCAGGCCTCATCACACCCATTGAAGCCACACCAACACCGCTCTTAGCCGTCCCATATGCAGCTCCCATACCTAAAATCATAAACTACATATTTATTTTCTTTCAATTTTTTCTTTTTCAAAGTGCTACAAGTACAATACAGTACAACCAAAATACAAATACATGTCCGAGTAACTACAAATATCAAACTGTTACACCATAAACGGACTGTCCAAGTAATCATAAAGTAAAATCTGTCAACAGCACATGATGTGACTCAAAGACCCAGCATAGTGGATCTCAAACTTGGGTACTCAGACCCAGAACCTCCGCCTTTGCCAATTGTGCTAAGGCCTCAAGGCTTTTTTCAAATTTAAAAGATTTCAACCATTCTGAATTTATTTTCAATGCAAAATTCTTATTAGATTTACATCTAAAAGACTGAAATTTACGTGAATTCCATCAATCTTTTCCAATTAAAAACTAAACCTAATTATAAAAGCATACATTTTACTCAGCTGAATCAAAATAATAATTCATTTCATAATTATACATCTCCAACACCAAAGATCCACATCAAATACCAGTGAATCCAGGCATAATTTACAGTAAAAAAAAATTTCAAGAATTTGTTTCAATTCGTAAGCTAATTCATGCTAAAAAGCTAACAATATAGTGATCCATCAATTCTCCATCAGAAAACCAAATCAAACGAATATAAATTAACAACAGATCTAATTTTTTAAAAAAGGAATTAAAAGAGATCTAATATTAAAACTTAAAAAAAATTAACGATAAATTTATAGTAGGGAGGTTAAGATTGAATACAGGAGAAGACGAGAGCAGCAGCGGCGCCGAGGAAGCCGAAGAACGGTGCCGTTTCATCGCCGCTGAAAGTAGAAGACATTGTGGATCGAAGTGGTTCCGACTAAGACGACGGCGTTTCGGATCTGAGGAAAAGGAGTGGATAGCTTTGTTTGATCTTTTATCTCAATCTATTCTGATATTATTTTTGTTGCCAATGAAAGGAATGGCAGCAAATTTAGCCACCAAAATTTTAAATTATTAATTCAATTATGTTTGACGGATCCAATGTCTGGTAATGGACTTGGGCCGGGTTGGGCCTATAAAAATTTGATTTTGAATTAAGTTGGTCTAAAATGGAGGTAGATCTGAGCCCAAGCCCGAATGTCCACTTAAAATCTGAGAGAATTTAGATAAAAATATTAATCCCGAAAAATAAGTTTAGACTAAAAAAGTAAACATTTTTAAAATATTAACCAGGTTTAAGTTTGAACATTCAATGTTCGAGCCCGGCCTAAATCAATTTATGTAATAGATTTATTTGTCTTTTTAATTAACACTCTTGGTTCTTTGTATTTCGCATATCTCACAATTTAATCTTATTACAGATTCTTAATTCTATATCAAAATAATAAACACGACTTTTTAAAACTATAATAATAATATTATAGGCTAAATACATTCACATTATAATTGATTTAAAATTTGAATTTATATACTATAAATTTGTGTATTGCGTGGGAATACAAACCAATTAAATCTATAGTCATATATAATTTTATAATGTAAATATTTAAAAATATTACGATGTGATTTACAAATATATAAAATGGGCTTAGGTTAGACATTTATAAATATAGAAGAGTTTGAATAAAATCTTAGACCCATATTTCAGTTGGACTTGGGTAAGTATAAAATGTGGTAATATCATACTTAAGCCTGAACTAAACCCAGTCTAATGCGACCGATGTATACCTCTAGTTTAAGGCTCGGATTATTTGTCCAAATTCAAAGGTCCATTTGAAATTTCAAAGAGTTTGGGAAAAATATTAAGCTAAAAAATAGATTTGTGCAAAACAATAAGTTTTTTTTTTTTAAATATGGGAAGGGCTCGAGCTTTAAGCTCAAACTTGACCTAGCTCGACCCGTTTTAAAGTTTATAGTATTATTGTTGTTGTTGTTGTTGCTGTTATTATTTATTTTTGGATACAATTTCTACTATTACCTATAGTACTCCCAAGCCCTTAAATCAGAGGCTAATACATACTCAAACCTGTATTCTCTTGATTGTTGCAACAACAATAATGAGGCCAACTCAGTTAATTATTTTATATATTATGTAATTATTACATAAAAACTTTGACATGCTATATTATAAATATTAAAATATATATTAAGTTATTAATGTTTAGAAATTTAATAAAGGGGAAAAAATAATAGTAGTAAAAGATATATTTATATAATTAATAAATATAAAATTTAAAAAATTATATTTAAAAAATAAAAATAATACGAGTTAGTCTAAATGGGTTTAGGTTAGCCATTTATAAATAGAGATAAATTTAGATAAAATTTGAGACTCTTATCAAATTGAGTCGAGCTTAAACAATTATGTATGATATTGATACATGCATAGGCCTGATCTGAACCAAATCTAACTTGGCCTATAAACATATCTAATTTAGTTTGATTCGAGTTATTACTATGAAATTAAAAATTACTTTTTATTTAAATTTAATTAAATATATATAAATATTAAGGGAAAATATTTTCTTAATTTTTGTTAGTAAATAATCATGCCATACTTTGACATGACCCGCGAGCAACCCATGATAAATATTTTTTAATGAATTTACACAAAAAAATATTATTAAATTATATTTATTTGAGAGTTGAATTTACATGAGACTTTGGCTTATTAGTAAAAAAAGCGAAAAATCGAAAAATCGAGCCCTCAATAAAATTGAACCCTTAAAGACAGAGGCAAAGCTAGCGGCAGGTAGGTGGGCCCATAAAATGAAAAATTATTATTTAGGTTTTTAAAATTTTTTAAAAATTTAAATTAATAAAGGTGAAATTATACTTTAGTCTCCTTAAAATTATAAAAATTTGATTTAATCCTTTAAAAATTATAAAGATATAGACTATAAAAAATTAAAATTTTATTTGGCCCCCTAAAAAATTTTCCTCGCTTCGCCCCTGCTTAAAGATGAAAAATTAACCAATCAAATCCCGTTTATCAAATTTAATTGTTAAGTTTTATTGACGTGGTTATTCGATCAATTGGATGATGGCATGTGATGACCACGTTTACATTACATCAACATTGTTGGTAATGCAAAATTAGAAATATTTTTTAATATATTTTCTGTTTTAGAATATTTTTCAGTTATATTCTGCAGAATTTTCTGACTGTTGCAGAATATTTTCTGTTAAGGAAAATCCTCTACTATTTTTGAAAACTGACACTACTATTTTACCATTTTGTCCCTTCTGAAAGTAATATAAATAGCAGGCTATTCTACACAGAAAAACAAGAAAAAATTAGTTCTCTCTTTTCTCTCATGTTCTTACTCTCTAAAAATTTTGGTGTTTTATTAAATTACATTAGTGCGATATTTTATCTAGGAAATTAGATTTTAAATGGGACCGTCTGTGACACCTCTAATCATTCATGAAATTTGAACCTAATATGGTTTACGCAAGTATCTTCCATTTTAGGGGAGCCAGGTCCCTGCCAATCTCCTTCACTCTGCCATTGGCCACAATGTTAGAGGACAATAAAATTGAAAGCGACTACAAGGTCAACAAATTTACTCAACACAAGAGAGAAATTTAGCAACTAAAGAAAACTCTTCATCACAAAGTGACGGTTAAACATTCAACTCAAAATCACACTAGTTTTCTTTGTAAAACAAAATCTATGGACAAGATGAGCTTGGAAAGGTTACCAATGCTTGAGGAGTTAGCTTCTAAACAAGTAAATTTTTGGTTTCCTCTACATGCAACCGGTGGCTCTCACCTTCACCATTAGTGAGACTAAAAAAAATTGAAGAAGAAATGAGCTGAAATGTTCTTTCATTTGTCTTGTTTCTATTTTTTTACTCACAGTCTATCCCTCTCATTTCACTCATCCCCAATTTTTTTTAAAAAAAGAAAAAGATAAAAGTGATGTGACAAAACAAAATTCAACCAACCACCCTCAATTTGGCCAGCCAACAATCACCAAACATGCATGCCACTAACCCTTCTCATGCCACCACCATCATTTTTGCCACTCAAAATTAATATTTAACTAAGGGCCCGTTCTTCATTCCATTTGAGATGGACTTATGCACAATTAAGTACTTTTTCTTCAAAAGCAGCAAAGAACAGCTAATAGTGGCAAACTTTTTTTGACTTAAATTAAGTGCTTTTGGTCAGTTCTAGAAGCAGGAAAAATTGGCTTTTCTCAGCCAAAAAACACTTTTGACTATTAATTTACCTTTTTAACCTTACTATTTCTACACGTTACAAGATATTTTTTTCACCTTTTCTCTTTTGTCTTCTCTTTTGTTTGAACTTTATTTTTCCTCTGGTTTGTTCCTCTTCTCACTACCAGTAAGTTTTATCTTTTGCTTCCATTCTTCTGTCTTTGATTTTATGAAATATATATATTCTAATTAAATTTAATAAATAATTAATATTAATTACTTAGAAATATTTAAAATTAATATTATATATTAAAATATTAAAAATAAGTTATAATAAATTATTTTTTATATTTTTGCTAAAATATCATAATATTAACTAATTTAAATATTATTTAAATACATATTTGTTACTTTATAATATCATGTCTAAAATGGATATTTTACTTCTCAAAAGCATTTTTTGACAGCAATAGCAAACACTTAAATTTTTCAAAAGCACTTCTCAAAAGCACTTCTCAAAAGCACTTTTCCACAGCACTTCTCAAAAGCGTTGCTAAACTGGCCCTAAGCTAGTTAGGACCTAAAGATTAATTTGTTGGAAAAATTATAATTTATGAGAACTTTGAGGGATATTCTCAATTGGTAAAGGTTGAAAGTTGAATTATAAAATTATGGCTTTATATTCTACTTCATGAGACCTTTACAACGGTATATTATTTGTTCAAAATGGTTGAGTGATGAATGAGAAATTGATACACAAAGTAAGCTACTTGTGAATATTTATTGAGGAAAAGAAAAACTTAAGTCCCATATTGGTTAAATAACAAGTGTGAGATGTGTATATATATAAGAACCCACTTTAAAAATAATTAAATGACTACATTTGAAACCTTGCCTCGCACATAGGGGGTGTAGGTCTAAACCTCTCGAGGTTAGGCCCGCACTCGCATGATGTGGGCGACTTGAAATGTTCAAACCCATTGGGCCCAAAATTGGTTTATGAATATTTTAAGCCCAACATGAAATATATTTTTCTCAGCAAATATACAAAATCTGATTTAAAAGGACACATATCCTATTTTGATTCTAATCAAATGGATTTAATTGTTCCTTTAATGCAGATTTTGCATCCTTATTCATGGATATTTCCTAAACTCCTTCATACTGAATGCCTATAAAATGTCAAGACTTCTTTAGAATTTTTTACTCATCTCACTCTTTCACACCGAGATTATTTTTCTCACTAAAATTCTACTCTTTTCCTCTCCCTATTGTCGAAACCATTTTAAAAAAAACGGGAATCGACTTAGATTTTGAAAAATGAAAACGAAAAACGGGAGTCGCCACCAATTTTTTTTGATGAGGTGTGATCGGATCACCTTAAATTAATCATTTTAATAAAAGTTAAGATTTACTAAAACGATAATTTTTGGTCTACGAAAATCAGAAAATGAGTTCGGGAGTCGGTTACGCACGAGGAAGGATTAGCACCCTCGATAAGCCCAAAATTGGTATCTAGTTGATTAATTAGCGTCTTAGTGTCGAAAATTGAAAACTTGAAAGACTTTGAAATACAGCCCCTCTTTAAAAAAAATTCAAATGCTAAAGACCTTCTCGTCTTGAAACAACAAAATGTCATATTCAGTGAGTTAGGACACGACATATCGAACTTTTGAGAAGGAGCTTGCCTTTTACTTAAAAATCTGTGTATTTTAACTTCTTTTAAAAGGGGTATTCGGTTAGTTAGGGGAACGAGGAAAATCGAAACCCAGTAAGTTAGGGCACGTTTCCTCGAATTTTCAAACACCGAATATTGCCTTTGCTTGCGAAAAATCTTATTTCGAGATAACAAAATGTCATACCCGGTAAGTTAGGGCACCACACCTCGTATTTCCGAGAATAAGCATTTTTTTTTAAAACACGTATTGCTATTTTTAAAAGAATATTCAGTTATTTAGATTAAATGAGAAAAATCGAAACCCAGTAAGTTAGGCACGATTCTCGAATTTTCAAATACGGAATATTACTTTTATGAAAGGATTATTTTTGTTGAGTAAAGGATGATATAACACAAATTTGTAAAAACGAAAAGAAATAAATCATGATGTTAACAAGCATAATAATAAATAAGTAGTATAAATGACAAAAATGAAAGAAGTAAACAAGCTAAGTAACTTAAGAAGAAAATAATAGGTAAAAATAATAAAGAACGATGATAATAACAATAAATAAGAATAATAAGAATAAGTAAAAAAAGGAAACTTAATAATAAACCGATAGATGAATAAGTAATATATAAAATAGTAAAAGAAAAATAATAACAATGTTGCCAAGTAAAAATGTGTTAATAAGGATAATAATAATAATAAAAATAATATGCTAATAACACAATAGTAATGATAATAGTAATAGTAGTAAAAATAAAAATAATATAGTGAAAAAATAATAATAATAGTGATATTAGTAGTAATAGTAATAAAGTAATAGTAATAAAGATAATACTAATGTCAATAGTAATAAAATAAAAAATTGTAATGATAATAATGATGTAAATAATAATATTAAAATAAAATAATAAGCAACAATGATGAAAATAATAAGTATAATAATAAATATAATGATATATAAAAATAATATTATATATAAAAAGTATATATATATATACACGTATAATGGAATATATACAAATATTAATAATAAATATAATAGGGGTAAAAATAGATATAATAATAACATGTGCATAATACGGTATTAAAAAAAATATAATATAGTATTAAATATATATACATAACATATGTAAAATACAATATTAAAAGGATATATATATACGATACACATATACATTATAAATGATAATAATGTTAGAAAACAACCATTAATGATATTACATAAATATATATACATATACATTAAAAATAAATACATGATAATATTAAAAGTATGTACATAATATATATATTAAAAATATATACATAATATATAAAATATATATATAGTATTTAAAAAGAAGAAATATACATAATATAATATTAATATATATATGCGTAATATGGAGCATAATACATATATATTAAAAGGATACATAGGTGGCATACAAATACATTAATAAAAACAATAATATTAAAAACTATTAATAATACTATATAACATATATATATAAGTATTAAATAAAAATGATAATAATGGGATGCTAATAAATAAAAATATAAATACAATAACAATAATAAAATATAATATTATGAATAATATTAAAATTAAAATAGAATAATGAGAAAAAGTAAAAAGGACGAAATTGGATTGAAAATGGAATTTTTGAGGCGAATTTAAAATAAATAAAAGAGAAGCGGACTGATTTAAACACGTGAGCAACCAAGAGGGCCTAAAGGAGGAAATATCCCAACCTTCCTAAACGACGCCGTTCAAATGTCCCTCCTTCAAATGGCCAGAGGACCAAATTAAAACAAAATTAAAATTACAAGGCAAAATTTAAAGACAGTAAAAGACTGGATTAAAACGTAAAAAATTGCGGAAGGACCGCACACACAATTATCTCAAATAGAAGAAACATGCGGATCCTTCTGTGGAGCAGGTCGGGTTCTCGGGTCAGCGTCTAAACGACGCCGTTTTGGGTGCTGAGTGTATGCCCCAAAACGACGTCGTACCGGGGGCTTATAAAAGTCAATTTTTTTTTGAAAATTTCATTTTTTCTGAGTTTGAGGAAAAAAAGAGAGAGAGAGAGAGAGGGTTTTTCTCTTTGGAGAAAACCCAGAACCGGCCAAGGGATCCGGCCATCCGTCCTGCCTTGGCTCCGCCGTGCCGGCCACCGTGGAAATCACCTAGAGGTAATTTTTTCTCTTTTTTTTTATATATTTATCTAATGTATATGTATATATATTGTTTATAATGGAATAGAGATTATATATTCACACAGATTCGAAAAAAAAATGAAAAGAAAAGTAAGTAAACCTTTGATTCTGTTTTTGATATATCTTGCTACGATTTTTAGTATTTGAATCTATTTTCTATTGATAAAGACTGTTGAATACTTTTTATTTTCAAAGAAGAGAAAACTGCCGAAGAAGAAGCAGAAAATGATTTAGGCTTTGGCTTTTTAAAGCCAAATTACATGTTTTATTTTACATTATTTGTCTTTTCATTTATTTTACAGGTGCAAGTGGGAGGTGATGCGACCGTGGCGGTGGAGCAGTTGGTGGCAGAGGGCAATTGGCCCTAGGGGCGGCGGCTAGTTAGTTTTTTTAAGGTTTTTCTCTTCTTTTTTTTTTTTTAATGTATTGGGCTAAGGTTGGTGTTTTAATTTTGGGCTTGTTGGGATAAGTTTGAGATTGGACTAATGTAATGGGTTTAAATGGGTTTGGAGTTTTGTTGTTTAGGTGGTTTTAGGTTTAATGGGTTTGGGTAGTTGGGGTTATTTGGGCTAGGACTCTTTTAGTTTTGGGTTTGGGTAGTTGGGGTTATTTGGGTTAGCCCGGGCCAAAATGGGCTTTTACACCTATTTTTCAACATTTCAGTGATAGAAAAAGGCAACATTTGTTCGTTGATCACTGCAGAGGGGTTACTGCTTCGACCATTATGTTGTTGTATCTTGGGAGTCATTCGACCAGCGTTTCTCCGAGTATCGTAGGAGCAGCCGAATTTGTCTTAAGGAAACTGTGTAAAACATGCCTCAACATCTAGTAAAACTCGTTTCTTCTTTTTGATTTCTAGTTTTCGTTATGTTATTTATTGATTTTTCATAACCAATAATTTAAATATAACTTATTCAATTTATTTTATTATATATATAAATAATTGTTCACTAATGTGTTTTGTTCAACATAATTGGACTAACCCTTCATCATATAATTGGTCGGCTCATTAATTTAATTAGGATTGATATCCCTTTTCCCTTATTTATAATTTACTATTTAGTTCCACATAAAAAATAATGATAATAACTAGTTATTGAATTAAATCAAAACTTAAACCCGATTGAGTTCATTTGCTCACAAATTGAAAAGATTTGAAAATTTAGCGAGAGATAATTAGTCACTTGTTTTTAGTAAAGTTACCTATCAAAAAAATTCAATTTACCTATACTCGAAATTGCATTTTCCATCACCCCTGATTTTCGAGTTGTTACAGGTCAAGCCACCAGATTTGCGGCCAAGCTGCCAGAACAGATATGTGGTTAAACCACCAGATACGACAGATCATTAAACTGCCAACACTTCCTCCGTCACATAATTATCTCACCCCGATGCACATGCAACATAAGCATAACCAGATATTTAGATGCACACAAATTAGACATACTTACTTTTCTGAATCATGGTAACGACATACTCATAATTTTCAGATCAGATACAGAATTACCTTAATTATCATTCTTTCAGAAAAAACTCATATAAAGGCAAAACCACATATTCATATACCAGAAGCATGAATATCACTTAACAGAGCCTATAATATTGTTGACATTGAAATGCACATTGAAACATGGCCCTAACTAAATTTTACAGAAAATGGGCCCACATGCTTGTGTGGCCCATACAGCCTATCTGTAGCACATGCCCGTGTGGCCCACATAGCCTAGCTCACGCCCTTGTGGCTCACACAATCTAGCACACGGCAATGTGGTGTCAACAATATACTTTTTGGCTTCGCCCTGTTTGTTGTTTTTGGGTATAGAAGATACACACTTGGTCATTTTTCGATGCCAACACAACCGCAATGATTCCAGAATCTAAAATGACAACTACTAAGTCAATTAAACCAATAGTCGCACTAGAATCAAACACGCATTCAACCTTTATTCCATTAAAATATGCGACCAAAGTACGGTTAAGCACTCAACCACCAACAATTCTACACTTAACAACCTCTATCAAAGGTGTTCGGTCACTTACCAGCCAAAAGGAATGATGCCAACAACAATCAATTTATCGACATTGAAAGAACCCAAAAAAATGATCAACATCAAATGTTTAAGAACAATTAAGATCCCCTAACATTCACACGAAACAAAATTAATCTTACCACTAGAAAAATACACGTGCTAACCTACACCGAGACGAAAACACAATTCTTGTTCACAAACTCGACACAACAGCATATTGCCAGAAGAACAGTGACAAAAAAACATCACGACGGAAGGTTCAATAAGGCAACGAAGTCACAATAGTTTGATATTGGAGAGTACGATGAACAAAAAGAGCAAGGAAAAACAGGAAGAAGAGAAGAAAGAAGAACGTCAGTAGCAAATTTCCATAAAAAAAATAGAAGAAAGGGAAAAAGTGGGACAACAAAACTAGGGAGAAAATTGAGGGAAGTGGGACGACTGAAAGGAGAAATCTTAGAGGTATTTTTTTTCTTTTTAAAAAATAAAATAAAATCTTTATTTATCCGAGTCCTATCAATTTTCCCTGAATTTGACACCATTTGAGCGGCACAGACAAAGGCTAAGTAAAAATAATTTCACTTTGCACACACTGGACCTTTAGGTAAAATGAAGCATTGCCACTTGTAGCGACGTAAAAATTTTGGTTTCGGGTCGCTAAATTGTGGCGATTTATTAGAAAACTGGAAATTAAAATTTGGTTTTAAAATAAACCGGGAGTCGCCACCGATCCTTTTTCCTAGGTGTGATCGGACACCTATTAGATTCATTTTTAAAACAAAAGGAAGGCTAAATTTAAGTCTACGTTTAAAAGCCAGAAAATAATTAGGGTTCGGGAGTCGGTTACGCGCGAGGAAGGTATTAGCACCCTCGCGACGCCCAAAATTGGTATCTTATAAACACGTGTTGTCTTGATTTTCAAAAATACGAGTTCAATATAAAATTTAGTCGTGATTCGATTAAAGGAAGAAATTATCAATTTTTTTTTTGATCTTTTTCTCGAGAAGGATATACCGATTTGACACGAGCCTAAAAATTCCACCCAACATAGCGATGGAACTTACGACCTAATGTTACGTCGATACATTGCCTTACTTATTTCAAAAACACAAGAATAAGAATTTTGAAATAATGTTAAGCAAATTGATGTGAAATAAAGATAAATAAAGGAACTAGAAGTATATTGAAACGACTAACGAGTATGATAATAATATATAAAAAAACAAAGACAATACATGTGAGATTAAATATAATTATAATATTGAATACAAGAACGCAACACAATGAATACACATACGCAGAAAATGATATTTTGGGTAAATTACATAAAACATATACACATAGATGATGATAATGCTAGAGATATATCGTATACAATATTTGAAATAACACTTAAGATGGTAAAACATAATTTATAATGTTAAAATATATACATAATACACATAAAAGGAGTATAGGAAAATGTATAAAAATAAGAAAATGGTATATTTAAGATAAGTACATGAAAATATCTATACATATATAAATAATAACGATAATATTAAAAACAATAATAATAATGAAAATAGTAAGGATAATACGGTATTAAAAAAAACTATACCTATAAGGATTATATCGATAGTATAAACATAAAATACGCGCTAATATTAATACTAATAATAAGGATAATATAGAAAGTATATACATGGGATAGTATGAAAAATATATATATAACTAATAGGGAAAATATTGACAAATAAGAAAAATATATGTTATACTGATACATATGATATATATGATATATATATTAGAAATAATAAAGTATTCATATGATACAATACGTATATATACATAACGACGTTAGAAATACTTAATATATAATAATTGAAATATATGCATAACATAAAAATATATAATGTAACATTAGAATATATGTACAACATATACATAAAAAAAAAAACCATTGATAATACTTCGCAAGTATATATGTAAATACTAAAAATGTACATAATGGTATGGATAACATTGAAAATACATGTTTATAATATATGAGAAATATATTTATAATACCATTATTAAAATATTTATATAATATGTACATGTTAAAAATAATATTCCACAAATATACACAACATTAGATACACATAAATATATATACATAATAAAAACATGCTACCACCATATGTAAGATATAATAAATTTAACAAATATATGAAGATTATAATTAATAATAATAACAGAAAATGAAAACAAACAATTTTGAAAAGTAAACTAATAAAAGGATTTAATCAAATTAAAATCAAAGTTTTGGGGTAAATTTGAAATAACAAATAAAGGAAAATGACTAATTTTAACGCGCACAAACAGTGGGGGGACCAAAAAGGAAATTAGCCCATAGTATTCAAAACGAGGCGCATTGCTAGGGACTGAATGGGAAGTCGTTGAAAATGATCGGGCCAAATTGCAAAGCATAAAAGACTTAATTGTAAAGCCTCAAAAAAGCGGAAGGACCAAGGGCGCAAATAGACCCTTGGTCAAAAAACACGCGGATCCTAGGCCTCCCTGGGTCGGGTCATCGGGTTACCCCCAAAACGACGCCGTTTTGGGCGTGTTTGGGGGTTCTTCAAAACGGCGCCGTTTTAAACTATTATAAAATCAAAATTTTTTTGTTTTGTTTTCATTAGTAGCAGCTGAAGAGAAAAAAAAAGGGAAAGAGAGAGAGGGGAGAAAGGGAGAGAAGAGAGAGGGGATCCGTGACGGAGGGTCATCGTAGGTCATCGGACCCGTCCGTCGCCGCCGGCAGCAACACATACGCGCGGTGGCGGAAAAGGTAAAAATTCTATTTTTATTTTTATATTTTTAATACTTTGTTGTATTTTATATATGTAAGAATGATAAAATGGACAAAAACGAAATGAAAATACTGAATAAAAATAAAAGAAAAAAAAAAACCTTTAGCCTTTTTAGTTTCGATTCTTCAATCCTTTTTATCAACTTGCTTCATTTATTATTTTTGTATTTGAACACCGATGAAGTTATTGTTGTTGCTATGGATTTGAAATGATTCTTATTTCTTGTAATTTTGAAGTGCCGATCCTCTTTTACAAAAATATAGATTGGCTTTTATAGCCATTTACGTTGCTATTTTTTCTATCCTTCATCCCATCTTCTTTCTTTTACAGGTGCAGAGGGCAGGTGATGAGGCGATGGTGGCGTGCTGCAGGCAGTGGTGGCCGGTGCAAGATGTCAGAGGGTGGTTGGGGCGGCTAACCTAGGGTTTCTAGGGTTTGTGATAAGGTTGGGGTATTGGGCTAAAGTTAGTGGGCCTGGTGGGTTTGTTTAGCTATTGGGTTTTGGGGTGTTTGTAATTGGGTAAGGGTATTTTTAGGTTTAATTTGGGCTGTTGTAATTAGGTTGGTGGGTTGGGATTTAAGTGGGTAATTGGGATTGGGTTTTGGGGTTGGCCCAAAATTTGGGCTTCTACAGTTGCCCCTCTTTGCTCATTGTCGTGCAACGGGAATAGAGCAAAGACTTTCAAGGAAGACCAAATTTCCCCGATCTTGTCAGGTCTTGACTGCTTTGGAACTCTTCTTGTTTAGGTAGTCTTTTTCCAGTCCATCGTATCTTGTATCTTTTGGTTCAATCCATCTGCATCTTCTCTATATGTGCCTTGCGGCTTGATCTATCATAACTTCAAGAATATGAGATTTGTGGTTTCGATCTGCTTCCACGCAGCTTCATAAAGATCAAGTCCACAACTTTCATCTGCTCTTCTATCACTTCAGTGGGATAGGGTTTGTGATCCTCTCTTCTGCAACTCTAAAAAGCAAGCTTTGACATCTTCGATCAGCCCCACTGCAACTCCAGGGGACAGGACTTGCAACTTGACTTGCTTCACTGCAACTTCAGGGAGGCCAAATCTGGTGTCTTTAATCAGCTTCAATCTTTAGTCTTTGCTTGGCATGTGATCCTGAGTTCAACTCATTTTTCGCAATATGAATTGACTCTTTAAAAACAGACATTTAAAAACAAAAAAATCGAAAATACCTTAGCATGAACTGAGGCTCAACTCATTTCTCGCGATATGGGTTGATTTTTTTTTTTTTGAAACATAGAAATTAAAAGCAGAAATTAAAAGGCTCAACTCACCTCTCGCAATATGAGTTGATAATTTGAAAAGTAAATTTCGAAAAACAAGAATTAAAGGCTCAACTCACCTCTCGCAATATGAGTTGATCTTTGAAAAACGTAAATTGAAAATAGAAATTAACATACCTCAGCTTGCCCGAGGTTCAACTCACCTCTCGCAATATGAGTTGATTTTCGAAACATAATAAAAAGGCTCAACTCACTTCTCGCAATATGAGTTGATCTTTTGAAACTTAATTTGAAAAGCAGATTTTGAAAATACCTCGACATGTGACCCGAGGCTCAACTCACCTCTCGCAATATGAGTTGATTTTTTTGGGAAACCGAAACTGAAATTACCTCAACGTGTCTTGAGGCTCAACTCACTTCTCGCAATATGAGTTGATTTTTGAAGGACAGAAATTAACATTACCTCAATGTGTCTTGAGGCTCAACTCACCTCTCGCAATATGAGTTGATTTTTGAAAGACAGAAATTAACATTACCTCAATGTGTCTTGAGGCTCAACTCACCTCTCGCAATATGAGTTGATTTTTGAAAGACAGAAATTGAAATTACCTCAACGTGTCTTGAGGCTCAATTCACCTCTCGCAATATGAGTTGATTTTTTGAAAAACATAAATTAAAAACAGAATTGAAAAGCAGAATTGAAAATACCTCAACAAGGTGCCCCGAGGCTCAACTCACCTCTCATGTATATGAGTTGATTTTTGAAAACATGAATTTAAATTACCTCAACATGGCGTGAGGCTCAACTCACTTCTCGCAATATGAGTTGATTTTTGAAACATTAAAAGCGAGAAATTGAAAATACCTCAACGTGCCCTCGAGGCTCAACTCACCTCTCGCAATATGAGTTGACTTTTGAAAAACAGAAATTAGAAATACCTCAGCTTGCCTGAGGCTCAACTCATTTCTCGCAACATGAGTTGATTTTCCTTAAAAGGCATGAATTAAAAACATTAAAATACCAAAACCTGTCCTTTGATAGAACTTAGGTGTCTTTTCACTTGATTCAGTACAGCCATCATTCCAGATTTCTTACTCTGCTAGAGTACCTGTATATGCCATGCATGATGTTATCATGATATGCACATGTTTGTCTTAAATGCCTTTATGCCTACATGATTATGCTATGCGTCTCAGGCATGTTTGTCGTGTGTCTTTTTCGCCACGATTGTTGAGGATCTGCGTTCATTACTTCGGCTCTTGACTTTCTCTTTAAGCCATGTACCCGCCTTCAGGCTTTACAAGTAATCAACGTTTCTCAGATATCACTCTTTAGCTCATGGTTGAACTTTATTCTAGCTTTGAGGCTCTTGTGTTTATCAAATTTTCATCCAAGTAATGTTTAACATTTTTTTCGTTTAGAGCATGTCATTTCACCATTTATCATGTAAATAAACACATAATGAGATGCATGAAAAAGGTCGAGTAGGAACAAAAATGATATCTCGTATTCATTTATTTCAAGTGTGGCACACAAAGGAAGTTAACCAATGAGAGTAAAAATGTCAAAAGGGAAAAAAAAGGATCACATTCAACGGATACAAATGCTCTAGATATTCAACACATGAACTCTACCACGTTCCTCAATCAAGAATCTTTTCGAGTCTGGCTCCTTGCGTAGAAGATTTCGAGCTTTCAGAGATGCTTCAAATACTGTAGTCTCACTGTTTGCCGTATGGTTTAAAACATCTTTCCTTGTAAGCCAAATGTTTGCTTCATTAGAATGCCCTCTCGGGTTTTCATCCTAATCTTTTTAATCGTAACGCATCTTTTTTCGGTTTTTCGCTCACGATCCCTTTTTTTTTTTTTTTTTTTTTTATGCCCTTTTCGGGTTTTCATCTTGACTTTCTTTTTTTCAAGCATAGTACTTCTTCACCGTGATCTCGAGTTCACCGGATTTGCTAACTCTTTCCCATCCATCTCGGTAAGGATCAAAGCTCCACCGAAAATGCCTTTTTTACGACGTCACGGTCCTTCCCGCTTTGGTGCCCATTTTCCTCGCAGTCCTTTTGTATCGGAGAATTTTCCTCAACACAAGTTCTCCTTCACGAATTCTCTTGGTCGTACCTTCTTGTCATGTGCTGCAATCATTCTCTTTTGGTACATCTGCCCATGACAAATTGCTCTTAGACGTTTTTTCTTCGATGAGGTTCAACCGATCGTGTCGAGCTCGGACCCATTCTCGCTTCTTCTAATTTTGATTCCATTAAGACTCGCAGAGGGGATCTCAACCTCGATAGGTAGCACGACTTCCATTCCATAGACTAGAGAGAAAGGTTGCTCCCGTAGATGTTCGCACAGATGTGCGATATGCAAACAAAGCAAATGGAAGTTTCTCGTGCCAATCTTTGTACGTCTCAGTCATTTTCCCAATGATCCTCTTAATGTTCTTGTTAGCTGCTTCAACAGCCCCGTTCATTTTTGGGCGATAGGGCGAAGAGTTATGATGCTTTATTTGGAACTGCTCGCACACTTCTTTCATCATCTTATTGTTCAGATTCGTGGCATTATCTGAAATGATTCTTTCGAGCAATCCGCATGCAGCAAAATGATCTCCTTTTTCAAAAACACCGCAAACGCTGCGATCCTTGTCACATTGGCAAACGGCGCGGCTTCTATCCACTTTGTGAAGTAATCGATGACCACAAAGATGAATCGATGTCCGTTTGATGCCTTTGGAGAGATTGGCCCTATAACGTCCATGCCCCACATAGCAAAAGGCCACGGAGAGGTCATGACATGAAGAGGAGAAGGGGCCACATGAATTTTATCGCCGTGGATTTGGCATTTGTGACATTTTCTGGCAAAATTGATGCAGTCACTTTCCATTGTCAGCCAATAATAACCAAGTCTCATGATCTTTCTGGCCATATTGAATCCATTGGCATGTGTTCCGCAGATTCCCTCATGGACCTCTTCAAGTATTTTCCTAGCTTCAACATCATCCACACATCTCAAGAGTATCTGATCTTTTCCTCTCTTGTACAAGACGTCCCCATCAAGAACAAATCCCGCTGCCAGTCTTCTGATCGTTCTTTTGTCGTTCTTATTCGCTTGTTCGGGATAGCCTTGATTCTTGATATATTCTAGAATATCATGGAACCATGGACGCCCGTCTGCTTCTTTTTCAATGCTACAACAGTGTGCAGGGACCTCATATATGCTCATTTTGAGGGGCATTATTTCGCTTTACTTACTTGCTTTGAACATTGAAGCCAAAGTGGCGAGTGGCATCACCACCGTGGTTTTTCTTCGCGAAAAATAGTGAAAAGTTACTTCTTTGAATTCCTTGATCAATTCACCACTAAATCACTCATGATTTAATCAATTTTGGATCCTCACTTCCCACTCTCTACGGATTTGGTAAATTACTAGAGTGAGTCTCCGTACACCTCTAGGATTTTGATGTCTCGATCAATAGTCGCACGAAGCCCCATAATACAAGCCTCATATTCTGCGATATTATTGGTACAAAAGAAGTTCGATCTTGCGTTGAATGGATAATGATTCCCCTCGGTGATACCGTAATGGCTCCGATCCCATGCCCCAAAGCATTCGACGCACCATCAAAGCACATCTTCCATGACTTCTCATTTGATGACTCTGGTTTCATTTCTGTGATGCACATTAAGTCTTCGTCCGGAAAATCAAATCCTAAAGGCTCATATTCTTCTGTTGTTCGAGTTGCTAGAAAGTCGGCTATTGCGCTTCCTTTTATTGACTTCTGACTTACATAGGCAATGTCATATTCCGAAAGGAGAATCTGCCATCGAGCCATCCTTCCTGATAGTGCCGGCGATTCCATCATGTATTTTATCGGGTCTAGCTTTGAAATTAGCCATGTCGTATGGTACAACATGTATTGTCTGAGTCTCCGAGCTACCCAAACTAGAGCGCAACAAAACTTTTCAATGGATTTAATACTTTGCCTCATATTCGGTGAACTTTTACTTGAGGTAGTAGATCGCCTTTTTTTTCTTTCCGTCTCGTCATGTTGCCCCAAAGATCTTGACCCATTGAATTTTCGAACACCACAAATACAAAATCAAAGGTCTCCCCGGAGTTGGCGGTACTAGCACTGGAGGACTAGACAAATATTGCTTTATCTTATCAAAGGCCACCTGGCATTCCTCATTCCAATCTCCCGGGTTATGTTTTCGAAGAAGCCGAAAGATTGGGTCGCACTGGTTGGTAAGTTGAGCGATAAATCGGGCGATGTAGTTTAATCTCCCTAAAAATCCTCTAACTTCCTTTTGCGTGCGCGGGGGCGGTAACTCTTGAATGGCCTTTATTTTATCTGGATCAACCTCGATACCTCTTTCACTGACAATGAAGCCTAGCAACTTTCCTGAGGTCGCCCCAAATGTACATTTGGCTGGATTGAGCTTTAATTGAAACTTTCTCAGCCTGTCGAACAACTTCTTCAAGTTTACTACATGCTCTTCTTCCCCTCGGGATTTAGCAATCATGTCGTCGACGTAGACCTCTATTTCTTTATGCATCATGTCATGGAATAACGTCACCATGGCTCTCGATATGTTGCCCGAAGATTCTTTAACCCGAATGGCATCACCTTGTAGCGAACGTTCCCACATTGTTATGAAGGTGGTTTTCTCAATGTCTTCGAGGGCCATCTTGATCGATTATACCCCGAGAATCCATCCATGAAAGAAAACAATGAATGCTTTGGCCGTGTGTTGTCCACCAACGTATCAATATGTGGTAAGGGAAAATTATCCTTTGGGCTGGCTCGATTCAAGTCACGGTAGTCCACACACATTCGTACCTTGCCGTCTTTCTTTGGTACCGGGACTATATTAGCCACCCATTCTGGATATTTGGAGGCTTGTAGGAAACCAGCGTCAAATTGCTTCTTGACCTCCTCTTTTATTTTCAAGCGACATTTCGGGTCTCATCCGTCTTAATTTTTTCTTTGGATGGGCTTGCATTCTGGCCTCAATGGGAGCTTATGGACTACTAAATCTTCATCTAGCCCTGGCATGTCCTGGTATGACCATGCGAAAACATCTTTGTATTCGCAGAGTAGAGCGATCACATTATGCCTGGTGCTCTCTGAAATAGAAGTCCCAATCTTCACTTCTTGTTTCCTTTCTTCAGTGCCCAAGTTTATTGTTTCCACAGATTCTTCATGAGGCAAAATCTGTTTATCCTCTTGTTCCACCATTCTTAACAATTCAGGAGACGAGACGTAATCTTGACATTTTCTTGACTTCAAATTCTCCTAAACAAACAACCTTCTCAAAATCGATTTCAAGACTCGTAACGGGTTTGTTCATGTCATCGATATCTGAGCACCTGAAAGTTGAATGGAAAAAGAAACTATAGAGGGGCATCCAAGTATTGGAACCAACAAAGGAATATTATGGCATGAAATGTGGCAAATGTGAATATGGGCTATGAAATGAGAAAATGATTATGAAATTAGCGATAATGCGAAAAAATCGTGACAAAATGCATCTTCATTGATATTCATTTAAATGATAAAGAGTGAATGCACGCTCTTACAAAAGAATTCTATTATATCTAAAGATACAATAGAAGGTTAATGTTTGGCATTACTCTGAAGTCTTATAAACTACAAGAAGCTCCTCGGAAGTCCAATTGTTCAACATGAAACCAGGAGGGCAAGGGCGTATCCTCGAGACATCTTTACTTGTACCAGCCCCTTTGTCAATGACATTTATACTGACATTCTGAAAACCCTTTTCAATTATCCTCAGCATGTTTTGTGGATCGTCTTGTCCAAGGTATATCATTCCCGCAGATTTAAATGTTTTTGACAAAGGAGGGTATTCTATTGGTTCCCATTCTGGTTCTCGACCCAAAGTTCTTGCAATCCTCCTTTCCTGATCTTTCTTCCACTGTCTTCTTCTTTGACGCATGTCAGGCTGGAATCCCAAACCGTATCGAGCCTTGTGCTTTGCGGCTTTAAAGCCCTAACTATTCCTTGCGGATGTCCGCTAAACCTCTTCTTGCTCGAGCTCCTCTTCCTACGGTCAACTTGACACCCATTCGGTATTTCTCGGCGGTTTAAACAGATTTGAATTCTGTTTCCCTCGGCAACAAAAGTGGCATTCACAAATTCAAGGGATCGAAAAGAACACTCCACTCTGCGTCTTTGTTCACTTCCAAGTGCGGTGCATCAACGAGAGAGATGCGACAATATCTTCTTCTCCTTCGATCGTGACCGACGGTAGTCCATGATAAATTTTATTTTTGGTGGAGGATGACGGGACCGCTCCGGCGAATCGGATCCGGGGTCTCCCAAAAAGCGCTTATAACGATGGCGTAATGTCCATGACTTGGAACTCAACGTCATAAATGTAAGGGCCCACTTCTAGAGGATCTCAATCTTTCCCATAACTTCACGCCTCGTCCCGTCGAATGCCCTTACTGTGGAATGACAGGGCCTTAAGTAGGACAAATCCATCCGGTATTCGGAAAGTGTGGCCAATGGCATAACATTTAACGCCGACCCATTATCGATGAGTACGTTCGGTATTATGTAGCCCTTGCAATGAGTCGTGATATGCGCCGCTTTCACCGATCCTCTACCGCTTGGCGGTATCTCATCATCACTAAAAGAGATGAAATTGTCCGCATTCGATTGTTTGCCCACCTATCAAGCTTCTCAACGGATATGTTGTTGGCTACATAAGCTTGATTTAACACCTTCAATAAGGCATTCCGATGTGGCTCTGAATTTAACAAGAGAGATAGAACCGAGATTCGTCTTTGTTTGCTTGCTCAATTGTTCCACCACACTATACTCACCACCGTGCTTGATAGATTTCAAGAATTCTTGAGCTTCTTCCTCATTCACGTGCTTTTTAGTTTCTTGCGCGGGTGGAATTTCTTGCTCGACTTCGACTTCGCATCAACGCTTTCCTTTTTGCTTCAAGTCGCTACTTTTCTTTCTTTGGTTCAACTTCTTTGGAATAGCACCGTCCACTTCGGGTAAAATGACCTACCTCCCAACATCTTCAATTACGGCTTTGGACTTTCCAACTTCCGGTGTGGCGATCTTTGACATCATATCTCCACGATCTTCGCTTTGTTGTCCTTATAAGGGAAAGGAGATGGTATTTCGATTATCATTTTTGGTTTCACCGGTTCTTTCTTGGCGTCATAATAGATCACCAATGGTCGATCAGTATATAAGGGGACTGATGGTTGATTGTCGGAGGCACATATTTCTCCACTATCGGCCTCTTGACTTGACAAAAATCTCGATCTCCTTGTTATCCATCATACTTTGCAATAATCCTCCGAATTCATCACGGGATGAATCTGTGCCCTTCGATGCCGTGGAACTCGCAAAAATTGTGACCTTTTGCATCCCTTCCTTTGAATACTCCATTAAAAGGACAGAGTAGCCCTTTTTCAACTAACACCTCCCAGATTCTCTGCAGAGGTGTTCTTACTTCAGATACCCATCTTTTACTTCGTCGTTTATCCTCCTCTCCTACTGCACTCACATTTCCTTCGGTGTGGTTTGGGAATGGATTCCCAGCCGTACCGCCAGTACCATCAAATCGCAAGATACCCGCGTCGATGAGCCCTTGAACTCTTCTTTTGAAAGCAAGACAGTTCTCTGTAGAATGCCCTTGATTCCCGGCATGATATGCACAACTAGCATTTGGATCATACCATTTCGGGTATGGAGGTTTAAGGGGTGCCATGTAGTGGGGAGAGATCAGTTGTTTCTCCAAAAGTTTTGGGTACAGCTCCCCATATGACACCGGGATGGGAGTGAATTGAGGTCTCTCAGGATTAGGCCTTGCTGGTCTTGGCTCATTTCTGGGTTGGTTTTGAACGGGTGCAGTGTTTTGTGAAAAAGTGGTGACGGGTCTTTGGTTGTTCATGGCGTATACAGGGTAGGAGGGAGGTGGTATTTGGTAGTAAGGGGTTTGAGGAGGATAATAGAAATTTGGAGGTGGAAAATTTTGGGGTCGGGGTTGGCTAGGATATGAGTTAGAGGCATAGCGGTTTCCCATCCCGACCATGTGGGTTTCTGGTTCCTTCTTTTTCATAGGCGCTGCCTTTTTCGAACCTTCTGAACCTTCCATTCTACCGCTCTTAACGGCGTTCTCTATGAGCTCCCCAGATATTACAATATCTGCAAACTCCTTCGTGGCACTTCCCACTAGTTTGTCATAAAACGGCGCTTTTAAGGTGTTGATAAAGAGAACGGTTATCTCCGTTTTTGTTAGTGGAGGTTCCACTTGGGCTGAGACGTCTCTCCATCTCTGCGCATACTGTCTAAAGGTTTCTGACGGCTTTTTCTCCATCATCCGTAAGTCATCCTGGCCAGTACCATGTCCGATACATGCTTGTATTGTTCGCGAATCACGGATGCCAAATCTTTCCAGATCTAATCTTTTCCTCGCCGAAATTGGTTGTACCAACGGAGGCGACCACTGTTAGACTATCTTGGAAGCAATGTATAAGTAACTTATCATCATTCACGTAACCAGTCATTTTTCGACAGAACATGATGAGATGTGCTTTTGGGCACCTAGTCCCATCATACTTCTCAAAATCAGGCGCCTTGAACTTCGGAGGCAAAATTAGATCAGGTACCAGACTAAGTTCCTTGGCACCCAGCGCTGAGAAGACCTCAGTGCCTTCTATTGCTTTGAGTCTTTCCTCCAGACTCTTATATTTCGCGTCATGGTTATCCAACTTCAATTTGGCCACTTCTGCGGGGTCATCCAGATCTGGAACTAGGGGATCAGCAGGACTGGCCCCTGGGTTCGACGCGAATATTCCTGGCCCCAAATTAGTGGGTGGAGCAGGTGGCATAGGTTGATGTTCCAAGCCCGCGGGTTCTCCTTGAGCATACCCTCTCTGTGTTGTATATACGGGTGGTGGAGTGAATCCCGGAGGATAGAGTGGATCCTGATCGTGGTGAATTCTCGATTGAGGTTCCATAATATCGGGGTTCTGCATGGGTCCCTTTCCCTTGACCAAAGTTGTCATCATCTCCATAATTTTGGCCATCTGATCTCTTTGCTCAAGTGAATCCTCTCGAGATCTTACCATTAGATCTCTCGTCTCTTGTTGCGATTTAGCCAGTTGCTCTTGTAATTCTTTTTGAGCCCTTTCCATCCTTTCGATTCTCTCATTGAACTCAGCTTCCATTGCCCTAGTTTGTCGACGCGCTGCTCGTATGAATATCGTGATTCCAGTCTTGAAGTCTTGCAACTGCGGATTATATGGCTCTTTTAGTTCCGGTGGATGGTGATATGTACATGCGATGAATGAATGAATGGGTATATGAATGAATGAATGCCCAAAGAATAAATGATGCATAAATGTTAGTTGTGAATAAATATGCAAGAATTTGGTGTTGATTTCAAGATAGCCCCATATGTAGGCATTTCATTTATCAGAAGAGTACGTTACAAAAAGTTTTTATTTTTCCGATGATTACACAAATTTCCTAGCCACATTGCCTTGTTTCTTCACTTGCTCTAAAAACTCGATATACTCGATCTTTGGCTCGGAGGAATTGGCAACCGAGAACTTCGGCTTCATCGATAATTGAACAACTTGCATAGCCGCTTGGCGAATTTCATTGATCGTAAGTTGAGTTGCATTTCTCTTTCTTGGAGAGTTCCTTCATACGCGTGCATGTCCCTATCGTATTGATCGTTCTTTTCTTCTAGAGCTTTCGGAGGTCATCTAATTGTTGTTGACGAGATTGTAGCATATTTTCTAAATCTCGTACTCTCCTTTAATTCTTGATATTCAGATGACTATTCGCAAATTCTGCGGTCACCATTTCATACTCGGCATTCTTCCTTCTTAACTATTCTATTGCACATACACTGCCTTTTCCTCTTCTCTCTTTGCTTTTCCCTTCCAAAACTCCAGTCCTCCTTTGATGTTGCTAATTTCTTCTTTCCACTCAGCTGTTGACTTGCCCAATCCACTATTCTTTATAGTGCTTCTTAATTTCTTGTTTTCCAAATGAAGGTCCCTTAAGTCGTTTCTCACGATCTCGGCCTCCCTTTGTACTTTTTCAGTTCTGGACCTTTCAACTTGAGCTTCAATCTTCAACTGATAATTTTCTTCTTGAAGGGTACTAAGGTCCCTAGACATCTTAGCTTTTTCTCGCTCGAATTCTTGTCTAGCGATGTCCAACTCGGACGGCATTTCCTCCAAAAAGGGGTTCTGGGCAGTGCAATTTGTTGATGAGATTTGCTGACTACTTACCCGCTGCTTTCTCCATAGGTCATAGTCTTGGGTGAGAGTATCAGCATACAAGGCTAATTCCATGAAATGAATTTCATTCCAAGACCTTGCAATATCTCGGACTCTCTTCATATATCCCTCACCCGCGAAGGCGAACTCGAATTGTGCTAATCCTCCCGCTATGTATAAATTGTCGCGAAGAAAATTGCCTTTGGACTAATAGCGGAGCATATCCAACTCCTCCCCATAACCCGAGTAAAGGTACCCAATCTTGGCCTCCACATTTGTATAGCAGGACTGAAGGACGGATCCAGGGTGCTCTCCACGTTATATCCTCGGCGCGAAGATTCTGAAAGACTGATACCCAATGTTGCTCGGTGACTTCTCTCGGCCATTCTTTCTTGAGGTAAGCTTCTAGCGGGCGAATGTTTTGAAAACATGTGGAATGGAGTGCGTTCTACTTTCCAAAAATGACTGAAAATCTAAACATTGAGCACTTGTGCACACCCGATAAATCGTCCCTTTCCTACCCTTCGGCAAAGTACTCAAGGGACACAGAATGTCTCGGCTAAGATAGTCGGACATGGGTTGACTCCTTGTTTTAGCTTTTCAAGAAATCAAATCTCTGCGACCTCAATATGTCCGAGAACTCTCTGAAAATGACCAAACCGTAAATGACCAAGGCGAATAGATTAACTCTCTTCAATATGTCCGGATGACTCGTAACCGATTCTCGTAGGGCTGGACCATGGAATGCAAACGGTTTCATTCTTCTTTTTATTTGTTTTTCGCCCATGCATCAGTCATGTCCATCAGCCTTTACTAATTTTTTCCTAAAGGTCAATGGCTTAGGCTCCTTCACGTATATCTTGCCGAATTGCACATTGTCGATGCGAGTAAAGCAAAGATACTCTTCTATGGTTGAGTCATGTCCTCTTGATTGAATGTAAAGCAATCGATAAGCGGGTCCCGAGAATCGAACCATGGCTTGAATCAACTGCTCGTCTACACGAATGGTGATCAAGTGAGCTATATCTCCATACCTCCCGGTGAAAATGCCCTGATAGTGTCCAATCCCATTGGTTCCAAACTCGTACCAAATCCTCAAGGTTTGTTTTTTGGCGAACATTCACAGCTTGTATGTTCGGGCAAATTGACAACACACCCTTCCACTAGGTCGTCCCCTTTTTCTCTCTGAGTTTTTAGAGACCGATTTGAACACGGCATTCTTCTCGATTATTTGTGTAATTGACTCCTCCATCAGAAACCCGTTCTTTGGCAACTATCCTTTAATCAACACCTTCTTAATGTGATGCCTTATGATGCATGATGAAAATAAAAATAAAAACAAACAAACTTGGTTAGTAATATAATTTGAGAAACGAATTAAACTACTCGACCCAATTTTTACATAAACGAAAGTAAATGAAAGGCAAAAAGGCATTATCCCCGTGTACTTATTTTGGTGGCTATAAGCGGACAAAGGTTCGGTATGGCTCTAATTGGATGGCTCATATGGTTCATTATATGCGGTTTTGGTTCTAGATAGGTACTTGAATCGTTCGTACTATCGTCTACTAAGACTAGCACGAAGCCTCGGTCGTAGCTCATCACAAGCTCACGAGTTCAATTCGAGGGATTACATTTACTTATGCCTATGCGGAGGGACAAGTTAACTCACGAAAGCATAAGTCATATGTAACCCGAAAGTATTCACTAGCCTGTGCGGAGGGACGAGTTAACTCACGAAGGCGTAGCGTTTACTTTCACTTAAACGGACGGAGCCCGGGTATAGAGCTCATGTTATGCAAAATGCAGGTGCACGGTGTGTATGGGGAGAAACTCATAAACATTTTTATTTAAAAGCTAAACCGAAAAGAACCGTAAAAATCTAAAGCTGAAAAACAAAAGGGCAAAAACGAGTTAGAAAAATATTTACAACACGATGCAAATGCATGAATTTTGAAAATAAGATTTACGGATCACGACCAAATATTCACTTTGAACAAGGAAATTTGAAAACTTTGACAAAACATGTTTAATTCGACTCGACTCTCAAAACCGGTCCCCAGTGGAGTCGCCAGCTGTAGCGACGTAAAAATTTTGGTTTCGGGTCGCTAAATTGTGGCGATTTATTAGAAAACTGGAAATTAAAATTTGGTTTTAAAATAAACCGGGAGTCGCCACCGATCCTTTTTCCTAGGTGTGATCGGACACCTATTAGATTCATTTTTAAAACAAAAGGAAGGCTAAATTTAAGTCTACGTTTAAAAGCCAGAAAATAATTAGGGTTCGGGAGTCGGTTACGCGCGAGGAAGGTATTAGCACCCTCGCGACGCCCAAAATTGGTATCTTATAAACACGTGTTGTCTTGATTTTCAAAAATACGAGTTCAATATAAAATTTAGTCGTGATTCGATTAAAGGAAGAAATTATCAATTTTTTTTTTGATCTTTTTCTCGAGAAGGATATACCGATTTGACACGAGCCTAAAAATTCCACCCAACATAGCGATGGAACTTACGACCTAATGTTACGTCGATACATTGCCTTACTTATTTCAAAAACACAAGAATAAGAATTTTGAAATAATGTTAAGCAAATTGATGTGAAATAAAGATAAATAAAGGAACTAGAAGTATATTGAAACGACTAACGAGTATGATAATAATATATAAAAAAACAAAGACAATACATGTGAGATTAAATATAATTATAATATTGAATACAAGAACGCAACACAATGAATACACATACGCAGAAAATGATATTTTGGGTAAATTACATAAAACATATACACATAGATGATGATAATGCTAGAGATATATCGTATACAATATTTGAAATAACACTTAAGATGGTAAAACATAATTTATAATGTTAAAATATATACATAATACCTGTATAAAAGGAGTATAGGAAAATGTATAAAAATAAGAAAATGGTATATTTAAGATAAGTACATGAAAATATCTATACATATATAAATAATAACGATAATATTAAAAACAATAATAATAATGAAAATAGTAAGGATAATACGGTATTAAAAAAAACTATACCTATAAGGATTATATCGATAGTATAAACATAAAATACGCGCTAAATATTAATACTAATAATAAGGATAATATAGAAAGTATATACATGGGATAGTATGAAAAATATATATATAACTAATAGGAAAATATTGACAAATAAGAAAAATATATGTTATAATTGATACATATGATATATATGATATATATATTAGAAATAATAAAGTATTCATATGATACAATACGATATATATACATAACGACGTTAGAAATACTTAATATATAATAATTGAAATATATGCATAACATAAAAATATATAATGTAACATTAGAATATATGTACAACATATACATAAAAAAAAAAACCATTGATAATACTTCGCAAGTATATATGTAAATACTAAAAATGTACATAATGGTATGGATAACATTGAAAATACATGTTTATAATATATGAGAAATATATTTATAATACCATTATTAAAATATTTATATAATATGTACATGTTAAAAATAATATTCCACAAATATACACAACATTAGATACACATAAATATATATACATAATAAAAACATGCTACCACCATATGTAAGATATAATAAATTTAACAAATATATGAAGATTATAATTAATAATAATAATGAAAAAATGAAAACAAACAATTTTGAAAAGTAAACTAATAAAAGGATTTAATCAAATTAAAATCAAAGTTTTGGGGTAAATTTGAAATAACAAATAAAGGAAAATGACTAATTTTAACGCAAGCACAAACAAAGGGGGACCAAAAGGAAATTAGCCCATAGTATTCAAAACGAGGCGCATTGCTAGGGACTGAATGGGAAGTCGTTGAAAATGATCGGGCCAAATTGCAAAGCATAAAAGACTTAATTGTAAAGCCTCAAAAAAGCGGAAGGACCAAGGGCGCAAATAGACCCTTGGTCAAAAAACACGCGGATCCTAGGCCTCCCTGGGTCGGGTCATCGGGTTACCCCCAAAACGACGCCGTTTTGGGCGTGTTTGGGGGTTCTTCAAAACGGCGCCGTTTTAAACTATTATAAAATCAAAATTTTTTTGTTTTGTTTTCATTAGTAGCAGCTGAAGAAAAAAAAAAGAAAGGGAAAGAGAGAGGGGAGAAAGGGAGAGAAGAGAGGAGAGGGGATCCGGCCGACGGAGGGTCATCGGCCGGTCATCGGACCGCCGTCCGACGTTGGCGCTAAACCACCATGCGCGATGGCCTTGAAGGTAAAAATTCTATTTTTTTATTTTTTTATATTTTTAATACTTTGTTGTATTTTATATATGTAAGAATGATAAAATGGACAAAAAACGAAATGAAAATACGAATAAAAAATAAAAGAAAAAAAAAAAACCTTTAGCCTTTTTAGTTTCTGATTCTTCAATCCTTTTTTATCAACTTGCTTCGCTGTTATTTTTGTATTTGAACACTGATGAAGTTATTGTTGTTGCTATGGTTTTGAAATGATTCTTATTTCTTGTAATTTTGAAGTGCCGATCCCTCTTTTACAAAAATATAGATTGGCTTTTATAGCCATTTACGTTGCTATTTTTCTATCCTTCTGTCCCATCTTCTTTCTTTTTTTACAGTGCAGAGGGCGGTGTGTGATGAGGCGATGGTGGCGTCTTTGCAGCGGTGGTGGCGGTGCAAGATGTCAGAGGGTGGTTGGGGCGGCTAACCTAGGGTTTCTAGGGTTTGTGATAAGGTTGGGGTATTGGGCTAAAGTTAGTGGGCCTGGTGGGTTTGTTTAGCTATTGGGTTTTGGGGTGTTTGTAATTGGGTAAGGGTATTTTTAGGTTTAATTTGGGCTGTTGTAATTAGGTTGGTGGGTTGGGATTTAAGTGGGTAATTGGGATTGGGTTTTGGGGTTGGCCCAAAATTTGGGCTTCTACACCACTAAACCAGCAAGCTCATTTATGTCAATAGATGAGCAGAAATAATAAATAAGCTAGATCTTCAAAGCTACTGGTTGGAACAAAAATAATAAAAATTCAACAAGACCTCAAGCACACATAAGTAACACTCAACCACTTCAACAAATTATTTTACTTAACTTAATTTCTACAACATTTAATTTAAAAATATAACTTACCATTCTTGGTTCACTAGCCCAGTTTTGACTAATCCGATTTTTGAGATGTGATAATATTTTAATCTTATTTTTAAAATGTGTTTATTTATTTTCAATATTTATTAGACTTTAGCAGCCACCCATGAGGACGGCGAGGTACAATTAATATTAAAAAACACGCAATTTAGAAATGTTTAGCACATTAGGCATCCTTATTTTTATACTTAAAAAAGTAAATAATTCAACAATGTTAAAAAAAAAAAAAATCAAACCATTAATCTTAAATTATGTAAATCATTTTCATAATTTTAATTATTTTTTTGGATCAAGTGGGAACCTCATTAAAACGGAGGGTTCAAAGAAAAGCCACACTACTAACTTGCCTTTAAAGTCAAAACATAAAGTTAATGAGCGTAAAAGTATTACGGAGGTCTCTGTAATACGAGTTAGATTGTATTTTATCTTTATTATTAAAAAATATAGTAAGTTAGTCTCTGTACGCTAAAACAAACTAGCCATTTTTGTTAAAAATTTTATATATTTCTATTGTTAAAAACTGGTGTGGTTGACAAAATAACCAGACAGTTATGCCACGTGGATCTTATGCAGACATATAAAGATCAATTTTTAACAGTAAAGATGGGTGAAATTTTTAATAAAATGGTCATTTTGCTATTTGATCTAACATACAATGACTAATTTTCTCATTTTTTAAATAAAATGGGTAAAATGTAATCCAACTCTTAATATTACTATACCATATTAATAAAGCAGTTCTAATCCAACTTAATATAATGTGGGACTATTCCTTAAACCAACAACTAGGGACGAAATTAAAAATTTATTTTAAGCGAAGGAAGGCAAGATAAAATTATCTTTTTTAAGGACGGTCAAAGTATAATTTTATTATTATATTATCATATCATTTCGTAATTTTTAAAATGACTATTAAAGAAATTTCCGGCACTAAAAAACAAGTTTTACCATTTTGGGCAGGGACCAATAACTTCAAAAAATAACAAAGCTTTGGACCATACATTAATTTCAATGTGACATAAATGTGTCGAGAGATCAATTATTTTGTCCCCTTAATCATTTTACACATCAGTGTTTTTACATCACGTGGCCTTTTATATTATATTATTTAATATTTTAATTAAACTCTTTTATTCAAAATTTTCGTTAATTTATAGATTGAATCTTTACTCGATTGGGATGAATATTATTATCAACGTAAAAAGATATGAGTTCGAATGTGCTGAAGCGTATTATCCTCCAATATATTAGTTGGGAGGGGCTTTGAATAGTTTTAAATATTGTCTAACGAAAAATTACAAATATAACTAAAATTTATAATAGAATTATTAAAATAAATTTATTAATTTCATAAAATTTTAATTAAAATTTTCACAATTTAGTCCAAAATCCACCACATCAATATATGTTGATAGGAAATAAAATCTTTTTGTTTTTTTTTTTTTTTTCCTTTGCACAATCTCAAAAATTGTTTATTAAATCAATTATTTAGATTTAGGTACGTCACTTTGTATAAAATACAGTAAAACGCAATAATTGAAATTTGATATTATTAATAAAATTTTGAACATTTTAATAAATTAAATTCTTTTTCTTCAATTTAATATCCTAAAAAGGTTTGTCGGTGATTTTTTTCATATCATGGACTATTAAAAGAAATGAAATAATCAATTTGCAATATTTTTGTGATTAAGGGTGAATAAAACTAGATTTAAAAAATAAAAAAATTTAAATTTCGAGTTAATTGAATCGAGTTATTCGAATTATTTGAGTTTCAAGTTCGAGTCAAGTTAAATTTCACAATTCAAATAACTCGAATAATTCGAATAACAGATTGATGTAAATACCCTTTTGGTTCCTGTTAATTTTGAAAATAAGCAAATTGGTTTTTCTCTCAACAAAAATTACAAAATAATCAAAATAATTTTTAAATTTCAAAATATTTATAAAAATTTCAAAATTTATATTTTTAAAAGAAATTAGAAAAAATTAGAAAAATTAGAAAAAAATATAAAAAAGGGTTAAATATTAAAATTTTTCTAAAATAATAAATTTGGGGACTTAATCAATGATTCAAATTTATCATATTCAAGTGTTTTTTTATTTTGCTTTGAAATTATTTTCAAATATATATGGTTTCAAATTTATGTGCTCTAACATGGATTTAGTTATACTGTAATAATACTTTTATTTGAAATGTTTATTTTTTTAATTTAAATAGAAAAATTTCACTCGATTCGACTCAACTTGAATTTTATTTTACTCGATTCGATTCAAAAAAAATTTAAATTGAGTTAAGATGATAAAATAGGATTTGTGAAATCAATTAACTCGAAACTTTTTCACTCAATTCGATCAAACGCTCACCCTACTCGTGATCGCCTATTGGGTATTGGCTTCAATTGTAATTCTTTAAAAGGTTTGGTTTGGTTTTTAAATATATATTTTTTGAAAATCAGAAAACGTTTATTTCTTATTTTTCTTAAAAAAAATAAAGTATGAAAATATGTTTATTTCTTATTTCTCTATAACTGAAACATGAAAAATTAAATAAAAAAATTATATATTAATATGGATTCAAATCGAATATTAGATTTTATATTTAAATATAGTTGAAAACAATTTGTTAAGAGTTCAACGACTGAGTGACCATTTTGATCAATTTTTCTAGCAGTGGTAACTAAAATGACAACAAAAATTTTAGAGTGAATAAAATAGTATCAACGCTATTTTAAAGTGACCTCCAATGTAGTTTACCCTAATTTTTATTGATAGTCATTGCCCTTTTTTTTTGAACTTTAATCTCATTATAGGTTTTTATTCTATATGTTCTTTTTGATACAATTTTTAGAACTACCCATAGTCTCTCCCCAACCCTTAATAGGAGGATAATGCACTTTGGCACACTCGAATCCACGTCCTCCTGCATTGGCAACAATGCCGATGTCAATTAAGCTAAGACTCAATTGACTATTGATAATCATTGTCACTTTAAAAACAACATACCTAATTCATTTTTTTTTCATTTTTAATAAAAGATTCTTTATTTATTTATATTTTTTGAATAAATTTATAAATAAATTTCAATTCAATATTTAATGTTATAAAAAATGATTGTACAAAAGAGAAATCGTCGCACAATAGCTCTCATTGCCTTTTTTGTTGTTGTCGAAATTAGGGTGTCCATTGTCGGTAGCAATGACTAATTCCTTTGTCACGGGTGCTCTCCAAAGAGATAAACGGCTAGTCATGAAATGTGCTCCATTCCCATGGGTAAAGATCGACCCTTAACCTAATGATTAAGGAATTAGATGAGCAACCACCACACCGTACTTTATAATTACCTCTCGTGGCCTTTTCATTGCCTTTGTTGACGGCATAACCTAGAGTATCTCTAAATCAATTCTTTAAAATATTTTCAAGGTTTTACTAAAGATTTGGTCATGAGTTTTATTACTTTTCTTATTTTGGTACATAAATATTTCAACTTATTTTAGTATTTAAATTTTAATTTTGTTTTCCTTTAATGCCGTTAAAAAATAAATTGATTGTTAATGTGGTTCTATTAAAACGTGCCACGTGTTCATTTTTAATCATTTTAACCTCCTACGTGGAAATATTGATAAAAAATATGTTATGTATTTTATATATTACTTAAATGTTTTCTCTCACGGATTGAAAATTAATATTTGTATTGATTTAAATTTTTTATGCATATTTGATAATCTAAAATAAAAACAATACGATAAAATATTTTCTATAAAAAAATGTGAAAAGTGATAATGGATAATATTTTCAATTACTTCAATTTTATTTTATTTATTTTAATATTATATTATCTTACAAAAATTTTACGTTTAAAATTTGAGTTAAATTAAGGATAAAACGTATAATGTTTTTTTTATAATTGAAAATCTATATTTATCAAATAATATAATTATATTTTGTAATTAATTTTAAGTAAGGTATCAAACATATTTTATGACTTTAATTTTCAACACTTATTTTCTAGCACTTTATTTTTCAGTTTATCAAACAACACCTAAGTAGGTATTGGTGGTGTTCTCTCCAATGATCAAAAGAAAGTATTATATAAGTTTTCGAAGTCTATTGGATTTAGGGATGAATCTAGAAATTTATTTAGGGGGTCAGAATTGAATTATAATTTTTTGTGAGGTTAATGTGTAATTTTATCTTGTATTAACTTATGATATCATCAGTTTTGAACGATTAGCCAAAGTACAATTTTACCACATAGTAACTTTTAACTCTATAATTTATTAAAACTAAAAAATATTTTTTCTATTTTTTTTGGGAAGCCCCATCCTGCCCTCTCTAAATTCTCCTACGATTGTATTAGCTAGTCCTCTGGTCACAAAACGTATGACTATTAAAAAAGCTTGTGTTATCTTTACGGCGTCAAGACAAAAGGAGAAATACAAGTTGTAATAAAGTGTAATAGTAGAAGTATAATCGGTTTCGTCTAGTTTTGATTGTTTCTGTCAATGTGCATCATTTCAGTAATAAATTAATGCAACCGAATCCCTTTTTCACATCGTTCCACCCAATTTCAATTGCACTAATTGAAATATTATACACTAACTAGTGCATGAATAATATTAAAAAATATATATAATTTCTAACTTTTTGTCATTTTCTTCTTGATTGGTTGCTATTTAAGTGTTTGTTGTGCTATGATTGAATGGTATTATATTATTTTTGGTGTTTGGTATGCTTTGAAATATCCTTTTGAAAGGAAAACCCAAAATAAAAAGTTAATTTGATTGGGTGCAAAGTTTTGAATTTATAAATTATATATTTGAAATTTTGATTTAATTTAATTGGAGGTAAATTATAGAAATAGTTATTAAATTATTGTCTTTATTTTATTTCAGTTTTTGAATTTTAAATTATTTTTGATTTAGTCACTAAATTATACGGAATCAAATTTTATTTAATTAATAATAAATTTAGCTTTTTAATGTTTACACATTTTATCAATTTGATCCTAAATATAAATTTTTTTTAACAAATTTAACTTTCAGTGTTTACAAAATTTATCGTTTTAGTTCAAAACTAAAAAATTCAATAAATTTAACCCTCAACATTTACAAAATGAAAAATTTCGTAAATTTTTAAAATTTAACCTATAGCCAAAGCAATTATCTAAATAGCAATATATTTGCTATCCAAAAGTAATAGTGTTAACATTTTAGTGTTTAATTCGGGTTTTAGAGTTGACTCGATGAAAATTCATAATTAGCCAATAATATTAGCAATTAACTTCCATTAAACTAAATTTAAAACCGAGTTAAATCACATCCATCAAATTGTATTTAACAAATTAAATGTAAAATTAAACAAATTCACAATTACCACTAAATTTATTGTATTAAAAAATATGAAAATTTTAAACCTAATAATATTAGCAATTAACTTTTACCAAGTCAACCTTAAAACCCGACTCAAACACTAAATAGTTAACAACATTACCTTTGGGTACCAAAATATTTTATTTGTCTCAAATACATGTACCAAATTGGACCAAAATAACACATGAACCGCATTAGAAAAAGTGTCAAACTCATGCACCAAATGATATATTAAGCCTATCTTTAATTATATATAATTATACTATATATTAAGTAATTGACTAAATTTATATCACAAGTTGATTGAACACTATCTTAATTAAGAACTGAGAAATAAAAAAACTAAAAACTATTATCTAACAAGGACCGAGGTAAAAAAATTGGGTGCAACATAATTTAGTACTTGTTTATGTTGAATCAAGGTCTTTGGGTCCGGCTTATACCTATTTCGGGTTGTGGATAAAGAAGAACAACATAGATCAATGTGAAAAACATACACGGTTTAGGTTTGATCTAGCTCGATTTCAAATTTAATCATAGATCAATGTGAAAAACATACACGGTCAATTTATTAATTATTTTTCTTTTTTTTTTTCTTAATTATTTTCTTCTTATTATTTTTTGAACAATCTCATGATAGGTTTTATCATATCTGCTCTATTTGACACAATGCTTAAAACTACTCGCCCCTCTTCAACCCATAAATAGGAGGATAATACACTTAACCGCACTCAAACCCACGTTCTCCTGCATAGACAAAAAAAAAAATCTATACCAATAGAGCTAAAACACAATCCACTATTTCATTATTTTATTCATCCAACGACCACAAAACTACTATATGAAGTGGACGTAAGAAAATGAAACTGCCTTCCATTTTTAGAGTCTTCCATTTTTAGTGAGAACAGGAGAGATAGAGAGAGGTCAACAATGGCTATAACACTCAACAACGGATTCCAAATGCCCATAATCGGTTTGGGTGTTTGGCGTATGGAAAAAAAAGCCATTAAAGATCTCATCATCGAATCCATCAAGATTGGTTTTCGCCATTTCGACTGTGCTTGTATCATCTCCTTCCAAAACTCTTTGGCATTTACTAATTTTGACATTGTGTTCACAAAATGTTTGATGTTTTGTGCAGCTGACTACAAAAATGAAGCTGAAGTTGGGGAGGCATTGTGTGAAGCCATTAAAACTGGGCTTGTTAAGAGAGAAGAGCTGTTTATTACTACTAAGGCAAGGGCTAAATGGGATTTTGGATTTTTTTTTTTAATTATGTTTGGTTTTGTTTGATGAATTTGAGAACAATAATCTGGGTTTGAATAATTGCAGCTTTGGAATACTGATCATGGACATGTCGTTGAAGCTTGTAAACACAGTCTTAAGAAGCTTCAATTGGATTATCTGGATTTATATCTGGTTCACTTTCCTATTTCCATTAGACACACCGGTGATTCCTCATTGCCTCATTTTATTCTGTTTCATATATACTTAAACGTGCTTGAACTCACGTTCTCTCAAACTCACATTCTTTTAAATGTTGCAAAGCACCGAACTTAAGCTCAATGCCCAAATATATATATATGTTAATGTCATACCCAAAGACGAAGCCAAAAATCTTTTAAGAGAGCTCAATTAAATTATAAATATTTAAAGGTTAAATCCAATTTTACCAATGTAATAACTTATAATCTTACGAGATTTCAAAGCAATTGTACAAGGCACCAAGTATATTACTTGCCTTCTCACTCCGTTTGTTGGAGATACATAAATTTGAATCAAATCTATCGACGCCTCTATTATAGTAGAAACATTATAGATGTTCTCGTATCACGAGTTGGATTATATTTTTTTCTTTACTTAAAGAATGAACAAATTAGTTCCCGTATATTATATTAAAGAGTAAATTTATTTTTATTTTTATAATTTTCATCTATTTCTACTATTAAAAGTTAGTCAATATACGTCAACATGCATATGTCACTGTTTAATTATTCTGTGACTTATATAAGTTTTTAACAATACAAATTAATAAAAAAATTTATTAAAAGAACTAATTTTCTTTTTATCTAACTTAATAAGAACAATTTATTTATTTTTTAATAAAAAAGACAAAATACAATCTAATTCTCAAGATTCGATGCATCTACTTTTACCCTTTATTATCTATCAAAGTGAAAATTGAGTTGTTTCGTAAAATGCACCATTACAACTGCATGCACACCCTTCTAGGCATTGGTGCAAATGGCAGTCCATTGGATGCAGATGGGGTTCTCGACATTGAAACAAACATATCATTGGAGACCACTTGGCATGCAATGGAAGATCTGGTTTCCATGAGTTTAGTTCGCAGCATTGGAATCAGGTTTTAAATGTTTGCACAATATATTTCTTTTGGCATAATGATAAACTTAGTCTTTAATATTTACATCTTTTATCAATTTGGTACTTATTCTTTTTAAGCTAAATTTGATTCTCAACCTTTTAAAAAGAACTAAATTTAACCACTAACCTTTCAAAAAGAGTCGAATTGTTGTTTTCTTAATGGAAATATAGAGTAAAATATTAAGTTTTTAAACAAGACAGTCCGTATGACAATCTACATGCACTTCATGCTAAATTTTTTGAATATTTTTCTAATTTTTAATTATTTGTTAACATAACATATAAAATAAATAATTTTATCAACACAAAGTACACATAGACTGCTATACATGTTGTCATGCCAAAATCATTAAAAATTTAAATGTTTTAGTCAATATTTCCGTTAAAAGTAATTCAACTCTTTTTTGAAAGATTAATTATCAAATTTAGCTAAAAGAAAGTACCAAATTAACGAAAGATATAAACATTGAAGATTAAATTTATCATTATACCATTTCTTTTCTTTAATTCTTTATGAAATTTGTGACAAATTTGTTGTTTTGCAGCAACTATGACATATTTTTAACCAGAGATTGCTTAGCTTACTCCAAAATAAAGCCAGCAGTGAACCAGATAGAGACACACCCTTATTTCCAACGTGAATCATTGGTCAAATTTTGCCAAAAGCATGGGATCTGTGTTACAGCCCATACTCCCTTGGGTGGTGCCGATGCCAATACCAAACGCTTTGGTACTGTTTCTTGCTTGGATGATCCAATCCTCAAGGTATGTTTCATCTACTCGGTATTATATAATTAGGTCATTTTATTAACTTAACGTTAGTTTAGACGTTAAATATCAATCTAGAAAATATTTTAAAGTATTTGGATCAAATTTTAAATAGACGTATATCTATTAAGTAGACAACTTGGATCAAATATAGTGTCAAATTTCAACTTTAACCGAAAGTATAATGACAAATTTCAACATTAAATCTAAAGAAAATAGATACAAATCTTGATATTTAAATCTCCGAGCTACTGAATGTTGTAGGGTTCTAATTTTTTTTATTTCGGTTGATTGGAATCCGAATTCGAATATCGGGTTTTCAGGGGATAGCTGAGAAGTACAAGAAAACAGTGGCTCAGATTGTTCTTCGCTGGGGAATCCAAAGGAACACAGTGGTGATCCCAAAAACATCAAAGTTTGAAAGGTTGAAAGAAAATTTCAAAGTTTTCGAGTTTGAGTTGGCCAAAGAGGACATGGACGTAATTCAAGCTATTGACAAGAACTATAGGTCCAATATTCAACCTGCCAAGTTTTGGGGCATAGATCTCTATGCTTGAAAAAAAACACATCTTTTATTCTTGTTTGTGTAAGGATTTTCTTTGTGTGTTCTATGAAGAATGAAGTCTAGATAATTACTTGTTTTAATAATTTTAGATCGGTGATCAAATCAATCAGATTTACGATTATGATCTTTTAAATTTTTATCGAATTTTACATATTCAAATGATTATTAGCCAAATGGGTTCAAATCCGCTTGTTGTTAGAATGTTGCAACAATCATGACCAAACTCTCATTGCTAAACACACAAAGAAAAAGTATAATTGTATCATTATTTTTTTTTTAACATTAATCTCATTATAGGTTCTTATCATATCCCGATTTTTGATACAATGTCTAGAATTATTCATATCCCCTCTCCAACCCTTAAATAGGAGGATAATGCACTTGAATCCACGTCCTCGTATACTAGGAACAATGCCAATGTCAATCGAATTAAGACTCAATTAACATTTCATTAGTTATTTTTGAAAAATCTTCCTGTTGACAACAATATTTATAATACTAAAGTAGTCACAATTAACATGTGCATTCAAATTATGTAAATAACGAATTGTTAGGATTTGTGACCTTAATTTAGTTATTTTATCATGACTATTTGTATTTTTTAAAATTTATTGAAAAAATAAATTTACAGCATGATCATTTGATTTATCTTTGTATATTTGTTTTTAATGACTTTTGCGTGAAAAACAAAATATGTAAGCAAATATAAATTTCTTGATTACCTAAAGTTTAACTAATATTAAATTACATTATATAGACATATTATAATACGAGAAGATACTTTATCTAAATTTTTTCATAGTTTGCAAAATTAGATTAAGCAAATGGTTAAAATAGTAAGGGGATGTTATGTTGTTTATAAATATAATTAGGGAGATAGCTTGTCTTGGCTAACGGAGCAAGTTTGACTCCCAGAGATAGAGACATAGGTACAATTGTTTGTACTGGTAATACATTAGACTGAATTCAAGTTGAATTTATCCTAGATCTTTTTATAGATTCATTCACTTATGACGTTTATTATGTAATTTACCTCAATTCTAAGTAAATGAATAACTATGTGTGTATAACTCATGTTCGCTGATATATTAAAAACTTATGCTTTCATGATAGTGGATAAGTTGGTATGTTGGGTTTATGACTTGTGCATGATATTGTTTCACTCACAACAGTGGAATCGTAGCTCAAATAAAGAGTAAATGATCTCATTGGCATTTTTTGTCTTATGAAAATTGAACGTAATCATAAGTTGTTTATTTGAGATGAATGACTAATCATTACTAATTGTAAGTAATGATTATTCACATCACGTAAGATACAATGGTGACCATGAGATAATATTAATCGAATTAGGGGAACAAATTTAATCTAAAGGGATCAAAGATATCCCATTATGGTAATACACATATGACAATGTCATTGGACAAAAGCTTAACATAAATACCTTTCGTAATGGTATATAATGGGGAGACCAACCTTAATACTTCTAGTGGATTGACTTGAATAGGTGAAGAGTAAACAATATATGATAAGATGGAACTTATAGCATAACCGATACAATCATAGCAACAAAAGCAACAGATGATCTTATGGAACAATAAGAGATCTAAATGTTCAAAAACTGCTTTGTGGGTAGATCTATTAAGGCTAACACAAGGCAGCATGAGTAGACACTGTCCCCATGATCGGGCCCTGGACCATCAAATTATTGTTTCCTCTCCTCTTTTCCATCACCACCATGATCAACTTCCATCAATTAAGGCTAACACAAGGCAGCATGAGTAGACACTGTCCCCATGATCGGGCCCTGGACCATCAAATCATTGTTTCCCCTCCTCTTTTCCATCACCACCATGATCAATTTCCATGGTATCACATCCTATTAGTATATTTTGGTACATGTCATCTATTTAACCAATCTCTTATCATTTCGCTTCTTTAATCACCCAACAAAATTGAAAGTGTGACCTAATCCAGCACAAACAAAATACATATTTGGCAAGTGTTGGAAACCTCTAAAAGGTGATTTCTTAACTTTGACAACAACTTTCATAAGCATGAACTGATTCGATCAAAAGTTTTCTTTACTTTCATTGAAATTTACCATGGACACGATGTAGAACATTTCATCAATCCTCATAAGATTCTCCCTAGTGCACTACTGGAGTGGGACATTATGATTTTTCTTCATGCACAACACTAACATATTAGATAGGTTACAATGCATGTAAGTATTATGTATTAGGGTTTAAACATTAAGTTAGACATGATTTGTTGCATTGGCATTAGAAAACCTTGAACTTAAAATTAACTCCTCTAAGTGTTTTTAATTCGTTTAAGTAAATAAAATAGTTGGGTACTTCGTTTTTTTTCATTTTATATTTTAATGCCTAGTTTTTAGGCAAAGAGGTCAGGATGGCCGAGTGGTCTAAGGCGCCAGACTCAAGTTCTGGTTCTCGTTAGAGAGCGTGGGTTCAAATCCCACTTCTGACATTTTTCAATTTCATTTTACCCCACACCCCACAATTCTCTTAGCCCTTTTTTGGAACATAATTTAGTGGTGGCTTAAAAAAATTTTGGTAGAAGTATCATAGAAGTCTATGTAGTACTAAAAGTTAAATTGCATTTTATTCTCTATATCTAAAAAATGGACAAATTAATCTCTATATATTATATCAAAGATCAAACTGGTATTAGTAATTTTCACTATAAATTAATATTGGAGTAACAAAATTTTGGTAAAAGAATCATGAATGAAAAAAAAAATGCAATTTTGCCTATTTTACTAAAAAAATGGGGCAAATTATTCCTTGTAAGTTAAATCAAGGAGCAAACTGGTACATCCAGTTAAAGATTTTATTCATTTTTCCTGTTAAAAATCAGCATGTCTGACAGAATATCGTGATAGTTATTGTACCTCATTCTGACGTGCAAGGACTGGTTTTTACTAGTAAAAAATTATATAATTTTTAATAAAGGATCAATTTGCTCTTTGATCTAATGTAAAAGGACTAATTTGCCTATTTTTAGTAGAAGGGGCAAAATGCAATCCGACTCATAGTACAATGGCCTCCATGATACTTTTACCCAAAAAAATTTTCTGCTCAAATCTTCTAATATTTTGGTCCGTAAATAACTTTGTGTTCAAATCATTATGAATTGTTATTGTCAGGCGTGACAAAAGACTTGTATCTAATCTTCAATTGACATCAATTTTGAGTTTCATCTCTTAACAACATTTACTCACTTATTAAAAAGAACAAAAAAAATAAAGCTCGGTATTATACAATGACTTTTTTTATTTTTTTTTCATAATAAAAATTTAATGGAATGTAATTGCTAAGAATATAAATATTATAATATTTAAAATTTAGAATACATGAGAAAGTGTTAATTAAAATCTCGAGAAGATATATTAATAAGTTTGATTTATCAAACACTTTACTAGAAATGTTATGATAAACTTCAAAATTACACTTATAAAATAAAATATAATTTTTATTAATTCTAATATTTTTCAATGACATTTATCATTAACAAAAGTTTGTTTATTATTAATAAACACATAATTTCATCTATTTATTTTAAATAAAAGTACTTTGATACGAGTATCTAAAAATTAATATATAATTAAATTTAAAATAAGTTTTAAATATTTAATATGCATTTGAATTAGAATATAAATTTAAATTTAATTCAATAGTAGTTAAAATAAATTTAAAATTACATATTTTTTTTATGATTTTGTAGTTTGAAATAGTATTATATAAAGATAATAAAAATAAATAAGATAACAGAGTAATTTTGTCTCAAAGATAATTTTAACACGTAAAATTCACTCTCCCATCAATTAAATTTATCAAAAAAAAAGTGATCAATTTTCATCTTTTTATTTATTTCTATTGAATCCGATAGCATTTATTCCATAATGAATTATTTTTAGAGAAAAAAAAAAAGGAGAAATGAGTTTAGTGCAAAGTGATGTTGAAATGGCTACTTGCAAGCATACTTCACTGCTTTTACCTCTCCAACCAGTTTCTTAAACCTGCTAATATATTCTTCAAGTGTTAATCCATGTATGTCAATAGCATAGCAACTGCTTTCTTCTCCAATACCATTGATGCATAGCATTTGGTGAGCTGAAACATCCTAGATTTCAGTCATTTGCACCTCTCGATGTTCTTCCCGATTCTCTTGGAACCTTGTTTGTGATCTCTAAAGTTTCCCTTAATCCTATCTTTCCCTTCTTTCCTTTTACGGTCATGTCGATTTTCGGTTGTTAGGTTTCTACAACAAGCAACTCATTTTTCTTCTGAAAACCAGCATACACTCTTCGATTTCTTAAGCAGAAGACAAGTGAGCCACTAGCATTACTAGTCCAACACTGTTTCCTTGTTTCTTTGAGTTCTTCATACACCTAGGAGAAACATTTGGATCATTAGTTTCAGTCTTCCCATGGAAGCTTTCGATTTTCCGATGAAATCCAGAGCAACCCGAGGGACAAAGCCTTGTTTCTTCAATCCTTACCAGCACTGTCGCTTTCCAACACAAACTACTTTCACCATTTCAGGTATCAGGCAGTAACACCGGCTTTATAAAGCCGACATGGAATGCAAAATAGTATGGTTCAGGAAAGAACTAATGTCTAAAGCAGCACTTAGAATATCAAGATTTATAACACACAATTTTAGAAAACCCACGATTCTTTTTTTGTGCCAAAAAAGAGACTGAATTTATTAATTAGAACTGCGGAGAATATATAATCACCCCAGCAGCTTGCATGTTTAACTACAGGAAATAAACAAACCCTGAATGGCTAAGATGATAACTACCCGAAAAAGTTATTAAAGGCAGTTCACCATGGTCCATAAAAAGCTGCAGGCCAAAATGAAAAACTGGTATAATCCCATTGTTAATGCATTATTACGACAAAAAGAAAAAACCTCAGGTCACGCATGCAATTGAACTATGAACAAGACCCCCTCTGCTTCAATGATGTGCCTTTGCTTCAGCTTTCCTTTGAGACTTTGCCTTCATCTGAGGATAAAAGTAAGAGTAACGAGTAAGCATTTGTTTTGACTATGAGTTTATCTCATACCCTTTACTGAATGGTTGCATATATATGTTGTGTTATCCGGACTAGAACATGGCAGATATAAACAGTAAAAGGACCGTGGAGACCCTTGTATTAAAAGCCTAATTGCATTTTGCCCCCTTTACTCAAAAAAAAGGGCAAATTAATCCCTTTACATTAGATTAAAGAGCAAAATAGTCCTTTCAATTAAAAATTCCATCTGTTTTTAGTGCTAAAAATTGACATTGCTGACAGAATAACCAAACAATTACATGCGGCATGCCACGTGTGCCTCATTTTGACATTTAGTGACCAAGTTTTAACAGTTGAGATGGATGAATCTTTTAACAGAAAGACTAGTTTGCTCTTTGATCTAATGTATATGGACTAATTTGCCTATTTTTTGAGTAGTGGAGGTAAACTGCAATCTGACTCTTAATACAAAGGCCTCCATAGTACTTTTAGCGGATATAAGCACATGTCCAACTTGAGTATAATCAGTATTTTCTTCTTTTAGAAAAGAGAAAAAAATTCCCTTATTTTAGATGATCATATCCAAATATCCATATCCAAATATTGCATCAAATACAAGTATTGAACACGATACTTTATAAAAAATGAAGGACACAATTAACATAGTGGACATCCAGCACAAGACAAAACCTATGAACATATATCCTAAAGTAAAATGTCCAAACTCCATATGACATCTTATGCATCCATGGAAATGCATTTGAATGTAAAGTAAATGTCAAACAATCTTTGTTATTGTTAGATGCATAATGCATTAGATGCTAAAAATTTACCACATCATTACTATGTTCATTCCTGAGTTTAAATTTTCAAAACACTCTTATCTACAATGTCTCTAAATCCCCTTGAATTATTTATAACAACCAACGAATGTTTTGTAGATTTGCAAATAGATCAGAAGATTTCTGAAACAACACATTCGAGCAGGGTTTATCACCTAAAGAAACTGATATCCTGATCATGGTACATGCTATGCTATAATCAGACTCGTATGAGTGTCGGACGCAAGAATATATCCAATACAAGTATGATTAATTTTATTAAGTTTTAACATATATTTAAAGTAGACCTTTTAATTCTGGCCCAGACTCAAAAACCACACTCCAACAATCCCGAACCTTAGCAACTTGTTTTAACCATAAAAGGTCAGTCCGCCAAACCAGAACCCGGAAATGACCCTAAACCTAAAATGATAGAACAAGTAATCTCAATTGGCTCGAAAGTGAATGTAGTTCCAAACGCAAAAACCCAAAAAACTATCCTTAAGATCTGGACTAGCAAACTTAGATGACCCGAACATGAAAGAGACCTGAACTCGAAATGATCCATAGTTGAAATGACCTGAAATTGTTAAAAACTCGAATTGACCCGACTCAGATTGAGCCAACCAAAACTAACCCAATCCTCCCAATTGATAATATTTCCGAAACCAAGTCCGAATGAGTCGGAGCAACATAGCCTAATATCTTCGTTCTAATAACAACAATTAAAACTAAAACAAATAAAAAGGGTTATGAAAATGCATCTTATCAGATAATGAAGAACCACATCAAAATCCAATTACAATAAGATAACATGAAATGCGAAAAACATAATCAAGACTCAGTAAACAGAAAATAAATAAAAGCAAATAAAATGGAGGTACCTTGAGGTACTTGAGCTTAAAGTTCCCATAAACAAGTCCAAAAGAAAAAGCAGATGCACGAGCCACCTATTATATTATATATAAAACCAAAAACTCAATCAACTTAAACAAAAGATAATCTGATTTTAGATTATTTATTGGCAAAGAATCAAAATGAGATCTATTGTTCATATAATTTTATGCTTTGTCTTGCAGAAGTCGATTAGGGAATCAAAAAAAAAAAAAAAAAGGAGAAAAAGGGAAAATAAATTACGAGAGCGAGAGTGCTGGTGCCAGAGTAAGGTCCAGGTGGCGGCGCCATGGCTTTGGTTTTTGTTTGTGTGATCGGAAAATGAGCGATGGAGATGCAATGGAAATATAGTCTGCACTGGCGGAAGGGAAAACAAAGAGCTCTTGGCCTTGGTTTTTATATTTTGTGGAGCTTCATCTACAAAACGAAGTCGTTTCAGAATGAGAAAAGGGGGCGCTTTGATTAGAGTTGTCCATGGGCCAGGTCAAGTTCGGATTGGACCCTAACTAAATTCTAAGCTCGGGAAAATTTAACCAAATTAAAAATACTAAAATAAATATTTCTCAATAAAATTAAAAATAAATTAAAAATATATATACTAAAACAACGCTGAGGGAGGTGCAATTTAATAATTAAATATCTCTAAAATAGTAGCAACATAATAGTAAAATAATAGTAAAACTGTGAAAAAACAGTAGCAAAACAACAAGCTTTTTTTTTTTTGCAAAGTTGGGCTGAACCTGGGCCTTAAAAATATTACTTAAAGCTCATCTTATTTCTTAAAGGGCATTTTCTTATTAAGCCTATTTTTAAGCCTATATTTTTGCACAAACCGTTCCACTTATTGAATCGGATGGCTAACCCATGAAAAATTCTAATTGCGGCCATACATTATTTAATTTCATTTTTAGTAAGTATAAATCTTCAATCAATAATTGGGCTTTTGCCTGCATTAGTTTGTGCATTTAATCTTTAACATAATTCAGTCCTATATTTTCATAATGTTATTAGTTAGTTCAAATAATTAATATAGTTAAATTTTCAGTTTAAATGTTATGTGATTATATATAATTTGAATACAGTAAAGGTCTTAGGAACAAAAAGATCCTCCTCCTATTGACACGTGGGCACTCACCCTTGCTCCTTTTCTTTTTCTTTTTTTCAATTTTACAAAAGTGGTTTAATTTCAGTTTTAGTCTTTCCATTATACTTAAATTTGAAATTTAATCATTATACTTTAATTTTTATCATAAATTGGTCTTATATTTTCATAACAGTTAATATAGTTAAATTTTCGATTAAAATGTTATATGGTTATATATAATTTGAATAATTTAAGGGTCTTAGGAACATACATATCTTTTGGGCTCGCCTTACTTTTTTTTACATTATAAGACAATGGTCAAATTTTAATATTGACCTCTATATTATGCTAAAACTTGGATTAAATCTATATACTTCAATTTTTGACATAATTTAGTCCTTTCACTTTAATAATGTATTAATTAGTCTAAATAGTTAATATTGTTAACTATTTCAATTACAATGTTGTATCTATTTTTTTAAGAACACTATTCCAACAAAAAATTATTCTATCATAAGGTTCGAATGTGTGTTTTTAAGAAAAAAATTCACATAAGCATTTTCAATATCATTTTTTCATTACATCACTACTAAGTGATTTTTTTTTTAAATTTTAAAATGTCACACCGTTGAACTTAACTGAAAAATTTTAATGGTGGTAACGATTGAAGTTGAATTTCTAATTTTGAAAAGTAGAGGAAGTAAATTTATAAAAAATAAAATAAGGAGACTAAATTTCAAATGTATGAAGTGTGTAGGGATTTAAATCATATTTTAACCTTTAACTTTTTACTCCATAATTTGATATAGATAAATAAGCAACCCATTTCAAAATGTCACACAAGTGAACTTAATAGAAGAATTTTAAAAGTGACAACAATTGGACCTAAATTTTTAAATTCAAAAAGTAGATAGTCTAAATATTTAAAAATAAAAAAAGGATTGAAGTATAGTTTAACCTGCAATTTTTTACTCAATAATTTGACACAAACAAATAATCAACCAAACACAAAGCGTGAGAATCATACTAGTATTAGTAGAATTCTTTCTGCATGTATCAGTTTAATTGATACTACAAACTTCCAAAAGTATGTACAAATAATTCAAAAGTTTTTAGTTAAGTCACTAGACTATAAGGTTTTTTTTTTTAAAAAAGTTTCACCAGTGAGTTCCAAGCAACGATTCAATGATAGGTAAAGCAGATCGATATGCATCAACGAGTAGAAGAACATACCTTAGATCCAAGTTGATCTGACGGTCAGTTTTGAATATCAGAGAAAAAAGTTGTTTGAATTTTGGTTCACATATTCATGACATCCAAAGCTGTTTCATGAAAAAAAATTGAACTATTCAAAAGTTTCCATTCAAGTCAATGGGCTGTTAAAATTGATGCTATATAATCAAAATCTCTCTTTCCTCTTCTTCTCTACAGTTCAATTTTTTCATAAAACAATTTTGGACATCACAATTCTCCGAACCGAAATTCAAGTAACTTTTTTCTCCGATCTCCGACACTGACTGTCAGATCGACTTAGATCTAAGGTATGTTTTTTAACTCGTTGATGGGTATTGATCAACCGTACCAATCGTTGAATCGTCACTTAGAGCTCGCTTGCAAAACTTATTTTTTTTAAAGAAAAAAATTTAACAGTAAAGTGACTTGAATAAGAACTTTTGAATAGTTCAGTGACTTAAATAAAAATTTTTAAATAGTTCAATGACCAAATTGTAACTTTTTTAATTAAATGACCAAAACAAAAACTTACCTATAATTTAATGACTAATAATGTAGTTTACTCAAAATACAAATATCTAATTCAAAACCCATCTTTCCTTGAGATCAGTACTTGTTTGCCTACCCACATTCTCTGACAAAGTACCATGTTGCTATAAATATATGCATCTTCTAATGTTCTTAGTATAAAGTAAATCTTCATCTAAGCATAGATGTGAGCGTTCGGAAAACAGCTTCTTCACAAGGGATCGTAATGCCCATATCGTGATCGAACCCAAACTCTTCCTCGGCTCGGTGGAGCAAGCATTGAAACTCGGGGTGTGTCAAGAACGAGATCGAGACAATGTATCTGCTACGGTTTTCGCCGACGTAAACGGCAAAGTGGCCTTTGGGTACGTGGAGAGGGAGACCATCTCCGTCGTACCCGCCGTGTTTCTTCCCCAAGCTCGAACATCTCTTGAGGATTTGCTTCAAAACCGCGGTCTGAGGCAGCTTGTGTGATTTCCTGATCGCCATTAATATTTTGGATGGTTTGGATCCTGGAGGGTATTTATTTATGGAGAAAAGTTTGGGTATATATATATATTATAGGTTTAATTGCATTTAACATCCTTAAACTAGGGTCTAGGTTTTAAACTGACCCTAACTTCAAAATGTTAATTCCTCAAAATATCAAATATCGTATTGATGAGGTCTTTTAGTCAACTTATCCATTGGCTAGGGCATTAGATGTTAGCTCATATACAGCGTAAAACATATTTAAGGCACATGTCTATCTACTACATGACCAGAGGCAAGTAGAGGTCTTTACCCAAAATAATAATAAAATTTCTTTGAAATTCCTTTAAAAATTTTAAAAATGCAAGCTAATATAACAGTAGCCCTCCAAATATTTACAATTCATTTATGATCCTTTTAGGAAATTGGCTTCCCTTTGTAGCTTGAATCGGACATGTATAAATTTAAACTTGAAATTAGAAATAATAAGTAAAACTCTTGTAAAAAATAAGCACAAATTTTTCCTTCTCTTTGCTAAAAAAAAAGTCACGAGAGTGATTAAATATTACCAAATAAAATTAGTTTATTTCTATCTCATATGTTAAGATATGTTGAGAAAAAAATACTCATTGGGAACAAATTATCCATTATATAGATATACTTATTTATAATTTGATCTACGCAATTTAAATATAATCCGCATCATATATGATCCGATACTTAACATCTAAATTGGCGATTCAACAGTCGCAAGAGCATCATTAATGCAATAATAATACTTTGAAAACTTAATTAGAACCTATTAAAGTCCAAGGACCGATTTAAATTCTAGATGAGAGTTTTGTGACGTTTAATGGAATTAACCCTATAGTGAAAAACAATATGCGGTTGCATGGAATTTCGGGTGCTAAACTGAGGTGTACGTTTACTGTTGAAAAGCCCATAGATTCTGTTCTGAGTCAGATTCAAGGTGGAATTATTACAGTAAATTGGCTTTAATTGTCTGGTCTTGGAAATTTGAAGTTTTTATGTAATAATAAAAAGACAGAGGAAATTTTGGGTGATTTATCAAATGAAAATGGTGTCTTTATTATGTTTAATTAAATGGATAAGCTGAATCATCATTATCTATCTGCCTTAAATCACGGACTGATAATGAAGTGTGTACTGGACGGTACAGCAGCTTTTGTTGGGTTTGGATTTTTGTGTTTTGTTAATGTGAGGGTAAACTCCACCCAAGTTGACTAAATTCTTTACATTTTGATTAGAGGTGATGATGAGTTGGGCTATCTAGCCCGATCTGAAGGCTTGTCCGAAAAAATAGAAGGGTTCGAGTAAAAATATAGGCCCAAAATATGAGTTTGGGTAAAAAAGAAGCCCGTTTAGAAAACGAGTGGGCCTCGGGTAAAACTTTTTTAGCCTAGGCCCGGCCCGGCCTGGCCCAAAATATATATTAAATAATTTTTTATTTTTAATCATATTTACTTTTTTATTTTCAATTTTAATATAACCACTTTTTATTATATTTTCAATTTGTGTATTGTTTTAAGAATTATTTTTGTCTCATTTTTATTTGTTTCTTGTTTTAATATTTATTTTTATGTGTTTAAATGTATTTGATTTTTTATTTTTTTTATTTTTTTATTTAATGAAATAAGCTAAAAATAATAATATAGGCCAGGCCGGGCCTGGCTCAGGATTAGCAATTTTATTTTGGGCTAGGCTTGGACAAATTTTCAGCCCAGCCCAGGCCTAGGAAACGGGCCTAAAATTTTGCCTGGACCCAGCCCGGCCCACGATCACCTCTAATCTTGATGGTTGAATTTTAAAAAATTATAAATTGTATTATTCGAATGTTTTCATTTACGTAATTAAACTATTTGATAGTTTTAATTTATGTCATTGAGCTGTTAAGTTTTTATTTTTCAAAAGTTTAATTAGCAAGTTCCAAACGACGATTTGACAATCGGTACTGTAGATCAATACCCATCGACAAGTAGAAAAGCATATTTTAGATTCAAGTCAATTTGGCAGTCAGTATCAGAGATTGGAGAAGAAAGTTATTTGGATTTTGATTCGCAGATTCGTAATGTTCAAAGCTATTTCATGAAGAAAAATGATTAATGCAGATGATTCGAACATGAAGTGTCATACAATAATAATTTTAACGGTCTAATGACTTAAATAAATTTTTTTAAATAATTTAATGATTATCTTATAATTTTTTGAAGTTAATGATTAAAACGTAAATTTATTAATAATTTTGTGACGGTAGATGTGGATTACCTTTAATTATCATTGCTTGTGATTCTTTGGTGTATGTGTTTGAAGTGCAGAAAAAAAAGACAAAAGACTTGTTCATAGTAACTTGCAGAAACCCCATGTGGGTTTTTACTGTTGGATTTGCAGGTTTTGACCCTTTGTTTAATGCAATTTTTTAATTTTATTTATTTACTTTAATTATGTTTGTGGATATGTTTGATCTTTATAATGGTTTTTCATATATTTAATAACATAGGTATGTAATTGGAAAACGATTTCAAGATTTTCAATTATTTTTCGGATATTTAAATTTATAAAAATTTAAATTTAAATTCACAAAAATTATTTTTAAATATGTATAAAATCAAAATTATAAGATGTATTCGAATTTAAATCTGCATCTGCATCGGTTATCGGTTAAGTGAATATTGAATAAGCAACGTGGTTTGGATAATGGATACTATTTGGGATATCTAAATGCAAGGATGAATCTATAATTTCTTTTATTAAGAATCGAAATTGAATTATAAATTTTTAAAAAGTTAAAATATAATTTTATCATTTATTAACTTATAATTTCATCATTTTTAAATATACTAAACATAATTTTTTTTTTCATTTTTTAGGGGACCAATATGCAATTTTATTATATATTAACTTAGAATTCCACTATTTCTAAAGGGATTAAATTACATGTTTTTATTTATAACTGGATTATGTCACACCCATGATTTGGGTGAAAAACATAATTATGTAAAAAATATATATTTATAAGAAATTGATATAAAATTTAAATAAAGTTTTAGTTGAAAAAGTAAAATAAAGATGTTCAAAACTATAATATTTTAAATGTAAATCTCATTATGCGTGTGTAATGTATTCTTCTGTTCTTTTATATACAATATGTAAAATGACAAAAACACCCTTCAAAATAATATAATTTACATTATAAAATAATAATATTCTAATCATTACCTAACTGAATTGATATCCGACGATTCGTTTAAATCAATTAACATCAACTTATCAAATCAAATTCTAGTAACAATGGCACTCATGATCTTTGAAATACCAAAACAAGAACATGAATGCTTGATTTAAGACTAAGAAAAACAAATGAACAAAAAGGGCAAACAAATTACCCCACATGTCACAATCTATCAAAGGCACACATGCAATGTTGTGTGAAGGAAATAAATTACCCCCACAAGACAAATATTTCTTTTTTCCTTTTGGAAATATTTGGGTATGAGATCACGTTTGATGCATATGTTTAAGAGGGAGGTAAAATTATAATTTTATCATTGTGTTAGAATATTTTTTAAGAAGTTTGAATAGTTTTAAATTAAAAATTTACCATCTTAAGGGCTTAACCCGTAAATTTACCAATATATTAATTAATAATTTTAAATTTTTTGAAGGGACTACAAAATAAATTTTTCATTTGGGGGGAGAAGCCCCTACCCGGCTCCCTTGGTGTCGTCCTCATATATATATATATATATTGGTCGAAATCAATGTATCCACCATTAGTAAGATGACTAATCTCCTCATCTTCTTGGCCACAAAGTATTTTCCATACTCATGAGCGAGAATTGAATACCAAGAGAAGTTGGTTTAAGTTTTGATAAAAAAATGTTTCTATAAAAATTTAAAATAATATATTATATTTCTATAATCGACTAACTTTTTTTTGAACAATTTCATTATAGGTTCTGATCATATTTGTTATTTTTTACATAATACTTAGAATTACTCATAATCCCTTCCGAATCAACAAATACTATATATCTTAATTAACATAAAACATTAAGTTCAAAATCAATTTGTTTTTATTATTATACTTTTATAGCTAAAATCAAATTACGAAATTTTTAGGTAAACAAAATAAATGTTTTAAATTTTTTTAAAATCAAAAAAAAATGAAAGGGAATAGTAGGTCCATATCAACCATTGATGGGTTGAATTATCTGTTTAAACATGTATTTTGAGAGGATTTTGACAAAAATATTAGGTCAGAAAAATGAGCTTGGATAAAAAATTTAGATTTATTTAAAATAAGGGTTGGGCTCGGGCTTGAACATTTAAGTCCCAAGCTTGGTCCGGCTCAACCCGTTTCTTAAATTTCTAAAGCAGAAATTTATTATGCTTTAAATGTTTCTATAAAAATTTAAAATAATATATTATATTTCCATAATCTATAATCGACCAGCTTATTTTTTTTTGAACAATTTCATTATAGATTCTGATCATATCAGCTCTTTTTGACACAATACCTAAAACTGCTCATAGCCTAACCAACAAACACTATATATCTTAATTAACATAAAACATTAAGTTCAAAATTAATTTGTTTTTATTATCATAGCTAAAATCAAATTACGAAATTTTTAGGGAAACAAAATAAATGTTTTACTGATTTTTTTAAAATTGAAAAAAAATGAAAGGGAAGGGGTAGGCCCATACCAACCGTTGATGGGTTGAGTTATCTGTTCAGACCTAAATTTTGAGAGGATTTTGACAAAAATATTAGGTCAGAAAAATGAGCTTAGGGAAAAAAATTAAGTCTATTTAAAATAAGGGTTGGGCCCGGGCTTGAACAGTCAAGTCCCAAGCTTAGCCCGGCTCAATCCATTTTTTAAATTTCTAATGCTTTATATTATGTTATTTTATATATTATACAATTTATAACACATAAAAATTGAATTTATAGTAATATATAATACTACAACAATGTAAACATTTAAAAACGTTAGGATGACTATATGTAAAATTATAATAAATAATAATATATAAAAAAATAATATATATGTTATATTTTTTATAAATATAATATGAGCATTCTTAAAATCGACTTGGGTTAGTGATTACAAATATGAATCAACTTAAGTAAAATTTTAAGTTAATATTTCAAATCAAACTAAACTTAAACAAATATAGAATTTACTAATATCGTATTTAGACTCGAACCAATCCAACTCGACAATAAACCACTAGCAAGTAGGTCCCTGTCAGAGTGATGAAAGAGATCCCAAAAGGATGATAAAAATCTTCAGGTTGTCCCACTCTTTGCCTATTCTTGTTGCAATCTGCTATCATGGCTTATCATTATGTAAAACCAACAATAATGGCCCATTCCATATTCAATATCATTGAATCATGGCGACTTGATAATATGAATATTTTTATATTAAAAGTTTAAATTATATTTTATTTTTCCTATTAAAAATAAATAAATTAATCTTTATATATTAGATCAAAGAGAAAACTGATGCTTTTCTTAAAAATTATATCTATTTCTACTATTAAAAATTGACCCATATACGCTGACACGTCACGTGTAACTGTCTTGTTATTCCATTAGCCAAGTCAATTTTTAACAGTAGAATTTTAAACTAACAACTAATTTGCTTATTTTTTTGAGTAAAGAGGGTAAAATACGATTTTACTCCTAGTACAAAAATCTTCACGATACTTTTACCAATCAACGCTTCATATTGAAAAGGAATTTGATGTCCTTTGAGTAAGGTTATAGATTTGAAGAAAATAGTGCTGAAAGATTTTTATTTCCGTTTAAAGATTTGATGCAGCTCGACTTCAAATTTAATGGGGTTGAATATAATTTCATGATAGTGAAACATCTTAAACAATTTTTTTTATGTGTACTTTTCAAAAGAAACCCAAACAAGCACCAAAATTTTGGGATTAATTTGTACCCTTCAAAATTCAAAACACATTTACAAAATAAAAAATTAAAAAATGCAAATAAAAAAAAAAATATATATATATATATATATATATATATATATATGGCTTTGCTTATTAATCTCTGTTCTTCTTAGCACCTCAAAAATCAAGATTTATATCTTGATATTATCATTCTTCTCTAATTTGTAATATGTACCCAAAAAAATATTACGAGCCTTGGCTCACGCATTACTTATTCGAGTTAGCTTAATGAATTCCTCTTCGGCACATGGAACAATAAGACCCCTCACCGGATAATCGAAACCGAACTCTTCCTCGGCTTGCCTTAACAAAGCTTGGAACAAAGGGTGCTTCAAGTACGATATCGGAACCACAAATCTCTTGTTCTTCTCTTCGTCCCCAACGTAAACCGCGAAATGGCCTTTTGGGACAATGTTTACCACTTTACTATCCGACGATGTTCTGAATGAGCACTGTTGCTTCGAGTGTGACCGTCTTCTGATAATCTGCTTCGCGAGAAGCATCATCTCCAGTAACCGAATCCCCATTGATATGATCTGATCTCTAGTAGCTTTTTTTTTAAATACTTTCATGTCCTTCGCCTTTGGGGGTATATTATATATATATACACAAGGGCTTAGGGATTTAATGCATTGATATAATATTTTTGCATGCATGAAAAAGGAATCAACATGTACTTTGTCCTTGAGCTTTGAAGTTGTATATATAATATATATTATATTAGCAAGTTGGATTTAAAAAGGGATTTAAAAAGGACCCTATGAGGGAAAACTACTTTGATGAAGCTCTCGCCCACTGGTTTCTCACATATCCATGGAAGGGTTTTATGTGGAGCTTTTGTTTGCATGTTCTTATGTCAGTCTCTATATCCGGGAATTCATGGTTTCTTTTTCTCTTTCTGCCACAAACTACGTCTACGTTGAATTATAAATTTTTAGGGTTAATATATATTTTCATCATTTAATTAATTGTTAAATTTATAAATTTAAAGGACTAAAAGGGAAATTTTACTAAACTATAGGGACCAGGGCTATTGTCTACCCAACGCTCTTTTACCCACCACAGCTCGACACACGGCAAGCTCTCCCTCAAGCTCCTCAATCCTCGTGTTTAAAGTCCTCGGTTGTAGCCATTGTTTCCTCCTTCAAAGTCAACACCATGGACTCAAGAGCATCGTCCCTCACTATTAGCTTATCCGCTGTGAAATTGAACATCCCTCGCATCTCTTCTACATTGGAACTGAGAGACTCCGATACACTTCCTTAAATTGCTCTTCCTTCAAGCCCAATTCCATAGTGCGTCCCTCGACTTTATCAAGTGTCTCTTTTATGTTCCTCATTGATTCCTTAAGATTGACCACTCGTTCCTCTAAAGCCATCAGCATATCTCTATTAATAAATAAAATAATAACATATAATTTAAAAATTTTAAAAGAAAAATTCACTTACTTTTCGTATTTATTGATTATCATCGAATAATTTATTAACGGTATATAAAATTATACACATTAAACTGCGTCCCATACGCATTACATGCATGCTGAAGGGTTTGAGCAGCTTTTTTTTCTTCCTCTTTTCCAGTATTTTAAATGTTTATATATATATATATATATATTTTATGTTTCATATTTAGGGTTTGAGACAAAAATTATTTTTAAAATTCGAATATACATTCCAAGAAATGCAATATATCTCATTATTGCATCCCACACTTATTGGTAATGTTTATAAATAATAGGTCTCCCTCTAATTACCTCACGGGTATACCTTGCTTGGATTTTGCCTATTTTTTTAACTAGTCTAACTTTTGTCAAATTCTTTATGATGTGCTGTGTATTAGTTGAATATTACATTATAATTAATCGGACATATATTCATACTTATAATTTGTACTTATTATATACTTATAACAATATTGTCTTTATACTAATGAAATTAAAAGTAAATAAATAATGGGTGTAAATAGTAAAAATAATAACAAATATATGATGATTTTTTTGAACTGCACCGGCGAATCAGTGATTACCAATTCAATTTTGAAGACCTTAATTGGGGGATGGTTGAGCCGGCCAATCGGTCGACGGATGCATGCGGTTATGAATATTGTTATATTATCCAGTTAAACGTGGCAATGGCAGGCAGCTGCTATCCACTGCAAATTGGTGCCCGACGCCAATCTAGTATTAGGTCATCCAGATTTGGGCGGATGTGAAGTAGCTATATGCGGATTCATCAATTTTTATCCCAAGTTAAATTCAATTTAATTGATCACTAATCAATTTTCTAATAGAAATTTTGCAATTATAAAATTTAACAGTAATCTGAAATAAAAATCTGAATAAATAATCTGAAATGATTTAAACTTAAAATGATCTTATAAAAACCGAACTAAAAAAGAATCGAGTCTCAAATTCGAATAATTAAAATTCAGAACAATCCATAATCGAAAAAATCCGAACATAAATAATTTAAAAATTTTAAAACCTGAACTAACCAATTTCTAATCGATACGACGTCAAATCAACTCAATTCACTTAATTGACGAATTCACATGTATCCAAATATTGATAACTTGAACCCCGTTGTTGGCTCATTGACCAAAAGTGTTCACCCTACCACTCATGTCATGGTTCGAGTGAAGGATTATCTACTTATAATTCAATTTAAGCCTTCCAATCTTTTAATGATTTTTTTTTCATTTTAATATGTTATTATTTTATCTCAAACCTTATACAAAGTTATTAGCATTACAAATACTAAATTACTTAGAATCTCAGATGATGACATAATAGTCAGAGTGTTTATCGTCCCAGATGTAGTCTGGTTTGAGTCACACTTGTCGCGTTTGTTGTTTTAGGCTTTGTCTTGTTATTATAATTCACAAAAATATATATATATATATATATATATATATAATAAATATATTCATTAAAAATTTACATAAAAATTAAATGTAACTTTGGCTAAATTGGTAAAATTAAATACTTAGATTTCATTGTCTTCTATGTTTAAATGTATAAGTTTTATTGATTTTATATAAAAATATATTAAAAAGACAAAAATGCAATCATGATAATGTAATTATATATTTATAAAAAAAATTTAATTATTTTTTAATCGAATTGACTCTGATTAATTCATAGATCAACTTAATTATGAAGCATTAGCTTTGTAGTTAGGGACGGATCTTTTTGGATGCCTAAGGCATTCAAAATTTTGAGAAATTTTCTTTCAAAATATCAAAAATATTTAATTAAACTTCTCAAATTTTAAAAATTCTCATTAATCTCACAATATTTCAATTAAATCTTTAATCTTAATTTTTAAAAAATTATTAAATTTTACTAATCTCTCAAAATTTAATCCCAGAATCCACATTGTAGTCTAATGTTGTTGGTGCCGTGCCATGCCCTAAACAATGATTTTAATCCACATACATCAGCCATGGCAGGTGTCTGAAAACCAGAAGAGAAACACATAAATAAATAAATAAATAAATAACCCAAAAGTAGAACAGAAGAGGTAAGGAAGGTTTTTCAGGTCAGGAAAGGTTTTCCAATGTACGGCCGTCTGTTTTGTCTGACATTATCGGTTAACCCCTGCTGGTCCTTTCGATTAGAGTGACCAAAGCCATGTGATTGTTTGATGTTGTCGGGCCTCTAATATGTCCCACGGCTGCGAATAGAATCGGATGAATTTGACAAATGAATTGATTTGGATAAAAATGTTTGATGGGGGTTTATAATTGTTAGAGTTTACATGATTCAAATCTCGTCATTTATTGAAAAAATAAATATAGTGTCAACATAAGGGGAGCACAAGTAGAATTCATATAGAATTATACTTTTATTATTTGACTTTGATTAGAACAAAAAAAATTAACATTGGTATCATTTGTTTTTTAACATTAGTAAATTTTTTCTCTTTTATCGTGGTTTTGTTTCTCGAAAATCTGTGTGTTCTTATTGTTCTTTTTCTTATTGTTTTGCGATCGTTTTACCGCCATTATCGACGTTTATTATAACAATAATTGTTATATGATGAAAATGGAAATGAAAAGCTTGTATTAATGTTGAATCGAGTTTTGAGTAAAATTGATTTATATAAAATCAAGCATGTATATATTTTTATCATTATAAATTTAGGGAATGAGGTCGAGTTATCACTCCAATTAGAGTAGGATATGTTGACGAAATAATATATTTATTTTATTACTGTTGAATTAAATTGAATTCTCTCACGTATTGAAGTAATGAAATGAGAGACTTATGAAATAGTTCAATTTGATTTATTAAAAAATCTTTATTTATAATAGTAAAGATAGATTAATTGAGTATTAATTTAATTAACATTATTGTTATTACAACAATGAGAAGAAGCCGAGTTAAAGCAGGACGGAGCCATGATATTTTGATTGTGGGGTCCAAGTTTCAAAATTTTAAAACGTCTAAAAAATTCATATATATTAATGTATAATATGATTAAAACCGTATTTCTAGTATTAAACTAATAGCAATGCATACAAGCTTAAGTCTTCTAATAAATAAGGACAAATAAAATTACATTTTTATGCATATTATTTTTATCACAAGAAAATCTTATTTCGTAATTCTCGTCGATAGTTACGGGATAAAATATAATTCTTTTCACGACAATAAAAGTTAGTTAAGTGTTGTTTGGTACAATGAGAATGCAATATTTTTTAGAAAAATTGTTTTTAGTATCATGAGAATCTATCTTGTAAAAATTATGGAGAAAAGTGTGAAAGAATAAGAAAATTTTGAGAAAAAAATAATGAATGTTGAAAGAAAATAAAAAAAATATTTTTGATTTTTAGTGGGTGTTTTTCAAATAATTTGGTGGGGCCAATAACTCAATTTATTATTTATATTATTTTTTTATAAAGTATTTTTTTTTAATTTTATAACATGCGCCACTTAGTTGAAGTGTGTTTTTAGTCTGATTTAAGAGTTAAGATAATGTTATGGATAGAAGTAGACATTTTATCCCTCAATAATATCAATTGACTTATTATTATAATATTGAAAGTAAATAATCTAGTCGCCTCCTAAATTTTAAATTTTTATTTTATGTTTCCAAACTATCCTTAACAAAATCAACTAAATTAACTCGTATTTAATCAATTTTTTATGAAACTTAAATTTCTTTTGATTATATAATCTTAAAACTTTTATGCTAAGCTAAAAGTAAAGAAAAGCAAATCATTGAAATTAATTAAATTAATTGATTGTTCTTCGTTCGGATAAAGAAGTAAAGAAAAAAATTATGAGTTTTGTTTGGAATGGAAGATAAAATTAATTAATTAATTAATTTAATTGTAAGGATTTTTCTTTACTTTTAGCTTAGCGTGAAAGATTAAAGATCGAATAATCAAAAGGAATTTTTGTTTCGTAGACAATTATTAAAAATAAGTTATTTTAGTTGATTTTAATTTGGAAGCATAAAATAAAATCTAAAATTTTAGAAGATTATTTTTTTAATTAATTTCAATATTATAGTAACAAATGACACTATTGATGGATAAATTTTTTTGATGTTTTGGAATTCAAATTTCAATATTGAAAAAAAAATAAAACTTTCAATAAGAAAAATTACAAATGACACTATTGATGGATAAATTTTTTTGATGTTTTGGAATTCAAATTTCAATATTGAAAAAAAAATAAAACTTTCAATAAGAAAAATTTGACAAATTTTTTAATACATTATTTTAGTTTCCACCATTTTTTTCATTTTAATTCTTAATACTTTTTAACCCAATCAATAATTTTTTCAAAAATCTTTTTTTGGTGACTAAAATAAAATGACCTAGAATTTGAGTTACTAAAACGAAGGTGTAATGTATACAATTAATAATCGTTAAAGATTTAGTGAAAGCACCTTAAAAGTTGAGTAGCGAAATTAAAAAAATTTCATTTTGATCCGAAAATGACAAAGCCTTAGAAGTTGGATGACTAAGTAATTTACCCAAAAAGAATGATGAAAATGTGCATAGCTTTCCTGCACGAGAAAAATTATTGAAGTTAAAGTATATGGTCGTGTATAGGTTACAACCTCAATTTGTTTCCATGGATCATTTAGAAAGTGTTACAACGAGAATTTCAACTTATTTCACAACACCACAATTCTTTTTTTCCTATCATTTTCCGGGAAAATGGAACTCAATAAGCAATCAAAAAACTCCATGGGGTTATATAACACTAAATATGTCACATGAAGCTTCAATCTCAAATAGCTTCTTCATTTTGTTCCTTTATTTCTTACTTCCAATCAGCTTCATATATATTTAGGCAGCCACCTTTTTGGATGTTACAGAGTTGACAATTGTAGCAAACTCCGGCCCCTGCATCATCAAATATATTGAATCCGGTCGTCAGCAATGCCATAACCGAATAATATTTCGGTACGTTTTATTAATAATGGAACAGAGTGAATAATACCTTCAAGGAAGCGCCACCTACGAGAAACCCGTCGATATCTTCCTGCTTTGCGAGCTCAGCACAGTTGCTTCCATTAACGGACCCTGCCAAAAAGAGATAGTATGTTCTTACAAGTTTTTTCATGTGTTACAGTACTATCTTCTTGTAGACCGTCCCCTGTACTAAGATCATAGCAAGGGAACAGTAAAAGTATCATAGAGATCCTTGTACCCCCTTTACTCAAAAAATGGGCAAATTAGTCTCTGTATGTTCAATTAAAGAGCAAACTGGACATTTCTATTAAAATATCATCCATTTCTTCTGTTAAAAACTGATGTAGCCGACAAATTAATCATACAGTTACATGTGATGTGTCATATGTACCTCGTGTTGACGTATAGGGACCAATTTTTAACAGTAGAAATGAATGGAATTTTTAACAGAAGGACTAGTTTGCTCTTTGATTCAATATACAAAGGGCTAATTTGCCCATTTTTTAGTAAAAACGGCAAAATGCAATTTGACTCCTAATATAAGAGCCCGTACTTTTACCCAAGGGGAATGTATGTCATACCTACACGATCCTAGAATGTCTCTCTCATATCATAAACCACAAATACATGTATATAAGAATGGTATAGTATCTGAGTTACCTCCATATATGATACGTGTTTTAGATGCAACTTCCTCAGACACGTTCTTTTTAAGCCAATCACGGACAGCTACATGCACTTCCTGAGCTTGTTGGGGAGTAGCCACTTTGCCAGTCCCGATGGCCCATACAGGCTCATAAGCAATAACTATATTGTCCCAACTGGGTACAACATCTGCAAATGATGGAACCATTAGAGTTAGGCCACGATCCTTTCCTCTACATTTACAAGATAACCTAAGTAATTCATGAGGAAAAAAGTAACAAAAATCAAAAAGAGGACACGAAAGATTACCGGCAAAAGCCTTCAGTTGCTGGAAACACACATCGAAAGTTTTGCCTGCTTCTCTTTCTTCTAGTAATTCACCAATACAAGCTATTACTCCGAGACCCTCGTTCAAAGCGTAAGCAGCTTTCTTTCCTATAAACTGAAGACAACAACAAATCTCTGATAAGTCCTTTAACACCTCAGAAGAACATTAAGCACATAAACTTTTACCTGATCATCTTCACCAATAATATGTCTGCGTTCAGAATGCCCAAGAATGACCCACTTGCAGCCAATATCTTTCAATTGCTCCACACTACAGAAATAATCAGATGAATCATATTAAAGATGTGGATAGATTTGAAGTAACTCAATCAAACAGTATGGCACATGCAAACAAAGATGTCCATAACTAAAAAACAAAACACGAATTAGCTTCCACTATGTTTGGAAACAGATCAAATGAAATAAAAGATGTCCCAAAACTTAAAGGCCTACTTACAAGAAATGCAGAGTGAAACAAGGACCATATGTCAGTACCAATGAAGTAATACGGCAAAATACAATAAATTTTCAGACCCTCGGGTACGAAATAATGAAGAATTAACATGTTTAGCTCATCAAGAAAAAGTTAGCTAACCTGATTTCTCCAGTAAAAGCCCCACCTTTCCCAATCCAAGAGTTCTGAGCAGATACCTCAATTCGACTGGTTAATGAAGCTGTCACTTGATCGAGATAAACAAAGGGAGGTGACACAACAACATCTGTCAAACAGTAATGAATTATTAGCAATGTTCATAACATTTAACATGATATACTGATGAAAACTGATAAATACAAAACCGATCCAAGTTCCATAATTTATCAAGGATCACATATGAAACCAATAAAATTTTGTAAATCTTTTAGCAATTTGCATATATAAACCCTAAGCCAAGTTCCATAATAGATTTAACATACACAAATTGCAAGATTTAAGGCACTAAATTACCAACATCAGTCTCCAACTTTGCGCTGTTCAAGTCAGAAACAAGCTTTGTGATGGAGTCTTTTGTTCCATTCTATACGACGAAAAATAACATCATCAGTGAAGGAAATAGAACTAGAGAATGAAACAAATAGACATACATGAGTTGTTCCATAATAAAAAAGATCCCGGCATAACAACTAATAGAGTGTGAAATCGTATTGACGGAAAAAACTGCAATAGTACTTTCGGAAAAGGGGTTAGCAGGGCGTGACGAACATGAAGAATCTGAAGTCTGAAAAAGAAAAGGCTGAGAAACTTTTGAAAGGTATAGATCACTTGAAAAGGCACAAAATTAACAGCAGCAGGAGATCATTTCAATTTATAATAATTGCAATGATAAAATAAATAAAAATGGGGGAGGGTAGTAACCAGAACCACCATGAGAACAAAATACTTGCAAGAGTCAACTTCACACTAATGTCATAACAAAAACCAAAGTGATAAGTATCATTTTGTTGAGGGTCGGTCGGCTCCTTCATGAGAAGTCTTCGTAGTGTCGTCCGCCGGGCAGCCGACTGGACCCCCACCAAGGCGACCTATATGCCATACGTCAGCGGTTCAAACCCCACCAAGGGTGAGATGCTCACATCACCTTGGTGGGCGTACAGTCGAGGTGCCCCCCTCCATGAACCAGGCCCTTAGGGCAGCTGCTCACAGCACGCTGGCTCTCCATGGAGGCTGGGGACAAAAACCTCCCAAGGGACAACACTTCAAAGACTTCTCTTGAAGGAGCCAACCGATCCTCAACAGAATTAAACGAGATTAGCAAGAAAGATTCCACATCAAACAACCACAAAGAAAACTCTAAAAGGACTTCATTACTATCGTACACGGAGATGCTAACGGAATCATTGAGTGCAGTGCACCATATTTGGCACAAAGAGCTAACAATAGAAGAAAACCAAGAACAAATATAGAGAACAAAGACTAACACCATATCTGTGAGACAAGGGTACTTACACATTTCCAGTTACCCCCAACAAAGAACTGCAAGTGCAAGAAAAAATAGAAAGGTCAGTACTTACCAAAAGCATTAATAAAAGACCCCCAAAAGAAAAACAGTGAAATTGGCAAATATCATTGTGAAAACCCTCTTGCTTAAAGCTTAATGCTTAATACACTACTTAAACAAAGAGACAAAATCCCAACAAAGATCAGCAATTCATTTCTAGATTCAGCATCTAAAACTTTCCCTTTTTTTCCTTTTAATTGCTAAGTATTGACTGACAAACATCAAAACTAGAAAACCTACCGAAGTCATAAAAATGGCTAAAAATGTACTAAAAAAGGGGGGTTGGGGGGTTAACTCTAGAGCCTTCAAATCAAGTAACAGTTTATCTTTACCTTTCCGGAACCGGCCATAGCAGTAACAGCTCTGCAAGGTTTACGAGACGAAGCAAGGCGAAGCTGAGAGTTGATGTGTTGAAGGAAAGATTGAGATTGAGAACTGTCGAGCTTGGGAGATGATCGGCGAAGTCCGTTGAAATGTGGGCAATATGTAGATATCATCGCCATTGATAACGGAGGCTGGTTCTGGAGTTTGGTGTGGGTGAGGTTTCAGAAGGGTATGTGGTGGTGGCTGTTGGTTAGTAAAGTGAAGTGAGGGTGAGGGTGAGGGTGAGGTTGCGACCGTTTGCTTAAGATATATGTTTTATGTTTAATGGTTTAATCGTGGATATTTTACCAAGCTGACCCAAAAAAATTGATATTTATAAAAATAACTCAGGTTTAAAAATAATCTCCAAAATGATCTGAAATGAACAGTAGAATGAGGTTTTGGCCTTCTAATGGCCAGCACCACCTCATATTTTTGCTCCATGATTACCTGATGATTGTGTCAAGCTTTAAAAAATTAATTTTTTTTTGTTTTGGCCTGTCAATGGCCGGCACTAGGTACAAATATTTAAAAAAAAATTGATTTGGCATTCTAATGGCCGGCAACTGTACGAAAAAATTAAAATTTTTATGTGTTGGCCTGTCAATGGCTGGCACCAGATACAAGATTTTAAAAAAAAAAATTTGTTTTGGCCTTCTAATGGCCAGCATCAGCGCGAGTATTTTAAAAAAAAAAATTTGGTGCTGGCCTATCAATGGTCGGCACCCGGTACAAGATTTTAAATTTTTTTTTGGCCTTCTAATGGCTTGCAGACCAAAGACGAGTATTTAAAAAAATTTGTCTTTGGCACAATCGCCAAAGACTGTGTCTGCAGATTTTAAATTTTTTTTGTACTAGTGCTGGCCATTAGAAGGCCAAAAAAAAAAAAAATTAAATAGTCGTACCTGGTGCCAGTCATTGACAGGTCAACACTAAATTTTTTTTTTTAAATACTTGTATTTTTTATATCAGTATAATACGATTTTAAAAAAAATACCCTGGTGCCGACCATTGAAAGTCCAAAACCAAAAAAATTAATTTTTTAAAGCCTGACACAATCATCAGGCAATCATGGGGCCAAAATACGAGGTAGTGCTAGCCATTAAAATGCCAAAACCCCATTCTATTGCTCATTTTAGGTCATTTTTGTGATTGTTTTTGAACCTGAGTCATTTTTGTAAATATTAAATTTTTTTGGGTTAATTTGGTAAAATAGCCTTTAATCGCAGGCTTGTCGAGGACTGAGATCCGTTTTAGTCACGCGGTTTTTAGGAAACGTCAATGCACGTTTTGCAACATTAAAAATAAAAAGGGTAAATTATACCCATGTCATTAAACTATTAATAATTTTACGTTTTGGTCATTTATCTTTAAAACTATTCGTAAGTTTTCATTTAAGTTGTTGAACTATTCGGAAGTTTTTATTTAAGTCATTGAACTAGTGAACCCCGAGTATAGTGATCAGTACCCATCAATGAATAGATGAACATACCTTAGATCCAAGTCGATTTGACAGTTAGTGTCGGAGATCAGAAAAAAAAGTTGTTTAGATTTTGGTTCGTAGGTTCATGACATTCAAAGTTGTTTCATGAAAAAAAAAATGGAACTATAGAATAGAAGGGGAAGAAGAGCTTTTGATTGGTGTAGGCAACGCAACATGAATAGAGAAGGCCATACATCAATGATTTTAATAGCTCAGTGACTTAAATGAAAACTTTTGAATAATTCAGTGACCATTTTGTAACATTTTAAAGTTTAGTGAGCAAAACTTAAACTTACTAATAGTTAAATAATCTCGGGTGTAGTTTACTCAAAAGAAAAAGGTTAAAACTCAGGGTGTAGTTGTGCCAAGCTAAGTTAAAAAATGGGTAAGCTCAATATTGACTTGAAATTTGGAGTTCAAAACTCACTTTGAACTTGATTGAACATCTATTTTTAAGATTGAGCTTGATTAAGCTCGTTTATCAAATTTCGCACTTGAGCTAGATTAAGCTTGTATATATTCAAGTTCGAGTTTAAGAGGCTACTACGTGCCGCTATAAGATTTGTCATCAGTGTCACGTTAGTATAAACTAAAAATGTTAGTGCTAAGGTACCAACCTGGGTGACGGAATACATGTTCAGGTATCAACAAAGTACTTTAGGACAAGTTCAGAGGATCAACTATGTATTAACTCATCAATTTAAAAAGTAAAACTTTTTGAAAAGTTCAGATACCAACTATATACGTTTGGACTAATTTAAGGGGAAACTATATGTTAACACTTAAAAAATTAACTCTGTTTAACAAATTGGGGTAATGCGTGTGACGGAATACAAATTCAGTTACCAAATAGGTACAAAAAAAATTAGGTACCAACTAAGTATTTTTGGACAAATTTAGGGGGTAAACTACGTATTAACCCTTTTAAACAAAGGGAGCGTGTTGTCACGTGAATGAGGACCGTTGGGGTTGACATTTATCTAAACATCATGGTTCCGTTTTCCATAAATGTCCCAGGCTTTGCCCTACGAGTAGGGGTGAAGCTAGGGGGTCTGGCATAGGCCCCAGCCCCCTCTAAAATATAAATTTGCTCTTTTGGCCATTAAATTTTTTAAAAAAATTTAAATTAGTAAAGGTAAAATTGCACTTTGGCCTCCCCTAAAATTATAAAAATTCAATTTAATCTTTTACAAATTATAAATGTATAAACTATAAAAAATTAAAATTTTATCCGCCTCCCTAAATATTTATTCTGGCTTCACCCCTGCCTACGAGGAGTTGATAATGGCTAAGGCACAAACGATGTTGTTTCAATTGTGTTGGCTAGATTTTCTTTAGCTATCTTTGGGTTTTTTGTCAAAATAGTATAAAAAAGAAAAAGAAATATACGAAAATAATATAGGGAAAATACTATGTACCAAAATGGTACACCAAGGGTGGTGCCGCCTATGTCAGAGACGGCACCGGTGGTGCCTTTGGCAGAGGCGACACTGAAGGTGGAGGTGCCACAGGCGGCACTAGCGGCACCAAGGATGCACAGCCTCCTTTGTTTTTTCTGTTTGGAGACCATTATAAGGTCTCCCAAGTTCAGCAGCAGCTCAGGTGAAGCAAAAAGCAAGGAGAAGAAGAGAAAAAGAAAGAAAAAGAGAAAGAGAAGGAGAAGGAGATGGGGGCACTAGTGAGGGAAAAAAGAAGAAAGAAAAAGAAAAAGAGGAGGAGGAGGAGAGAATAGAGAGAAAGACGGTAGGAGAAAGAGAAAAGAAAAAAATATAATAGAGAAAATATTTTTTTATAATAGCTTTTTTGTTTTTTATTTTAATTTTTTGTCAGATTTGGGGTGGTCATGCCTCTGACATAGGCGGCACCACCCCAAGTGTACCATTTTGGTACATTGTATTTTTCCTATACTATTTTTGTGTGTGTTTTTTTTAAATTTTTTGGTATTAATTTAGCAAAAAACTTGCTATCTTTGTACCTACCATAGTAGAATCTTGCCACGTGGTTTAACACAAGTGATAAATAATGTGAGATGAACAAACTGATCTGAATCTTTCCTGAATCTGTGGTGACAAATTGTGGACCGTACATTTAAACTTGATAATATTAAGGTCTAATTTTGCTCTTGGTCCTTATACTTTGTCAAAATATAAGATTTACTTTTTACACTTTTATTTTTAGGAATTTAATGGGAATTGAAAAATTATATTCAATTATAATTAGATAAATAATTATAAAGTATAATAATTTATTTGACTTTCTAACTTTATAAGAAAATTATTTTAACCCCTAAACTAATGATTTTTTGTCAAAAGACACTGAGATAGATGGAAAAATAACATTTATTAACTTTCTTGACATGACATCTATATATATGCCACGTCAGCAATTAATTTTTTTTTAAAATTCTAAAAAGCATAGAATATTATTATAATTTTTATGATTAAATAAAATTTATGTTTTTAGTAATTTTAAAGTTTTATTTTGAATTTTTATAATTTTTTATTTTAAAAAATTAATTGTTAATGTGGCATACGCCACGCCACGCTAGCAAAGTTAAAATATATTAACTTTTCCATTTATATTAGGATGATTAGACAAACAACGCAAGTTCAATGGTTAAAAAAAAGCGAAAAATTAAATGAATGGCTAAAATAACTTCTTTATAAAGCTGGAGGGTCAAATAAGATATTATGCCTAATTAATATTTTCAACTTAATTTTTTTAAACACATTTGATAACCCACAATGAAAACTACTAAAAAATACAGAAAATGATAAGTAGATATAGAGAATAAATTTAATTATCTTTTATTATTTCTATTTCATTTAAGATTATATTATCCTTCATCAAACAATCAAATTATATTCAAACAGACATTATAACTTAAATGCGACACTTAATTTTCTAATTTATCAAATATAGCCTTATATAACATTTGGATCAAGTTATCTTACATTATCAGTAGCAATGTATGATTTCGTTATCATTTACTACATTCAGATCAATAATTTATTGTTTAGTACTGTGTGGTTTCCACAAATATACATGTGTGATAAAATTATTAGTGAAATATTTTATTATGTCAATTGTATTGCCTTTATTTTCAATTAATTAGTTAATATAAATAGGTTTTTATTATTTAATTATTTATTAGTTAATAAATTTTAACATTTTATACATTATTTTTTTGTTACAATTTTTTTTTTATTTTCATAGCTTTCACTCTTAGTATAATTTTTATAATTTTATTTATTTATATTTATAATTAAAAATTAATTAATTAGTAAAATAGTACTATTACCTTATATTCATTCAACCAAAGAAACAAAAGGATAATATAATTTTTGACACCTGAACATAGTGAGTAAGTCTATTTTGGTACCTGTACTTTTTTTGGTCTACTTTGGTTATTGAACTTCGCAACTAGATCAGTTTTAGTCTCTGAATTGGGATTTTTTCAAGATTTGATGATATGACCAATTTTACTAGAACATGACCGTATTGGACGAATTTAGAACTGATCGATATAATAGGTCGAACAAAGGGCTTGAATTGATTGACTCGAAAACTACTTGAAATTAGTAAAAATTGAAAACCAAGACAAAAATTGACAATTAAATAGGTTGAACCAATTTGACGATTTTTTTTTTTGAATATTTCTAGATTTTTTGAATTTTTAATTATTGTTTGTCAAGCAATCGAATCAATCAAACCGGTTGAATCTGGAACTGATGGTCTAACCTGCTCAACCACTTGTTCAATTATTAAAATACCGAATGTGACACTTTGAGATTGTGTTACATCATTTAACTTTTATATTTTTCAAGTTCAGGTACCCAAATGAACTTAGCTGTCAAGTTCAAGTATCAAATTAAACAAAAAATATATATAATTACCAAGGTGAAGCTAGTTACCAAATTCAGTGACCAAATATTATATCACCTGGAAACAAAATTTATATTTCAACCAATTAAACTAATTTAAAAAAATTAATATTATTCCTAATATGTTAAATAATTTAAATAATGATAATCTAGTATCAAAACGATTAAAGCTTAAATTCAAACACAGCTTAGTTTTTTTTTTTAATAATATAATAGCAAATTAAGGCCAACAAAAATGAGTTTTATAAGTTAATTGAGTTTTAACTCAGTTGGTATCGATATTGTTGCTAATGTAAGAGTATGTGGCTTCGAGTATGCTGAAACGCATTGAAAATAGGTTATGAGGAATTCCAAGTATTGCATCAAAAAAAATAAAGATCAGGAATCGTGATCAATATCCCTTCAAGATTTGGGGTATACAAGGCTTGTTAGAAGAGAGCAATATCCCTCTCACCAGCACCTGCAACTTTATTCTTGCCATCGGTATTCAATTTCATCCTACTCGCAGCTAGTTTCTCCCAACCAAGTAGCACCTCCTTTTGAACTTTCCACTTGCATAAACCAACTACCACCATAACTTGATTTTCATTCAAGTTGTGATAGGTCAACTTCATTTTAACATCCACCGGCAATCGATTGTTTAATGTCACTAACTCATTTCACCACTTCTAGACTCCCCAGCAAACAATTGCAAAGAACACTGGCTAGCTGCAATGTGCAACCAGTTTGTACCTGCAATCAACCAAGTTGAACTTCCAACATTCGTCAATTGTTAAAGAAAAGAGTAAGGAATATAGATCAGTTCCTAACAGATTTCTCCGAACATATTTGGCCATCCACCAGTCCCTTAAGACATACAACACGCTCTCCCGATCTATACCACAAATGCAGCACATATCGAAATCAGAAAGGTTGTGTAAATGTCCTACATGCTAAGACACTAAACTATAAGTGATAGGATTGAGGAGAGGATTCAACCTCAAACAAATTCTAGTTTGATTTAGGCCTAATTTAGAAATGCTTATTAAAAGTGCTTTTGGGGAGAAGTTAATTTCAGCTCCTAAAAAAAATATTTTTTGACCAATTTTTGATTTGGGAGAAGCAATTTAAAAAAAAAAAAACACATTGTTTAGGATTGCTTTTGTCTCGAAAGTATTTTTGAGAAGCATTCCTAAACTAGACCTTACAAACTAGCGCCGCTAAACTTTCGACTTTTGTAACTAACCTTCATCCAAGTTTCGCAAGCAACACCAAATTCTTGTCGAGCATTGCTTTCAATCCAAAGATAAGCAGATAGTATCCCAATTTACAAGTTTCACTCTCCTCGTGTCAGAAGTAGATTCTTGGATAAATTCCCGACAAAGTTTGTCAAGATGATCACATGCACCCAAACGTTACCATTTAGATCTGATCATGACCCGGGCCACCCACCCAGGCCCGAAGGTCCACTTGAAAACTGAGAGGATTTAAGAAAAATATAGGCTTGAATAAAAAATAAAGCCTATTTTCTAAATCGGTCGAGCCTTGAGTATGATTTTTTTTTGCCCGAGTCGGTCTAAATCTAGCTAAATTTTTTCTACTACTTTTTTGCTGCCATTTTGCTATTATATTGGTACTATTTTGTTGTTATTATTTGGATATTGTATAACTCTTGTTTTAGTATTAATTTTGCTACTACTTTAGAGACATTTGTTTGCTAAGTTGCAACTATAATACATTTGTTGAAAAACATTTATTTTTAATAATTTTAAAGTATTTGATGTATTATATTTTTTAAATTTATTTTTATATAAAAATAATATAAAATTTTTTTAATACGGGCGGGCCGGATCGAACTCGGGTTTAGTATTTTTTATCTAGACTAGATTTGGAAAAAAATTTAGACCTATTTTTCGAATGAATCCGAACCCGAGTCTAAAATTTTACATCGATTCGACCCGAATCTAATCCAATCCATGATCAAATCTATTACCATCTTAACTAAACCTTCTTTTGTATTTAATATAAAATTTTTATAAATACATTTGCTAAACAATTTTTTTTACCAGCAATAATTTAGTAATAATAATTTTTACTAATTTAAAATGCAATTAATTTAACATCAATTTAATTAAGAAATGATTTAAAAACTCATTTTATATTTTATTTAGAATTTATAAAAAATAATTGAAACCTAAAATAAATTCATAAGTTATGATATTTCAACCTAAAATATCAAAGATATTTAAATCTCAATTTTATCGATAATAAAAATAAATAAATTATAAAAGAAAGTATAAGTCAGGACTAAAACGGCGCCGTGCTATATTTGATTTTTCTGCAACCGCAAATGAACAAAAGGGTAGTGGAGAAGTAGTTGTATATTATTTAAAAGCACACAATTGACCAAAGATCCAACGGAGAATGTTCGTTCGGCCGAGCTCTCTGTCATTTATAGCCGTTGGATTAAAACCCGCCGTCCCTCCTTCATCTATTTGTCATTTCTAACACCGATTGATTTATTTTTCTTATTTCTCATTTGACGGAAAAAAAAAAAAAAAAACTCTCTGAAATGGCGATGAAAATTTTCAGTGTTCTCTTCTTTGCTCTCCTCTTCCTCGCATCTCCTTTCCTTCAAGGTTTGTAATTTTTTTTTTCTTGATCTGTTTTTTCTTGCTTTGTTATATTTAAGATCTGTAATTAGGTATTTATGCTTACCGATTCGTTTCATTTTGTGGAGTTTCTATGTTGCTTTTTGGATTTCATGCTTAGTTGCTTACTGCGATTGCTTTGATCTGTTTAAATGAGAAGCAATTCGATTCGTTTTCCTTTAGTATCATTTCTTTCGCTTTTTTTTTTTTTTAACATCCATGTGAGATTGGTTTTTTTTCTTTCTAGATTTATGATTTGATAGTGAGATTTTGAAGTGATTTCTTTGTTTTTAAATTCATTGTTGCGTTGCATGGCGGTGGTTATGAAAGTTCGATTGAATTTTTTTGAAAGAAGCTTAGGTATCTTCTTGATATCTGTTCTTACTGGCATTTTAGTGGCTGTTTTAGAAATACAGTTTAGGTTTGCTCTTGGAAAATGAAAGGAAAGAGTACTAGGGCCTTGGCAAGTACTTTGGAGTTTGGTGTCCTTTTCAATAACATTATTGAAGCAGTTATTTCCGGATGTTGGATCTGTTTGTTGTATTAATTTTTGTTTACTTTTTAATTTTTTTTTGGTAAATTACTAAATAAATAAATTTTCATTTTGTTTTAAAATTATGGCTTCACATGAGTTTTCTTTTCTGTGATAGTTGCTAGGTGTCAATCAGAAGCAGAGGCGGATGTTGCAGAAGCTGTTGAAGGAGGTGATCTCGGTATTGTTGGGGAGGATGTTCAGGATTTTGGTGATCCTAATTACAGTTCAGCTCCTGAAGTTAAAACTGTTTGCGTTTTCCCCAAAAATAGCGCCAAATGTAAGAACTTTTTGGGGCCGCATCTCTGATTTCAATGTTTTATGATTTTGAGAGTGATGTGTATTGTTTTTTTGGCTGATCTTGGACAGTGGTTCTGGCTGGAGAACAGACTGAGCTCCTCGTTGGGATGGAAAATATTGGTAATAATTTGCCTTCACTACCTTGCTGATATATATTTTACAATGAAGTTTGTTTTTACTGTGCTGAGATAGCAACACACAGTTTATCTTTCCGTAGTTGACTATGCTTAAATGCTTGGTCTTTTCTGTTAGCCACTTGAGGTTTCCTTCACTCTTACGCATAGCTTACTTCTTTAAATTGCAGGGGAGTCACCTGTGAATGTCATTGCTATCAAAGCCAGTGTTCATCTTCCTTTTGATCACCGTATGCTTGTTCAAAATCTTACAGCAGTGGTAATCATAGAATTTCTTGATATTGTTCTGGTTTAACATTTTTAAATACTCCTGATTCATTAGTTAGTTCAGTTTTCATTTTGATTAATTTCTATTATTCCCTAACTGAAGAGCTTTGCATAATTTAGTATCTAGCCCTTTAGTTTTTATAAATAAAATTAATCATTCAGTGAGTTTGTTTTATAAAATACAATTTAGCATTCACTGATTTTTTAATGAAAAATGTGCCCCACTAAAAAACCACTATTCTAAATGAAGAGTGGCATTTATTAATAATACCATCATCAGTACAAAGCCAGTGACCAGTGCAGTTCAGTGGTTGTTGCCACCAAGTAGAAACATTATCTCTTCCTGACCTAGCAAAGCTAGCACACAAAGGGTTTTAATTTCAGTTATTAGGTGCCCCAAGCTTCATACTGCTAGATCATTGCCTATAAGATACGTAATAATAACTAAAGAGTTATTCTCTATTTCAGCCTTCATTACTTGAAGCTTGACAAGCCAGCTTAACCCCAAGAGCATTGAAACATGCATGTTCTCATGTTGATATGGTGTCTTATTGGATGTTTTAAATATCCATTGTCAAACATATGGTCACTAATATGAGTTTTATGCATTGCAACACTAGTTTGTGTTTCATTTGTAACTGCTTCCCTACACTAATAGGCTATAACAGTTATAGTCTTATAGTAGACTCAATTATTTTAACCAGTGCTTGTTAATATGGTGGAGGGATGTTGAACTTGCACTGAGAAGTTATATATCTCAGTTTAAGAAACTTTAGCAGAGGGTTTGGTACTAGTGTAGATTTTGCTGTATCTTTAACTTTTAATTGTAGACCTTACAATGATTTTCAGATATGAAATTGAGCATGTAAGGCATTCATGCTCTAACTGGTTGTTTTGCAATAATAATGCTGCGCTTTTTTTATTTGTTTTTTTGCCTACTTCATTATCAAAACTTTGCTGCTTTATTTGAAAAAGATCTCAAGGCTCTCTGTTGGTACAAAGTTGGTCATGCTCCTTGTAATTTTGGAGTTTTACAGCTTATGTTGTTGCATGAAAGCTGCCTTGTGATGTTTCCTTGTAGATTCTGGAACTGAATGTGTCTGTGTTAATGTAGGCTTTCAACAATGCAACTGTACCCCCTTCAGTTCAAGCTACTTTCCCTTACGCATTTGCTGTTAGCAAGTACTTACAGGTAAATGATTACTCCGTGAGATTTATGCCTTGGTACCGTATATAAATTCTCTGTGAGAATTACAGTCTTGCGGTAGAGCTTACACATTCAGAATTTTGCTGCAGCCTGGAACTTTTGATCTTGTGGGTTCGATTATCTATGATATTGATCAGCAACCATACCAAAGTACATTCTATAATGGTACCATTGAAGTTGTTGAGGCTGGTGGTTTCCTCAGTGTTGAGTCCGTTTTCCTTGTCACCCTTGGGATTGCACTTCTTGTTCTCCTTGGTTTGTGGCTTCATGGTCAATTTCAGCGTATCACCAAGGTATTGTAGTTGTGCTGCCTTGCTATTGTTATATTAATTCACTGCAGTATCCAGTTATTATAAGATCAATCTAACAAGGCTTTTGCTGATAGAAATTAAAAGAGCACATCCATGCATACATGTAGGGAAATCAACATTGCTCTAGGTTTCTAGCATTCATGACCTATTTCAAGTTTTCAGCAAGCTGTTTTGCTGTGAAAATGTTAAATATCCGTGATATTTTGTTCTTAAATTGAAGAAAGCTTCAATTTGCAGTGTTACTTTTATGTGTTTTATGCTTCTTTTTGTGGAATAAAGCTAATTTGTTTTGACTTATTTATTTTGCTAGAAAACTAAGAGGGCTCCAAAGGTGGAAGTTGGGACCAGGGCTCCCGATGCTTCACTGGATGAATGGCTTCAGGTTATGTCTTGGCTTATGCATCACATCATCATCATCATCACTTCCCATTCTTTCTATTTTAGCTAGATTTTCTTTTCACTACTTTTGTCCCCAAGAGCTCGTTATCTGTTTATTCAATGGATATGATTGTGGTTATTCATGAGTTCACCATGGGACTTCATCAAATAATGATCTCTATAGGAGTGTTACTGACAATTTCTGGTTTTGGTCGTCATAATTTTCAGGGAACTGCTTACACTCAGTCGGCTTCCAAATCAAAGAAGAAGAAGTAGACGAGAAAAGTGATTGCTAAAGTCGGGCTATTGTAACTCTTGCCAAGGCATTTGGAAAAATTGTAAGTGAGGGCGCAGGTGGTTCTGAGAATTAGGCCAGGAAAATAGACATATATACCTTTGCTGTTGTAGCATTTGAACTTTTTCGGTTTTCACTACATCTTTTCTTGAGGATGCTTAAATCGAGGCTTATAGAAGTGAAACTAACTGTGATACGAGGCAGGACTAATTTTACTCTATTATTTTTTCTCGGTTTCTTTGTTCATCGGATTTCGGATTTTTGGTTTCTGGGTTAAACTTAAATATTATCAGTGTGGTGGAGGTGTGTTAGAAATCTTGGTCACAGCCGCTGTCACGTTTTCACTGCTATTGGGAAGTATACATTAAATTCCCTTGTTATGTTAATTTTGTAAACGATTTCAGGTTTAAACATGTTGATTTTTTAACTTACATTTTTAGTGATCAAATATCGAATTTGGAATTTGAACCTAAATTTCACAATCAATTTAGTGATAAAAAAAAATCAACAAATAGGAACCTATTGAACTTGAACTTAATTTGATTCAAAATTAAATTAATTTCAAAGTCAAATGGATTTGAATTGATCCGAAAAAGCAAGTCTTAAATTGAATTCGAAACGGTTTGAACCTTTTTAAATTTAAATTAGAAATAGATTTAAATTTAAAATCAATTTCATCTAATTCTAAATCAACTAAAAAAAAAAAAAAACACACACACAAAGCAATGTACTTATACCGAAACAGCAAAAAGCTACTGTTTTATTTTAGAAAAATCATTCAAATCAGGCAAATTAAATCATGTTGTGAAATCCACCGTGAACCCTACGAAGCAACAGTACCAAAACAATCCCCACCTTTTATCCGAATGTTGCCCGAAGCTCTCTCTATTAAGGATTCCCTCATGTAGGCAAAAAAAGCAACCCCAAAGATAGGTCCAATCACAACACATAATTTTCAACTTTAATACCATTCCAACTTAACTTTAATACCATTCCAACTTATACACATACGAATAATGTGTCATAGTTGATAAGGTTGAAGTCGGTGGTCTAGATTCGAATATCATCCGATACAAATGTCTGGTCTAGATTCTCTTTTAAATTATTCTGTATTTAAGTTCTATCAGAACGAAGATAATGAAAGTAGACATTGGCCTTAGCTGTTCTAAAAATGGTAGTTTTGTCATTTAATCCCTTAAATTTTTATAAAATTATATATTATTATAGTGATAAAATTACATCTTAACCCTCTAATAATTTATTATTCATCTCTAATTCCTCCTAAAGTAATTTTTTAACTTTATCTATGTGACTAAGCCCTATCTAAATTCCAAATATATTGATTTATTTGTATTGAATTAGACAATAAGTTGGGGTAAAAGAAATTCTTTTTTCTTATCACCTAACTTTGCGGCATTATATTAGTCATATATTAAAAACCCCCTTAAGGGGCAGATCTATAAGTCAGAACTCAAAAGACTAGTCACTAGACTTCCTCCGTCCAATTATTATTAATTATTTAAAATGTATAAATATTAATATCAACTTAAATTTTAAAAATATGTGGTTAGTCTCACTTAGAGGTGTTCATGGGCCGGGCCGGGCTGGGTTCGGGCTAGGCTCAACTAGAAAATCATGCCCATTTATTGGGCCCGGTCTGGGCCTAAAAATGGGCCTAAAATTTTGCCCAAGCTGGACCCAGATAAAAATATTAAAACCCGGGCCCGATCCGGCCGCCCGTATTAATTTTTTGTATTATTTTTAAATATAAATAATACATCAAAAATACTAAAAACATCAAAATAAATATTTCCCAACAAATTAAAAATAAATTTTAAAAAATATGTAGACTTAAATAACACTAAGATAGATGCAACTTAACAAGCAAATGACTCTAAAATAATAAAAAAAATAACAAATGCCTTTAAAATAATAACAAAATTAACAATAAAATAAGTTTTATACAATATCCAACTAATAACAAAAAAAATAGTAGCAACATAATAGTAAAATGGTAGCAAAATAGGAAGAAAACAACAAGAAAATAACATTCAAAAATAAAAAAAAAGCAGATTTTTTTGGTCTTTTAGTGACTTCGGGCCGGGCCAAGCTAGGCCCAGGCTAAAAATACCTTACCCGAGGCCCGAACCATTTTTTAAACGGGCCTTATTTTTTGTCCAAGCCTATTTTTGGGCCTATATTTTTGCCCAAACCCTCCCACATTTCGGGCCGGCCTTCGGCCGGGCCGGGTAGCCCGGCCCATGAACACCTCTAGTCTCACTTCAATCATTCACATTATTAATATTTACTATCAAATATATATTTGTTGAATTTATAAATTTAAATAGAAAATATTATCTACCTCAATTATTGAATTAAAAAAATTATTTAGTAAAAAATTGGATGATTTAATTTTTTTTAAAATTTTAATTACAAATATTTAAATCTCAAATTCCATTTAAATTTAGAAACAAATGATATATTGGTTCTATTAGTATATTCTATATTAATTATTCCTAATATTACTGACTCTATTTTTATTTTCTAGTTTATTTACATCTAAATTATATAGAATTTATTTAATCCATCAATTTAAGAGATTTAATATAGATTAAATTTATTTTTATTTAGTTTAGAGTTCTAAATAGATATAATTAGAGTCAAAATATTTTTATGTATTTGTATATATTATCATTATATAAATGAAATGATACGTTATAAGTCTAGACAATTAGAATGGAACTCTTTTTTAACTAAAAAATTTAAATTATCTTCGAATTTGAAATAGAAATGAATGGAATAATTAGTTGTATTTATTAAATATAAGTAATTAGTTCTAGCTATTATACTATAAAGAAATAAAGAAATAATAATAAATTTAATTTTTATTTTCATTTTTTTAGTTATCCTATTCTTGTTATGGTTATATAGGATAGTCTAATAAAAGTATAAGAATAAAAATAAAATTAAAGAAAAAAAAATGCAACCCATAGAAATGAAATCCAGATCATAAAGGCAGAAGCTAAGATAAAAAAAATCGATCATTCGAGTATTCCACCAAATTATTTGAGAAAATTGAGAGTAAGAGGGACATATAAATATATTATGGAATATCTATCTACATTGAATTGCGAATACAGAAATGATAAAATGTTTTCTGATTGGACCAAATAAAAATAAATATGGGTCTCCTATAGATATGAAAGATGATAAACAAACAAAAAATAAGTAAAGACCCTTCGATATAAGAATCTGTATCTGTATTTACTAAATTCAACGGTTCGCATAAAAATAAAGCAAATAAATAAACAAATGAAATAAGGGGAAAGGAGGGAGAAAGGGGAAGGAGAGGCATCTTCATGAGATCCTAATAACAAAATTGGTAGACGCTATAAACTTAATTCGATTGAGCCTTTGGTATGAAAACCTACTAAATGATAACTTTCATCAAAATTTTATTATGAAACTTGACCCAACTCGATTTATAAATAGATTTATTGGTCTATATATTCACAATACATGAATACACCTTTACCCTACTCATTAGCAAGCTTGATAGGGGATAAATATCATCCACAACTCCATTTCACCAAATATTAAGGTGCATAATGTTGTCTTTAATTGAAAGATATTTAAGTAATGTTTGACCCTACATTTTTGTATGTGACCTATAACTACATTTTCAACATTTAAATCCATGATTGATTTTGTTTTTCCTTTTAATCACATGGTAATCACATCACTTGAAACCGATTTTTGAAAAAGAAGTGTAACTAAATCCAGCATTGCCATTAATTTATGTGAAGATGTTTTTTTGCTTAATATTATAAAATTGACTGTCAATTTATATCGTTTTTCTTACTTAAGTACCTAATTTTTTTACTCTAAAAGTGTATGACGTCTAATGTAAACGTGATAAGTGTCACATCCTTATTAGTTCGCATTATGTTTTAGGATAACATGAGACGGTTCAAAAAAAAAAAAAACGTACCGACACTAGTCAGTTTATTTTCAATAGTTTTTTTTCTTTTATATACTTATTTTTTATCTCTCTCCGACTCTCGCTTAAGCTTCAGAGTATACTTTGAAAATTAAATTCAAGTATAATGATTTTCTTTAAACCATTAGGGTGAATTATAATATCATTGGAGGGCACCCTAGCTACCTTCAATCTAAAACAAATGGTTTCATTTCTAGAGACCCCTTTTGGCAAAGTTACTAGATTATCTTTGATGGTCAAGGAAAGGGTCCCCCTCCACCATGTGCTTTCACTAATAAAGGTAATTTAGGGTTTGGCCCAAGGTTGGATCAAGGGGGGGGGGGGACTTGCAAATTCATGGCCTCCACTTTTGTTTTAAAGACATGGATGAACCCCATATGTATTAGATGAAAAATAGTCAAGGGGTTGTCTCACAAAATGAGCTTAATTATGATAGTGATGACTAAGAACAACTTAGAAAGCAAATAGTTTTTTTGAGTAATAATTAAATTGGTTGGCATTTGTGGTTGATTTATTTGAAATTCATAGGTTGCACAATTTAAATAATTCAAATTAAGATGAATATTGAAGGACCATTTTTGTAATTCAACAAAAAAATGTGTAAATATAAACAAAATTATTTATGAAAATTAGTAAGTAGGTTTTAAAATGCATATGAGAAAACACAAAGCATAATTTAGCTGTTCGTTGTGCAGTTGAGAGCTCATTCAATAAAAGATACCATCATTAGCACAAATGAAGCCGATCGGTTGTGGGGTTGTGGCACACTACTATCTTTTTCAAACCATTACACTAAACTCCCTGTCAATTAGGTGGGTGGGGTTAGTTTTGGATCAAATTAATTTAACTCGTATTAATTTTTAGATTAATTTTGAGTTCAGATTATTTTGAATTCGAATTGTTTTAGGTCCGAATCATTTTAATTTCAAGTTTTTTTGGGTTCAAACCATTACACTAAATTCACTTGTAATTTGAGTGGGTTGGATAAATTTTAGATCAAATCAAATTCAGATCGGATTAATTCAAAATTCAAAATTTTAAAATCATTTCAGTTCATGTTAATTTTGGGTTTGAATCAATTTTAGGTTCGAATAACTTTAAGGTCGAGCCATTTTAATTTCCAGTTATTTTGGGTTCGAGTCATTCGGGTAACATCACAATCTTTTTCAAACCATTACACCAATTTCACCTATAAATTGAGTGGGTCGGATCAATTTTAGACCAATCAGTCTAGATTGAGTTAATGGGAATTTTCAGATTAATTTTGGGTTTGAATCATTTTGAGTTTAACTTGTTTTAAGTTCGAGCCATTTTAGTTTCAGGTTGTTTTGGGTTCAAATCATTTAAATTTGAAGTTCAATTTTCGAATTAGATCTGTTATGAGATATCCAGTTGCCAACCCGAAACTCAAATATAACCCGAGCTACCGACCCCTCGACTGGAGTTTGGACCCCACCAGGTGGAGTCATTAAGGGGCTTACGGGGAGGGCTTGCGAGCCCAGTTCGCACATCCTTGGGTGTTCGTGAGCACAGGGTACAAAGCCAAACAAATGAACCGGCGAGCACCTGGACCAACGAACACGTGTTAAGTTTAGGATAACATACGTGTCGATATGCATGGAGCCTACTTAGAACGTCAATTTCATGAATAATAACCATATCATATAAATATTCGATTCTCCCCATTAAAGAGAATACACAACAAAAACACTTAATAAAATCATTTCAGATTTAAATTATTAATTTTTTTATGATTATATCAAACCAAAGTTTAAAATGAAATTAATCAGTGAAATTTTCAAATTCAAGCCACGTGTCTACACCAAAGTCATCTCAAAGAGGTGGTGAGGGTCCCGTTCCCTAACCTTATGTGAGGCATTTAAGTGTGGTGTCGGTAAGCCATTGAAAATGGTGATCCCATGATCCCTTTTGAGCACCATTATATAATAAGGCTTCGGTATCCAATCTCTGATATCATATCACTACCTCAGAAGCAATAACAACATTAATGGAGAACCTCGAGCTTCGAGGAAGAGCAATTGTGGCGTTCACAGTATGGTCATTATTATTTGTGACCACATTTTGCAATGCTAACGGTGATGGTAGAACAGTTGAAGTGGTCGGGGTTGGTGAATGTGCAGATTGCAAAGAAAATAACTTGGACACCACCCAAGCATTTTCAGGTATTGTTTCCATCTAAGCTGCTCAATTAATCTCCAGGCCATTCCTTGCATGTTGTAGTGGCCTATATTGTTGAGAGGATTCGTTGTTTGGGTCGGTTTCGGATCCTCAGTGGAAGTATTATTTTTGAGTGTTTATATTTATTATCTCTAAGTTTTGTCTCTTGTACTTTAAGGAGAGCCTAAGGGAGTTCACAGTAATATTATTATCAGAGGTGTTCATGGTGTAACATCTCAAAATAGGGCCTAAACGGAATAGTAGTTACAAAACCACGAATTTGAGATTAAAAAAAATTTATTCCGATTAATTTTTAAGGTTTATTCATTGATTGAATAATTGTGTGAAAATTTCTTAAAGAAATTTTATGTATGAGTGCCTAATTTGATAATTAGGACTAAATTGTAAAATTAGCAAAATGTGTGTTCTAGATAATAAAGGGGATTTAATTGAAATGGGTTCTTAAAGTGGAGGCACTTATTTAGAATTAGACCATTATATTTAAGTTTGGACAAAAATGGGCAAGAATAGGACAAATTTGAAAGAAAAGCCTTTAAGGGCATTTTGGTCATTTAGTAATTAAAAGAATTAAAAAGGGAAAATAAAGCCAAAATTGGTCCATCTTCTTCATGGAGGCCGAATATGGCATGGGGGAAGCCATGTTTAGGGTTTTCAAGCTTTCCAAGCTCAGTAATCCCGGAAAGTGAGATTTGGACCTAGAACGGGAGAAAAACCGAAAATCGGAAAAGTTGGTAAAATGGTCGTTTTGGTATTGAGAGTACTTAAAAGCAAGCTCGGGTTGGAGGTCGTCGGATATCACTTCACACTATCGACTATCAAGTTACCAAATGGGTATCTTCGCTTACAAACGTTCTAGTTTATGGCATTTATAGGGACTTAGCCATTTTGTGTGTATGTCCTTATGATATGGCTAAAGAATGGTATGTAAATAAATTAATTTTAAAAGCAAAATTCATGCCCTGAATTAGTAAGTTAAGTCAGGTAACGCCTTGTGCTCGACTCTGGCGACGGTCTCGGGCAAGGGGTGTTACACATGGACTAGTTCGAGCCGGGCCTAGCTATAATATTAATATATTTTATACTTGTCCAAGCCTAGTTCGACCCGAAATATAGGCTTAAATTTTTGTTCAAACCTGTCCATATTTGTAAAAGACTAACCCAAGCCTATTTTAGGTCCGCCCATATTATTTTTTAATATTTTTTAAAAATATTTATATTACATTATTTTAAAATTTAATAATTTTATACGTTTTTTATTTATTGAAAATTTTTATATAGTCATCTAAACTTTATTTTAATATTTACATTAGAGTAGTATTATATATTTAGTATAGGTTTATTTTTTTTAATGTGTTCTAAATTATATAATATATAAAAATAACATAATATAAAGTATGATGAACTTAAAAATGGGTTGAGTTAGGCTCAGGCCTTGAGTGTTCAAGCCTCGAGCCCGACCCATATTATACATTGGCCTAATTTTTTTTACTCAAACTCTTCTAATTTTCTGATGGGCCTTTGGGTTTGGACGGATAAACCGATCCATGAACAGGTCTAGTTCTTACCCGCTAATGCCATATAAGGGCATGGGTTCAAAACCCATTAAGGCAAATGTTAAACATTTCTTTAGTGGAGTAGGTGCTCCATCAAACTTCGTGAAACCTTTTGGACTCCCTTCAAAGTTACGAGACAAAAACTCAAAGCTAAAACTGAACATAGAAATCCAGAGAACAATACCTTCATCGAGGGTCCAAGATTGGGCCAGAGCACGACCTCTCCTCAACACACATATTACACTAAGATTGATATACACGTATCCGAATTCAAAAACATACTTTTTTATTGACAATGGTCAATTAAAGAGTTGATACTCAAGTACTCATGATAGAAATAAATCCACACCATACTACATCCAAAAAAAAGCTGCTTAAATAAAGATACACTCCTCTCAAAAATTTGAACTCGAGTAAATTTTATAGGTAAACCATCGATTAAATAAATTTTAGTCATGAGTAAGACAAAAGCTCTAAAAAATAGAAAAAAGAGGTCTTTATTTTATTCATTATTGGTGTGTAAATCTGCACACTACCACTGAACCATCACACTAACATCTTGTTAACATTAGAAAATTAAACTTTATGATGTTATGTTAATGGTGTATTCTTCCTTTCTTTAATTTGAAGCAATATTTATGATGTTATGTTAATGGCGTTTTCTCTTTCTAGGTCTTCGTGTAACCATAGATTGCAAGCGAGAAAATGGTGACCATTTCAAAACCAGAGGGTCTGGAAAGCTTGACAAACAAGGCAATTTCAAAGTCTCTCTTCCACAACACTTGTTCAAAGATGGCAAATTGAATGAACATTGCTACGCACAGCTTCGCACTGTATCATCACCGCAACCTTGCCTTTCCATTAATGGCTTAGAATCCTCTAAGCTAGTTTTCAAATCCACCACCGACCAGAAACACCAGTTTGGGTTAAAAGAGAACCCCAAATTCTCACCAATAACATGTGTCTCAGCCTCCTTTTGGCCTCACCACCACCACAACTTCCCTCCATTGCCTAAGCTTCCACCACTTCCGCCATTGAAAAGCTTCCACCATCATTACCCTCACCCTCCCATCTACAAGAAACCTCTTCCACCACCGGTTTATAAGCCTCATCCGGTGCCGGTCTACAAGAAACCACTCCCTCCGCCGGTTCCTGTCTACAAACCACCGGTTTATAAGCCTCATCCGGTGCCGGTTTATAAGAAGCCGCTTCCACCGCCGGTTCCTATTTACAAACCGAAACCCTTCCCTCCTATTCCTCACAAGCCACTTCCTCCCCTTCCGAAGATTCCTCCATTTAATAAGAAGCCGTGCCCTCCGCTTCCCAAGCTTCCTCCCAAGTATTTCCACCACCCCAAGTTCGGAAAATGGCCGCCGTTGCCGCCGTTTGCTCCACATCATCCTTGAAGCACGTAGAGTGTAATGTAAAATGAAGTGTTATATGCAATATTTAATGAAGCATTGCCTGCAATAAAAAAGGTCTATCTTCGTAGGGGAGATAAATTAAGTAAAACATATAAGAAAATGTTTAAATTAATTAAGTTGGACGTGTTTGTAGAATCTTTTTTCTTTAGTTGCTCATTATAAAACTGTCATTTTTATTGCAATAATAACCGCGAATATAAATACTACTAAAATTCAACTGATTGAGGTTTAGCTCGATTAGCATAAGTATTATTATTCATACAAGAGAAAGTGAATTTGAGTGTACCGAAGTGTATTATACTCTTATTTATGGGTTGAGAAGGGATTATGAGTAGTTCTAAGCATTGTGTTTAAAAGAGTAGGTATTATCAGAACTTATAATGAAATTATTCAAAAAAAAAATACTACTACAATCCAACAAAATGTATTAATATTATGTGTTAAAATGTATTATTAGAACCTTTATAATTTTTATTTTATTTTATTCACTCAATTATTAACGGTTAAATCGGAAGTTGTAATAAAGTTAATGGCTGAATGACTAAAATAAAATTTTTCTCTAACAACCGTTATGAAATTGAAAGAAAATTTTTTTTATATGATCAAAATGAAAGTGCCTTAAGGGTTGAGTTAACAAGTAAGGTTGTTTACTCTATTTAAATTTTTAAAAAAAGATAATAACTTATTTGACCCTTTAACTTTACAAAAAAAATATTATTTTAGAACTTTATTTTTTATTATTTGTCAAATCACCCCAAAATGTATATAAAAGTTAACGTTTGTTAACTTTGCTAATATGGTAAACACGTGGATTGCCTTGTTAGCAATTAATTTTTTTAAATAAAAAATATTTTATAGATTTTAAATAATTTTAATAATTTTTATTTTTTCTGAAATGTTTAAAGCTTAAATTTTTAATTGATGTTAATTTTTCCATCTATTTTGAGTGATTTGACAAATAATACAAGTTTAAAGGCTAAAAAAAGTAAAAAGTAAAAAATAAAATAAAGAACTATCATAAATTTTTTATAAATTAAAAGGTCAAATAAATCATTATACTAGAGGAAAAAAATTAAACAAAGTAGCTTGGTCCTAGACTTGTGGCCAGACTCAAAAAGTGAGAGAGTTTGGATAAAAATATAGGCTCAAAAAATAGGCTTCGGAAACAAAAAATAATGTCTGTTTAGAAAATGGGTCAAGCCTCGGGTAAGGCTTTTTTGGCTTGAGCTCGACTTGACCTAGCTCGAATTTGCAGAAAAAAAAACTATTGTGTTTTTGTTATTTTCTTGTTGTTGTTGTTGTTGTTTTTTACTATTTTGCTGCTATTTTCTTGTTGTTTTCTTACTATTTTGCTACTGTTTCACTATTATGTTGTAACTATTTTGTTATTATTGTTTAGATATTGTATAACTATTGTTAATTTTGTTACTATTTTAGACAGGGGCAAATCGAGAACAATTTTTTAGGGGGGCCGAATGAAATTTTAATTTTTTATAGTCTATATCTTTATAATTTTTAAATGATTAAATCAAATTTTTATAATTTTAGGGGGACCAAAGTACAATTTTACCTTTACTAATTTAAAATTTTAAAAAAATTAAAGTGCCTATATTAGTATTATTTAAGTATATATATATATATATATATATATTTAATTTATTATCAATTTATTGGGAAACATGTATTCTAATGCTTTTAGTATTTTTGATGGATTATATTTTTTTAAAAGAATTTAGTATTTTTTAGGGTAAGTTGCACCAACAGTCACCCAACTTTGGCGTAGCTGACAAAATAGTCACCTAGGTTTCATTTCAGCCACTCAACTTTCGAAAAGTTACAAAACAGTCACTAACGTTATAAAAAAGTAACAAAATAGTCACTAATTAACAGTTATCATTAGGGTGTTAACGGGATTGCTGACGAGGCAAGTTAACCAGCTGATGTGGCAAGTTAACTTGCCACGTTGGTGAAGCATCTTCTTCTTCTTTATGCAACTGGGGCTTTTTCTGAAAAACCTTCATGGTTATGCAACTGGGGCTTTTGGTGGCTTACTTGCAGTAACAACACCAGATTCAGTTGAAGCTTTGTTGGGTGCACCTTAAGAATTTTGCTTAGGGTTCAATGCCTCTGCTTCTTTTGGAGAAGACCCTTTTGGCCCTTCACAGGCAACATTAATCACCAATTTTCTTCCTCCACCGTTTCCCTCCCCCATTTCTTTAATTTTTAGTGCTTCATCTTATCCCTTTCAATATTTTTCACTCTTATACATAAGCCTAATGAAAAAACAAAGTTCTTGCAAGAAGAGGACATGCAAAATGATGAGGGGACTGAAGTGGTTAACATAAAGAATTTGAACCCAAATATAGAAATACAGCATTCACAGAGTCCCATTAAGGAGTTGGAGAGCAGGAGATTAACCTTTGAAAGGAAACTACTTGAGTTGCATAGTCTAAAAGAGAAGTTGTTGTTAAAGGCCAATTTTGGGCCATCCCTAAATTACTCAGCCCAATACATTAAATCCCAACAATTTTAAACCCAAACTAAACCTACCCATTACATCAAACCCCAAGACCCAAACATCTAACCCAAACCCGGTTGGCCCACTAAAACCTAAACCAACCACTACCCAAACCTTAACTCATCAGACCCACAACAACCCAATAAGCTAAACCCAATTACCCATTAAACTCCTACCCAACAGAGGCCCAAACCCATCAACCAACAGCCCAAATCCCACCAAACCCTAGTCCCCTAAGTTCAGCCGAACCTACCCCCCCACTTGCGCCACCAACCCTGCAGCACCGGCCACCTGCCCTCTGCGCCCCATGCCTCTGTCACCTCCATTGTGCCCATCCCTTGCAAGGACAAAACAGAAGACAAGACAATCAAAAGAAAAACGGGCAGTGTAAGGACAGGCTATAAAAGCCGAATGGAAAACTGAAAAAGAGGGTCCTTTTTCCTTTTTTCTTTTTTTCTTTGTAAACATCAACCAAAAAAGAAGTTTATAGATTCCAATAAACATACATAAGTCGTTGTTCAGACAAACAAAGAGATCCGAGAATCAAATCAGATCATTGGCAAAAAGGTGACTTTTTACATGTATTTCTCATTTCAAGCATATGTATACGAATAAATAAAAAGAAAATACATAAAAAATATAAAACAAAAAAAAAAGAGAAAAATTTTACCCTCTTTGAAAATCCGGCCATCGTGCACGGTGGCCGGCGCCGGCGGTGGTCTAGTGACGAACCGGTGCTCTCCCCCACCGGAAATCCCTCTCTCCTTTCTCCCCTCTCTCTTTTTTTTTTTTTCTCTTCTGCTGTTACAAATGAAATTTTTTTAAAAAAATTTGGCTTTTATAGGGACCAAAACGGTGAGTTTTGGTCCCCCCCATTTTTAATGAAAACGACGTCGTTTTGGCCCCGGGTCGGGTCGACCCGACCCGCTCCGACTAGGATCCGCGTGTTTTTTTAAGGGAGGGGCTATTTGCACAATCGGTCATTCCGCATTTTTGGTGTTTTAAATCAGGTTTATATTTATTTGCAAATTGGCCCCGAAATTTAATCTATTTTATAAATTGGTCCCTCTTACTGCGCAGCGTTTTGATAGTTGGGGATATTGTGCCCTTGGTCCCTCCAGGTCGTGCGAGCGTTGCAATTTAGTCCGATTTCCTGTTTTATTTCTAATTTCGCCCCAAATATTTTGTTTGTAGTTCAATTTAATCCTTTCTAGTTATTTTGCTATTTAAATTAATTATTTTAGTATTATTATTTTTATTGTATCTATTATTAATATTATTACTATTATTAGCCTTAGTATTTATTTTAATTAACATTCATATATATATATATATGTTTTAATATAGTATTAAGTTATCTTTGTTTAACCTTTAGTTATATATGTATAGATTATTAGCTTCTATGTTTTACTATTATTGTTTTATGTATTTCTATATTATATTAATTGTATATATCACATTTTACTGTTACATATACATACTATTATGTACATATATTTTCTAATATTATTTTTTATATTATCATGTATATACTTTAATATTATTAGTTATAAATTTTTATATACTTTTTCATGTGTATACTTATATTATTCTCATTATTATTATTATATATGAATTCATATCATAGTGTTTTAATTACCTATTTTCATATTATATTATATTATTAGTTATTACTACCATTAGTATTAGTTTTAGTTTCAATAAATATTGTAACATGCATATATATATATATATATATATACACTTTATGTAACATATTAATAGTTATTCTTTAAATATTATTATTATCTTTTGAAATATTATATGTATTCTTTTAACATGTGTATTTTTATTATGTATATGTATTCCTAACACTATATTATGTTTTCATATATATTACGTATACACTGTAGTATCATAGTTATATATTTTTATACGATCTTATGTACATATATTTTATTATTCTTGTATACACATTATGTATATAGTATTATTTTCGTATGCCATTATATTTATTATTATACCTATTATTTTCGCTATTGTCGCTTATCATTTTATTTTAATATTATTATATATATATATATATTTATAAGTATATTTTATGTACATACTCTTAATGTCATTTTTTTATATGTATATTCATTGTTTTCTCGTATCTGATACTATTATTACATTTAATCTCGCGCGCACTGTTATTATTATTTTTAATATTATTGTCACATTGATTATTTGCTTCAATATATACCTAGCTCGTTCATTTATTTATTTTTATTGCATATCAATTTACTTTGCATTATTTCAAAAATCATATTCTTATTTTTCTAATTAATTTCAATAATCAAGGCAATGTACCGATTTAACATTAAGTCATCGAGTTCATCGCTATGTTGGGTGAACGTCAATTGACTCGTGTTAAAGCGGTATACCCTTCTAAAAAAACCGAAAAATTAAAATTTCTCGTCTTTTTAATCAGATCACGATTAAATCTTACATTGAACTCGTATTTTTGAAAATCAAGACAATACGTGTTTATAAGATACCAATTTTGGGCATCGCGAGGGTGCTAATACCTTCCTCGCGCGTAACCGACTCCCGAACCCTAATTTTTTCTCTGGATTTTGACGTAGACCTAAACTCGGCCTTCTTTTTGTTTTTAAAATAAATTTATTAGGTGTTCGATCACACCTATAAAAAGGATCGGTGGCGACTCCCTTTTTTAATAAAATCGAAAGTCGGTTTTCAAATTTTCAATAAATCGCCTCAATTAGCGACCGAAAGTAAATTTTTACGTACAGTTGTCATGCATTGCTTATTTGCCGAAGGATTTAATTGGCAAAACTGCAGAAATTGGCAAGCTCAATTTCACAATTTCTGCACTTAAGGCTGAGATAAAGGATCTTTAAGAAATTATAAGGCAGGGTAACATGGAAATAAAGCAACCAGACATGGCAAAGCAGTTAATAGAGGAATTGCAGAGGAAAAATAGCAATGGTAGCCAGATAAAGGGGCAGATAATTTTGCTTGAAGAGCAATTATCTGGATTTACAGCCATTGAAACCTCTACTGGAGATGCTTTGGTTAAGAATAGGCTTGAAGATATTAAAAATATTGAATTAAAAGTTCTCAAAAAGAGGAGGAGAAACAAAGAACTTGAGCTTGAAAAGAGGGAAATTTTTGTTCTAGGTGCACGGCATATTGACCATTAAACCTCCTTCTTCTTCTTTTTTCCTCTATTGGAAAGCTTAAGTAAAAACGAAGAACGAAAGCAGAAGCTAAAACATTAAGTTGAATTTGGCAGAAGCGAGTGAGACGATCTTCCTATTCCAGATTTGGCCAAGTTGTCGGCTGCTTGATTAGCATCCCCGGATTAGAACTTGATGGTCATTTACTAGCCGTTTAAGCAATCTTCCCATTAAAAGCTTGAAATTTGTCCTTTCTTTCACTGTGTTTTTCTTTGCTATAAGTTTGAATGCAGGCACCGTTCATTGAGATTTTTAGTCCTAATTTCCATATTAAATTTTATCTTTGCAAAAGCTTGAATTGCCTATTTTCTCATTACAACTTACAAGTATACAACAAGTATTGTATACTACAATTGGAGAGATTTTGGGAGGGATTGTGAGAGAAATGAAACTTAGAACTTTAATTTGAAAAGCAAAAATAAAAGAAGGGAAAGGTAAATTACATGGATTGCGTTTGTTTTGTCTTCAAAGTAAGAAGAAATTTGTGAGGTTTAGGGAAGAAAAAAATTACAGGGATTTCTTTAAAGGAAGAAGAAAGAGAATAAGGGAGGGAGAAACGGGTTTAGGGAAGAAGAAAATGTTAGACGCCGTCACCTGCCATGTCACTTTACCGTGACATCTGTGACGGAAAACGGCAAAAGGGACTGTTTTATAACTTTTTGAAAGTTGAGTGACTGAAATGAAACCTAAGTGACTGTTTTGTCAGCTACCCCAAAATTGAGTGACTGTTGGTATAATTTACCCTATTTTTTTATCTAGACTAAGCTTTAACAAATTCTTTTAAACCCATTTTCCAGGTCCAAGCCGAACACAGACCTAACAAATAAACTTAATTGAGCTCAATTCCACCTGGCTGAATAACTTTACTTAATCTTGGCTCGAATTTCTATAATATTTAACGTGGAGTAAAACAAAAATAAAATAAAATGGACCGCATTTAGCGTGCGTGTGTATAACGCTAGATTAGAAGGGGCATCTCGGTCTTAATTAACATTTATGTAACTTTATTTATGCATTTTAACGATAATGATAACTTACTTTATTATTAAAATTATTTTATAGTGGAAATATGGTCCAACAAAACTCTGCCGTATCGCATCTGATACTTCTTTTTTCTTTTCTTTTTTTTTTTCTAAAAAAATAATTATTCTTATTTTTCGTATATCGAATTTATTTCAAATTTAATGCCAACCGAATCCAATTTTGACCCACATTTTTATTATTTAATTTTTTAAATATAAAATATAATTATTTCGTGGGAGAGTTTTTTTAAGGTATTTATCTTATATTTAATGTTAATTAAAATTTTCATTTTTAAAGAGATAATAATATAACCTAATTATTTGGTACATCGACAGCAAAATATTTTAATTCTATATATGAATTAAATAATTATGATATATTTTTAATTGATATTTAAAAAAAGTTAAATATCATATAATAATTTTCCAATAAAATTAAGTCATAATAATTTTTAAGTTTTAATTTGTGAGATCTAACTTTACTCAATTTTTTTTATTAATTTTGTTATAAATTTTAATCATATCTGCTTTTTCTGACATTATGTTTAAAACTATTCGTAGCCCCTCTTCGACATATAAATAGGTTTTAATCATATTGTTCTTCTTTTTTTTTTGAAAAAAATAAGTTAGCCCGCTTGAACTCACGTCTTACTGCATTGATAATAATACCATGCCAATCGATATAAGACTCAATTCACTTACCTATTTTTTTCTATAGAAAGAATCTACCTAATTTTTTAGCTTGACTACAAAAGAGTTAATATATTATTTGGTACATGAGTTTTATTTTAATGCTTAATTTGGTATCTAAATTTTTTCTGATTAGTTTGATTCTTGAATTTGGCTTTTGTTTGTTCAAATTAAGTACTTAGATTTGATTTCTTCTTGTCTCAGTTAAGTACTTATGTATTTTTTGGTATAAATACTAGATTGAACATTGAAACCAAATTTAAGCATCAAATTGAACATTAAAGTGAAACTGAATGACTAAAAAGAAAATGGATGACCACAATTCAACCCGAATTAGATCCATTAAAAAATCAACCCGACCCGTTTGCAGGTCAACCCTCATTCATCTTCTCTATATAAACCAGTCTCTCTTTAGCTTAAATCTCACACTAACCCACCAAAACAAAATCCAAAAAATAAGCCAATTTTCAATATTTTTTTAACTATGGCTTCAAATCCCAAGGTTTTCTTCGACATGACGATCGGAGGTCAACCGGCCGGCCGGATCGTGATGGAGCTTTTCGCAGACGTCACTCCTCGTACCGCCGAGAACTTCCGGGCACTCTGTACCGGCGAGAAAGGCGTCGGTCGTTCCGGTAAACCACTCCACTACAAAGGCTCTAAGTTCCACCGCGTGATCCCTGATTTCATGTGCCAAGGAGGTGATTTCACAGCCGGAAACGGAACCGGAGGTGAATCGATATACGGATCTAAGTTCGCCGACGAGAACTTCATCAAGAAGCACACCGGACCCGGCATACTATCCATGGCGAACGCCGGTCCTGGAACGAATGGATCTCAGTTCTTTATTTGTACCGCTAAGACCGAGTGGCTCGATGGGATGCATGTGGTGTTTGGTCAAGTTGTTGAAGGTATGGATGTCGTTAAAGCCATTGAAAAAGTTGGGTCTAGCAGTGGAAGAACTGCTAAGCCTGTCGTTATTGCTAATTGTGGACAGCTTTGTTAAGAACAAGAACAAGAAATGGAATAATGTTGACTCTGGTCTATGAATGGTGATTCATGTCTGAAACTTATCATTTTTATGTGTTTTTCTTTTGCTGGTTAGTGGATTTGGCTTAGGTTGTTCTCTAAGAACATGACTGCCATAAATAATGTACGCTATTTATCATCATATTTGATCTGAGTTATTACATACCCTTTTTGTTGTTTTTGCAATACGTCTTTATTTCTTGTTTTATTACAAGGAAAAGTCAAAAAGAAAAGTGCTTAATAAAAAAGTTTTGGATTGACACGAGTTGAAAAGGTTCTATATCTATAATGAGATTGTTCAAAAAAAAAAAAAAAGTAATGTCTATATTTGGAGAAACAAGACTGTACAAGTGATTTCAATATTATCAGTGCAAGTAAAAATATATGACAAATAATTAGAAAGAATCGGACAAAATTTACACATTATATATGCACATTTATGAGATTAAAAATTTATATATCATAATTGCAATTCCTATTCTCAACTCATGACTAATATGAACTCAAAGTTTCTTTCGTAAACTCAAAATGGTTTTGTTCATAATAGCTTCGTTCCATGCCTCATTTTAGAGCGAAACTCAAAGTAGCTCTATTTCATTATATTCCATCTAAATCTCAGTTCTATTTTTATATTGTCATTGACATGATATAATAGATGCTAATTCTAATTCTAATCTATCTTTTTGTGTAGGGTGAGATTCGAATTCTTCCGTCATACTTTTAAGATTCCTTTACTATCAATTTTTCTAGCAACTTCATGAGATTGCCTTTCAAATTTTTTATCTCGACCTCTAGATATGGAACCTAATTTTCAACCAGGTGAGCTTTCTTCACATAAGCATAGCTATCAGCATTATCGCTCCTTCCAACTAGCAACTCTTTGCTTTTGATCCCTTAGAGAGCTTCTAATTAATTTGCTTCAACCGCTTAGTCTTTGCTGACAGCTGTACAAGCCTCATGATTAGGTATGAAGACGGCTCCAGCAGCACTAAGGCATAGGAAGCATTAATAAGAAGGATGTCAGAATAATAGAAGGCACGAAATGTTGCAAACAAGAGAAAGGCCTACATGTACATGTATCAAGGGTCTTCGTAAGGCTTTTAGTGACGTGTTTCCCTCATTCTTTGGGCTGAATGACAGGAAGTTTAGCATTCAAATGTTTATGCACATATTGGCAAACGAAATATGGAGGTTACCGCTTCTCTTCGAGCATTAACTTTGCTAAAGGATCTCCACTCTTCCAAGGACAAGCATTTTATGATGAAGACCAAGCACCAAAACTCATCATATAACAAAACAATGCTACTTCTGCTAGAGTTGCACCATTTAGGTTATGCTCTTCGAAATAGAATCGCCAAAAACAATGTAGGGACCATATCTCGCTAAACTTCACTAGTTCTATCCTCAAACGACAGAATGGCTCCCTATCGCAGCCTGAAACAAGCTAAAGGGATGAAGGAATAACCCACTTGAGGATAAAAATAAACCTCCAACTTGTCCTCGATAAGAATATATATATTTGTGGGGATAGTAAGACAGGTTCCATGGTTCTTTCAATCTAAAAAGTACAGTACCATTAGTCACCAAGAAACCCTAAATAATTGACTAGGGGTAATATTATACAAACGCAAAGTATGGCAATTTGGTCATACGCCAACTTTTTGAAACTTTTCTACTCGCTCTTGCAAGAATAAGATATTGTGTCAAATGGTTGCATATGCGAACTTGATACGGGATGAAACTTTTAGTAAGACAAGTTGCTCTTCTTCTTATTTTAACTGCTGTCTTGCTTCCACCTAGTTGGCTCTTCTCATGTCATTCTAATTGGCGATGATAAGATGTAGTGTTTGTGACACGTACATACAGTAAGTAGATCTGAAGAGCCACCATGTCTAGAAAAACGTAATCATCAATGGACCCTTTTATTGCCTCCTATTCAAGGAAGGCCTTCATTTTATTGTATCGAGAAAGCTGACTTCACTTTTGATTATCTTTTATCCCACTAAATCACTTCCCAAAGCACTATTAGGTATTCTTGTTCCAGTAAGGAGATTTAAAGAGGGAATCTATTGCGATGTTTCCTCCTGGTGCCTTGGCTTTTTCATGTGCCTAACATGACATCACTTTTCTTAGCTTTGGCAGAGTATTGTCCCTTTGTCTTGAGAGAAATGTGCATAGAGCTACCCCGGTTTTTTTTTTTTTTTTTTTTTTCCTACAAAGCTCGTGCACCTTTCTTGAAAGGCATTTTGCCTTTGTTCTTGTCACCTCCTTCACCCACCGATTGTTGAGCAATATTTTGTTCCATGCCAAGAGGTTGGGTTATTTGCTTTACTAAGCGGTCATCCTTGAAGAAGAAGAAGATACAAGCTCAGAAATCACAAAAGAGCCCTACTTATAAGTATCTAAGTAGGAAATCAAGAAACAGAAAAGCCCTAATAAAAAATCAACGCGTGTTTAGGGAGTGTAAAGCCTTAACGAATCGAATTCTACCGAGAGGAGGAGTGAATTGATAATCTAAATTTTTTTCACTAAGGTGAGAAAGGATAGAAAATATTGACACAATGGTTTGGCCTTAATTCGCTATCTCCTTTTAGCTTTGCCGACAAGGATTTTCCAAATTCATTAACTTGAATTCATACGTACCTTTCAAAGACAAGTATAACCTTTAAAACTCTCTACCTATTAAGGCTTAGACAAAAACCTTCTCCTCCTAGCATTCAAGGCTAAACAAGAACCTCTAATCCATTAATGCTTTCTGCCTAAAAACCTTAAAGTTTGCTTTTTAATAGAAAGATAATATTTGAGCAAACAAATGATCAACCTCTAGTAAGTGAGTGTTTACAAAATTAAGCTCTTAAAAGTACAATAAACCCTTCTATAATGATTTTCAATAAAGCTCAACAAATAATAAACAAGAAAAGAGGAAATAAATGAACTAAAAATTTGTTTGCTTGAATGCATTCATTCATCCTGTTTGCTTGAATGCATTGATGTCAATGAAGTGAATTCTAGCTATTTATGGTCGTTGGGGATGAAAAAGAGCCGTTAGAAGCATTATTAGTGTAAGTTGAAACAACCCTACATCCTAATGTATCATTACCTATGAAGAGGGTATTGATACTTCTAAAAAAAGATAGTCATTATAAATAATGAGATATTGATACTTTTGGGTTAGGTATCGATACCTCAATAACAGGTATCAATACCTTGTCCATTTAGAAAAAAGCTGTGGCTATTGACATTTCAAGCATTGATACTTTATGTAAAATACGATACTTGGGTGTGAGTATTGGTACCTCAAGAAAAAGTATCGATATCTTACCCCTTTAGAAAGGCCTATGGATACTAGCGTAGGGGTATCAACACTTAGCTATTAATTAAAATGGTTATTTTTGTTTCAAAAACACTTTAAAACATTTTCAAAGCTTTTCAATTAACTTAAGAGCATAAGATAAGAGTAAAATCAATTTAAACAAGCATTCTTTAAGCTTGCTTTGGATTTGAAAATATTTTCTAAAATATTTATTTTGTTTTGAAATATAAATGACCTAAGCAATAATATGAAGAAAAAAAAAACTTAAATGTTGTTATAACAAAAGTTTTATAAATCAAAGCTAACATGGAGTAATTAATGAAAGGGCACAATGATTGGACATTAATCATGACATTTCAAAAGTCGTTTCAGTGTCTCACTAGATATTTAACTCAAGGTAAGTCACTTTATAACCTACCTTTCATTTAAGGGCAATTATTGTACTCTCACCATATCACCTCTCATCGAACCACTTCATGCCTACGCCTGAAGGTAAAATTTGTCGAAGCTTGACCTTGCTAGAAGCATAGTTCCAATCTCGCTTCACCAAACACCACATCAAATGAGATGATTCCACACAATCCCTAGAATATACATAGATAAGTGTTTCTTTCAACACCCATCAATCCATCACCTCTTCGAACTAGATAATGTTATAACTAATCACTCACAAAGTCCCCTCTTATAGACTCCAAAAGTGTTCCTAGTTGACCCTACATCTATGGAATACATCAACAGATGATTGAAACCCATACCAAATCAACCTTTGTTTATAAATAATATCCTCCAGCACCAACGTAAAGGCACGAGATATATAATAAAACCCTCCCTCTATTCAAATACAAATTCAAAACCTTCATCGTTAATAACTCTACACACCACCTACAATGTGAACATCACTTTTACCTGCCCAACATCTTGCATAAAAAATTATTATACCATATTCCATCTATGTAAGCTCCTTTAAGCAAAGAATAACTTTTCATGGTATACATAGAGAAAAGCAAAAAGTGTCTCAAACACAAACACACTTTAAATACTAAATATGGTGCTAGAGACAGCCAATAGATTTGCCAGAAACAGCCACCTTTGTTTTATCATTTTAAAATGTTATATATATTCGTATTTATCACAAAATGTGAATGGAATTCAATTTTAACTCAGCATTTGATCATTTTAAACCGAAAGAATTAGATTTAGAATCTATGCCGTCAACTTTGGAGCCTCCCCTCATCCTATATAAACATAGTCCCCTCCCTTTACATACCATACTAACCTATCAAAACAATACAAAATCCAATATTCAGCAATGGTTTCCAATCCTAAAGTATTCTTCGACGTGACGATCGGAGGCGAACCGGCTGGTCGGATCGTGATGGAGCTTTTTGCTGATGTAACCCCTCGCACTGCCGAGAACTTCCGTGCACTCTCTACCGGCGAGAAAGGCGTCGGTCGTTCCGGTAAACCACTCCACTACAAAGGCTCAAAGTTCCACCGTGTGATCCCTAATTTTATGTGCCAAGGAGGTGACTTCACAGCTGGAAACGGCACCGGAGGTGAATCTATATACGGATCCAACTTCGCCGACGAGAACTTCATCAAGAAACATATTGGACCCGGCGTACTATCCATGGCGAATGCTGGACCGGGTACTAATAAATCTCAGTTCTTCATTTGCACCACTAAAGCCGAGTGGCTCGATGGAAAGCACGTTGTTTTCGGACGAGTGGTCGAAGGCATGAAGGTGGTTAGAGCCATTGAGAAAGTTGGCTCTAGCCGTGGAAAGACCACGAAGCCTGTTGTTATTGCCGATTGTGGACAGATTACTTAAAAAAACAACAACAAAAAGTAGGAATTTGCTTATGTTTGCCTTTGTTATTGAATGTGTTTCATGTCTTAAAATTTCATTTATACGTATTCCTTTGTATTCGGCTATGTTTCTAAAGTCATGTTAATTAGGTTTTACTTGTAATAAAACATAATTATCTATTTGTAAATAAAAAGAAGTTTTACTTCTAAATCGCAATTAGATTTATTCATGGTTCGGGTTATCCGAACCGGTTGAAGAGTGAGAAAGTTTGGGCAAAAAAATAAATTTGGAAAATGAGATTTGGTATAAAAAAAAAGTATCGGTTTAGAAAACGGGCTAGGCCTTGGATAAGTTTTTTTTGGCCTGGACCCGACCTGAATTTGCAAAAAGAAAAAAAATCTATTGCTTTCCTGCTGCTTTTCTGATGTTCTTTTTGCTATTTTTTTCACTATTTTGTTGTCATTTCACTATTATGTTGCTATTATTTTGTTCTTATTGTTTGGATATTATATAACTCTTATTTTATTGTTAATTTCGCTACTATTTTAGAAGCATATGCTTGTTAAGTTGCACTTATGTTAGTTTTATTTAAGTATAAAGATTTTTTTAAAATTTATTTTTAATTTGTTGGGAAACATTAATTTTAATATTTTTGATGTATTATATATATTTTTAAAAATTAAATAAAATTTTTTTAATATAAACGGACCCATTTTTTGGACTAGACCTGAGCCTATCAAACTGGCCTAAATTTTTTTTCAAGGCCCGACTCGACCTGAAACAAATTGCAATCGACTATTTTTATAAAACATAATTTACTAAGAATATTCTTATTTAGTAAAAACAAAATATGATGTATATCATATTTTTGAATTTATATATATATATACATATACTTTTTTATGTTTAATAAATATATAATTTTAAATAAATAAATTTTGAAGTTAATAGATTGTTTATTTTACTCTATAATTGAATGATATATATATATATATATATATATATATATATATATAAAAAGACAATTGACAATTTTTAATTGAAAACAAGCAACATTATGATATTATGTCGCATCATTAGTAATAATTTTCATTAAAAATTATGGTTGTTTAGGTAATAATGTGACATAATATTAATGTACCATGCCATTACATAACTAAAACTGAGAAAAGCTTTTTATATTTAAGGACTAAATTGAAGAAAAATGTAACTCAAGGTTGAAAAGACAACGATTTCCAATAAAAAGAACATTTGATGTCATGGGATTTCTTGATTTCTGACAAGGATTTCAATCCAACTCTAAAAAGAAAATTAAAAAAGCATTTGATACTTACATTGGGAATTTAGTTTATTCCTTTATGTAATTTGGGATATGAAGCTTCCTTGCAAGAGAAAGAAGACTACCTAGGTGGATTTTAATATTTAGTTTTTATATATATATATATATATATATATATATATATCATGATGTATGGGTGTCGGATCTTAGCATATGTTTATATTATGGATGAATTTTATTTGATTATTTTCTATTCTTTATTGATTGTATTTTATATATTTAAATTAGACCTGTTCTTGGATTGGGTTATTCATCCAAATCTATTCGAAATTTGAAAGAGTTTGAGTAAAAATATTAGATCCAAAAATGAATTTGGAAAAAAAATTAGACCCGAGCCTAGCCCAGCCTAACCCATTTTAAGTTTATAATATTCTATATTATGTTATTTTTATTTATTATGTAAGTTTGAACACATTAAAAATATAAAGCTATATTATTAAATATATAATACTATTCTAATTAAACATTAAAAAAATGTTAATATAACTATATAAAATTTTTTAATAAATCAAAAAGGTATAAAATTATTAAATATTAAAATAATATAATGTAAATATTTTAAAAACAATTAAAAAATTAATATGAGTGAGTTTGGGTTAGTCTTTTACAAATATGGGTAGGTTTGAGCAAAAATTTAAGGCCAACTTTCAGGCCAAGCCAGGCTTAGGCAAACATAAAGTATGTTATTATCATGCTCAAGCCCGATCCAAACCCAGTTTGACCCGACCCATGAACACCTCTAATTTAAATTGCTCAAATATAAATTTATATTATATTATATTATATTTATAAATATAATATATTAACAAAACTAAAAAAAGAGAGGATATAATAATTTACTTTGAAAAACTTGTATATTTATCTCAAAACCAAAATCTTGCCATTTATTTATATAAATATAATATATATTGGGAGGAATTTATTTACACTGTTGGATTTATCAATATATTTGCTATTACTATTTTAAAGATGCAACCGTTTGGTTTATTAATATAATATTACTTGTCATGTATGTAAATTTTCAAACTGATCTAATATTTTTATCATATTGATCTAAAATACTGTAAGTATTAATATTTATTGATCAGTTAAATTTTTTTTTTACATAAAATAAATATTTAAAAATTTTTAATTTACATCAAAATTGATAGTTCTTCCCTATATATATACACACTTTAGATAACTTATAAGAACAAATATGAACCAAAAAAATGGTGTGTATACTTCGATTAAAATCAAATTAACCAATCAAATCAAATTAATTTGATTAATCAATTCACGATGAAAATTAATTAAAGATTTTTATGAAAGTTAATTATCAATTAATTTAGTTTAAAAATAGATAATTAATTGAACCAACGGGATAATCGAAATTAATAATATATATTATATCTATAACTACAATATATTACCCAAATGCGCCTAGTAAATTTAAATTTTCACAATTTTCTTTGGCATTAGAGTGAATTAAAATTTTTATTATGATTAATTAAATTTTCTTTTTCGTACTTATATTCTTCATTTTAGTACTTATTAATTTTCCGATTTAGGAGATAAATTTAGTTGTCACACAATATGTCATTATAGCATCAAATTAGAAAGAGTTCCTGCGACGTATAATTGAAAAACAGATATGATCCGTAATTGCTATATTCAATCTATCGAATAACAAATTGACATGACCAATTGCGTGAGTGGTTGGATTTGTCAAAGAAATTAATGATTGAGTTTAAACGACTCACGCAATTAAGGTCATTGATTCGAGTCGAGTCCTTTTAGTTTGCAACGCTGATAAGGAATTAAATTATGGGAACTGGTTTCAAAATTGTTGGTTTGGTAAGGGTTAATTATCGGACTGTTCCTACAATTAATTTACAGACGAAAGGGCTAGTGATTTGAGGTTGTTTCTCAATCACTACAACTAACTTATTGATTAGAGGATAAAATCTATTGTCTGGGATTGGTTTGAAATTGAAGCCAACATCAGCTCTGAAGCTAGACCATTGTCTTATCAATTTATTCAATTTAATTTCGTTTTACTTATTCTACCGCTTGTTTATTTTTTTTATTTTGACATTAATGATTGAGTTTAAACGACTCGCGCAATTAAGGTCATTGATTCGAGTCGAGTCCTTTTAGTTTGCAACGCTGATAAGGAATTAAATTATGGGAACTGGTTTCAAAATTGTTGGTTTGGTAAGGGTTAATTATCGGACTGTTCCTACAATTAATTTACAGACGAAAGTGCTAGTGATTTGAGGTTGTTTCTCAATCACTACAACTAACTTATTGATTAGAGGATAAAATCTATTGTCTGGGATTGGTTTGAAATTGAAGCCAACATCAGCTCTGAAGCTAGACCATTGTCTTATCAATTTATTCAATTTAATTTCGTTTTACTTATTCTACCGCTTGTTTATTTTTTTTATTTTGACATTAATAATTGAGTTTAAACGACTCGCGCAATTAAGGTCATTGATTCGAGTCGAGTCCTTTTAGTTTGCAATGCTGATAAGGAATTAAATTATGGGAACTGGTTTCAAAATTGTTGGTTTGGTAAGGGTTAATTATCGGACTGTTCCTACAATTAATTTACAGACGAAAGTGCTAGTGATTTGAGGTTGTTTCTCAATCACTACAACTAACTTATTGATTAGAGGATAAAATCTATTGCCTGGGATTGGTTCGAAATTGAAGCCAACATCAGCTCTGAAGCTAGACCATTGTCTTATCAATTTACTCAATTTAATTTCGTTTTACTTATTCTACCGCTTATTTATTTTTTTTATTTATATTATTTTATTATAGCTAGATTTAATATATTTTTTTCTCGTACAAATTATTACACGTCGTAGACATGAAAACTGCCCATTAGACCCTACTTCTTATACTACTATTTTACATTCTGTTTATAACCATCAAATTTTATCAGGTCATACTAGGATTTTGGTGGCACCTCATTCAGACAATGCATATGTTACCAGAGAAGCTCTCTCCTGGCTACGTAATCTAAATATTGGCCGTGTTATAGTGGAATATCGACGCATGTTTTATGGACTACTCGATCGGTGGTGTTGATTTTGGGTCACCGAACACCGAACGGATGCTATAAGCTATGTTTGTAATGTCATATTCAATTGTGGGGGAGAAAACCAGTTGCACACTTGGTAATTAAAACATTGGATATGGATAAGAACTAAACTAGTAATAAAGGACAAAGTCAAGGGTAAACTTATTATTTTCTTTTAAAAAACAAAATTTTCGCTAATTGAATATTAACTTGATTGGTATGAATATTGTTGTCAATATAGAAGGACGTGAATTCGAGTGCGCTGAAGTGTATTGTTCTTCTATTTATGGATTGGGGATGAGCTATGTCTAGTTCTAGACATTGTGTCAAAAAGAGCATTTATGATCAATAACTATAATGAGATTATTCAAAAAAAAACTTTCTATATAATATCATAAGTCTCTGTATTTTCTGTATTTTAATCTAAATCCTAAAAGGATTAAATTACTGCAAAATAAAAATACAGAGACTAAAATTTAAATTTGTGAAGACTATAAGGATCTATGACATATTTTACTAAATTGCTATTGTTATAGAATTTTTTTAAAAAACAAGTTGAATTACTTTAATATTTTTTTAATCTCGATCTCTATAAAATTATGTTAAACTATAATAATTATTTTATTTTTATTTATTTTTATTACAATTTATTTATTAATAAGTAAATTTTATATGTTGAAATAAATTTATAAACTTGTCCATGGGTTGAGCCTTGACAAAAATTTAGGTTGGTTTGATAGGCCCAGGCTCGACTTACCCCGAAAAATAGACTTAAAATTTTGCTCAAGTCCGACTCGAAAATATGCAACAACTAGGCTTGGCCCGCCCATATTAATTTTTCTTACATGATTTAAAAATACAATACATCAAAAACACTAAAAATATTAAAATTAATATTTTCCAATAAATTAAAATTTTAAAAAATATATATTTACACTAAATAACACTAAGATATGTACAACTTAACAAGTAAATGTCTTTAAAATAGTAGCAAAATTAAAATAAAATAAGAGTTATATAATATCCAAGCAATAATAATAAAATAATAACAACATAATAGTAAAATGACAGAAACTAGTGAGAAAATAGTAAGAAAACAACAACAAAGTAGTGGAAAACAAGAAGAAAGCAACCAAACTTTTTCATTTTACAAATTCGAGTTGGGCCAGTACTAAAAAATTTTATCCGAGAATTGCTCATTTTTTAAATTAATTTTATTTTATTTTAAGCTATTTGGATTTTAGAATCCATTGAATATCTTGGTTGTGTTTGGTTATGTTGTCCATAACGTTGCAAAGTTCAGACCTTTGGATTCAGCTTTAGAAATAAGCAGCTTTTTCAAAAGAGTGGCTTAGAGCCAACTGCTATGTCCTTTTTACAGAATCAGAATTTTTCATTATTATTTTTATTATATGATTTAAATTTAGGATTATTTTTAATTTCTCTTTAAAATTTCTAAAATTATGTTTATATCCATTAAATTAAACTAATACATTTATAAATATATAATTGAACATGTTTCCAAATAATTCAAATTTATTTTATAAACAATAAAATAAGTTAAATAAATAATTAAAAACATTAAAATTAGTTTATGTACGTTAGATCAAAGAGCAAATTGATCCTTTCGATTAAAATTTTCATCTATTTCTATTGTTAAAAACTGACGTGGTTGATAAAATAACTAAATAGTTACATGTAGTGTTCCACGTACCTTATTCTAACATATATAGATCAATTTTTAATAGTAGAAATAAATTAAATTTTTAAGAAAAATTATCAATTTACTCTTTAATTTAACATACAAAGACTAATTATCCATTTTGTTTTTGAGTAAAGAGACATGATGTAATCCAGCTCTTAGCATAAAGTACTTATATCGGAAAATACAGATAAACATATATTATTTTTGGTAAAATGATAATACCTAAATGATTATTAATTATACTATTTTTGAAAGATATAAGACTACCTTTATATCATATATCAGATAAATATTAAAATTTGTAAATAAAATAATATATTTTATGTCAATAATCTTTTGACTCAATGAGAACAATATTATGTTGTGGATACGAAAGAGTTTGGATTCGATATCAAATATATCAAGTAATCTCATTCTCGTCTCCAATTATATAAAAAAAAAGACATTTTATTCATACTTAATTTATTATCTTTTATTAAATTAATAAAAAATTAATTATTTATCAAATACTTCATTTATTTATTGTCTGTATATTTATTAAAAATAATTTTAGATATAATAAATAAATTGATAAATTTTAGACTTACACTATAAGTTATAATAAAGGTCCTTGTGTTAGGAGTCAGATTGTATTTTACCCCTCTATTTAAAAATATATAAATTAGTCTATGGATATTAGATTAAAGAGCAATTTAGTCCTTTTTTTTAAAATTTCATTTACTTTTACTGTAAAAAATTAGTGTGATTAACAGAATAATCAAACAGTGACACATATCGTGTTATGCTGAGGTACAATGACCCGTTTTTAACACTAAAAGTGGATGACTAGTTTACTATTTAGTCTAAAATATAAGGATTAATTTTTTAATTTTTTAATAAAAAAGGTAAAATACAATCTAACTTTTAGTTGAATATATATTTTAAGTTAAAACTTATTTTATTTATAAATTATTCTACACCGTCCGATGAAGGCCGATCATATCACGATATAAAAAACCCTTCCCTCTCATTTCGCTGCACAACTGAAAACGCAAGCTTCGAAACGGCGCCAAAGCACTAAAAAGGCAAAAGAAAAAAAAGATCATGGCGGCAACTGTCTCGTCACCTTGGGGCAAAGCCGGCGCGTGGGCTCTAGACGCCGAAGAGCACGAAGCTGAACTCCAACAAGAACAGCAAAGCGGCGTGGATTCTTCCACCGGAAAGCTCGCCGATTTCCCTTCTTTATCGGCCGCCGCGGCCACCAAAACCAAGAAAAAGAAGGGCCAAACCGTATCTCTTGCCGAATTTACTCTCGGTACGGCTAAGCCGAGCGAGCCGACAGGGCGCACTCATGAGGACCTGCTCGTTCTACCGACCGGCCCTCGCCAGCGTTCCGCCGAGGAGCTCGATCGTAACCGGCTCGGCGGCGGTTTTAAATCGTACGGGTCGAACAGGTACAATTCTAACGGGGATGATTCGTCGAGTAATAGTAGATGGGGATCTTCTAGGGTTTCGAATAGAGATTCGAATAGAGAAATTGCTCCCTCACGCGCTGATGAGATCGATAATTGGGCGTCGGTTAAGAAATCGGCTGCTACCGGGAATGGATTCGGCGGTGGGTTTGAGAGGCGAGAGAGAGGTGGAGGAGGGTTTTTCGATTCTCAATCGAAAGCAGATGAAGTAGATAACTGGGCAGCTAGTAAGAGTAATAAAAGCCCTAATGGAGCACCGCCGCCTCGGAGATTTGGTGGGGGTTTTGAGAAAAGAAGCAGTTTCGATTCACTTCAATCCAGGGATTCCCCAAGGGATTTGGATAACTGGGGAAAGAAAAAGGAAGACACCAACAGTGCTAGTGGTGGTGGGGTGAGGCCAAAGCTTGTGCTTCAACCACGTACGGTTCCCGTGATGGAGGAGGGTAAAAAGGACTTGACGGTGGCCAAGCCCAAAGGGGCAAATCCTTTCGGCGAGGCAAGGCCGAGAGAGGAGGTGTTGAAGGAAAAGGGGAAAGACTGGAAGGAGATTGATGAAAAGCTTGAAGCTATGAAGATTAAAGAGGCAGTAGCTGTTACAGAGAAAGAGAGAGGGGCAAAGGCAAGCTTCGGTAATGGCCATGCCCGGGCTGACAAGAGCTGGAGGAAGAGTGAACCTGTTGAAGCTACAGCTGATGCTGATCATCTACCCCAAAGGTCTCTTCAATTAACTGGATTTTCATTGCTTGGTTAATTTTAGAATATTGCTTTATTTGTTGCTTTTCTCATGTTGATTCACTATAAAGTGTTCTTATATATGCTTGTTTCTTTAGAAACAGAATAGAAGTAGTGTATGTGAATTGTTTTGCCTTCCAAAATTGCATTATAGAACAACTATCCGTATGCGTATAGCAGTATTTGAATTCATTTAGGCTAGGGATTATAGGGAATGGAATAGAGGCTTTAATTAGCTAAAGAATAAATAGGGTTAAATCACTTTTTGGGGCCTGAACTTGGCAACTATTTCCACATTGGGGCTTAAACTAATTTTTGGTCCCAAGTTAGGCCCCGAACTCCCCAGTTGTTTCCACATTGGGGCATGAACTTCTTTTTGTCCAAGTTAGGCCCTGATATTATCCGGCCTCAATATGGGAACAATTGCCAAGTTTAGGTACTAACTTGGACAAAAGGAAAGTTCAAGCCCGAATGTGATAACAGTTAGTTCAGGCCTCAATGTGGGAATAATTATCAAGTTTAGGGACTAACTTGGGCAAAAAAAAAAAATTAGGCCCCAATGTTGGAGTTGTTGTCAAATGTAGTAGTAATTGTCAAGTTCAGGCCCCATAGTAATTTTACTCGAACAATAAGTAAGCATCTTTTTCATCTCTCCTGCTCCTACTGTTTGAGCACTGACATACATGACAAAGTCCAAAGTATGGAGAATGTGGTTTGCGAAAGAGTCCGAGAACTTCTTGTCTCAAAAGTCCCCTGTATATGGAAGAGTTTGAGAACTTGCTACTTATTTTATTTTATATTCATGAAGCATTAGAAATTAACTAAACGCTGCTTGGTTTCAACCTGGTGAAATACCATGCCTGTTAGATTCCTCTGTTGAGTTCTGCTTGAGTTGTCTCAGCAAAAAGACATTACTAATTGTGATCTTGTTTCCCTTATGAAATCCAGTGCTGAGGAATCGGAGAATGGCCATGTTGCAGAGAATTGAAGATAGACACTGACAAATGCGAAGCATAGGTCCATAGAAAGGGAGAAGAAGAGCTTCATTTGAACTTTTTTGGATGTCTTTCAGATGTTGAGTTTTAGATGAGACTTGTTTTTTCTTTTTCTTTTTATTTTATGTTTTGTTGTGATTGTTATTACTGTCAAATGCAGTATTTGAACAATTTTGATAGGCCTTGAAATAGTTGGCATTGGCTTTTGTTAAACATGGTCTTGTTTGTAGCAGTTTTCTTGTTTTTTTCTTTTTTTTTTTCATAGTTGCTCATGTTCTTAGAGTTTTATTATTGTTAAAGTTTTGTTTTCATTCATTTGTGACCATGAATTGTTTGTATTGGTGACCAATTAAACGGACACATGCGAATACGGACGCAATAACATAATACAAGTATGATTATGATATGGCAATTTCTTTTTCTTTTTCTTTTTTTTTTTTTGGGGATACATACAAGTGTGAGATTATTAATTACTTAATAAAAGTATGATTATGTTTATTGATTACTTAATACAAGGTCTAGGTTTTTAGTTTTGGTGTTAACATCTCTCTTCTTTAAATTGTAATGCAAGTAAAAGGTTTGATTGCAAAATAAGTTTGCATGGAATTTATTTATTTATTTAATGATGATTAAAATATGTTACAGTTTTTGTACTTCGAATACTTTTAATTTTAGAAATTTAGCCCTTGTATGGTTCAAAGTTAAAAATGATTTCATTTTTGTTGTGGCCTCTCCTGAAGGCTTGTGTCTGATCAGGCCAGCTGCAGCAAACAAGCACCAATACAAAATCATCCAACATGACCCTATCAACTCCTCAAATAGAACTCCAAAAGTCCTATAAAGCAACATAAAGAAGATAATGGATCACTTTTGGCTAAGTCATTGAGAGTCACATAAACAAGATTAATACTGTGTTATACGAAAACTACTAAAATAAGGAAAATGATTGTACGTAATTGGGATATTATGTCATTTGTATATTCTTTTAATAGTTTAATGTCACATCAATATTTTTATCCTGAAAAAATTCAATTCAAATGACAATATTAAAATTTAAGATGAAATTGTTGACATGATATTAAACTATTAAAAAATAATAATATCACTATTTTATACAATTTTTTCCCTTAAAACAGACACGAAAAACACCACTCTTTCCTTAATTATCTTACACACAAATTGTTTTCAATGGCTTTATTTTAATATTACACAGCCCTTTTGTTTTTAATATAATTTTGTAGCATCGGGGAGGGGGTGGCAGGGGCCCGACCTCCTTTAAAATGGAAAATTTTTTATTTAGACTCTTTAAATTTTTTAAAATTTTAAATTAGTAAAGATGAAATTATACTTTAACCTTTTTATGATAAAAATTTAATTTAATCATTTAAAAGTCGATAAAACCTATTCAAATGCTTGAATTTGCTGTTTGTTTCTCTTTAATGGAAGGGGTTTATGAACCATCGTTTAAGGGCCAAACGGTCAACACCCACTCTCCATTATCTTTTTATTTCTTTAAAGGATACAAATAAGATTAGAGTCCACCTGTAATTTTCTTCTTCTTTACCTAAAACTAATTTAGTAAAAGAAATAATATTAAAAAATAAATTTTAAATTAGAAAATTAGAAATAACGTAGTTCCCTCCTTGTATTAATACACAATATCTTAGTCCGAACTCATAACTTAATTAGGATTATGAAAATTATATTTATATATATTCTAGTTAGAATTGAATTAAGATCACGAAAATCATATATAGAGTTCAATAGTTTCAGCTTAAAGTATAAGTTAGAGAAAAGAAAAAGCAAAACGAAAAAGGAAAAAAATGTCGATTTTTGTCAACAAACCAGTGATTGTTAGGGAAGTATCTGCTGACAATTTGGAATATGAGTTTATGTTAATTCAAAGTGCACTCAACAATTATCCTTTTGTTTCTATGGATACCGAATTTGGTACGATTTTTAAACCAGACAAAAAAATCGTTCTATTAGGAAATCCTAAAATCAATTATAGGTTCATGAAAGTTAATGTCGATGCTTTGAAGATCATTCAACTTGGTTTAACACTCTTTGATTCTGAAGGTAATTTGCCTGATTTCGAAACATCTTTCTGTTATATATGGGAGTTTAATTTTAAAGATTTTGATATTGAAAAAGATCGGTACGATAAAGAGTCTATTGAGTTATTTAAACAACGAGGTATAGATTTGACGAGGAATAAAGAAAAAGGTATTTATTCGAGAGATTTCGGCATGATGTTTCTTATTTCCGGGTTGAGTTTCAATGAATTGATTTGGGTAACTTTCCATAGCGCTTATGATTTTGGGTTTTTGTTGAAGATTTTAACTCAACATCCATTGCCGCCTGATCTCAAGTCCTTCATGCGACATATGACTTATTACTTCGGTTATAGGATTTTTGACATTAAGTACAATTTCAAGATCTTTAACTTACATGGTGGGTTAAAAAAGGTGGCAAAAACTTTAAATGTGGCTCGTGTTGCTGGTTAAGCCATCAAGCAAGATCTGATAGTCTTGTCATCCTCCGTTATTTTATGCGGATTAAGAATATGAAAGCTTTTAAGCAATGTAACCAAAATTTACTGGCCTTAGCATTGTACGGACGGGCTTAGCTATTCTTATTTCTCATATATTGTAATTATATTATTTTCAAATTTGATAGATTTGTCAATTGATACTAAACTTTACTTATCTACTTTATATTATTTTATAAAATACATTAATAAAATCATTTTTTTGGCCACCGATAATATTATAATTGTATATTTGTACATAGCACAAATACATTAGTATTACTGAATCTTAATTAAATCTTGGGAAGGGGCCTATAGATGGCTGCTTACGTTTTGCTATAACAATGTCATTACGATGCCTTCAATTAAGTGAGACCTTGGGCAAAGATTGCTTTCTCTTTCCGCCAATTGAGGATGCCTTTAATTACTCTCCGATTTCCCTTCTTTCGGCGAGGCAAGGCTGAGAGAGGAGGTGTTGAAGGAAAAGGGGAAAGACTGGAAGGAGATTGATGGAAAGCTTGAAGCTATGAAGATTAAAGAGGCAGTAGCTGTTACAGAGAAAGAGAGGAGCAAAAGCAAGCTTTGGTAATGACCATGCCCCGGCTGACAAGAGCTGGAGGAAGAGTGACCCTGTTGAAGCTACAGCTGATGCTGATCATCAACCCCAAAGGTCTCTTCAATTAACTGGATTTTCATTGCTTGGTTAATTTTAGAATATTGCTTTGTTTGTTGTTTTTCTCATGTTGATTCATTATAAAGTGTTTATATAGATGCCTGTTGCTTTAGAAACAGGAATAGTAGTGTATGTGAATTCTTTTGCCATCCACAATTGCATTATAGAACAAATTTCCTTATGCATATACCAGTATTTGAATTCATTTAGGCTAGGGATATAGGGAATGGAATAGAGGCTTTAATTAGATAAAGAATAAATAGGTTTAAATCACTTTTTGGAGCCTGAACTCGACAACTTTTCCCACATTGGGGCTTAAACTATTTTTTGGTCTAAGTTAGGCTCTTAACTCCCCAATTGTTTTCACATTGGGGGCATGAACTTGTTTTTGTCCAAGTTAACCCCTGATATTTTTAGGCCTTAACATGAGAACAATTGCCAAGTTCAAGGACTAACTTGGACAAAAAGAAAGTTCAAGCCCCGATGTGATACAGTTAGTTCAGGTCCCATAGTGATTTAACTCGAGCAATAATAACCATGCATCTTTTTCATCTCTCCTGCAGCCCTGCTCGTACTGTTTGACATACATGACCAAGTCCAAAGTATGGAGAATGCGGTTTGCGAAAGAGTCCAAGAACTTCTTGTCTCAAAAGTCCCTTGTATATGGAAGAGTTTGAGAACTGGCTAGTTATTTTCCTTTATATTCACAAAGCATTAGAAATTAACTAAACGTTGCTTGGTTTCAACCCCGTGAAATACCATGCCTGTTAGATCCCTCTGTTGAGTTCTGCTTGAGTTGTCAATTGTGTGTCTCAGCAAAATGACATTGCTAATTATGATCTTGTTTCCCTTATGACATCCAGTGCCGAGAAATCGGAGAATGGCCATGTTGCAGAGAATTGAAGATAGACACTGACAAATGCGAAGCATAGTTCCATAGAAAGGGAGAAGAAGAGCTTCATTTGGACTTTTTTGGATGTCTTTCAGATGTTGAGGTTTAGATGAGACTTGTTTTTCTTTATGTTTTGTTGTGATTGTTATTACTGTCAAATGCAGTATTTGAACAATTTTGATAGGCCTTGAATTAGTTGGAATTGGCTTTTGTTAAACATGGTCTTGTTTGTAGCAGTTTTTTCTTTTTTTTTTTTTCCATAGGTGCTCATGTTATTAGAGTTTTATTATTAAAGTTTTGTTTTCATTCGTGTATTTGTGACCACGAATTGAGTTATAATTGTTTTCATTTAATTCTTTCTCCTAAAACAGACACCAAAAACTCCACTCTTTCCTTAATTATCTTACACATAATTTGTTTTCGATGACTTTATTTTAATATAATTCTGTACACCTATCATGTATATATATATATATATGTTGTCTATATAAACCCAATGCTTGAATTTGCTGTCTGATTCTCTTTTCAATTTCATAATCTCTAAGACCTCTTTGATGGATAGGGTTTATGAACCATCATTGAATGGTCAATCCCCACTCTCCTTACAAGCCATTATCTTGGCTTGATTTAAGAGTTTTCTATGTCAATAGAAGCGAGTTTGAGAACTATGATTCAACTTCAATTCTCAAATACCTCACACTCAACCATGTCCCATTAATTCCTAATGCATTTCTTGAAGTAAACGGTAATACACGGACCCTTCTTCGAAGGGATCGGGTTGATAAAAGGATCCAAGAAGCCATTTTTTGTGAGCACAGATAATATAAGGCTGATAGGAAGTGTTAAGTTTGGGGTTTTTAATAAGGATACTCTTATACTATACGGGATTATAGAGTTCAATAATTGTAGTAAAGATTCAATTGGAAGTGACCAAACTTGGAACATGAATTGTGAAAATGTTATCAACAAACTATCAATTGAGGTCTATGTTGTAACGTATTTCATGGGGAGTCCAATTTTATTAACTAAAATTTTACGGATGAAACGAAAAAATGCGACTCAATGTCGATAGTGGATTCGATAGCAAAGTATAAGGCAAATGAATGTCATAAAAGAGTTACTTCTTTGCAGAAAATTGATACTATTTTAATCTCTCGGAGTTTAAATAATTGACTATATTCGTATTAGACACATGCTCGTATCTAATAAATACATTTTGCAAATACCAAATTATGGTTAGCAGCTATTATGGTTCAATGTTAGTGTGTGTGGGTTTAGCTTTTGTGTTGGAATAGCGATAACAATTAATCTATTGGTTCCTACCTTCAAAGGCACTAATGCACGTTTTACTATAATTTTACCATTTATTTTTAGCTTCAAATATACCATAAGTCTATATGTAATTTTTGTAAATTTAGAATCTAGAATTTATTTTTTAGATTTCAAAATTCAAGCCTAACTATTAACACTGTTAGAATTATTTTGCTAAATTCAGGTCCATTATAATGCCATTTTTTTAGTTACATTATTATCAAATGTGTATTTCTTTTATTTCAAAAAAAAATTATCAATTCAAATATTATAATAGAAAATTTTTAAATCATAATTAAAGCATTATTAACATATTCAATATGTATCATAGTTTCGCTTAATTTAAAGTAACATTATTCAAAACAATAACTAATTAACCTTAATATTAATTAAGTGATAATTAAGACGCTTAGAATTCTATTTAAGTAATTACTCTATTTTACTTCAATAAAATCAGCACAACTTCTTTTTTACATCAAAGTCTTTTTAACTAATAATTGTAATTTAACTTATAATTATAATTATTACAACTTTTTTTCGCTTGGAGTTTTTCTTCAGGTAAGAATTTTGTTTTAAAATTAACACAATTATTTTAATTAATAATTGTGAATTAAATTATAATTATTTTTAAATGTGTAAATAACACAAATTTTACTAAATTATATTTTTTTAAAATATATAATTGTGACACCTTTTATATTATTATTATTATTATATATAAAACATAAACTTAAATAACGCAGTACCCTTCTTGTATCAATACACAATATCTTAGTAACAACTCAGAACTTAATTAGGATTATGAAAATTATATTTTATAAATATATATTAGTTAGAATTGATTTAGGATTACGAAATTTATATTTATATTTATATATATCTTAGTTAGAACTGAATTAGGATCACGAAAATTATATGTAGAGTTCAATAGTTTCAATTTAAAGCATAAGTCAAGAAAAAGAAAAAAAATGTCGATTTTTGTCAACAAACCAGTGATTGTTAGGGAAGTATTTGCTGACAATTTGGAATACGAGTTTATGTTAATTCGAAGTGTGCTCCACAAGTATTCTTTTGTTTCTATGGATACCGAATTTCCTGGTACAATTTTTAAACCAGACAAAAAATTCGTTCAATTAGGAAATCCCAAAGTCAATTACAGGTTCATGAAAGTTAATGTTGATGCTATGAAGATCATTCAACTTGGTTTAACGCTCTCTGATTCTGAAGGTAATTTGCCAGATTTCGGAACTCCTTTTTGTTATATATGGGAGTTTAATTTTAAAGATTTTGATATTGGAAAAGATCATTATGATAAAGAGTCTATTAAGTTACTTAGACAACAAGGAATAAATTTTACGAAGAATAAGGAAAAAGGCATTTGTTCGAGAGATTTTGGCATGATGTTTCTAATTTCCGGGTTGGGTTTCAGTGAATTGACTTGGGTAACTTTTCACAGCGGTTATGATTTCGGGTTTTTGTTGAAGATTTTGACTCAACATCCATTACCGCATGATCTCAAGTCTTTCATACGACATTGGACTTTTTACTTCGGTTGTAGAATTTTTGACATCAAGTACAGTTTCAAAATCTTTAACTTACACGGTGGACTGGAAAAGGTGGCAAAAACTTTAAACGTGGCTCGTGTTATTGGATTAAGCCATCAAGCAGGATCTGATAGTCTTCTCATCCTCCGTTGTTTTATGCAGATTAAGGATACGAAAGCTTTTAAGCAATGTAACCAAAAGTTGCCAGCCTTAGCATTGTACGGACTGGTTTGAATTAGAAGTATAATTTGTTAATTATTCTTATTTCTCATAAACTGAAGTTATGTTATTTTCAAAATTAATAGATTTATGAATTTTATTCTAAATTTTACTTATCTACTTTATATAAATTTTATATAAAATACATTAGTATTATCGTTTATTTTGGCCACCAATAAGATTATAATTGTATATTTGTACATAGCACAAATACATTAGTATTACTGAATTTTAATTAACCCTAGGGAAGGAGGCCTATAGATGGTTGCTTACGTTTTGCTATAGCAATCTCATTACGATGCCTTCAATTAAGTGAGAGCTTAGGCAGAGATTGCCTTCACTGTTACATAATCATAAATTTGATTTTTAATATTTATATTTTTTTTGTCAATTTAATTTTTTTAATTAAATTTAATTCTAAACCTTTTTAAAAAAATCTAATTTGATCATTAACATTTCAAAAAAGTCTAATTACTTTTTTTTTAAACATAAATATTTACTTTAAATATTTAAATATAACAGTCATATGATAATCAACTGTACATCATGCTAATTTTTTAACTTTTTATATTTGTTTGAATTTTAAAATTTTTATTCATTAGAACAATAGTATCATATTAGGAAAAAATATACGCGAACTATCACGTTAGAATTAATGTTTTAATTAGCATTTTCGATAAAAAAAAATTATCTTAGCATTTTCGATAAAAAAAATTTATCTTACTTTCTTTTTTAAATTAATCATCAAATTTAACTAAAAAAATAAACTGATAAAAATATAAATATTAAAAACTAAATTTGTGGTTTTGTTTTATTTTATCTTTCTATATAAACTAAGGAACCTATGAATTAGGTGCCATAATACAATCGCAGGAGTGAAATCCCATTGACCATTACCAATGGAGAGAAATATGATATTAGCCTGGATTTTGAGTCTCAGCACCGCCATGGCAGTAGCTCGTTGCCAAGATTATTACTCCCATGGCGGACCATACGTTCCACCTCCACAAAAAGTAACCTATCTCCACTTCTTTTTACACGACACTGAGAGCGGCAACAACCCTAGTGCAGTCACCATAGTCAGTCCAAACACCACCACCTCGACGGGCTTCGGCGGCGTGATAGCTTTCGATGATCCACTCACCGTTGGCCCCGACATAACATCGGAGGTCATAGGGAACGCTCAAGGCCTCTGGGTGTCGACAGGCAAAGACGTTTTAACTCTGATGGCCTACTTGGACATCGGGTTTACGAAAGGTGAATTCAACGGCAGCTCTATCAGTGTTTTGTCGAGGAATCCAATAACCGAATCGGAGCGTGAGCTTGCGGTGGTCGGAGGGAAAGGGAAGTTCAGGATGGCAAAAGGGTATGCACAACTCAAGACTTATTCCGTGAATTTCAAGACTGGCGACGCCATTGTTGAGTATAATGTGACTGTAATTCATTATTAAGATGATTATCTTGCTAGTTTTTGTTCTTCTTCTATGGATTACGAGTGATTGTTGATTCCATCAATAATGTTGCCCCCTTTTTGCTATCGTTAAGTTTGAACCATGCCAGATTTTAGGGACTTGATTGTAATAAATTACGTAGATTTAAGTCCATCAATATCAATATTGTTAAAGTATGTTTAACTACATATATGGACATCTATAATTCATATTGATTATAAAATGGAGAAGGTGAGGGTTGTCACTATCAACGAAGATGAAATAGAGACATCATCTAATTTAAATCATTATAAACGTCAACATTATTGAATTTAATTTACTTTTAAGGGTACAAACCACATTTGAGCCAATTAGTAACAAGCCAAAAGCCTTTTTTTCCTTACCCAACCCTGTTCAGCAACCTAATTCATTATTGAAAATAATATTAAAATATTATAATTAATAATTAAAAATCAAATTTTGTACTATTACAATGCCTAGACTTTTTTTAATAGTAGGAGATATATGTAACTACTTAAACGAAGTTCTGATTCGTAGTAATGAAACACTTTTTTTTTTTAATGATTTTCAGCCAAACAAGAGCAATAAGTGGTCAGGTGTAATGATAAGATATGTTGCACTTTTAAAAAAATGATGCAGATTTTAATTTTGAAGACAATATTGTTAAAAAATATAGTCACGAACCCCAAATATAGATCATAAAATGAACATGAATAATATAAAAAAAACTAAAATGTGTATTCTCTTAAATAATTTCAAAATTATACTAGTATGGTAGTTTTTTTTTTTTTCTCTACCTTATAGGTTGAGTTTCATACTAAGCTATACATTTGATTTAGTGTTAAGTTAAAATAATTTTTTCTTGTGCTTGAATATAAAGGTTGCTTCAGCTGTTAATCTGTTTATTGATTGCGTTGAAGAATTGAGATTTGTAACAATGCATCTTGCTTTACACCATCCTCTCCTTTAACTCAGCAATATTGGAAAAAGTTTATATTTGATTGGGACAACTGTAGCTCTAGAAGGCATTGGAAAAAGATGACCTAATGCATGATTTGACTACTAAATTATTATTATTATTTTTTGTTTTTAACGAGTTTTTAATACTTTATTTAATTAAATCGAATCATTTGATAGGGTCCAACTTGATATTGTAAAAAATTAAGAGTACCTTTGTTTCATTAAAAATGACTCACATAAAATATTTTTTTTTATTTTCATATATTTGTTTTAAGGAGAATTACTTAATCAATAGAAAAATCACTTTCTTGATAATTGACTTAAAGCATAAGTCACTTTTTGCAAGAGAATTCATTTGTAAGTAATTTTACTTTTATATAATAATTTACTTGAATCATGCCTTTTATTAATATATTAATACAAATTTTTATTTTTAATTTTTAAAATACTAAAATATTAATATAAATATTATAATATTCAATTATTATTAAACATGCATATTTATTTATATTCAATAATATAATTAATATGATTTATTATTTTAATAAAAACATATTACATTTTATAAATATTTATTAATAAACTATCACCATTCATTCTCTAAAATTTTATAATATATTAATTATTACAAAATATTATCTTACTATAAAATAAATTTTCTAAAACAAATATGCTTATGTTGATTTTATTTTACAAAAAGAAACATTTAAAAAAAATTATTTTAGAAAAAATTATCAAAGGATATTTTTCATACAATCAAACATCAGAAAATATCAGTTTTTCAGAAAATTAAAATTATTTTGCAGCCTGATTTCAGCTGACCTAACTTTCCTGCCTCTGCTGTGTGGTGTTCTGGAGAGGCATATTATGCAATTTGGGTAGTTGGATATATGACACTAAAGAAAGCCATTACAGGTGAGAAAAGGGACCTTCAAACCAAGAGATTTACGCCATTTTGTAACAACAAAAACACATCTGTTCATCCATAAATATAGAATACATAGGTTATATCTGACCTTAAAGATGACCTAAGAATTTGGTATGGTTACGGATGTTTTACTTTGCAGTACCTAAATTCATCATTTGAGGTCTCAAAATATCAACTACAAACTAGACTTACAAAAAGACAAAAGCATTGAAGAAAATTCCAAGTTAGACATAGGCTATAGACTGTTGTTGACTAGATTAGGATTGAAGGGAGAACAATAACCATCTACTCCTTCCTCCTATGATGATGTGATGCCAGTCAATTATGTAATATAGGCTGCAGTATCCGGAGATAAATCAGTGGTGTGGCTGGAATTAGCGGAAAACATCAGATATGAATATGCTATGAGTTCAGCTTGAGTATATTCTCAAGTTCTTAAATGCACCCAAGATGACTGGCAGCGTTAAGAACGGAAACTGCAACAATAAAAAAGGGGGTACTAACCAGATACATCTCATGATGGATGACCCTTGTATAAGAATGGATTGAAAAATTCTATTCACAAGTAATATGAATAGAGACTACTTGGTTCCAACGGAGGAAAGATTGTCTTGGCTACCAGGTCGAATTGAACTCCCTGCAACTGTACTGGACACATATGGGTTGGAAGGGGTAGGGGTCATAGAACCCATGGGTCTCGACAATGGTGGTCTTGGGGCTTTCATGCTCATTGGAGGCCTTGCAACCGAGTTTGCAAAGTTTGTTGCAACTCTATTTGCAGCATTTGGTGGCGGCATTGCTCTAGAGGAGGAAGCTGGTAAGCCCAGTCGAGCAGCAATTATCTGTGTACGCTCATGGTAAAGCCTTTGCCTTGACCTGTCCAATTGCTCCTTCACCCTCATTACGACTCCCTCCATCTCATTGAAGAAAGATAATTTGGCTTCCATCTTGTGTAACTGGATTGAGTTAAAGCTTCTAAAACGTTAGACATTGCTCCAGTTGGATGTGCATAGGAAAAACAGACTGCATATATTTAGCAACTAACCTACCTGCTTTTCTATTAATGATGTGGTAAGTTGTCGGATTTGGTCCTCTTCCTGGTCTGCTAGAAGTTTTGCCTTCACTGCTGCTGCTGAGAGTGCTGTAACTGCAGCTCGCTTTAATTTATCAATGCTACTGTTATCTTCTCTCTCTGTAGAGTCATGGTTCTTGCTTTTATCTTCTTCGATCTTGTCTGCAAAGAACAATAAGATACACCCAAAATTGATCTATGCATTTTGCCAGCAGGTGGTTCTTAGAATACATACTTCTACAGAACCTTGTAAAAACACCATTATGTATCAAGTTTCAATTTTCCTAGCTGCTCTATGTAAAACCAATAAAGATAGCAAACACTCAACCTTATAGAACTAACTGTTCCTTTTAGCCTTCTTTGTATATTTTAAATCAGACGCTATCTATCCCTACATATTCCCATAAGATATTCCTTTTAGCCTCCTTTTAGATTCTGTTAATGCAGCTTCCACTTTCTAACAAGATATTTGTAGAAGAAAAAGAGAGACACCTGTCATTACTCCATTTTCATTTACTGAATTCGATGTGACTGGCTGTGGAGGTTCACTCCTTTCAGATGGTTGTGAAACAGACACCGTTTGAACATCATTTGATGCCTCTGCAGGCTTCGTAGATTCCCCATCAGGGCTTGGTTTAACAGTTTTTTGCTCATTCTTTGATCTGGATGGAGAGCAGGAAGCTGTCTCTAGATTTTCTGATGCATCTGCTGGTTCAGATAGCTCTCCCACTGGCTTTGATGCAGCAGCATTACAAGGCTCATTCTTTTTCAGTTGAACAGAATCAGACATATCTACTTCCTTCACTGCTTTTGGAGGCTGAGAAGGTTCTTTAGCTGTTTCCTTCCCACCTGTCTCCTCTAGAGAACTTGGTAGAACCTGGGATGTTATGTTATTTGATACCCTTGTTACACTTGGTTGATGATCCTTTGATTGATTAATAATGCTGGATTCATTCAAATTAGCTTTTTTATCTTCCTCATTAGTGGCAAAATTGCTTGACTCTTTTTTATCCGTGGTTAGGTCACTGGGTGAAGGTGATGTCGCATTCTCTTCACAAAGAGAAACTTCAGCATTTTCGTCACCATGGTTGCTCAATGAACTTTTCTGATCCCCTTTGAGGCTTTCGTCTTCCGAGTGTTTCACATTCTGAGCATCCCGATTACCCGTATCATTGGCGACACTGTGTGCCTCTAACTGACATCAGATAACGTTCACAAATTGCTAAGTAAATATAAGCTTGGCATAGGTTAACATACCTCTTAGAACATGTTGGTTCCTTCTCATCTGGTGGATCTTCCAAAACAAAGCAGTTCCTGGCAGCCAGTTGACTGTTTGGACAAGTACCAGATAATGATTTAAGTGAACTCTGGGCTGAAGCAGCAGCAACGTTGGGTCCAACCAGATGAGCAAAGAATCCTGCCTGCAAATGGAGCAACACTATGTTTGTAACATATCACCAACAAATAGATGAGGTAAATGATGAATGGTGGAATAAGTGGAGGATGAGAATACTATTTCAGAAGCCATGTACAAAATGGATAAATTTAGATCTGTAAATGAACTCAGTTTTCCCTTCATATACATCAATCAATAAAACCTAAACTAAATACTTACACATTCAACTTACCAGTGCCATGACAGGATTTCCTACATCAGCAAATGAAAGTTTGCTTTCGGATGTTAAATTATAACCAACAGCTTCAAATGCCTCCCTTAGTGCTGTAAGGGCACAATTTTCAGTTGCTTCTAGTCCATCTTTTGGTACATTCATTTCTTCTGGCTTTAATGTTTCTTTAACACCTTTTACATCAGTTCCAGTTTTGGTTTCTGATGGTTCCTCACTACCCCCGACTTCTTTTTCATCTTCAGGTTTTGAAGTTTCCATCGGCGTAGTCTGGGCCTGATCTTCTTTAGTAGTCTTACTCTCTGTTGTTTCCGAGACATCTCTAGGGACAGTTCTTTCATCATTCATGGCAGCTGGGCCAGCAGTTTCTTTTGAATTCGTGTCTATGTTATTATCATCACAATTAAAAAATACATCCTCAATTGGCATTTGAACGAAATGCAGTATGCATTGTGCTTTTGTTTTCGTAGCAACATGCTCTGCAATCTCATTCCAGTTTTCTTTATAAAGTTCAAGTGCCTCAAGAAGGAGGAGGGTTTCCTGATCTGTCCACTTGCCACCACTAAGACCAGGGTCAGCAGGTTCCATGAGAATAAAATCCGATGAAGACATGCCAGAACCGAATGTCCCATTGTTAAAGCAATCAGTACATAAGTCAAAATCTGCCTGCCAAATACAAACATAATTGGATCATAAAGAATGGAACAATAAGTCAATAAATAAAACAGATTTACTAAATTAGTTATTCTTTCCATTTTAATTATTCACATTATTCAAAGATTGAAAGCCGTGCATATCAGATTGTGCAGGTGGCACAAACCATTTATGCTGATTTCTTATTTGTTGGACAAAGATCAATAGCAAAGAAAGTTTGTGGATTTCCAGTTTTATTTATCACTTGGCTTGAGATGTCATACAAATTGATTTTGTAGAAGTAAGCATGTATCAGTTCAATGCAGGGAGTGTAGAAACATTGACTACCACCATAAGGATACTCAGAAAGATTAGTGCAGTTATTTTTCTCTTCATAGTGATCTAAATAATTTGAGGCTCATACAATTATTTATTAGTCAGTATTCAGTATCTAACCTGCTTCTGGCAATGGTAGCGTTTCCTAGAGCAATCAGCTGAACAAGAGTTGCAATGGTACTCAACAGATGGCCCCTCCGGATTCATCAAGTCCTCAGCGACCGCAGATTCTGGAAGTAGCCCAGATGGTAGAGATGGGCTTGAAAGGTTAGGCTTGGTAACAACTTGTGGGCGTGATTCAATTTCGTCAAAGTGAAACAATTTTTCAAGCAAAGAATCCTTTTCTGTCATCCCATCTCCATCCCCATCCCCATTGGGATTAGGCACAGCAGAACCAGCCGGAGAGAATGGATGAAAATTAATCAAACCCCAGTAGTCCAGGAACTCCAATACCTCCTGCCTTGCATCCAAATCACCGATTTCAAGATCTTCCAGATCTTTCAACTCAATCTGCTTGCTTGGATTTGCATGAAATTTCTTCACAATCCAATTACGAATCTCCATGTATGCATCAGGGGTACGATTTGGGGATTTCCCATTAAAGAAAGAAGGCAAGATACTCTCTTCCAGATGGTGGATTTTTGTCCATGAAAACCATCCTATAAGTAGAAAGAGAAGATGAATACAAAAACCAACATGAGGAAACACCAAAGAATCTAATAGTTCAGTTTCTTCTTTTTCAATCTTTATAGCTTCAAAATAAGATGCTTCCAATGAAGTCAATTATTAGCCCTAGTTTGCTCTCTGCTAATGAAAATAAGATCAACATTCTCTTTGCAGCTTGAGAACTGTGACCTAATCGTGTTTTTTCCTATGTCATATTCATGTTTAAGTGGATACTGAGACATTCATGTATTAGAGTAGTATGGATTTTTTTTTTTTTTTTTTCTATGTAATATTTTACTTATGTTTTGCATATCGTGTCTAATATTGCAAGGTCTAATTCTCATGCATGGCTGATAAGAAATGAGCAGAACAAACTGGATGAATACTTATGTACCATTTCATTGTGAATACCATAAAAAAGACTTGGAATTCATATAGCATATAGAAAAAAAAATAAAGAAATAAATTCTCAAATTAACTATTCAAGAAAACACATTCAATATTTTTTTTGTTGTTTTCCAAATTGAGACAAAAAACTACAATACAAACTAAATTGAACTCTAAATCAACAGAAAACGAAAAAAAATTCCACATAATTTCTCCAATTCACTACCTGCCAAGAAAGAATTCACCTCACTAAAGCTGTAAAACAAATAGTTCACCCTTCATTCCCTTTCCTGCCCATTTTCCCATCAACCAAACAAGGAAAAGAAAAAGGGGAAAAGAAAAAACTCACCGCAATGATTAGGAACAACATGCGCATTACTATCACGAGACCTAATAGCCTCAAAATCAGCCTCAATCTTAGCTTCCAAAGCCTCCAACTCTTCACTTGCCTTTAATTCTTCCAAATCTTCCGCCTTTACACTTTGTTTCACCAAATTCGTCTCCTCAAGCTTCGCGCCACCCGATCCCGAACTCGAACCCAAGGCTAGGTTTCCACTAGGCGCCCCTTGTCGAGCCCTCGTTAATGGACCGTAATGGTTAACGGGAGAGTGGGAGATCAAGTTTGACTTCTCCCGAGTAACCCGTTTCGACGGAGTTGATGAAGAACTAGACCCGGAAAGCGAATTAACTTTTCTCTTCAGCGCTCCACCCCGACGGCGAGTTGATGCCAGCTCCGTCTCCGCCGGGGAGTTAACCGCATCCCGGCGTTTCTCCTCCATCACGGGTCGCGGGGTTTGGTTCTATGGGGAAAAGGGTTTTCAGTCGGTTCAGTGTAAAATTTGGTTGATTTGAGCCGAAAGCATAGTAGCGTGCATTATTGTAGTTATAAATTGGGCCGCATCCTCAGCTGTGGCCCATTATTGTTATTGTTTTGGTCAAATTCTGTTATTAGACCCTGTATAAGTTGTGCAGTATTGTTAATTTGATCAATTTTAGTCCTTATACTTTTTGAATTTTAAAATTTTAGTCCTGATTAAATGGTAGCAGTTAAATCTTCTTGATTAAATATGCTATTATTCATGTATTATGCGTAGAGTTATAAATTTATTCAATATTTTCAAGTGGATCATTCTTAGTCTCTATTTTTTTAATTTTAAAATTTTAGTCTTAATGCAAATAACAATCACTAAATCTATTAACTAATTTTTTTGTAGATAATATATGAAAATAACAAGTTAACACAGCATTACGCATGCAATAATATGTTTGACGTATTAAATTTTGAAAATAACATAAATTAACTTAATGAATTTAATAGTTACCATTTGATCAGAACTAAAATTTTCAATTTCTAAAAGTATGTAATACCCCGAAATTTTTACAGTAAAATATTATCAGTAATATAGTAAAATAAGGAAATAAAGTGACAAAAAGAGAAATTTTGAGTTATGTCAATATTGAGAAGTATATTATGATATATTAATTCAAGAAAGGACTAAATTGTAAAAGTGAGAAAAGTTTTGTGGCCCAAGAGTAAATACTCAAAATTTAAAGGATTAAAGTGTAAATATGAAAAAGTTGAAGGACCAATAGTGTAAATATTTTAGGAGTGGAATGATCTAGAAACTAAGGAAAATGGATGAATTAGGACCAAATTGAATAGATGAAGAACTATAAGGGACTAAATTGTAATTTTACCAAATTAAATGATGACTCAAGGATGGAATTTTAAATGATAATGAAGGGCAAAATGGTTAATTGGAAGAGAGAGAAATCTAGAAAGTAATAATGATGCTAGAGATATTTTGATATTTTATAATTATTTAATTAGATAAATATTATTTTATTAATATTTTAATAAGATATTTTATTATTATTTTATTAGTATATAAAGAAAGAAAGATGAGAAATTCTCATCCATATTTTCCCATGCACTAACGTGAAGAGAAAGAGAGGAAGAAAGAAAGTTTTACTTTCTTTACAATTTGGTCCTTTTACCAAAAATTCACCATTTTTACCCAAAAATCAAATGAATTTCCATAGCTACCAAGAGAGAAAAATGTTAAGGAGAGCATGGGGAGTTAGAATATCAAGTTGGATTCAAGAAATAGAAGCTGGAGGAGAGAGAAAATCAAGTTACAGATTGGTATCAAGAGAACAAGGTAAGTACATCAAGATTTCAATATGTTTTTAAGTTTGTTATTATTAACAAAACATGGAAATAATGTTATAGTAGAGTTTTATTACATAAGGTCCTATGTTCTTGATATGTTAGTGAAGAGAAAATAAGAGAAAGTGATGAGAAATGGTGTAAAAAAAAAAAAAAAAAAAGAAAATAAGGGTGTTATAACATGGTAATTAATATCTTGCACTAAAACAGTTATGGACAGCAGCAGTAGTCTAACTTTGAAAAATCACCATAAATTTTATAAATCGAATTAGAAGATGAAAAAAATATGGAATTAAAGCTTATTGAGTCTAGTTTCTCATAGAAGAAACAGTGTAAGAAATGAATTTGTAAATTTTGAGATATAATGAATTTTGTGAAACAAGGTCAGAATGAATTCGGGTTCCCCTGTTCAGACTTTGAAAAATCATAAAAAAATGAATAAAAACAATTAGGGGCTTAAATTTATACGTATATAATCCTGAATGAGTCTAGTTTTAATAGAAACAAATTATAACATCATTTAAATTCTGTACAAGGAGATAATTAATTTTTAGTAAAGAAGGGTCAGAACTGTCAGACAGCAGAACAGGGGTGACTTTAATGAATAAACTGTACTAATTGGATAAACAAAAAATTCTGAAAATTTTATGGTAAGAATATATGTGAGTCTAGTTTCAGGTAAAATTTACAGATCTTAATTTTGAGTTCTGTAACTCAAGAAATAAATAATTTAGTGACTATGACTCAAATGGACAGCTTTGAATACACATATAAGTAAATAGTGAAATTATTGATAATGTTACTTATAAGCATATTATATAAATTTAAGGATGTGGAATGGAGAGGAGGAGGAGGAAAATATATATGAATATTCAGCAAGCATGGCTAATTTGCATGTTTTAGGCTTAAGGACCAAATTAAATAAAAGTAAAACTTTATGGGCAATTTTGTAAAAATGTCAAAAATGACCAAATTGCATGAAATGGATTAATTTTATTATTTAAATTATAAAATTGAATGAAATTATTAATTTAGTTCAAGATAGGGGGAAAACATGTTTTAGGGATTAAATTGAAAAGTATTGAAATTATGGAAATATTCTGATATTTTACAGAATCCATGGATTGTTATCAACATATATGAGAATAATAGCTGGAAATAAGGATTAAATTGCAAGAATTATATTTTCCAGCCCCTAAGGATGAAATCGTCATTAATTAAAAGTTTAGGGGCAAAACGGTAATTTTTCCTAGAGCATTAATTAAATGCATTAGAATATGAAATGAATGAAAAAGATGATCAAATTTATTTATAAAGATCCAGACGACTCAAATATGAAACTTGATCGTGGAAAAGAAAAGATATTGGATTAATGAAATTATAAACACAAACAAGCAATGAGGTAAGTTCGTGTAACTTGAATTATATTCTTAAATACTTGAAATGTATGTTATTGATGTGAATATGATTTGAATGTTCATTGTATGAAAATTGATGAAACATTGATATATTTGATATAAAGGGGAAGAAATCTCGGTTGAATGAAAGGAAAATTCGATAGATCTCTGAAAAGGAATTGACGGTAAAAAGGATCTAGCCCGGACGGGTGATCCTACCCTGATATAGCCCTCCCGAAGAATATGTGGAAAATGGATTTAGCCCGGACGGGTAATCCGAATTAGGTCTGAATTTAGCTTTGGGTGGTAATTCGGATCCAAGCTCATTAGAGTGATTGTCGTTGCGAGTTGATTTAGCTTGACCGGTAATCCCCACTTTATAGGGATGAGGTTCGCGGGTGTGCTCTCGATATGAAATGTGCAAGACCATGGTTGAAAGATACAATGGCAACCTGATATGAAATATGTAAGACCATGGTTGAAAGATACCATGGCAACGTGATATGAACGAGTAAGACCATGGTTGAAAGATACCATGGCAACTTTGATATGAAATGTGTAAGACCATGGTTGAAAGATACCATGGCAACGTGATATGAAACGAGTAAGACCATGGTTGAAAGATACCATGGCAACCTGATATGAAATGTGTAAGACCATGGTTGAAAGATACCATGGCAACGTGACATGAAATGTGTAAGACCATGGTTGAAAGATACCATGGCAACGCGACGGAAAAATGAATAAGACCATGGTTGAATGATACCATGGCAACATGATGAAAAATGAGTAAGACCATAGTTGAAAGACACTATGGCATCATGTCGAAGATAAATAAGATCGTGGAAGAGAAATGCCAAGATATCATTTTGAACAACTAATATTCGTAATATAACAAATGGTTAAATGAATTGGTTATACAAAATGGTAATGTGAAATGTTTGCAGGAATTGGTCATATGGAAATAAATGTACAAAATAGTTGTATGAAATAATTAATAAGATAGATAAATGAAATAAGTATAGGTACATGGAATTTAAATTATGTTAAGTTCAATACGAACTATTATCGAAATAAATATACCTAAGATATAAGGAAATGATGGTGCATGAAATGTTGATATAATAAAATAAATGATATATGTTATTAAAGAAACGGTAAGAGAATGATATGTATCATGACATGTACATATGAGATTATCTTTTGTATGTTAACATAAGGAAAATATGTAAGTTAAGACGAGTATTAAATTCAAATATGACATATTGAGAAAATAAGAATTTATATGAAATATGTGTAAGTACACTAACAAGTGTTGTTGTTGATGCTTAGGCAAGTGCCAAGCCATTGATTGAATGGTAATATATTTATTGATGCATTGAATTGGTAAGTATTTAAGTGAATTTTTTTTTGTGATCTGCAAATGGTAATAATGCTCCGAAACCCTATTCTGGCAGCGGATACGGGTTAGGGGTGTTACAAAGTACTAGAACTGGAAATGACCAAATTAAACTATAGATGCTAAATCCACAACTTATACAAAGTACAAGGCCTAATAACAGAATTTGACCCTTTTTATTTCATTTTGTATCGTTATCTTATCGTTAGAGAATTATTTATCGACTATCATAAACTTAATCCTAATAAATGTTTTCATTAGATTTTTTATTGGACCTCTTTGGGTGCCTCTCCACTAGCATTCAAGGGTCGCAATTCTCATTTTGGTCTTGGATATTGATGTTAACTATCGACTTCACCATTGATTCTTCCAATTCCTTTTCCCTCAAATTTAAAGTTGGGCATTTTTCCTTCATATGTTTATAATGATTACATTGAAAGTAGATGTTAAGAAAAGCTTCATATTTCACTTGTTGAAAATTTCCATTCAAGCAAAATAGCCTCTAAAGGCACTATCAATATTATAATCAATCCTAATAACCTTATTTATAGTGTCGCCAATCACATCATGAAGTCCAATATCTTTACAATGATAAGAATCATTCGTTGTCTGTGACATAACGATGGATCCCAATAGTTTCTTTTTAAACTACATCTTAGGACTGTTGGACATCTCTTAATCATCAGATATATAACACCCTTATACCTGACACAATAATCTGATCAAGTATAGGAATGCTACATTGATTGTCAGAATAACAATAATCTGATCAAGTATAGGAATGCTACATTGATTGTCAGAATAACAGACTTTGACTTGTTGTTCAAAGTAAAATTATCACTTGTTAAATATTTTTAGTTAATTATCAAGATTAGGTATGAGCTCGATAATTTTTTAAAAAAAAAACATCCTTGCATTTTAGATAGTATTCTAAAGTTAAATAAGAATTATTGTGAAAAACAAGGCACAAGGTTGTGTCATTGGGCTGCGTAGATCTCGGGAACCGTGTGGTTCCAAAAACATTTGCCTCCAGTATTTACACGGCCATGTCATAGCTCGTGTCTGCCACACAATCATGTCACATCTCGTGTCTACCACATAGCCGTGTGGTTGGCCCGTGTAAATTTCAAGAACCGCATCCCTATTTGAAATTTTAAGTTCTTGTCCCAATTTAAAAATTTAAGTTTTCTTTGAGAATTTTATAACTTTTACCTCTAAGTCCCTGCATACAACTTTCAAATGCAACCAAACAAATTTAAAATTAAGCATATAAATCATTCATATCACTCATTTATTATTATACACCACAAGCATATCGAGTTTTTGTTTAAGTTCTCAGAATTTATAAAGTTTGCAAAGTTTGCATTTTAGTCCTTCATAGCCATTCTGATGTCCACTAAACTAACTAATAAATCGACTAAGGCAAGTGCACCTATCAATTAATAGTATAGTTATGGTGAACACAAATATCGTTCCCTTAAATACTACAATTACTAGTAATTATCGTCTTCCTATTGTTTAGCCTAATAATTCAAAAGATTGATTAAACTAAAATTAACTAACTAAATTAACTAATGAGTGCGTCAAATAAATAAATGAAAAAAATAATCAAATATCAATCAAGTGACAAAACAATTCCTAGGTAAGAATCCACCTAGATTTCATCTATAATTCTCAATCTAATTTATGCAACTTTTGTTCTTAGTTCTTTAATCCGTAGAAATCCCTAATTTATGCTAATATCTCTTTGAAGCATAAGAGCAACTAACTCTAGGTTGATTAATTAAAATTTATTTCTAATTAAAACCCCTCTTATTGCATTAATTCGCTATATGGATCCTCATATTAGATTTGACTCTAATCCGATAGATTTATGTCATATAATTTCTAGGATTACATGCAACTCCATCCAATTATACAAGATTTAATCATAAGAAGAGTCTATTTAACCTCAAACTCATGCACATCAAACATGGATTAATACTCTAGAATTATCAACCCAAGAACAATTAAGCATTCATAATTGAAAACAAAGAACTAAGGTTTTATTACATAAAACTAGAAATCAAACAATAGAATCCATCCTAGGGTTCATCTCCCCTAGGTATTTAGAAAATTAGTTCATACTTGCAAGAAGAAACACCAAAAATACAATATAACCACTAAAATAAAAGAAACCCATGATAAGTCCCTTGGAAATCAACTTGGACTCTTGAATCTTGATGGCGAATTGCTTGGAAATCCCCTTCAATGGTGTTCTTTTGGGTAATTTTGTGTTATTCTATGATGATTGATGCCTCTCCTCTTTATTACCTTATTTATACCTTCTTAAAGTGCCCAAAAACCTAAAAAAACGGAACTTTTAGCTGCCAACGCACATGTTTCTCGAAATCTATACATGCTACATGCCCGTGTGGCCCACATGGTCGTGTGAAACTCTGTTGCCCATGTGCAGCTTCTGGAATGCTCCAATGTTATGATTTTCACTCTTTTTTGCTTCTATTGCTCCCAAATGCTCTATTAAGCTTCAAAACATGAACTTAAAGGATTAAGAACATATAATTCACAATTAACACCACGTAATCACCCAAATATGCATAGAATTAGGCCAAAATATGTTACTTTTGACACTTATCACATTTACACACTATTTAGCCTACGTACATGCCAAACTAAACCAAAATTTAGTGTCATACTCTTCTCTATGCTTGGCGATGTGATTAGATGAGTTGATCACGACCTCAATTCTAGATTTCCAAATCTATCTTCAACCTACGTGTTAAAAATAAACACATTAAGCTGGTGAAAGCTTAGTAAGTACATTAAGAATTTAAAAAAATATTAGTTATATAAATTACTACACATTACAGTTATATATATATATGTAGATAGGCCAACTTGCCCGGCCCCTTTGAAACCCAAAATAAATACGAAATTATTAAACCCAAAATCCAAAGAAATAAACAAAACAGTCCAGTAATTAATGGCCTTTTTACAGCCCAATACCTAGACCCAATAACTAAAACCCCACGGCCCAAAGACTAACCTAACACTCGAAATGAGCCCAAATGGCCCAAATGCTAAACAAATTTTGCCCAACCCTAGCCCCAGCAGCAGATGCGCCGCAGCCTTCAGCCACCGTACAGCCCCAACACCGCTCGTGCCTCCATGTCAACAGCCTCCGTACGCCAGCACAGCACCCCGTACCTGCAAAAACAAACAAGACACAGCAGCAAATGAAAACAAAAGAAAAATATTGTATTTTTATTTTGATTTTTCTTTTTTCTTCGGCTATAAAGTCGAAATTGCAATCCTTGTAATTTTTTTACGCGCAATACGCAATAGAAAGCAATCATAATAGAACGAAAACAAAAAGGTGATTTTTGAACGCCTTGTGCTTCTTTTTTTCGCATCTATTTCATCTTCCTTTCCTGTTTCATATTTTTTTGTATAATAAAATAAAAAAGGGAAGCATACCTTCAAATGAGCCATCGGAGACGGTTTCCTCTTCGCCGAAATTGAAGGTTGAGATCGGACTCTCGAGGCTAAAGTCTGACTTTCGATATGAGGTTTAAAGCCTGGATATAGGACGGTTCCTCTACGGGCTATCGTCCACCGATTTCAATAGTGGAATGACGGTGGCCGGATAGCAGATTGGAAAGGGGGCGAACTTTTAGGGTTTTCCCTTCTTTTTTCCCCTTTTTGTTGCTGCGGTGCTAGATTTACCTTAGGTTTCCTCTTTCTTTTTCTTTTTAACATACAGAAGGAAGTGTTGTCGTTTAAGGCTTGACTTGGTGGCCTTAAAACAATACTGTGGACCACGCCCGATCGGATCTGACCCGAATACCCTCCGGACCCGTGTGTTTTTGCGGTGAAGGGTTATTTGTGGGTTTAGTCCTCCTCTTTTGCGCGGGCACGCAATTGCGCCCTACTTGCTATTTTCTTTCTTTTATTATTTGGTTCCCTAATTTGCAAGCATTTTCATTTTAGCCCACGGTGTAGTGCTGCGTTTTGGACTAGGGGATATTCCCATTTCTAGTCCTCGCACAATCGTGCGCTTCTTATATTGGTCCTTTAAACTATTTCATCTGTAAACCATCCTTATTATTTTAATTTGATTTCAAAAAATTTGCTTCTCCTTCATATATATTTTTTTCTTTCTTTTTTTTTTGCCTTTTAATTCATGTACCACTATGTATCATTTGTTTACTCTTCTTTTTTTTGAAAATTATACTTTCATATTTTATACATTATTTTACGTAAAAAAAAATTTTTGTATACACCATTAGACAAATATATGTGTATTTTATAATAAAGTCAATTTCATTTTATGCATATTATTAACTTTATGTTATTTTATACATATAATGTCTTTTAAATTCATTCTTAATTTGTATTACATAATCCTATATAATATATCTTTTAAATTATTATCATACATATACACATATTTATTGACACTCATATTTAATCTATATATATATATATATATATTACTAAATCCATGTATTTTATACATGTAGTTCTCCTTATATATAAGTATATTTTTAAATGTATTATGTATATAATATATAATAAAACTAATTTAGCCCTATACATATTATCATATCTATGTTATTTCACATGTATTTGTTTTAAATCTATATGTATATATATTAATACACTTATTACTTTAATAGATTTTTTTATTTTTTTATTTAAAACACTTCTTGCTTTATGTTTTATCAAGTATTTTCTTTATACATATATGAAACTATTTTGGAAACCTCATCTTTGTAACAAAAATTATTATTTTTGAATGTTCCGTTGTATTATGTTACTTAGTGTTTTATAAAGCTCCTTATTTAAATGTTTTGATATAAGGATATGTATGATTTTTAGACTCATTTAAAAATTTGTATATATCCTATTATTAATCTCATGTTTTTTAATAGATTTACATGTGCATATGTCCTTTAAATCTATTTTGTGTGTTATGTCTCATCTTGTATCCTTATCATTCTTTTGCATTATAAATTATTAAAGTTAGCATGTAGTTTGTCAACTTTTATATTATAGATTATTTCTACTTATTATTGTTTTGTGTGTCTAATAGTAGTCATATTATATTAGGCTATACATGTTATTGTTGCATATGATTTATTTTATATTGTCATGTTAATTATTCTCCATGCATGATCGAAATCGAGATATATTTTTAAGTTGGTTATACTTAGTTGCTTAAGCGTTTTTTAGTTGATTAAATAAATTGTATTGCCCCCACTCTTCCATTGTCGTGTTTTATGCGTACATATATCACCCCATATCATCATTTTCCATGTGATTTTTGAAATGTGGTTCTATAAAATCTAAATTCTTAAGATCGACTCCGTTTTAGTTCAAGTCGAATTAATACATTTTAAGCTAGTTTTATAATTATTCACTTAAAAATTCTTTAAAATGAAGACGAGATTTGATATTTGGCAATTCGCGAAATCGTGCCCTAACGTGCTGGGTTGCAATTTCGTGTTCGCTCAAAATAATCAAATATCCCTTCAAAATTTCATCCATGTCTTCTAAAAATTCTTGAAAACATCCTTGCATTTTAGATAGTATTCTAAAGTTAAATAAGGATTATTGTGAAAAACAAGGCACAAGGTTGTGTCATTGGGCTGCGTGGATCTCGGGAACCGTGTAGTTCCAAAAACATTTGCCTCCAGTATTTACACGGCCATGTCATAGCCCGTGTCTGCCACACAATCATGTCACATCTTGTGTCTGCCACATAGCCGTTTCAAAACAATTTCATCGTTTAATCATTATGTTTCCATAATGATCTAATTTAGCTAATTACCATTTTGTCTTTTACCTTTTTTCATAATACGTGAATCATACCTTATTTTAGTAAAATTTCACCTCTAGTCCTTCCTCACTTTCCACCAATTCCATGTAATCATTTTAAACTTTTAATTTTCTCACTTTTGCCCCATTAATTTCTATTTTCCTACAATTTAGTCAATGTCCTAAATCAAGTTTTCTCATCTAATAAGCATTTCCTAATTACTTATCGGCTTTATCTGTTTTCTAAATTGACACTCAAAATTCTTATTTTATCTATTTCAAAAATTCATTACTATTTCCTAACCCAATATATCATTGTACCTAACTTCGAGGCATAACACGAATGTTACAATATAATTGGTCAAGAGATCTCCCTCTTTCAATCTAACTTTTTTCATGACTAGGCGCCTTAACTATTACTTCCAAGTAAAGATGTTCATGGGTTAGATGAATTGAGTTTTGTGTAACACCCGACTATCTCTATTTGTAACAACCCGGTTTCTTATGGTGTCAGAAACTCCAGTTCCAAAATGTAATTTTTGTAAACTTGTTCATAAGTTTAATATTTACGAGGCAAGAATAGAAATATATAAAATATTTGTTTAATAATTTTTTACTTGATAGTTAATTAAGGTACATGTGTAACGACCTAAAAGTCAGTGGTATCGAAAAGTGTGGCCTTGGAACCCTGTTTTCGTAAATCAAACATTTAAATATTTTTATTAAATATTGACAGAGGTATATTAAAAGTTAATTGAATTTTAGTCAAGTAATTTTATTAGATTAGTGCTTAATTAGGGTACAATGACTAAATCATAAAAGTGTCAAAAGTGTAATTTGTAAGGAATCTTTAATTAGAAAAAGAATAAGGGACCTATGAAGTAATTAAACCATCGTAGGATTTATAGTGGACGGTAATGTATCTTATAATTGAAGAAAATATAATAAAATTATAATAAAATAAATTAAAATAAGATAAAACATGTTGAAAGTGGAAAGAAAGAGAAAGAAAAGGCATTATCTTTTTCAAAATCTATCTTTCACTGAATTCTTCAATGAACTCAACGGGTGGGAGAGTTTTTCCTAGGGTTTCAATACTTAGTCCCTCAATTTGTTAACATCGACCCAGATTCCTCAGAAAAGAAATGAAAATGGAAAGTCATCAACAAATAGCTTAGAGTTTATGGTTTGTGTTTCTATAACCCGAACTACTTCTAAATTGCTGCATATTGAATTGTTCGTGCATGGTAAGAACATAAGGTGAGGCACTTTGTGATTTTGAGATGTACTGGACTAATTTGAATCGATTTATGTTCATGTGGACTAAATTGAACATATATGAAAAAATGTGTATATTTATATAAATAAAAAATTGTATACATGTTGAGTTGATCAATGCTATCATATATTTGAATAAATGATAAATACGAAAGGTTTATAAATAGAATGTTAATATTGGATAAGTCTTTAAAATTCAAGTGATTGAATGATCTATAGAAATGTAAAATTGATATTGAAATGACAAATGGTTAGTAAATGGAAGTAATATATGAAAATGAATGTATATTTGTGGTATGTGAAGTTGTTGGCCATGCTTAGATATTGCTAAATTATAATTGTTTTGATCTAAGAATATGAGAAATGGTTGGATGACATATTAAATTGAATACATTATGCATTTTTAACTTATGCTACTCAAATGTCTTATGTTATAGTGTTCAGATTATAGAAATACCACTGAGTTATACTCAATGTTCAGTTTTGTTTTCTGTGCATAAGTTAGGTGCCTTACGATTTGATCATTGACTCAACATCCAACGGTAATCCTGAACTCAAGTGTTGGTGATGTGTTCATTTTGGTTTTAGCATGTACCTAGGATGTCTTATGGCTATAATGATCCTTTTGTATTTTGTTGGTAATTAGAGATTATGTATATAATGTTTATGTAAGTGATGAGAAAGGTTATGTTGTTAATGTCTTGCTAAATAAATTTGGTTTATGTGATTCATGGTCTAAAAGTTGATTTGATAATATGTTAGGTGATGTGGTTGATTGGTATTTAGTTGAAAGTGATAAATGTTATGCTATTGTTGATATTGTATTGAATAGTAAGTTTTGGTGTATGATTTGTGATTGAAGTTGAGTGGTTCATTATGTATTAAAAAGGGTTTAATGGAATACGTTTGGTTGAACTTGTTGAAGTGCCTTGAAGGTATATTGGTATGGATGAATGTGATAAATTGGTTGATTTTAAATTGTGAATTGAGGTGCCAATTGTGACATATTGGTTAGGCACTTAGGCTAGTTGTTTTAAATGATGATTTTGGTTTAATTTAGATGATTTTGATTTGGTTGAATGTGGTTTAAAATGATTGTTTGTTGTTTAAGTGAGCTAAGGTAGAAATCTTGCATTGAAAGGTAATTCCAAGTACACACGACCTGACACATGGCCGTGTGCTATACAAGAACATGTGGCACGACCGTGTGGTCAGTAAGTTTTCAGGTGATTTTAGTGCACACGGACACAGTCTGATACACGGCCCAACAACACGACCATGTGACACATTTTAGAATATTTGGACTTTTGACCCATACGACCTTAGTAAGAGTACATGATTGCTCGCATGGCCATGTGACTTTAACTCCATAGCATCAGTTTGTTGCACGGTTTGCCTACATGGTTGTGTGTCCCATCCCACACGGCCAGGGGACACAGCCGTGTGACCCCTCTTTACAGATTGTTCCCAACTTTTTGTCTTAGTTTCAAAATGATCCCTGTTTGTTATCGAGTTGGTTTTAAGCTTTTGTAAGCTCGATATTAACCCGAAATTGTTTGAATCACATGTTAACTTGATTATTTATGAATTGTTTGATAATTAATTGAGATTTTGAGTTATAATTTGTATATAATTGTTTGGTTCTTTTTCGTAGCATCTTATTACTCAGGTTCGACAACCGGAGCGGGTAAGGGGTGTTATACTATTGACCCAAGATTTAAGTAAGGTTAGGACTAAATTGAAAGGATTAACAAATTTTGAAAATCCATCGAGAAATTCAGAAATTTTAATGGTTGAATTGTGACTAGTTGGATTTTAATTCTGGTTTAGTTAGATGAGAACTGTCTAGTTCTATAGTGGGAGACAAAATGATTAAGGATGAAAGGTTGTGACGGTTGGTGAAGATCATGCCAAATGTGTATATAAATAGGTGTGTGTGGAGATATAACTCTATCAATTCTATCTACAAATTTATCTCTCCTTAGCATCATCTTCTTCAGTCACTCTGAAGAAGAATATTATATAACTGAAAGAAGCTCTGCATGTTGCAGCAATAGTGTGAATTGAAGTCTGGTAGTAGAGAAATTGAGCAACTAGTAAGTTTTCTTACCTCTCTGTACTTGTAGATTGAAGAGAGAAGTAGAGTAATAACTCTTAAAAGCTTCCGAATAGTTATGGATTATGGGTTTTAAAGGTTGAACACCTTTAGTTTAATTGATAAATGGTTGTTATGCTTAGCTTCCGGGATAAGCTAAACTATTAATAATAAGAAAGCAAGGTGAGTTTCTGTACTCCATCCCTAGAATGCTGTGTGCTGGCATGATTATGTGTTGAGTACTGTGATGATGTATGAATTTTATTGATTATAAATGCTAAGCTTGCAAAAGGTTAAGTAGGTAGATGAGTATCTGTTAGTGTGTCAGTATGTATGAAATGGTTGAGATTTTATGTTTAAAAAGTAGCGTACTCCATGATAATACGTTCATGATTGTCATGTATTGCATGTTTGAACGGTGGGGTACGAATGAGAGATTATTGGTGGGTTAGATGAAGTTAGGACTGGGAATGGACACTCTGTATACTGCCATACAGTGTTGTTGGGTGCAAATCGTGATGTGCGAAGCTTTAGGTCTTGCAGAGGGGACACTTCGATAAATACGACAAAGTACTATTAATTAATTATAAATACGACAAAGGTAAGCACACCTATCGAACAATAGTATAGCTATAGTGAGTAGGGAATATCGTAAATGAGGACTAAAAGTACTATTAATTACCGTCTTCTGATTATTTAGTCGACAAATTGAAATGATTGTTTTTAATTTAGATTTACTAATCTAATTTAAATTAGAATGCAACAGAGAATGAAATAGGAAAATAATCGAAGATAACCAATGAGATAGACAATACCTAAGAAAGAATCCACCTAGACTTCACCTATTATTATGAATCTGAATTAAACGATTTATTCACTTGTGTCTTTATCCATAGTGTTATAGGCCAATTTTAGCCCGAATTCTTTTAATATTCAGAAGCCCAATTACATTAAACCCGAATAGCCCACTAAAAGTCTAAACTAACCTAAACCCAAAACCTGCCAGCCCACTAAACTAACAACCCAATACAACAAACCCAAGGCCCACTTACATGCAAATAGACCCAACTAGCCAGTTTAGGGTTTCAGAAAAGTTGAAACCCTAAAACCACCTAATCCCATCACCCCATACCGTCTGCCTCCACCGACCCTCTGCCAAAAGCCTGCTCCACCGCTCCACCGACGACCATACTCTGCAAAGCCAAACAAACACGCAACAAATAGATAAAATGCATGTAAAAGGGTTATAAAACCCGAGGGAAAACGATGTAAAGGGGGATTCGACAATTTTTGAAAAATACATAGAAATAAGAAAATTATCCAGCATCAAAACAGCAGTCCATTGAGCATTTAGATTCAATAACAGTGTTCAAAATAAACAAAAACACCAAGATCAACAAATCAGAAGCTAAAATCAGAATCGGCCTAAGGTTATTTTCTCTTTTATTTTAGTTTCATTTTTGGTCGATTTTATTCATATATATATATCAAAAAAATATAATAAAATAATAGAATAAAAAGCAAAAAAAAAAACAATAAATGAAATTTTGTTTTCTCTTTCCCTCTCCCCCTCTTTTTTCTTTCCCTCTTTTTCTTTTTTTTTTCTTTCCCCACGGTCCAAATGAAATTTTGAACAAAACGGTGCCGTTTTGGACACGGGTCGGGTCAACCCGACCCGTAAACCGATCAGGATCCGCGTGTTTTTTTAAGGGAGGGGTTATTTGCGCGTTTAACCCCTCCACTTTTGTTATAATTTGCAATAAAATCATTCATATTTTTTTTAATTTGGCCCTGAAGGTTTTCGCGCTTCATAATTTAACCCCTATTAATGCGCAGCGTTTTGACCAAGGGATTTATTACTATTTTGATCCTCCCAGGTTGCGTGCATATTGCGATCTGGTCCTCTCCTCCTTGTTTTCTTTTAAATTAGCCCTAAACTTTATTTTTAATTCGATTGAGTCCTCTTTGTTAGATTAATGCTTTACTTTCAAATTATTTGTTTTTTCATTTTCTGTTATTTATTATTATTAATTATAATCTTTATATTTTTATATTTCCTATATGTTATATATGTCGTGGTGTATATTGTATTATGTACATATATGTGCATATATTTAATATGTTTATATATTTATGGAACATTATTATTAGTTCTTTTTAAAATGTATATTATGTAAATATTTTAATATTGTATTCTATATATATATATATATATATATATATATATATATATATTTCTCACATATTAAAAACATATGTTCTCAATATAATCATGTACATTTTAGTGTATACCTATATATTTTTAAAAATATTGTCAATAGTTATTATTTTTTTTTTATATGTATATATTATGTATATTTACTAACATTATATTTTCAGGCACATATTTCAAATATTATATATTAAGTATTTCTTACGTCATTATTATATATGTACGTATTTATGTATCGTACGAGCATTTTATCACTTTTAATATGTATATTGTATATATTTATATATCATATATTTTTCTTATTTATCTAATATTTTTACTATTAGTTGCATATTTTGATGTTATTTCATGTATATATTTTTTTAATAACTATCATGTACATTTTTAATGCCATATATATATTGTATATTTTTCAATAACTATATTATATGCATATACTATGTAAATATCTTAATGCAATATTTTGTATCTACCACTACCATACGTCTATTTACAGTGCATCGTTAATGGTTTTCTTTTACTATTGTTATCCCTAATATATGTATGCATTTTCTAATACTTTATCATATATATGTGTATTGTTGTTGTATTATGTATGTGTATATATATAGTATTATCATAATTACTTTATTTTAATATTGTTATTATATTATATTTATTTTTATATATATTATATCATCATTTTTAGTATTACTGTTGTATAATATTAGTGTTTATTTTTATCATATATATATTTTTGTACGTAGTATCACTTTCTACTTTATTGTAATATTTTTATATTATGGTTATGCATGTGAATTTAATATACATATTACATATATCTCTTATATACGTTATGTATGCTTTTAATACTATACTTTTATATATTGTTACGTATATAATCTTAATATCATTTTTATATATGTATATTCATTGTGTTCTCGTATTTGGTATTATAATTACATCTGATCTTGCATGCATTTGTTAGTGTTTTTAATATTATTGTCATATTTGTTTTTTGTTTCAATATATTTCTAGTTTTTCCATTTATTTCATCTCGATTCGTTCTACATTACTTCGAAAATCCCATTCGTATTTTGTTATTTATTTCAATAATCAAGGCAATGTACCGATTTAACATTAAGTCATTGAATTTCATCGCTATGTTGGATGGAATTTGTCGGCTCGTGTTAAAGAAGGAACACCCTTATAAAAAACAAAAAAAAAAACTAAAATGTTTTCGTCTTTTCAATTGAATCACAACTAAATGTTTCATTGAACTCGTATTTTTGAAAATCAAGACAACACATGTTTATAAGATACCAATTTTGGGCGTCGCGAGGGTGCTAATAACTTCTTCGCGCGTAACCGACTTCCGAACCCTACTTTTTCTTTGGATTTTGACGTAGACCTATACTCAGCCTCCTTTTTGTTTTAAATATAAATTTATTAGGTGTCCGATCACACCTAGAAAAAGATCGGTGGCGACTCCCTTTTTTATAAAAACCAAGATTCCATGATTAATAAATCGCCACAATTAGCGACCCCAAACCAAAAATTTTACGTCACAACACATAGAAATCCCTAAATTATGTTAATATCTATTTTGAGAGTAAGAACAACTGACTCCAGATTGATTATTAATTGAAATCTCTTTCTAATTAAAACCTCTATTGTTGCATTAACTCGATCTATGGATTCTCCTATTAGATTTGACTCTAATCTGGTAGATTTATGTCATCCTATTTCTAGGATTGCATGTAACTCCACTTAATTATGCTAGATCTACTCTTAAACAGAGACTTTTGCTTCATTGAAATAAGCACATTAAACATGAATTAATAACCCGAAAATATTAAAACAAGAAATAAGCATACATAATTGATAACAAGAATCAAGTATTTATCATGTAATTCAGAAATCAAATAATAAGGTTCATCATAGGTTTCATCCTCCCTAGGTATCTAGGGAATTTAGTTCATAATCCTGAATAGAAACATCTCAAAGTTAGGATAACCACAAGACATAAAGAAACTCAATAAAACTTTGAAAGAAATTAAACGGAGATCTTCGATCTTGAGGGAGATCCACTTTTGAGTTGATTCCAATGGCGTTCTTCGAGTGTTTTCTTCAATCTTCTCTGATTGCTCATTTAGGTCTTTTTCTAACTGGTATTTATAGACTTTAAAATGCTCAGAAAGCTTAAAAATTGGGTTTTTTTCGCATATTTGGGAAGTAGGGTGCGAAATCGACACAGGCTAGCACATAGGCGTGTGGCTCACATGGGCATGTGGCCAGCCCGTGTGGATCTTGAAAACAGCTCTATTTGTCCAATTTTGGCTTGTTTTTCGTTCCTTTCTCTCCTAAATACTCTCCTAAGTATAGAAACATAAATTTAAAAGATTAGGAGCATCAAATTCACTAATTTGACAATTAATCATCCAAAAACGCATTAAGAATGAGATTAAAATATGTTACTTTTATAGCTTATCAAATGGGCAAATGGATAGAGAAATGGAATTCCATTAAGATTCCACCATACAGTGTTGTTGGGTGCAAACCATTATGTGCGAAACTCCTGGCCTTGCAGAGGGGACACTGCGATGTTCGAGCATCAAGGTTAAATAAGGGATGGACTGATATCGACTGGTCCTTCGGGGTGACACCGTGATAGCTGTTATTGGGTTCTATAGAGCAACACCGCGACGAAGATCAACAGGCTTTATGGGGTGACATCGCAACGGTGGTAATGTCCTTCGGGTTGACACCTCAAAGAGGTTTAAGGTGTAAGACCACTATGACAACCAATTGAGTCCTCTGGAACAGTAAACACGAGAATTATAAAGTGTATGGCCATAATTCGACTATAGCAACTAGTAGAGTCTGTCGAGATAGTAAACACGGGTAGTCTATCGGGACAATAAACACAAGATAGTCCACTAGGACATAAAATGTGAGATAATCCTCCAGGACATTAAACATGAGATTTCTTGAGGAAGAACATAACTCGGTTATGGCGGCATGTAAAGTCCGTAGCTTAACCAAAAAATTCGCCAAAGTATAAAGGAGGAGTCGTAAAAAGGACTTGAGCGACCAAGCATTTAACATGATGGACTTGGCGTGTCTGGGAATACATGATATTTGGATACCTTGGGGATCCGCCAAGGGCAATGACGAATGGAGCCTAAGAAGCGTCCTAACTTAGCCATGTGTGAAAGGAGGGAGAAATTCCTTAAACGAGATAGTAATCATGACTTTCTTCTATAAGAGTTCGCCTAAGAAGTCACAAAATTCATTCTGGTTAAGCAGATGTAGAGGAGGATGGAAAGGATAAAATCCTAATTTGTAAGTCGATAAAGGGTCAGCCGGAAAATTGAGGCGAAAGTTACAGAGGGGCACCAAAGTTATGGTAAATACATAGCGGACCGGATTTGCAACCTACCTATCATTTCAAACGGTCCAAAAGATTGTCAGGTTTGGTTCCATAATCAACATGGTTTTTACACGTCAAATTCGGCGTACTCGTGGCTTCTTTTTCAAAGGATTGGTTTGGGACCTCACCGTCTCTTTTGGAAGGCCATTGGAAGTTAAAACCCCTTCCAAAAGTTAAGAGTGTTCACATGGAGACTGGGCCATGATATTCTGCTTACAAATGTTAAGATAGCCTCTATTCGTCAAAATGTGAATAAAGAGTGCCGTCGTTGCAGGGCTGGTAATGAAACTCTGATCCATGCAATTAAAAACCGCCCTTCGGCTCTTGCTATGCTTTCTTGTGGTGGCCTGGATGGTAGGTTGATAAACAACAACTATGAGAGCTGTATCGACTGGTTGGAAGAGTCCATGCGATTGCTTGACAAGAAGGCTATTGCTGACTTCATTACTCTACTGTGGAACAGTTGGAATAACACGAATAACTTCATTTTTCACGGCAAGGAAGAGGAGGCGAGTGTTATATGGGAGAGAGCCATTACCTTGAGTAAGGATTTCCGCATCCATAACCTTGTTAATAAGTCGATGCTTCCCATCACCTCTGCTTGTAAGAAATGGGAGAAGCCCTCTCATGGTTTTGCCAAAGTCAACTTTGACGCCGTTGTTTCTAATGGTAGGATGGGTTTTGGCGTGATTGTTAGGGATGATGATGGATTTGTTTTAGACGGGAGTGGGGGTTTTAAAGAAGCGGTGATGGACGGTGAGTGGGTTGAGTTGACTGCTTTCGAAGAAAGTATGAATGTGGCAGGGAGCTTAAATATCATGAAGGTGGTCTTCGAGTTTGACTGCTCTAGTTTGGTCAACAGAATTAAAATGAGAGGGTGGGACGTTACCATTTTGGGGCATTGTGTGGACAAAGCGTGCATGAAGCTGAAAATTTTTCTTTGGTCAACGTTAAGTGGGCCAATCGGATTTGCAACAAAACTGCTGATTTTATATGTAATTTTGCACTTAAAAACAATTGCTCTTGGAATTTTAACATGAATTATCCTAAGGAAATTCATGAGTAGGTAATTTTTGATGCGATTAATTGAGGTTCGATCTTTTAAGGTCTTTTGGTAAAAAAGAAGAAGAAGAATATGAGTATTAAGGATATAGATCAGCGATAGATGGGGTGAGGCCCTAATGAAAAATCAAGGTTATGCCCAGATTAGGGATCATGCCCGCCAATGAACGACTCAAAGTAACTAAGGCGCTTGTCTTGCTGACTGAGTTCGCAAATCTTCCTACTACGGAATTCAGGGAGTTTAATTTTGAGCCAGACACTTTAATTTCTTAAGATACATAGAGTTTAGTTTTGAGTCAAACACTTTAATTTCTTAAGATACATGCAGATTTACATGTGCAAATCTCACTAAGTTCTCTATAACTTATAAAATTGTTGGTTGAATGCATGTTAGATAAAGACTTGAGAATAAAAAAAGACCATGTTAGACTCCGCTAAAGTTAAGTGGTGCACGGTAACTGTTCATGTATGTAGACGGGCACCTGTAGAGGTCTCGCCTTTGGGTTTAAGTTAACTATTCCCATTTTCGAGCCTTAATCTAAAGATTGTAAATAGACATCGGAACCAAGGTCGTAAGAATTATTCACCAGTTTTGTACGAGTTTTAATAGTAGTTAGATTTTCAAATTTTATGTTGTTTAACTATATAATTAAATCAGAAACAGAAGTACCGATTAAATCATTTGGGTTAGTGTAGCATCTAGTACCTGGACCTAGCAACCGGGTCGAGTATAGGGTGTTATATTTTGAATATAATATTAGCATATTTTATATTTGCCCAAACTTGGCCTGACTCGAAATATGGACTTAAATTTTGACCAAGGCTATTTATATTTGTAAATGATTAACTCAAGCCTATTTTAGGCCCACTCATATTATTTTTAAATTTTTTATAAATATTTATGTTATTTTAAATTTAATACTTAATAATTTATTTTTTATTAATTGAAATTTTATATATAGACAATTTAACATTTTTAGCATGTTTACATTATAGTATTGTTTATTATTGTAAATTTAATTTTTAAGTGGTAGAAATTACTTAATATATAAAAATAATATTATATAATATAAATTTAAAAAATGGGTCTAGCCAGGCCAGGCTCAAGCCTCCCACGTATTTTAAACGAGCTTTTCTTTTTTTTGGCTCAAACACATTTTTCTAGCATAATATTTTTACCAAAATTTGAACAAACCTTTAGATTTAAGCGGATAGCCCGACCCTTTCTAAAGGATGGCATTAATTGCAAGAGTTGGTAGAGTAAATCTCAAATTTTTTTTTTTTACTATTTTTCATTTCGGAGTTCATGATCCTCTTAATAATGTCGTTTCCAAAATTCAAACTTATATTCTATTTTAAAAGCGTAATATATCTTACCACTACATACAACAATGGTGGATAGAGTACACCTCAATTTTAGTAGTTGAAACATATAATAATATACCATGTTAATCATCACATGTAATATCGAATTGTAAATATTATTTTTTTTATACTTATTCTTTTATATATCCTGTAGACCTGCAAAGTATTCTCTCTGTCTCTATTGACAATCAGCATGGAATAATTGTTGCAATAATAGTTGATTTGATGTTCCAAAGAGTTAACATCACCAAGATCCCAATATGTTGAACCGAAAAAGAAAGAAAAAGAAAGTGCATACCCTTAAATGAAATTGAGTGCTGAAAGAGATGTTACAAGCTGAGATTACTACGAACACCGACAGTTCCTTTGCCATTCTACTGTAATGATAGTGGTCACATAATCATATATATTCATAACAACCCACTTATTTTTTTCACAAATATAAAACATAAAGCTTCACACGCAAGAGTACAACACACAATCTGATGACGAAATTATTGGAAGATGTGGGTCTAAGCCACTGGTACTTTGGTTTCGCTTTTAATTAGTTATTGTAAGCGGAGATATTTGGCTGTGGATCGAAATCATTAGTGAATGATTTTTTCTGTTCTTTAAGACCAGCATCATCGCCCCCGTAAGCCGAAATGTTAGGTCTCGGTTCAAAATCTTCAGCAAAAGATGATGATTTATCTCCTTTTAGATTAGCGTCATCACCGTAAGCTGAAATGTTTGGCCTTGGTTCAAACTCCTCATTAACAATAATCTTCTCTTCCTTAAGCTCAATGTTACCTGATGTATGGCACTTGGTTTTCTCATCGGGGCTGACAACGGCAGCCTCAATCCGAACAAGCTCTTGGAGTGCCTCAGGCATAGGCTGATCTTTCGTTACAGCTCCCCAGTACTCCCCAGCATCTTTCCTAGCTGCTGCAATGGTGTCTACAAACTGAATCCATATAAAAGTATATGTAATTAACCATACAATTAACAATATCTATATGTACGTAAAATACCTACAAAATTGCAAGAGCTTACCAGGAGAAGTGAGAGGAATGCAAAAAAAGGAAGGAAAGATTTCATGATTTATTTAATGCAATAAACCTAAAGATTGATAGTTGGATATCAACTTGTAATACACTTGTGGTCTCAATATGCAATAACCCTCCCTATATATAGAAAACAAATCACGAATTCTTTAATATTTCACTAACATCATAGCTCTGTAGAGAAATTAATTTTTATTATCTCCTTTGTCCCTTAATTAATAATTGAATAATGAGACAAGTATTATTATTATTATTATTATTAATTGGTTCTCGTAAATTTTTATTTAAAAATTTTCTATGGAAAATCAAATTAGCTCAGCTTGACTGACATCTACTCTTAAGTATTTTATATATAAAAGTTTTTATGAAATACATTGTTTTTGAATGTATGATTAATGTTTGAAAGATGATGTGAACTGCAAGATTTCACTATGATTATTTACTTTTATTAAACTTCTAAAAAATAAGGTACTTAACATATTTCCTAGTAATTGTGGAAATTGACAAATGTTCCTGAAAACCTGATAGGGGTCGTTTTGTTTTTAGCTTAGTGTCCTTTTTCATGAAAAGATATTCTTTTTATTGGCAATTGACAATACTTACAATTTTTTTAACTGTTGAATCAGGTTTTTGAATTAATTATTTCATAAAGTGTATTTAGGTAACATCTGTAGGTAATTTAGTATGTAAATGGAACTGGATATGATTGAGATTTTAATTTTAAGGAGGATAATGGAGACTTTTATTCACTGAAATTGTTTTAATTTAAAGTTGAAGGAGAGTTGTGTAACAGCCTAAATTTTAGTGGTATTGAAAATAGTGATTCGAGATCACTAAATCCGAAGGTGAGCTCGAAAGTTCTATTATTTATTATTTAGGAGTTAAATGTGATTTTAGGAAGACTTTTGAATTAGTGATTTATGTTTTAGAAGGAATTATTAGATTAATTGATATTGAAAACGAGATATTGAGACCTCAATTTCTTAAATCGAGCCGTAAATACTTATAAAAATATTTACGGAGTGTCATTGAGTTAGTATTAAAATTTCGTTAGAAAATTTTAACGTTTTGATAGTTAATTAATTAAAAAGAACTAAATTGAAAAAGGTGTAAAACTTGTTAAAATGATTAAATGGCTTAAGAGGTAATTAAGGTAGGACCAAATAGGCAATTATGCACTTATAATAAGGCTGGACGGCAAGTGTGTCCAAGAAATAACAAAAATTAGTGTGAACAAGGGATAAAATTGGAAATTTTGTAATATTAAGCTTAGAAATTGAATTTACAAGAGAATTCTAGACAAATTCTCTTCAAAAACTTCAGAAAAACGCCATAGGAGGTCCCTAAGAAGCTGGTTTTTCATATTTTCACTTCATGTGAGTCAATTATTTCTCCTTTCTTAAAATTTTTATGTTTTTAAGACTTTTGCAATTACGTCCAACTATCTAATTTATTGGTTTTTGATTCTATGAGTAATTTTGAAAGTTACCATTTATGAGTGTTATATGTTTATGATGAATTAACATGGATTTGAAGCTTTAATTTTGTTATATGATGATTTCATTAAGTAATTTTGATAGATATTGATTTTAGGACCAAATTGTGAAAATGTTAAGAATTACGGTTTGGTGTTGAAATCATGAATATAAAAGACTGTATAGTAGCCTAAAATAATTAGATAGAGTGTTAATTTAGAAAAATTAGCTCAATTGATGGGTTAATTTATTAGGGACTAAATTGTAAAAATTATAAAAGTTGGGGTAAATGTGTAATTTAGAAAATTGAAGAGGATAAATTGTCAAGTAAATTAGAATTGAATTATATGCTGATGAATGAATAATTTTATATTATAAATCAAGAACCCGAAGACAAATGTGAAAAAGGGAAATTAACAGAATAGTCCCTGAATTACTACAACTTCTACAATCTATCCCAGGTAAGTTCATATGGTTGAAATTTCATGATTAATTGTTAAATTAGGAATGATATAATTTATTATTTCATATTTTTTTTAATGAATTATGATTATTGTGAAAATATGAAAGTTGAATTGAAAGTTCAAATTAAGTGGAACGCAGGATTGAGTACGATCGTTCCGTGACATAAAATGAATTGATGGGTAAGACCATGGTTGGACCATGGCAATGTTTAAATGTAAGACCATAGTTGGGCTATGACATTTTAATAAAAAGATCATAACTAGGTTATGACACCTTGGACGTAAGACTATGGTTGGACCATGGCAGTATATATATGTGTAAGACAATAGTTGGGCTATGGCATCCTGAATGATAAGATCATAACTGGGTTATGACACTATGAATGTAAGACAATGGCAGGGCAATCGCAATACATGTGTAAAACCATAATTGGACTATGGCATAAAGAAAATGATGTACTCAAATCCGTAAGTCATTCTCTAATGTGATAAGTATTGGTAAGTGTCATATGGAATTAATGTGGCAGAATTTAAGTAGTTATTTATATTGAGCTCAATCAAGTGAATTTTATTAATTGAAATTGTGATTGGCAAGAAATGTTAGTGAAATGCTTATTTAATAAATTATTGTTGTAACATGTTTGGTAAGATTTATTTTAAAGCCAATGAGCTTATTAAGCTTCATTAAGCTTACTTGTGTCATTGAATGTTCTTTGTAGATTTTCAAGAAGTTCGAAGGATCGGATCAACACATCAAGTCACACTATCCAGATTGCTCCAGTAGACTTTGTTATACATCTTATGGTTTATATGGCATATATAGGGTTTAATCAGAAAAGAGTTAAACTTGAAATATGGTTGTGAATGATATATATATATTTGTATACATGTAGTTAGTAGTAATTTTAGTAAATCAATGAATGAAGTAGTTTTGGTAAGTTTATGCAAATGAGTTTTGTGATGATTTATTATGTTTAAGATATGATTTTTGGCTTGTATTGGGTTACTTGGTTGAGACATATTAGTGTATTTAAATGTTGTGTGCAGGTTGGTATTAAAAAGGGTGAGAAAAGTGACCTTGAAATGACCTATTTTCATCCACGCGGGCAGAGACAAGGGCGTGTGTCTCAGCTATGTGTGACACACGGGCAAAGACATGGGCGTGTGTCTTAGCTGTGTGTGACACAGAGCCTGGCACATGGGTGTGTGATCTAGTTGTGTGTCCCCTGCACCTTGAAATTTCAAAATAGAATGCCTAGGTTTTTACACACGGCCTAGCACACGGGTGTGTGGCTTGGCTGTGTGACCCCTGCACTTTGCACACGGTCTAGCACACGGGCGTGAGGTTGGCCATGTGGCACAAGTTAGAGAGTTACACGAGTAAGGACACGAGCTGGGACACGACCGTGTGTCTCACATCGAATGCCCACACGGCCCAAGACACAGGTGTGTCTCCTAGCCGTGTGAGCCACACGGTCTAGCCACACGGGTGTGTGTCCCCTGTTTCTAAGAAAATTTTTGATATTTTACGAAAAATTCTCGAAGTCTCCGGTTAAGTCCCGATTTACTTCTAACACCTATTTTTAGGCTTCGGGGGCCCATACAAGGGACCATATGAGTGTTATATAAATGAGCTATGATATGTGTATTAAAGATTGTGAAACGTTTGTATTTAATTCAAAAAGTTTAGTAATGCTCTATAACCTTGTTTCGGCAACATATATGGGTTAAGGGTGTTACAAGTTGATTGAGTCTTAACTCGATTGGTATGGACATTGTTACTAATGCAGGAGGATGTAGGTTCAAGTCCTCCTTTTTATGGATTGAGGAGGGACATGGGTAGTTCTAGACATTGTGTCAAAAAGAACAAATATGATTAGAATCTATAATGATATTGTTAAAAAAAATTTGAAGGGGATGCTTATCTCAAATTTGAAGGTGAGACTTATAGATAAGATAGTGTGCTTTTGAGCATCTTAGTCAATCGTTCTTGTGTTGTTTTTGCTAAGCCAAGTTTTTGAAGTGTCCATATATGTGTAAATGGAAGTGACATTACGGTAATCATTGTGCCAAACACATGGCTTATTTGTTGGCATGTTTAATCAAAATAATTTAATTATTTTTTTGCATCTTTTTGAGGATTTTGTGTAGTCAATCTTGTGTTTATTGAAGAAGAGATTAAATTAAGTAAGATTACTTTTCAAGGATTCTTATTTGATAACTTATAATATTTTATAACCTTATATTATGGATAATTGATTTGAAGGTGTGTCCTCCATTGTTGTGGAAAAACACTTTTAACACCGTAGAAGCAATGAAGAATATTTGGTTTTTGTAATCAAAAGTGCAGTGGAAATGTGTTTTTCTACCCAAATGAAAAAGCCAGGATTTAAGTGTTTTTGGCTTCTGCGTCTAAGAGTGAAAATTATCAAAATACTCTTAATTATATTAATAACTATTTAAAATGTATATAAAAAACTAGATTAATTTATATTTTATATCATTATATTAAATTATTTAAATATCATATACCTCACCTAAATTTTTACTTTCTATTTTTCATGGCTAAATAGAATACTTTAACTTTCAATTGCAATTTTTGACAGCAATGGAGAACATTAAAAACTTTTCACAACACTTTTCTACCACACTTTTGAAAAGTATTTTTCGACTGTAACATCAATAGAGAACTAACCCTTGATGAGATTTGGGTAGATTAAGATGAATTTAAATGTTACTTTATAAAGATGGGTCTATGCCTAAAATATGAAATGCTTGTTCAATCTTGGTAGATGTTCTATGGTTGAGGCAAGTATTTTAAGTGGCCGTACTATGACCATATTATGACAGGCAACATATCTTGCCATTTTTAGAGTTAGAGGGTAATGACTTAGATGATTTTGTGGATGTATGTTGATTCATATTTGAAGATCCATCCTATGAAGCAACAAACTTTTTAAGATTTATTCATTCTAAATCAAGCAAATTGGATCCCTTGTTTCATGGAGATCAGTTTGACTGATTTGAAAACTTATCTTAAATATTTTTTATTTATTCTGAGATTTATAAAGATATTTGTAAAGCCATTTTATAAAGAATTATTATTAGTGTAGTGATAAAGAATTAAGTTATAATTTAAACATGGGTTCTATCCTTAGACATGTTAATTTTTAATTTTTTTATTTAAAAACTATATAAGAGTATGAAAAGACAAAAAAAAAAAAAAAACCATCAAAATAATAATAAGAGTCGTTTAATAAAAGGGTATGGTAGTAGTTTTCTAACGGAGTTTACACTCGATTACCGTATGACACTAACTCAATTAAAAATTTTATTAATAATATAAATAGTAAAATAATTAAATAATTAAACCATCCAACCTTAAAAACTATCTACCATTAAACAATTCACATTCACTAGTGGCAACAATGTGGATGTTGGAGCATCAACCAGCAGCAACAATTGGAAGTGTGCTGAAGTTTCCATTCTTGTAAACTTGAAACGTTTTTCTCTCTATTAGTTGCTATGTTTCATAATTACAGTCAAAGACTGGCTCTCTTTTGCAGGTTAAAAGTTGACGACGTTAAACGAAGCCCATCATTTTGCTCAATCATCTCCATTACTTCAGCTTACAGTTTTCGACATCATTTCAGACCAACAGTTTGCATATTAGTCAAATAATCTAAGTCTAAGTGTGTGCCCTTACTGGCAGTGTCGATGCCAAGACCTGTCTTGGTTGTTTGAAGTTAAAAAACAGTGAAGAAACCCTTACTGGCAGCAGCAATGAGCAAATGGGTGGGTTTTTAACTGGTTTGGTGAATTCAGTTCGTCAAGGTTTGCTTTTATCAGTTCACCACGACTTATCTCTTTCGTAACCTAGAATTTCTTTTTCTTTTGGACAACCTAAAGTTGAACTGAGGGATGTTAGTCGCCTTGAGCAACCCTAGATTAATAATTGAAGAAGAAGATTAATTACTCTTTGAAAATGCATGTGATCTTTTCTGATGTGAAACGACTTGTAATTTTTCTAAGGACCAACCTCTTCAAGAATCCTTCTATGCAATATATAATTATATATTAAAAATATAATAACCTAATTCTACTTAAAACTCTCTAATCTAGAATTAAAGAGGAGAAATTATTATGAACCTTTCCCATACATCATCCATGGTCTCTTTCCAATTATTTAATGATAGTTCAGTAAATTTTTTCATGTCATTGACATATAATTTTAGTAATTTTTTTATCCTAAACTTTGAACCCCGACCTTGAACTTGAACCTCGAACCCTAAACCCTAGTCTCGAACCATGGGCCCCGAATCTGAACCCAAACTCAAAATTATGAACCCTAAACTCCAAACATGACCCCTCAAACTTGAACTAATTTAAGGTTTGAGATTTGGAGTTTAGAGTTTAAAGTCATTATTAGGGTTTAGGGTTATATATTTATGATTTATGGTTTAAAATTTAGGGTTCATAATTTAGGGTTTAGGGTTAATAGTTTAAGATAAAAAATTACCAAAATTATATGTCAATAATATGGAAAAAATTGATGAAATATCATTAAATAATTAAAAACGGACTATGGATGATATGGTGGCAAGAGTTCATAAAATAAATTCTCATTAAAGAGTCACCAAAAATGAAAAAAATTAAAATACTACAAAATTAAAATATTATCATAATAAAAAATAAAAATATTATTTTTACAAATAAATCTCCAAATAAAATAAAAATATTTTGAGTCTTGTATGTTTACTAGTGCTCTTGTGCCCAAAAATCTTTTGGTGGCCCACATTTTTTACTATTATTGACTTTCTTTGGTTTGCTCCACACCTAATCAAAAGTTAAATAATAAGCCCAAAATTAATGATATCTTATTCAAAAATATATCAAAACTAAGCACAATAAACATGTCAATTTAACACATTATCACTAATTTAGATAGTACCAAGATGGAAAAAAAATGACATAATTTAAATGCCAACTTGTAGATTAAACCTAAAAAATATAAAATAATAAGATCCAACTAGACCTGATCATGGGTTGGGCCACTTACCCAGGCCCGAAGACTTACTCGAAAAGTAGGATGATTTGGGGGGAAAAAAAGCTCGAAAAATGAGTTTGGATAAACAATAAGACCCATTTTCTAAACGGGTTGAGCCTCGGGTAGGATTTTTTTTAACTTGGTCTGACCCGAATTAGCCTAAACTTTCTCTTGTTGTTGTTGTTTTGCTCTCATTTTGCTACTGCTTTGCTGTCATTTCGCTATTACATTACTACTATTTTGTTCTTATTATTTGGAATTTGTATTACTCTTGTTTTATTGTTAATTTTGCTACTATTTTGGAGATATTTGTTTGCTAAATTGCAACTATATTAGTATTATTTAAGTATAATTTTTTTAATATATTTTCAAATTTGTTGAGAAACATTTATTGTAATATTTTTAGTGTATTTGATATATTATATTTTTAAATTTATTTTTATATAAAAAATAATCTAAAAAAATTAATACAGGCAAGTCGGATTTGGGTTGGGGTTTAGCATTTTTAATTTGAACCAAACTTGGGCAGAATTTTAAGCTCTTTTTTAGGCCGAATTGGACCCGAACCTAAAAAGCAGACCTAAAATTTTAATCAACCCAACTAAACCCAGCTCGACCCATGATCAAGTCTACGTTAAATCAACACATATACTCAAAAAGGATTTTTTATTGCAAATCAAAAAAAATTTTAACATTAATCTCATTATAAGTTATTATCATATCTGCTCTTTTTGATATAATGCCTAGAACTACTCATAGCCTCCCTCCCAACCCTTAAATGGGAGGATAATGCGCTTCAGTGCACTCAAACTCATTTTCTCCTATATACTAACAACATTATCAATACCAATCGAATTAAAACTCGATTAGACATCAAGTTATCTCTTCTTGATGGATATCTAAGTATATATTTAAGAAAATACTAATAATAACAAAACTCGGAGCAAGGGTGAAGATTTTATCTCATATCAAAATCAAATAGTAACCGAGATTGTGACATTATTTAGCAATTTCAGCAAAAACATATGCAAGAAGATGGATGTTGATTAATTTTAAAAAGTTTTGGTGGGTTTATATGATCATTGATTTAGAGCAAAAGTTTGTTGAATAAAATGGCCAATGATATGATAGATAAACAACTCATTTGATTGTAATGTCTTGTTTTCTAGTACATCAACTTTTGCTATAATGATTGATTTTGATTTTATAAAGTACACAAATTAAAAAGTTGACTGGTATAGTGGAAATTAGATGCCTTTGATATAAGAATTGATATATAAAATAATTTTTTATTTGATTGATAATTATATAAAGTGAAAGATATTTTAGCTGTTTGTATCAATTTCAGATTTCCTTTTTTACATGTGTGCTCTTTCAGAAGCATACACTAGAAGAAGAGGTAAAAAAAATTATCGTTAGCATATCCGACCAAACGGATGGTTTTCTCGCTTGCTACATATCCCATATTCCCTCTCATAAATTGAAAATCCATAACCCCAATTGCTATAAGAATATTGTTTAACTGACCAGTGCCTATATTAAATAGCCTGAAATTGAGTCAGGTTAAAACCAAGTTTATAGATAGTAAAATATTTTTTGATAATAAAATTTTTATTCTAAATAAAAACCAAAATTTATTCAAGCTGGTTTATAGATTTTCATGACTAGAAAACAAATATCAAGCAAACTATACCCAAAAAAAAGTATGGAGTAGAGGTGTGCATGGGCCAGGCCGGGCCCAAATAAAAATTTAGGCCAGTTTCCCAGGCCCGAGCCCGGCCCAGCTCGAAATATGGGCCTAAAAATTTATCCAAGCTCGACCCGAAATAAAATTGTTAAGCCCGAGCCCGGCCCATATTTAATTTTTTTAACTTATTTCATTAAATAAAAAATTTTAAAATATAATAAATCATCAAATACATTTAAAACAAATATTAGAATAAGAAACAAATAAAAAATGATATTAAAACAATTCTTAAAACAATACACAAAAATTAAAAACATAGTAAAAAGTGATTATATTAAAATTAAAAATAAAATGTAAATATGATTTAAAATAAAAATATATATATTTAGTATATAATTCGGGCCGGGCCCGAACCAAAAAAATTTTACTCGAGCCCGGTCCATTTTTTAAACGGGCCTCTTTTTTTTTTACCCAAACTCATATTTCGGACCTATATTTTTACCTGAACCCTCTCATTTTTTGGGCGAGCCTTCGGGCCGGGCCGAGTAGCCCGACCCATGCACACCTTACTAGGGAAATGATTTTGTTTTTAAATCTCAATTATTTGTTTTCTCTCTTAGGGTAGATCTTATTCCCCCACCTAAAATCATTGTTGAATTTATAATTATAAATGTGAGACAATGCATTGGTGGAAAGATAACATACCAGTCTCAATCAAGTTATGCATTTTGGATTCATTGAACTTTAATTATTCATGTTCTTGCCCATGCTTGATTTGACATGCTACTATAAAAACAACTAATTTCGCATATGATAAACATATACATAAAATATGCTTTTTAAAAATTAAAATTTTTTTTTAGAAATTTAGTTTTTCCACATTTTAGGTTTTAGATTTTAAGTCTAACTGTTAACATTGTTAAATTTATTGGTGTAAAAATTTGAAATTAAAAAAAAAAAAACTCACTTGATAACTATATAATTTAAAAAATTGACGTTATAATCAACCAAAACTTTTAAAAAAAATTTAATAGTTGGATTTAAATTTTAGTTATTAATGCCATCTCTCTCTTTGCATTAATGGTTGATTTCATAGTTATGTTATATAACTATCTAGATTAAACTAAATTAGGGTGTTGTGTTATGTTATGGATTGCATTTTTTTTTTCTCAATCATTAATAATTACAGAAAAAGGTCATGGAGAATCCAAGCCATTCCAGTCTCAAAAATTTACAGCATGCAATAAACTCTACCAAAACCAATAAAATCAACTTTGCAAAATCTCATTAACTGAATACATAGCAGCAGAAATAAAATAACTAATCAAACAAAGACCAAAACTCTCATTCTCTTCAACACTCTCACCACCATGCTTTAAAGGTATCCGAACGCTTGAGAATGTTGGTGAGTTATTGATCAAAATTATCAAAGGAGGAAATTGTTAGTGTCAGTTACACATTTTAGATGCTGCAACACGGTCCATGAAAACTAATCTTTTTAGAAATCTATAATTATCCCTTTTAATAATGAAATTTTTAAGATTCAAACTCGTGTTTTCGTCTTAAAATTATAATGTGTCTTACCATTATTCTCAACCATTGTTGATTTTAATATTTATGTACTAAAATAATATCATACTGGTAATATATTTGAGTCGTAATCAAAATTAATGAGCATATGATACACGATTTTATATGGCAAATCGAGTGGTCGCACCTCGGCTGCTATCTACGTATTTGGTTAAATTTTAAATTTGGAGCAAAGGACAGATTTTGTCGCATTCTATGCAATAATTGTTATCATATAGGATTATTAATTCTTCAAATATAAAGGCAATCTATACCAGACAGTAACCTGATTATGGCATTGTTAATTTGGATGAAGACATGCAACCATATATCGATTACTTTAAAATATTTGGTCCATTTTATCATTCATATGACAAAATGATTGTTAAATCCATCTAGTAGTATAATGCACTCCAATATATTTGAATACACATCCTCTTAAATTAGTATTAATATTTATGCCAATTGAGCCTAATCCCTTAAATTAAAAGAAAAGATGAAAAAATTAAAAGAAAAAGTAATTTTGGGTGAATTATTTTACACGCCAATCTTATTTTCTCTTCTCTTATAATTCTAATTTGGGAGAAACGATTTTTATGCATTACGATGAAAAATGATTACTTATTCTCTTTTCACTTTTTCACTCAACCAAACATGCATTTGATCTAATGTCACTAAGTTGGTTGATATATGAACAATTTGCAAATATACGTGGACATTAAATTGTTGCAAATTCTTCTATAACTCGTTTAGTTACAGCATAGCATAAACTTTAATGGCTAAATATCAACTTCCTTGTACTCAATTTGCCACTATTTTGATGAATCTGATAACATCAAATATCAAGCAATAGCTACCGAAATAAATTTAGTTTGCATGGAGATGATTCCTTTTAAATGAATTTATTAACATATTTTCTCTGGCATCGGGTTGATCACTAGTTACCAACCATATGGTCTGAATTTTTATATGTCCATCTCTATGTTGTCTTTGTAAGAGGAGAAAAAATTAGCTTAAAGTGGAAGAAATTTGTAGACAAGAATGAGCACGAAATCTGTTTCTTTCAACCTTCATCTCCTTCTTCTTCTCCTACTTGTCATTATCAGATTCCTTTGAGAGATGAGACACAAAAATTATTATGAACAACAGTTCCTTTGCCTTTCTGTGGTAATAATAATGATCACCAAATCATATATTCATAATAACCCAATATATTTTTCACAAAATATAAAAGATGAAGCTTTGCACACAAGAGTAGAAACACTCAGTCTCATGAAGTGATGATGATGATGATGCTGAGCCTGAGCTTATTCTGACTGACAGTAAAACCTAAATAACATGCAAACGACCATTTATTGCAAGAGTTTTTGGCTTTAAGCCAAAGCGGAGATATTTGGCTGTGGATCGAAATGATATTTGGTTTTAAATTTATAATTTTAAAACTGTTTTAACACTAGAGCTGTGCATGGGCCTGGCCGGGCCCATGAAAAATTTAGGCCCGTTTTCAAGGCCCGGGCTCGGCCCTGCCCGAAATATGGACATGAAATTTTGTCCAAACTCGGCCCGGGAAAAATTGATAGGCCCGAGCCCGGCCCGGCTATATATATATATATATATTTGCTTTTTTTATAAAATAAAAATTTTAAAAAATAATAATTCAAATACATTTAAAACATAAATACAAATATTAAAACAAATAAAAAACAAGACAAACAATTCTTAAAATAATACATAAATTAAAAATATAATAAAAAGTAGTTATATTAAAATTGAAACAAATTAGAACTAAAATAATAACCAAATTAATAACAAAACAAAAGTTTTACAATATCAAAATAATATTAATAACTCTCTAATTTAAAATTTTAAACGAGTTTTAAATTTATGATATTGATTTAAAATTTAAACTTTTATTTATAATTAATTATTATTTAATTAGCTAACAAGTAGTTTTGTGTCTTAATAATTATCTAAATTAGCTAAGGATAATATAAAATAGTGAATTGAGCTTACATTATAGACCAGACTCTAATAGTTAGTAGAAATGAGAATAAAGGAAGGAAGGTAGCAGGCTAGCAGCAGGAGAAAAAAAAAAGAGTAAAGTTACTTAAACTTAAAAATAAAAAAGAAAAAAAATATAATATTAAAATCGGGTTGGGCCGGGCCGGGCCAAAAAATTCTTACCCGAGGCCCGGCCCGTTTTTTGTCCAAGCCCATTTTTCGAGCCTATATTTTTACCCAAACCCTCCTATTTTTTGGGCGGGCCGCCCAGCCCATGCACACCTCTATTTAACACTATTTCTCAAACAATACTTTATATCCTATTTTATTTTTGAAACCATTAGATTTTTGGGTAATGCTATTACATTTTGTTATCTCTATGGTTTTTTGAAAGTTAAGGGAGTAATCCCTGCTACATTTTGTCTTATTTGAAAGCTTATTTAAAGGAATTCACCCAAAATTTTCCCTTTTTACTAACCTCTTGCTCCCTTTTTTTTGAATTATATTTATTTTTTATTTTAATACTTAAATTATTATTAACATATTACTTGATAAAAAAATTAAACAGAATAATAATTCAAGTATGATAAAAAAAAAATGGAATCACAATTTCATACAATTAACATTAACCCTTAAAACATAAATAAGAGGCAATGCATAGTCTTTACTCAATAATTAATGTTCCACTGCTTGATTTGACATTTTACAAAATGCAACCAATGATCAAAATGGTTGTTTTATTTTATTTTATCTTATGTTAATCATTATATCTTCTTTTATAAAAAGTCAATTACTATCAAACAGTGGTTAAATCATTCATCACAAAAACGAATGAGCCGTGGCCATATTTACTTTTCATCAACCATGTAATATCAATGAGAGAATATCATTCACTCATGTTTTGGGCTATGAATTTCATTGTTGTGAATGACGCTACGTACTATAGAAGTCGTACATCCAACAAACCAGTTTTCGGTTCTTTATCTATTTGAACTTAGGTTTTTACTTACATCAAAGTGTACGAGTCACGCATACATAGTCCGCCATCCACTCAGGATTTAAGTATGCCACATTATGAAAGTCTCAAGTGAATAAATCTATAAATGGATTCAAGCTCTATTCTGATTGGGTCTTGTCCAATGTACTGTCAGTCTAGTCAATCACATTTATGTATCTATCTTCTAGGAGTCATCTGCTCCAATTTCTAAGACAAGTCATTTCCTAAATTAGAGTTGATAGAAAACATAGTCTTTCAATCGATTTGCTCATTTTCGATTAGACAAAGAATGTGTTTAGGTTCGTTTACTAATACAAACTACCTTTTCGTACTACAATTCGATCATGTAATACCGCTTAATATTTGTTAAATATTTAGACAACCAATGAACAACATTTGCTTCCATTTTGCTTTGCGTGCAAAAACCATGTGAGAACAATTATACAAAGTATATTAATGTAATCAATGAATTTTTTTTAATCAATCTGCTCAAAAAAATTACAAGTTTACAAACGAATATACTATACTCAGGGCACCATATCCAACAATATCAACTATCTTATACAAAGATAATGCAACATATAGCTCAATTGAAGGGTGGTTACATCAAATGTGACAGAACGAAACATATTTCACAAAAAATATTCTTCAACTATGTTCTTGAAAAGGAATGTGATAGAGAAGTTATACAAATTTGTTCTAATGATAATTTAGCATATTTGATTATCAAGGCATTGTCAAATTCAACGTTTCAAATACTACTACATAAGATTGAAATACGTCGACTCGAAAATGTAATGTGATATTGTCTTTAGGGGGAATAAAAAACACGTTGCAATTTTTTCTTTTAACCTATGTTTTGTCCCATTGAGTTTTCCTGGTAAAGTATTTTAACGAGGCAACTTGTAATAGGAGATTGTGTGCTCTTTTTCTTTCATTAGGTTTTTTATCCCACAGGGTTTTCCCTAATAAGGTTTTAATGAGACATATTTTTCATTGATGGACATCCAAAAGGGAGTGTTGTAAAATGAATGTCTATATATCTCCCATAACCCCCAATAATTCATTTTATTGGAACTCTTCTAACACCTAAAAATTTATAAGGTACCTTAAATTATATTAATTAGAATTTTATAACATATGGTAGTTGAGACCTTATAAATAGAGGGCATGTACAAGTTTTTTAGATATCTCAAGTGAAAGTTGAATCATCCTTTTATTTTTTGTATTCTTTTCTCTTATTTATTCTATATTTCTCTTTATTTTATAACAAAAACAATATAATTTAAAAGCAAAAATCAACATTAAACCTTAAAATATAAATAGAAAAAATGCATAGGTGGAAATATAATATGGGCTCAATTAGGTATGCATTTTTGGCTTTACTTAATAATTAATGTTCCACTGTTTGATTTGACATTTTAAAAAATGCAACCAATTTTGCACATAATCAAAATGTTTCTTTCATTTTATTTTATATAAATTTCTGAAATTCAAATGAAAATTTTATTTGATTTTATTTTTAACATTTTTAAAACTTATAATTTAATTTTAATCAAACTGTAATATTTTATTATCATGGATCAATGACGGAGAAGCAAAGGTTGATGATAGATGACGCTAATTTAATTGGCACCATAAAAAAGTTGACATGGGTGACGCTAATCTATTTGGCATCACTCAAATTTTTTTTTTTATTTTTTATGAAATACGAGCACTTATACGGGTGAGCTAAATACATTGGCACCACCCAAAATAATTATTTTTTTATTCTACCGGCCAATCATTGGTTAACGTGGTAAGATCGTGACGCCAAGTTCATTGCACTAATCATACTCACTATTCATTTCAGACGATGATTTTAGTTTATCAATCACCCTTGAGTAGATTAAGAGGTATTATCACTTAATGTAGAATTTTTTAATTATTTTATTTAATATTTTTTTAAAATATTTTAATTTTAAATTTTTAAAAACTACATTTATCAAACAAATCAATCATATTCCGTATTTCGTATTTAATTTTAAGAGATATATTAAATAATTTTTATAATTTATTTAACACTTTTCAGTTTATTAAACAGTGATTATAAAATATATAATAATTTTCCACGTATATTTTGATTTGAGATGCAACATGATTCACGATTTTCTATGGCCAATCAAATTAGCTCAGCTTGACATCCACTCTTAAGTATTTCACATATATATATATATATATATATATATATATATATAAATACGAAGCAAATGACTCTCATAACATGAAATACTTTGTTTTTAATGTATGATTAATGTTTTAAGATAAATTGTACGCCTCAACTCAATTATGCTTTAAACTCTATAAAAGGGACAAAGGCGGAGTACGTAAGGATTTTGGTAAAAAATTACAATTTAATTAATTTATAAATGATAAATTTTATATTAATATAAGGTAAAATTAAGCTTTAATATTAAAAATGAAAAAAAATTAAATCTTTTAAAAAATATGAAATAAAAAAATTAAAACACGATAAATTTATCTTTTAATATTTTAAAAATTTATAATTCAATTTCGATCTATTTTTAAACAAAATTTATGAATTCTTTATAGTCGAGATGATTTAATCCATAAATATTTTTTAATGTAAACACAAGTCATTGATTACGTTTATTTGTTTTGGAACTATCATTTTAATAGGTACTACATTTTCCTAGCATTGGGTTGATCACTAGTTATCAACCATATGGTCTGAATTTTATATATCCATCTCTATCCCGTCTTTGACTTAAAGTGGAAGAAATTTGTAGACAAGAATGAGCATGAAATCTGTTTCTTTCAGCTTTCATCTCCTTCTACTTCTCCTACTTGTCATGGTAATATATTTATCCATTAAAACTTAAGGAGTTTCAGATGTTTTATGTTTAGAACTTATTCCGTTGACCTTTTTGCAGCATGGCGATGGAAGTGGAACCGAGGAGATGGCTGATGATTTAATCTCCAAAGGGACCAGTGTTCTGAGGCTCCATAGCATGGATCATGATCGGCAAACTGAAGATGATGGCACCACAGTTCAATCAAGGGTTGATCCATTATCTCACATGGATCACATGGATCTATCAGTGATGGTGTTTTTCACCTTGAAAGATCTCAAAGTTGGGAACTCAATGCCGATCTATTTTCGTAAGAAAGACTCTTCAAAATCCCCTCGGTTTTTGCCTAGACAAGAAGCCGACTCCATTGCTTTCTCATTGAAAGAACTCCCTAACCTGCTTCGATTATTCTCTTTCTCGCGAGACTCTCCGCAGGCTAAAGCAATGGAAGCTACACTTAGAGAATGCGAAAGTCAAGCAATCAAAGGGGAGACCAAATTCTGCGCTACTTCTTTAGAATCCATGCTTGAATTTGCTAGCAGTATCTTCGGATCCAACACTCGTTTCAAGACCCTCTCAACGGAGCATCTTACCAAGTCAAGCACCCTTTTCCAAAACTATACTGTTTTAACAACACCAGAAGAGATACCAGCTCCGATGATGGTGGCTTGTCACACCGTGCCTTACCCTTATGCTGTCCTGTATTGCCATAGCCAAGTGACTGAAAACAGGGTGTTTAAGTTATCATTGGACGGTGAGAACGGAGATAAGGTGACCGCGGTGGCTGTTTGTCACAAGGATACTACGCAATGGAACCGTAACCACGTGTCGTTTCGTGTGTTGGGGATTGAGCCAGGAACGCCCGGTGTCTGCCATTTCTTCCCGGCGGATAACTTCGTTCTGGTTCCAGACCCTTGAATTTGTAGTAATCGTCTTTCCTAGGATACGAGACTTGGGTTGTCATAAATAATAATACTCGATTCCTAATGCTTGATGTCTGGTTATATCTATGGGTGTTGTTCTAATGGTAACGAAATCAAGGTTTTATGAAGAAAAGATTCCTGGTAAATCGAGTAAAAATAAGGAAATTTCAGTAATGAATTAGTAATTTAAGAGAGGAAAACCATTTAGAACAAAAAATAAAAAAAGTATTTGATGGGTTTTGAATAATATCAATAAAGGATTGCATGAACTTGTATACCTTATCGATTATGTAATGTGATTTCAGTATTTTTTTTTTATGTAATTGACACATCATTTTAGAATTTTTTTAAACTTGAATCTTGGACCTTGAACCCTAAACTTTGAAATCTTAGACCTTAGACCCTAAAACCTGGGCATCGGACTCTGGACCTTGGACCATGAACCTAGCACCCTGGACTTAAGGTTTAGGTTTAAAAAATTACTAAAATGATGTGTTAATGACATAGAAAAACATGCTGAAATGACTTTAAATAATTAGTAAGGGATACAAGATTATATGATGTCTTTGCTTCATACAATTATTTCTCGGTGAAATTAATTGGCAATAATCTACTTTTCCTTAAGTTCAATGCTAGCAGGTTGTTGGAGTATTTTAATAAAATAAAAATAAGGGTAAACTACATTCAAGGTCACCAAACTACTAGAAATTTTATGTTTTTGGTCCTTCAACTTTAAAAAGTTACAAAATGGTCATTGAACTATTTGAAAGTTTTCAATTAAGTCACTAAAAAAGTTTTTATTTAAGTCATGGGGTTGTTAAGTTTTTTTTTTTTTTTAAATCTAGGCTAGTGAGCTCTAAGCAACGATTCGATGATCGGTACGATGGGTCAATACCCGTTGACAAGAAGAAGAACATACCTTAGATCTAAGTCAATCTAATTGTCAGTGTCAGGGATCGAAGAAGAAAGCTGTTCGGATTTTGGTTCCTAAATTTGTGATGTCTAAAGTTATTTCACGAAAAATACTAAACTGCAAAAGAGAATGGGAGCTTTTGATTGGCGCAGGCAGTGTTAATAGAAAAGGTCATATAGTAACTATTTTAACAACCTAGTGACTAAATGAAAACTTTCGAATAATTCAATAACCATTTTGTAACTTTTTTAAAGTTAAGTGACTAAAACGTAAACTTAATAATACTTTAATGATCTTGAGTGAAGTTTACCTTAAAAATAAAAATGTTTACTCTTGAAAAAAGTTTATGTTGAGGTATACAAATAGCTATAACAACAATTACAATTGTGTCAATAATTGCTTAGGTTTCATTACTTGTCTTATTTGGGGTTGACAATATTTTGAATTAAAATAGTTGGCCCATGGCTTATTTGATATTGTAGACGTATGTTGGCCCATATATAAATATCGATATTACGGAAGAACAAAATTTTGAAGATTGGATTGATTCAAATCAAGTAAATCAAATCCTTGTTTCATGGAGGTTGGTTTGAATAATTTGAAGATATATTTCAAAGATCTTTGAATTATCCTAGAATTTATTAGGATATTGGTCGTCTTATATTAGTGGCTATTTTGGTGGGGATTATGATTGTAATTTATCTTTATATCAAGTTCAAAAATGCTTATAGACATGAGACTTGAAAAGGTTAAATGTATTGAAGTTTTCACTTAATCTATTCATCTAGAACCTATTTCAAAGAGTACATTTTATACGTAAACAAGTAACTTGGTACCTATTTTTATCACGAGAAATAAAAAAAATGCATTTATATAGTTTCCAAATAGGGTACTACTAAGGGTGTTCAATTAGTTAACTGACCCGAACTACCATTTACCGAATCAACTGACTTTTTTAAACCTTTAACCGTTAACCAAACCGAAATTTTTTCAAAAAAAAAATTAACCGAACCGAACTTTTTCGGTTAATTCGGTCGGTTAACCGAATTAACTAAAATTTATATTTTTTTTATTTTTGGTTAAAACAAGTATAAAACATATAAAAAATTTAACCGACTTAACCGACCGATTAATTTATATTTCCAAAAAATTAACCGAACCGACTGAATACTTATATATTATAATATTATTTATTAAATTCGATTAACCGACCGATTTTGAACCGAATTAACTGTTAACTGAATTTTTAAAAAACTATTAACCAACCCTCGACCGATTAACCGATTTCGGTCGGTTAACCGAATTAATTCGGTTTTACCCGAAATTTACACACCCCTAAGTACCACATTTAATATCTTAAAATTGGTTGAAAAGAAGTGCTAATTGATTTAGATTTAAAAACCCTTGATTTTATCATTTTTATTTTTACAAAGCATTTTCAGTGAGAACAGTAAAAACAACTTTTTATTGTTTCCTATTTTTTACAATTTTTTTTTCATTTTCAAAAAACCATTTTTGAAATTTCTAAGCAAACATGTTATGTTGAGTGTTTTCCAAGAAAATGAAGCTTTAAGTTTTCAGGTGGAGAACTTGGTGGAAAGCGGAGCCCGACAGTTATGGTGGCCTAGGGGCAAGCTCAAACTTTGAGAAATTTTTATTTCTCCTTTAAGTTTTTAGAAAATTTTAATGAAGCCCTCAAAACTTTTAGAAAATTCATTTCTCTCTTGAACTTTTTTTTAAAATTTTAATTAAACTTTCTTAAAATTTTTAAAAATTTTCATTAACCTCGCAAACATTTTAAAAATTTTACTAAATTTTTAAAATTTAATTCCGAAAATCTAAATCTTATACACATATAAGTTTGAAGTTACTAAAATACGAGTAATATAACGTAAATCATTCAAATGATTTGTCTCTTTTTAGATTATCATCGTCACAGGATGCTTCAGGTATAGGCTGATGTTTCATTATTCATTATAAATAATATTGTGCGTTACTAGAATTTATTTTTATCTAAAATGCAATTATCACTAGACATGAATATCACGTGCAAGCATAATTGACTTACCATGCAGCATGAATTTCAGAATCTAAGTGCTTGTCACAAAAAATGAAAAAAGAAAAAAAAAGAACCCCATGTACGACAAATATCCACCATATTACAATCGATTTGGGGTCAGATGTTAGATTTGATGACATTAATTTATATATGAATAAGTCAGTTGATTGAATGTTAATATAATAATATTATAGTAAAAGTATTATAATTGTTTTTTATTAGGAGTTAAATTTTATTTTATTCTTTCCATGTGATAATGTCATTTTAGTCATTTTATAAAATTACGAGCTATTCATAAGTTGATATAAAGGAATTGAAGGATTCGTATCTATCATATTCCTAAAAATCATAACATAGTTGCAGATTTTATGGCCAAACATGCTGCTACATGTTTCCCAGCTAACTAGGTGTTTAAAGAGCCTCACATTCTGTGAGGGAGCTAGTTCAAAATGATATTATGGGTTTTTGATTTCCTGGTTACTTTTGCAATTGCTTAATGCTATTTTATTTACCAAAAAAAAAAATTGTCCCCTTTACTTAATAAATAGGCAAATTAATTTCTTTACGATAAATTCAAGAATAAATTGGTCATTTTTATTAAAAAAATTCATCTATCTTTACTATTAAGAATTGGCGTGACTTGCAAAATAATCAAACAGTTATATTTGGCGTGCCACTTGTACCTCGTGCTGACGTACAATTACCAATTTTTAACAGAATGACTAGTTTATTCTTTGATCTAACGTACATTGACTAACTTGCCCTTTTTTTAAATTGAGAGAACAAAAAATAATCTGACTCTTAATACAAAAACTTTCACGATACTTTAAAATAATATTATATTTAGTGACAAACCTATTAAATTTATGCGCAAATCATTCATTGTCGGCAACTGTATTTCAATACACTATTCTAAATAATCAGAATTCAACCTTAGTGGATCATTTAAATTGGGAGTGGTGTGGAATGACTCGACAAACTAACCACACTAATTAGTAAATTAATGACTGATTAACCTTTAACTTCCTAGTGGCCTAACTTTTATACGTCCATGCATGGTTAGGGATTGTATTAAATATGAATATTTGTATAAAAACGTGAATGTTTGTGCAAAAATTATTAAATTTACATATTAGAATAATATCTTCTTCTTTTTTATTTCATGGTTGATTTAAGTTTAATATCATCAGTTTTTTAATGGAGTTATATGTTATTTCGTATTTAAATTTGATATTTTTTAATATGGTATTTGTGTTATTTTTTTTGTTTATCCTGGTATTTATATTTGACGAAAATTATATATTTTTTGTGTCTAAAAGTAATAGTGTTAACTTTTTTAGTATTTAATTCGAGTTTGAGGATTGATTTGATGAAAATTAATTGTTAATATTATTAGATTTGAAATTTTCTTGATTTGTTAATAGAATAAATTGAGTATATCTATGAAATTTGATCAATTTTGCATTTAATTTGTCAAATGTAGTCCGGTAATTGTGATTTAATTCAGGTTTTAGAATTGATTTTATGAAAGTTAATTGTCAATATTATTAGTTAATAATGAATTTCTATGAAATCAACCCTAAAACTCAAATCAAATACTAAAATTGCTAAAAATGTATAACTTTTGTCAAATATAAATATCACATTCGAAAAAAAAAAAACAAAAGTACAACATTAGAAAAAAAAAAGAAACAAATTAAAGTACCAAATTATGTTTTAAGTATTATTTAATTGGGTAAATATTTATTTTAAATTAAATAGTTGATCTAGAGTGAAATTGAATTAAGAGATAATAAATTTTAATAATTTGAAATAAAACTACACATGCATTTTAATAGAGTAAAAATATTATTGAGTTAAAAATTAATTAGAAATTCAAAATTCCCTTATTTTACCCATTTGGGCAAGTAGGATTGGAAGCCTAAAAGCAACACCTGCTTGCTTGTGTCACACAAGGAGGTGGAAATTAGCTTCGATAGTCCAACAATGACTCTTGGGAGGGCAGGCCATTGATTTTTTTTTTCTTCCTCAGCAAAGATTTATTGAAGTCTCAATGAAAATATCAAAACATAACAACAAACACACCAAAATCAATCCCAAACATACACTTAAAAGGGTCTTAGCGAAAACCATCCAATGGATGTTGTAGGCCTACCTACTAAATCACTAATGATAGGGAGAATTTAATGATTATGTGGTTGAGTCGGGTGTGAAATGAAAGAAAGTGAGTTTAAGCAGTCATAAATTAAATAATTTATCACCATATTGGTTGAGGCAATTATACAAGTAATGTTACGAGCAGTGTCAATTGAATCCGGTACTGCACAAATCACATAATTATCTTATTTAGTATTAAGAATATTTTAAAACAAAGCAATTAGGTATAATCTTTGTTGATATTTTAGGCGTATGTTGGTCCATATTTGAATATCGATCCATTTGAAAAAATGTTATCTTAGAGATTGAAATGAATTAGATAAACAATTAGATTGCTCGATTTAAGGGGATTGAGTCGGATATATCTTCAGGACTTTTGACTTATCTTGGACTTAATGAGAGTGATTTATATCTTAGGTGCAAAAGTGAGGTTGTTATACTGATATGTGATAGGACTTAAACAACATATGTAATATTTTAATAAAGTCCCAAGATATTATGGAGATTTCATAGATAAGTCTTTAATGTAGTCTCAATCCAATTTTCTTATTTCAGGGATCTGGTTGATTGATCTAATCCAATCAAATATTCAAAACATATTTGTCGAAACCATTTTTTTTGAAAAACGGGAATCGACTTTGGTTTGAAAATGAAAACGAACATGGGAGTCGCCACCGATCTTTATTAGGTGTGATCGGACCACCTTTGTTCTAATAAAATATTTTAGTTTACTAAAATGACATTTTTGGTCTACGAAACTTGAGAAAACGGGTTCGGGAGTCGGTTACGTGCGAGGAAGGATTAGCACCCTCATCACGCCCAAAATTGGTACCAAATTAATTAATTATTGTCCTAGAGTCGAAAGTTGAAAATCGAGAATGGATTTGAAATACGATCCCTTTTATTGACGTTGATTTTAAAATTCTTGAATTAGCTCAAAACGGTTGTTGAAGATTTCCTTATCTCAAGATATCAGAGTATTACATCCCGTAAGTTAGGACACAATTCTATGAATTCCCGAGTGTAAGGTCGTCTTTAATTTAAATTAGAATTCGGTGTATTTAAAACTCAAAAGGATATTTAATTATTTAGAATCAACGAAAAATCAAGCCACATAAGTTAGGAGTACGTTTTCTCGAATTTCCAAGCGTTAAACATTGCCTTGTTTAGAATTTAGAAAATACGAGTGAGATTCTAAAGGAATACTTGATAATTTTGAATAAACGAAAAATTGAAACCCAGCACGATAGGGCACTATTTCCCGAATTTTCAAATATCAAGCATTACCTTAGAAAAATGGCACAAAATTTTAAAAGGGACATTTGATTATTCAAATAAATGAAAGATCGAAACCCAACAAGTTAGGGCACGATTCTTCGAATTTTTGAACATTGAATATCGCCTTTGTTTCATAAAATCGACTCAAAATATCTTAATTTGATTTGAAATAAAGTCGAATCATTAATTTTGGATCAATAAGTTGAAAACTACAATGCGACAATTGTGAATAAAAGTCGAATAAACATGAAAATATATACATGGATAGCTAATTTCATTAATGAATGAAAACAACATAAAGAAAGCAAATTAACGTACACCATAGCAATGAGTTCAATCAATAATAGTCGAAATAATGGAAACTAAAAAAAAAAAAAATACGACTAATTAAAGAATCAAATCAGAATAGAACTATAACAAACTGTCAAACGTAGGTAAACAAAATTAAGATAGCAATACAAAAGATTAATGGATACTATGAAACGATAATTTATGGAACAATACGAAAAAAAAAAAAAAAAAAATATGACATGCAAACCAACAGGGAACTAGGAACCAATGTGATACAAAATAATTTAAAAGATGATGAATCGATAAATGAACACTACATGCTCGAATTTGAAATAATTTACATGGATAAAATACTGTATAAATAATTATTAAAAATGATTTTGAATCGAATAGCATGCAAATTAATACATCTATTTTAAATCGACAATATACATACGAAATGAAAGAACACTTAAATAATATACAAAACAATATGGAAACAATTTGAAAACTATTTAATATGAAAAATTATAAAATGAACAGCACATGATTGGGTTTGAAATGATATACATATAAAAAAATAAAACTAAGAATATGTAAATGAACAGTAAAATAAATGTTGTGGAAGAAGTAATTTGGAGCTAATAACATGCAAGAATATTTTAAAAACAAAACCTATATACTTAAAGGTGTTAATATACATACAATAAAAAATCAATAAAACAATATATAATGAAGATATAATATCATAACAAAGGATAAACAATATACATGAAAGATGAACAAACCAATATACAATAGAACTATATGTACATGAAAGAATCTTAACTAACAAAGAAATAATAATATGTGTTCTTTAAAGAATAAATTATGTATATAATAAATTTGAAAGGAAATACAAGTAGAAATTATAAAAAATATCATGGAATTAAAATATAAATTATAAGATTAAATTAACTTTATCATAAGCTATATACGTAATATATTTTAACAACATAGTTATATAAATAGATCTCTTAAAAAAAAAACTATATATTTAAAATAACATGATCAAATATATACATCAAGTATGTGAATGATAAGCTAAAATATAACAAAATATAGGAATAGGTTTAAAAGAAACCGTATGTATAAAATAATATAAAATTAATAATATACATGGAACTCTATCGTGAATTATATATATATACATATACAAAAACATTAAGAAAAACATTATACAAAATGTTAATGTGATATGATATAAAAACTTTACAATAATGATTTTTAAAAAACAAAATAAAATTATCAAAGTAGCTAAAAAATAAATAAATAAGAATTAAAAATGAATGTTAAGTGGATTTTTAAAAATAATGATGAATTACACAAAAATAAAGAATCTCAATTAAAATAAAGTTAAAATGAAAGGGATAATTAATAAATTAAACTATTGAAATAAAAAAAAAGACTAAAGCGCAATGCACGCGGATATGCAGGGATCGAAACTGGAAATATTCCAAGTCTCAAAGCACAGCGTTTAAATCAGGGCTAAACTGAAATGCCAGGCAAATTCTAAGGAGAAATTTAAAATAAATAAAATGTGAATAAGGACTAATTAAAAAGTCAGTGCGAAAGAAAAGGACTATCTGCGCAAATTAACCATTTGAAGAGGCAAAGCACAGATCCAACTGGTTTGCACACGCGGATCTTCCTTCACTTACACTGCACCGTTTTGAATTTTGCACAAAATCAATCTTAAAAACCTAAAATCCAATATGCAGCCACTTCAATGCAAATTAAAATAAAAACCTACAATCTATCCTCCTTATTCACTCAGCCGAACATTGGGCACCTTTCAACTGCCATTTTGCCTATGTATTTGGCCGGCGGTCATCAAGCGAAGGCCAAATCTGGCCTTGTTCGACCACGAATCCGAGAACTTTGCTCAAAAGCTTCAAGATCCTCGTTTAGGCTTCGATTACGACGAAGTAAGCAAGGACATGAAGAGGCCAGCATTAAGGTAAGTCCCTTCCCTTTTTTATTTTTGCCTTCAAAAATAAAGAAACAACAAATCCGAAAGTATGAAACCAAAATAAATAAAAAAAATACCCAGAGATTTCAATCGGAAATCGCCTCCTGAATTTTTTTATTTCATTCCTTTTTTCGTGTAATCCCCCTTTTTGTTACATATTTGTTTATATTTTATAACTGATTACAAAAAACAAAAACAAATTAATGCCTACTGTTGCTTGCTCTGTTGCGTGTTGATTTTTGTTTGCAGGTGATGGGAGAGTCGGTGGCAGCAGAGGGTATGTGGAGTAGGTAGCCGACCAGCATGGGGCTAGGGACAGAGGTTAGAGGCGGCAATAGCTGATTTTAGGGTTTTTTCTTTTTTGATTTTGGGTTGTATTTGGGTAATTGGGCTAGGGTTAGAATTGGGCTTGTTGGTTTGTTTGGGTTGTTGGGCCCCGGGCAAATTTGAGCCCGTACAATATTAATTCAAATGAGTTAATCTTCAAACATGATTTATCACACATCCAAAATAGCAATAAATATATTTTGTTTCTAAATATTGTCAATCTCCAAAGAAGACAAATGATGTGATTTACGTAGTGCTAAGAGCTGTGTGCACAGCTTGTGGCACTACGTGAGATAGTATTCTCTCAACAATTCTCCCCTTTGTTAAGTTTTGAACAAAGCCAAACAATAGGGAAACAAAGACAACATAGAATAAATATTGTTAGGCAAGGATGACATCAAGGGGCAAGTAAGTGCTCTGACACCAAAATAGTAAATTATTATTTTAATCCCTTTAAATTTTTAAAATTATAAATTAGTTTAATAATAAAAATATACTTTAACCTCTTGAAAGAGAAAAAAATTTAGTTTAATCCTTTTAAAATTCTAAAATAATAAGTATATTCTTTAATCTTTTTAAAATTTTATGATTTAATCTTGGCCTGAAGATAAAATTTTTAGCTTCGAATCTAGGGTGAAAATCTAGCATTAAGCAACTGGTTTATTCTATACTATATATGTTTGTGCACGACCCTTTCCCTCACTCCTAATGTCTTGTAAACATTACCACTGGGTTGATGTTGCCTCTTTGCTACTAATCCCACCCTCCACTCATTGGAAATCTACATATATATTTTTAAAATTTAACGTTTTCCAATACCATTTAAATTTTGTAATTAGAATATATTTTTACTTTATGGGAATTTGGAAAGAGATTAGAGATAAATAGTAGCCATAATTTTGATTTCATGAGATGGAAATAAGAGTATCTACTTCTACAATACCGTAGATATTCATAATTTTGCTGTCTCATTTCATGTGTTCTCTGCAAAACACATCAAATAAGTTTATTCTCATCAACATTCATATACCATAAGTTATAGCCAAGGGTTTTGCGTCACTTCAGTTATGGTGAAAGGTGGCGGTTGGCTCCGGTTCGAATTCACTAGTGAATGATTTTTTCTCTCCTTTTAGACCAGCATCGTTGTCGCCGTAAGCCGAAACGTTCGGCCTCGGTTCGAAATCTTCAGCAAAAGATGATGATTTCTCCCCTTTCAGATTAGCATCATCACCATAAGCAGAAACGTTAGGCCTTGGTTCGAAATCCTCAACAATAATCTTCTCTTCCTTAAGCTCAATGCCGGCGGGTGTATGGCACTTGGTTTTCTCATCGGAGCCGGCGGAGGCAGCCTTGATCCGAACAAGCTCTTCGAGTGCCTCGGGCATAGGTTGATCCTTCATTACAGCTCTCCAGTACTCCCCACCATCTTTCCTAGCAGCTGCAGTGGTCCCTGCAAACTGTATCCATATAATATACATAATTAACCAGACAAGTTAACACTATAAGTAAAATTATTGTATATTAATTGACATTAGTACTTATAATTTGCTTACCAGGAGAAGTGACATGAATGCAAAGAGAGGAAGGAAAGATTTCATGATTTGCAGACAATAATTATTAATGCAACAAAGGTAAAGATTGATCGATGTATATGGACTTGTAAGATTCCTATGGAATCAATAAGCAATTAAATATGAATATTTTAGTATTTCTGTAACATCATCATTTGCCGAGTAAGGAAAAAGGAAATCTGTAATACCAAATCAGCCGATCACTTGCAGACAAAACTATTTATTTATTATTTCACTCACGCATTAGGAAAATAATTGAGAATAATGTTTTTAGAGATATTTTTAGTGTGATAAACAATATAAGCATGCTTTATATTCTTTAAAGCAAGTATGAGTATCAATATATCCATCAATTCTGGATTCATCAAACAGTTCTAAGTTTGATTATCTTTAAGATGAATATATATATATATATATGTTTAAAAGTATAATTATAATTGTAGGACACTCCTACTTTCATTTCCTAGCAAACGACTTTGAAGCATATATTTAGGGAGGCGAATTACAAAGACACATAAAGAAAGTAATATACAGAAGCTAACTGTAATGGATTCAGCAGTTAAGACTCAATCGGTTTTAATATTATTTTTTAATTTGTGAAGACTTATGAAATTAAATGATACGAATTCAAACATTATCTAACTCCTTTTCTCACCCTTAATATTGTAATGATAAAAAAAAATATAATTTTTTTTTTTAAAAAGGAGGTTATAGAAACCTAAGCACCTTAAATTGAATCTCCATTATTCTATTTACCATGTTGAGCTCTTTTATCTCCATTATTATTGTTATATCCCCAAGTGAACTAGACACGTGACATTCCAAAAGAACATTAAAAAGACACCTACAAAAGGTTCTCTATCTCTCGTCTTCAGGATTGTCATCAACCGCTCAACCTCCTGATTGTGTTACCTTATATCCCCAAGTGAACTAGACACACGACATTCCGAAAGAACATTAAAAAGACACCTACAAAAGGTTCTCTATCTCTCGTCTTCCGGATTATCATCAGCCGCTCAACCTCTTAATTGCGTTACCTCTTGTAGGATCACTAGCTGGTGTCGAAACCACCCCTTTTTTTTTAAAAAAAAATTTATATTTAAAAAAAATAGGGGAATTGACTATTTGAAAAATAGAAATGGGAGTCGCCACCAATCTTTTTGTTTTGATGTGATCGGATCACCTCAGAATTTGGTTATTTTAATAAAACATTTTTGGTTTACTAAAACAACGATTTTGGTCTACGAACTTTTGAGAAAATGAGTTCGGGAGTCGGTTACGCATGAGGAAGGATTAGCACCCTCACTACGCCCAAAATTGGTACCAAATCAATTAAATACCGTCCTTATGTCTAAAATTAACACTGTTTTTGAAATGTGGTTCCTTTTTTAATAATATTTGAATGACCGAGTTGGGTGTCAAAAATCTTCGACATTCGAAAATTTATAATTTGAAAATTACAAAAGGATGCCCAACTATTTGGTCCAAAGAAGAACCGAAACCCAGCACAGTAGGGCACGATTCCTCGAATTACCAAATGTCGAATACCGCCTTTGTTTTAAAGGGTTTTCTAAAAAATGAATGAAAACCTAAAGGAATATTCGATTGTTTTGAACAAACGAGAAATCACAACCCAGTACGATAGGGCATGATTCCCGAATTTGTCGAACACCGAATATTGCCTTGGTTTTAAAGAATTTTTAGAAGGCATGCATGAAATTTTGAAGGGATATCGGATTATTTTAAGCAAACGAGAAATTGCAACCCAGCACGTTAGGGCACGATTCCGCGAATTGCCAAATATCGCATATCGCCTTCGTTTGAGGGATCTTTAAAAGATATGGGTGAAAATCTAAAGGGACATTCGATTACTTTGAGCAAACGAGAAATTGCAACCCAGCACGTTAGGGCACGATTCCTCGAATTGCCAAATACTAAATATCGCCTTCGTTTTAGAAAATTCTTGAATGATTATGAAACTAGTTTAAATCGCATTAATGCATTTTGAAATAAGACGAAATTAATCGTAAAGATTTGGGTTTTATAAAACCACATTTCATAAACCAAGTAGGAAACAATGATATGGGATAATGTATACACATAAGATACAATTAATTAACAAACTAATAGTTAAGTATAACTAACCTAAAAAATGCAACTCGATTACAAACATGCATGGGGAATAATTGATATAAGAATACAATGATGGAAATAACAATGTAACAATTCAACACAACCAAAACAATACATACAATAATATGCCACAATAGTATACATAGCATGATATGACATAATCAATGCAAGATGTAAAAAAAACAACATAGCAATTAGAAGCCAATGTGCTATAAAACGATTTTAAAATAATGACGAATACATAAATTACACAATATATAGATTGATGAATTTAAAACCATTTGTAAGAACAAACTGAAGATGCGTATACACAACTCTCTAAAATATGTGTTATAGGATGAATATTTTCAAATCGAATGATATGCAAAGTATTAAAGAATTTTGGTCTAAAATTGACAATGTACATTGTACAAGCCCATTTGACCCCCCTAGCCCAGAGCTACTTCTCTAACCACAGCCCAAAACCAACAAAACAGAAGCCCAAAAACTAATAAAAAAAAAACCAAATTACACAGGCCCAAATCCCTGACCCAATTAGCCTAGATTTAAGGTTTCAGAATCTGAAACCCTAAATCACCTAATCAGCCCCTAGCCGCCTCTGCCCCATAAACCAACCTCGACTCCGCCGCTCATAGCACGCAAACCACACCGCCACTTGCATCACGCCCGATCTATACCTGCAAGGCATTAAACAAGATTAGACAGAAGATCAGAATAGAAGCATGTAAACGGCTATAAAGGAGCCAAACAGAAACGATTGTAGAGGAGAGAGGATTCAGTTTTTTTATGTGAAATGAAAAACAATTCTAGATCTTAAAACTACAAAGCAAAAACAGAAAACCAGCAACATCAGAAAAATATAAAGCAACCCAAACAGAAAAAAAGTTAAGAGCCGAAGGTGATTCCCATTTTTTTTTTCTTTTTTTCTCTTTTTACCTATTTTACCTACATATACATATAAATATGCATTAAAAATAAAAAATATACATAAAATCTCACCTTTTTATCTCACCACCACACGTGCAGTGGCACTGTAACAGAAGGAGGTGGTGGTCGCCAATCGCCTAGTGACCGGAGACCAGGGCCAGAAACCGAAAGAGAAAGGGAGAGGATTTGGGTTTTTCGGAGAAAGGAAGGAAGGAAATGAAAAAAAAATAAAAAAGGGTGGCTTATATAGGCCGGCAAAACGCACCGTTTTGCCCGGCCATTTTAAAACTCAAAAACGGCACCGTTTAAAGAGCCGACCCGAGGACCCGACCCGACATACCCTGGGATCCGCGTGTTTTTGCTCTTAGGGGCTAATTGTACACGCGGTCCTTCCGTTTTTATATGTTTTGCAATTAGGTTCGCATTTCTTTTAAATTGGCCCTGGAATGTGCCATGTTTCGCGACTCGGTCCTCCCTTCTGTGGTGTCTTTTCAAGGGCTCGGGAAATTGCCATTTTGGCCCTCCGTAATCACACGCGTGTTCAAATAAGACCTATTATTTATGTTCTTTTCTAAATTGGCTCCAGAATGTCCTCATTGCTTCGAATTTGGTCCCTTTTCCGTATTTAATGAGTTTTTTGCATTATTTTTATCCCTTTTGGTATTATTTATTATTCTACTCATTATATTTGTTATTGTTATTAATATATTTTCACTATGTTTCAAAATTTTCTTTCTTATTTTAATTAATACTCGTATATATATATTTTATGTATGTATTTATAGTTGTTGGTGCGGTCGTTGAGAGCACCAAAAATATCTTATTCCCTGTAAAATAAAAAAAAAATAGTAAAGGGGAAGTAGGGTCGAATCCTCAGGGACCGGATTATACGAATGCTTGTCTCTCAAATCTCAGGCGAAATCGTGCTCAAGAAAACTGCGTTCTGGAAAAAATAAAAATGCAGAATTTAAGAATTGATTTTGGAAGCGAAAATAAAATAAAAACAAATTTAAAGTTTATTGAAATTATGATTACGAAAATAATAAAAATAATAAAGAGAGTTTTAAGAGAAAAGAAATTCTTATGGGAAAGTTCCACCTCAGGTTGTCTCATTCATTCGCCTTGGGCTCAATCCTTGGCTTTTGGATGATCCTTCTCGACTCGAGTAAGCCGATTATAGTGGAAGAGAACGCCTCGACCACCGGCTCCAAAGATTAGACTTACGATTTTTAGGGAACGACTCTAGCCAAGAATCTATGCTAGATCAACGCTTCTCAATGGCGAATCCCACGCCATTTTGTCTCTTTATTTCGCTAACCTCGTGACGCATGATAAGTTAACGAACCGACTATGCAATCCTTCCAATACATACAAAGCGGCCGCCTTTGCATATGCTTTGAAAAGCTTACTTCTTAAGGGCCATGGACGAGAAGCGTCGGCCCAGTGCGTGAGAAACGATGAATACTTGGCGAGAAGGCTAAATCAGGATTCTAGGCCTCAAGAACCTTTTTTTGGGGAAATATTGACAACTTTTGGCTAGAAGGGTTTTAGTGGCTCATGATAATTGTGGGAAAGAAAATAAATAAAAATATGGAAAAAGAAATTTTATTGAAAAGAAATATGAAAGAACAAAAGACTTTTGGGAAGAGTGTTTCTGAGAAAAGATGTTCCAAATAGAGTCACTTCACCCCTATTTATAGTGCTAGGAGATAGTCTAATTGAACTTAAATTCTAAAAAGATAAATACATTTAATTAAAGATAAACAAAGATAATTAAAATAAAATCCTAAATTTGAATAATCCTAATAATTATCTTAATATTAATTATCCTAATAGAATAAAAGAAAATAGAGTCTTCCAAAATAAAATCTCTTCTATTTGCTTTTAAGTCCTTGTGCCTTCCATGTTCGCACTTTTGGCACCATATTTGTCCCACGTTGCATATTGGCCCATTTAATCTCCAAATTGACGCTTTTTCCCTTGAATTTACTTTTCGCCTCCAATTTAGTCCCTAAAAGATAAAAAGACATAAATAGCTCAAATTAGTAGGCTCAAGCTCAAAATAAACACATGATTAATATATAAAAATACGTCATTTTAGAGTATTATCAGTTGTATTTTTTTTTTTTTACTTTCCCTCATATGTACATTTTATGTATATACATTTAAATACTATACTATATGCACATTTGTTAAATCTATTTTCATACCTATTATGCTTATTATTAATATTAGCGTATGCTTTATAATATACGCATGTATCCTTAATATATATATATGTATATGCATGTATCTATGTAGTATTATTAGTGGTCGCTTTCAACATTATTTTATTTCTAATACATATATATATTTTGTAAATACTTTCGATACTAAATTTTGTATGTATTTTCGTCCATCTCATACACATGTTTTAGTACTCAATATTACTATTATAAGTATGTTCTTGATATGTATATATATGTTTTTCTATTATAATCATTATTTTCCACTTTATATTATACTATTTTTATTTTTGTGCATACTTTAATATAAATTTTTGATACATGTACCCGTATATTTATGTAATATTTGTTTTCCAATATTATTATTATTTCTAGTGTGTACATATTTTTAATACTACATATATGTTTTTTTATTATTACGTATATATGTTAATACATATATGTATATACTTATATATCATTATTATAAGTTTTTTATATTATTACTATTTTCAATAAACATCATACATATTTTTAATCTAGTATCATTGTGTTTTACATATATATGTCCCCTACTACTCCATATTTACATTATCATTACCATGTTTAATACTATACGTGTTATTATCGTTTTATACTGTTGCTATTATCATTGTTCTCGTTATCACTGCCATTTTTTTGTCGTGTTTTATGTATGTTTATTTACTTATTCATGTATATGATGGTTTTGTTTTCCTCATGCGTTTGCTTACATTTACACATTATTAGCTTTGCTATTATTCCATCTTTTATAATTTGCTCACATTGTTATTTTTGATACCATCACGCTCATTATTATGCATTATTATTAATACACTAAGTTGCTTTCATGTTTTATTATAAACCACATTATGTTTTTAATTCGATGTCTTAAAATAACTTTTTCGTAAAAGAAACATCCCGTATTAGGTAATTCGAGATAATCGTGCCCTAACTTACTGGGTTTCGATTTTTCTCATTTAACCTAAATAACGGAATACCCTTTTTAAACGCAATACTAGTTTTGAAAAATACTTATTCTCGGAGATATGAAGTGTTGTGCCCTAACTTACCGGGTATGACATTTTGTCATCTCGAAATAAGAATTTGTTTTAAAATAAAGGCAATATTCGGTGTTTGAGAATTCGAGGAAACGTACCCTAACTTACTGAGTTTCGATTTCCCTCGTTTACTCTAAATGATCGAATACCCTTTTAATAAATTAAAATACGCGAATTTCATATAAAAGGTAAGCCCGCTCTCGAAAACTCAAGATGTCGTGTCCTAACTCACTGGATGTGACATTTCATATTTTGAGACGAGAATGCCTTTAATACTTGTGCATTTTTTATAAAGAAGGATCGTATTTTAAATTCTTTCAAGTTTTTTAATTTTCGACACTAAGGCGCTAATTAATCAACTAGGTACCAATTTTTGGACGTATCGAGGGTGCTGACCCTTCCTCGTGTGTAACTGACTCCCGAGCCCGTTTTCCGATTATCGCGGACCAAAAATTCTCGTTTTAGTAAATCTTAAACTTTATTAAAATGATTAATTTAAGGTGATCCGATCACACCTCATTAAAAAAGATTGGTGGCGACTCCTCACTCCATTTTCATTTTCAAACCAAAGTCGATTCCCTATTTTTTTTCAAAAAAATGGTTTCGACATACATGATAGCTTAAATAATATATAAAATATAAAAGAATAATAAAACACATGATAAAATATAATGTACATAATAAATTCATAAAACACGTATATATAAATAAATTTGGGAATAATTATTTGTAAAAAAAAGCATGAAATTAATAATGTATAAAAAATGAAGTAAATATATAAGTTATATAAGTAACAAAATATATATATGAAAAAAACATATGGATAATATGAAATACAATAAATTATATGATTTAAAAGGGTTCTTAAAAAATATTATACACATAAATAATTTTAAAAGAAGATATATACACATAGAAAAATATTTACATAAAGTTATATGAAAATAATAACAGTACCGTAGTAAAAATAATTGAATATGTGCCATATACATGTGAAAAAATGTTAGAAATAATTATATGTCAAAAGATCATTTAATTAAAATATGAATTATAATATTAACCTAGTTTTATCATAAATTATATACATAATAAATAAAAAACGCAATTAATTACAAGTTTAAAAAATATATATGTACAAAAAAAACATAGCTTTAATAATGCATTTAAATTAAATATAATTACTAAATGTATGTTTAACCATAATTTAAAAAATAGGTAAACTATGTGGGATTTTTCCATTTAAATGATAAAAATATATAATAAGTTATGGGGTTAAATTTAAAAGAAATTATATGTATAAAATAAGATAGGATTAATAATATACATATATATGATAATGCACCAAAACATCCATATAAAACATTATGCACAATGTAAAAATGATAGGCTAAAAATACAGTACTCATTTTAAAACCAAAAACACAATCGTCAAAGGAAGAAAAACAAAATAATTAATCAATCAAGAACTTAAAAGGAACTATGCATGTGAAACGAATTGGAAAAAAGAATAAAAAATAAACTGAAACAAAATTACAAAATCAATATGGATCTTCCTATAATGCGTGTAAACATATAAGGGTCAATGCTGGAAATATTCTAGATCTCCAAAACATTCTGATTAAGCAGGAGTCCAATTACAAATACATTCAAAATACCAGTCCAAATAAGAAATAAGCACATAATTTAACTGAATAATAGCGTGAAAGAAGAAGGATCCATGGCGAAATTATCCCTCTCCACGAAAAGGCGCGGATCCTGGGGAAAGAGGAATTGGATCGGGCCAGGCAAGCTTCACGGTGCTGTTTAAAAGTGAAAAAAAAACAACAGCTTCTAAAGCTTATTTTGGCAGAGCCAAACGAAAAGGGCGAAAGAAAACCCTAAGGGTTTGCTCACATTCAATCGCCACTTTCAACATCAAAATTGATGAAGGGCGCCGCTTGATTTCCTTCTCCACACAACGTCGATTCTTCCTCAAATCACAGCCAACAGACGTGGCCCTCTAATGATGATCTTCGGCCTCAAGATCTCTTCTTATACTTCAAGTTTGACGAAGCAAAGTGAGATCAATGACCGATTCAAAAGTGAGATTCCTTATTCTTTTCTTCCTACTAATTCCTAGTTTAATAATGAAACATAAGAATGAAAACATTCAGCTGAAATTTACAAGCAAATATTAAGCAGAAAATCACCTTTAAAAAAAAACTTGCGAAATACTCTATTTTTTTTATATCTAGTTTGCGTAGTCTCTTCGTAAAAAATCCCCCCTTTTTATGATAGATTTCAAAATAAAATGAAAAATAAAGAAAATGGAAACGTAAAAATGAAAAAAAAGAACCACCTTTGAAGAAATTTTTCCTTCTCTGTATTCGATTGTTATTGCGTAATATGCGTGTTTCGTATGTGTTCGTATCTCGTAAAAAAAGAGTCCCCCTTTTACAATCGAAATCAATAGGCTTTATAGCCGAATGTAAAAAAAGAAAAATAAAATACAATTCTTTTTCTTCGTATTTTTGCTGATTTCGTTTGTTCTCCTTTGCAGGTACGAGTACGGGGCTGTGCGTTTGCCCTTGGCGTGAGGCGTACGGAAGGTGGACGTGGCGAACGAGGATTGCGCATTGTGGTGCCAGGAGGGGTGTACGGCGCTGGGGGGTACGGAGGCCAGGGCCGAGGCTCGGCTGCGGCGCGAGAGAAAGAGAAAGAGAACCCTAGGGTTCTGTCTGTTTTAAAAGCAACGGGCCTATAGGGCCTTGTAAGTTTGGGTCAAGTTTTGAATGGGTTGATTTGGGCTTGCAGATTGGGTCATTGGGTTTTGGGTCATGTAATTGGACATTTTAAGAGACATTTAATTAATTATTATTTTTTTTTATATTTTGGATTTTGGTTCTGTTTTGGCCCGGGCAAATTGGCCTGTTTATAGCTGGTAACGGGAACGCCCCTTACATTAGGCCACCTGCTGCTATGGTCAGGCTACCTGCTCATCAATGTGAACATTTCTTTCAAATACTATTGGGACCTACCTGAGCATAAAAACCTTGTATTGCCTTAAAAGGAATAATAGAATGGGTCTCACCACATAAGTCCTCCATGCACTCAATGATGGCAACTCCTTGGTAATAGCTTGCCACGACACCACTACCAGACAAAGGGGCATCTTCTATAAATATCTTTCAAGACAAAGGAAAATGAATCTCTTCCCTATTAGCAACATTGAGCACTTACTCTTAACTAATAAAATGAATAGTAACAATAACAATAACTATAATAATAAAATTTAAATTTGAAATATATTGAAAATAGTAAATAAATAAATAAATAAGGCACAATAAAAGAAAATATAAAAAAGACCAATTTGTAAAAATAAAATAAAGGAAATATTAAGTAAATAAATAAATAAGTGAATATCAATAAAACATTTGATTAAAAATTGAAAATAAATGAATAAATCAAACAAAATATACATGAAACAGTTTAAAATAATAAAAAATTTTGAAGTTAAATAGACTAAGCATTGAATTGAAATTAAAAGGGAGTTTTGGGCTTAAATTATAATAAAATAAATGCAAAAAGGACTAAATTGAAGTTTAAACAGAATTTTAGGGACAAATCGAGATAAAACAAAAAAAAAGGACTACATTGTAGTGCGTGGAAACGAGACAGGGACCGAATGGGAGAATATCCCAACTTCCCTATGTGCATCATTCAAGGGGACCCAAATAAAAAAATTAAATTAAATTGGGTAAATTTTAAAAGAAAAAAATAGGACCATATTGTAAATTGTCAAAAAAGCGGAAGGATCACAAGCGCAAATAGCCCATGTTTTAAAAAACACGCGGGTCTTAGCTCTGCGGGTCAGGTCTCGAGTTTGCCCCCCCAAAACGACGTCGTTTTGGTCATTTGGGGGACTGAGTGAAACTGCACCGTTTCACTTGGCTATTTAAGCCAAAAAAAAATTCAAAAATTCATTTCAGCCCCTTTTTAAAAAAAAATTGAAACCGTGTTATCAGAGTGTTTTAATCATTGCTACAAATAAATCTTAGCAATAAAAATAGTAAAAGTACCATTAATGCCTTTGTATAAGGAGTCAATTACATTTTATTTTTTTCAAAAAATAGGTAAATTATTTTTTATACAATAGATTAAAGAGCAAATTCGTCTTTTCTATTAAAAAATTTATCAATTTTTACTGTTAAAAACTACCGTGCATGACAACACAACCAGATAGTTACATATGGCGCCCCTGCCCAATTGGGCATTTGTGTTGCTGAGAGTATCCTAACGGTGGACCTAATATTTTTGTCTTGGTATTGGTACATATCAAAATTAGTATATTTTCATGTACCGTTTCGGATTTATCGATACTTTTAAAAAAAATTCACATATATATAATCTAATTTTTAGTTTGTTGATAAATTATATATACATTTAAATATTTTTTTACATATATTTATAATCTAATTTTTAGTTTCTTAATAATTTATACATTATTTTGGTCAAAAAATAAATTATATAGTATATACAATAATACATGCAAGTATATCTCAATTACAACCATATAATTATATTTAGATGTAAATATAAGTTTTAAAATTATTAATTAGGCATGTTCAAAAAAATAAAATTATTAATTAAGTCCAACATTTTAATTTAATAACTATCGATTTAAAAATCAAAATGGTTAAGATAAAAAATTTAAAAGTTGATTTAAAATATCAAAATTTTATACCAATGGATTAACTAAAATGAGTTGAAATACAATGAAATAGTTGGAACGCACTACCAAAACGAAACATAGACTACTTGATATCAGTTTAAGACCAAAATAGTACATATTGACCGATAGCGATACAATATCAACTATCATAGTTACTAAAAGTTGTTTTTTTTTATTCGATCTATTCTATTGTAAAAAAACAAATAGAACAGCATTCAAAAGTTTAACATTACAGCATTCCAAAAGAAAACACATTCAATCCCTAATAGACTTACGTTTACATCAAAGCAATAGCTCTCCTCCAAGCTTCAAATATTTCCTCACGATTTATACCTGCAATCGCCAAGGAATATGCCATTTTGTTTCCATTCTTTTCTGCCATCGAAAAAATAACATTTCCTACCTTCTCAATGTCTCTTTCAATATCTGCGAAAGTTGCTTGAAGAGACCATGGTCTCATCGACTTATTTGCACACCAATAAAACACCACTAATGAACCAAGTTCTATAAATAGAGAATCATTTAGCTTCCATTTCATAACTAAAAATACATCCAATGCTACCATCACCGTGCCAATCTCTGCCAAATCAGTATCATTTGCTACTACTGAACCTGAAAATAAAGCTCTTGCGACTCCCTCCTTATCTCTCAAGACACCTCTATAGCCTGCTCTATCCTCGTTTGCAATCCCACAAACATTGAACTTTAAGCATCCATGCATATCCTAGGTGTATCCCACATTTTTTTTAATAATCCTTTTTTAGCTGAAAAAAAAGGCAACAAATGATATTTTTTATATCATATAAATATTTTTTAATACATATCATATAAATATTTAAATATTTTTAATTTATAAAAATCTCAATATATATTATTAATTAAATAAGACACTAAAAATGAGATTGAATTATTAAAATGCAAGTCACATAAAAAATTATAAGAATGTTATTTTCAAGAAAATACTAATATTAATAGGAACCATGAGCAATAATAATATAAAAACATAACACATGGTACAAATGATAAATAAATCACTATAAACTAATGCATAAATGTCATGTCTACAGAATAATCTCAAAAGAAAATAAGGACAAACTGACAGTAACTACAGCACTGGAATAATTCAAAAACAAACTAGAGATACATCAACTTAATCAAATCACTGAAATTTGCATCCTAGCCCTACCATCATCAAACCAACCTTACGATAAACACCGATCAACCAAGAAAAAACTAATAAAAACCCTAAGAAACTCACTGCATTGGTGATGCACAAAAGGCCAAGTCTTAGATGTCCTATCCTCCTCCTCGTCGTCTCAGATCTATCACAATCACTATAATTTATCATGATAAGATATTCGAGAATGGCTCCTACTAGATCTAGTGCCACCCTTGTATTGACAAATCTCACATATACAAACATGACTCAAAACTAAAAATAAAACCACATATGCTTTTAAAGAAAACAAAGTGAACAAAACAAAAACCACGAAACAAAATAAAACCACAAATAATGTGGACTAAAATTTTAAAAAATTTAAAACCACAAAAAATAAGGTTAAAAGAATCCACAAATAACAACCTGATATTGCCACCAATAAAGCAAAGATTTAATTTGAAAAAAATTGAGGGATTAATTTTTTTTTTTTGAGAAAATGTATAATTCTTTTAGTTTGTGAATATATTAAATTATAAAAATATGTAAAATTTAACAATAATCTAGATATGTAAATGGTAGATATGATATCCCATTCCCAATCCGACATCATCAGATGATTGTCACATTTCCATCATGTTCTTTGTTGTTTTCCATCATCGACAACAAAACTGTTTGTACAAACCCAATTTTGCCAACCCAAACCCAATATTTTAAAACCCAAACACATTTACAATACCCAGCCCAATTTTGGGCCCCAAACTAAAACCCGAATGGCCCATCTTCAAACCCATTTCAACCCTATAACCTAATCACCCATTCAATCCCAGTACAAACTGCTTCTGCAACCACACGTAAACAATAAACAAGTGTTCGTAACAGGGTATAAAAACCAAAAAGAAAAAGAATGTAAGGGGATTTTTCGGTTCTTCTTCTTTTTTGAGAAAAAAGGGTTGAATGATACAAAAAATTTAGAATACACCAAAAGGCAGTAATCAAAACATCAAAAAAGCAGTGGATTAGGGACCGAATATAAAAGATCTAAAGCTAAGGTGATTTTTTATTTTTTTTTATTTTTCTTTCTTCAAATCGTTTCTTTTTCTTTTTCTTATATTTTTCAGCATTTATACAAGTATATAAATTTATATAAAGATAATATAAGAAAAAAAATTTTAACCTAAGACGATTTCCGGCCACCGTACGACGGAGCGAAGACCGGAACCCTCGCCGGTTTCTGGGTTTCATCAGAGAGAATGTTTCATTCTCTCTCTTTTTTTTAAAAAAAACCCAAGCAAGAATGATTTTAAAAAAAATTTCTGACTTTTATAGGGCCTTTGTGCGACGTCGTTTTGGGGCATGCATTCAGCACCCAAAACGGCGTCGTTTTGGAACATGACCCTAAGACCCGACCCATTGGGGCTAGGATCCGCGTGTTTTTTTAAACGGAGGGGCTAATTGCGCTTTCAGCCCCTCCGCTTTCTTATGGTTTTGCAATCGAGTTCATGGCGTTTTACAAATTGGCCCTGCTAAGTGTTGCGCTTTGCAATTTGGTTCCCCCTGATACGCACCGTTTTAAAAGCACTGGAAAATTGCTCTTTTGGTCCCCATTACTTGCACGCGTATTCCAATAGGCCCTTTTCCATTTACTTTCTTTTAAAATTCGCCCAAAACTTTGATTCTAATTCGATTTTCATCCCTTTTTATTTTACTTCTTTATTTATTTTATATTTCAAATATTATTATTATTCCTAATATTCTTAATATTATTATTAACATTATTGATTGTTATTTATCCCTAATGTGTATATTATACAAAATGCTTAAAGATTATATTATGTGTATTTTTATATATTTTATATATGTAAATTTTAAATATCATGTTTTATATGTTTTTTATACATTTTAATATTATTAGTTGTTTTATATACTGTTATATGTATACTTTTAATATTATATTATATATTTCTAATACTGTTATTTATATATGTATGTATGTATTTATGTAATTCCCTAATTTTTTTTATATTATTATTATTTCTAATATATGTATATACTTATATATTTATATATTATACGCATATATTTTTATGTTATTTATTGTATACTTCTTTACTACTCATACATTTTTACGTATGTATATATCTTTTTATATTATTAGTTATGTATTTTTTACTATTCCATGTATATTATTATATATGTATATCGTATATGTTGTGTATATATATACTTTTCTCACGTACGTTATGTACATGATCTTAATATTATTTTTTTATATATACGTATATTCATTATTTTCTCGTATTTGATACTATCCTTACATTTAATCTTGCATGCATTATTAGTGTTTTCTTTCAACATTATTGTAATATATATTATTTGTTTCTAAATCTGTTTATAGTTCTTCCATTCATTTATTCTTATTTCATATCAATTTTGTTTCTCATTATTTTGAAAATCATATTCTCGTTCTGTTAATCAATTTTAATAACCAAGGCAATATATCGATTTAACATTAAGTCATCGAGTTCATCGCTATGTTGGGTGAATGTCAATTGACTCGTGTTAAAGCGATATACCCTTCTCAAAAATCGAAATAAAATTAAAATTTCTCGTCTTTTTCGGATCACAACCAAATTTTAAATTAAACTCGTATTTTTGAAAATCAAGACAACACGTGTTTATAAAATACCAATTTTGGGCGTCGCGAAGGTGCTAATACCTTCCTCGCGCGTAACCGACTCCCGAACCCTAATTTTTCTCTGGGTTTTAATGTAAACCTAAACCTAGCCTTTTATTTGTTTTTAAAGAAAATTTAATAGGTGTCCGATCACACCTAGAAAAAAGATCGGTGGCGACTCCCTGTTTCTTTCAAAAATCAAACGTCAATTTTCAATCTCTCAATAAATCGCCATAATTTAGCGACCGAAACCAAAATTTTTACGTCGCTACAGCTGGCGACTCCGCTGGGGATGGTTTTCAAGAGTCGAGTCGGATTAAACACGTTTTGTCAAAATTTTCAAGTTTCCTTGTTCAAAATAAATATTTGGTCGTGATCCGAAAATCTCGTTTCCAAAAGGTCATGCATTTGCATCGTGTTATAAATATTTTTTCTACCAAATTTTTGCTCTTTTGTTTTTCAAGCTTTAAATTTGTATGGTTATTTGTGGTTTAGTTTTTAAATAAAAATGTTTATAAGTTTCTCCCCCACACACCGTGCACTTGCATTTTGCATAACATGAGCTCTAAACCCGGGTTCCGTCCGTTTAAGTGAAAGTAAACGCTACGCCTTCGTAAGTTAACTCGTCCCTCCGCACAGGCTAGTGAATACTTTCGGGTTACATATGACTTATGCTTTCGTGAGTTAACTTGTCCCTCCGCATAGGCATAAGTAAATGTAATCCCTCGAATTGAACTCGCGAGCTTGTGATGAGCTACGACTGAGGCTTCGTACTAGTCTTAGTAGACGACGGTACGAACGATTCGAGTACCCATCTAGAACCGAGACCCGCATGTAACGAACCATACGAGCTATCCAATTAGAGCCATGCCGAACCTCTGTCCGCTTACAGCCACCAAAATAAGTACACGGGGAAATGCCTTTTGCCTTTCATTTACACTGTTTATGTAAAAAATTTGGGTTGAGTAGTTTAATTTGTTTCTCAAATTATATTCGTGTTGTGTTTACTAACCAAGTTTGTTTGTTTTTATTTTTATTTTCATCATGCATCATAGGCATCACGTTAGGAAGGTGTTGATTAAAGGATAGTTGCCAAAGAACGGGTTTCTGATGGAGGAGTCAATTACACAAATAACCGAGAAGAATGCCGTGGTTCGAGAATGGTCTCTAAAAACAAGGAGAGAAAGGGGGGACAGCCTAGTGGAAGGGTGTGTTGCCAATTTGCCCGAACAAATAACTGTGAATGTTTGCCAAAATAACCTTGAGGATTTGGTGCGAGTTTGGAATCAATGGGATTCAGATACTAGGGGCATTTTCACTGAGAGGTATGGAGATATAGCTCACTTGATCACCATTCGTGTAGACGAACAGTTGATTCAAGCCATGGTTCGATTCTGGGACCCAGCTTATCAGTGCTTTACATTCAATCAAGAGGACATGACTCCAACCATAGAAGAGTATGTTGCTTTACTCCGCATCGATAATGTGCAATTCGGCAAGATATGTGTAAAGGAGCCTAAGCCAATGACCTTCAGGAAAAAATTAGTAAGACTAACAGACATGACTGATGCATGGGCCGAAAAGCAAATAAAGAAGAAGAACGAAACCGTTTGCATTCCATGGTCTAGCCTACGAGAATCGGTTCTGAGCCATCCGGACATATTGAAGAGAATCAATCTATTCGCCTTGGCTATTTACGGTTTGGTCATTTTCCCGAGAGTTCTCGGACATCTTGAAGTCGCAGTATTTGATTTCTTCGAAAGGCTAAAACAAGGGGTCAACCCTGTCCCGACTATCTTAGCCGAGACATTCAGGTCCCTAAGTACTTGTCGAAGGGTTGGAAAGGGACGATTTATCGGATGTGCACAGTTGCTCAATGTTTGGATTTTGAGTCATTTTTAGAAAGTAGAGCGCACTCCATTTCACATGTTTTCTAAAGCATTCTCCCCGCTAGAAGCTTACCTCAAGAAAGAATGGCAGAAAGAAGTCACCGAGCAACATTGGGTATCAGTCTTTCAGAATCTTCGCGCCGAGGATATAACGTGGAGAGCACCATGGATCCGTCCTTCTGTCCTGCTATACAAATGTGGAAGCCAAGATTGGGTACCTTTGCTCGGGTTATGGGGAGGAGTTGGATACGCTCCGCTATTAGTCCAAAGACAATTTTCTTCACGACAATTTATACCCGCAACTGGAGGATTAGCGCAATTCAAGTTCACTTTCGCGGGTGAGGGATATATGAAGAGAGTCCGAGACATTGCAAAGTCTTGGAAGGAAATTCATTTCATGGAATTAGCCTTGTATGCTGATACCCTTACCCAAGACTATGACATATGGAGAAGGCAACGGGTAAGTAGTCAGCAAATATCATCAACAAATTACACTGCCCAGAATCCCTTTTTGGAGGGAATGCCATCCGAATTGGAAATAGCTAGACAAGAATTTGAGCGAGAAAAAGCTAAGATGTCTAGGGACCTCAGTACCCTTCAAGAAGAAAACTATCAGCTGAAGATTGAAGTTCAGGTTGAAAAGTCCAGGACTGAAAAAGTACAAAAGGAGGCCGAGATCGTGAGAAACGACTTAAGGGACCTTCATTTGGAAAATAAGAAATTAAGAAACACTATAAAGAATAGTGGATTGGGTAAGTCAACAGCTGAGTGGAAGGAAGAAATTGGTAACATCAAAGGAGGAATGGAATTTTGGAAGGGAAAAGCAAAGAAAGAAGAGGAAAATGCCGCGCGCGCTGCAATAGAGTTAAGAAAGAAGAATGCCGAGTATGAAATGGTGACTGCAGAATTTGCGAATAGACAGTCTGAACATCAAGAATTAAAAAGGAGAGTACGAGATTTAGAAAATATGCTACAATCTCGTCAACAACAATTAGATAACCTCCTGAAGGCTCTAGAAGAAAAGAATGTTCAGTACGATAGGGACATTCACGCGTATGAGGGAATTCTCCAAGAAAAAGAAATGCAACTCAACTTCTTGATCAATGAAATTCGCAAAGCGGCTATGCAAGTTGTTCAACTATCAGATGAAGCCGAAGTTCTCAGTTGCCAATTCCCTCCGAGCCAGAGATCGAGCATATCAGAGTTTTTAGAGCAAGTGAAGAAACAAGGCAATGTGGCTAGAAAATTTGTGTAACTGTTGGAAAAATAAAAACATTTTGTAACATACTCTTCTGATAAATGAAATGCCTACATATGGAGCTATCTTGAAATCAACACCAAATTCTTGCATATTTATTCATAACTAACATTTATGCATCATTTATTCTTTGGACATTTATCCATTCATTCATTCATCGCATGTACATATCACCATAATCATCCACCAAAACTAAAAGAACCATATAATCCGCAGTAGCAAGACTTCAAGACTGGAATCACGACATTTATACAGAACGCGTCGACAAACTAGGGCAATGGAAGCTGAGTTCAATAAGAGAATCGAAAGGATGAAAAGGGCTCAAAAGGAATTACAAGAGCAACTGGCCAAATCGCAACAAGAAACGAGAGATCTAACGGTAAGATCTCGAGAGGAGTCACTCGAGCAAAGAGATCAGATGGCCAAAATGATGGAGATGATGACAACTCTAGTCAAAGGAAAAGGACCCATGCAGAACCCCGATGTTATGGAACCCCAATCAAGAATTCACCACGATCAGGATCCACTCTATCCCCCGGGATTCACTCCACCACCCGCATATACGACACAGAGAGGGTATGCTCAAGGAGAACCCACAGGCTTGGAACATCGACCTATGCCACCTGCTCCACCCACTAATTTGGGGCAAGGAATATTCGCGTCGAACCCAGGGGCCAGTCCTGCTGATCCCCTAGTTCCAGATCTGGATGACCCCGCAGAAGTAGCCAAATTGAAATTGGATAACCATGACGCGAAATATAGGAGTCTCGAGGAAAGACTCAAAGAAATAGAAGGCACTGAGGTCTTCTCCGCCCTAGGTGCCAAGGAACTCAGCCTCGTACCTGATCTAATTTTGCCTCCGAAGTTCAAGGCGCCTGATTTTGAAAAGTATGATGGGACTAGGTGCCCGAAAGCACATCTCATCATGTTCTGTCGAAAAATGACTGGTTACGTGAACGATGATAAGTTACTTATACATTGCTTCCAAGACAATCTAACCGGGTCAGCCCTCCGTTGGTACAACCAACTCAGCAGGGAAAAGATTAGATCCTGGAAAGACTTGGCATCTGCATTCTGCGAGCAATATAAGCATGTATCAGACATGGTGCCAGACCGGATGACCTTACAAATGATGGAGAAAAAGCCGTCAGAGACCTTTAGACAGTATGCGCAGAGATGGAGAGACGTCTCAGCCCAAGTGGAACCCCCACTAACAAAAATGGAGATAACCGTTCTCTTTATCAACACCTTAAAGGCCCCGTTTTATGACAAATTAGTGGGAAGTGGCACGAAGGAATTCACAGATATTGTAATACCTGGTGAACTAATAGAGAATGCTGTCAAGAGCGGTAGAATGGAAGGATCAGAAGGCTCAAGAAAAGCAGCACCCATAAGGAAAAAAGAGCCAGAAGCCCACATGGTGGGAACTGGAAATCGCTATATTCCTAATTCATATCCTAACCAACCTCGACCCCGACATTATCCACCTTCAAACTTCTATTATCCTCCTCAAACCCCTTACTACCAAACACCACCTCCCTCCTACCCCGTATACGCCATGAACAACCAAAGACCCGTCACCACTTTTCACAAAACACTGCACCTGCTCAAAACCAACCTGTAAATAAATCAAGACCAACAAGGCCTAATCCCGAGAGACCTCAATTTACTCCCATCCCTGTGTCATATGGGGGAGCTATACCCAAAGCTCTTGGAAAAACAACGATCTCTCCACTACATGGCACACCCCTTAAACCTCCATACCCAAAATGGTACGATCCAAACGCTAGTTGTGCATACCATGCGGGGAACCAGGGCATTCTACCGAACTGTCGGATTTCAAAAGGAGAGTTCAAGGGCTCATCGATGCGGGTATTTTGCGATTTGATGGTACTAGCGATGCGGTGAAATCCATTCCCAAATCACACGAAGGGAATGTGAATGTGAGTGCGATAGGAGAGGAGGATAAACGACGAAAGTAAAAGATGGGTATCTGAAGTAAGAACACCTCTGCAGAGAATCTGGGAGGTGCTAGTTGAAAAAGGGTTACTTTGTCGTTTTAACGGAATATTCGAAGGAAGGGATACAAAAAGTCACAGTTTTTGCGAGTTCCATGGCATCGAAGGACACGACATTCAGTTCTGTGAGGAATTCAGAAGATTATTGCAAAGTATGATGGATAACAAGGAGATCAGGATTTTTTGTAAAGTTGAAGAGGCCTATAGTGGAGAAATATGTGCCTCTGACAATCAATCATCAGGACCCCCTTATAGCGCTGATTGACCATTGGTGATCTATTATGACGCGAAGAAGGAACCGGTGAAACCACAGATGATAATCGAAATACCATCTACTTTCCCTTATAAGGACAACAAAACAGTACCATGGAGATATGATGTCAATATCATCGCACCGGAAGTTGGAAAGTCCAAAGCCATAATTGAAGATGTTGGGGAGGTAGGTCATTTTACCCGAAGTGGACGGTGCTATTCTAAAGAAGTTGAACCGGTAAAGAAAAGTAGCGACTTGAAGCAAAAAGGGAAAGCAGTGATGCACGAAGTCGAAGTCGAGTAAGAAATTCCACCTGTGCAAGAAAATAAAATGCCTGTGAATGAGGAAGAAGCTCAAGAATTCTTGAAATTCATCAGGCACAGTGAGTATAGTGTGGTGGAACAATTGAGCAAGCAGCCAGCGCGAATCTCAGTTCTATCTCTACTGTTAAATTCAGAGCCACACCAGAATGCTTTATTGAAGGTGTTAAATCAAGCTTATGTGGCCAACAATATATCCGTTGAAAAGCTTGATAGGTCGGTAAACAATTTGAATGCGGACAATTTCATCTCTTTTAGTGATGATGAGATACCGCCAAACGGTAGAGGTTCGGTGAAAGCACTGCATATCACGACTCGCTGCAAGGGCTACATAATACCTAACGTACTCATCGACAATGGGTCAGCACTCAATGTCATGCCATTGGCCACACTTTCTAGAATACCGATGGATTTGTCCTACTTAAGGCCCTATCATTCCACAGTAAGGGCATTCGACGGGACGAGGCGTGAAGTTATGGGAAAGATTGAGATCCCTCTGGAGGTGGGCCCTTATATTTATGATGTCGAGTTCCAAGTCATGGACATTACACCTTCATATAACTGCCTTTTGGGGAGACCCTGGATCCATTCTGCTGGAGCGGTCCCATCATCCCTTCATCAAAAGGTGAAATTTATCATGGACAACAGTTTGGTCACTATCGAAGGAGAAGAAGATATTGTCGCATCTGTCTCTGTTGATGCACCGTACTTGGAAGTGAACAAAGATGCAGTGGAGTGTTCCTTCCGATCCCTCGAATTTGTCAATGCCACTTTCGTTGCTGAGGGAAACAGAATTCCAGTGCCAAAACTGTCAAGAAATACCAGAATGGGTGTCAAGTTGACCGTAGGAAGATGAGCCCGTGCAAGAAGAGGTTTGGGAAAACATCTGCAAGGAATAGTCAGGGCTTTAAAGCCAGTACACCACAAGGCCCGATACGGTTTGGGGTTCCAGCCTGATATGCGTCAAAGAAGAAGACAGTGGAAGAAAGATCAGGAAAGAAGGATTACAAGAACTCTCGGCCGAGAACCAGAATGGGAGCCCATAGAATACCCTCCTTTGTCAAAAACATTTACATCTGCGGGAATGATATACCCTGGACAAGACGATCCACGAAACATGCTGAGGATAATTGAAAGGGGTTTTCAGAATGTCAGTATAAATGTCATTGACAAAGGGGCTAGTACAAGTAAAGATGTCTCGAGGATACGCCCTGCCCTCCTGGTTTCATGTTGAACAATTAGACTTCCGAGGAGCTTCTTGTAGTTTATAAGTCTTCAGAGTAATGCTAAACATTAACCTTCTATTGTATCTTTAGATATGATAGAATTCTTTTGTAAGAGCGTGCATTCGCTCTTTATCATCTAAATGAATATCAATGAAGATGCATTTTGTCACGATTTTTTCGCATTACTGCTAATTTCATGATCATTTTCTCATCTCATAGCCTATACTCACATTTTCCATATTTCATGCCATAACATTTTTGTCTGTTGTTTCCCATACTCGGATGCCCCTCTATAGCTTCCTTTTCCATTCAACTTTCAGGTGCTCAGATATCGATGACATGAACAAACCCGTTACGAGTCTTGAAATTGATTTTGAGAAGGCTGTTTGTTTAGGAGAATTTGAAGCCGAAGAAAATGCTGAAGATTATGCCTCGTCTCCTGAATTGTTAAGAATGGTGGAACAAGAGGATAAACAGATTTTGCCTTATGAAGAATCTGTGGAAACTATAAACTTGGGCACTGAAGAAAGGAAACAAGAAGTGAAGATTGGGACTTCTATTTCAGAGAACACTAGGCATAATTTGATCGCTCTAATGTTTTCACATGGTCATACCAGGATATGCCAGGGCTAGATGAAGATTTAGTGGTCCACAAGCTCCCGTTAAGCCAGAATGCAAGCCCATCCAGCAAAAATTAAGACGGATGAGACCCGAAATGTTGCTGAAAATAAAAGAGGAAGTCAAGAAGCAATTTGATGCTGGTTTCCTACAAGCCTCCAAATATCCAGAATGGGTGGCTAACATAGTCCCGGTACCAAAGAAAGATGGCAAAGTACGAATGTGTGTGGATTACCGTGACCTGAATCGAGCAAGCCCAAAAGATAACTTTCCCTTGCCACATATTGATACGTTGGTGGATAACACAACAAAACATTCATTGTTTTCTTTCATGGATGGATTCTCGGGGTATAATCAGATCAAAATGGCCCCTGAAGATATGGACAAAACTACCTTCATAACAATGTGGGGGACATTCTGCTACAAGGTGATTCCATTCGAGTTAAAGAATGCCGGGGCAACGTATCAGAGAGCTATGGTGACGTTATTCCATGACATGATGCATAAAGAAATAGAGGTTTACGTCGATGATATGATTGCTAAATCCCGAGGGGAAGAAGAGCATATAGTGAATCTCAAGAAGTTGTTTGACAGGCTGAGAAAGTTCCAGTTAAAGCTCAATCCAGCCAAATGTACGTTCGGGGCTACCTCAGGAAAGTTGCTAGGCTTCATTGTCAGTGAAAGAGGTATCGAGGTCGATCCAGATAAAATAAGAGTCATTCAAGAGTTACCACCCCCACGCACGCAAAAGGAAGTTAGAGGATTCTTAGGGAGATTAAACTATATCGCCCGATTTATCGCTCAACTTACCAACCAATGCGACCCAATCTTTCGGCTTCTTCGAAAACATAACCCGGGAGATTGGAATGAGGAATGCCAGGTGGCCTTTGATAAAATAAAGTAATATTTGTCTAGTCCTCCAGTGCTAGTACCGCCAACTCCGGGGAGACCATTGATATTGTATTTGACCGTGTTCGAAAATTCAATGGGTTACGTACTGGGGCAACACGACGAGACGGGAAAGAAAGAAAAGGCGATCTACTACCTCAGTAAAAAATTCACTGAATATGAGGCAAAGTATTCGTCCATTGAAAAATTTTGTTGCGCTCTGGTTTGGGTAGCTCGGAGACTCAGACAATACATGTTGTATCACGCGACATGGTTGATTTCAAAGCTGGACCCGATAAAATACATGATGCAATCGCCGGCATTATCAGGAAGAATGGCCCGATGGCAGATTCTTCTTTCGGAATATGACATTGCCTATGTAAGTCAGAAGTCAATAAAAGGGAGTGCAATAGTCGACTTTCTAGCAACTCGAACGACAGAAGAATATGAGCCGTTAAGATTCGATTTCCCAGACGAAGACTTAATGTGCATCACAGAAATGGAATCCGAGTCCTCAAAAGAGAAGTCATGGAAGATGTGTTTTGATGGTGCATCGAACACTTTGGGACATGGAATCGGAGCAATCCTGGTATCACCAGAGGGGAATCACTATCCATTTACTGCAAGACTGAATTTCTTCTGTACCAATAATATCGCAGAATATGAGGCCTGTATCATGGGGCTTCGTGCAGCTATTGATCGAGACATCAAAATCCTAGAGGTATACGGAGACTCAACTCTAGTGGTTTACCAGATCCGTGGAGAGTGGGAAGTGAGGGATCCAAAATTGATCAAGTACAGTGATTTAGTGGCCGAATTGATCAAGGAATTCAAAGAAATAACTTTTCATTACTTCCCACGGGAAGAAAACCAACTGGCTGATGCCCTGGCCACTTTGGCTTCCATGTTCAAAACAAGTAAAGAAGCAGGAATAATGCCCCTCAAAATGAGCATATACGAGGTTCCTGCACACTGTTGTAGCATTGAAAAAGAGATAGACGGACGACCATGCTTCCATGATATCTTAGAATATATCAAGAATTAAAGGTATCCCGAACAAGCAAATGAGAACGACAAAAGAACGATCAGAAGAATGGCAGCAGGATTTGTTCTTGATGGGGACATCTTGTATAGAGAGGAAAAGATCAGATGCTCTTGAGATGTGTGGATGATATTGAAGCCAGGAAAATACTTGAAGAGGTCCATGAGGGAATCTGCGGAACACATGCCAATGGTTTCAATATGGCCAGAAAGATCATGAGACTTGGTTATTATTGGCTGACAATGGAAAGTGACTGCATCAATTTTGCCAGAAAATGTCACAAATGTCAAATCTACGGCGATAAAATTCATGTAGCCCCTTCTCCTCTTCATGTCATGACCTTTTCGTGGCCTTTTTCCATGTGGGGCATGGATGTTATAGGGCCAATTTCTCCAAAAGCATCAAATGGACATCGATTCATTTTTGTGGTCATCGATTATTTCACAAAATGGATAGAAGCCGCTTCGTTTGCCAATGTGACGAGGACTGCAGTTTGCTGGTTTTTGAAAAAGAAAATCATTTGCCAGTACGGCTTGCCTGAAAGAATCGTTTCAGATAATGCCACGAATCTGAACAATAAGATGATGAAAGAAGTGTGCGAGCAATTCTAAATAAAGCACCATAATTCCTCGCCCTATCACCCAAAGATGAACGGGGCTGTTGAAGCAGCTAACAAAAACATTAAAAGGATCATTGGGAAAATGACTGAGACATATAAAGATTGGCACGAGAAACTTCCATTTGCTTTATTTGCATATCGCACATCTGTGCGAACATCTACGGGAGCAACTCCTTTCTCTCTGGTCTATGGAATGGAAGCTGTGCTCCCTATCGAGGTCGAGATCCCCTCTCTGCGAGTCTTAATGGAATCAAAGTTAGAAGAAGCAAAATGGGTTCGAGCTCGATATGATCAGTTGAACCTCATAGAAGAAAAACGTCTAAGGGCAATTTACCACGGGCAGATGTACCAAAAGAGAATGATCGCCGCCCATGACAAGAAGGTACAACCAAGAGAATTCCATGAAGGAGAACTCGTGCTGAGAAAGATCCTCCCAATACAAAAAGACCTGCGAGGAAAATGGGCACCCAACTGGGAAGGACCATACGTCGTAAAGAAGGTATTTTCAGGAGGAGCTTTGATCCTTACAGAGATGGATGGCAAGGAGCTACCGAATCCAGTGAACTCAGATGCAGTGAAGAAGTACTATGCTTGAAAAAAGAAAATCAAGATGAAAACCCGAAAAGGGCATCTTAAAAAAAAAAGGATCAGAGCGAAAACCCGAAAAGTGCGCTTTGATTAAACACAAAAGATTAGGATCAAAACCCGAGAGGGCATTCTAATGAAGCAAACATTCGGCTTACAAGGCAAGGTGTTTTAAACCGTACGACAAACAGTGAGACTACAGTATTTGAAGCATCTCTGAAAGCTCAAAATCTTCTACGCAAGGAGCCAGACTCGAAAAGATTCTTGATTGAGGAACGTGGAAGAGTTCATGTGTTGAATATCTAGAGCATTTGTATCCGTTGAATACGATCCTTTCTTTCTTTTTGACATTTTTACTCTCATTGGTTAACTTCCTTCGTTTGCCACACTTGAAATAAATGAATACGAGATATCATTTTTGTCCCTACTTGACCTTTTTTCATGCATCTCATTATGTGTTTATTTACATGATAAATGGTGAAATGACATGCTCTAAACAAAAGAAATGTTAAGCATTACTTGGATGAAAATTTGATAAGTACAAGAGCTTCGAGGCAAGAACGGAGTTCAACCAGAGGCAAAAGAGTGATATCTGAGAAATGATTGATTACTTGTAAAGGATGAAAACGGGTACATGGCTTAAAGAGAAAGTCAAGAGTCGAAGTAATGAATGTGGATCTTCATAACAATTCGTGACAAAAAGAAAGGAAAAGGACAAGTGACAAACATGCTTAAGGAGCACTACATAATCATGTAGGCATAAAAGCATTTAAGACAAACATGTGCATATCATGGTGACAACATGTATAGCATATACAGGTACTCCAGCAGAGCAAGAAATTTGGAATGAGAGTCGCATTGAATCCAGTGAAAAGACACCTGAGTTCTACCAAATGACAGGTTTTGGTATTCTGATATTTTTTTCAAATTCTACTTTTCAAAAAAATCAACTCATATTGCGAGAGGTGAGTTGAGCCTCAGGTCACACTGAGGTCTTTTCAATTTCTGTTTGTCAAAAATCAACTCATAATGCGAGAGGTGAGTTGAGCCTCAAGACACGTTGAGGTAATTTCAAATTATGTTTTTCAAAAATCAACTCATATTGCGGGAAGTGAGTTGAGCCTCAGGGCAAGCTGAGGTATTTTAAATTTCTGTCTTCAATTTATGTTTTTCAAGGATAAACTCATATTGCGAGAGATGAGTTGAGCCTTTTAATTTCTGCTTTTAAATTTCTTTTGTCAAAAATCAACTTCTATGGCGAGAAGTGAGTTGAGTCTTTTTAACTTCTGTTTTCAATTTCTATTTTTCAAAAATTGACTCATATTGCGAGAGGTGAGTCAAACATCAGGTCACACTGAGGTCTTTTCAATTTCTGTTTGTCAAAAATCAACTCATAATGCGAGAGGTGAGTTGAGCCTCAAGACACATTGAGGTAATTTCAAATTATGCTTTTCAAAAAGTCAACTCATATTGCGAGAGGTGAGTTGAGCCTCAAGGCACGTTGAGGTAATTTCAGTTTATGTTTTTCAAAGAATCAACTCATATTGCGAGAGGTGAGTTGAGCCTCAAGACACGTTGAGGTAATTTCAGTTTATGTTTTTCAAAGAATCAACTCATATTGCTAGAGGTGAGTTGAGCCTCAGGGCAAGCTAAGAGTCAATTCATATTGCAAGAAATGAGTTGAACTCAAGATCACATATCAAGTAAAGAATAAAGATTGAAGCTGATTGAAGATGTCAGATTCTGTCTCCTGAAGTTGCAGTGGAGCTGATCGAGGATATCAAATCTTACCTTTCTAAAGAGCAGAAGAAAAGACTACGAACTTTATCTCACTGAAGCGACAGAAAAACATGATTGAAATTGTAGACCTGATCTTTATGAAGCTACATGGAAGCAGATCGAAGCCACAAATCTCATATCCTTAAAGTTACATTAGAGAAGATTGAAGCTACAAGGCGTATATCAGGAGATGCAGTGCATTGAACCAAAGCCACAAGATGTGGTAGATCAAGGAAGATCAATGAACAAGAAGAGCACCAATGAAATCAAGACTCAGCAAGACTGGACAAAATTGGCCTTTCTTTATGTCTTTGCTCTATTCCCGTTACACGACAATGAGCAAAGAGGGGCAGCTATACAAACCCAATTTTGCCAACCCAAACCCAATATTTTAAAACCCAAACACATTTACAATACCCAGCCCAATTTTGGGCCCCAAACTAAAACCCGAATGGCCCATCTTCAAACCTATTTCAACCCCATAACCTAATCACCCATTCAATCCCATTACAATAGCCCAATACCCTTACCCAACACCAAACCCAATTACATGAACAGACCCAAACTAACCCTAGGCCCAAAATCTAAAGAAGCAACAGAAACCCTAGCCAACTACCCCTCCCACTTGCGCCGCAACCCCTGACTTTCGGCTCCCCAACCGCCTCTGCTGCACCACGACACTTTGCACCACCGGTCACCTCAGCACCACCGTTCAGCAACCACTCGCTCCAACTGCTTCTGCAACCACACGTAAACAATAAACAAGTGTTTGTAACAGGGTATAAAAACCAAAAAGAAAAAGAATGTAAGGGGATTTTTCGGTTCTTCTTCTTTTTTGAGAAAAAAGGGTTGAATGATACAAAAAATTTAGAATACACCAAAAGGCAGTAATCAAAACATCAAAAAAGCAGTGGATTAGGGACCGAATATAAAAGATCTAAAGCTAAGGTGATTTTTTTTTTTATTTTTCTTTCTTCAAATCGTTTCTTTTTCTTTTTCTTATATTTTTCAGCATTTATACAAGTATATAAATTTATATAAAGATAATATAAGAAAAAAAAATTTACCTAAGACGATTTCCGGCCACCGTACGACGGAGCGAAGACCGGAACCTCGCATGGGTTCTGGGTTTCATCGAGAGAATGTTTCATTCTCTCTCTTTTTTTAAAAAACCAAGCAAGAATGATTTTAAAAAAATTTCCGACTTTTATAGGGCCTTTGTGCGACGTCGTTTTGGGGCATGCATTCAAAGACCCAAAACGGCGTCGTTTTGGAACATGACCAAGACCCACCCATTGGGGCTAGGATCGCGTGTTTTTTAAACGGAGGGGCTAATTGCGCTTTCAACCCTCTCCGCTTTCTTATGGTTTTGCAATCGAGTTCATGGCGTTTTACAAATTGGCCTGCTAAGTGTTGCGCTTTGCAATTTGGTTCCCCGACATCACACCGTTTTAAAAGCACTGGAAAATTGCTCTTTTGGTCCCCATTACTTGCACGCGTATTCCAATAGGCCCTTTTCCATTTACTTTCTTTTAAAATTAAGCCCAAAACTTTGATTCTAATTCGATTTTCATCCCTTTTATTTTACTTCTTTATTTATTTTATATTTCAAATATTATTATTATTCCTAATATTCTTAATATTATTATTAACATTATTGATTGGTATTTATCCCTAATGTGTATATTATACAAAATGCTTAAAGATTATATTATGTGTATTTTTATATATTTTATATATATAAATTTTAAATATCATGTTTTATATGTTTTTATACATTTTAATATTATTAGTTGTTTTATATACTTTTATATGTATACTTTTAATATTATATTATATATTTCTAATAATTATTATTTATATATGTATGTATGTATTTATGTAATTCCCTAATTTTTTTATATTATTATTATTTCTAATATATGTATATACTTATATATTTATATATTATACGCATATATATTTTATGTTATTTATTGTATACTTCTTTACTACTCATACCTTTTTACGTATGTATATATCTTTTATATTTATTAGTTATGTATTTTTACTATTCCATGTATATTATTATATATGTATATATCGTATATGTTGTGTATATATATACTTTTCTCACGTGCGTTATGTACATGATCTTAATATTATTTTTTTATATATACGTATATTCATTATTTTCTCGTATTTGATACTATCCTTACATTTAATCTTGCATGCATTATTAGTGTTTTCTTTCAACATTATTGTAATATATATTATTTGTTTCTAAATCATTTTATAGTTCTTCCATTCATTTATTCTTATTTCATATCAATTTTGTTTCTCATTATTTCAAAATCATATTCTCGCTTACGTTAATCAATTTTAATAACCAAGGCAATATATCGATTTAACATTAAGTCATCGAGTTCATCGCTATGTTGGGTGAATGTCAATTGACTCGTGTTAAAGCGATATACCCTTCTCAAAAATCGAAATAAAATTAAAATTTCTCGTCTTTTTCGGATCACAACCAAATTTTAAATTAAACTCGTATTTTTGAAAATCAAGACAACACGTGTTTATAAGATACCAATTTTGGGCGTCGCGAGGGTGCTAATACCTTCCTCGCGCGTAACCGACTCCGGAACCCTAATTTTTCTCTGGATTTTAATGTAAACCTAAACCTAGCCTTTTATTTGTTTTTAAAGAAAATTTAATAGGTGTCCGATCACACCTAGAAAAAAGATCGGTGGCGACTCCCTGTTTCTTTCAAAAATCAAACGTCAATTTTCAATCTCTCAATAAATCGCCATAATTTAGCGACCGAAACCAAAATTTTTACGTCGCTACACTGTTGTTATCACAACTAATTAAATTGGTGTAAGAATTTCAAAAATGTTGTATAAAGATATAGGTTAAATATGTCATTAATCCCTGTAATTTAATAAAACTTAGAGATTTAGATCATGTATTTAAAAAGTTAAAAATTAAATCCTTTAAGATTGTAAGTAATTTTTTAATCAATATTTATCAATTTGACATGTTAATTAAATTATTCTCATGTGACGTGATATATGATTAACAAAAAATAAACATGTCAGACTGGCAAATTTTAACCGAAATTACTAATGAAGATAATGATTGGACTAGGATTCTTAAATTGAAAAAATGAAGAGATTAGATTTTCATTATTTTGTAATTAAAATTGGAAAAATGAATAAATAAAATAGAAAATACATAAATTTGCTTAGCAAATAGATCTAAAGAAAATTTAAGAGATTTTTTTCAAACTTGAAGGGGTAAGTGAGCATTCTTGTAAATATAGATGCAAATGTATTTTACACTAAACATGATGGATAAGTGTCATTTATCTTCACTTAAAAATCATATTTCAAGAATAAAAGATAGAGCTTTTAAGGTACAATTGAATATGATAATTAATTCAAGAGTTTTAAAGGTGGAATCAGAAAATTTGGATTATGAGGTCAATTTTTTATAAATTAAAAGGTTTACAAAAGTAATATAAATTAAGTATAATTTCTTTTTTGTTCTTCTCTTACCTCACTAGTAGATTTTCTTTTAAAATATTTTTTTATTCTTATTAAATATTTAGAACAAATAAATCTAAGCCTTAAACACATAAAAGTGTCAACAAAATCAATATACAATTAGTAATTTTCGCTTAAAAAATAAAAATCACAATTAGTAATTTTGATTATTGTTTTTATCATACAATTAATAATTTTCATTCACAAAAATAAAATTGTTCACTATTGTCCGCATTCTATTTAAGTCACCTAACTTTTAATTTTTTAATTACTAAACATTAAGAGTCGTTTGAAATTTAACTAAAATACTATCGTAGGGGTTTTTTATTGGTCTAAGAGCTGCCATGTTTTAATGGTTTTGTGGTCTTATGGTATGAAGCAGAGGCGAATCTAGGAGACTAGTAGGGAACTTGCCCCCCTAAAATGGAAAGATATTTAAATTTTTTTAGAATTTTAAATTATTAAAGGTAAAATTACACTTTAGCCTCTCTAAAATTATAAAAATTTAATTTAATCCTTTATAAATAATAAAGATATAGACTATAAAAAATTAAAATTTCATTCGGCCACCTTAAAAAATTGTTCTGGCTTCGCCCCTGGAATGAAGCATGTAGGTGTTTTGTTAAGTGTTACGTTGACTTTGGAAAATGATGTTTTTGCATCAAATTCACATTTAAAGCGTTGTTAAGTTGATGTATTTGTTGCCGATTGAATCTTAGTTCGATTGACATCGGTATTATTATCAGTGTAGGAGAGTGTAGGTTCGAATACGCTGGGGCACATTATCCTCCTATTTAAGGGTTGAGGTGAAGCTTTAGGTAGTTCTAAACATTGTATTAAAAAGAACAAATATAATAATAATTTATAATGAGATTAATGCTCAAAAATATAATTTGTATAGTTTTATCATAATTCTAATTGATACCTAAATTATTTTATTTAAGAATTAAATTATTAAATTAATTATATATTAATATAAATATTATGTTGAATCAACTAAGCTTGTAGTATTGCAAAGCACTTCCGATAAAGTCAAGTCCACCTTTATAAAAAAAAATGTGCTTTTACGAAGCATAGGGAGCTGGATAAGGGATGAGGTTGTATAATGACAGGGGTGGCAGGAAGGGTGTAAGCACGCCCCTGGTCCCCAAAAAATTGGAAAATTGCATCTTCCACCTTTTGAAATATATAAAATTATAATTAGTGATGGTAAAATTATACTTTCATCTCCTAAAAATGATAACATTTTAATTTAGCTCTTTAAAAAATTATAAAGCTATTAGCTAATACAATGATAAAATTGTATTTAAATTTTATAACTTAATTCTAGTATCCAAAAAATTTTCTGGCTTCACGTGTATAATGAATAATGAAGATAACGGATGAATAATAGACGTAGATTTAAAGGATTAGATGAATGAATCAATTGAATTATGACCCAATCCTTCAAGAATAGGATTTTTTTTAATTTTATTTTTGGTATAATTATAAATTTTATTCTTAACATTTACTCATTTTATCATTTTAGCCTACATTCTTTTTTTAGGTCACTTTAGCTCTTAACCAAAATTTTGTCAAATTGCTTTGTTTCGAATAAAAAACTAACTAAACTGTTAAGAAAAATTTTGCTCTGTCAATTTGCATATTTGAAACTAGAAAGTTGGTGGGAAAAACCAATGACCTTCCTAGTCAAAATTACAAAACACCCGAATGGATAAAGAATAAAAACATTCGTCATTCGACTTAACTCTTAATGACTAATCAAACATATATCACCACCAAGCTTTAAATAGATCTAATCTTCTCACCCTAGTAATAGCCAAAGTTGCAGCCATACTATTACCTTGCGTCTTAACCATTAAGAATGTAGCATTGACCAGCTGATTAATACTCCTATCAACATCGAAAAAAAGGTTCCGCAACAACCACGATCTAACATCCCTATTCAATGTTGAGGGAGAGCCCCATACTTAGCTTGAATGACTTTCCTCCACAAAGCATTTTTCCCGTCGCGAATCTCCAACTCCATTTAGCCATAAGAGCCCTGTTCTTGATTTTAAGATTCACCACTCCCACGCCCCCCTTCTTTTTCGGTAAACAAACCTGCTTCCAACTTACTCTTGCCATCTTTTTTTTACCAACCGCACCACCCCAGAGAAAATTTCTTCTAATCTTATCAATATTTTTTATCACAGCAATCGGCACTTGAAAAAGAGACATAAAGTAAATTGGAAGAGTGGATAATATCGAATTAATGAGTACAACTCTTGCAGCAAATGAAAGTGATCGACACTTCCATCCGGATAATTTCTTACGAAATCTTTCCACTATCGATTACCAAGTTGCTATCTTTCTCGGATCGGCACCCAATGGGATCCCCAAATAAATGAAAGGAAGATCCCCCAATCTTACATCTGCATAATGCTACCATTCGAAAAAGAAACTCCTCATCCACTCCAAACTCGACTAAACATAACTTCTGGAAATTAATGCTAAGTCTAGAAAAAATCTCAAAACATCTTAAAATATATTTTATATTTCTCACATACTCCTCCTCCGCTCTCAAAAAAAGTATGGTATCGTCTGCAAATTGAAAATGTGAGAATGATTGATCGGGGATAATATTTTGAATTCCACCAATGATTCCAATTTCTTCGGCTTTTACCAGCATTAGATGGAGCACTTCTGTTACCAAAATGAATAAAAATGGCGAGAGCGGATCCCCCTGTCTGAGTCCTCTGCTAATTCTAAACTCATTGGTAGTCGAGCCATTTACAAGCACAGCTATTCTAGCAGTTGAAATGCACTCCAATATCCAACCTCTCCACTTCACACCAAATCCCATTTTATATAATACTACCTCCAAAAAATCCCACCTTACACAATCGTATGCTTTTGAAAAATCTAGTTTAAAAATCAGACTACCCCGCAATTCTGAATTTTCTTGATCGAATGGATTATTTCATTTGCAATCAGAATTCCATCAAAGATTTGCCTCTCTTTTATAAATGCGCATTGAGTATCACTCACAGTATCCCCTATAACTTCTCTGATTCTTCGGGACAGCACCTTTGCCACTATTTTGTTCAGAGAACCCACTAGACAGATCGGTCTAAAATCTGAAATATCATTCGGATTTTCAGTTTTGGGAATAAGTGCTATGAAGGAAGAATTTATGCTTTTTCTGAGCTTCCCAGTTCTAAAGAATTCTATCATCATATTAAATAGGTCTTCCCTTACTAATTGCCAGCAACCTTTGAAAAAAACACATGTTAAACCCATCCAGCCCAAAAGCTTTCGACTCATCACAACTCCATACTGCTTCCTTAATCTCCTCCAACGTGAAAGGTAACTCTAATTTCAATGTGGCTTCCTCGGATAACTTCTTGAAATTCAACTCTATATCCACATGTTAAACTGTTAATATTTTAACAATATTAATGTGGTAACTTGTAACATCCCTAGGCCTGATCCGACCTTCAAGACCCGGTATAGAACTATTACATTTGATACCAAAACACTTTTATCAACCGAGAAACGAATGAAAAATATATTTGTCACAAGAATGGTTTAATGGTCTTGCAAATTTATCAATCGAGAAGATTTTTTGAAGAATATTAATGTTGATGTTATTATTAATAATTTTATATCTCGGAATACTCGTGGAACCCAATTTTTATGATTTTTAATATTTTTATAATTAATGACATGAGAGTAAATTGAATAAAAAATATATAATCTGATTTTGAATTGAATTGCAGAGCTGTGACGGGAGAAATGGGGAGTAAAAATTCAGTTTTGAATACATTTCCTTCAATTGTGCAAGTGAGCCTTAAGCAAGAGCTGAATCAACATTTCAGGCAGATGATGGAAACTGGCACCATTATTGTCCCACCAATGAACTTGTACTAGGTCTTATGACTCTGTAATTTTGGGGGTTTCCATAAAAATGTATTGTATGTTCTATTACAATGGTTTATGAGTTGGGGTCTTGTCAAATTTGAATAATAAAAGATTTGACTTGATGAGAAAATTGTATTGTTATGTAAAATATATTAAATTAATGAAATATTTTTTATATTTATTATCACATGTGAATCTTGATAAATATGCTTTTTAAATTACAACTTTTAAAACCATATCAACAATAATTAGAATTATTTGAATCCAAACAAATGGATTAGGTAGATTAGTTGGATCGGAAATTGATTTGTATATCGATTTTGATATAGGGGTTAAACTAATCCCTGAGCGAACTATTTAAAATCAATAAAAATTTTAAAACTGAAAAAAAAAAAAACAAAGATTGAACCTATTTTATAATTTTATATTTTTTAAATTTTTAATTAATTATTGAATTGTTAGTCAATCTGATTGAACCAAAAATAGATGGTCTAACTTATTCGACTACCAATCGAATTATTAAAACATGGGGAGAAATCCACTTATCCTGATGTAAAACTTAAAGTGGTTTTACAACCTTCTGTACCTTTTTATACCATTAATATTTTAACAATTCAAGAATTTACCAATATATTTTGTACAGCCCAATTTTGGGCCCCAAACTAAAACCCGAATGGCCCATCTTCAAACCCATTTCATAACCCCATAACCTAACTACCCATTCAATCCCATTACAATAGCCCAATACCCTTACCCAACACCAAACCCAATTACATGAATGCACCCAAACTAACCCTAGGCCCAAAATCTAAAGAAACAACGAAACCCCTAGCCAACTACCCCTCCCACTTGCGCTGCAACCCTTGACTTCTGGTTCCCAATCGCCTCTGCACCACCGGTCACCTCAAAGACCGCCCCATCTCATCCACCGCCACCAACTCACTGCAAGGTTAAACAGACACGCAACAATAAGAAACAGAATGCAAAATAGGCTATAAAAGCCGATTGCAGAGAACAGAAAAGGGGCTTTTTTTTCTTCCTTTTTTTTCTTTCTTTTGCTTCTTCTTTTCTACTTTGTAAACATAAAAGAGGAACTTACAATCTTGAATAAGGAGATAGCAGTGGTTGTTAAAACGGGAAGAAAATAAAAGGTTGCATTTTTTCTTTTTTTTTTTTCGATTTTTGCATAAATATATATATTTTTTCTTTTTTTTTTTTTTACTATTAAACATAAGCATAAAAATAAAAATAAAAATAAAAAAAGAGAAACTTTTACCTCTCCGGCCGCAGTGTGTATGCATGCCACACAGCAGCACATGCGAGCCTCCGGTGGCCGTCCGGTGGTCGGCCCCCTCGGCCGGAACCCCCACTCCCTCCTCTTTTCTCCCTTTTCTCTCCCCCCTCTTTTTTTTTTTTTCCCTTCGTTTCAAATGAACAAAACAAAAAAATTGGTTTATATAGGGTCCAAAACGCACCGCTTTTGGACCCCCTCATTAAACGAAACTACCGTTTTGCTCGGGTCGGACCGACCGAGCCGATCCACCGTGGATCCGCGTGTTTTTTGAAGCGAAGGGCAAATTGCGCGTTTGGCCCTTCCGCTTTTAGGTGTTCTACAATTTAGTTTATGTTTATTTATAAATTGGCCCCGAATTTTTACGCGTTGTTTTCAATTTAACCCTTTGCATCAAGCAAATGCTTTTAATAACAGGGAATATTGCGCTTTTGGTCCTCCTAAGTTATGCGCGTGTTACTATTAAGTCCTTTTTCTTTGATTTTATTTTAATTTGACCCATAACTCTACTTTTTATTTAATTTTAGTCCTTTTTCTTTTTATTTGCATTTCCTTATTTATTTATATTATTAATATTATTATCATTATTATTATTATTATTACTATATATATTATTATGTACTCTTAGTTTATACGTTATGTATTATGTGTATATTACATATATTAAGTATTTGTACCATTATTTTATTATGTATATGAGTTTTTAAATATTATATTTTATACATATATTTCTTTTCTATTATTATTAGTATTGTAATATTATATTTGTTATTAATAGTATATATATTATATATATATATATATATGTATATTTATATATATACTTTTTATATATCGTTTCTATCATTACATTTATTATTTTCACTATTATTATATTTGTTATTTTCATTATTATACATGTATATACATATAGATGTTTTCAAGTATTTATTATAAATATATTATTTTCTTATTATATTATTATGTATATTATTTTACTCACGACTTCATATTTTTTTATATATTCATTTATTATATTTTTATATATTTAAAATTATATTATTCATGTATACCATTTCATTATGTATATATATATTATTTTCACATACGTTATGTACATACCTTTAATATCATTTTATATATACGTGTATTTATTGTTTACTCGTATTTTATACCTTTTGATTACATTTTAATCTTGCACGTGTTATTATTGTTTTCTTATATTATTGTCATACTCAAGTAGTCATTTCAATATATTTCTAGCTCGTTTATTTATCTTTATTTCACATCAATTTGCTTAGCATTGTTTCGAAAATTTTATTCTTGTGTTTTTTTTAAGTGAGGCAATGTATCGATGTAACATTAAGCCGTAACTTCCATCGCTATGTTGGGTGGAATTTTTAGGCTCGTGTCAAATTGGTATACCCTTCTCGAGGAAAAATCAAAAATATCGAAAATTTCTTCCTTTAGTCGGATCACGCCTAAATTTTATATTGAACTCGCATTTTTGAAAATTAAGACATCACGTGTTTATAAGATACCAATTTTGGGCGTCGCGAGGGTGCTAATACCTTCCTCGCGCGTAACCGACTCCGAACCCTAATTTTTCTCTGGATTTTAACGTAAACCTAGCCTTTTATTTGTTTTTTAAAGAAAGATCTAATAGGTGTCCGATCACACCTAGAAAAAAGATCGGTGGCGACTCCCGGTTTATTTTTAAAACCAAATTTCAATTTCCAATTTTCTAATAAATCGCCACAATTTAGCGACCGAAACCAAACAAAATTTTTACGTCGCTACAGCTGGCGACTCCACTGGGGACACCGGTTTTGAGAGTCGAGTCGAATTAAACATGTTTTGTCAAAGTTTTCAAATTTCCTTGTTCAAAGTAAATATTTGGTCGTGATCCGAAAATCTCGTTTTCAAAATTCATGCATTTGCATCGTGTTGTAAATATTTCTTCTAACTTGTTATTTGTTTGTTTTTCAGTTCTCATTTTTATGGCTTTAATTCTGGTGTAGTTTCTTTAAATAAAACGTAAAGATTTATGAGTTTTTCCCCCCACACACCGTGCACTTGCATTTTGCATAACATGAGCTCTATACCCGGGCTCCGTCCGTTTAAGTGAAAGTAAACGCTACGCCTTCGTGAGTTAACTCGTCCCTCCGCACAGGCTAGTGAATACTTTCGGGTTACATATGACTTATGCTTTCGTGAGTTAACTTGTCCCTCCGCATAGGCATAAGTAAATGTAATCCCTCGAAATTGAACTCGTGAGCTTGTGATGGGCTATGACCGAGGTTCCGTACTAATCTTAGCAGATGATAGTACGGGCAATTCGAGTACCTATCTAGAACCAAAACCGCATATAATGAACCATACGAGCCATCCAATTAGAGCCATACCGAACCTCTGTCCGCTTATAGCCACCAAAATAAGTACACGGGATAATTCCTTTTTTCCTTTCATTTACAATCGCTTATGTAAAAATTGGGTCGAGTAGTTTAATTCGTTTCTCAAAATTATATTTGTGTTGTTACTAACCAAGTTTGTTTGTTTTTATTTTTATTTTCATCATGCATCATAGGCATCACGTTAGGAAGGTGTTGATTAAAGGATAGTTGCCAAAGAACGGGTTTCTGATGGAGGAGCCAATTACACAAATAACCGAGAAGAATGCCGTGGTTCGAGAATGGTCTCTAAAAACTCAGAGAGAAAAGGGGGACAGCCTAGTGGAAGGGAGTGTTGCCAATTTGCCCGAACATACAACTGTGAATGTCCGCCAAAATAACCTTGAGGATTTGGTGCGAGTTTGGAACCAATGGGATTCAGACACTAGGGGCATTTTCACCAAAGGTATGGAGATATAGCTCACTTGATCACCATTCGTGTAGATGAACAGTTGATTCAAGCCATGGTTCGATTCTGGGACCCGGCTTATCAGTGCTTTACATTCAATCAAGAGGACATGACTCCAACCATAGAAGAGTATGCTGCTTTACTCCGCATCGACAATGTGCAATTCGGCAAGATATACGTGAAGGAGCCTAAGCCATTGACTTTAGAAAAAAATTAGTAAGACCGATGACATGACTGATGCATGGGCGAAAAACAAATAAAAAGAAGAATGAAACCGTTTGCATTCCATGGTCCAAATTTACGAGATCGGTTCTGAGTCATCCTGGACATATTGAAGAGAGTTAATCTATTCGCCTTGGCCATTTACGGTTTGGTCATTTTCCCGAGAGTTCTCGGACATATTGAGGTCGCAGTATTTGATTTCTTCGAAAGGCTAAAACAAGGAGTCAACCCTGTCCCGACTATCTTAGCCGAGACATTCGTGTCCTTGAGTACTTGTCGAAGGGTAGGAAAGGGACGATTTATCGGTGTGCACAAATTGCTCAATGTTTGGATTTTGAGTCATTTTTGGAAAGTAGAGCGCACTCCATTTCACATGTTTTCAAAAACATTCGCCCCGCTAGAAGCTTACCTCAAGAAAGAATGGCCGAGAGAAGTCACCGAGCAACATTGGGTATCAGTCTTTCAGAATCTTCGCGCCGAGGATATAACGTGGAGAGCACCCTGGATCCGTCCTTCAGTCCTGCTATACAAATGTGGAAGCCAAGATTGGGTACATTTACTCGGATTATGGGGAGGAATTGGATATGCCCCGCTATTAGTCCAAAGGCAATTTTCTTCGCGACAATTTATACCCGCAACCGGAGGGCTAGTGCAGTCCGAGTTCGCTTTCATGGGTGAAGGATATATGAAGAAAGTCCGAGACACTGCAAAGTCTTGGAATGAAATTCATTTCATGGAATTAGCCTTGTATGCTGATACCCTTACCCAAGACTATGACATATGGAGAAAGCAACGGGTAAGTAGTCAAGAAATCTCATCAACAAATTGCACCGCCTGAAACCCTTTTTGAGGAAATGCCGTCCGAGTTGGACATATCTAGACAAGAATTCGAGCGAGAAAAAGCTAAGATGTCTAGGGACCTCAAAGGCCCTTCAAGAAGAAAACTATCGCTTGAAGATTGAAGCTCAAGTTGAAAGGTCCAGGCGAAAAAGTAGTACAAAGGGAGGCCGAGATCGTGAGAAACGACTTAAGGGACCTTCATCCGGAAAACAAAAATTAAGAAGCACTATAAAGAATAGTGGATTGGGCAAGTCAACAACCCGAGTGGAAAAAAGAAATTAGCAACGTCAAAGGAAGAATGGAGTTTTGGAAGGGAAAAGCAAAGAGAGAAGAGGAAAAGGCCGCGCGCGCTGCAATAGAGTTAAGAAGGAAGAATGCCGAGTATGAAATGGTGACTGCAGAATTTGCGAATAGTCAGTCTGAACATCAAGAATTAAAAAGGAGAGTACGAGATTTAGAAAATATGCTACAATCTCGTCAACAACAATTAGATAACCTCCTGAAGGCTCTAGAAGAAAAGAATGATCAGTACGATAGGGACATTCACGCGTATGAGGGAACTCTCCAAGAGAAAGAAATGCAACTCAACTTCTTGATCAATGAAATTCGCAAAGCGGCTATGCAAGTTGTTCAACTATCGGATGAAGCCGAAGTTCTCAGTTGCCAATTCCCTCCGAGCCAGAGATCGAGCATATCAGAGTTCTTAGAGCAAGTGAAGAAACAAGGCAATGTGGCTAGAAAATTTGTGTAATTGTTGGAAAAACGAAAACTTTTTGTAACGTACTCTTCTGATGAATGAAATGCCTACATATGGGGCTATCTTGAAATCAACACCAAATTCTTGCATATTTACTCATAACTAATATTTATGCATCATTTATTTCTTTAGACATTCATCCATTCATATACTCATTCATTCATTCATCGCATGTACATATCACCATAATCATACACCGAAACTAAAAGAACCATATAATCCGCAGTTGCAAGACTTCAAGACTGGAATCACGACATTTATACAGAACGCGTCGACAAACTAGGGCAATGGAAGTTTGAGTTCAATGAGAGAATCGAAAGGATGGAAAGGGCTCAAAAAGGAATTACAAGAGCAATCGCCAAATCACAACAAGAAACGAGAGATCTAATGGTAAGATCTCGAGAGAGAGTCACTCGAGCAAAGAGAGAGATCGGATGGCCAAAATGAAGGAGATGATGACAACTCGGGTCAAAGAAAAAGGACCCATGCGAGAACCCCGATGTTATGGAACCCCAATCAAGAATTCACCACGATCGGGATCCACTCTATCCCCGGATTCACTCCACCACCCGCATATACGACACGCGAGAGGGTATGCTCAAGGAGAACCCACAGGCTTGGAACATCGACCTATGCCACCGCTCCACCCACTAATTTGGGGCAAGGAATATTTGCGTCGAACCTGGGGCGACCTGGCGATCCGCTAGTTCCGGATCTAGACGACCCGCAGAAGTAGCCAAATTGAAATTGGATAACCATGACGCAAAAATATAGGAGTCCGGAGGAAAGACTCAAAGCAATAGAAGGCACCGAGGTCTTCTCCGCCCTAGGTGCAAGGAACTCAGTCTAGTACCTGATCTAATTTTGCCTCCGAAGTTCAAGGCGCCTGATTTTGAGAAGTATGATGGGACTAGGTGCCCAAAAGCACATCTCATCATGTTCTTTCGAAAAATGACTGGTTATGTGAACGATGATAAGTTACTTATACATTGCTTCCAAGGCAGTCTAACAAAGTCACTTTCTACGTTGGTACAACCAACTCAAAGCAGGAAAAGATTAGATCCTGGAAAGACTTGGCATCTGCATTCTGCGAACAATACAAGTATGTATCAGACATGGTACCAGACCGGATGACCTTACAAATGATGGAGAAAAAGCCGTCAGAGACCTTTAGACAATATGCGCAGAGATGATGAGAGAGCGTCTCACCCAAGTGGAACCCCACTAACAAAAACGGAGATAACCGTTCTCTTTATCAACACCTTAAAGGCCCCGCTTTATGACAAGTTAGTGGGAAGTGCCACGAAAGAGTTTGCGGATATTGTAATATCCGTGAACTCATAGAGAATGTTTGTCAAGAGCGCGGAGAATGGAAGGATCGGAAGGCTCCGTAAAAGCAAGACCGTAAGTAAGGAAGAAAGAGCCAGAGGCCCACATGGTGGGAACTGGAAGTCGTTACATTCCCAATTCATATCCTAACCAACCTCGACCCCGACATTATCCATCTTCAAATTTCCATTATCCTCTTCAAACCCCTTACTACCAAACACTACCCCCCTCCTATCCTGTATACGCCATGAACAACCAAAGACTTGTCACCACTTTCTCACAAAACACTGCACCTGCTCAAAACCAACCTGAAAACGAACCAAGACCTACAAGGCCTAATCCCGAGACCTCAATTTACTCCCATCCCCAGGTCATATGGGGAGCTATACCCAAAGCTCTTAGAGAAACAACTGATCTCTCCCCACTACATGGCACCCCTTAAACCTCCATACCCAAAATGGTACGATCCAAACGCTAGTTGTGCATACCATGCGGGGAACCAGGGGCATTCTACCGAGACCGTCTGCGCTTTCAAAAGGAGAGTTCAAGGGCTCATCGATCTGGGTATCTTGCGATTTGATGGTATTAGCAAGATGCAGTGAAATCCATTCCCAAATCACACCGAAGGGAATGTGAGTGCAGTAGGAGAGGAGAATAATGTGAGTGCAGTAGGAGAGGAGAATAAACGACGAAGTAAAAGATGGGTATCTGAAGTAAGAACACCTCTGCAGAGAATCTGGGAGGTGCTAGTTGAAAAAGGGCTACTCTGTCGTTTTAATGGAGTATCCGAAGGAAAGAATGCAATGAGTCACAATTTTTGCGAGTTCCATGGCATCGAAGGGCACGACATTCAGTCCTGTGATGAATTCAGAAGATTATTACAAAGTATGATGGATAACAAGGAGATCAGTATTTTTTGTAAAGCTGAAGAGGACGATAGTGGAGAAATATGTGCCTCTGACAATCAATCATCAGGTCCCCCTTATAGCGCTGATCGGCCATTGGTGATTTACTATGACGCGAAGAAGGAGCCGGTGAAACCAAAGATGATCATTGAAATACCATCTCCTTTTCCTTACAAAAATGACAAGGCGGTACCTTGGAAATACGATGTCAACATCGTAACACCTGAAAGTGAAAAATCTGAAGCCGCAACGAGAAGCGTCGGGGAAGTGGGTCACTTCACCCGCAGTGGGAGATGCTATTCTAAAGAAATTGAACCGGCAAAGAAAAGTAGCGATTTGAAGCAAAAAGGGAAAGCAATGATGCACGAAGTTGAAGTCGAGCAAGAAATTCCACCCGTACAAGAAACTAAAAAGCCTGTGAATAAGGAAGAAGCTCAAGAATTCTTGAAGTTTATCAAGCACAGTGAGTATAGTGTGGTGGAACAATTGAGTAAGCAGCCAGCGCGAATCTCAGTTTTATCTCTCTTCATTAAATTCAGAGCCACACCAGAATGCTTTATTGAAGGTGTTAAATCAAGCTTATGTGGCCAATAACATATCCGTTGAAAAGCTTGATAGGTGGGTAAACAATTTGAATGCGGACAATTTCATCTCTTTTAGTGATGATGAGATACCGTCAAACGGTAGAGGATCAGTGAAAGCATTGCACATCACGACCCGCCGCAAGGGCTACATAATACCGAACGTGCTCATCGATAATGGGTCAAAGATTAAATGTTATGCCATTGGCCACACTTTCCGTAATCCGATGGATTTGTCCTACTTAGGGCCCCGTCATTCCACGGTAAGGGCATTTGATGGGACAAGGCGTGAAGTCATGGGAAAGATTGAGATCCTCTAGAAGTGGGCCCTTACATTTATGATGTCGAGTTCCAAGTCATGGACATTACACCTCTTATAATCGCCTTTTGGGAGACCACGGATCCATTCTCGCTGAGCGGTCCCGTCATCCTCCACCAAAAATAAAAATTTATCATGGACGGTTTGTCTGGTCACGATCGAAGAGAAGAAGATATTGTCGCATCTATCTCTCGCAGATGCACCGTGATTTGGAAGTGAACAAAGACGCAGCGGGAGTGTTCCTTCCGATCCCTTGAATTTGTGAATGCCACTTTCGTTCTTTGAGGAAAACAAATTCCAGTCTGAAACTATCGATAAACACTAGAATGGGTGTCAAAATGACCGTAGGAAGAGGAGCTCAAGCAAGAAGAGGTTTAGGCAGACATCTGCAAGGGATAGTCAGGGCTTTAAAGCCGGTGCACCACAAAGCCCGATACGGTTTGGGGTTCCAGCCTGATATGCGGCAAAGAAGAAGACAGTGGAAGAAAGATCGGGAAAGAAGGATTGCAAGAACTTTCGTAGAGAACCGAATGGGAACCAATAGAATACCCTCCTTTGTCAAAAACATTTACGTCTGCATGGAATGATATACCCTGACAAGACGATCCACGAAATATGCCGAGGATAATTGAAAGGGGTTTTCGAATGTCGATATAAATGTCATTGACAAAGGAGGGGCTGGTACAAGTAAAGATGTCTCGAGGATACGCCTTGCCCTCCTCCGGTTTCATGTTGAACAATTGGACTTCCGAAGCTTCTTGTAGTTTATAAGTCTTGAGTAATGCCAAACATTAACCTTCTATTGTGTCTTTAGATATAATAGAATTCTTTTTTGTAAAGCGTGCATTCGCTCTTTATCATTCAAATGAATATCAATGAAGATGCATTTTGTCACGATTTTTTCGCATTATCGCTAATTTCATGATCATTTTCTCATTTCATAGCCTATACTCACATTTGCCACATTCCATGCCATAACATTTTTGTCTGTTGTTTCCCATACTCGGATGCCCTCTATAGTTTCCTTTTCCATTCAACTTTCAGTGCTCGGATATCGATGACATGAACAAACCCGTTCTGAGTCTTGAAATTGATTTTGAGAAGGTCATTTGTTTAGGAGAATTTGAAGTCAAGAAAAAATCAAGATTACGCCTCGCCTCCCGAATTGTTAAGAATGGTGGAACAAGAGGATAAATGATTTTGCCTCACGAAGAATCTGTGGAGAGACAATAAATTTGGGCAATCAAGAAAGGAAACAAGAAGTGAAAATTGGAACTTCTTTCGTGAGAGAATACCGGGCATAATTTGATCGCTTCTACTCTGCGAATACAAAGATGTTTTCGCATGGTCATACCAGGACATGCCAGGGCTAGATGAAGATTTAGTAGTCCATAAGCTCCCATTAAAGCCAGAATGCAAGCCTATCCAGCAAAAATTAAGACGGATGAGACCCGAAATGCTGCTAAAAATAAAAGAGGAAGTCAAGAAGCAATTTGACGCTTGGTTTCCTACAAGCCTCTAAATATCCGAATGGGTGGCTAATATAGTCCCAAAGACTACAAAGAAAGATGGCAAGGTACGAATGTGTGTAGACTACCGTGACTTGAATCGAGCCAAAATTAAAGGATAATTTTCCTTACCACATATTGATACGTTGGTGGACAACACACGCCAAAGCATTCATTGTTTTCTTTCATGGATGGATTCTCGGGTATAATCGGATCAAGATGGCCCCTGAAGACATGGAGAAAACCACCTTCATAACAATGTGGGGAACGTTCTGCTACAAGGTGATGCCATTCGGGTTAAAGAATGCCGGGGCAACATATCAGAGGGCCATGGTGACGTTATTCCATGACATGATGCATAAAGAAATAGAGGTCTACGTCGACGATATGATTGCTAAATCCCGAGGGGAAGAAGAGCATATAGTGAACTTGAAAAAGTTGTTCGACCAACGAGAAAGTTCCATTAAAGCTCAATCCACCAAATGTACGTTTGGAGCTACCTCGTGGAAGTTGCTAGGCTTCATTGTCGATAAAAAGAGGTATCGAGGTTGATCCGTATAAAATAAAAGCCATTCAAGAGTTACCACCCCCGCGCACGCAAAAGGAAGTTAGAGGATTTTTAGGGAGATTAAACTATATCGCCCGATTCATCGCTCAACTTACCAACCAATGCGACCCAATTTTTCGGCTTCTGCGAAAACATAACCCGGGAGAATGGAATGAGGAATGCCAGATAGCCTTTGATAAGATAAAGCAATATTTGTCTAGTCCTCCAGTGCTGGTACCGCCAACTCCGGGAAGACCGTTAATTTTGTATTTGACTGTGTTGGAAAATTCAATGGGTTGTGTACTGGGGCAACACGACGAGTCAGGAAAGAAAGAAAAGGTGATCTACTACCTCAGTAAAAAGTTCACTGAATATGAAGCAAAGTATTCGTCCATTGAAAAATTTTGTTGCGCTCTGGTTTGGGTAGCTCGGAGACTCAGACAATACATGTTGTACCATACGACATGGTTGATTTCAAAGCTGGACCCAATAAAATACATGATGGAATCATCGGCACTATCAGGAAGAATGGCCCGATGGCGATCCTCCTTTCGAATATGACATTGCCTATGTAAGTCGAAAGTCAATAAAAGAAGCGCAATAGCCGACTTTCTAACAACTCTCGGACAACAAAAGAATATGAGCCTTTAAGATTTGATTTCCCAGACGAAGACTTAATGTGCATCACGAAATGGAACCGTCATCAAACGAGAAGTCATGGAAGATGTGCTTTGATGGTGCGTCCGAATGCTTTGGGGCATGGAATCGGAGCCATCCCGGTATCACCAGAGGGAATCATTATCCGTTTCACTGCAAGATTGAACTTCTTTTGTACCAATAATATCGCAGAATATGAAGCTTGTATCATGGGGCTTCGTGCAGCTATTGATCGAGACATCAAAATCCTAGAGGTGTACGGAGACTCAGCTCTAGTGATTTACCAAATCCGTGGAGAATGGGAAGTGAGGGATCCAAAATTGATTAAGTACAGCGATTTAGTGGCTGAATTGATCAAGGAATTCAAAGAAGTAACTTTTCATTATTTCCCACGAGAAGAAAACCAACTGGCTGATGCCCTGGCCACTTTGGCTTCAATGTTCAAAGCAAGTAAAGAAGTAGAAATAATGCCCCTCAAAATGAGCATATACGAGGTCCCTGCACACTGTTGTAGCATTGAAAAAGAAGCAGATGGACGTCCATGGTTCCATGATGTATTAGAATATGTCAAGAATCAAAGGTATCCTAAACAAGCGAACGAGAACGACAAAAGAACAATCAGAAGAATGGCAGCTGGATTTGTTCTTGACGGGGACATCCTATACAAGAGAGGAAAAGATCAGATGCTCTTGAGATGTGTGGATGATGTTGAAGCCAGAAAAATACTCGAAGAGGTCCATGAGGGAATATGCGGAACACATGCCAATGGTTTCAATATGGCGAGAAAAGATCATGAGACTTCGGTTATTATTGGTGGTGACAATGGAAAGTGATCGCATCAATTTTGCCGAAAATGTCACAAATGCCAAATCTATGGCGATAAAATTCATGTAGCCCTTTCGCCTCTCCATGTCATGACTTCTCCGTGGCCTTTTCTATGTGGGGCATGGATGTCATAGGGCCAATTTCTCCAAAAGCATCAAATGGACATCGATTCATTTTGTGGTCATCGATTACTTTACAAAATGGATAGAAGCCGCTTGTTCGCTAATGTGACGAATCTGCGCTTGCGTGTTTTTGAAAAAGGAGATCATTTGCCAAGACGGCTTGCTCGAAAGAATCATTTCGATAATGCCACGAATCTGAACAATAAGATGATGAAAGAAGTGTGCGAGCAGTTCCAAATAAAGCATCATAATTCTTCTCCTTATCGCCCAAAGATGAACGGGGCTGTTGAAGCAGCTAACAAGAACATTAAGAGGATCATTGGGAAAATGACTGAGACGTATAAAGATTGGCACGAGAAACTTCCATTTGCTTTGTTTGCATATCGCACATCTGTGCGAACATCTACGGGAGCAACTCCTTTCTCTCTGGTCTATGGAATGGAAGTCATGTTACCTATATCGAGGTTGAGATCCTCTCTGCGAGTCTTAATGGAATCAAAGTTAGAAGAAGCAGAATGGGTGCGAGCTCGATATGATCAGTTGAACCTCATCGAAGAAAAGCGTCTAAAAGCAATTTGTCACGGGCAGATGTACCAGAAAAGAATGATTGCGGCCCATGACAAGAGGATACGACCAAGAGAATTCCATGAAGGAGAACTCGTGCTGAGAAAGATTCTCCCGATACAAAAAGATCTGCGAGGAAAATGGGCACCAAATTGGGAAGGACCATACGTCGTAAAGAAGGCATTCTCAGGAGGAGCTTTGATCCTTACCGAGATGGATGGTAAGGAGCTACCAATCCAAAGAACTCGGATGCGGTGAAAAAGTACTATGCTTGAAAAGAAAGATCAAGATGAAAACCCGAAAAGGGCATGATAAAAAAAAAAAAAAAAAAAAGGGATCAGAGCGAAAACCCGAAAAGGGCGCTTTGATTAAATACAAAAGATTAGGATGAAAACCCGAAAGGCGTCCTAATGAAGCAAACATTCGCTTACAAGGCAAGGTGTTTTAAACCGCATTTACAAACAAAGTGAGACTACAATGATTTGAAGCATCTCTGAAAGCTCAAAATCTTCTACGCAAGAAGCCGGACTTAAAAGGATTCTTGATTGAGGAACGTGGAAGAGTTCATGTGTTGAATATCTAGAGCATTTGTATTCGTTGAATACGATCCTTTCCTTCTTTTGACATTTTTACTCTCATTGGTTAACTTCCTTTGTTTGCCACACTTGAAATAAATGAATATCGATATCATTTTTGTCCCTACTTGACCTTTTCATACACCTCATTATGTGTTTATTTACATGATAAATAGTGAAATGACACACTCTAAAAACAAAAGAAATGTTAAGCATTACTGTTTGAAAATTTGGTAAACACAAGAGCCTCAAGTAAGAATAAAGTTCAACCAGGGCTAAAGAGTGATATCTAAGAAACGCGTTGATTACTTGTAAAGCCCGGGCGGGTACATGGCTTAAAGAGAAAATCAAGAGCCGAAGTAATGAATGCGGATCCTCAACAATCGTGGCTAAATGGACATACGACAAACATGCTTAAGAGCCTTTGCATAATCATGTAGACATAAAGGCATTTAAAGACAAACATGTGCATATCATGATAACATCATGCATGACATATACAGTACTCAGTGAACAAGAAGTCTGGAATGAGAGTCGCATCGAATCAAGTGAAAAGACACCTGAGTTCTACCAAAGGACAGGTTTTGATATTTTGATGTTTTTAATTCATGAAAATCAACTCATATTGCGAGAAATGAGTTGAGCCTCAAGACACGTTGAGGTAATTTCAATTTATGTTCCAAAATCAACTCATATTATGCGAGAAGTGAGTTGAGCCTCGTGACAAGTGAGGTATTTTAAATTTGAGCTTTTAATTTCTGCTTTTCAATTATCAACTCATATTGCGAGAGGTGAGTTGAGCCTTTTAAATTTCTGCCTTCAATTTATGTTTCAAAAATCCACTCATATTGCGAGAGATGAGTTGAGCCTTAGGCCACACACTGAGGTAGTTTTAGTTTATGTTTCAAAAGTTGACTCATATTGCGAGAGGTGAGTCAAGCCTCGGGGCACGCTGAGGTAATTTCAATTTATGCTTTTCAAAAATTGACTCATATTGAGATGAGTCAAACCTCAGGTCACACTGAGGTCTTTTTCATTTCTGTTTGTCAAAAATCAACTCATATTGCGAGAAGTGAGTTGAGCTTGAGTGACACACCGAGGTACTTTCAATTTCTGTTTTCAAAAAATCGACTCATATTGCTAGAGGTGAGTTGAGCCTCAGGGCAAACTGAAGTATGTTAAATTCCTGTCTTCGAAATCTACTTTTCAAATTATCAACTCATATTGCGAGAGGTGAGTTGAACCTCTTAATTTCTGCTTTTAATTTCTATTTTTCAAAAGATCAACTCATATTGCGAGAGGTGAGTTGAGCATTTTAATTTTTGCTTTTAATTTCTATTTTTCAAAAGATCAACTCATATTGCGAGAGGTGAGTTGAGCATTTTAATTTCTGCTTTTAATTTCTGTTTCTAAAGAGTCAACTCATATTGCGAGAAATGAGACGAGCTCAGGATCATATGTCGAATAAGGAATAAAGATTGAAGCTGACGGAAGACACTAGATTTGGATCCCCTGAAGTCGCAGTGAAGCAGGTCAAAGTTGCAAGTCTTATCCCCTGAAGTTGCAGTGGAGCTGATCGAAGATATCAAAGCTCGCCTTTTAGAGTTACAGAAGAGAAAATTACAAATTTCATTTCACCGAAGTGATAGGAGAGCAGATTGAAGTTGTAGATTTTATCTTTCTGAAGCTACAAGGGAAGCAGATTGAAGCCACAAACTTCATATTCCTGAAGTTACATTAGAGAAGATCGAAGCTACAAGGCATACATCAGAAGATGCAGTGGATGGAACCAAAGTCACAAAATGCGGTGGACTGGAAGAAGGCTACCTGGACAAGAAGAGTACCAATGAAGTCAAGACTCGGCAAGACGGGACAAAATTGGCCTTTCTTTTTGTCTTTGCCCTATTCTCGTTACACGACAATGAGCAAAGAGGGGCAGCTGTACAGCCCAATTTTGGGCCCCAAACTAAAACCCGAATGGCCCATCTTCAAACCCATTTCATAACCCCATAACCTAACTACCCATTCAATCCCATTACAATAGCCCAATACCCTTACCCAACACCAAACCCAATTACATGAACAGACCCAAACTAACCCTAGGCCCAAAATCTAAAGAAACAACGAAACCCTAGCCAACTACCCTCCCACTTGCGCGCAAACCTTGACTTTCGGTTCCCAACGCGCCTCTGCACCACCGATCACCTCAGCACCGCCCCATCTCATCCACCGGCCACCAACTCACCTGCAAGGTTAAACAGACACGCAACAATAAGAAACAGAATGCAAAATAGGCTATAAAAGCCGATTGCAGAGAACAGAAAAGGGGCTTTTTTTTCTTCCTTTTTTTTCTTTCTTTTGCTTCTTCTTTTCTACTTTGTAAACATAAAAGAGGAACTTACAATCTTGAATAAGGAGATAGCAGTGGTTGTTAAAACGGGAAGAAAAATAAAAGGTTGCATTTTTTTCTTTTTTTTTCTTTCGATTTTTGCATAAATATATATATTTTTTTCTTTTTTTTTACCTATTAAACATAAGCATAAAAAATAAAAATAAAAAATAAAATAAAAAAAGAGAAACTTTTACCTCTCCGGCCGCCGTGTACAGCGGCCGGCGCCGGCGCCGGCGAGCCTCCGGTGGCCGTCTGGTGGTCGGCCCCCTCGGCCGGAACCCCCACTCCCTCCTCTTTTCTCCCTTTTCTCTCCCCACTCTCCTTTTTTTTTTCTCCCTTCTGTTTCAAATGAACAAAACAAAAAAAAATTGGTTTATATAGGGGTCCAAAACGCACCGTTTTGGACCCCCCCATTAAACGAAACGGCGCCGTTTTGCTCCGGGTCGGACCGACCCGATCCGATCCACCAGGGGATCCGCGTGTTTTTGAGCAGAAGGGTAAATTGCGCGTTTGGCCCTTCCGCTTTTTAGGTGTTCTACAATTTAGTTTATGTTTATTTATAAATTGGCCCCGAATTTTTATGCGTTGTTTTCAATTTAACCCTTTGCATCACAAGCAATTTTTAATAACAGAGGAATATTGCGCTTTTGGTCCTCCTAAGTTATGCGCGTGTTACTATTAAGTCCTTTTTCTTTGATTTTATTTTAATTTGACCCATAACTCTACTTTTTATTTAATTTTAGTCCTTTTTCTTTTTATTTGCATTTCCTTATTTATTTATATTATTAATATTATTATCATTATTATTATTATTATTACTATATATATTATTATGTACTCTTAGTTTATACGTATGTATTATGTGTATATTACATATATTAAGTATTTGTACCATTATTTTATTATGTATATGAGTTTTTAAATATTATATTTTATACATATATTTCTTTTCTATTATTATTAGTATTGTAATATTATATTTGTTATTAATAGTATATATTATATATATATATATGTATATTTATATATATACTTTTTATATATCGTTTCTATCATTACATTTATTATTTTCACTATTATTATATTTGTTATTTTCATTATTATACATGTATATACATATAGATGTTTTCAAGTATTTATTATAAATATATTATTTTCTTATTATATTATTATGTATATTATTTTACTCACGACTTCATATTTTTTATATATTCATTTATTATATTTTTATATATTTAAAATTATATTATTCATGTATACCATTTCATTATGTATATATATATTATTTTCACATACGTTATGTACATACCTTTAATATCATTTTATATATACGTGTATTTATTGTTTACTCGTATTTTATACCTTTTGATTACATTTTAATCTTGCATGTGTTATTATTGTTTTCTTATATTATTGTCATACTCGTTAGTCATTTCAATATATTTCTAGCTCGTTTATTTATCTTTATTTCACATCAATTTGCTTAGCATTGTTTCGAAAATTTTATTCTTGTGTTTTTTTTAAGTGAGGCAATGTATCGATGTAACATTAAGCCGTAACTTCCATCGCTATGTTGGGTGGAATTTTTAGGCTCGTGTCAAATTGGTATACCCTTCTCGAGGAAAAATCAAAAATATTGAAAATTTCTTCCTTTAGTCGGATCACGCCTAAATTTTATATTGAACTCGCATTTTTGAAAATTAAGACATCACGTGTTTATAAGATACCAATTTTGGGCGTCGCGAGGGTGCTAATACCTTCCTCGCGCGTAACCGACTCCGAACCCTAATTTTTCTCTGGATTTTAACGTAAACCTAGCCTTTTATTTGTTTTTTAAAGAAAGATCTAATAGGTGTCCGATCACACCTAGAAAAAAGATCGGTGGCGACTCCCGGTTTATTTTTAAAACCAAATTTCAATTTCCAATTTTCTAATAAATCGCCACAATTTAGCGACCGAAACCAAACAAAATTTTTACGTCGCTACATATTTTTACAACTTTTAAATCGATATGATATCTCTATGATACATATCTAAAATATTGTCTATATTGCTGATTGCGTCTTAAGTCGATTGGCATGGGTATTGTTGCCAATGCAGGAGAACGTAGGTTCAAACGCGCTGAAATACGTTATCCTCTTATTTATAAAATAAGAAAGGATTATGTATAATTTTAAATATTATGTCAGAAAAATACGATCAAAATAAGTTAATTTAACTATTGATATATTATTATATGTCAAAATTTTCACCTCTACACCGACCATACCCCATCATTTAATAAATTGGACAAAATCTCGACTTTATATCCACAATAATTTAAGTCCTCGGGAAAAAGACAGATTTCAATGATTACCGTTTCTTTCAACATATGATGATTTGGATTTAGAGTGAGAAATATGTATTTTAATCCCCTGGATTTGACCCAACTATATAATTATTGCAATTGGATATTAGCATACCCAGAAATTATGGCAATTGGATATTAGTACAATCAGTGTTATACCCAGAAAATTAATTTTTTGTTTTGATATTAGTTGTACTGATATCAATGTGTTTTGATGCATCAACGAATAAGATCCAAGTACAAAAGGAGGCTTATTTGTTCTCACTATTTGCACAACAGAGATTAGATTGGCGTGACAACTTGGAAAACTTTTGTATGAATCTATCAAACATGAAATCTTTACAGCAAACATTACAAATACACAACTAAGAGTGGGTTTGGGACGGCGGTGCGGTGCGGTACGTTTAGCTTACTTTTTGTCTCACGTTACAGTATCACTATAGTATTTAATCTCATCACTGTTTTTACACTAACCGCAGATAAATATATTGCCCATCTAAACTCACCCTAAAAATAATTACGAAATCTGGATTTTGTCATAGAGATTGTAGATGGTGGTTTTTTTGTTTTTTTGTTAGACCTTGGTGGGAATAACTCCACATTTTGCCCACTGCTTTTATTTTGTGTGCTAGTGGTACATGTGATGGTGATTGTTTTTACGGGGACCATCACTATAAATGCCTCCTAAGTCTAAGGTCTTTGGGAATAGGCAAATTTAAGGGGCGGGATGAAAAATTATTATTTAAGTCTTTAAAAAAAATTTTAAATTTTAAATTAGTAAATATAAAATTATATTTTGACCCCTTAAAATTATAAAAAATTAATTTAATCATTTAAAAATTATAAAGATATAGACTATTAAAAATTAAAATTTCATTTCAACCCCTCCTAAAAAATATTTCTGGCTTCACCCCTGTCCCTATGCACCAAAAATATTTTCTGAAAACAATTACATCTAGTGAGGTTTTTGAGTGCTTAGAAGGCTTTGACGATTTTTAGTATTTTTCAAATTTTGTGTTTTCATATAACTAGATACGATGTCTTTGTCGGTTGTTTGGCACGCTCAATAAGTGGTGCTACAGTATCAATAATAATTTCGAGAAATATCATTCTTTGCATGAATACTTTTGGGGACAGTTTTATATCGGGAACAACTATTTTTGCGAATAACCTTAGAATGTTGCAGGATTTGTAGATTGTTTCACTTTTGATATGTCTTAAAAGGCATGATTTGTGCAATATTTATATTCATTATACAATCAATAATTATTATATTTCAATATTTGATTAGGTAGATAGATAGATAAAGAATAGGTCTCTGTCGTTGCATTGTGCATGAAGTGCTTATTTTTAAATATGGCGTGCAAGTTATTATGTGTATGCCACAGATTGGGTCATATGGCAATATATGTATGTGTGTGTGGAGGTGTTGTGTTGTATTCCATAGTGTTATGATGTAAATTTCTAGTTTGTTTATTTGTGATCTCATATTTGACCTTAATTTCATGTTACCATTGATGTGTTTCTGTTTATGCACACTTAAATTTTGACTCGAAAGTTTACTTAAAATTTTGGAGTAAAATTTATTGATAATTCTGAAAGAAAAGTTATGATTTTTGAAAATTTCTTGAATACAATCTTGAAAAATATGGACATCACATAAATAATAATAGTAATTACATGTTACTATTTATTATCATAAAGATTAGCCCAAATTAAAAGTACGAGCTAAATATGTGTAAATACTCTAATAACTAATTTCTAATTGATGATGGGCTGATTAGAAATTAGGGTTGCAAAAGTTATATATTAGGGTTATGGTCTCCAAATTACACATACATAAACATAAGTTTTAAATTCATTAATTAGGCATGTTCAAAAAATAAAATTATTAATTAAGTCTTATAATTTAATTTAATAATTATTTATTTAAAATTAAAATGGTTAAGATAAAAAATTTAAAATTTAGTTTAAAATATACCAATATTTTATACCAGCCGATACAAGTCGGTCTTAACCAAAATGGGTTGAAATACATTGAAATAGCCGAAACGCACTATCAAAACAAAACATAGACTAGTTAATACAAGTTTAGGACCAAAACAACACATATTAACGGATACCGATGCAATATCGATTATCATAATTACTAGAAGTTGTATTGTTATATATATCCTTGTTTGGTGTATCCCACATTTTTTTTAATAAATTTTTTAAAATATTTTTAATTTATTCAAATCTCAATATATTATTAACTAAATAGGACATTAAAAATGAGATTGAATTATTAAAATAAAAGTCACATAAAAATTACAAGGATATGTTATTTTTAACAAAATAATAATATTAATAGGAACCATGAGCAATAATAATATAAAGACATGAAACATAGTGCAAATGGTAAATAAATCACTATAAACTAATGCAGAAATACCATGTCTGCAGAATGATCTCAAAAGAAAAGAAGGACAAACTGATAGTAACGGTAACATTAGAATAATTAAGAAACAAACCAAAGATACATCAATTTGATCAAATCGTTGAAATTTACATCTTAGCCTCGCTATCATCGAATCAACTTGATGATGAATACCGATCAACCAAGAAAAAATTGTCAAAAGCCCTAAGAAACCTACTGCATCAGAGATGCACAAAAGGCCAAGTCTCAAATAGTCTATCCTCCTCCTCATCGTTTCGAATCTGTCATCATAAAGTATTCGAGAATGATTCTTTATAGATCTAGTGACACCCTTATATTGACAAATCCCACGTATACAAACATGATTAAAAACTAAAAATAAAATCACAATAATATAAACTAAAATTTTAAAAAAGAAAATCACGAAAAACAATATTAAGCCTAAAACTAACGCAACCTAAATATATAGAAAAATTTGAGGGGATAATGTTTTTATGTGAAAAGAAGATAAAAGGAAAGGTATAACTCTTCTATCTTGTGATTGCAAATGGTAGCTGTAATAGCTCAAATTTGATCGGGCTTTAAAAAGGCAGAACAAAATAAAGTATTTAATTTAAAAGTCCATTAAAAGTTCATATACAGAGTCCAAATACCACTAACCCGTAGGCCTAAAATTAGAATTATCCAGCAGACCCATTTACACCCTACCCCAGATACATTAAACTAGCCCAAGACTAAATTCGCCCAATTGGCTCAATGATATTCGACACCCACTCCGACGACATCCACAAAATTATTATCACGAGGTGACTGTCACCTTCCCATTATGTTCTTTGTTGTTTTCCATCATTGAGAACAAATTTGTTGACAGCTAATTTAATTGGTGTAAGAAGTCCAAAAATGTTGTATAAAAATATTAGGTTAAAATATGTCATTAGTCCTTGTAGTTTAACAAAATTTGAGATTTAATCTATATAAAATTGTAAATATATTTTTTTCATTAATATTTATCAATTTGACATGTTAATTAAACTGCTCTCATATGATATATAATTAACGAAAAGTAAACATGTTACATTAGCAAATTTTAGCTGAAACTACTAACAAAACTTAAAATAAACAATAAAATTTTAATTTTAATTTTTTTACCGACTGATGTTAACTGAAATTTACATCAAAATAAAATATTTCGATTGATACAAATGACGTGGAAACGGATGTAATTACTATATTCACTATCCGAATTGAGAAATATAATTAGGTGGTCGAAAGTCGTAGCCAACCCAACTTGTTCTCGGTCTATCCGCCACCGCCATTTCTATATATACCAACATTAGGTATTAATACAAATTGCTCTTTTTTATAATTATAATTATCACCTTCCCAATCCCACCTACGTATAGCTACTACGTATACAGATTTTGAAGAAAGGTGTATTTGTTTTTTATGACAAATAGGTTAACGTGTTCTTCTCCAACACTACTAACATCCATTTTTCAACTCCCACGTGGTCATAAACAGTCTGCAAGCTTTTCACCTATTGAAAACAGCTTAAGCTGCTGCCTAACAGCTTAAGCTGCTGCCTAACGTTTCTATATATGTATATATATATTGTGTTTGTAATATACATAGTAATACCATTTATTTGCAGGAGTAAGGAAAAGGTACAAGTCAAGAAAATGGATATGGACTTATCTCCCAAGTTTCCGGCGACGTTCGTGGAGACAGAAGATGGCGGATACTATAATTGGGCAGCTGCCGATTCTCCGGTGCTCCGCGAGGCCAAAGTTGCAGCTGGTAAGCTTGTGTTGAAGCCTCGAGGCTTTGCTCTTCCACACTATGCGGATTGCTCCAAAGTAGGTTATGTTCTTGAAGGTTAGTGATCTTGAAGAGTTCTCTGGTATAATACCAAATTTAGTCATCGAAAATTGGGGAGGAAAATGGGGTTGTTACTTGAGATCCAACCCAAGCTTTAATGCCTACAGCATAACGTTTGGTAAAATTTAAGTATGATATTAACAAATTTTATACTTTAAAAATATATTTATATTATTTTTAATTTAATATATAATAATAAAATTTAATAAATAGTATTATTAATTTTTTTAAATATTTACATTATACTATTATATATTACTATAGATTTAGTTTTTATGTGTTATAAATTATGTAATATATCTATGTATATAAATAATTTAATATATTATATTATAAACATAGAAAACATGCTTAATTTTTTTGTCCAAACTAGCTTTTCTAATCTTATATTTTTGTGAAAGCCCACGCAAATTTTAGATTGGCCTTTGGACTAGGGCAAGCAGCCTAGCTCATGAAGAGTCTAGTGGCAACCCACGTGGCCGTCTAATTGTACTTCACGTTAACATGACACTATTAATTTTATATGTTACATCAATAAATAATTTAAAATTTGAAAAAATATTTGAAAACTTTTAAAAATTAGCATGAAGTATATGTAAATTGTCATGCAGGTTTTCATATTTAAAAAATTAATGTTTTAGTCTATATTTCTGTCAAAATTAATGTTGAGGGTAAAATTTAGCTAAAATAATAATAAAAGTTAAATTGACAAAAGATATAAAACATTGAAGGTTAAATTTGATATTATACTTCTCTCTTTTTATCGCCATACATATATGATGAACATCTAACATGATTTTTGGTTAGGTAAATGTGGAGTTGGATTGACAACACCAGCTTCCAACACAAAAGAAAAAATGGCATTTATAGGTATTAAAAAAGGGGACATAATACCAATCCCTTGTGCATCAGTTTCATGGTGGTACAATTATGGTGATTCAGACGTGGTCATAGTGTTCTTGGCCGATGCAACCAATGCCTATGTTGCCGGCGAAATCACCTATTTCTTGTTAACAGGACCTCTGGGTCATTTGCATGCTTTCTCACTTGAATCCATTGCCAAAACTTACCAAATCACTCTACAAAATGCTCAAAAACTTACAAGTAACCAAAAGGGCCTTCTGCTCATCAAGCTTAACAAAGAACAAGCCAAAACCATCCCAAAACCTAACGAGGAGTTACTCAATATTTACACCCAAAACATCAATGGTTCATTACCTGATGTTGAAGTTAACAATGGTGGCAATTTTACTACTTTAAAACCCAGTAAATTTCCCTTTCTTGAACAAGTGGGGCTTAATGTTAGTCGCTTGGTACTTGAAACTAATGCTACTAGATCACCGTGGTATGCATCGGATCCACAAGTGGTGTATGTTGTCAAAGGAAGTGGTGAAGTACAAATTGTGGGTCTTCAAGGCAAGCTTGTGTTGAACACTAAAGTTGAGACCGGCCAATTGTTTGTGGTGCCAAAATTGTTCATGGTTGCCATTTCTGCTGATGAAAATGGCTTGGAACTGATCTCAATCGTAACATCTTCTAGGTAACCAATTATTTAATTTCTTCACACACACATATATATATATATACATAAAAAGGTAAGTATATATTTTGGTACCTGAATTTGACTTCAATGTTCAAATTGATACATAACAGGACGAGCCAAAGGGGCCATTTAGCTAAATAAGTAAATTGCTTTTTAGGCTATCTCAGAATTAAAAAATTCAATTTTAGGTACATTTTAAATTTTGATTAAATGGAAAATTATAATTTTAGCCTTTTTGAAAAATTGATAATTTAATTTAAGCATTTTTAATAGAAGATTTTTAATTTTGCCCCCTCAAATTTTATAATTTTATCTTGGTCCCCTAAATAAAATTTCTAGCTTCACTCTAGGTATCTAAGGTTTTTTGTCCAATTAGATCCTAAACTTGGCCTCAAGTTTCAATTTGGTACGTCAACTTTTTTTTTGTTCAAATTAGTATACTTGAACTTGGATTCATAGTTCAAATTGGTACCGTAAGTACTAATTTGGACAAACAAACTCAAAGTTCATGTACCAAATTAAACCTTAAATCCAAGTTCAAGTACCTAATTGGACCAAAACAAAAACCCTTAGATACCAATTTGAACTTTAAAATCAAATTCAGGTACCAAAATGTATATTTACCCTATATATAACTAGCTACATGTACGTGTATATATAATCTGCTTTTGAATTGAATTGCAGAGCTATGATGGGAGAAATGGGGAGTAAAAATTCGGTTTTGAATACAATTCCTTCAATTCTGCAAGCGAGCCTTAATGTGAGCTCAGAGCTAAATCAACAATTCATTGAGATGATGGAAACTGGCACCATTGTTGTTCCCCCAATGAACTTGTACTAGGTCCTATGATTGTATCATTTTAGGGTTTCAATAAAAATGGACTGTATGTTCCATTACTATGGTTTATGAGTTCGGTAATTATAAAAACTTTGGTTCGATTTTAAGTTTTAAATTTGATGAGAGGGATTAGAAAATTTTATTGTGTTATGTAAAATGTATTTAAAAAATGAAATATTTTGAATCTTGATAATTTTTTCTAAAAAAATTATATTAATAATTCGGATTAATTGAAGATTTCTTCTTTTTACCAAAAAAATTATATCAATAATCATCGTTAAAATTATTTGAACTGAATCGAATTAGTCAATTTGACCGGTTGAATTGAAAACTGACTAATATATTGATCTTAATATAGGGATTGAACTAACCTTTGAACAGATTATTTAGGATAGATAAAAAGAGATAAAGACAAAAAAAAAAAAGTTGAACTGATATTATAATTTTATAATTGCCACCGATCTAGTTAAACCAAAAATTGATGATCGAACCAAGATAATCAAAAGTAATCAAAGATTACACAGATTTCATATAGATTATAATTTTATTCTACAACGCTTATTTAATGTACCTTCATTGAATAACTATTTCAAATCAAATTAACTCACCCACAAATTTATATAAATAAAATTTGAACGCGCTGAAGCGTATTTATCCTCTTATTTAAGGGTTGAGAGGAATTTTAGATAGCTCAAAGTAGACCTAATCATGAATCGGGCCACCCGCCCAAACTCGAAGGCCTGCCCAAAAAGTGGAAATATTTGAACAAACATATAGGCTCGAAAAATAGGTTTGGACAAAAATAAGGCTCATTTTCTAAATAAGTCGAGTCTCAAGTAAAATTTTTCACTTGAGCCTGAACCAACCTGAATTTACCTAAAAAAATTTCACTGGTTTTTTGTTGTTGTTTGCTACCACTTTAATGTTGTTTTATTGTCATTTTGTTATTATATTACTACTATTTTATTGTTATTATTTAGATATTATATAACTCTTATTTTATTATTAATCTTGATACTGCTTTAGAGGTATTTGTTTGCTAAGTTGTAATTATCTTAATGTAATTTAAGTATAAAAATTTTTTAATATATTTTCAATTTATTAGAAAATATTTATTTTAATATTTTTAGTGTATGTGATATATTACATTTTTTAAACTTATTTTTATATAAAAATTAATATATAAAAAGTTTATACAAATGGACTGAGCTCGAATTTAATATTGTTTATCCGAAGTGAATTTAGATAAAATCTTAGTTCTATTTTTTGGATGAGACCAAATTCAGACCTACAAAAAGAACTTAAAAATTTAGGTTAATTCAGCCCAAACTCGATCCAATTAGTCCAAAGCACTGAATATAATATCTTAAAATTTTCGGGACAAAATCTTTTCTATCTTTTTCTCCACAATGCACACAAGTGCTTAAGGGTGGGACACTCAGAATATGGTGGGTTCATCTCTATATTGTTTTATCCTTTGCTTCTTCTACCTTAGCTAAAAGATAAGAACCGAAAATAAATCTCTTCATGGATCGAGTCGGCTCGAAATTTAAAAAAGTTTAGGTAAAAATATTATACTCAAAAATTAGACTTGAACGTAAAAGATAAGTCTGTTTAAAATATGAGTTAGGTTTGGACTTGAATATTAAAGGCCTAAGCTCGACTTGGCCTAATTTATTTGTAAGTTTATAATATTTTATATTATGTTATTTTTATATATATTATGTAATTTAGAATACATTAAAAAATTAACCTACATTAAATATATAATACTACTCTAATGTAAATATTAAAATAATATAATGTAAACATTTTTTAAAAAAATAATATGGGCGGGCCTAAAATGATTTTTGGTTTATCTTTTGTAAATATGGACAGATTTAGGCAAAATTTTAAACTTATATTTCGGATTAGGTTGAGCTTAGACAAACATAAGATAAGTTAATATCATACTTAGACCCGACCCGACCCAACTTAACCCATAAACACCTCTAATATAAACACATGAACCTAACTTACCTGAACTCAAAATATTTTTATAATAACAAAGTTCAAACTTGTGACGAAAAAAAATTTTGGAATATGAACGATGTTATGTTTTGATTAAGATAGTCAATTATTGATTATCAAAATTCATAATCGAACCAATTGATTTAATATATATTTTTATAAATATACAATTTATTTAATCCAACTTAAACCCAATTTCCACTCAACTATTAATCAACCCAATTTATTACCAAACCCAAAGTAAAATTAAAACCCAACCCAATTAAAAAGGAAAATAAAAATAACAAATTGGATTAATTTGAATAACCCTAAACTTAACCTAAAAACATTTTATCTTCTTCTATATTCTTCTCCGATTCACGACGGCACCTCCATTACCTGTCTTTTATTTCCCTTTTTGGTACAAAGCTTCACCAATTCATTGTCTCACCCTGACGCCTCCTTTAGTCCCTCTTTCATCATCTCTAGAGGTGTGCATGGGCCGGGCCGGGCCGGGCCCATAAAAAATTTTCGGCCCGTTTTCAAGGCCCGGGCCCGGGCCCGGCCCGAAATATGGGCCTAGAATTTTTTCCAAGCCCGGCCCGAGAAAAAAATGATAGGCCCGAGCCCGGCCCGGCCATATTAAATTTTTTTTTACTTTTTTTATTAAATAAAAAAACTTTAAAATATAATAAATCAAATGCATTTAAAACATAAAAAAAAATATTAAAAAAAATGGGACTAAAATAATTCTTAAAATAATATATAAATTAAAAATATAATAAAAAATAATTATATTAAAATTAAAAAATTGAAATAAATTAGAACTAAATTATATTAATAACAAAAATTTTACAATATCAAAATAACATTAAAAACAATAAAAAACCTAAAGTAAAAAAACTAAAGTTACTTAAAATTTAAAATAAAAAAATTTAAAAATAATTTAATATTAAAATCGGGCAGGCAGACCCGCCAAAAAAATCTTGCCGAGGCCCGCCCGCTTTCTAAACGGGCCTCTTTTTGCCCAAGCCCATTTTTCGCCTATATTTTTACCCAAACCCTCCCATTTTTCGGGCGGGCCTTCGGGCCGGGCCGGGCCGCCCGGCCCATGCACACCTCTAATCATCTCACAATCCTTCACCAATTCAACAGATGACAGCTTTGTATTTGGATTAATAAGTTAATTTTAATTTGTATTATGAATTTTTCTTTTAAAATTAAAAAAAATCAATATAAGTTGATTAGCCGATCGAAGTTAAATTGTTTTAGTTAGGTCAATTATGATAATCTAAGTCAGTTGATTCAGTTATTGTAAATTATTGTCGGTTAAATATAAATAGCTGACCGAAATAACCGAATACTAACCCTTACCAATTTGAGTAGGGTTAAATAATAGGTTTGAACTAGAAGTGTTTATAGGTTGGATTGCATTTAAGTCGAGTTTAAGCATTCTATTAATATACTTTATTTTTGCCCAAGCTTAGTCTGAAATATACGTCTATATTTATAACTAGATAACCCAAGTCCATTTTAAGCTTCCATATATTGTCTTTCATTTTTTTAATATTTATATTATTTTTAATTTAATAGTTAATAATTTTATATATTCTTTCACTTATTAAAATTTTAATATAAACAGTTTAACGTAATTTTTGTATATATTATAAATGACATGATATGATATATTAGAAAAATAGATACGAATCAGCCCAAGTTTGGACTTTTACCCGTTTGAGCTCAAGCCTAATCCATATCTTAAACGGACTTAAATTTTTTTTTTTTGCTCAATCTTAATTTTAGGCTTAATAATTTTTGCTCAAAACCTATCAAAATTTTCAAACAAAACTTCAAGCTTAGACAGATGAAAGAATTATTTAAAAAGGGCTTAAATTGAATACTTCATAACTAAAAGGGGCTAAAGTTGATACTATACCACCGAACTAAGGGACTAAGGCCACTAGCCCCTCTAGTAAACGCTTCTATTTAACTAAATTTCATACTATTTATTTTAAATTGTTTATATTTATTTTAACTAAATTACATAATATTTATTATTAATTATTGATTCTTGGTCCGTCAATCCACATGATTATATATACTTGTAACCCTTCAAAAAAAATTTTCATATTTAGCCATTGACCAATCGATGATTGACAAAGAGTGTATGTTTAATATTAGAGAATGAATAGTCCAACAAATATAAAATATTAGAGTAATTAGATAAAATTACATGAGATGCTTATTTTTCTTGTAAACTTTATTAGTTATAGTATTGTCAAATATTTTCTTGGCCTAACATACTACATTGTTTAGTTTTAGGTTTTGTTAATTGTTTACAGAATTTTTTATTCTGAAGAATTATGTATAATTTTTATAATAATTAATTTTTTTTAATTTAAAATTATGTAGTTCTGTAATTACAATTTATAAGATCAAACAGATGGACGTCTAGAGAATTAGAAACACTTGTAATTGCAAGAAGATGTAGCTACTACCCTAATAATTATACTTTCATTTAATTACTTTGCACTGTCCTAAACACACCCTAAATATATGTATTCTTTAATATTTGCATTGGGTATACAATTATTTCTTCTTCTTTTTTAAATATATGCGAAGAACTTGAACTAGTCTTAAATCAAGATGAACTGCTATAGATACAAAAATCCAATGTTGTTTGAATCGAATCAGAGTGTTTGGTCGGACCATTTGGAATGAGAATTAGTTGGAAAATCGTCCGAAATATGACTTTGGATTGATTAGACCAAGAATCGACTGAACCGACTAAAAAACCGATTGAAATAAAAGTTAAACTTGCTAAAAACAATTGAAGGATTAAGTTGTTTTTCTCTCCAATTCAATAGCTTGGTTAAATTCAATTACTAGTTCTATAGAATGAGAATAGTTGTAGATTTGCTCCATATTCTCCAATACTTTTTGAATTTCGAGATTTCATTCTCTATGCAAATGACAGTCGGTAATCTATAATTAGATTTTTAGTGAGTAATATGTAAAAATAATAAGCTGACATGATATTACACATATGATAATTTTGGTGCATCAAACTTTGGAAATAGTAGAACTTAATGAATTTAATAGTCATCATTTGGTGATAACTGAAATTTTAAAAGTACAAGGACTAAATATGACCAAATTAAAATACAATATTTAAATTCATGACTTTTGTAAAGTACAGGGACTAATATCAGAATTTAACCTTTTATTTACACCAGACTTCTCATCTGGTACGACACTTTTATGCTCCAATTTGATCTTAGCTCCAAGCCCAACCAACAATACCCATATGTGCCAGTGTTGTCGTTTTCTAATGTTCATCCTCAGTTGTTGGTCCATTTCATCAAGAAATTCCAAAAAGGAAATGATTAAAAAAAATGGGATTGCCAGTCAAAGTCATGAGCCCATAAAAACATTTTCAATACCCGACAACCAGTTTGAGATGAACAACATCCAGAAAAAGGAAATTCTTCAAGAAAAAAAAAAGAAGCAAAACAATGATAGCTCGATTCATCTGAAAATTGTGGAATAGAGGAAAAGAAAGAGAGAGATATGGATCCAGAGCAAACGTTCATAAGGGTTCAAGAGAGATTTTCTCAGATATTAACACCAAGAGTGAGAGTAGCTTTGGAGTATATCTATCTCTTTATTGCCATTACTTCCTTTTGTATTCTTGTTGTTATGCACGCTAATTATGTTCAACAGGTATTTCAACTCTCACCCGCTTTTTTTTTTTTTTTAATTTTGTGTTGATTTGGGGTTGGGGTTTCTGATTTTGGGTTTCCTTGGAAATTGTTTAATTGGATCGTAATTGCTTAGTTGATGTACGTTTCATCAAATCCTTTTTGGGTTTTTTATAATATTGAAACTGGTTTAGCTTTGATCGACTTTTCTTTTATATATATATATATATATATATATATATATATAGTTTCATCCTGGTTTAGTATTGTTCACAATTTCAATTCATGAGACGTCGTTTCTATGTTCAACTTAAGTAGCAGATTTACTTTCTTCCATAATCAAAGTTTGAGAAATTGCTTTGTATTATTGATGGTTGCCATGATTAAAACAGCCTTTAAAGTATTTTTTTTTAATAATGGAAATAGTTAGAGATGGTTCATTGTTTGTGACAATAACTTGGCAGAACTGTTTAATTGTTGATATTACAGTGCAGCATATTGTTATTTACTTAAGAATTGAACTTAGGATGTCAATGGAATAGGATGGCAGAATGTGATTTTGTTTTTTCTTCTTCTATTCAGTTCCTCTTCTTTAAACTGCTTTTCTAAACATGTATGGAAGACTTGAATGATTATGTTGCTTTTTTTGCATATGAAGCCTGGATGTTCGAGTGAGCTCTCTGGAGTTGAATCAAATGAAGTCCAACTTGTTCAGATTAAGGTAGGCAATTTGATTTTGTTTTTATCGTACTAATGCTACATAAGGTTTTAAGATAATGAGATTTTGTTTTATATCAAACTATTATGCCTTAGACTTCAAATTTGTCCTTTGTTGTAGATAACCAGTGCTGGCTTGTGGTCACAAAATGAGTCTGAACCCCCTGTTGTAAATAATCTTGACATGGAAACTGCAACTGAAAACGTAGAAGTTGCAAATGCTGATGATGATGGGTTGATGTTCTTGGATGCCGAGTTTTGGTTGAACTGGTTTAGTTCTGGTGCTAGGAAGGGAAAATTGGCATTGAAGTTCTGGAAGACTGATGATGAATTTATTGAGAAGCAAGCAGAATGCTCTACCAATGGTGAAAGTTCTAAGCCAACTATTGATGATGCAGCTCTTAAAATCGATAAAGAGGAGACACGTAATGGTTTCTATTTATCAGCAAAACAGACATTTAAAGCAGCTTTTGTGCACTTTGGTAAAAAGTGGTACAGACGTTTATTATTTGTTTGGAGACATGGCATTCGGATCTTCGGAAGTTTCCAGAAGTTGTGGGTGAGTGAATAAGGAAATGACCATGTCCTCATTACGTGGCTTAAACTTCTCTTTGCTGAGTTTGAACTTCTTAAGTGCAGAATATAACAGGTTTACATTTAAATCTTGATGTTCCTAAATGGTTGCGTATACTGCACTTGGATAGGCTTAACTCATATGCAGGTAAATCACATCCTTCTGTCTGATCATCTTTGTTCTCCTGCTGCAAATTAGGGTTTTTCAAAGATATTTAATAATGAATCCATGGGTTTCTTAATGTGGAAAGAGTTCGGTTCTTTCTTGTAAATGGTTCTGTTTCTTGCTTCATTGAGCGTGAGTATCAAAATCACAATAGCTGCTGCCATGTATGCAATTCTAGATTAATTTGGTACTCATTATATAACAATCTTCTTTGCCTGTGTGCTGCCAATAATTAGTAAGCCTATGTTCTGAGTGCAAGCTGAACTGAATCATATTTTACTTCATTGCTTTCCCACAGCACACAGACACACACAATATGTTATATCTAAGTTGGTATTTTTTGGGTGTCTTAGGATGTGCAATACTTCCTTACAATTTTTGTAAAATTTTGTCCTGTTGATTGCAGTGCATTGGCTTGAGAGAAGAAGTAAAGCATTTGAACCGACTTATCTCTATACTATGGAAAAGGTATTTTCTCTCTTGCTTATTTTTCAGCTACTGTCTTGGTGAATCTTTGCTGCATTCAAAGCTTAGTATCTTTTGTTTATAAAAAGTGCTACTGTTGCAGGGTTACTTCTTGCTGCCTGACGCGGCTAAGTCACGGCACAACATACATACTGTTAATATTAGCATATCAGCCCGACATCCTTGTTTTGGGAACAGGTTATATTTACTGAATGTTACCATGTGGTTCTCCCATCTTCATCTTTTCTTAAGTGTGTATCATCTCATCAGCTTTATCAACTTGTTCTTGATCTGAATGCATTGACAACAAAATAAAGAAGCCATATACCAATGAATGCTGTCATATTTGCAGGTGGCAGCAACTTCTAATCAATAGATTTGTTGGGTATGACACTATTTTGATGAATAGTTTATTGCATCAGCCTGGTAAAGGTAATACTTTGTTTTGCAATATTTGATATAGTTCCTTGGATGTCTTTGCTGATTTCGTTTTATGATTGTATTACCTTTTCATGCACAGTTATCATTTTATTAGTCACTTAACATGGCAAATTATACTTCTTCCTGTTTGCCAAATAACACAGTGATCTAATTCAAATTTTGTTGATGAAAAGCCAAGTAATATGTCCTGCTCCAGTTCTAACTTCTATATGAATACAATCTTTAGTGGAAATCATTTTAATATATTCACTAATGTAGTATCTCTTGTGTAAGTCAATATTAGTGCTGAAAGTGGTCATCTTGTGATGATAAGCCAACTCTCCGCAGATCCTTCTTAATGTTGGCTTTTGTTGTACCTTAATACTTTCAGTCACCTTCTACTTAAATTGAGCTTTGGCTGATTTTGGCGTATCTTGTATGTAACCTATTCTATTTTTGGAAAGAAGCGGTGAATGATTGTCACCAACTTTAAATGATGATCAACATACAACATCAAAATAGGAGAGACTGTAAATCAATAATCAGAACTATTGATAAGAATTCAAGGAATGCCGCTTCACAATAATTAAATAATGCTAGTTTCCAATTATTTCGAGATTTGATGAGCTAACAATGGAACAAACATCATGGTAGGACTTCAGTTTGGCTAAAACTGATCCGCTTCACGGGCTAAACTATGCAGTATGCCTATTTTTCCCGAAATTTTTGTTAGCCTGCAATTTAATTCTCAGCAAAAAATGAACCTTCTGATAACCACAATCTGATTCTCACAAGTCTACAAAAACAAAGGCTAAATATAGAATATGCATTAAGATGGTTGGCTTTGTGCATTCATTGGATCATATTAATACATTTTGGTTGATCTTTTTTGCATTGTGAGTTTTGGGCTTATTTGTTGCTCTTTATTCTGTACACATGTTTGGAGCTGTATTTCAGGTTATCTTTATAATTTTCAGACAAAGGAGTTCTATAATCTCACTTATGCACGAGAATTACCAGATGGTTCTGCAAGAGTTGGAGGTTTATAGTTTTAACTTCTTTTATTACATTATAATCTTTTATTACACAAGTTTGGCCATACCATGCTACAATATCACTTGTGCATGTAATTTGACCCTATTTATTTTGCAGTTAGTTACTACTCCAGCTCCAATGGGTGTGGTTTTTAAGTATTTGCCCATCTGCACTTAAAGATGCTAACATAATTTAGAGCATATACTTGAAAAAAACACAAAAATAAAGATAGAAATAACAAGAATAAGAAAGAAAGAGATATAAATGGTGAGAAAAATGACACTCAGTCCTTATAACATGGCTAAGATGATAATATATATGATTGTCCTATTTCATTTCTTTATCTTGTGTTGACACAAGTTTATGAAATTTTCTTGTGAGTTATGTATTTTTTATCTGGTTTCAATGCAGACTATCTTGTCACCAAATGTGGTGTGCTCATGATGTCTTTGTTCGTATTTTTCACAACCACCATGTCAGTATCATTTACATTGAGGGAAACTCAGACTCGCATGTTGAAGTTCACAGGTTTGTTAAATTCCATTTTCTTGGTAGGATATGTGACATGGTGCAAGCATCTTGAAGTTTGTCTATCTATAGAATTGTGTCTATTTCATATTTTTTGAAGAAATTCATGATTAAAAAATGGATGCTAATTTCTCACCCTTATCAAAATCCTTTAAGATGAAACTTCAATTGTGGTTAGACTCTCTAGAATGTTTTTTGATTTTTTGCCTAGAGCTCAATGAAGGAATCTCTCAATCAGATTTTATTGATGGATGAATCCTGCAACTAGAGGAGTGGCAGCACTTTCATATTGCTGTAATGCACCATTATTCCTACAATCTACAAATATGATTGGATATCCTTTTCTCAAATTATTGCAGTGCAGCTTCAACACCATGCTCGACATAGGCTTCCAACATTTCAGTTGATATTTGTGCATGTGATTGAATCACTTGTATTTGTACCGGTAGGCATAAATCATATCTCAAAATAAGTACTCTTAAAAGCCTTTTCTGATCATAAAACATATCTTAAATTTTCATTTGAATTTCCAAGAGTTGCCACTAGCCTCTTACAGAACATGCCATTGTTTTTTTGCAGATTATGATTGGCATCCTATTTTTTCTGTTCGAGTTCTATGATGATCAGCTATTGGCTTTCATGGTTCTAATTCTGGTCTGGTTATGTGAATTATTTATACTAATCAGGTCTCTCTCTCTCTCTCACTCTATTAGTAAAATTTGGGTAGGCATGTAGGTAGATAGGTGCTATGTTGCTACAACTCTTCATTTTTCTTGAAGTACTCATGTCCGACACATTTTCGTATATGAGTATAACCCTCTAAGGACCTTCCAAATATGTGGAAAAGCTTTAGAGAAGTTTAACATATCCATGTACAAAAACATACTCATATCCAACATTCACACCCGAGTCTGAGTAACATAGGGTAGGTGGTGGTTACAGGCAAGCATAAACTTGAGCAAAATGGCATGCTCAATCTTTCTACCATATGTTGGGAATCACCTCACCTAGATGAGATGATTGTGGTGTCTTTTTATTTTTATATTTTGCTTTTTGATTGGGTTTGGGTTAATATGTACAATGTAAGCCTATGCATCGAAACACATTTACTTTTTTACTTTCTAATGCAATACCTATTTAATATGGTTGCTTCTGTCTCTAAATTGCAGTGTTAGGACTCCAATATCAATGAAGTTTTTTCCTCGCTTCTTTTTGCTCTACTTCCTGGTCTTTCATATTTATTTCTTCTGCTATGCTTACGGTATCATCCAATACTTTTCAAAATATCGGTTCGCTTTATTGGAATTTATTTCATTTGTCTGAAGTCTATATTTCTAAATTCTCTAGGGTTTTCGTATTTGGCTCTCTCGACTACTGCAGCATTTATGCAGCACCTTATTCTTTACTTCTGGAATCGTTTTGAGGTAATGATTATCGAACAGCCTGACAATTTCATTTACCGTACAATGATTTGGATCTCTTGTTATGCTACTAATATTCACAGCCTTATCTTTTAACCTCTTATTCATTTAGGTTTCGAATTATAAAGTAAAGTTCCAGTTAATTAAATTTCTTTTGTCATTTCATGTGGATTTATAATTTAGTAATTGTTGACCTATTTGTTTTAACTTTTAAATAAATTTGAAGTTCACTTTAATAAATTTATTAACATAAGAAGGAAAGATAAACAAGGAAACTGAGAAACACACATAAAAGGCTCAAATCCTTAATCACCTATAAAATAATGTCAAAAAGTATAGAACTTTAAATATTGTGTTTAATTAATGCATTTAATATAATTATATGTTTAAGAAAATCACATAAGGTGTCATGGTACTCGCACAGAACTAGATTTTGATTAAGATGGAACAACCAAGAAGTACAAATTTCACATTCCAGCATCATGAAAATGGTTATGATTAGGAGTGATTGTAACCTTTCTTACTTAAACTCGGGGAGTGAGTGTCAGACACGGACATGTATGATATGGGTGTACTCAGTTTTGTAAGTTTTTCATGTACTTTGAGAATTACACACCCATATCCATATCTGAATGTATCTTGGACACGGATATTTTAGAAAAAATGAAGAGTCGGAACAACATAGGTTATAGCATTCTCTCTAATATCATTTAATTGACTGATGAATAACAAATATGGATTGAAACCCTAAATGAACATTTTAACAAATAGTTCATGAAAGGAAACAACAGTTTGATGTAACAAATGCGAAACAGCCTCTCTAATAAATACACAACCCGAGACACCGAATAGAACCCTATTTCACCCACAAAGAATCCACACCAAAAACCCGAAAAAACAATTTCAGCAAATCATAGAAAAACAAAGCGGCTCTCTAGGTTGTGTACTGTGCTTGTGTGAATGAAACCAGTAAGTTTGAGAGAGTTAAGAGGGTGGTATATGAAAGAGAAACACTGGTGGTCATAAAGAGATCATTGGTAGTGAGGTGAGTGTGATGAAATAGAATGAAGAGGAGTTAGAAAGCTTGGCTTTGAGTCTGAGTGTGTAGCAGATAAACGAAAAGACTAAAGAGGGATAGGTAGAGCGAAGGAAATAAACAATGTATCTTTTGCATTTGCAGTGCCACAACATGCATTTATACTTGTTCGGAAAATTCATGTTTTGGTTTTCTGAATGGAGTTCTTTTTCCTTTTGTTTTGGAGTTTAATGAGTTTGAACAAATATGGGGAAAATATGTTTGTAATTAATTTAGTTTTACAATTTTAAGTTCGAAAAATTGATGACATGACAAATACTGCGTGCTGAAAATGAAACTGTCCATAATGTATAGGTTTATAACACTGTTATTACTATCTAAGATCATGTTCGATATAAGTATGATAATGTTACACAATTCTAAAATGTTACATTTGTTGGCACTTATACGATGCTTCTAGGTACCCACCCTTCAAAGGTTTATGCAAAACCGGCGGTCTCAGCTTCAGCAACATCCGGATTTCCATATCACATCTTCAACTATACTTGCATCTACTTTGCACATTACAAGACTAAACACCAGGAATCCTGGCCCAGTTCGACCCGATCCGACCTCTATGCCAGGGTTGAGACCTGGATCTGACCAAGAAGTACCAGCCAATGGAGCTGGAGAAGCTGCTGGGCCTCGAAGACAGTCGGAAAATGAAAACATAAGCCAGAACGGAAACCCGATGCAGATTCCAGCACAACCCGATCTACAGCAAGCTGAAGCTGGACCTAATCCCGGAACTATGAGTTCATTCAGTTCATTATTATTATGGATCTTGGGAGGTGCTTCGTCTGAAGGTCGTAGTTCGTTTCTTTCCATGTTTAGAGATGCGAGAGAGCAAGGACAGGTTTATACCGACCCACCGCACGAAAACCGCGCAATGCAGAACGTGCAGTAGCCCAGGTGCCATTACGAAAGAGATGAAGGTTAGAAGAGTTTAGTGTTTTAGATGAATGTTGTACAGCTAATGTTCTAATCATATATAAAGAAGAACTTGCATTAATACATGGCACAAAACCAATGAACAATTCCAACTTAAAAGTTGGAAATTGTATTAAAAAAAAACATAACTGTTAGACTTTTTTGAAGTTTTATGTTATGTTATTAACTATTTGGCAAATGATAGAACTTTAATATTACAAGATTAATATTCAATTTCTAAAAAAAGTATTACAATGCAGAAGGATTGGATTATGATGATAATGGTTTAATTTTTAAAAAAATAACAATATTCATATTTTTTTAAAATTGAATTAAATATTATTAAATTAAATAATATTTACTATGATGGTAAAAAATCTTATAAAATATATATTTAAAATAAAATGGAGTTCTTGAACAAGAATGGAAAACGTTTTTAATGAAACTAATTAATTATTTTTAAAATAAATGGTAAGTTTTTAATAAAAATCAATTTTTAAATAGTAGGGGCATTGCAATTAAAGTATAATTTTTTTATAGGTTAAAATATAATTTTGTCATGTATTAATTTATGATTTTATCATTTTTAAAGAGATTAGATATAATTTTTTAAGGGTTAAAATACAATTTTATCATATATTAATTTTTAATTTAATTTGAATTTCAAATTTTCTATTTTGAGGGGTCAAAAAACATATTAGGCCCATTTAAAATATTGATCAGGTTCAGGCTTGAGCATTCAAGGTCCGAACCCGGCCTGGCTCATTTTAAGTTTATAATATTTTATATTATGTTATTTTTATATATTATGTAATTTAGATCACATTAAAAAAATAAATCTATACTAAATATATAGTACTATTCTAATGTAAATATTAAAATAATGTTAAGATAACTATATAAAAAAATTCAATAAATAACAAATGGATAAAATTATTAAATATTAAAATAAAATAAAATATTTTTTTAATTTAAAAAATAATATGGGTGGGTTTTAAATGGGTTTAGGTTAGTTTTCTTTGCAAATATGGACAGGTTTGAACAAAATTTTAGGCCCTGATTCTGAGTTGGGTTAAACTTAAACAAATATAAAATATGTTAATATTATGCTTAGACTCGATTCGACTCAAACCTAAGCCGATCCAGCCCATAAGAACATCTATTTGATCCCTTATATTTCGTTTTTATATAATAGATTTAAAAGTAAAAAAATTGTACACTACAATTTATGCTGTATTAATTTGGAAAGAATTGATTTTTTGTCCCAATTAAATTGGTATCACTTTGTTTTGTGTTTCCAATTTTAATTAATTATTTAAGAGGATAATTTCAATTCATCAATTTTTTTAAAATTAAAATTTTTAAATATTTACAGATTTTCAACTATTTTTATTAAATAAAAATTAAAACAAATTAAATCTAAAAAATTAATTAAACATATTAATTCTAGAGAAAATAATATTATTAGAGTTTTTTTTGAGTTTAAAGTTCGATCCGACTTAACTTTATATTTAATTTGAGCTCAACGTAGTTGGGGTTAAAGTTAAAAAAAGAAAAAGGTTTAATGCATAAGTTCGATGGTTTTTTTTTTTTTCTAATGTGATAATTGTATTTGACAAAAGTTATACATTTTAGTACCTAAAGATAATATTTTAGTATCTAATTCGGATTTTAAAATTGATTTGATAAAAATTTATAATTACCTAATAATATTAACAATTAGCTTTCATCAAATCAATCTTAAAATCGGAATTAAATCACATCCATTTTATTATATTTAATAAATTAATCGCAAAATTAAATAAATTCAGAATTAACACTAAAATTGTTCTATTAACAAAATCATGAAAATTAAAACCTAATAATATTGATAATTAACTTTTATCAAATCAAGTATTAACATTCAAATATTATTTTTGGGTACGAAAATATATAACTTTTATAAATACATATATTAAATTAGACTAAAAAATAACAAAAATTACCATATTAGATAAAAGCATTAAACTCGAGTAACAAAGGATGAGAGAAAAATAGAGAGGGTTTGGATTGGACCTAAGTATGATATTAACATATTTTATGCTTACCCAAGCTTGCCCAAAATCTGGGCCTAGAATTTTGTCCAAACTTGCCCATATTTACAAAAGACTAACCTAAGCCCATTTTAGGCCCACACATATTATTTTTAAAAAATATTTATATTATATTATTTTTAATATTTAATATTTTTTATTTATTGAAATTTTTTATATAATAATCTAAACATTATTTTAATGTTTACAATAGAGGAGTATTGTATATTTAATATATATTTATTTTTTAATATGTTATAAATTACATAATATAAAGTATTATAAATTTAAAAAAGGTTGGTCAGACTGAGCTCGGGCCTTAAATGTTCAAGCCCGAGTCTGACTCATATTTTAAACGAGTCTAATTTTTTTTGTCTAAACTCATTTTTTGTGCCTAATATTTTTACTCCCGAGTCTGACTCATATTTTAAACGAGTCTAATTTTTTTTGTCTAAACTCATTTTTTGTGCCTAATATTTTTACCCAAACCTTCCCAAATTTCAAATGAGCCTTCGATCCTAAACAGATAACCTGACTCATGAGCATGTCTAAGAGAAAATCCACTTATAACAATCTTCTATTACAAATTACATGCTTTAAATTTACTGTAAAATGATGTGATTCTAACTAATAAAATGGTAAAAGTAATTGGGAGATCCCTATATGATAGAGATTGTATCTAATTAATCTCTCTATTATTAAATGGATAAATTTAATTTCTATATTATTAAAAAAATCAAATAATGTCAAATTAGAATAGACTTAACATTTATTGTTTTAAAAAATATTATTTACTGTTTAACAGAGTTAATAATTTTAAAGTTTTTATGATTTTATAAATGAAATATTTTGTTTAGAATTAAAAATAATAATTTTTAAGATATTTTTTACATAGAAAACGTTAACTCTTTTGGACTTAATTTGATTATTTTTAATAGTATATGAACTAAATTGATTTATTTAATAATAGAGGGACTAATTTGATACAATTAACCCAAAACAAATACTCCATTTTAAAGCTCTAGATTTCCGAAAATGCCCTTCATCTTTGTATACAAAGACGATAAAGCCGCCAATAAATGCCCTGCCTTGGTTTTTTTTTCTTCGAAGTCTTCTCAGATAGTCGTCCCTCTGTCACTTACTACTCGTCGAAGTCTCGATCTCTAATTGCTCACCATAAATGTTGGATCCATTTTCTATATGAAACCATATAGAATCCAATAGGAAAATCTCCTTTGATTTTACCCCAATGGATACCTGTTTCAGATCTCGGTTTTGCATTTTGATCCTCCTCACTTGCTTGTTAATTTCTGGTTTCACTTTTGTTGGAGCTCAAAATCGCAGACCAAAGAACGTTCAAGTTGCGATTCGCGCTAAATGGTCCGGTACTCCACTGCTTTTGGAAGCCGGGTCTGTTCCCTTTTCTTCTTATTGTCCTTACTTGGTTTATGATTCCCTTGTTGTGGAATTCGTATCTGTTGGTATTTGATTATTTGTTTATGTTAAATGTTATTCTCGTAGCGTAATTTTGGGAATTGATTATTTATTTGTCTTTTTTTTCCCCCTAATTGTTACAGTGAATTACTTTCAAAAGAGTCGAAGAATCTGTTTTGGGAGTTCGTTGATGATTGGCTACTTGTTGGAAAAACTGATAATGATTCTCATTCAGCTAAAGATTGCCTTGTGAAAATTTTGAAACATGGCAGCTCTCTTTTGAGTGAACAATTGGCATCGTTATTTGAATTTTCCTTGACTTTGAGATCAGCGTCTCCTAGATTGGTGCTTTACCGTCAGTTAGCCGAGGAGTCTCTTTCTTCTTTTCCGTTGTCTGATGATAGTTATTCGCACAATGCGAGTGGGGTTGATGACAGTGAAGCTGTGGGAACTAAAAAATTGGATCCCTTGCTTGTTGGTGTAAACCCGAAAAGCCCTCGTGGGAAATGTTGTTGGGTAGACGTTGGTGAGGAGTTGTTCTTTGATGTTGCAGAACTTCAGTCGTGGCTTCTGGGACCTAATGAAGTGTAATGTTGCTGTTTGTGTATATATGTTTTATTTCCCAAAACTATCTTTTTCAGTTTGGAACGCCTAAAAGTTACTTATAATTTGATTAGTTGTTACTCTCATTTGTTGGTTTCCAGCAATGGAGACTCCTTTCAGCAGCCTGAATTACATGACTTTGATCACATCCATTTTGATTCGAATATTGCGAGCCCTGTTGCTATTCTGTATGGTGCTCTTGGAACAGAATGTTTTAGGGAGTTCCATGTTACCCTGGTTCAAGCTGCCAAAGAGGTTGCCTTCTCATTCTTTGATTTAGATTTTCTTTAACTCATAAGCCAGATAACACATTTGATTTTTGCTATATTGATAGTTCCTGTTAGTTTTATTGTTTTATGAACAATATTTATTCACATATTAACTGACAAGCATAATCTGAAATAAAACTACCTATTGCAATCAAAATATTCTAGACCTGTTGTTTGAATTAATAACTTATTTGAGATTCATCTGGTACTTAGTGGTAACCTTCATCATTTGTTTTAAGCTGACTCAGTATGATCTAATTACTGCATTTATATGCTTGAATTAATAACTTATTTGAGATTCATTTATACGCTTTGTTTGAATTACTGCATGCTACTGATCTGACAGAATACTATTTGCATACAGTTTTTTCCCCTTACTAGGCTTCCCTTCATCTCTTTTATAAGGATTATGATATCACACTTTTTGGTGCAATGGCTGTTATAAATTCTCTGATTTACCTCATTTTATGTCCAGGGAAAAGTTAAGTATGTTGTCAGGCCAGTATTACCTTCTGGTTGTGAAGGAGAAGTTGGCCTATGTGGGGCTGTTGGTGCAAGGGATTCCTTAAACTTGGGTGGCTATGGTGTAGAGCTTGCATTGAAGAATATGGAGTATAAGGCCATGGATGACAGCACCGTAAAGAAAGGTTAGCACTCTGGGTGGAGCAATTGCAAATTTAAAAGCCAGCACTTCTGCATGACCTCTGTATTATTAATTTGGTCAATAGGTTTATTTTTCCACGTATTGTTATTTTTCCAATGCTTCTATGTATTACGTGGTTATTGTCTATTTCCTTTTGTCAATTGCCACTATGGATCATTGCACTTGGATTCTACTGTGATATTCCCTCAGTAGATGTAGCAGTATTTTTGTGGTTGATGTTTTGGTTTATTTATAGCTCTTCTTTGCTTCTATTGTGCTCTCTAATACAAACACTCCTGTCTTGGAACTGTTCTAACTTGTTTGCTCTATGGCTTTCGGAAACTTTCAACCTTGATTAGTCCTTTCTTTTAAAGGATTTGCTCTATATGAATACACCTTATCTTCTTTATGGTTCTCAATTGTAATACAATAACTTGTTGGGAATGCCTATTGGTGTTTTATCATAAATGTGAGTATCTCAAATAGATGCTCTACATTCATGGATTTTTTTTTTTTGGTTAGCTTGCATGCTTGTTTGCTTCATAATTGCTTGCTTTATTGCTTCGATTGAGGTATCTAAGGACTTGAGGTTTGAATTGCAGGTGTAACACTAGAAGATCCTCGGACTGAAGATCTTAGTCAAGAAGTCAGAGGGTTTATATTTTCAAAAATTCTGGTTGGCCATAATGAACCTTCCCTTTTTTTTTTTTCCTCTTTTTTTCTTCCAATACAAGTTGCAACTGTTTCAGGGAACATTAGTTACACAAATATTAACTTAAAGGAGTGGATCTTTCTCCTTGGATAGGAGTCAACTCTGGTCATAATGATTTCTAACATAAAACTTGCACCTATGTTGACCTGAAGTTAACATTTTCTTCTATTTCCTTTTGCAGGAGCGCAAACCTGACCTTACATCAGAGATAATGGCATTCAGGGATTATCTATTGTCATCAACAATATCAGACACACTTGATGTTTGGGAGCTGAAAGGTGCTTTTTACTTAAGGTTTTCTTTTTCTTTCTAGTTATGCATGTCTAATCTTGAAAATGCAAAATTCCCCTTAAACAGATTTAGGACATCAAACTGCACAGAGAATAGTACAAGCCTCTGATCCTTTGCAGTCAATGCAAGAAATCAACCAAAATTTTCCTAGTGTAGTGTCTTCCTTATCTCGGATGAAGGTAACTTCTTGGTGACTCTTTCAATGTTTTAGCAGCTGTAATGTTTTTAATATAGACTCCAACAATAAAGTGCCCAAATTTGTTTTTCTAATCAATTTATACAAATTTATGCATTTTTCAGCTCAATGATTCAGTTAAAGATGAGATAATTGCAAACCAGAGAATGATCCCTCCTGGCAAGTCCTTAATGGCTCTGAATGGTGCTTTAATCAATATCGAAGATATTGACCTTTATCTGTAATGCTTTTTCTCCCTTCTTTCTTTTGCTTCTCACTGAAGATTTTCTGTTTATAATTCATGACATTTTTTAATATTTATCTTTGGCCCCTCTATACCTGAAGATTTTGGCAATTGTTGCCAAACAAATTTTAACCAAATTTATTTGTTAAAATTTAAAATAAAACAGAATAGCTTTTATGATGTAAATTTAGTACTTTCTGGATTAAAGTCAATTATCATCTGCTGTGATTTTTAGTCCTTAAATTTTGAATTCTATCACAAACCCTATCATGAAATTTTGGAATTAATTTAAAGAAGACTTTCTTAGAAGTAAAAACAATTTATGTAGCTGCATTAGGATTTTCTTGATTAAAACCTGATGTTTGATATTGTGATGTATTCTTTGAAAGCATCATACTGTTGAATGTTTTAATGTAATCCAGGGATATTATCACTGTGGAATTTCTTTTTTCTATATTAATGCTTTTATCCCTTTCAAGGGTTTATATGCTTTACTTGAATTCCCTTATGCAACTTTATCGATATGGTATTACTTCTGAATCTCTATATTTCTTGCAATCAATTTTTTCTTAGATTGATTGACCTGGTCCATCAGGAGCTATCCTTGGCTGATCAGTTTTCAAAGTTGAAGGTTAGTAATTCTAAGCTTCATTTTGTTTGATTGATTAGTTAAAGCTGCTAAAAAGTGTTCCTTTATATCATATCCACTTTACTCGAAATATATGAGTTTATTAATGAAATATCTAAGTTAGTAACTTTTTTTTCCTTTTATTCCCCTTCTGCCTTTAGTTGAACAAAGATACACGTTTCCTAACTTGTTCAAATAAGTTTGAAAATGCAGTATTTGAGAACAGGGGATAGTAGTGTAAATATTGAAGCAGAATGCCTAGATGTTTGTTTTATAGCTCCCTAGAAAATATATCTAATGTTTTTTCAATCAGGATTTGGATAATTAATTTCATGTGAAGAATGCAAGAATGTAATATATATGAGCCATTTGTTGTGGTAATCAACCTATTATGAATCTGTTCTACGTTGCGTGTTTAATTTATTGTTAACAATTAAAATCAAATTGATTCTGCTATTGCTTACCCTGTTCTGCTATTTCTGACCAATTAACATGCTTAATGATCATATATATTTGATGAATCTCTTTCTTTCTAGTTCTTAGAAGACGTTCTATTATACATGAGCTTCTTATTGGGTAATTTTGGGATATATCACACGCATCAGCCTTTATATTAACCTGTTGATTCTATTTTTTTCAGCTCCCCCGTAGCACTATAAGGAAGCTTCTATCGACTATGACTCCTCCTGAGTCTGATACATTCCGAGTTGATTTTCGTTCTGACCATGTTCATTATCTCAATAACTTGGAGGAGGATGCTATGTATAGGCGTTGGAGGAGTAATATAAATGATGTATGTTAACTTATCCTAGAATCTCTCTAAAGAATATGAAGGTTCTGCTTGTTTGAGCTTCTGTTAATTATTGCTGGGAAGCATGTCTTCTGATGACATTTTGTGCAGATCTTAATGCCAGTCTTTCCCGGCCAGCTACGTTATATTCGTAAGAATCTGTTCCATGCAGTTTATGTTCTTGATCCAGCAACAGTTTCTGGTCTTCAGGCATGTTTTCTTCCATCTTCTGGATGATTCCATCTCCCTCCCTCCCTCTCTCATTTCATTCTCTTTCTCAGATAAGTTTTCTTATCATAATTTCCAACTGGAATCTTGCAGTCTATCGATATGATTACATCTTTCTATGAGAATAGTTTCCCAATGAGATTTGGGGTGATACTGTATTCTACACAATTCATCAGAAAGATTGAACAGAGTGGTGGCGAACTTCATTCATCTGAGCATGATGGTGAACTTGAGGATGATAAATCCAGTTTGGTAGTTGCTTAACTTAGTCTAATGTTTTCTGTTTTAACTTTTGTGCAATTTGATATTGTTATGCTGAACCATGGTTTCTCCGTAGTTATTTCAATACTTCATTCTGCTGTCAAGTATCATTGAGGTTTCTGGTTTGCAACTTATGGTGCTTATGCACATTTTTTATTGCAATTTCTTTGCAGATTATACGACTTTTCATCTATATTAAGGAAAACCACGGGATTCAATCAGCTTTCCAATTTTTGAGCAATGTATGGGTTTGATACGCCACTTTTTATGCTTGTAGCTTCTATTTTTGATTGGATGTAAATTTTATTTCTCTTTAGTTTTTACTATATTGTATTCTAGTGTTTCTGTGTTGTTTATCTGCAATACTTTCTGAAATATTATATGCTTGGGAGAAAAAGATGTTTGAGGTTAGCCTTGACTAACTTAAAACTTGTTATGGTACTTATTTTCATCCTACAAAATCATCTTTCTCTTTCAGCTATTGATATACCCATCGCATGTATAAGCTTTTGGCATGTATTTTGCAAATCATAATAGGATTTAAGCAAGTAGACTTTGTACTTGAAATTTTAATGTGATGAGTCTATCCACAAATTTTTGTTTATTTATTTATTTTGCTAATGACATGTGTTCAACATAATACTTTTTTGTTTTTTGTTCCTGCTGCTGCTGCTCTTATTGTTATTTTTATTATCTCTACAAAATGCCATGTTATGCCCTAGAATAGGAAATAACTTGTTTCTATAATTTGTAGGCATAAATGGATCCTTTAAGTGGGGGAGGGAGAGTGAGGGGAAATCTGAAACCTTCTCTATATTAGGCTGAGATTACTATCTTTTCTACTAGGAAGGAGGATTGCAAAACTATGGATGATTTTAAGAACTATAATGGATGTATGACACACCTTGCACGATTCCTTTATTCCCTTGGCTGAATCTGCTGTATCACAATTTACTAACATGATGCATTTGACAGTGTTAACTAAAACTTTGACGTACTTTGTGATAGATAAATCGATTACGAACAGAATCTGCTGACTCTACAGATGAGGCTCTTGAAATGCACCATATTGAAGGGGCATTTGTGGAAACATTATTGTAAGTTTTGAAAATATTTGTTGACTTATACTGCTTATACATGCTGATCATATTTCCTCCTTTGATGCTCCACTAATTTTGGGAGTTTTATATTTGCTTGGTAAATCAATATGTGTTGTTTCTGTAGACCGAAAGCTAAATCTCCACCACAAGAAATACTGTTAAAGCTGGAAAAGGAACAGAGTTTTAAGGAATTGTCTCAAGAGAGCTCATTGTTTGTTTTTAAGCTGGGTGTCAGCAAGTTGCAGTGCTGCCTCTTGTTGAATGGTCTTGTCTTTGACTCTAGTGAGGTACCTATAGCACTCATATATTCAATTGCGCCATACTTTCCTAACTTGTAGCTTTTTTATTATTTGGTGTCCCTTTATGTGTTTGGTCCTATTAACTTTTTGGGAAAGTTCTTAATTGGCACCTATATTTGATGAGTCCTTTTTACCAGCCTGTATTTTATTTCTTTTCAATGCGGTTTCCCTTGTAGAAAATTATAATGGTATGCTAGTTTCTTTTACGTTTAGATTTTGCAGATTACTTCTATGTCTTAGTTCCTTTGATGATTTACCATATCTAGTACTTAATTATTTATATGTATCTTTCTTCTGCCTTTTTTTTTTTTTTTTTTTTTTCTATTATTGACTTCTATAATGATGATTTTCTAGCCATTCATCATAAAGGTTTTTTTTTTTTTTTTTTTTTTTTAAATTTCAGTTCAAATAAATGGCCTTTTTTTGTTTATTTTGGCAGGATGCTCTTATAAATGCCATGAATGATGAGCTTCCCAGGATACAAGAACAAGTTTACTATGGGCAAATAAATTCTCACACTAACGTGCTGGACAAATTCCTATCTGAAAATGGTGTCAGTCGCTATAACCCCCAGGTAAAATGTCATTTAGGTTTTATGTAACAATGCCATCTATATTTAGATATTGTTACTATGATATGTTTGTACTAACATGATGTTGCTTGGATGTAGATTATTGCTGGTGGCAAAGTCAAGCCAAGGTTTGTATCTCTAGCTTCACCAGTCCTTGGAGGGGAATCTGTACTGAATGAAATTAATTACTTACATTCTCCAGGAAGTAAGCAGACATTATGTTAGTTATTAATTTCATTTTATTGTTTCCTCTAGTTATTTGAATTATAAGATGTTTAATGACTTGATCAACTCCAGCTGTAGATGATGTGAAGCCTGTAACTCATCTTCTTGCTGTTGATGTCACATCTAGAAAAGGAATAAAGTTACTTCGTGAAGCAATTCGCTATCTGGTATTCATTATGCCATGACTTTTGCTTTCGTTCTGGTTTGATTGTTAACTTCTCATAGTATTATTCTTGTCATCACTATCATTATTAATGGTCTAGCAATTCTTGTACTATTACCAGATTCAAGGGTCCAAAAATGCCCGTGTCGGTGTGCTATTTACTGCTGGGCAGGATGCTAATTTGTCCAATATTCTACTTGTGAAGACCTTTGAGATTACTGCGGCTTCATATAGGTCTCATAAGTCTTAGTGTTTTTATATGCTTTTATTTCATGAAATTGAATCTTGTAATTATGCTTTACACTGTTAACTCTGATCTGATATTACTTGCATTATTGATGCTTTTGCAGTCATAAGAAGAAAGTATTGGAGTTTTTAGATCAAGTATGCTCATTTTATGAGCATAATTACATTCTTAAATCTCCTGCAGCAGCTGAAAGCACTCAAGCATTTATTAATAAGGTCTATGAACTTGCTGAGGCAAATGAACTGCCATCTAAGACTTATAAGTCCTCTCTATCTGAAGCTTACAATCTGAAGTTGATCGAACATTTGAATAAGGTAATATTAGTTGATTTTTTGCTTTATAGGATGTTCAAGCTCTAACTGGATGCTTTTATTTTTCTGGTTTGACATATTTTAATCCTGTTCCAATCTGAGTTTCTCCTATAAGGGGGTTGTTAGTGATTTAGTCTCTGGATCAATGTTCATTTCTGTTTCTAACTCTCATATAGATATTAATATGTTAAATTGCAATTTTATCCAGGTGGCACAATATTTATATAGACAGTTTGGGATAGCGTCTGGTGTTAATGCAGTCATTACCAATGGAAGGGTTTGTCTCATTTCTCCTGTCATAAATTTTTAGGATTATTGTTGGACTGATTCATTGTTTTCTGTTCCCACTGACAATCCAGGAGTTTTAGCTGGTTATGATACTGATTTAGTTATGCTAAATATCATTCTTATTGTTCTATGTGACAGATTACTTCTCTTGATGCTGGTGTATTTCTGGGTGATGATCTGCATCTTCTGGAATCTGTTGAGTTTAATCATAGAATAAAACACATTGTAGAGATTGTTGAGGAAGTTAGCTGGCATGGCATTGACCCTGACATGCTAACAAGGTTGGTTTGTTTTCTGCTCTTTCTTGCTAGTCATCTTTTTCGTGATCTACATGCTCAAGCCAGCATATACTGTGTAGGCCCACATAGGTATGTGGGGAATAATTTTATTAAGATTACTATGTACTTATCCCTTTGCATGTGGTTTTCTTGGCCCAATAACTTGCACAAGGTACTGATTGTGCTGATTTTGATACTTCTTCCTGATTGGCAATTGCCTTTTTAAGTTTGATTGGGGACCTAACTTTTGCTTTTATGGCAGATAAAATGCTGTACTTTTCAACATTTTGTTTTGGGCTAGACATACGGAGTTGTACTGATTTTATTCATGCTTGCAGTAAATATGTTAGTGATATTATTATGCTCATATCGTCTTCAATGGCTACGAGGGATCGAAGTGCTGAAAGTGCACGCTTTGAGATTTTGAATGCACAATATAGGTAAGTACTTCTAAAGCATTTTGATGCCAATGAGGTTCTGTTCTTTCTTTTCCTTGCATTCTTGGCAGAATTATTTTTTTCTCTAAATCATGATACAGTTTGTCTTCTGGTTTTCTTTTTGAAAGTTGATATCTTCATGTATCATTTAATAATGTAGTTTCTTCTGATAAATCTCCATATTTCTGTGCTATATATGACTCCTGAGATATTTACAGAAGAATAGCATGGTGGCCATAAGATTTCTTCAAAAGTTTCATCTATAGTTCAGGACTCGATTCCATGATTATTTCTCTTTTTCCTACCAACCTGACAACTTCTCTAGTCCTCCATATTCCTAATTTAGCAGACATCTTTTTCTATGCTTAACCAATTATCATTTGTCAACTGAATGGATTTGTGATTATCCCAATTGATTTTGAGGAAAGACATCAGGAGTCAGGACCAAAGTTATCATGCAAGTGGCCAATGCAGCTTACGTTACCTCCTTGCCTTTCATTTCATCCTTTGTCATCATTCAACAATGAGTTTCTTTTTTTAAATCTTTACATACTGCTTTAGTCCAATCCAGTTTGAGCCCTTTTGAGCTTCTACATGAAAAAAAATGTAACATTTATGTTCTTGGAAACAAAATGTTCTTAGGTAACAGTATAATAAGATTTAACTTTTAACCTCCTTACTTTCTGCAATCTTCAACTTATGTTCTTTAAGCTAGTGCATCCTGGTTTCATTGTTATATTTTTAAATTACAGCTATCCCATTAGACTTCATATTTATTGATTACCCATGTTTGCTGTTGATTTAATATTGTATGTTTGATTCTTTGTGTTTTTAGTCCTCACTTCTTTGACTTGTCATCCTCAAATGTCTAACTCATGCCCTTTAACCTTTTGAAATGTTCCCCAGTGCTGTTATTCTCAACAATGAGAATTCCAGTATTCATATTGATGCGGTTGTTGATCCTTTAAGTCCATCAGGACAGAAACTATCGTCACTTCTTCGTGTTCTGGCTAAGTATGTTCATCCAAGCATGCGCATTGTACTAAATCCCATGGTGAGTTAATTTGATAATCTTGGATGTAGTTGTTATCCCATGTTCCTGGATAGAAAAATTATTCTAGAAATAGAACGTACAAAAGCATTGTTATTTAATCACATTGTACTAACACTCTTGGTGAGTCCATATTTGTGGTATTGGTTGTCTAGAATGTGGTGCTTGTGACTAGAAAGTCTAATCAGGGAATGGGGCAAGGTACATGCTCATGCCAAGGGCAAAATAGCATTGGACCTTGGGCTCAGTCCCTGTACAGGATGAGGAAAGGTCATTCCATGAAATAAATTTTAAAAAGAATAATAAAAATAGAAGCAAAGAGTTTTGACTGCATGTAGCACAGGCAAATTATGTAATACAGTCAACCCTCTCTATAACAGCCCTATTTGTCTGCCCAGATTTTGCCTTTTATAGAGAAGTGGCTGTTATACACCTATAACAGCATGTTTTTATAGAGAGATAATCGTTGGAACCATAGAATTTATATCGTGAATTTTCATCAAATAAAGATAGTCAGAATTATATTCAAAAAAGAAAGAAATGGAAATCAAATCAACAAAATTAAAAAAAATATATATATATATATATATAACAAGTTCATGTATTATTGCTTTTATGCATATTTTATGTTACATTCTTTCACATGATTAATTATAAAGTTTATAAATCTAACAAGTTCAATTACTGAGTGAGTTATCAAATTAAATTAATTAATTTATCATGAGTTACTAAATTCAAGTAATCAATTTATAAGTTTATGGTGTTCTAAACTCATAGTAGAATATTGAATTGATATCTTTAATTCCACTCATTGAAGACTATCTTCACTATGATTATTAGATTTCATATGGTTATTAGATTTCTTCATGTGAAATTTAATCATTTTATTCAAATAATATTTTAATTAAGATCATTTTCATTTAATAAATTATAATTAATAGGCTTACTTATATGAAATAGCTATAATTTTACTTAAAAATTTAGACCATAGAGAACTAATTTAATAAAGAACGTACTTCATAACTATGGGTGTTGCTCTTATTAGTGAAAAGCTATTATAGAGGATTAAAATAAAACATAAAAAAATTGGTTCTTCTAGAAACTTGGCTGTTATAGCGAAATGCCGTTATAGAGGGTGGCTGTTATAGAGAGGGCTGACTGTATGACTATTTCATTATGATGAGAATATTGTGAAAATATCAGTAAACGTCACACAATTTGGGGTTATTTACCATGGAATTTTCAGTCTTTATAATAAGGGTGTGCATTCTTCTATCGAGTTTTTGATTGAAGCATGCTGCATGATCATTTTTGCCTTCATTCTGCTCCTTGCTTGAAGTCCTTTAATTGCAAAATTCATAGGAAAATGTTAAGCAATTACTTTTGTGGCAGAGTTCCCTGGTTGATCTTCCTCTGAAGAACTACTACAGATATGTGATCCCAACCATGGTATGCATCTCTCTTTAGAAACCACTCAAATTCGAGCACTCAAGAATGGTGTCTTAGCTGTGTTAGAACCTTGCAGGAAGATTTTAGCAGTACTGATTACACAGTAAATGGTCCGAAAGCATTTTTTGCAAATATGCCATTGTCCAAGACGCTCACCATGAACCTGGATGTACCTGAGCCATGGCTTGTTGAGCCTGTTATTGCTGTGTATGCTTCTTTGTCATTATTTTCTTCCTTTGTCTATTACCTTTCCCACTTATTCCATATGCAATGTTGAATAGTTGCAACATTACGTACCTTACTGCATTGACTAACCTCTCTCTTTATATATATAAATACATCAGTCATGACCTGGACAATATTTTGCTTGAGAACCTCGGTGACATAAGGACATTGCAAGCAGTTTTTGAACTTGAAGCTCTTGTTCTGACTGGTAGAGTTTGTTCTTGTTTGGAAATAATGTGAAATTTATGAGCCTAACTGGAGTAGTGAATGAGTACTGTGTACATTTTCTGTTAAGACTTCAACTTTTGGGTGTGTAATTTAGGTCATTGTGCTGAGAAGGATCGTGACCCTCCCAGAGGTCTTCAGCTAATTCTTGGAACAAAGAACACACCTCATTTGGTTGATACTATTGTGATGGCCAACTTGGGTTATTGGCAGATGAAAGTGTCTCCTGGAGTTTGGTACCTGCAACTTGCTCCAGGCAGAAGTTCTGAGTTGTATCTTTTTAGAGATGGTGGTGATGATGGAAATCAAGAGAAATCTTTGTCAAAGCGAATCACTATAAATGATTTGAGGGGCAAAGTTGTTCATCTTGAAGTAGTTAAGAAGAAGGGAAAAGAGCAAGAAAAATTGCTTGTTTCATCTGATGATGACAAGCATTCAAAAGAAAAGGTTAGCTTTTTTGTTTGTAATGTAATTTTCCATCTTCATTTTAGTGCTCATGGATGACTGAGGAATCTTTGTGCATGTATGCTGCCTGGCAGGGTCATAATGGCTGGAATTCAAACCTTCTCAAATGGGCTTCTGGTTTTATTGGTGGCAGTGAGAAATCAAAAAAGAGTTCTGATAGTTCAGTGGTGAGCTCTCTCTCTCTCTCTCTCTCTCTCTCTTTGTTCATTTGTGCTGTTATACTCACCGTAATTTAGGATTAGTTGTTGCATGAAATGGATATAAATATTAACCTGTGAGAAGAGATCGGAATAATAAGAAAGATGATACAAGAAAAGGGAAAGAATGATTGGCCCCTGAACCAAGGTCAAAATAAGTCTACAACAGCCTTGTGAGAGGGAGCATATAAGCTGCTTAGTTTTCTTTTCCCTTTGATATTAGTTTCTAGGTGCAGCTGGAGTACAGACTTTATTATGATTCAGGTCTAATGATATGGTGAGTGGATCAAAATTCTAAATATAGCAGTAGTATGTAAATGTGTTTGTTTTCATCACCATTCAGAACCCCCATTACAGTTGAAAGATGAGTGGCTTTTAGTTTTATTTTCTAAGACCTTTCCTCCTTCATTCTCCTTATGGTATGAGTTGTGGGCACATCTAATTGTGCTTTATTGTTTGATATTTGTATCTAGTTTCATCCTCAAAAGTAGTGGAATCATTGATTTGTTTTCCTTCCACAGGATCATGGGAAGGGCGGTCGACATGGAAAAACGATTAACATATTTTCAATTGCTTCAGGACATTTGTAAGTTTTAAAGTCCATGCTCTTGGTTAGTAGAGTTTTCAGCATTTACATGTTTATATGTATAGATGTGAGCATGTGTGGCTGCTCATTCAAGTAGGTTTTTGCCCTTGATAACCTTCATCCTTGGTGTAATAAAACTGCTGATGTAGATTCTGTATTCATACTGTTACCTTGGTAAGTTCAACTTTGTCCAAAATATGTGAAACTTGTTTTTAAGTACATTTTACATTTTCCTCTAAGATACAAGAAACCAGACTTTCTTTTCGGGGAAACAGACTCTGGAAGGTAGATAATATACTTTTAAACCAGTTTGTATTAAAATAGGACTTCTGCTCTTGCTGAATTTAAAGTACTGTAATCTATGAAGTTTCTAAGCTCTTTCACACATTCCTATGTTTGATGATCTGCCTGTGCAATGAAAACATTTTTGGTATATTAATATTACTAATCCACAATAATTTTTTACTTTTCTTTGATTGCTTTTTGCAGATATGAACGCTTCCTTAAAATTATGATTCTAAGTGTACTAAAGAATACCCACCGTCCGGTGAAATTCTGGTTTATAAAAAACTACTTGTCTCCTCAGTTCAAGGTTGCATATATCTTTTTGGCATTCTTTCCATCTTTGTATAGCACTTCTTTTTCACTTGTTAGTGTATAATGATTTAAAAAGCATGTCTAATGCACATATGCTTTCGGGTTATGCAGGATGTGATTCCGCATATGGCTCAGGAATATGGCTTTGATTATGAACTAGTTACCTACAAATGGCCTACGTGGTTGCATAAACAAACAGAAAAGCAGAGAATTATCTGGGCATATAAGATTTTGTTCCTTGATGTTATATTTCCCATTTCATTGGAAAAGGTTTGTATCTTTTTTGTTTTCCTCAGTTCTTGTTAGACAACTGTACTCTTCTATTGCATTTGTTGCCAATTTATTGGATGAAAATGCATGTGCAGGTTATATTTGTTGATGCTGATCAAGTTGTGAGGGCAGATATGGGAGAACTCTATGACATGGATATAAAGGGAAGACCTCTTGCATATACTCCTTTTTGCGATAACAACAAGGACATGGATGGCTATCGGTTTTGGAGACAAGTAATGTGCTGCCACCTGCAAAATTGACTTATTTTCCGTGGTTCTGTTTCATTTCTTTTATCACCTGGTAACGAGAATGGTTATATACGTGTTTAGTCTAATCACGTTCTCCTTATTCCTTTTTCGGTACAGGGGTTCTGGAGAGAGCATTTGCGGGGCAGACCATACCATATAAGGTTTGCAATTACGATAAAATTGTACAACTGTGAATTTCTCTCCTTAAGATGGCATAGGCAGATAGATTTTAACATTTTGTACTTCTACAGTGCATTGTACGTGGTTGACTTGGTGAAGTTTCGTGAGACAGCAGCAGGGGATAATTTAAGAGTCTTTTATGAAAGTCTTAGCAAAGATCCAAACAGTCTAGCCAATCTGGATCAGGCAAGTTAAATCCATCACATCATCACTGACCATCTTGGCTTAATATACATCAACCAGTATATGATATTCAAATAACCATCATTACTATTTCAGGATCTTCCGAACTACGCTCAACACACAGTACCGATCTTTTCATTACCCCAAGAATGGCTATGGTGTGAATCATGGTGTGGTAATGCCACGAAATCCAGGGCTAAAACCATTGATCTCTGCAACAATCCAATGACAAAAGAACCAAAACTTCAGGTAATTGAATATTCTTCTATATATATTTATATGCTGGTGATTCTTATTATCTTACCACTTATATATATATATTCTTATGTCAATGCTCAGGGTGCTAGAAGAATAGTTTCTGAGTGGACAGATCTTGACTTTGAGGCTAGAAAATTCACTGCCAAAATATTAGGTGATGAACTGGAAAACCCTGATCCACTACCTTCACCATCATCATCATCACCTGAGACTTACTCTAATGACCAATCATCGGACGATCTAGAATCAAAGGCAGAGTTATGAAACTTTGGATTAGGAAAAAACTAGTTTTTGATACTCAATTTTGCCAAAAAACCATGATAACATTTCCTGAGCTGAAACTAAAGCTTTTTACCATAGGGAAGAGAACTTCCAAGCTTTGCTAACTTTGGGCATTTTAATGGCAATTATTATATATGTAGACTGATAATTTTAAGATCTAGGAAGGAAAGAAGATTTTTTTTTTTTAATGATATTTTGATAGAATAGTTTCATACATGGGATTTTGTAATATTTTTATCTATAATTTGTGTATCTGTATTTGTATGCCTAGGATGAACAAAGGTGGTTTTTTATTACCTTACTGTAGGGGGCTATGGGTTTCCATGTATCCCCAATAAATTACTTCATTAGAAAAATTATTATTTGGATGGAAGGAAAAAATGAAAGAGCCTGTGCTAGTTGTAGGTCATGTACAATTTTGGACCATTTGATTTTACTCATCATTACTTGTGTAATATCCTCTACCCGTATCCATTGCCAGGATAGGGTACAAGGTATTACCAGAGTTTACTGAACATTTTCAGATAATTCTAAGTTATTTATTGTTCATATTTTGACTATGGCATCTTTCAACCATGGTCTTATTCATTTCCCCGTCATGTTGTCACGTTATCTTTCAACCATTGTCTTATTTATTTCATGTCACATTGCCATGGTATCTTTCAACCATTATCTTACACGTTTCATATCAGGTTGCCATGTTATCTTTTAACTATGGTCTTACACATTTCATTTCAAGTTGTCATGGTATCTTTCAACCATGGTCTTACACATTTCATTTCAGAGAGCACACTCCCGCGAACCTCATACTTACAGTATGATTATCAGTCCAGGCTAAATCCTCTGCAATATAAACTCATAAAGTATTGTCGGGATTATCAGTCCAGGCTAAATTTCCTGCAATGACAATTATTCTAATGAGCTTGGATCTGAATTACCAGTCCAGGTTAAATTTAGACCCTAATTTGGATTATCCGTCCGGGTTAAATTCATTTTACACATATCTTTCGGGAGGGCTATATCAAGATAGGATCACCCGTCCAGGCTAGATCCTTTTTACCGTCTCGAGCTATTTAACGGAGAGCTCATAAAGAGTCATATCGGGAAGCTAATTCGAGCTATAACGGGAAGCTCAATAGAGCCGAAATCAGGTAGTTCATAAAGAACCATATCGTGAAGCTCACGAAGAACCTATCGGGAAGATTTGGATAGCCATATATCTAGAAGTTCAAGCGAGCACTATCGAGAAGCTCACAAAGAGCCTATCGGGAAGCTTACGAAGAGCTATATTTCAGGACGCTCCGAAGAGCTATAACGGGAAGCTCGCAAAAACCATATAACGGGGAGCTCGAAAGGGCTAATATCGGGATGCTCTTTCGAGCTATGGTGTGTTTGCAACATATGCAGAACTACAACCAATTCGGGAAACTTACATCCATCAATTTTCCTTTGTTCAACGAGATATCATTTTATTGGGCATTATCAAATATATCTATATCAATTTCATATGCATGACATAAATACAATTCACAAGTATAATATTTAATTCAAGTTTATAATTATGCATAATTTTTTTACACGAACTTACTTGACTAAATTACAAAAATACCAAGATTCAGGGACATTTTGATAAATTTTTTTTTTATTTTCCTCGATTTTTCACCCGATCTTAAATTTACAATTTCATTTAATTTATTAATTTAGATAATAAAACAATTTATTTCCTTCAATTTGGTCATTTTTGACATTTTTAAAAAGTTATCCCTGAAGTTTTACTTTTATTCAATTTAGTCCTTAAGCCTAGAACATACAAATTAGCCATGCTAGCTGAATATTCATATATATTTTCCTTCTCCTCTTCTCCATTTCACATCCTTAATGTATATAACACACTTGTAAGTAACATCTATAATTTTTATTATTTACTTTTATGAATATTCAAGCTATCCATCTGTGTCATAGTTACTAAATTATTTATATATGGAGCTATAGAAATCCAAATTAAGATTTGCTAATTTTCCCTGAAACTAGACTCATATATTTTCTTACCATAAAATTTTCAGAATTTTTGGTTTAGCTAATAAGTACAGTGTATTCTTTAAAGATACCCCTGTTTTGCTGTTGACAGTTCTGACCCTTTTTCACTAAAAATTAATTATCTCCTCGTGGAGAATTCGAATGATGTTCCAGTTTATTTCTCTTGAAAATAGACTCATTCAGGATTCTAAATATATAAATTTAAGCCCCTAATTATTTTTATCCAATTTTTGATGATTTTCCAAAGTCAGAACAGGGGAACCTGAATTCATTTTGACCTTGTCTCACAAAATTCATTATATCTCATGATTTAAAAATTCATTGCTTACACCGTTTTCTCTATGAGAAACTAGACTCAATAAGATTTAATTTCATATTTTTTTCATCTTCTAATTCGATTTCTACAATTTATGGTGATTTTTCAAAGTTAGTCTACTGCTGCTGTCCAATATTGTTTTAGTGCAAGCTGTTTATTACCATTTTTCTCTTAAGCTTTAAAAAATAACAATTTCGTCTCTACTCAATTAGCCTCTCAATTGAGCTGATTTTTCTCAATTAACACTTTATTCTATCACTTTAAACTACTTTACAATTTTTGGAAATCATAATTTCAGCACTAGACTTTAATTTCAAACATTTTCACAATTAGGTCCTAAAATCAATTTCCATTAATTTTACTTGATAAAATTATCATATATCAAAATTAAAGCTTCAATTCTATGTTTATTCATCATATGCTTCCAGCACTCATCCATAATAACTTTAAAAATTAGCCCTTCAACATAAAACTTATGAATTACTTTACAATTCAATCATTATTTCATTTCTAACTTGAATTTCTATCAATTAAACCCTTATTTCATTATTTTACTCAACATGAACATTATCTAGAAATCTAATAACTTTCAAAATATCAACTTAATTTCATCAAAATCTTGTTCCAAAGCTTCTAAAGCATCAAAATTAAGTAAAAAGAGCTAAATTGACTTACCTATTAAACTTCCAAGCTTCACACCTTTAATTTTCCCTTTTCTTCTTTCTTTTCTCTTTTTCTTTCTTTCCTTCCTCTGCTCTCTGTTTCGTTTGCTTTGTTTCTTCCTTTCTATTCTCTTCTCCTTTTTTTTTTTTCTTTTTCTTTTTTTTTTATATATATACACACATGTATTTATACTTAAATAGTAAGTATTATTTATTTATTCATGTGTATATTATTAGTACATATGTATCCATTTATAACCATACATTTGTCATTATTTAATATATTTATCATATAAAATCTTATAATATAATTATTTAATTAATAAATATCTTTTATAAAATAATAAATATCTATTTAATATCTAATACATGTATTACAAATATATGTATTTTTATCCATACACTTGTATATTTTATTTACTATACATTTGTCTTTGTACTAATTTATTTATCATATAAATATCTTATAATATAATTATAATAATTTAATTTAATATAATTTATTACTAGTAAATATATATATTTTTTATAATTTAAAATCTAAGTAAAGATCTAAGATTTTTACTTTATATTCCGCCTCACTTATGCTAAATGACATAATTCCCATTTTGGTCCTTTTTATTTTCTTTTAATCTATAATTAAATTTTCACACTTTATTCAATTTAATCATTTTATCCAATTATCCTTAATTAAGCTAAATTCACTTAGTTAAACTCTAATTAACCACTCAATTAACTTTTTAAATATTTTTTATAATTATTTACGGATCCATTTTTTAGTAACGAAGACTTGAAAATACACTTTTTTTTATAACCGTAAAATTTGGGTTATTACAACCTGCCATATTATAATTAATTTAATCAGTGAATGAACAATGTGGGAATTAACAAATATGCGAAAATTTGATCCATAAAATTAGAAAAAGAAAATTGGGGAATTTGCCAAGAAATAGATATATAGTCACAATATTTTAATAAATGCATGAAAACATTTCTTTAAATAAATTATTTTTATACCATTATCTAAGGTAGCTGTAGAAAAGATATACTCATTGATAACCATATTTCAATCCAAATTAGTAACCTAATTTGATCATTTATTTCATTTTATTAAAATGAGTTTTCTATTAAAATTTAAATTGACTCCCCTATTGTAGGTAGTATGGGTAAGCGTTTGAGTAAAAAAATTTCGAGTTAACAAGTCCTATTTTTTTTTCAAATCGAATTGAGTGAAATTGTTTGGGGCAAGTGTTCGGGTCTATTATGACATATCCATGAGGCGCTTAACGGACCTTTTTAATCTTATAAAACATTTTTCGGACTTTACTTACATTGGTGCAAAATCCATTTTTTTTGTGCAATATTAATTTTATGTTAGAGTACATAAATTTGAAACTATATATATATATATCTGAAAACTTATTTAGATCTCCAAGATTATTATTCTAGAAAATTTTTAACCTTTTTTTATATATTTTTTAGATTTTTTTTTGAAATATTTATATTTTTAAAAAATATATAAATTTTGAAAATTTTATAAATATCTTGAATTTTAAAAATTATTTTATAATTTTTGTTGAGAGATGAATTTGTTCATTTTCAAACTTGATAGGGACTTAAAGGGTATTTATACCATTTGAATTATTCTTCGCCATCAAACATCTAGCTTGAACCTCTCTCATTACAACTATTTAGTTGTGATCTTTCATTCAAGTACACTAGGGCTAACCCCTCAACTAACAAGTAGGTATTTCGCTTCATAAAATCCCCACAATCTATTCATGTCGATTACTACCACATCAAGTAAGTTACACTCAATCATCCTATCTAATCCATGGAGTTTATATACATATCGTAGCATTATCTTATCTAAATTAATTAAGACAGGTCACTTGTCTATTAATGTTTCAGTCGTGTAATGACACATTACACATCAAAACAAAAGAAGACTCGTGTATATAATCTGGGACCTCGTGAGAGCTCAAGTAACCCAAAATACCTTTCTACCTAACCCAACCTCCACGGTTCCTCTAGCCATCTTTTACCTATCTTCAGCCACTATATGACTCTCCACCCATCAGGGTGAACCATCCTAAGGCATCACCATCTCATTTGTTTATCAATAAATCATAAAGTTCAAACACATGTTTTATCGAATCTTACTTATCAAATCTTTCATGGAAGAAAAAGCAAAACTACTATCCAAATAATAATTGGATTGGGTGCAGGTGGTTAAAGACAGTTCAAGTGACGGGGTCTGAGATTCTTTCATGATGCTTTTATGTGTTTGGAGAGAAATGGGAGGGTTTGTAGAAAGTTGGCATAATCTTTTTTAGGTAAAATGGTGCCTTGACCTTTTCAGAGTAGTGAAGAACCCTTATACAGTTAATGGACTTGATGCGAGTAGTGGTTATCTAAAGAGATTGCCAAAATGATAAAGTGGTAGGGTCAAAGCTTCCTATAATGAAACCTTCAAGTGGTAGAATCACGATGAGCTTCCTATACTGGAACCTTCAAGTGGCAATAAGAGAAAACAGGAAGCTCACAGTAAACTCTAATGAAATCTTCGAGTAGGTCTTGACGTGACTTACCATTGACCACGTAGTGAGCATGCAAAAGACAGGTTAAAGTCCAGTTGTTTGAAGTGATTATATATATATATATATATATTATTAGCTTCAATAGAAAGCAAGGATCTTCAGAGGGCAGATTCTTCTGTGGCTGGTTTGTTTCAAATTTAGAATCTGATACTGTATTCAATATTACAGGGATATATGATCATATGAACATGAAGTTGGTGAGTAGTAATAGTTATGATTCACTGTGTCAAACAACGAATTCTCGATCTTACACTACATTTACTGAATCATCATTGTCAACAAATCAATCCTGGGTTTAAATAAGAATATCCAAATTCACCAATCTGCAAACACAACTAAAACAAGTTCCAAGGAAGAGAAAAATGTCACTAAAGAGAACTGCCAAAATTGTTGCAATATTTTCAGCCATTCTGCCACCATTATGAAAACAAATCCTTTGGTTGCCAGGAAAATAACCCTTGAGCAACCACAATTCCTCTGCAGAGTTTGTGTTCCGGTTCACAAAGCTCGCGACTGCAAAATCTGTAGCCAATGAAGTTACAGTAGCTACTCTGGGGCGTCTTCAAATTTTTGTTTAGATGGCAGAATGCAATCAATGGTGTGAGGCACACCTTCAAGAATCATTCAAATTTCAAACCCCGGCATTGCAAACTGAGAAGCAAAAGTCTCAACCTGTGTTCGTAGCTCCAAAATATCCTTATTATCATGTAGACTTTTCACAGAGGCCTTCTGTAACTTCCCGTGATCACGCTGAATCATGCTGGCGACATGTGCAGCTCTTAGGACAATGTCCGCAATTGTCTCAAAATCAGACTCGACGCAACCTCTTGATGTCATAGCAGGAGTACCTGCAGAATCAACAATAAAAGTCATTACAACGGCCTAAACCTCCCCCATCAATGAATAAATGACTTGCAACCTTTAACTGAGTGAGAAACTAAACTCACCGATCCTTACACCTCCAGGAGTTATGGCACCATTATCACCACAAATAGCAATTTTATTCAGGGTAATATGACACATCTCGCAGACCTTCTCGTAAATTTTACCTACAAACAAATACATCCAAGTTCCGAATCAATGTTTTCCACTTTGGGTCAAATTTTCTCAGCCGAGATCATTAGACCATCTATTGCAAGCAAAAAGGCAAAGAACATGTAGGTTCAACTTCATATCATATGTTTATATACCTGTCAATCCAAAAGGTCTTAGATCCCAGAGTATCAAATGGTTGTCCGTGCCGCCTGTAATTAGCCTGCATTTTCTTCTTAACAAAGCAGATGCTAAGGCCTGAGCATTTCTCTTCACTTGCTGCATATAGGCCTTGTACTCCGGTGTAGCCACTTGCTTCAATGCTATAGCAAGAGCAGCAATATGATTATTATGAGGTCCACCTTGCAAAGATGGAAAAACAGCAAAATTTATCTTTTCCTCGAAATCGTATTGCTCATTGTCATCTCCTTGGCTTTGAAGCTTCCCACCCTTTCGCTTTGCACCCTTCCGGTAAAAAATTATACCTCCTCTGGGACCTCGGAGGCTTTTATGAGTTGTTGAGGTAACAATGTCGCAGTAGTCAAAGGGATTCGCACATTCCTGTAAAAAAAAAAAAAAAAGTCAAATAACATTTTAGCCAATAAACTATAACCAGTTTTCTAATCTCAATGCCAGCCAATAAGAACATGAGCAAATCAATAATAATAGTTTAAGCACCAAAGTCAACAAAACATTTTCAGGATAAACAGGTATAGTTCAGAAGCTATAAATCATGAATAAAGCCTTAGTGCAACACATAAAGCAAATAACCTATCAAATAATTACAGTTCTTCACAGTTTTCAGACCTTAGCAGCAATAAGTCCACTGATTTGAGCCATATCACAAAGCAATACAGCACCACACTTATCCGCAATCTGTCGAAACCTACCGTAATCCCATTCCCTCGGATACGAACTACCACCACAAATCAATATCTTAGGCCTAAAATCAAGTGCCCTCTCTTCCAACTTCTCGTAATCTATATACCCAGTTTGTGGATTCACTTTATATGGCAAACTCTCAAAGAAAATTGAAGCAGAAGATACTTTTCTACCATGTGGGGTATAATACCCATGACTGGTATTCCCTCCTGATGGAGTATCCAATCCCATGATCCTATCTCCGGGCAATAGCAACCCAGTATAGACTGCGAAATTCGCCGATGTACACGAATAAGGCTGTACATTCACACCCCAGTTCTCAGAATCTAGTCCAAAAGCTTGCAATGCACGTTTCCAGCAAAGGGTTTCGATTTCATCGATGTATTGATTCCCTCCATAGTACCTTGCTCCCGGCATCCCTTCGGAGTATTTGTTGGTTAAATGGCTTCCGAGTGCTTCCATGACGGCCCGGCAAACGAAATTTTCGGAAGCTATCAACTCGATTCCCATGAATTGCCTCTTTTTCTCATGTTCCATCATGTCGAACACGTCGGGATCCGCTACACTGAGTGGTTGATTGCCCCATGATTTCACGGCCGCTTTTCTCGTCTCGAGATCGGGCTCCGGCGTCATTCGCTTTGACGACGAAGAAGAAGAACAGCCGTCTCTTCGCCTTTTGAGGCACATAGTATGCCCTAATAAGTGAAATTCTTCGATTTCTTTACTCTCTTCACCATCATCATCATCATCGTAACACTCACTTTCATTTCTATCCCCATTTCGGAGACACCTCCGGTTCTTCTCCGGCTCGAGTAGCTGAAAAGCGAAACGCGACAGTGGTTGCGCGGTGTCCCTTCCGTCCACCTCGAGACTAATAGAGTCATCAGCGATCTGGGTACGGTGAGATTGCGGCGAAGATGAAACTAACCCTAAAGAGAGCGTTGATGAAGTGTCATCCGATTGAGATAACAAATCCATGGAACAAAAGCTTGCATTCAAACAAAACCCAAAAAAAAAAAAAAACAATAATAACCACAGCAACTAAGGAATACAAATCGAAATCCAAATGAAAACTCTAAGTTTTGGTGTTTTCTGTGCGTATAAGAAACCGCCCCCAAGTCTTACCCACACAAACCAATTATTAGCGGCTTCCTTCAGCTGAGTAAAGCCAAAGAAAGGGGTTGTGAGTAAGGCCGACGGGGACCGGTAAAGATTCCAAGGGGATGCACCTAGACAAATGGCAGTGGCTTAGCCTTCCAAGGGTATGGCTTTGCCAGCTTGCTCACTACACCTCTACTGGTTACTGCTAGGAGAGTGAGACTCGAAAAAGGTTATTTTTTTTCTTAAATTATTCGAATTATACCCTTCTTTTAGTCCCTTATAGTTCTAAAAATGTACAATTTCATCACTTCCAAAAAAAATAAAAATAAAATCTTTAAAATTTCAAAATATTTATAAAATATTTTTTTCTAAAATTTTATAGATATATATTTAAAAAATTAAAACTATTAAAAATCTTAAATATATAAAAATGCTAATTTATATCTTTTTATATAAATTCAAATTTTTTAAATTTTTAAAACATATAAAAATATTAATTTATATATTTTCAAAAAAATCAAGATAATAAATTTAAGGCATTAAATAAGTAAATTATCAATTACTAATTATCTTGTTTTTGGCATAATGGTTGACCCTCCAACTTTATAAAAATAAATCATTTTAGCCCTTAAATTTATTTTATTGTTAAATCATCTCAAAACAGATGAAAAAGTTAGCATTTGTTAATTTTGCTGACATAACATACATGTGGACGTGAACGTTAACAAAATTAACAAACATTAATTTTTTCTTTTATTTTGGGGTGATTTGGCATGAGTTCAAATATCATCATATTTTTATTTTCATTGTTTTTAACAAAATAAAATAAAAACAAAAGTACCCGATTAAAGCAATTTTCTTAACTGAGTTGGGACTTGAGACCCAATAAATGGGTGACACCAACTCAATAAAAGACGTTATAAATAATATATATTTATTGTATTTATATTCTTTAACTCAAAATTTAAATATATTATCAACAAAATTTCAATAAAAACAGTTCATTTTTAAAAAATTAATATTAAACTCCATTTAAAAAAATTTGAAATAAGAGGACAATTGATTTTTTTTTTTCATATGAATTTGAATAATCCATCTATTATTTTAATTTTGACAAGGTTTTTTTCAAAAAAAAAAAACCGAAATTTAAATTAGTAAGCTTTTATTGGAACCATTTTTACTTTAAAGTATTTAATGAATAGTTTTAATATTAAATAATTAAATAATTTATAAAAATATATATTTACTTAATAAATTGTTAAAATACAAAAAAAATAAAGATTTTAAAAAAGAATAAGTGGTCTTCGTATTGTGGAAGTGGCCACTAAACTAAAGGGCTGTGGATGGCCCATACAATAAAACAGGCTTCTCTCGAGAAGGCCCAATAAAAATGAACCCAAAAAAGACTAATAAAAAAATAATAAATAGGCCTCATAAAAAGACAACCCGTTCGGCCATTTATCTGGGTTTGGTTTAGACCTGTTTATGGGTTGGACTACCCGCTTAGGCCTAAAGACTCACTGGAAATTTAAAAAGGTTTGGATAAAAATATTAGACTTGAAAAACGAGATTAGGCAAAAAAATTAAGCCTATTTAAAATATGGGTCAAGGCTCGGGCTTTTTAACATTCAATGCTAAGCCAGACCCAACTTGACCTGTTTTTAAGTTTATATTATACAATTTAACACATTAAAAAATAAACATATATTATATATTACTCTAATGTAAACATTAAAATAATGTTAAAATGACTATATAAAAATTTTCAATAAATAAAAAATGTATAAAATTATATTATATTAAAATAATATAATATAATATAAATATATTTTTTTTAATTTAAAAATAATATCAGCGAGCCTAAAATGGACTTAGGTTATTCATTTGTAAATATGAGTGAGTTTGGACAAAATTTTAAACTTATTTTTAGGCCGGATCGAGTTTGGGCACACATAAAGTATGCTAATATTATGCTCAGGCTCGACCTGAATCCGACCCAACTTAGCCCATGAGCACTTCTAGTTTGACTCTACTTTATTATTTTTTCATACATTGATATCCATACATGTTTAATGACCATTCATAAATTGATAGTCACATTTAAAAAATGAATCTTATATGAGTTTTATACATTTGAACAGTGATAACCCATTAGGAGATTGGGGGACTATTTTAGCCACCTACTATTTTAGGCTTGGAAGTTTACTTTTTGGCCCCATGAACCATTCTAGTTCCCCTGCTCCTGCCAATTGATTTTGACTTTTACAGCAAGGACTAAACATTACCGTTACAAATATTAACGGTAAAAAATTCGGTGATGCTTCAAAAGGGCATGAATTGTCTCAGCTTTATTGCGTATTTTTTCCATAAAAAAAATATTAATAAATTTACGTTTTGATCATTTAATTTTAAAATATTATAAAATAATTATTAAATTATTTAAAATGTTTATTTGAGTTATTAGACTGTTAAAATTATTATTTTATAATTTTCTCTATTTGAACTGTTTGCACCAGTCAAAAATTATCTTTTTTATTTTTTTTTTACAGTTCAGCTTTTTTTTTATGAAATAACTTTAAACATCACGAATTTATGAACTAAAATTCAAACAACTTTTTTATCTGATTTACGACACTGATTATCAGATCAACTTGGATCTAAGATATATTCTTTTATTCATTAATGGATATCGATCCATCATACTATTGTTGAACCGTTACTTGAATCTGGTTAATCGAATTTTTTTTTTGTTAAAGACACTTTTAAGTGCAGTGATTTAAATAAAAAATTTCGAATAATTCAGTGACTTAAATGACAACCTTCAAATAGTTCAATAATAATTTTTATAATTTTTTTAAAATTGAGTGTCTAAAACGTAAATTTAATAATAATTTAATTGCTTTCTATATAAATTACCTAACGTTTTTAGCAAAGGCATACTCAAACGCCTTATAAGATGAAATACAGCTACAAATTTAAAAAATATAGCTTATGAAATTGAAAAGGAAGAGCCAAAATCCATTATCCGATGGAGAAAGTTATTAAAGGGTAAATTATAATATTAAAAAAAATACTTAAAAGTGCATAAATGAGATAATGTTATTATGGGTATGCTTTTCTTAATATAGTTAAAAAACATGTGATAGTAATATAATTTTCCTTGTGGAGTTTCTTAAAATTTATATATATTATTCTTTGGATTATTATTTGATAAGAAATAATGAAGCCTTTTTTAATTTTACAAGTATAGTTAAAGGAAGGTCGGTCAAAATTTATTGGATAAGTGAGCAAAATAGCTCATCCGTCAAAATTTGATGTTTATATATAAGGTATAATAATAAATCTAACCCTTAACCTTTACACATTTATTTAAATTGATTCCTACTAATTTATTGGAAGTATGTTAGAAATTTTTGAAACTAATAAGGTTAAAAGTAAAAAAGACCTTAAAAACAAATTTAAAAAAAAAAACAATTAAGCCATTTTAAAATTTTAAAATTATTTTAAAAATCATAAAATTTATAAACAAAATTCATAAATGAAGTTATAAAAATTTTAAAATTATAAATTTTTTATTAAAAATAATAATATTGATCCATTAAAATTTAATGGTCATAAGGCTCTTAACCCCTACTCTTTTATTGAGTAGGTATTATTTTTTAATAAAAATTTTACAATTTTAATTTTTTTTTTATAAATTTTGTTTATGATTTTTAAATTTTAAAATGGCTTAATTGGTTTTTTAATTTTGTTGCTAAAGCCTTTTTAACCCTTTAACATTATTAGTTTAATTTTTTTTTAATTTGCTTCCAATAAAAGAGTAAGGGTCAAATTGAATAAATATGTAAATGTTGAAGACTAAATTTGTTATTATATCTTATATATAAATAATAAAAAATATTTAGCAGTGCAATTTTAACATAATGGCTATTTTGTTCACTTATCTATCATACAACGACTACTTTACTCATTTTTTTCCATAGAAAGATTAAAATACAGTTCAAGATATAGTAAAAAGGGGTTTCTCATACTCTTATTGAAGAAGGTATTGTGTATTGTTTATTTATTTTTAAAAAAGTTATCAATTAAGAATATTTATTATCAAACTGTATATCAAATAATTAACTTATTGCTTAAACCATTGGTTTGGATGATGATTTTATGTGCTTGCAAAAGTATTTGTTGACAATACTTGTTTGTTTGGTCGAGAATGAATTGTATGAAATTGTGATTTCACGTCATTTTTATTCTTTTTTAATAGGAAAATAACAAATTAGATTTTTCTCCTATTAGAAAAGGATAAAAATGACGTGAAATCATAATTTCATACAATCATTTCTCCTAGTGTAGTGTTTTTAGTGTTCCCAAAGTCAACAAAGGATCTAAATTTCTTATTATTCACATGCAGCATTCATTCTTATCTATCGGCAAATCCTCATAATCAAGAGACCCCACGAACATGGAAACCAACATATCAAACTGCACCGTACCACGCTCGGGGAACTTAGACCTAAAATATGGAAGCGGTCGTTTAAACAATTAGTGGGGGTTCTCAAGAGATGAAGACAAAATAGTAGACAAGTGATAAGAAGCTTGCGACATAGGGAGGTAGTGGTGTCGCGTGCTGTTTATTTAGCTTTTATAGGGATTTTGTTTGGAGGAAATCATCCTTTGCAAGTCCGAGCTGGTTCCCTGACGGAAAGGGTGGTGAAAGAAGCTGAGCTTTTGATGGTTGTTGCCACCTATAGGCCATGGTATGCAAAACAATTTTCTAGGAAATGGAATTAAATTGTATAATTTTATTAGAGCTAAAATGTAATTTCATTATTTAATATTTTGTTTGGTAAAAAAAGAAGCAAGCAAAAATCAACTACATCAACATGGCTCTAATGAGAATTTCCCATGGTTCCAAGTTGATGAATATCAATCAACAACAATGCTCGAACACTCATTGGAGGCTTTTTAAAATTGAAAACTGTATTTAAATCTCTAGTAGCCATCTTTGTCTAGTAATTGGCAACCTTATTTTGTTCCCTTGGAGTACATCGGAATCTAACTTGCCAGCCCTTCACAAGTAGAGAATGGATGAGTCGTACCTCTGAAAGGCTATTATCTAATGCATAGCCGTTGTTAATAATATCAATTAGAATGATATTATCACTTTCTACTTCAAATTCTCTGAACCTTCCTTCCATGCAATAGAAAGTCTCTCATAGATCGCCCTTGTCTCAGTTTGAAAAATTCTCGATTTGCCAACTGCCATTGTAAAGCCAAGTAACCAGGTTCCATCTTGATTTCGGAACACCCCCTACTGCAACATAGGATTCCTAAGGAGAGAAACCTCCATCAGTACTAATTTAAAACTTTATAAATTTTAAAGTGTCTAAAGTTAAATTTTAAGTGTTAATACCCTTGTAATTTGTCATTTTTTAATATGATACTTATTTTTTATTTAATAAAATTATTAATATTGATGCCGGAAGAACTGATATTAACTTTTTAGTGTTTAGGTTAAGTTTTAATACTAATTTGATTAAAATTCATAATTAACTGATAATGTTAACCATTAACTTTTGGTGTAAAATACATATAAGGTCACTAAATTATTAGTAAGTTTATGTCTTGGTCACTTGATTTCAAAAAGTTACAAAATGATCATTGAACTATTCAAAAGTTTTCATTAAAGTCATTGAGCAATTAAAATCGCTATTGTATGGCTTCTCTATTTGTACTGTCTGTATCAATTGAAAGCTCTTCTTTCCATTATCTTTTACAATTCAATTTGTTTTTATGCAATAGCTTTGAACATCACGTATTTGCAAACCAAATTACAAACGGCTTTCTTATTGGATCTCTAACATTGACCATTAGATCGACTTGGATTTATGGTATATTCATCTACTTGTCGATGTGTACTAATCCATCATATCGATCGCCAAATTTAACCAAGTGATTTAAATAAAAACTTTTAAATAGTTTAGTGATTTAAATAAAAACTTTTAAATAGTTTAGTGATTTAAATAAAAACTTTCAAATGGTTTAATGATCATTTTGTGGTCTTTTGAAGTTGAGTGACTAAAATATAAAGTTACTAATAATTTAGTGATGTTGGATGTAGTTTATCTAACTTTTATTACATCAATCCTAATCAGAAAAAAAAAAAAATCAAAGCCATAAGATTGTATTTAATAAATGGGTAAACTGTACCCAATGTCACTCTAAAATAAGGTTTGTTGTAATTTGGTCATTCTAATTTCTTTTATCAATTTATTCACTCTAATTAAGATAATTGTTCGCACTAGTCATTACCGTTAAAAATTTTATTAATCCACTAATAGATTGCTGATGTGGCACATTAGCCAATTGAATGACAACACATAAGACCTTTTTTTTTTCTACTTTTAACTAAAGCTTAGGAACCTATATGTAATTAATCCACTAAAAGAAAAATATGTTTTGGATTAATTACATAGAAGTCCTTAAGCTTTAATCAAAAGTCAATAAAAGATACCATGTGTCATAATTCATTTGGCTAATGTGCTATGTCAAGAATCTGTTAGTGGATTAACGAAATTTTTAATGGAAATAACTAGTTCGAACAATTATCTTAATTAGAGTGACTAAATTGAAAAAAAAATTAGAGTGATCAAAATAGGACAAACCCCATTTTACTGTGACATTAGGTGTAGTTTACACTTAATAAATTAAGCATAAAATTAGACAAAACCACAAATGACATTAAATTTATTCTATTAACAAAATTATCAAAATTCAAAAATAATAATATTAATATTCACCAAAAAATTATAAAACTAGAATTAAACATTAAATTTATTCTATTAACAAAGTCGTTTATTTTTGTTTTCTGGAATTTAGTTTTTTCACTTTTCAGATTTAAAATTTGTATCCAATTTTTTAACACTGTTAAAATTTATTTATTAAATTTTATTGGTGTAACATTTTGAAATAAAATAAAAAAACTCACATAATAATCATATAACAAAAAATAATGTTAAAATGTAATAAAAAATTTAACACTATTTATAATTGGACTACTAATTTTAAATAAAAAAACAAAAAAAAACTATATTTTAAATGTACAAAGAGTTAAATGTAGAAATGCTCATAGATCGAGTGGTCCACTTACACTACTTTAAATTAGGCTGATCTAATTCAACCTAATTTACTATTTAAAAATTAAAAAAAATATAAAAATAATTTTATATTAATGTTAATATATTTTCTAATTAAATTTAAATAAAAATATTAAAGCGGAATTTAGATCCGACCCGGCCCATGTGAACAGTTAGAACATCTCTAAGTCAAATTGTCACCCATCTAGAAACTAGAAGAGAAGAAGAGAGCCTGTTCATGTAAAAAAAAAAAAAACAAATAAAATAAAAAAATAAAAATAAGACAACTCTCTCCCAAATCTTTAACAAAGATATAAAAAAAAAAAATAGCAAGAAAAAAGGGGAGAGAAACTCATCATCGTAGTGCACCGGACCTGCAGATCCGACCATCGTCGGCTATGTCTTCGTCCGTCTTCTCCGTCGTCCGATCTTTCTCTCTCTTCGCCTTCCTTTTCCTCTTCCTCTCTCCCGCTTTCGCTTCCGAGTCAGATCACAGGGTAAATAACCTCTATTTCCCCCCTCGAACCCTATCTGCAAACTTTTTTCCTTCTTAATTTATTTCTTCATTTATGGTTAGGTTTAATTGTTGCCTTTGATTTGTGCAAATTCATGATTTACGTGTGAAAATTATTGTTACTATGTTGTAATTATCAGGTGTAAGATGTGGATCTCTGATGGATGAGCTCTTGATGTAAATTTATCTATGAAATGGTTTATATCGTTTACGTTAATGTCTATGTATGTGATATAAAGATTGGTATACACGCTCGAGTTGTATCATTTCCTCGTTTAGGTTATTCGTGATTTACGTGTCGTTTTTGGAATTTATTATACAAAACTTAATGCAAATTGTCTATGGATGGTCGAGAGGTTGATATAGAGGATTAAGTGTATCTTTTTTCACGTTTAAGTTAGGTAGTTTAGTTTTGAGGTAAATCAAATTGTAGCGAAGCTGGCATGGAGATGTTTTGTCTAAGACCAATTGTTCGTGTTTAAATGTAGATATTTAGCATTTTTGAACTTTTTATTTGGTGGATTAATTGATACACTATTCTTTTTAACATTGGTTTTCTATTGGATCTGATGGGTTTGATTAGATATGCTTGGAAGAGTTCAGTTAACTGGCAGCATTCTTGTGGGAACTTGAGAATGTATTTGCATTTGCATAAATCATGTCCTACCCTTTGCCATAGTAAGACAGACATTTCGTATTAAGTATATTATAACTTGTAAAATGTCTCAGAATGATGTGGAAGAATTAACATTTGAAATATTTTCCTTCTCTCTCTCTCTCTCTCTCTTCATGCCTGGGTTGCAAGATGAGCCTTCTTGACTAGGTATAAGGTCATGCATTCCTTGAATGCTCTGGAGAGTAGATTGAAAATTTGTTTATACGATTTCTGATAATTGATATTGAGTCAACAATTGTTCACCTTGACCAAGAAATTTGATCTTCAGTCTTGAATTGAATTATCAATATAAGCAGTATGGCTTGGTTAGATGTGACAAAACTTATCTGTACATTCCTTTTTGAACTGACTTATCAGCTAGAAATCAGTTGCCTGGCAAATTTTCTTACCAGTATATGTTTGTTCATTTGTATTAGTATTGGTGATTGGTAAACTGAGTATTTTAATTTCATTTATTTGAGTTTTTTGGGATCTAGGCTTAATAGGCTTTCTCAAAGTATCTTTTTGATTGCTGTCAGTCCTTCTCAAGATCAATGTTACATCAATCTATCCTGTGTATTTCTTTGCATTTACATAAGATTTATTCCCAATGAGAACTTAAGTTTATATTTGTTCTTTCAATGTTGGTTTGATATTTAGATTTTTTAAATATTTGTCTTGCATTTCTCTTTTTCAATAGCTATGGGTAACTCTTACCAACTCTTGCATTGGTTTTCCTTTCAGTATCAATCAGATGACCCAGTTACCCTATGGGTGAATAAAGTTGGTCCATACAACAATCCACAAGAAACATACAACTATTACAGCCTTCCATTTTGTCATCCGGGTACCAACCCTGCTCACAAGTGGGGTGGTCTTGGTGAGGTCCTTGGTGGAAATGAACTAATTGATAGCCAAATCGATATAAAGTTCCAAAGTATGTGTTTTTTCTTTGTTAGAATTTATTCAATTGCTGTAATTCCTTTAGTAATTATTTCCATATGTTTGACTTATATTCCTTCTTCTGCTCCTTGTTTTATTCTTCAACAGAAAATGTTGACAAAAGTACTATTTGCCAATTGGAACTTGATGAAGCGAAGGTCAGACAGTTCAAGGATGCTATTGAAAACAGTTATTGGTTTGAATTCTTTATGGGTATGTTTAGCTTTTCATTATTTTATATAAAAATAATAAGTGTGCATAAATAGAGCTACAAAGATACTGATATTTGACAGCTTGGACAAGTACTGAAAATCTCAGGATCTGAAAGCTTTGAATTCTTTTGCCATTGAATGGATGTTTACTGGATTTAGGTATCATTTTATCTATATGGCTTACTTTGTTGGAGCACTAACTATCTTCCTTGCTTTTCTGTTTTTGCCATGTTTGTGCTCTTAACGATGCTGAAAGTTCAGATGATCTGCCTTTATGGGGTATGCATAGTCTACTTCATTTTTCTTTTATCTGGTTTATTAATCCTTATTGCTTGTTACTGAATAATTTATCTTTTTCTTTCTTAACTTTTTAGGCTTTGTTGGTGAGCTGCATCCTGATAAGAACAGTGATAATGGCAAGCATGTCCTCTACACTCATAAGAATATTGTTATTAAATACAATAAGGACCAGGTTTGTGGTTCCTGACGTACAGACGACTTCCATTCCTTATTTTTGAATCTGCTATTTTTAGTTACCACTCTCCAATCTCGCAGATTATTCATGTCAATCTCACTCAAGAGAGTCCAAAACCATTGGAAGCAGGGCGAGTATTGGACATGACATACTCTGTCAAATGGCTTCAAACTAATGTCACTTTTGCTCGTCGCTTTGATGTTTATTTGGACTATCCTTTCTTTGAGCACCAAGTAAGTATCACTATTGGTGAAAACTTTCTACTTCAGTGGATTCTTCTTTAGTTATCTATTTTGCAACAACATTTATTTTCTGTTTTCGTTTAATTTTCTGATAGCTCTAAATACATGTTGCAATATGCAGATTCATTGGTTCTCTGTTTTCAATTCATTCATGATGGTTATCTTCCTCACTGGTTTGGTGTCAATGATCTTGATGCGAACTCTGAGAAATGACTATGCAAAGTATGCTCGGGAAGATGATGATCTGGAAAGCTTGGTGATAATACCTAGACCTTTTCTTTTTTCCACTTCTTTAAGGAAAGTTTTGTTGTTCAAAAATTCATGTTCTCCTTGCTATTTCATCTATATGCCCTCAGGAAAGGGATGTGAGTGAAGAATCTGGTTGGAAACTCGTTCATGGTGATGTTTTCCGGCCTCCTCGCTATTTGGCCCTGCTTTCTGCTGTTGTTGGCACAGGTGCTCAGCTAGCGATGCTTGTTCTTCTTGTCATCCTATTGGCAATTGTGGGAACGTTGTATGTCGGGTATGTTGAGAAGCTATAGTGAGTTAAAATCCAAGAGTTGGCAACACCAACTTAGTTTGAGAATTGACTAAAAAACTAAATAAATTTATTTTGATAAATATGAAATTAAAAGTATTAATGCCTTCTTTTACTTAAAAAAAAAAAAAATCAAATAATCATCCATTAGGAAAAAGGGACCTTACATGGAAAAACTACCAACTATATTCTAGTACATTTTACTTTTAAAAGATAAATAAAAAAGAGAAAAAAATTCACCCACGTGTAAAATCCCTTTGTATGATGACTTATTTTTTATGAGCCTTCTTCTGTTTGCCATATTCAAGTTTGACCAAATGATTTATCTTTCTCCTTGTTTTAGTTCATGCTATGAACCATATTGTTCTTTGGTGTTGGCATTTCAACTTTCAGCTTTTTGAGTACTAACAATTATGTATTGATCACTTGGTTCAGGAGAGGAGCAATTGTCACAACGTTTATTCTTTGTTATGCTTTTACATCATTCATTTCTGGTTACGTAAGTGGTGGAATGTACTCACGCAATGGGGGTATGTGCTTGATCACTTATCCTTTCTTGCTTGCATTTGTTCCTCTACTCATGGATCTCTCATTCAAAAGAGTTGGATTTTTTTTTTCAGGTAAAAATTGGATAAAGGCTATGATCCTTACAGCATCTCTGTTCCCATTTATGTGCTTTGGGATTGGTTTTATCTTGAACACAATCGCCATATTTTATGGATCTCTAGCAGCAATTCCTTTTGGTACAATGGTGGTTGTTTTTGTGATTTGGGCTTTCATTTCATTCCCCTTGGCCCTTCTTGGTACAGTTGTTGGAAGAAATTGGAGTGGTGCTCCAAATAATCCATGCCGTGTGAAGACCATTCCTCGCCCAATTCCGGAAAAGAAATGGTATCTTACACCCTCTGTGGTCTCTATGATGGGAGGACTTCTGCCATTTGGCAGCATATTCATTGAAATGTATTTTGTCTTCACATCCTTCTGGAATTACAAGGTAATGTTCTTTTCCCTATGTTTTTTATTTGCTTGATGGTGAATGAAAATCTGGTTAGGCAATCTTTCACTCTTTCATATGCTGTATAAACTATAACAAAGTGTTGCTTCCTTTTTAAATACATATATGCTGATGAATACTAGAACATGATCTTCATTTCTTTTCTGACACGGAGATTGTGCATCTGTATTTTAGTAATTTCAGACTCAATAAGTCTCTGCATTTTACAGGTTTATTATGTCTATGGCTTTATGCTGTTGGTCTTCTTGATTCTGATCATTGTGACCATTTGTGTGACAATCGTGGGAACATATTTCCTGCTAAATGCTGAGAACTACCATTGGCAGTGGACATCATTCTTCTCTGCTGCCTCAACTGCAATCTATGTCTATTTGTACTCGGTCTACTACTACCATGTGAAAACCAAGATGTCAGGCTTCTTCCAGACCAGCTTCTACTTTGGATATACTTTGATGTTTTGTCTTGGTTTGGGAATTCTCTGTGGTGAGTTTTGGAACATATAAATATCTATCATATCCATAAATATATGGTTATCCTTCCTTCTTCATGTGCTCATACCAAATAAGCATTTTCTCTCATTTTTGTTCGAGTGTTGTTTATTTTCCTTTTGTTCCTTGCCAGTCAGTATTGGAGTTTATGGCATCTGTTGTTCCTACATAATAATGTGGGTGCTTTTATCATTTCCTTTTCAAAATGCAGGAGCCGTCGGTTATCTCGGTTCTAATCTGTTTGTAAGGAGGATCTACAGAAACATCAAGTGCGACTAAACCCTTAAAATGTTTGAAAGTATAACCATCAGCGCTTCTGTGAGCATTTTTATTTGTCGTCTGAGGCAATAAACGATGATGAGATGAAACTTCCAGCCAGGAGGGGGGTTATGGGTCAAGACCTAGCAAAATCCTAGAGATGAGAAATCACAGGGTTTGAGGGTAAGGGGGAATTGGTATTTGTGGGTTTCCATGAGATTTTGCTTTTTCTTTTTGCCTCATTTCTATTTTTACACAAAATGTAATCGGAAGCCTGGTTTAGAATGCAGAAAAAACCAGTTAAAAAAATATTACTCTTTGGTTACACTTTTTTGTCCTTCACCCCTTCTGCATATACGTGTGTCCTGTCTGTAAGAACTCAAAATGGCTAAAATATCTGCACATTTTGTTAAGGGATAAAGGAACTTCTCAAAGAATTCAGCATATGTTTTTTTTCCCCTTTCTTTTTGGCTTCACTAACAGTTTAATTATATGCATATTGAAGTATTGTTTCTAGAAAGTGGATCGGATTAGGAACCAACTGGTATATCAGTCCGGAACAAAACAAAAAATCGATTGATTGATCAAACCGAGAATTAGTAGTCTTAGGAAAAGAAACCAATGTCTATTTGTTTCCATTTTATTGAATTTGATTTGGTTTTATTATTACAAAAATCTATTCGGTTCAGTTCATAATACAAATTTTTTTTATTTAATTTATAATTTTTATAAGCATTGATGAAGCGAAAATAACTTTAAAAAGTAAAAAAAAAAAAAAAACATTTTTTCAAAAGAAAAACAAAGCAAACTGATATCACGTCTAGCTACTACTATTATTATTGGGGTTTTAATTAAAGCCACCAAATTCAAAAATGTTAAAAGCGTCAATCTTACTTTTATAATATTATTGCCGTCCACGCAAAAGTGGGGGCAGGGTGAGATTATAAGAACATGTATTTTCGACAATGCAAGAATCTTTCTTCCCACCTTAATCCCTACCTGAATTAATAATTAAATTAAAGAGTGAAATTCATTCGTTTATGGAAGAAGAAGAAGAATCGGAATCGGAAAGGGAAGGTAGAAGCCAAAAGATCGAAACAGAAACTCCAAGCTTTGAACTAACTTCCATGTTCACTTGATCCAAAGAAAAAAAGATTTTGTAAGTGATCAAAGTTTTCAATGGGAAAAGGCCCCTTCTCGTTCCGGCGCCCTTCTATTAGGCGTCGCCGTCTGAAATCTCCGGCGGTACCTCAATCGCCAAAGCCGATACCGACTACTGGAGCCGTCGCTTCTTCATCTTCGCCTCCGCCTCCTAGCACTGGTAACTTGATTGGTGGAGGAGGCGGTGGTGGTGGGGTGGTGGCGGCGGGGAAGGGGAAGAAGAAGGCGGCGGGAGCAAGGCTGTGGATGAGATTCGACGCGATGGGGGTATCGGAGCTGGTGGAATATGATAAGAGTACGATAATTAAGAGGGCTTCGATTCCTGCTAGGGATTTGAGGATTCTTGGCCCTGTCTTCTCTCACTCATCAACGATTCTTGGTATGTTTAAGCTACTATTCTCTTTGAAATTCTTCCGTGAAATTGCTTTCAATGGATTTAGAGTGGTTACAGTTAGCCTTTTTCTGACTTCAGATTTTGATTTTAGGGTTCGGCTGATATACTGTTCATTTCTTTAAATACTGAGGATTGAGGGTACTATTAGCTTGTAAGTAGGAGTGTAAACTAGGAAATGCAAAAGAACTGTGAGTTTAGAGTGGAATTGCGTATGCTGCTAAGATGCAGGTTTTTTTTTGGGTATAGCCCAGAACTATATAAAAATGCTCAACCTTTTGGTTGGAAATGAGTGCCATTCCAAAGTTTGCTTGAAGTACCTGTGTTCTACACTACACATTTTTGCTAAATATGGGCATATGGCACTCCAAGGACCTTCCAAATATGCGGAAAAATTTAGAAAAGAAAAAATGAACATAGCTCTGTCAGAGACATATGTGTACTCGACACTCTCACCTACAGCTTCTAGCCAAACCTAGATACTGATATTAGTTATGGATTTGATGAGCAAAGCAGTTTCTTGACTATCGATCTTGCATGTTGATTAAGAGGATTCCTATTGTTCTTGGTTTCTTGCCGACTCTTGGATATATATTGTTACTCTTTGGTGATTGTTGAATTTTAATTGGATTTTACAATGGGAAGAGACTGAATGTTTTAAGTTATCAGGTAATAAGTAAAGGTTTAGTTTGCTTTGGTTATTAATTATGCTCGTGACGGTAAGCTGAATATTGTGTCTAGGTGGATCTCAATTAGAAAAAGAAATCCTATGTTAGGTATTACATGACCCCACCATTCTTAATCATATGAGTTGCTTAGCAGTTAAAACCTATGTGATTGGAGATCTTTTTGCAAGTGATGCCAGCAAATACTTAGTTGTGATAACCGAGCATGAGTATTCTTCTCGTTGCCGTGTTTCTTTTGTAGTTTTGTCTGCTCTCAAAAGAGGAAGGGTGTGAATTATGGTTCAGTTTTATACACTTCAGAGTCTATTCCATTTTTTCTTATTTCAGTCTGTTTTGTACCATGGTCTGTTTCATTATCCTGATATATGTATCAAACAATCTAGAATATCGGATTCTTTGTTTACTCATCATTATCATTTTCAGCCAGGGAGAAAGCCATGGTTGTGAATTTAGAGTTTATAAAGGCAATAGTTTCAGCTGAAGAAGTTCTTATACTGGACCCTCTACAACAGGAGGTGCTTCAATTCGTGGATCAACTAAGACTACAACTTCCTCATAAAAGTGCAAATAAGACACAAGGAGCAGGCGCAGTGGATGTAAATGATAGTGAAACTCATGTTTCAACTGGCGGACAGTGGTTACCAGTTCCAGAAGCCATGGAGGGTTTGCAGTGTGAGCTTCCATTTGAGTTTCAGGTTCTGGAGATAGCTTTAGAGGTTGTCTGCTCGTTTCTGGACAAAAATGTGGCAGAACTTGAGAGGGATGCTTACCCTGTGTTGGATGAACTGGCTCGAAATGTCAGTACCAAGAATCTGGAACATGTTAGGAGTTTGAAAAGCAATCTCACTCGTCTTCTTGCACGTGTACAGAAGGTATTTTTGATGTATGTTTTTTCTTTCAACATCCTAACTGTTGCTAATAAGGAGAATGCTCCTTATCTGGATTCGGTGCCCGTTTGTGCGTGTCCTTGAAGGGATGGAAGCCCAATTACATGATACATCTAAAAGATGTATCATTTACAAATATTCAATATATTTTATATGTGAAACATTAACTATTACCTGTTAAAATGTTAGGTGAGGGATGAAATTGAACATTTGTTGGATGACAATGAAGATATGTCAAATTTGTATTTGACAAGAAAGTGGAACCAAAATCAGCAATTGGAGGCTTTGTCGGGAGGTGCAGCCTCAAATAGCATCACTACTATTTCGCCTCGTCTACCTCGACTTAGTTCAAACAGGAGTGCAAGTTTGGTGAGCAGCCACAATTTAGATGACGACGATGTCGAGGATCTAGAGATGTTGCTCGAGGCATACTTCATGCAACTGGACGGGACGCGAAACAAGATATTATCTGTGAGCATCTCTGTTTGTATTATTCGGAACCGAAGTATTGACTTTCATCTCCTTGATTTGATCACCATTTCTTCTGTTGGATTCACAGGTCCGCGAATACATCGATGACACAGAAGACTACGTTAACATCCAACTTGACAACCAACGAAACGAACTCATTCAACTGCAATTGACGTTGACCATCGCATCGTTCGCCATAGCTGTCGAGACATTAGTAGCTGGATGGTTCGGCATGAACATACCTTTTACATGGAACAACAAGGAGGGGATATTTGAAATCTTTGTGGGAGGAATTACAGTCGGGTGTGTGCTGATTTTCCTTCTGATCCTAGGATATGCCAGATGGAAGAAGCTGCTTGGTTCTTAAAATTGACCCTTCATCATCAACTATGAATGTGCTTTTCACCATAGTTTTGCCCCATCAATGGGATATAGTTGAAGTATGTACAGAAATCAAAGGCCAATTATCCAAATTCTCTGATACATGCTTTAAATCTATGAAAACTGAAGGTCACATTTTTCTTCATATATATGCATGAATATATACATGAATGTTTCCATCCTTATAGATATCTATGATAAATACCAATTTTCAGTCCATTAAAATATGGAAATTTAAAATAAAGTTATATTTTGATTATTAATTAATATTTTCTTTATGCATTTAATTAATGTCATGCTTATGATGATGTTGTCTGTTTGTGGAGTTTGGTTGTCTTTGTTTATTGATGTACTTTCTTCCACCTCTTGTTGAGAATTGGAGCTTAGTATTTTGGGGTTAATTATGGTAGAGGTCACTTTTTATCATCTAATTATGAAATGTTGTTATAAAATATCACTGAATTATGAGTGTTTTTTTACCACTTAATTATGAAAAGTTACAAAATGATTATTAAACTATTTAATTTTGGGTTTTTTTTTTTATTATCATTTGGTTAATACGAAAATAAAAATGCTAAAAATTTCAAGATAATTGGGTAACTAATAAATAGTTGAGTGATCATTTTGTAATTTTTCATAATTAGATGACTACTAATGTAATTTACTTACTATTTTATTAGCAATCAATAATTATAATTAGACCCAAATTACTACCTTAATTTTAAAATTTGTCCAAACTTTGAAATATTCTAATTGAATCTTCCCTGATTAAATTCTTTTCTCACCTTAACCATTAATTTATGCAATAAAAACTATTTTAGATTTGATATTAATACATTTAAAACACATGGAACAATTTAATTAGCACTAGGTGCAATGGTTACTCTCAAGAAATCGCGAGATTTAACTTTGAAAACAATATTGTTGAGAGAAAGAGTTTTGAACTCTGAACATGAATAAAAAATGAACATGAAAATATTAAAACAAACCACATAGACACGTATACAATATACCTATTCTACCAGCATTTTATAAATTTACCATATTAAAAAGGAAAAAATAGTGTTGATAAAAGTTGAGAAGACTTTTTTTTTTTTTTGTTACGTATCTTGTTTAGGGTACAAATTTATTTACAATTTGATCAATATATTAAATATATTTCTTATTATATTTAAGTTAGTATTTAGTGTTTAACCTAATAACTAAATTTCATCACTTGATTGATACGATGTGTATGATATATTTTGAAATTTAGGATGAAATTAATTTGAAGCCCTATAGTGGAATTAAGTGTATAATTATAATAATGATTTAATCCAACAACTTGCACAGCATTAACTAAATGCCGTCCACTTTCCTCCCGTTTTTGGGAATAAATTATGTAAACGAGATATTCTGCATGCAGCCGCCATTTTTTAATCATTTTTTGGGTAAATTATTAAAACAGTCACTTTTATTTGTATTATGTTACATTTTAATTATTTATGGTTAAAATATTATATTTTAATCACTTATGTTATTGTGTTGTAACATTTTAGTCACTGAGCCGTTAATTACCGTTAACAGTGCAGCTAAGCTGATGTGACACTTTAAATCATTATTTTAAACGAAAATTTTAGGTTAAATTATACAATTTGTTCAAAATAATAAAAGTATAAGGACTAGTTTTAACAAATAGAAAACATAGAAAAACTATGTTAAAAGAAATGGAGAAGGGAGAAAAATAGAGGGAGAAACAGAAGAGAATAGAAAATAAAGAAAAAAAAGAAAGATAAAAAACATAAAAGAAAAAAATAAATTACTCAAAATAAAAAAAATATGGGGACCAATTGTATAATTTAACTTAAAATTTTCATTTGAAATGATGATTTAACGTATCGCGTCAGCTTACCGTTACACAATTAATGGCAATTAACTGCTCAATGACTAAAATGTTACAACACAATAACATTAAGTGACTAAACGTAACATTTCAAGGTACTAAAATGTAACTTGAAGGAAAAAAAAGTAACTATTTTGATAGTTTACCAATTTTTTAAGAAAAAAATTAGTTGAGATTTGATTTTTTTTATTAGGATTAATATATTATTTGGGACTTAAACTTGATAATTGTTTTTATATTGGGGTTTGGACTTGGCATTTATTCTCACGTGAGTGTTTGGAGTTTTTGGGTCCAAATTAGTCCTTGAACTTGACAATTGTTCTAACATTAGAGTTTGAACTTTTTTGTTCAAGTTAGTCCCTGAGACTTCTTTTAAAAAAAATTGGACAAGAAAATGTTCAAGCTTCAATATAGGAACAAATGTCAAGTTCATGGATTAACCTGAAAAAAATTTAGGCTCCAATGTGAGAATAATTGTTTACTTCAGACCCCAATGTAAGAACAAGTAATAAGTTTAGGGACTAACATGAAAAAATGGCCCTAATATGAAAATTATTGCCAAGTTCAAGACCCAAAAATGAATTAACCCGTTTTATTATTAATAAATAACTATATTCAATTTTTCACATATTAAGAATGTTCTACTCAATCCCGGCTTTTCTAAAATGAGGAAACAGATAAAAATGTAAATATAAAATAGAGTTAATTGTACCAAACAGCCCCAAATTTTTATTTTTATTCTAAATTAGTCTTTAATCTTTAAAATATTATAATTATATCCTTAAAGTATCAAAGTTATAACAATTAGATAATTTTGTTACTAAAAACGTTAATTAAACTTTAAATAATACATCGGATCTTATGTGACATGATTTAAAATAAAAAACTTTAGAAGAAATGAATATCGCAAAAATGAATGTTTTAAAAATTTTAGTTTGAGGTTTTCAAAGCTTTTATAGAAGCTTTATCATCCACTCTTTATATATATATATATATATATATATATATATATATATATATATTACTTTCTTACTTTGAAAAGTTACGAGACAACATTCTATTTCTTTAAAATTTTTATTTTAAATTTATCTACATAAGATTTGACGTGTCATATAATGGTTAAATTAATTGTTTTAATAACGAAAGGGTCTTATTAATATAACATCGATAGTTTAAAGATGTAATTAAATGTTTTGAAATTTAAGAACCAATTTAAAATAAGGGTCATAGTTTGGGGATGTTCGGTGTAATTAACTCTTACTATAATAATACCACAAAAATTAATAATTAATACTAATAAACAGTTGTTGTAAGAAAAAAAACTAGAAATTGACTGGAGTAAATATATAAAAACAGTATTTTAGAGGGGTTAAATGTAAAAAAACATTTCCGCCCTTTTCATATTTTATATATTTTTTTTCAGTTCAGTCCCTTCCTACCTCTAGACTTTCAACTCAGAAAAATAGTCATAGAGACGCAGAGATTCAGGAAAAAAAATACATAAGAAATTTTTAGCTTTTGATTTAGAAACACTAAAGCATTGTTTTTTCGAGATCTCAAGTTCTTCAATCCACTAAAGGTAAGCTTTAATTTAAAAATAAATAATTATTTGATATATTTAATATCCAATCTTCAATGCTTATGATTTTTTCCCTTTTTAATTTCATGAGCTGCTTTTATTTTTTTTTAATCTTAGATTTCTTTTGGGAATTGAGAAAATGTGGAAAATAGTAAGAAATCACAGTTTCCAGTTCTTGGGTTTTCACTATTCTATTCCTTTGTTAGCTTAGGAGATTTTATTATTTATTTATAGTTTTTAATTATTCAGAAAAAAAAATTATCTAGGGTTCTTTAACGTTGTTTTTAGTATTTTTAGATACAAAAATGGTGCCAGAAGTTGGATTTTTGAGAGATTTTGCTTTGCATTTTTTTCCCCATTTTTTCTCAGATGAAATTGAAAACTAAGTTAGATTACTTTAAAAAAATGTTGTTGTTACCTAAGATTTAGTGATTGCAACACTAGGGGATGTATAGTTATTGATGCTCGAAATTGTCATGGTCATGGGGGATGTCGAGTTTGGTAACTACGGTGTTAGCTTTGATACTCTAGTCAGTGATTTGCTCGATAAGTTGAAATATGTATGGAATGTATGATTCATGATTTTTTTTTTTTTTTTTATGTTCTTGTGTGATCTTTTGGTTTGTTTTCGTGAATATTTACTGGAATGCCTCGTTGTTACGCATATATTGTGCATCGAACATGGATATTTCGATGTTTAGATCATTATCTGCTGCTATATAACAACGGTACTACATGATCAGTCTCTCTTATATGTTACTTTTCAGGAACTGGTTGTCCTTGGTCATGGCGAATTCGAAGGGGTCAACAAATATAAGAAATTTGATGTTTGCCGGAAAACACGCTTTGCTTCCTCCTAAAAGTCCTTTTCCTATAGCCTCCCCTGTGTATAACGATTATATCCCGAACAATGTAATTGGATCAAAAGTGATTCAAAAGTCTAGAGTGGGAAGTACGTACCACCAGCGTACTTCCTCTGAAAGTCATCTGATAGAGGAACAACCTTCTTGGCTTGATGATCTCCTTAACGAGCCAGAGACTCCTATTTACAAAGGCCGTCATCGACGTTCATCTAGTGATTCTTTTGCATTCATTGATGCATCCAATGCACCTAACCTAGATTACGTAGCTCAGGATGAATGCAGATATAAAAGTATGATTTCCTCACCTTCTTGGACACATCAGGACGTTGATCATCACAATCAGAAAGATGCTCGGGTTAACTCTTTCCATGCCGATGTAAACTTGGTAAAGCAAAAAAATAGGGCATGGGATTCACCTTCTCTTAAAGAAAACACGTTTATCCAAGGTTTAAGATCATCATGTACACTGGAAGAACCAGAGGCTCCGCCATCAACAGCGAGTGAGAAAAAAGATTCTTCTGAATCTGCATCTCTTGATGCAAAAGGTTCTTCCGAGAAAAAGGATAATTCTCACACTAAGTCTTCTTCATCTGACACCGACTCAAAACGTGCGAAGCAGTGAGTTGCCATTTATTGTTTCACAATTGAATTACATTAGAATTACAGTAAAGCAACCTACAGTGTTCTCCTGGTTCCAAGGGCCTCTGTGCTATTTTTTGTTCCCTGCTTGTGCTTACTTTGAGCCAAATCTCACACTGTTATCAAATATCATTTAAAAGTTACATTTTACGAGCTCAACGAATAACACTAGTTGGCTATTGTGCTACTATGTTTTTTCATGCACATACGGGATCAAGGTATACGAGCCTGCTTTTGTATTGTCTGTTAGCAGGTTTTTCGTGCATAGATACTTACGGAAGCATAACAGTAATACGTATTATGTTTTCTTATGTTCGATTACAGTACTTTTGTTATTGTCTTATCCAGGCAGTTTGCTCAGCGCTCAAGGGTGCGTAAACTCCAGTACATAGCTGAGCTCGAAAGAAATGTACAAGCCTTGCAGGCAAGAGTTCGTGCAAATCGAAATTTTAAACATTTATTTACATTTGAAATTGACTTAGAAGTTATGGATCGGTGTATGCCTCAATATGGAAGTATTAAATGTGGTTCTTACATAACAGGCAGAAGGGTATGAAGTTTCAGCTGAGCTCGAATTTCTCAACCGGCAGAATCTTATTCTTGGCATGGAGAACAAAGCTCTTAAGCAACGTTTAGAGAGTTTAGCTCAAGAACAAGCTATCAAATATCGTAAGCATCAAACCCATGACTTCTAAAGCTATGATTAGATTTTTTTTTTTCTGCATTTAGTAATACGTATCACTTTTCACATTTTTTTTTCTTTTTACCTTCTAATTATTTGTATATACTCCATATTTTCGACCTGTATGAATTGGCAACACGAGAGGTGTGATAAATCCAGGGAGTAGAAACTTTGATCTGAAAAATCACCGGAGAGTTCATTTCATTTTTCAGATAGTTTGAGCCACTTTTACTAGTTTTCTCTTCATGTTGGGGGGAGGGGGGAAGTAGGATGCTGTGGTCCATGTCATATTCTTTTCGTTTTGTTCTATACTCGGAAAAATTGATTTCCTCCCTTCCTTGAGATCACAAATGGGACTCGGGTATAAGCGTTGGATATGAGTAGATGTCTCATGGGCTTTTCCTTATATTTGGAGTGCCTTTGGAGGGTCATAGCCCTGCGTCAGATATGGGTGTTGGATATGAATTATTTAAGTTAAACTACACTAGTAGTCATCCAATTATTAGTAAATTTCTTTTTTGATCACTAATTATGAAAAGTTACAAATGGCCACCCAATTATTTAATTTTGTTTTTTTTATCACCAATTAACCCTCAACATTTATACATTGTATAATTTTTTTTTTTACAATTTTACTTTTATTTGTGATATTAAGAGTTAATTTTAAAAGAATGAGAAAAGATAAAAATTATTATCTTGGACTTCCGAGTGTTTTCATTTTTAGTATGTTTTTGATAAATTTGATTTTTTTTTTTTACATTTTAAGTGAATGGGTCATAAAGAAAAATATATTTAAAAAAAAAAAAGTAGACCAAGTTACAAAATGTGTAAACGTTGAGAGTTAATTTTTTTAAAATCATGACTAAATTGACATAATATATAAATGTTGAGGGTTAAAGTTGTTATTATATTAATTTTAAAAGCTGTCAAGTTATTTTTTCTATCAGCTATTTTGACGGCTGGTGACCAAAAAAGAAAAACTCGAATAGATGGGTGATTAAAAAAACTTACCATATCAACATAGCAGGTTCTCTTAACAATGTATTAGATCTTCCAAAAGCATGATAGAAAAGGGTCAATGTGGCTAAGGGGCCATCATTGATCTATGTTGCTATGAACTGTAATTATTTTAATTGATTAGAATCAAAATTTATTGAATAAAGACTGAATTATGCATCATCTATGTTTCTTCTCAGTTGAGCAGGAAGTATTGGAGAGGGAGATCAGTCGGTTACGAGTCATGTACCAGCAGCAAAATCAACAGCAGCCGTTGTCCAGCCATCGACGCTCTAGCAGTAGAGATCTTGATTCCCAATTCGCAAATCTCTCTCTGAAACATGATGATACTAGTTCCGCTCTTGACCCTATCACCGGTCCAGTTCGCATCTAAGTTATTAATTTAGCCGCCACTGCCACCTCCGTTATATAGATTCTTCTTCAACACCGGACGTTGTACCCGTCTTCAACTCTTCATCTCGCATGAGACGACACAAAACATGTGTGAGGTATTTTACCACGAAAGTAGATTCCGCGTACCCCAAAAGCCGAGACGACCCTTTCGGTTTCTGCAATTGGAGCAGGAAGAAGAAAAAGAAGAAGAAATTAGGTTCACCCTTTTCATAATTTGATCCATTTAATTACTCTTTCAACTTCCATATTCTCAATCTATGTATGGTGAATGTTCAGCTTCTCTTGAACAAATACCATTAAACATTTGTATTGCTTGAACTGAAATTGGGTTTAGGGTTTAAAAACTATGTTAACTCATTCTAACAAATACCATTTAATTTATTTTCACTTGTTTTTACATCATAAAAAAATAAAATTAAATATAAATCAAATCACAAAAATAAAATTCGATTGAGTTCAAGGTACTACAGTTTTTTACTAAATTTCTATCCCGACTCAACCAACAATAATAAAATAAATTAATAGAAAATATTAAAATTTTTATAAAAATCGATTCAACCGTTAATTTTAATCTTGATTTTTTATTTTATTTTTATTAATTCCGAGTGATTACTAATTTAATTTACTTATTTGACTGATTCTTAGTCCTTTTTGAATGGGCGATGTATTTCAGTACAATGCGTATAATTCTCTTTTTGTCTCACCAATCAATTCGATGTGAATCTAATTAATATTGATTGCAACAGCAAGATATCAATTAAATTAAAATTAATACTCAGTGGACAAATTAAAAAAAAAAAAGTGGCTCGCGACACTGCAGGTAACAGCCATTGGATTGCGAAATCTCGAGCGACCATGAACTTTGATTATTACAGAAGACATTTGACCTAATGACAAAGACATGTAAGAACATTTTTTTTTCTTTAATCCAACAAAAATCAATAATAATAAAAAACCCCAAATCACAATCGCACGATACCTCCTGCTACATTATCTGGACTTTCAATTTTCAATCCAGTCTCGTTCTCTTCTCTATTTCTCTTTCACTATATATATCGACTCCATAACCAAAAAGCTTGACCAGTCCCGACCACCTCAAAGAATAAAATTTTTTCTGTTAAAAAACATGGCTATTTTCTTTAAAGTTCTAACAAAAATCGACATCGAAAGAACATTATCATTACCAGACAGCTGTTTACAAGCTTCACCACAATCACAACGGAGCCATGGAGGAGAAAAGTTGCAGGTTAAAGATGATGTCGGAATCTTATGGAACTTTCATTGCACTATACGATCTGGGGTTTTTCCGAAACTCGAAATAGTTTCCGGTTGGATCCAATTTGTCCGATTCAAACAGTTAAATACCGGTGATGCTATTGTTCTTTACAAGGACGATGATACACTTACAGGTCCACATTATAAAATTGAAGTTTTGAAGGGCCATGGTGACGATTATTCAAGTTTTGCTCAAATGTATATCAAAAGTTGCAGAAATGAAGAAATTGTGAAGCATGCAGAAAGGGTCTATAGAAAATCTCTTTTAAGTCCTTGTCAGACAAAATTTCAGCTGATTTAAATTGTCTCACAAATGGCTTGAAGGAAAGCATGGGACGAGTGAGCTTGAGGAGCAGCCAACAGGACTCAGAAAACAAATGATTGATCAACTCACTCCATTGAATCCAACAACCGCATCATCAACAGGCTACAGCCTGAGGTGAAAGTCATCTAGAAAATCAAGGATCATGAACTGCTAAATGATTTACTTGCACTCACACCAAATTAGTAATTTGGCAATCTTTTGTACAAAAAAATCATTTGTAATGGTTTATGGTTTTTACATTGGCTTACACATTCACGTGTCCACTTCTTACTTAGTATTTTGATTATTTTTTTTTTATTATAGAAGAAGAAACACATATTTTAAACAGAAACAGTTTTTGGTCTCATAACACTAATAACATTAGTACCAAATTGATCAAGAAACGCCACTAAAGGAGAATAATAGATAATACTCTATAGTGATTGCCCCCAAACCATCGATGCTAGGCTATTAACAAGTTTATTACCTTTCCTGTAAACATGCTGGATAACCACATCTCACTCTTTTTTTAGTAGTCTCGAGCTTTCCAAATTAAATTTATCTCCCATCTTTAACATCACTGGTCAGCATGTTAACAACATCAATATTGTCCACTTAGAGAACCAATCGTCGTCGTCCACTCCTCCAAACAAGCCTGAGTCCTTCAACCACATCTCCGCTTCCCATATTGAACATGAGCTGACGAGTCTAGAAAACCCAACAATCCATTCTCCATTTCAATCCCAACATCCCCACAAGTAGACACACCCAACAACCCATTCTCCATTTCAACCCCAACATCCCCACAAGTAGACACACCAATGGCTTATGGGCACCATTAATATTCAACTTGTACCAACCCGAAATAGGTTTCCTCCAACTAACATTGATGGTTAATTATTGATGCGAAATCTAGACAAAACATTGATGGTTAATTTGTTTAATTATGGTTATTTAGTTGATTAGCTTCCTAGTTTGTTTGACTTTGTTAAAAAAAATTATCAAAAGTTAAAACCGCTGAGTTTAAATATTTGAAGTCACTACAATATGCTAATGGAAGTGCCCACTTCTATCATCATTATGATAGATTGCAACTTATAGATTGCAACTTACTATATTTGGAAGATTGACCATTTATTAAAACAAAATCTTTGGGCTATATTGATATCATAGGATTGTTCAAACTTTTTAATGAAGATCAATTCACTTGGAGAAACATATTTTGAGGATCAGATCGGATCGATTGTATCAAATCCCATGAATTGTACTAAACTTGAAGACTTATCTTTCAACAATCCAGTTTACTTTTGTCATTATTATAATATAGGTTTATGTATGTAATTGTTTAGAATACTTATCAATTCATTGAGCAATGTTATTTGTGAAAGTGTACTTGAAAATAGTAAATACTTTTACTAAGTTCTCAAGTAAAGAATTTAGTTAGGAGAGGTTGAGTCTTTGAAATACAAAAATGAGAGATTTGGGAATTAATAGAATTTTAGGTCCGTTTTTTAGGTTTGAGCCTGACTTGACCCAGCCCAAAAAATGGGCTTAAAATCCTGTCTAAGCTCAACTTGGATAAAAATGCTAAAATTTGAGCTCGACCCGCTCGTATTAATTTTTTTTAATATTATTATTTATATATAAAAATAAATTTAAAAAATATAATACATTAAATAACAAATAAGAGTAAGATAGGTACAACTTAGCAAGCAAACATCTCTAGAATAGTAGCAAATTAATAATAAAACAAGAGATATAATATCTAAATAATAGCAATAAAATAGTACTAATATAATAGTGAAACAACACCAAAATAGTGAACAAAAATAAAAAAAAATATTTTTTTTTTGCAAATTCATGGCCTGAGCAAAAAAAATTACTCAAGGAACGGGTTTTAATTTTTTATCCAAATTTATTTTTTGAATTTATATTTTTATCAAATCCTTCTATTTTTTGGACGAATTTTTAGATCAGACCGAACCACCACGTAGGAAAGAATTAAATTTACTAGTTATATTAAATTCAAAGGTAACCATATCTCAAGCTAGGCTTAAAAAAAAAAAAAAAAAAACAGAAGAATGGCGCGCGATGTAGCAGGTGACGGCCACTAAATTGCAAAATCTCGAGCGACTCTGAGTCTTTTCTTCTAAACAAAAAGACAAGACCAATTGAAAAGGACATGTAAGAAAAAAATTTCTTTAGCAAAAATCAAGAAGAAAAAAAACACCCAAATCACAGTCGCACGATCCCTCGTGTTATATTATCTGGCGTTTTCAATTTTCTATCCAGTCTCGTTCTCGTTCTCTTTCTCTTTATGTAGATATATATAGCCACTCCATAATCATAAACTTGACCAATTTTCAGTTGAAACATGGCGAGTTTCTTTAAAGTTCTCACAAAAATCGACATCGAAAGAACACTATCGTTACCAGACAGCTGCTTACAAGCTTTGCAACAATCACAACGGAGCCATGGAGGAAAAAAGTTGAAGGTTAAGGATGATATCGGAATCTTATGGAACTTTCGTTGCACAATACGGTCTGGGGCTGTTCGGAGACTCCACATAGGTTCCGGTTGGATCCAATTTGTCCGGTTCAAACGGTTAAATACCGGTGATGCTATTGTTCTTTACAAAGACGATGATACAGTTACAGGTCCACATTATAAAATTGAAGTTGTCAAGGGCCATGGTGATAATTATTCAAGTTTTGTTCATAAAAAGGCAATTTATGCTCAAATGTTTACATCATATGAAGAAATTGTGAAGCATGCCGAAAGGGTCTGTAGAAAATATTTGAAAACATTTGAGCATAAATTTTTCTGTTCAAAAACATGGCGATTTTCGTTAAAGTTCTAATGAAAATCAACATCGAAAGAACATTATCATTACCAGACAACTGTTTACAAGCTTCGCCTCAATCACAACGGAGCCATGGAGATGGAGGAGAAAAGTTGCAGGTTAAAGATGATGTCTGAATCCTATGGAACTTTCATTGCACTATACAATCTGGGGTTGTTCCGAAACTCGACATGGTTTCCAGTTGGATCCAATTTGTCCGGTTCAAACAGTTAAATACCGGTGATGTTACTGTTCTTAACAAAGACGATGATACACTTACAGGTCCACATTACAAAATTGAAGTTTTCAAGGGCCATGGTGATGACTACTCAAGTTTTGTTCATAAAAATAAAATTTAACCTCAAATTTTTTGGAATGTATACATTGTTATTCACTTGTATGAAGAGAAAAAAGGGGGATTTTTTTTTTTTTTTAAAAGGCAGCCATTTAGATTGTCCTATTTTCCCCTGTTTTTCTTACATGGCTGACAGAGAACCATTACAGAACAATGATTTTGGGTCTCTAAATCTGTATAATAAAAATGTTCAAACTCATTGATAATTTCAATGTTTTCGAAATACCCATTTTTTTCAGTTTTAATTATGGATGGGTATTTGATGATAAAATGAATTAAAGTGATTTAGAAAAAAATATTATGACAGCTGAGTAGAGTTGAATACATGTAAGATCCAGTATACTAATTTGATGATCAATATGTTTATTACTTTACCTCAAGTGTGAGTTAAATTCGAATCGCGCTAAACATATTATTTTCGTCCTCCTCTTATAGTTAAATTCGAGTCACCTAAATGCATTACTTTCGTCCTCCTCTTATAATTTACTAAATATATATATAAGGTCGTTCGATAACGTACGAAATTAAGGATTTGTTGCAAGTGAAAGCGAGGGCATCGTTTAGGCTGACTCGCGATTATTTCTTTACTCAGCCGATTCATGACAAAAAGGCATTATTGTCGGAATCGCGCGATTCGTCGCTGCCTTGTCAAACCGCCTTATTGTTTTATAGTTGGTTAAATTTGTTTTTGGCCCTCCTACTATACTCAAATGTGAGATTTAGTCTATGTAGTTTAATTTAGCATAGTTTGATTCTTTACTTTATTATAAATAAATTATAAATTATAAATTATAAATAATTAAATACCCATTTTTAATATAAAATTTATTTATTAAAATAATTTTATAAATAAAATATTTTTAAAAAACTCACTAACCGAATTCAAACATTTTCGTTTTTTAGTGTTTTTAATAAATAATAATTTATTTGGGCTTGTTCTTTAGTCCTCACTAAATTTGTCGAGTGTTGAGCACTACCTTTACCCACAATCATCGACACCAATAAAATTTTAATCAATTTAAAATTTTTACTTTTTACTTTTATTTTCTATTCAATTTAAGCTTTTATTTTAAATAAATTTTAAAATAAATTTTAAAAATTTCTTTAAAAATATAATAATTTATTTATTAATATATTAATTATGGTTATAACTATAATTGTAATTAGTGTTGTAATCACTTTTAATGAATTATTATAATTATGTCTTATAAATTTATTTCAACCTCATATATTTACTTATTAATATATAAGTTGTAATAAAAAGTAAGAATTGTAATTGTTGAAAACTTTGACTGTCTTGTTCGAATGGCAGATAGAACAACTTTGGTGTAGCATGTTTGACTTTTTTTTAATTACACGAGTTATGTTTTAATCTTGTTATACATCAAATGAGGAAGGAATTTCGTATTTTAATCTAGTTTAAATCACCCTCATCCATTCGACTAAGTTGAAGGAGAAGGGAGAAGTGTAAAGTGTTGAAAATATTTATCATTATACGTATCTTTTGAGAAAGTTTTGGATTTACTAGAAAACTAATCTATGACAGCTTTTATGTGATAAACTTTCAATATTATTAATGGAATAATTTCAGCTTTTAAAAGAGAGTTTAATGCTTACCAAAATACTAATAGATGATCACTTTTAGAGGCCTATAAATAGGTTTATTGATTGTATTGTGAGATATTTGGATGAGTGATTTGTACTAATTGGAGTTGGTATCGATATTGCAATTACTTCTTTGTATAAGGGTAAACTGAATTTAAGCCAATAGGTAATTCGAACGATTATTTAATAAAATCATTCACTGAACGAGGCTTCATTGGGTTAATTCTCTCCTTATTTTGCTCATTGCTTCACTTTGCATTTAATCTGTTTAGTTCAACTTTGTTCGAATATGTTCTAATAGTAATTAGAAAGAAATTGTTTTTCAAGTGCAAACCGAAGATTTTTTTAATAATAGTTTATCATAATTTTATGAAAATTGAGACTAAAAATATTTTAAAAAAAACTAGTTAAAAAAATAAATTATATAATAAGAACAATTGATTAAAATGTATTTTTAGGTAATTTTATATTTCGTCAACTAAATACTTAAATCTTACATTTCAGTCAAATAAATAGTTTCATATTTAACTCAAAATCTTACAATCCCATAATCATATTACGAAACTTAATCTAAAATACGAGAAATCAAACCTAGATTTTATTCATAATGTATTTTTAAAAATATATTATAATTAGATTTTGCAAAACAAATAAAGTGGAAAATAAAATTTTATCATTTGAGGTGTACTTGTGATATAGGCTCCTTTATTTCTATGCTTTTATCTTAACAATGATGTAATGTTCCATTTCATCTCAAGCAGTGCTTCTTGACGATTTTCTTAGATTTTAATTAATTAATTAATTAATTCATTCATGGGCTCTTCAATAAAAACGAATACGGGTAAATGTTTGATCGAATCGAGTGAAAAAATTTCAAGTTAATCGAGTTGGCGAGTCATATTTTATCATCCCTGTTAATTTTGAAAGTGGGTAAGTAAAAACAATTAATATTAATATATTCTGTATATAATTTTGATTGATATAATAGCAAATTTAACACTTGATGTTTACATATTTTGTCAATTTAATTTTCATTCTAATTTTAAAAGATTAACGTATTTAGTCTCAACATTTACACAAATTTTACGAGCTAAATTTTGACCAACCTGACAGAACATATAAACTTTGAGTGCTATATTTGTTATTATACCAATTGAAATTAAGCTCGGAAAACTATTTTTTTAAGTATCCATGTCCGACACGAATAATTCTCCAAAAATCCTCCAAATACATGAAAATCTTGAAAAAGAAAGAAATTGGAAATATACCATAGCAAAGAGTAAAACTATATATACAAATTTAAGCTAAGGCAGTCATAAGCTCCATGACCATATCCTACATGAAAGATGTACCTGAGAGTATTATTTAGTTGAAGAACCGAAGACTCGGTTATATTCGGTTTCGATGCTATCCTGATTTCAGTCTTGAAGAGCACGGAAAATGGTAACTTTCAGTACGATCTCCTTCGTGTTAATCAACTCGAATATACAAACGTCTCCTTCATCCAAATTATTATCCAGGACGAATTCGGCCCATCCTTTGCTGAACTTCAAATTGTCGTTACAATAAACGCATTGAACCGGCCACTTTTTCCCTTCCGGTATCTGAAGCGTGATGACCCCGTCAACTCCGTTCAGATATCTCCGAGCAAAGCAACGGGGCAAATGCTGCGCAGAAGGAGAAAACGACGTTAAGTCTACAAATATTTCGAAGCTCAATCAATAAATTGTGTCAAAAGGGCCGAGTCCGAGTAACATAGCTTACGAGAAGTACTCCCTTGTATACATAAGACGGTCGCAATATAATCCTGCAGAAAGGATTGTCGGGTTTGAACATCGAAGCCGCATGAAATGCGCCCTGTTTTTCTTCTACCGTAACATCTCTCCTTCTCCGAAGAACACTCGGTGAGTTCAGGGTAGGAAGCTCTTCTTTCACTTTGAATTTCCGGAACGGCTCGGGTTCATCCATAACTTCAATGAATTAGAACAACATAAATCAACCGGTAACATACCTTATAAAGAAAGTAATCGAGTTCATCAAGCTTACTAGGTTCAACTTCTTGTTTTATAGTGTATCGTAGTGTTTCGTTCGAGAAACATGGTCCACCTTCATCTCCGATACTCGTAAGCTCAACCCCATTAAACTGAATGCCTTTGTCTTGAGTAGATTGAAACGTTGCTCGTAAATCATGCAACTCGTTTTCCTGATGCAGGCATGTAGAGATCTTATATTTCTTCTTCTCGTGATCTAGACTTTCATCGACATCTTTATTGACCAAAAAGTACGAACTAGAACCCGTAATCTCAGCAAAATCACCAGGTTCTCGAGAATTATTCGACAGATAGTTGATCTCCGAAGATTTCAGATTATACACATGAACACCAAAATTCGAATTCCCTTCGTATTTAAAGACCACGAAGTACCCGATGCAGATGGAATAGTATTCAACAAACGAGTTCCAACCATTATCCAGCCATATTCTTTTGTTATCTTCCCTCAATTCCACTAGCCATTGACGACCACCCGGAACAGTGAGCGTAGCAACCGAAGAGAGTTCATCACCAAATTTCTTAACGAACTTATTCGGGATCCTCTGCGAGTACAAAACCTGAGTCAGAATCGAACAGAGAGATCATAGTATTGGTTCATTGATGCAAGGATTTTCAGACAGATTTTCAATCCTCTCCTGCCTGCTACGAGTAGGGGTTTAATCGAGCCGAGCCCGTATACTAGCAAGCTTGAGCTCGATTGAACATTTACTTTTAAGCCCAAACTCGTGATATAATTGAGCTATTCTATTTCAATTAAGCCTGAATTAAGCTTGTAATATTTAAGTTTGGAGCTCAACTCGATAGTGAAACTTAAAGTTAATAATATATTAAAGTTAATAACATAATTTAATAATATAAAATATTTAAAATATATATTAATAATAAAAAGCTCGATAAAGGTTGCGAGCCATTCGAGTCAAGCCAAATACTGATAAACTCGAATTCGACTTGATTTGATAATTACTGAATTAAGTTCAAGATTCTTTTCGAGTCAAACTCCAATATAAAGTGATATCTCTGTAAAGGTATGTCTATATCCCTGATAAATGATATAATTCCCTTTTTAGCCTCTCTTAAAATTCATAATTCAATTTAATCCATCTTAAAAAATATTCTTTTTCATTTTTGACTCCGCACAAAAATTAATAATTCAACTTTAATCCATTTTAACATAGAATTTTTAGCTTCAATCCCAAAATCACACAAAACCCACACAAGCCCAGAAATCAAAGGGAAAAAAAAATGGTAAAGTAGCAATATGAACAGTTCAAATCTTTAGGAATCAGCAATTTCCAGTAACCAAAATAAAGTTTAAAACTTTACAAGTATTAAAGATCAAACACTGATCTTAGATGATCCAACCCACAATAAAAAGAAAACACCCTTTCATGCAAGAAAAAGAAAAGATGTAAATTTTCTCAGAAACCAAACAAAGAGAGAGAAAGTGAGGACTTAACTAGCTTCTTGTCTTGAAGGATGGAAGCCACAATTAACTTGTAGAAGATGCAAGAGGAATTGTTCAGGGGCAAAGATGGACCCACTGGTTGTGACATTGTTGTTTTTCTTTGATCATCTGAAACAAAAAAAAAAACTAAAAAAAACTAAAAATTCTGGGGACCAAATCCTAAGGATTTTTATGGATTCTTTGATAGTTTGATACTTTCTATGTTTATGCAATAAAAATGATTATTTGTTTGTTTGGTTAGTTGGTTTTTTTGGTAAATTACACTAGCAGTCACACAATTATTAGTAAATTTTTTTTTAGTTATTTAATTATGAAAATTTATAAAATGATCTTTCAACTATTATTAAATTTCTTATTTGGTCACCCCAATTATAAAAAATTATAAAATAATCGCTCAACTATTTAATTTTTATCTTTTTTAATTACCAAACTATCTCAAAATTTAAGTATTTTTATTTTTACATTAACTAATTGCCTAGTTGATGACAAAAAAAAATTAAATAGTTAAATGAGGGATTAGTACTTTATTTTTCATGTGGTACCAACTCTCAAACTAGTCCTATCCTACTGTGCGTCCAAACCACTACCAGATTCATTAAAATCTAAAGGAGTTTGCTTGCTTTTTGTAATAAAAATAAAAATAAAAAATTGGTTTCATGTTTGTTTATTAATTGTGATTTTGCTATGGAAAACTACAAAAGTAATTGACAATTTTAAAAAGAGTTAATTGCCCATAGACCCTCAAATTTATAGCTCGAATTACCATGTTCTCCGATGTGAAAGTTCTACATGTTCTCAGATGGGTTAATATAACTTTTAATTTGATAAATAGGTACACTTTTGTACCTATAATTTTTTTTAATCCATCAATTTGGTAACAATAAATTTACTTAGCTGAAGGACCAAAATAGACTTAATTATCAAATGTAAGGACTAAAAGTTATATTAACCCTTTTCAAATGGTTAACTTAAAAGGGTAAACTACACTTATTGTTACAAAATAATCACTGAACTATTTAAAAAATTTCATTTGTCATCTGGATTATTAAAATCATTGTTATATGATCTTTTTTTTCCTATCACTTACACCAATCGAAAGCTCTATTTCTCATTTCCTCATACAATTCAATTTTTTTTATAAAATAACTTTGAACGTTACAAATTTACGAATCAAAATCCGAACAAATTTTTTCTCCAATCTTCAATATTGACCATCAAATCAACTTAAATCTAAATTATGTTCTTCTACTCATTGATAGGTATTGATCTACCATACCAATTCAACTCGTCAAATTGTAACCCGAAACTCGCATATAATTCAAATAGTTCAGTAACTATTTTATAACTTTTTAAAGTTAAGTGACTAAAATGTAATATTACTAATAGTTTAATGAACCTGAGTATAATTTACCCAACATAAAAAGTAGCATAAAAACTACATCACGAGGAATTCAAGCCAAAAGCAGTGAATGAAAATTTAAAGCCAACCAAAAATCAAAGCCCAACACCCCATTTTCCTTCCCTCAAAGTTCAACGCCGTCGTCATCATCATCATCACCTTCATTGCTCTATTTACAGTCCTAATCAAACCCCACAAAAGAAAAATTTTGTATTTACTCTTCTAGGCAACTAAAAGTCTTCCCCCATTAAAAGCTTTTTATGGACATCAAAATGGCATGCTCTTATTGACCCGTATCGGTTTCACATAATCTGGAAGGATATGTTCAGTATATGTTAGCCGGTTTAACTCGGGGCGGCATTTCATTGAGACTGGTGCGCTTTCCCTTACACGAAATACAGTAACTTTAAGCACGAATTCCCTTGATCTGAGCAGCTCGAAGATACAGACATCTCCTTCACCCAAATTATTCTCCAACGTAAACTCGTACCATCCCTGACTAAACTTGGCTTTGCCACCTCTATAACGACACCGAATGGGCCATTGTCTCCCATCTGGAAGCTGAAGTTTAATAAATCCCGAAACCCCACTTAGATACTTCTCAGCAAAGCATGATGGTAAGTACTGCGATGACACATCGAAAAGTACAGTGAGGTGTGCTATAGGGTGAATCGGAAAAGACATGTATGGTCAATACTCACCATAATACATCCTCGGTATAGATATGATGGTCGTAAGACAACTCTGCAGAAAGGGTTCATCGGCTCAAACGATTTGGCTGCGTTAATTGCCCTTTCTCTTTCTTCCGTTGTCACAGTTCTCTTTCTGGCTGAAGCACTTTCATATAATCTAAAGTTTGTATACACATCATATTCACGTCCAACAGATGAATCCGGTTCGGCTACATATCGTTCAAACAATAATGAGAGATTCCAATTCCTTATGCACTGCCAAAAAAAAAAAAAAACAGTTTCGAGAATTTACCGTGATCAAACTTCTGCTTTTTCCTCCCAGGCTTGTTTGGTTTTGGTAGCACTGCACCTCGAAAAGATTGGCTATTCATGCCCTTTAACGCACGAAAATTGATTTCACCACTCCAGTTCATGCAGTTATTAACTTTAGACTCGGAAAACAAATTCTGCAGCGCCGGAGAGATGCATTCGTCATCTTCAAGTTCTTCAAATGGATACGGGTTTCTATGATAGTATTGTGTACTGACGAAAGCATTAGTCTGATAGTTGATTTCCGAGTTATACAAACTAAATATACTAACACTGAAACAAGAATTCCCTTCATATCTGAAAACCAATAAGTAGCCGACACGGATATAGTACCGCTCTACAAATTCCTGCCAACCCTCGTAAAACCAAACCTTGTTGTCGGCTTTCCTTATTCCTACACGCCAAACATGACCATCAGGAACAGTGACAGCAGCAGCAACAGAAAGTTCGTCCCCGAATTTCTTAACAAAGCTATCGGGGATCCTCTGCAGACACCCCAAATCAAGTTAGGCTTAGTTATCTGACAAATAAAAAAATTGGGACTTGAATGGTTTAAGTGCATATATACATCATAACACAAACATGGCTACTATAATCATATAGCTAAAAACCGAATCCATATATGCTTTTTTCCAATGACCAAAAAAGGATAAAAGATTAAAATCTAAATTGAGTAAATACAATGTTGATGAACTTTCTTATCTGGTTCATAAAACACCATTACATGCCAACCACTTGATGCCAAAATGATGAAACTTACTAGCAGTATATGTACAAGGAGAATGTCATACAACAGATGGCAAAGCATGGATGATAGTCATCAGATTCTCGATCCAAATAATATGCACCAATGAAGAGTGACGTAAATAAGACCGTTGGTATTATCTCGATTTCTTTATCCTAAAGTTAGGCAAATAATACTCTCATGGAATCCTAGCTAGAAATATATATTACATTCTATATAGATCCTGCTGCACTTCTAATTTTCAGTTTCGATTGATTCCATACACATTAGAAACACAAAAATTTTTACCCCGAAAAAAAACAAACAAACATGAGGTATAATGGCCCTAGTTATCCTATTCGATCCAACAAAATCTGGGAAACAAATAATTTTATCCTACTGTCACATAGATGTGCTGTGTCTTCCACACTCCCCTTTCATATTAAGGGGTGCATTCGGGAAGCTAAAACCAAACGTATACCGACTTTTAAAACACAGCAGATCGGTCCGAAGTGTACAAATTAGCAAGGTTTCACTCAAATGCGAAGAGATCATGAGAGATAAACTAAAATTTTACAAGGCAAACTAATTTAACTTGCACCATTCAACCTTTTTTCCACCTAATGAAATCCATTAAACTGAACCACCACACCACTTAAATTTTCAAACAACAAGCATTTCACTCTATTCGGCTACATGACAAGGACTCGGACCTGCGTGACGGACAAACGGATACTTCAAGAAAAAAAGGGAAAAGTCGGAAATAGCCATTCGATTACACTTGTTTCAGGACACAGTATTTCCTGCAAAACTGAAACCTAAAATGAAAGGAAAAAGAAACCCTAAACCCTAAAATCTAACAAATAATAATAATTTGAAGTTATAACCATATCATCAATTTCAGTCATAATAACTCGTTACAAGTACTGAATAACAAACTTTAACTCAAAAAATCCCGACATTTACATAAAATGAGACTCCAACACTGGGATTTCGAAGCTCCCAAGGTTTCAACTTTGCCATTAAAAAAAGATAATAATAATAATAAAACACAAAACAAACAAAACCCATAATCAATTTCCATCATTCTATCATTTTTCAAGACTACTTTGCTCACCCCCCACACACACACAAAATCAGATAAAACCATAACCAAAAACAAAAATGGAGACTGAAAGAAAAAAGAGAGAATTTGGGGGTTTTATTAGTAATTTACCAGTTTCTTGTGCTGAAGGGTAGTGGAGAGAATAAGCTTATGGAAAAAAGGGCGTGGCATTTTGGAGAAAATGGTCAGCTCAATTTCAAAACCATATGAAATGATGTTGAATTTGACGGACAACAGCTTACTTTCTCAAATTATATGTAATTCTACTCCTTTGTGTATCTATCTATATATACAATATATATATTATATCCGTTTCATTGATAGAAAGAGATTTGAGATCTGGGTCTTCCCTTCTTCTTTCTGCTTTTTTACTACCGATTTTTCTTTTTCTTTTTTCTTCTCTGGTGCTCTAAAAGAAACCCTTGAGCTTAAAAGTTGAGCCGAGTTTTTATCGCATTTGTGGACTCACTTACTCACTGAGTGGAAATCCCACGTGTAATTTGAGCTAAGTGGGGGAGTTCGAATAGTAATTTTGATTCTACATAACAGTGAAAATGAGATTCCAGTACTTGTATTTTGATAAATTTAAAATTTAATTCTTATATTTTAAAAATTAAAAAATAATTTTTTTATTTTTTATTTAGAAATTTTAATTCAAGCATTATTAATATCTTTATCAAAATTTTTCAATTTATTTATTTATAATTAAATTCAATTATAGTGAAGTCGAATATTTTAATCCTTTAATTAATTTTAAACTTATAAATTATTTTAATCAAGCACTAAGATATTCCAATCAAATTATTTAATATTTGAATTATTCTTTCTAATCAAATGCAAATAATTTAGGAAGACACATTACTTCGTATTATTAAATTTTGATTAAATTAAAATCAAAATTTTTTATCCTCATACTTTTTTTTTGTATTTTACAATATTAATATTCTCGTAAATTTTAAAAGAGATACTTGATAGCAAATAATTGAGAGTTTGTAGTGACACAAAAATTTTTAGATCGATTGAATCATAAATTATTAAGGATCAATTGAACCAAATTAAAAACCCAATTGAACTGTCAATTGAATCGATTGAATCAATTCTTAGTATTTGTTATTTTTATATTTTCTAATGAGTTATTTAATAAAATTGTCCGAACTAATAAATTAATTACCTAATCAATTCAACCACAACTCTAATTTTGAAAACCTCCATAATAACTTGTGACCCAACTATTATCACAGCAAAAGTAGATCCTTTTATTTATGGTCAAACTATAAAAAAATCCCCATACTATGTATTTTTTATGGATTTAATCTTTATTGTAATTTGATCAGTTTTAGTCTTTCTATTTCTTGAACCGCCTACTCTCAATCTTAAGACTAGAAGCATAAATGAGATACAAATAATCATAAGCTATTTGAGTTCGACTTGAAAAAAAAAATTTCATACAAATTTTAAAATTAACCCAACCCGACTTGACCTCATTTTCAGAAGAAAAGAAAAATCCGACCCTATTAAGGCTGCCTTTGGTTCACCGTTTAACGCCAATGAGGTGCAGTTGGGCTACCAACCTCACTAGCAACTTGTTTGGTTGAGCATTTTAGTGCAACCAAAATCAATTTTCACCACACTGATATCCCAAAAACCAACTGGAGCTGAAAGGAGCAGTAAGTTCATTGGTGCAGCAGAGGTGTTACTTTTATTTATTAATTTACCATTTTATCCTTGAAAGTTTTTTATCAATCTTATTTTTTTTCAGATTTGGCAGCCAAATTCTATTGATAACGGGGAAGAAATAATTTTATTATATATCAATTCACATATTTTAATAATTTTATATAAGTAAAATAATTTAAAATTTTCTATTATATATCAATTCTAATCTGATGTACTTAATAGTCATTTTTTATTTTCACCTCACCGCTACAGCTGCGTTTGAATCCAAACACACACTTCACCATTGTTTCTAATCTCACCTCTATAGTATCCAATCTCACCGCTACAATAACTAATCTCACCGCCACCGCTGTTTTTAACTTCACTGGAGGTAAACACACCCCCATCCAAACTAAGCCTAAGTCGGATTGAGTTGGAATCCGTCAGTTTCAGATTTTTTGCCCTCCCTAATTACATATCCTATTAATTGATAAACAACCAAATAAAGGCATAAATTTCCATTACGAATCAATAATGGTTATCAGTCACTATGTTTCTTAAATGTTCCAAAAATTCCAACACAAAATCAACACCAAATTCCTACTTCACGGCGATGAACTGATTTCTGTACAGACCATAATATCTACATTTACAATATGATAACAGAAACCATTTCCTAATCAACACTGGAAATGTCGGACACAACACGAAAAAAAATATTATACGAACACAACACAAGTATATGAATGGTCAAGTCTAAATTTAGTGTCAACATGACTGAGAGGAATGGTACTAGTAGACTTACATCGGTATTTTTCAGGTTCCTTGAGTCCGATCATCCAAAACGGAAATCCTACGCGACTTTAATTTGTTTCTTGCCATGAAGATCCTTCACAAGTTCCCGCATCTCGGGGAAAATAGATATGAGTAGAAGTTCTAATATCGCAAAAGCAAGTTGCTTCACACATATAGTGGACTGCAATGGATAATGGCATATAAATGCTTTCAGAAAGTCTAAAATATCGAAAACTAAAAATAAAGTACACAAATTTTGCTGGCAGAAAGATAAAAACTCAACCTGAGTGAAATAATAAATGTCTCTTGCACATCGTCGATATTGTTTATGCCCAATCAAGCTAACTAAGGTCGTCGGAGCTCCATCTGCCCGAAAAGGTCAAATCTTTTAGTGTAGCTCCGGGGAAGATAAAGGTATAATTACAAATAAACTGATCATGAACCATGTTAATAATAAACATGGTCAATGATTTTCACAACATGAGCTAATATCAACAAAACTGTTAAGATAACCAGACACAAGTGACTTAAGAGGTTTTAATTAGAAACATGACCATTGGACTCTGCACTAAGGAATTAATTCTAAACCATCAGTGTTGTCTGAACCAGACCGGACTGGTTAGACCGGGAACCTGTCGGAGCACTGGTCTGGTGAGAGATATAAAATCAGTTAACTCACAAACCAGTACGGACTGTTTGAACCGGGCTAAAAAATCGATTGAATTGATGATTGAACTGGTTTTTTTAATAATTTTTTATTTTTGAATTTTTTAATAATTTATTTCCTTTGAACTGCCTAGACTGGTGGTTTGATTGGTTCAACCACCGATCTGGTTCCAAAAACATTGTAAACCATCTGAAGCAACTATCGAGCGGATGGCAAGTATGTAAACCCCTGATCTGATGATGACAAGATACCACTAACGCAAAAAACATACTTACCGAAAAGCATTTTTTTGATGTCACTAGCTCTACGAGTAGCCTCAAGTTGTTGCTCAAAGGACCCAGGTTTAGAGACATTACTCCCACTAAACTGGCTGGAGGTCCCTGAAAGTTGCTGGTTCGGTTGTTGAGTATCACCAAGTTTGCTCTGAATGTTCGCCAATTTTGTAAAGAACGTACCACCTGGCCATAGAACCTGGGAGAAAAATAGGTCATTAATAGAAATAGAAGATTTGTGCATGGCTATTCGAGTCTTTTTACTAGGAAACAAGAGGAAAGAAAATTGGAAGTTTATTTTGTTTCTTCTCTACTCTTTTCAATTCTACTCTTCCAATCCTTCCACTTTTCCACTAAACTAAGCAGACCCTAATGGCAATAGTCATGCTTTTACAGCATCAGATGCTGAGCCAATTAACAGTCTTAGTTAAATTACAATGCTTCTAAAGTGTTTAGCACTTACATCTTGAACCCATCGAATGCCTAGGGCAACAGTGTCTTCCCTCCGAAGCCAATAAATCTGCCTCAAAAGCCAGTCATCAATGGCATCCTCCATCACCAGCTGTAATATTTGCTTAGATATCCAAAAGACCTGTCTTCTGCATTAATGAAATAATACACGTTTATGCAAAATTATTCTAGAAAAGTGTCATTTTAGAACATCATAACGTGCAATTAAAGTTTAACAAGATCACACACACTGAAAGACCAGACAATTACCACTGGATAAAAGGAAACAAGAAAAAGGCTTGAAGCAGTAATTGATAATTCAAGCATGCCAGTAGTCTGATGCATTTAAATCTATTTTAGCAGTGTTTCATCATGCAACCTTTTTCATAAAAGATTGAACAACAGATTACTCAAGAAGATATTATTATTTTTGCTGGTTCCAAGATAAATAATCAACTCACCATATCAACCAGTCCACTCCTATGCTACAAAACATCAATGTATACGGCTTAAATAACAGAGCAAATATACCCTTAATAATCAATCTAGACTAAAATGACCACATAATTTACAAACTAATCAAAATTCCAGGTAAAGAAACATTAGTAATACCTCAGTCCAAGGACCAATATCATTTTATGAGAATCTTTCCAAATTATACTTGCCGAATGGTAGAATACAACATTTCAACAATTAATTAATTCAAAACTATGGAAATAATCAAAACTTAGCTCACCTTAGCCAGCCTCTTCTCTTCAGCTGAAAAACCTTATCAACTAGATTCAGCAAAGGTACACTCACATTAGGTGGTGTCCACTGCACAAAAATCAATAGGTAAACATTTGAACTTCCAAGTATTGGTGACAAAAAATGTCTTAGAATAAGCTAAAATCATATTATCAGTAGGAACTAAAAAGATAAATAAAAAAACAGCGCTAAAGCATGCTACCTCGGGGGGCATTCCAACTGGATCCTCCCAAGGGCTGGATGTTGATGAAAATTTTACTTCAGGAAATCCACCCTGGCCAAGTAATTCAGGTTTCACACCTAAATCCTGTTTCTCAGGAACAAAATTGTCAGGCTCTCCACCTTGTTCTATCACCTTTGGTGGCAAACTCTTTGAGTTCAATTCATCCTCTGAATGCGAGACATGACCTAGTGGACCAGATCTATCATCCTGACCATGGCTACCATCCTTGTACCGTTCGTCATGGTCAGAAGCACTATTCACTGTTTCTAAGTTACTTTGCCTAGAAATGTCCTTAGCCATCTCATCTGCATTCCATGACAAGGTCCTGTCAGCTGAAGAAGAGGCTTCAATAGGAAGAGAAGATGAACCGACAACTTTGCGCATTAAGCCATCTGATACTCCTCTAAACTGGCGTACGATGTCGTCCACAGCATCATCTACATTGACTGTTTATAAACAGGAGAAATGGAAAAAGTCAGGAAGTAATCTGCAATAAAAATGGTCAAAATATTAAGCAAGAAATCAGCCAAGTTAAAACCAAATTCTAGACCATAGTGGTAGAATCAAACCAATAACCAAAAGATTCCATGTATGATTTTCAGTAAATTCGACAAAGGATAATTATTTACGATTCTAAGATAACAGGCCGTAAGAGAACCAAGCATATAGATTCAAATATTCATGCGATACTAAAGAGTTCACAATGAGAAGAACAGTAACGCAACTATGTTATTTTTATTCTCAAATCATTTAAAATTAAAAGTAAACCACCATAGCAAGTAAAATGGAAAATATTGAATTGCACCAATCCAATTGGCTTAATGATATATGCAAAGGTCCCTGCTCAAAGAGCTGGATTTGCATGCATCTTCGCACAACACACACACACATATAAGAACCAGCTACAGAATTTTAACAGACTAACAAGACATGTAATCTCAGGAAGTAGAGATACGTAAAGCGAATCAGTGTAAAAGGTGAAACAAGTAATACTGCTACACCTCATCTAGCAGACAACTGTACTTTTAGATGGAAATGTAATGCACACGATTGCATTCCTAAACTTCTAGAAGCCCACTTGGAGCATCTCTAAACCTTTTTTTCAGGACAATCTTGATGTGGTGAAGTAAAACAGCTGGAACCCATGTATAAACAGCAAGAATAGCATGCTAAGTGATAACCAAGAAGCGGAACGACATACCAGCAAGGGTTCTCATCACCGAAGAAGATTTTCCGAAAGAGTAATTCTTCAAAAGCAAAAGACAACCACAACATGAATCAGATGTCATTCATTCCTACCCACAGGAAACAAAGTAGCACCTTACGCCACAAAGATACACACAAACCTTTGAAGAAACACTTAAAAAATCCCACACTTCATGCTGTTCAGCCACATTGGCTTTAGACAACAGATCCTGCAAAAAGGTGGCTTAGCTGAAGCAACAGGTTTAAAAGTAAATATCTTACCAAAGAAAAAAAAAAAAACCGCTATGAAATAAATTACTTGTAGATATTTGTCAAGCCGAATGCAGCGCTGATGAACTAAAGCGTCCTCAGTGCTTGATGAAAATATCGTTTTGGGAGGTAAATGCAATGTATAATTAGGAATTTCTTTAAGATGTCTATGCAACCGTTCAAAGTTACTGTATCTGAAAAAAAAACAAACAAAAAAAAAAAAGTAATCACTCAAAAAGAAAATCAATCAAAACTTTGGAGATTTATGTTTTTCTCTTCAGACAAACATGTAGAGACTTAAACTCTGAAGACTTTAAAATATCAAAGGGGCAATCAAACAAGTAAAGACCCTTAAACAAATGGATTTTTTTTTTTTAATTTTTGAAGGGGAAAAAAAAAGAGTTCGGTGAGATAAAACCTTCTCTTGACAAACCAAGTTCTGTTTTCCGCATCTGTCACAGCAATTGAATAAACTGCGAATGGTTTTGATTTAAGTTTCTCAAAGTATGCTCCAATAACCTGCAGAGGTAGACACAGAATGGCAAATCAATCACATATCATGTTTCAACACCATCAAGCTCAAGAAGCTGTTTTAATTTAGATTCCATGTCACATTTGGATTCATCTGGCAGTTCAAATTTGAATTAGCATAACTTACACCAATTTTTACGGGAAAACTCACCCGACATCTAAGCTTTGGAGTGTGTGGTTCCTCATTGTGAAGCACCATATTAGAGGCAATCTTGCCACTATATTCTTCACTATGCCTGCCAACATCATGGCTGTAGAACTCAGAAATAATTGGCCTTCCAATATCTCCTGTAAGTGCCTTCTTTATATCAGGTTTAACTTTCAAGTCAGAGGTACTGCTGGATCTCCTAAGCCTATTCTTATTTCCATCAGCAGCTTGCTTGCTACCATCAGTATGTTTTTCGACAATATGATCTCCTTCAAATGATGATGACTTGTTAAACTCCGATCCCAACTTTGTGCTGGCAGTGTTATCATCACATAACTGAGTGTCATTACTTAAAACAGGCATCAGCTGCATCACATTTTTCTCTTCCCTTCCAGTTGAAGTTCCAAACTTGCTGGTAGAGATTTCACTGCCTGAATTCCCTGTTAATACTGCACTCTTTGTCACAGAATCCTTTGTAATAGATTCTTGAAATCCTGCTTTTTCATGTTTGCTCTTCTTTTTGTAGTTTCTTCCTTTTGTCCACATGTTTTCAAGATTTTCAGGGGCAAGAACTTGAGTTCTTCTTTGAGTTGCTGCCTCTAATATTCGAGCCCAATCAGCTGGTCGAGGCTGTACTGATTCTTCCTCATATCTGTTACAATCTGAATATGTTTCTTTCCTATCATCAATTCTAGCCAAAGTCAAATCAGCTCCTTGATTGTTTGATGACGATTTTTTATATGAGGTAGAATCATCACCATGTACTCCTACTGAGGGCTGATCAGAACCAACCACCATCTTATTTGTATCATCTTTAATGGCAAGTAGAACATGTTCAATCACTTCATTGATATACCTGAGAACAAAACATAAAAGGGAAAAAGGTGGAGGAAACTTTATTAAGGAAAAGATCAAAGCTTATCTATACCCAGGAAAAATGAATCATCACGAGTAACTTCTAAACATTCTCTGCCTATTCTTTTACCTAAATTGGTCAAGACTAAGAGTGCCATTCCAAGCATCATGGCTTATATTCTAAACACTTAATAAGAATGCATTGCCAAATCAACCGCCAAAAATCTAGACCTAAAAGTTTAGGCTAACTATCTTAGAATTAAACACACAACAAATTATAACAACTAGCTTAATAATTTACCCAGGGCTTGCCAATTTCAAAAGAGGTTGCAATACCAAGCAAGTTACAATCTCACGGGCAATAGTTCGAACCAGAGGACATTGAGCTTCTCGTGGTCTCAATACTATTGCTAAAATTCCACCGACAAGCTTCTGAATAACCTGGAAAAACACACAGAATCAAACAAAGAAAAACATAAAATGAAAAAGCAAAATGTGTTTTCTTTGGAACACTCCACTCACACCTTGTACTCACTCTCTGGTGAAATCAATGCAGGATGAAGCTCTTGAGAAACCAGAAGATGGTGTTTCAGTCTTTCATCCCTCTCCTCAGATGACAATGTTACCATAACATCAACACCTATTGCAGCTTGGTTTCTTCTAAAGAGATCCAAGTGGTCCCCTATCAAATCAACTATATCCCTGGAACATTAGACAATCGTTTGAAATCCTTGAGCTTTAAAAAACATCAAATAATTTTACAATTGGAAAATATTCTTAAACCAAAAACCTACCTTGTTAGCAAATCAACAAGGTTTATCCGTTTCACCCTTCCTGATATTTCACCAATAGCATCCAAAATCACCGCACGCATCAACTCAGGGGTCTCCCTATCTGGAGTGATCTCCCAATACCATAAATCAGTTACAAAATCCTGGAGTATTTTACCAACAAACTCATTGATAGCTGACTCCACTATAGGAGAATCAATTTTCCTCTTCCACTTGGGCGGAGGTGGTGTGCTAGAAAGCCGGTAATCATTCACAGACAACTGTTTCTTCTCCAAATGAGATAAATAAGTTTGCGGACGAACTGATTTAATTTTCCATTTGAACTCAACCTCATTAGTTAAAATTCGCAATGCAGACAGTATAAGAACTGCTACAGGTAAATTCATCCACATTGACGTACTTGTATCTGCATCAATTAACAAAAGCCGAACAAAACAGGGAAAAAATTACTTACAACCAATTCCTATAGCAGAAATCAAACCACATTAACGCAAAACACAAATAGAAAACCCTAAATTAACCAATTAACAGAAATTAAAAATCCAAATGTTCAATTAATTCCAATAAAACGAAAATTGTCCAAAAAAAACAATTCCAATAAACTTAACTACAGAAGTGAAGTAAAATCAAAGAATTCACCAATAAATATATTCAAAAAAAAAATCAATAACAAAAAAAAAAAAAACACACGAACATAAACCAAAGAACTGCTACTGAAATCTTCTTATTAGTTAACTTACGAGACAAGAAGTAAGTGACGGCAAAGATTGCTATGACCCACCAAACTGTCCGTACTTTGGCTTCGTCGATCAGATCCTGTATCGTCTCCATCGGCTTCATTTTTTTCACCTTTTCTTTGATTTTCTTTCTCTTCGTATTATCTCCGATTTTTTTCCAATTCGGGGAATTCAAGTCAATTTCTTGAATTCCCAGAATCTTTATTAAAATGGAACAAAATTCAACAGCGGAGAAGAAACAGAGAATAATTGAGTATTTTTCATACATATATTCTCTTGGATCAGCTTCAGCAAGTGTTTACTTTAGACGTGAAAAGAAAAAAGAAAGAGATAATAGAGACGGGGGAAAACAGAAGAGCTGTCAACGGGTCGAGTTGGAATATAATGAAATGGTTATAATTTTCTCCAAGTCACTATACTTTTTGTGAATTTAAAATTTAGTCCCTTACTTTTATTTCGAAGAATTTACCGTCTCTTTTTTTTTTTAAATTTTAAAATGCAAGTTTAATTGCTAATATTATTAAAATTAATTTATTCAAAAAAATTATTACACAATTATTAAATGAATTTTTTTATTTAAAAATATCACACTAATGGATTTAATGAAAAATTTAGCTAGAGTTAATAATTTGATTTGAAATTTAAAATTTAAAAAGTAAAGAGACTAAATTAAAAATGTGTGAAGATACAGGGACTTAGAGCATATTTAACCTAATGAAAATTTATGAAAGTTTATAAAAAAAATATTTGATAAGTAAATAGTAGAAAATGTAAAATCCTGGTGCTTTGACCCAATGTTCGAGTCGGGTATGGGGGTGTTACAATGAACAGAGCCTTATTAGTTTGAAAAATGTCTTACAGAAAAAATTGATAAAACATTTTACGGGAATAAGGGGGTAATTTTATGTTGATTGAAAAACCTTTTATGTTAAAACAAACAGAGCCTAAGTTTAACTCTCTCAACGATCTTCGTATTCTCCTAATGTTTAAAATTTACTCTTTATATTGTCTAACATTGATTTAATTTTAGGGAAATTATAATGTTAGTCATTAAATTATAGGTAGGTTTTCATTTTGGTCAGTTAACTAGAATAAGTTACAATTTGGTCACTAAAGTTTTCAAAATGGTTATTTGAGTGGCACTTTTTTAATTAGTATAATAACAATTTTTTTTTTTTGAAACAAAGAAACTGGATCCTTTATTCAAAAACAAAACAACAAAAAGCCCGGCTTGTTAAGCCCAGACGAAAGCAAAACAGAAAAATAACAAAAAGGCCAAAAAAACCCAATCCAACAGAGAACAAAACTAAAAAAAAAAAAAAAACCAAATAGATCCAGCTAAGTGAGCGAAGGGGAGCTCTAGAGGCTTCTTAACAGCCAGCTGTTACCCATTACACCCATCCCATCATCAACAGCAAAAAGACCTGGGGAACGTAACTCTCAGAATTACCCCCATTTAATGAAACTCAATTACCAGTACTTCCTTTCAAAAATTCAAAAGAGCTTCTTTCTTCCTTTTACAAAATTTCTTCCCAACGCCCTCCAGAAACACACCCAAGGTTCCAACTTCTCAAGTATCCGTCCATCGCCGATCCTTAAACAGAGCTTCCTCCAATAACAATTTTAATCCTCAATTTTTATACTTTCTTTCAAATTGGTCCTAATGATATATAAAATGATAAAAAAAAACTGATTTTTTTTTAAATTTAGAAAATTATAAAAATTAAAATCAAACTAAAAAGTAAATAAAATTTTCAAAAATAAATACAATGACAGAAATGAGGGAAAATTATTTTTAAACCCTCCATATTTTATCTTTGTATTATCTGTATAAAAATATTCAATACTCATTCTTTAAAAAACAAAGAAAAAAAGAAAAACATTAGTCAAAATGATTGGTTTTCTGTTTTTTACAGCTTTTTTATTATAATAAAATAATTTTTTTAATATAATTTATTTTTACAATTTCGGTTTTGAAAAATAATTTAAATAAATTGAAGTTCTGAATGAGTTTGAAGAAGAAAATTTTGTGTCATATTTTGTATTTTTGGCTAAAAATATGGCACTAGAGTCTATTTTACAAGTCTCTGTAATATCGGTTCCAGATGTTCTTCAGGAGCATAGAACTTAACTTGAAGATATTACTAGTTTTGATTTTGAAAAACATTGATGAAGTATGTGATGAGCTAACTTTTTTGGTTTTGTTCTATTTTTAATTTGTTATTGGATTCTATTAAATGATTTTTTTTCTATTTCTCATACATATTAGCTCTTCAACAATAACATTTTCGAGATTTTATTTTTCTAAAATTTTTATATAGAACTTTTTATTTTTAATAATTTTGAGTTTTTTTTATAATTTTTATAAAGAATCAATGTCAGTTTGATGGAAAATATAAAAGCTAAGGACTAAAATTATTATTATACCAACTAAAAAGGTATCACTTAATATTCAGGTGACAAATAAATAAATTTGAAAACTTAACTTTAGTGACTAAAACAAAAACTTACACATCATTCAATGACTAACCGTGTAGTTTACCTTTAATTTTAAAATTTTAATCTCTATGTAACCACTTCTGTTTGAATTATACTCGGATATAATTTTTATGTAGAGCCTGCCACTCTTTTTTCCAACACCCCCGTTGTTTCTAACAACCTCCACTTTAAAATCGAGTATTTCAACAGCAAAATAATATAATGTTTTAGTTCAAATTTTATTTACAGCCCTTAGTAACCTTTAGTGATCCATACATCGGATATACAAAATACAACCATTCATCACTCCTATATACGTACTGAAATGCTCCAACCTACACTCTAAAATAAAATGCACCGATGTGCTCCAACCTACACTCTAATATAGTCTCCATGGTTCTAATACTCGATTTTAAAATCGAGGTTATTAGAAATGATGGTAGGGTTGGAAAAAAGAGCAACAGGTTCCGTCAAAGATATCGAAACAACATAATTGCAGTGTTTGGTGTACTCTAGTGGGATTTTAGAATGATTAAGGAGGATGTTTTTGGGGCTTGAAGGATGATAATGAGAGCAAAGAAGAATAAGGGACTTGAATGTAAATAGCGGGTTTTAATATGGGCTTTTATAGGGATTTAAGTGATTAACTAATTTTTTTTTGTAATTTTTAAAAGGACTAAAAGAATTATTTTGATTTTTATTTTTCAAGTCTTGTCAACAATCCGTTTAGGGTTTAACAGTTAAGTGGCCATTTTAGTCCATTTTTCTAACGGTAGTGATTAAATTGATAAAAAAAAATTTGGAGTGACCAAAATAGGAAGAACGCTATTTTAAGTGACCTTCGGTGTAATTTATCCTATATTTAAATTTAAAGTGATTCAATATGTAATTAAAAATAAAAAATTGAATAAAATAAAGGGATAAAGCAATATTTATTCTCTAAACTTTACAAATTTTTAATTTTGTCCCTGAATTTTTTCTTTTTCTACGTTAGTTTCAGAAGTTATTAACTTTTCCTAATTCGACCCTAAATTTGGATTCTATTGATGTGTGCACCTAAATTTTTTTAATAAATTATATAAAATTTAAAAAGTGAAGAAATATTAAAAACGAAAGAAAATTTTTATTTCTTTTAAAAAAAATTCAAATGATGATCGTTACAAGCCCAATTTGCCCGACCCAATACCCAAACCCAACAGACTAAACCCAAATCCCTAAACCCTAGCCCAATTAACCCAAACCTAAAGAAAGAAAAAAAAAAAACTAGCCACTTGCACTGACAGCCGCAACCATCCCTTGACGCCACCTGCTCCACCTATCACCTCCACCGGCCATACCCTGCAAGAATGAAGCAAACACGTAAGACAGAAGAAAGAAATAACAAAAAAGTAATAATAAAAGCATGTAAAAAATGGCTATAAAAGCCAAGCAAAATATTGTAAACGGATTCGGCAGTTTTGCACAAATACAAACATTCATTTAAAAAAAAAAAAAAGAAGCAAAAACTAGAATAGTCATTCCAGTGATACTAAAGCACAAGTATAACACCGAATCAGAGACCCAAAAATACCAAAAACCGAAAGCAAATACCTAAGGTGATTTTTTTCATTTTATTTTTTTTCTTCTTTCGAATCTAATGACTTGCATGAGTATATATATTATAAATACATAAAAAATAAATAAAAAATAAAATAAAGAAAATTTTACCTTTCGGAGTTTCAGCCACCGCGTGCGGTGGCCGGCGACTACGGTGGCGGCCGGTGACGGTGGCGACTGACCGGAGCCCTTGCCGAATGTGGAGACCTGCAGAGAAATGAGAGAGAGGGAGTTTTTTTTTTTTTTTTTGAAGTAAGGAAAAAATAGGCTTTTGTCAAAAAAATTTTACATTTATAATACATGAGAAACGGCGTCGTTTCATTAGGCCCCCCAAGCGCCCAAAACGGAGTCGTTTTGGGGGGCCGACCCGCAACTCGACCCGTCAGCTTCAGGATCCGCGTGTTTTTGTTTGGAAGGGCTAATTGCGCTTTTAGCTCTTCCGCTTTTATGTCACTTTGAAATCGAGTTTTCTTTAAATTTTAATTTGGCCCCGAAATTGGTTATGCACTGCAATTTGGTTCCCTGTGCTGCGTTGCGTTTTGAGGGGAAGGAATAATTTCTGTTTCGGTCCTTCCAGATTACAAGCGTGTTGCATTTTGATCCTTTTCCCTTTGTTTCTTTTAAATTTGCCCCAAAATTCTGTTTTTAGTTCAATTTTAGTCCTTTCTTGTTTATTTTCGTTTCTTTATTTAATAATATTATTATTATTTCTAATATTATTAATCTAATCACTATCATTATTATTATTATTATTATTATTATTATTATTATTATTATTATTATTATTATTATTATCTATTAGTGTATATCTTTTATTATATATGTATATATATGTATTTATACATAGTATTATTTTTTAATTACTTCATTTTAATATTTTTATTATATTGTATTTGCTTTTTGTATTTCAATATTATTATTATTATTATTATTATTATTAAATTTTTTATACTATTGTTGTTATTATTATTATTCCTGATTTTATTATTATTAATGTATTATTGTTATTCTTTATTTTATTATTACTATTATTTCTGTTATTATAATTATGGCTATTATTTTTATGATTATATTTTCTTTTCGAGTTTTTTTACTTATTATTTTATTATCAATTAATTTAGCATTATATATTATTATCATTGTTGTTTTTATTATTATTACTATTATCTTTTTAAATTACTGTTACTATTGTTTCTTTTACTATTCAATATATTATTATCAGAACTTTCTGGGATTTTATTTGAGAAGTTTAGTATATCTTACAATGATAACTTAGTTCTCCTTTTATAGCAGAAGGAGAAACTATTATTATATTTACACCTACATTATTATTCATCTAGTTTTCATTTATCGATTTATATTTCTTGCTTACTTATATTTTTGTTACTATTATGTTTTAAGATATGATATCTATATTTATATTTACGTAGTAATGTCATTATTTTACTCTTTTTATATTTTTCATATTATCATTATTATCATTATTAACATATATATATACATATGTATTTTTCATGTACATATTAGTATTTTCTACTATTAGTACAAATATATTATTTCTTTTATTATATTATTAGAACATTATTTTTATTATCATTTTCTTTATTGTGAATATTATTGTTTATTTCATTCTAATATTGCATTTTAATATTTTTCATTAATTGTATCATTGTTCGCATTATTTACAAATTCCTATTGCAAATGATATTATTGTTTTTATGTTTTAATAAATAAGGCAACGTACCGATTTCAACACTAAGCCACTGATTTCATCGCTGTGTTGGGTGGATATCATTGGTTCGTGTTAAAAATGAGACGTCCTTCTAAAAAATTAAAAATTTCAAATTCTCGTATTTCAATCGGATCGTAATTAAATATTAAATTAAACTTGTATTTTGAGAATTAAGACAACGCGTGTTTAATAAGATACCAATTTTGGGCGTCGCGAAGGTGCTAATACCTTCCTCGTGCGTAACCGACTCCCGAACCCTATTTTTCTCTGGATTTTCACGTAGACCTAAATCCGGCCTTCATTTTTTGTTTGAAAATAAATTTTCTTTCAAAAGAAAAAAAAGAGAATTTATTTGGTGTCCGATCACGCCTAGAAAAAAGATCGGTGGCGACTCTTTTTCTCTTTAAAACCGAAATCCCATTTTCAAATTTTCAAATAATCGCCTCAACTAGTGACCAAAGCGAATGCCTTAACGAATTTTGAGTTCGGACCAAAACTAAAAATGATGCCAAATTCTTGGACTAATGAGGATAAAAAAATTCAAAGACCAAGATGGGGAAAATTACCAAATTCAGGAGCTAAATATTATTTTACCCATAAAATAAATAAATACCTTTATAAATAATATCAATGGTATGATTTTTTATTTTTTTTTACAATTTACTTAGCAAGTATAAAGGAGATTTATGCTATTCTTTTATTTTTTTTCAAATTTTACTCCTTAAAGTATATTGTTTTTCCACTTTGTTTATTAAAGTTTTTTTTACCCGCTTCAATCCCTAACATTACTAGAAGTTCTCAGTTTAATCCCTAATTTTATCAGACATTCCCGATTCAATCCTTTAGACATTAAAAAAACTTGATTGGGATATCCAGCCAATCATAAATTGCCATGTGTCATACAAAGGCAGGTCCAATCAACAAAATGAGATAACAGTTGAGTGACCAATTTAAACAAATTTTCTAATGGTAGTGACTAAATTAATAAAAAAATTAGAATAATCAAAATAGAAATGATACTATTTTAGGGTGACTAATGGGATAGTTTACCCTAAAATCTATAAAAAAATTTATAAAAAATAGAAATTGTAAAAGATAATAAAAAAGTAAAAAAAATTATAAACTAATGTTAAAAATCGTTGTATCTTGGAATAAAGTATACATTCACTAATCACTTTTAAAATATTACAAACTTATATAAAATTGTATTTTATTAAAAATAGAACAATTTGTATAAAAATTGCATTTAATAAAAATTGGATATTTTTTAACCAAATTTTTAATATTTTAAAATATATCAATTTTGAACGCTTTTCGAGTATTATCAGTAGCATGTTTTATTTGACTTAGCTCTTTATTTATTGTTTAGAGTAAGCTCCCTTCATTCATCATTTTATACATGCTATCTTTATTTTGTACTAATTTTTTTAACATTAATCTCATTATAAGTTATTATCACATCTACTCTTTTTGAAACAATGCCTAGAACTACCCATAGCCCCTTCCCAACCATTAAATAGGAGAATAATGCACTTCAGTGCATTCAAAATCACTTCTTCCTGCACTGGCAACAATGCCGATGTCAATTGAGCTAAAACTCCATTGGCTGTACCAAAATTTTTTAAAATGGTCAAACACTCGACAATAGAGTTGAACTTAGAGAGATACAGACATTTGATTTGTATTTGTAATTATAAATATTAAGGCAATGAATTTGTATGTTAATATTTAAATATGCAGTTCACTTTTTTAAAAAAATTATTTGCCAATTAAGATATTAATCTAAAGACATAATTTATCTATAAGAGAGTAAAAAAATATTTGGAATAATTAAAAAAATATTATTTGAATTGAAATAACATTATTTTTTATCGATTAAGTCTTAGTTCGATTGGTATTAACATTGTTGCTTGTGTAGGAAGATATGGGTTTGAGTGCATTAAATCGTGTTTATTCTTCTATTTGAAGGTTGATGAGGGATTATGAATAGTTCTACCAATTATAAATTCTAACTGATTGAATTATAACACAATATCCATGTGGTAGCATATGGTTGGATATCCCAATTATTAGTTTTTAACATTACCGGGAATACCTAATATCGTTAAGAACTGAAATGAGCAAGAAAAAAATTTAAAAGACAAAATAAAGAAAACGATATATTTCAAGGATTAAAATGTGAATTAAACCATTCAAATTTAAGTAGGATAAGTGGATATTCTTAAAAAACATGTTACCCCGAATAAGGTCCTTTTGAAAAAAAGGGGTGGGGTTGGGCTAATGGGTTTGGGGGAGGTGACGACCACGTTCAAAGTAGGGCAGGAGTGATCTGCACGAAGAAGCAAAGTTGAACAAAAATAATCAAAATTCAAAAGTGAATCGTGCCAATGTTGGATCAACTCACCTTATTTGCTGCATACATACACTCAATAGGTGAATAAACGACGATTCAACGATCAGTACGGCATATCAATACTTGTTTATGAGTAAAAGAACATACATTAGATCCAAATTAATCTGATAGTTAATGATGGAGATCGGAGAAGAAAGCTATTTGGATTTTGATTCACTGATTCATGACTTTCAAAGTTGTTTTATAAAAAAAATTTGAGTTGTAGAAGAGAAGGGGAAGAAAAACTTTCGATTCGTGCAGACGATGCAAACAGAGAATGCATACAATAACGATTTTAATAACACAATGACTTAAATAAAAACTTTTGAATAATTCAATGGTAAATAATTTAGTAATATTGGATTCAATCTTCTACCTAACAAACCCATCGTTATATTTGTGAGTCATTATAATTATAATTATGTGGGTGTTTTGATATGATATATGTATGGGCACGTATGTGTTTCACTGTGAGATATCTATATAATAAAATTATAATTTTATGATGTCAAGGATTAATCGAGAATTAACGATCAATTGGAAGAAAAAATAAATTTTCTTTACAAAGTAAATTATATTATTTTGAGGGTATTTTTGTAACTTTATGTTTTTTATATAAAAATAGAAATTTATATACACATATAGGATCAGAATTCATGCCTCGTTGATTTTTACTATTGATACTTTACCATTTAATCATGTCCGCATTTGTTATTTACATTAATTTTTTGTGAATATATTTGTTACATAATTTTATATTTTTTTATTTTTTTTACAATTTTTAAAAATTCTAACATATTTTTAACCTTTTTAAAAAAAATTTATATATATTTATATTTATATTTTTGTATTTTTTGATGATTACATCATTATGGCATCAACATGATTGGTTAGATATCCCAACTGATTATTTTTAATATTAAAAGGAACTGAAGAAACTGAATTAAAACGTCTGATAATATTAGGAACTGAAGTAGGTCAAAAAAAACTTTAAGTATCAAAATAAGAAAAACAATATATTTTAGGGACTAAAGTGTATATTAAACATTACTTTTACATAAATATTTAAACAAAACAAATAAAAATACGATTTTCAAAGTTTGAATCCAAACCTAAATAAATATTATTTATAAACACTTTACCCCTTTACTTATAACTCTATTTTTGATTAATTTTTATATAAATATTATTTAAATATTATTTAATTGTGTATCGATGTGTTTCTATCATGATACTTGATTTTTATTTTCACAAACCCAAAATCATGTTTTAGTAAATTTTAATTGATTTTAAATTTTATTAATATGATCAATCACATAGTTTTTTAACTAATGATATTGAATGACAAACTCTTTTTTCCATACTATGCTGGTTACTTTGGAAAAGTTGGAATAAATTTATTTTGACTAATAGCCATAATTCTGTACAGGAGGTTGTGGATACAGGTGTTGCATAGACAAGGAGTTATATGGGATCGAACACCAATATAATGCATTCTATTCTAATGGTAACGGGCAGGTGTTGGTTTTCACCGGATAGAAGATGGGTTAAGCTCAACACAGATGGGACAAGTTCATTGAATGTTTCTAATACTTCTATTGGAAGAGTGTTTAGGGGTTTGGATGCAATTTGGTTATGTGGCTTTTTGATGAGGGTTGGTAAGGATTCAATTTTTAGAGTTGAAGCAAGAGCGATTTTAGAAGGGTTGAGCATAGCTTGGGAGAGGAATTTTAGACAAATAGATGTAGAGTGTGATAATGCACTTTTAGTAGAAACTATTTTATCTGGTGGTGTCGTTAGTAGTAAAATGATGGAATTGTGTCTAATTCATCAATTGCTAACCCAAAATTGGAAAGTATGATTTCATCATATTTCGAGATCTCTAAATGAAGTTGCCGACCAAATGGTAAAATATGCTCTTAATGGTTGTACAGCCCAATTTTGGGCCCCAAACTAAAACCCGAATGGCCCATCTCCCAACCCCATAATCCATTACAAAAACCTACCCAATAACCCATTAACTAAACTTAACCCCAAACCCATTACAAAAAACCAGAGGCCCACTAAATAAATTAACCTAACCCTAAGCCCAAAACAAAATCCCATCTACCCCTAAACCCCACTTGCGCCGAACCAGCTGCCCCCTGACACTGTTGCAGTCACCGCCCAAGGTCAAGTCCGCCACCTGCTCCACCATGCCCATCCCTTGCAAGCAAGAAAGCAGACAAGACATAAACAATTTAAAATGAGTGTAAAAGGGTTATAAAAACCCAAAATCGAAAAGCAGAAAAGGGCCTTTTTCTCATTTTTTTCTTGATAATTCGAAAGCAAAAAAAGAAATTAAGAAATCAATTTAAAACCCTAAACGATAGCAATCTTCTCCTCAGCATTAGACAAACAGAAAAGCAGCCAAACAAAGGAAAGATCACAGAGCCAGCAACCAAATCCTAAGGTGAAAAATCTATTGTGTATTTTTTAGTATTCGAACATTTTAAAAAAATTATAATATATTTAAATAAATAAAAATAATATTTAAAACATAAAAAAATAGAAAAATTACCTTTTCGGCCATCACATGCGTGGTGCTGGCGCAGCCACGCCATGATGACGGCGACATCCGCGGGTCGGACCGGAGCCCTCCCCCTTGGCCAGAAATCGCTCTGGCCTTCCCTCTCCCCTCTCCCTTTTTTTTTTTTTTCCTTCAGCTGCTTCAAATGAATTTAAAAAAATTTGATTTTATAGGGGACCAAAACGCACCGCTTTTGGTCCCCTTAATAAGTGAAACGACGCCGTTTTCAAAGTCGACCCGCCACGCGGGAGGGTCCGCGTTTTCTTGCGGAAGGGTCTAATTGCGCGAATGACCCTTCCGCTTTTCCATGAATTTACAATCGATGTTTTGATTTTATAATTTAGCCCCATAACTTTCAATGCTTTTCAATTTAACCCTTTGCACTGCGCAGCGTTTTAATAACAGGGAATATTGCGCTTTTGGTCCTCCTAAGTTATGCGCGTGTTACTATCAAGTCCTTTCTCTTTGATTTTATTTTAATTTGACCCCACAACTCTACTTTTTATTTAATTTTAATCCTTTTTTCGTTTTTTTTGTATTTATTTATTATTATTATTATTATTATTATTATTATCATTACACATTATTATATATTTATGCATACATATATGTATTTGTGTTTAGTATTTTAGCTACTTTTTAAAATATCTAAATGTATTATGTAAATATTTTAACGTTATTTAATATATATATATATATATATATATTTTAGTTTATATATTTTACGACGTTTTTATTTTTAGTATCGGTGAAATATTATCATTAGTTCTTTTTATCATTATCTTTAATATGTATATATTATTATTACATTTATTTTATTCTTATTATATTTACTATCAATACTTATATTTTATTATATGTATATGTATATGTATTTTATTTTAAATATATGTATATATATGCGTTATATATGGTATTATTTTCGTATATTATTACATTCATTATTATACTTATTATTTTCACTTACTTTTTGTAAAATTATATATATATACCCATCTTTTTATTTTACTATTATTATTATCAATAATATATGTTCATATATATGCGTATATATTTATAATGTTTTAGTTTAATACTATTAATATGTTTTATATAGCATGCATGATTACTATTTTTGAGATTATTGTTACGATTGTTATTTGCTTCAATATACTTCTGGTTATGTCGGTTATTCATTCTTATTCCAATTTGCTTTACATTATAACAAAAATCATATTCTTGTTTTCAAATTAATTTCAATAATCAAGGCAATGTATCGATGTAACATTAGGCCGTAAATTCCATCGCTATGTTGGGTGGAATTTTTAGGCTCGTGTCAAATCGGTATATCCTTCTCGAGAAAAAATCAAAAAAATTGAAAATTTCTTCCTTTAATCGGATCACGACTAAATTTTATATTGAACTCGTATTTTGGAAAATTGAGACATCACGTGTTTATAAGATACCAATTTTGGACGTCGCGAGGGTGCTAATACCTTCCTCGCGTGTAACCGACTCCCGAACCCTAATTTTCCTTTGGATTTTAACGTAGACCCTAAACTCAGCCTTCTTTTCGTTTTAAAAAAAAAGAAATTTAATAGGTGTCCGATCACACCTAGGAAAAAGGATCGGTGGCGACTCCCGGTTTAATCTAAAATTAAATTTCAAATTCCAAGTTTTTAATCGCCACAACTAGCGACCCGAAAGCAAATTTTTACGTCGCTACAGCTGGCGACTCCACTGGGGACACGGTTTTGAGAGTCGAGTCGAATAAACACGTTTTGTCAAAGTTTTCGAATTTCCTTGTTCAAAGTAAATATTTGGTCGTGATCCGAAAATCTCACTTTCAAAACTCATGCATTTGTATCATATTGTAAATATTTTTTCTAACTCGTTTTTGTCCTTTCGTTTTTCAGCTTTAAATTTTTATGGTTCCTTTAGGTTTAGTTTTTAAATAAAACGTAAAGGTTTATGAGTTTTCCCCACGCACCGTGCACTTGCATTTTGCATAACATGAGCTCTATACCCGGCCCATTCCGTTTAAGTGAAAGTAAACGCTACGCCTTCGTGAGTTAACTCGTCCCTCATGCACAAAGCTAGTGAATATTTTCGGGTTACATATGACTTATGCTTTCGTGAGTTAACTTGTCCCTTCGCATAGGCATAAGTAAATGTAATCCCTCGAATTGAACTCGTGAGCCTGTGATGGGCTATGACCGAGGTTTCGTACTAGTCTTAGTAGACGATGGTATGAACAATTCGAGTACCTATTTAGAACCAAACCCGCATATAATGAACCATACGAGCCATCCAATTAGAGCCATACCGAACCTCTGTCCGCTTATAGCCACCAAAATAAGTACACGGGGATAATGCCTTTTTGCCTTTCATTTACACTGTTTATGTAAAAATTGGGTTGAGTAGTTTAATTCGTTTCTCAAATTATATTTGCGTTGTTACTAACCAAGTTTGTTTGTTTTTATTTTTATTTTCATCATGCATCATAGGCATCACGTTAGAAAGGTGTTGATTAAAGGATAGTTGCCAAAGAACGGGTTTCTGATGGAGGAGCCAATTACACAAATAACCGAGAAGAATGCCGTGATTCGAGAATGGTCTTTAAAAACTCAGAGAGAGAAGGGGGACGGCCTAGTGGAAGGGAGTGTTACCAATTTGCCCGAACATACAACTGTGAATGTCCGCCAAAATAACCTTGAGGATTTGGTACGAGTTTGGAACCAATGGGATTCAGACACTAGGGGCATTTTCACCGAGAGGTATGGAGATATAGCTCACTTGATCACCATTCGTGTAGACGAACAGTTGATACAAGCCATGGTTCGATTCTGGGACCCAGCTTATCAGTGCTTTACATTTAATCAAGAGGACATGAATCCAACTATAGAAGAGTATGCTGCTTTACTCCGCATCGATAATGTGCAATTCGGCAAGATATACGTGAAGGAGCCTAAACCCTTGACCTTTAGGAAAAAATTAGTAAGACTGACAGACATGACTGATGCATGGGCCGAAAAACAAATAAAAAAGAAGAATGAAACAGTTTGCATTCCATGGTCTAGCCTACGAGAATCGGTTCTGAGTCATCCGGACATATTGAAGAGAGTTAATCTATTCGCCTTGGCCATTTACTTGTTTGGTCATTTTCCAGGGTTCTCGGACATATTGAGGTCGCAGATTTGATTTCTTGAAAGGCTAAAACAAGGAGTCAACCCCGTCCCGACTATCTTAGCCGAGACATTCGTGTCCTTGAGTACTTGTCGAAGGGTAGGAAAGGGACGATTTATCGGTGTGCACAATTGCTCAATGTTTGGATTTTCAGTCATTTTTGGAAAGTAGAGCGCACTCTATTCCACATGTTTTCAAAACATTCGCCCGCTAGAAGCTTACCTCAAGAAAGAATGGCCGAGAGAAGTCACCGAGCAACATTGGGTATCGCTCTTTGAATCTTCGCGCGAGGATATAACGTGGAGAGCACCACGGATCCGTCCTTCACCCCGCTATACAAATGTGGAAGCCAAGATTGGGTACCTTTACTCGAATTATGGGGAGGAATTGGATATGCCCCGCTATTAGTCCAAAGGCAATTTTCTTGCGACAATTTATACCCATAACCGGAGGGCTAGTGCGATCAGAGTTCGCTTTCATGGGTGAAGGATATATGAAGAAAGTCCGAGACAACTCGCAAAGTCTTGGAATGAAATTTATTTCATGGAATTAGCCTTGTATGCTTTGATACCTTACCCAAGACTATGACATATGGAGAAAGCAACGGGTAAGTAGTCGAAGAAATCTCATCAACAAATTGCCACCGCCTAACCCCTTTTTAGAGGAAATGCCGTCCGAGTTGGACATCGCTAGACAAGAATTCGAGCGAGAAAAAGCTAAGATGTCTAGGGACCTCGGTACCCTTCAAGAAGAAAACTATCGCTTGAAGATTGAAGCTCAAGTTGAAAGGTCCAGAATCGAAAACACAAAGGAGGCCGAGATCATGAGAAACGACTTAAGGGACCTTCATTTGGAAAACAAGAAATTAAGAAGCACTATAAAGAATAGTGGATTGGGCAAGTCAACAACTGAGTGGAAAGAAGAAATTAGCAACATCAAAGGAGGAATGGAGTTTTGGAAGGGAAAAGCAAAGAAAGAAGAGGAAAAAGCCGCGCGCGCTGCAATAGAGTTAAGAAGGAAGAATGCCGAGTATGAAAGGGTAACTGCGGAATTTGCGAATAGTCAGTCTGAACATCGAGAATTAAAAAGGAGAGTACGAGATTTAGAAAATATGCTACAATATCGTCAACAATAATTAGATAACCTCCTGAAGGCTCTAGAAGAGAAGAATGATCAGTACGATAGGGACATGCACGCGTACGAAGGAACTCTCCGAGAAAAGGAAATGCAGCTCAACTTCTTGATTAATGAAATTCGCCAAGCGGCTATGCAAGTTGTTCAATTATCAGATGAAGCCGAAGTTCTCAGTTGCCAATTCCCTCCGAGCCAGAGATCGAGCATATCAGAATTTTTAGAGCAAGTGAAGAAACAAGGCAATGTGGCTAGGAAATTTGTGTAATTGTTGGAAAAAACGAAAACTTTTTGTAACGTACTCTTGATGAGAGAAATGCCTACATATATGGGGCTATCTTGAAATCAACACCAAATTCTTGCATATTTACTCATAACTAACATTTATGCATCATTTATTTCTTTGGACATTCATTCATTCATACACTCATTCATTCATTCATCGCATATACATATCACCATAATCATCCACCGAAACTAAAAGAGCCATATAATCCGCAGTTGCAAGACTTCAAGACTGGAATCACGACATTTATATAGAACGCGTCGACAAACTAGGGCAATGGAAGCTGAGTTCAATGAGAGAATCGAAAGGATGGAAAGGGCTCAAAAGGAATTACAAGAGCAACTAGCTAAATCGCAACAAGAGACGAGAGATCTAATGGTAAGATCTCGAGAGGATTCACTCGAGCAAAGAGATCAGATGGCCAAAATATGGAGATGATGACAACTTTGGTCAAAGGAAAGGGACCCATGCAGAACCCCGATGTTATGGAACCTCAATCGAGAATTCACCACGATCAGGATCCACTCTATCCTCCGGGATTTACTCCACCACCCGCATATACAACGCAGAGAGGGTATGCTCCAGGAGAACCCACAGGCTTGGAACATCGACCTATGCCACCTGCACCACCCACTAATTTGGGACAAGGAATATTCGCGTCGAGCCCAGGGGCCAGTCCCGCTGATCCCCTAGTTCCAGATCTGGACGACCCCGCAGAAGTAGCCAAATTGAAATTGGATAACCATGACGCGAAATACAGGAGTCTGGAGGAAAGACTCAAAGCAATAGAAGGCACTGAGGTCTTCTCAGCGCTAGGTGCCAAGGAACTTAGTCTGGTACCTGATCTAATTTTGCCTCCGAAGTTCAAGGCGCCTGATTTTGAGAAGTATGATGGGACTAGGTGCCCAAAAGCACATCTCATCATATTCTGTCGAAAAATGACTGGTTACGTGAATGAGGATAAGTTACTTATACATTGCTTCCAAGACAGCCAAACAGGTCACCCTCCGTTGGTACAACCAATTCAAGGGAAAAGATTAGATCCTGAAAGACTTGGCATCCGCGTTCTCATGAGCAATACAAGCATGTATCGGACATGGTGCGACCCGGATGACCTTACAAATGATGGAGAAAAAGCCGTCGAGAGACCTTTTAGACGATATGCGCAGAGATGGAGAGACGTCTCACCCAAGTGGAACCCCACTACTAACAAAAACGGAGATAACCGTTCTCTTTATCAACAAGTTAAAGGCGCTGCTTTATGACAAATTAGTGGGAAGTGCCACGAAAGAGTTTGCGGATATTGTAATATCTCAAGAGCTCATAGAGAATGTTTGTCAGAGCGGTAGAATGGAAGGATCGGAAGGCTCAAGAAAAGCAAGCACCCATAAGGAAAAAGAGCTGAAGCCCACATGGTGGGGGCCTGGAAATCGTTATATTCCCAATTCATATCCTAACCAACCTCGACCCGACATTATCCACCTTCAAATTTCCATTATCCTCCTCAAACCCCTTACTACCAAACACCACCTCCCTCCTACCCCGTATATGCCATGAACAACCAAAGACCCATCACCACTTTTTCACAAAACACTGCACCCATTCAAAATCAACCCAGGAATGAGCCAAGACCAGCAAGGCCTAATCTCGAGAGACCGCAGTTTACTCCCATCCCTGTGTCGTATGGGGAATTGTACCCAAAACTTTTGGAGAAACAACTGATCTCTCCCCACTACATGGGACCCCTTAAACCTCCATACCCAAAATGGTACGATCCAAACGCTAGTTGCGCATACCATGCGGGGAACCAGGGGCATTCTACCGAGAACTGTCTGGCTTTCAAAAGGAGAGTTCAAGGGCTCATCGATGCGGGTATTTTGCGATTTGATGGTACTAGCAGTACGGCCGAAAATCCATTCCCAAATCACACCGAAGGGAATGTGAGTACAGTAGGAGAGGAGGATAAACGACGAAGTAAAGTATGGGTATCTGAAGTAAGAACACCTCTGCAGAGAATCTGGGAGGTGCTAGTTGAAAAAGGGCTACTCTGTCGTTTTAACGGAGTATCCGAAGGAAAGAATGCAAAGAGTCACAATTTTTGCGAGTTCCATGGCATCGAAGGGTACGACATTCAGTCCTGTGATGAATTCAGAAGATTATTGCAAAGTATGATGGATAACAAGGAGATCAGTATTTTTTGTAAAGTTGAAGAGGCCTATAGTGGAGAAATATGTGCCTCGACAATCAATCATCGAGTCCCCTTATAAATGATCGACCATTGGTGATCTATTATGACGCGAAGAAGGAACCGGTGAAACCAAAGATGATAATCGAAATACCATCTCCTTTCCCTTATAAGGACGACAAAGTAGTACCATGGAAATACGGCGTCAATATCGTCGCACCGGAAGTTGGAAAGTCCAAAGCCGTATTTGAAGATGTTGGGGAGGTAGGTCATTTTACCCGGTGGACGGCGGTGCTATTCTAAAGAAGTTGAACCAAAGAAAGGAAAGTAGCGACTTGAAGCAAAAAGGAAAGCGATGCACGAAGTTGAAGTCGAGCAAGAAATTCCACATGTACAAGAAACTAAAAAGCCTGTGAATGAGGAAGAAGCTCAAGAATTCTTGAAGTTTATCAAGCACAGTGAGTATAGTGTAGTGGAACAATTGAGTAAACAAACAAACGAATCTCGGTTCTATCTCCCATCATTAAATTCGAGCCACACCGGAATGCCTTATTGAAGGTGTTAAATCAAGCTTATGTAGCCAACAACATATCCGCCGAGAAGCTTGATAGGTGGGTAAACAATCTGAATGCGCATAAATTTCATCTCTTTTAGTGACGATGAGATACCGCCAAACGGTAGAGGATCGGTGAAAGCGCTGCATATCACGACTCGCTGCAAGGGCTACATAATACCGAACGTACTCATCAACAATGGGTCAGCACTCAATGTTATGCCGTTGGCCACGCTTTCCAGAATACCGATGGATCTGTCCTACTTAAGGCCTGTCATTCCACAGTAAGGGCATTCGATGGGACGAGGCGTGAAGTTATGGGAAAGATTGAGATCCTCTCGGAAGTAGGCCCTTACATTTATGATGTCGAGTTCCAAGTCATGGACATTACACCCTCTTATAATCGCCTTTTGGGAGACCACGGATCCATTCTGCTTGCTGAGCGGTCCATCATCCTCCACCAAAAGATGAAATTTATCATGGACGGCTGTCTGGTCACAGTCGAAGAAGAAAAAGATATTGTCGCATCTATCTCTGCAGATGCACCGTACTTGGAAGTGAACAAAGATGCAGTGGAGTGTTCCTTCCGATCCCTTGAATTTGTGAATGCCACTTTCGTTCTTTGAGGAAACAGAATTCCAATCATTAAACCGTCAAGAAGTACCGAATGGGTGTCAAATTGACCGTAGGAAGAGGAGCTCGAGCAAGAAGAGGTTTAGGCAGACATCTGCAAGGAATAGTCAGGGCTTTAAAGCCAGTGCACCACAAGGCCCGATACGGTTTGGGGTTCCAGCCTGACATACGTCAAAGAAGAAGACAATGGAAGAAAGATCAGGAAAGAAGGATTGCAAGAACTTTGGGTCGAGAACCAGAATGGGAACCAATAGAATACCCTCCTTTGTCAAAAACATTTAAATCTGCGGGAATGATATACCCTGGACAAGACGATCCACGAAACATGCTGAGGATAATTGAAAGGGGTTTTCAGAATGTCAGTATAAATGTCATTGACAAAGGGGCTGGTACAAGTAAAGATGTCTCGAGGATACGCCCTTGCCCTCCTGGTTTCATGTTGAACAATTGGACTTCCGAGGAGCTTCTTGTAGTTTATAAGTCTTCAGAGTAATGCCAAACATTAACCTTCTATTGTGTCTATAGATATAATAGAATTCTTTTGTAAGAGCGTGCATTCACTCTTTATCATTCAAATGAATATCAATGAAGATGCATTTTGTCACGATTTTTTCGCATTATCGCTAATTTCATGATCATTTTCTCATTTCATAGCCTATACTCACATTTGCCACATTCCATGCCATAACATTTTTGTTTGTTGTTTCCAATACTCGGACGCCCCTCTATAGTTTCCTTTTCCATTCAACTTTCAGGTGCTCAGATATCGATGACATGAACAAACCCGTTACAAGTCTTGAAATTGATTTTGAGAAGGCTGTTTGCTTAGGGGAATTTGAAGCCGAAGAAAATGCTGAAGATTACGTCTCGTCTCCTGAATTGTTAAGAATGGTGGAACAAGAGGATAAACAGATTTTGCCTCATGAAGAATCTGTGGAAACAATAAACTTGGGCACTGAAGAAAGGAAACAAGAAGTGAAGATTGGGACTTCTATTTCAGAAAGCACCAGGCATAATTTGATCGCTCTACTCTGCGAATACAAAGATGTTTCCGCATAGTCATACCAGGACATGCCAGGGCTAGATGAAGATTTAGTGGTCCATAAGCTTCCATTAAAACCAGAATGCAAACCCATCCAGCAAAAATTAAGACGGATGAGACCCGAAATGCTGCTGAAAATAAAAGAGGAAGTCAAGAAGCAATTTGATGCTAGCTTCCTACAAGCCTCCAAATATCCAGAATGGGTGGCTAACATAGTCCCGGTACCAAAGAAAGATGGCAAAGTACGAATATGCGTAGATTACCGTGACCTGAATCGAGCAAGCCCAAAGGATAATTTTCCCTTGCCACATATTGATACACTGGTAGACAACACAGCAGAACATTCATTATTTTCTTTCATGGATGGATTCTCGGGGTATAATCAGATCAAGATGGCCCCTCAAGATATGGAGAAAACTACCTTCATAACAATGTGGGGACATTCTCGCTACAAGGTGATGCCATTCGGGTTAAAGAATGCCGGGCAACGACGTAGAGAGAGCTATGGTGACGTTATTCCATGACATGATGCATAAAGAAATAGAGGTCTACGTCGATGATATGATTGCTAAATCTCGAGGGGAAGAAAAGCATATAGTGAATCTCAAGAAGTTGTTTGACAGGCTGAGAAAGTTCCAGTTAAAGCTCAATCCAAACAAATGTATGTTCTGGGGCTACCTCGGAAAGTTGCTAGGCTTCATTGTCGATGAAAGAGGTATCGAGGTCGATCCGGATAAAATAAGAGCCATTCAAGAGTTACCACCCCCACGCACGCAAAAAGAAGTTAGAGGATTCTTAGGGAGATTAAACTACATCGCCCGATTTATCGCTCAACTTACCAACCAATGCGACCACTATCTTTCGACTTCTTCAAAACATAATCCTGGAGAATGGAATGAGGAATGCCAGATAGCCTTTGATAAGATAAAGTAATATTTGTCTAGTCCTCCAGTGCTCGTACCGCCAACTCCGGGAAGACCGTTAATTTTGTATTTGACTGTGTTCGAAAATTCAATGGGTTGCGTCTTTGGGCAACACGACGAGACAGAGGAAAGAAAGAAAGAAAAGGCGATCTACTACCTCAAAGAAAAAGTTCACTGAATATGAGGCAAAGTATTCGTCTATTGAAAAATTTTGTTGCGCTCTGGTTTGGGTAGCTCGGAGGCTCAGACAATACATGTTGTACCATACGACATGGTTGATTTCAAAGCTGGATCCGATAAAATACATGATGGAATCACCGACACTATCAGGAAGAATGGCACGATGGCAGATCCTCCTTTCGGAATATGACATTACCTATGTAAGTCAAAAGTCAATAAAAGGAAGCGCAATAGCCGACTTTCTAGCAACTCGAACGACGGAGGAATATGAGCCTTTAAGATTTGATTTCCGGACGAAGACTTAATGTGCATCACGAAATGGAACCAGAGTCATCAAAAGAAAAGTCATGGAAGATGTGCTTTGACGGTCGCGTCGAATGCTTTGGGGCATGGAATCGAGCAATCCCGGTATCACGGAGGGGAATCACTACCCGTTTACCGCAAGGCTGAACTTCGTCTGTACCAATAATATCGCAGAATATGAGGCCTGTATCATGGGGCTTCGTGCAGCTATTGATCGAGACATCAAAATCCTAGAGGTATACGGAGACTCAGCTCTAGTAGTTTACCAGATCCGTGGAGAGTGGGAAGTGAGGGATCCAAAATTGATCAAGTACAGTGATTTAGTGGCCGAATTGATCAAGGAATTCAAAGAAATAACTTTTCATTACTTCCCACGAGAAGAAAACCAATTAGCTGATGCCCTGGCCACTTTGGCTTCAATGTTCAAAGCAAGTAGAGAAGTAGAAATAATGCCCCTCAAAATGAGCATATACGAGGTTCCTGCACACTGTTGTAGCATTGAAAAAGAGACGGACGGACGACCATGGTTCCATGATATCTTAGAACATATCAAGAATCAAAGGTATCCCGAACAAGCAAATGAGAACGACAAAAGAACGATCAGAAGAATGGCAACAGGATTTGTTTTTGATGGGGACATCTTATACAAGAGAGGAAAAGATCAAATGCTCCTGAGATGCGTGGATGATGTTGAAGCCAGAAAAATACTCGAAGAGGTCCATGAAGGAATCTGCGGAACACATGCCAATGGTTTCAATATGGCCAGAAAGATCATGAGACTCGGTTATTATTGGCTGACAATGGAAAGTGACTGCATCAATTTTGCCAGAAAATGCCACAAATGTCAAATCTACGGCGATAAAATTCATGTAGCCCCCTTCGCCTTTCATGTCATGACTTCTCCGTGGCCTTTTTCTATGTGGGGCATGGATGTTATAGGGCCAATTTCTCCAAAAGCATCAAATGGACATCGATTCATTTTTGTGGTCATCGATTACTTCACAAAATGGATAGAAGCCGCTTCGTTCGCCAATGTGACGAGAACTGCAGTTTGCAGGTTTTTGAAAAAGGAAATCATTTGTCGGTACGGCTTGCCTGAAAGAATCATTTCAGATAATGCCACGAATCTGAATAACAAGATGATGAAAGAAGTATGCGAGCAGTTCCAAATAAAGCATCATAACTCTTCACCCTATCGCCCAAAAATGAACAGAAATTTGTCATCAACGACTAACAAGAACATTAAAAAGATCATTGGGAAAATGACTGAGACGTATAAAGATTGGCACGAGAAACTTCCATTTGCTTTGTTTGCATATCGCACATCTGTGCGAACATCTACGGGAGCAACTCCTTTCTCTCTAGTCTATGGAATGGAAGCCGTGCTACCTATCGAGGTTGAGATCCCTTCTCTGCGAGTCTTGATGGAATCAAAGTTAGAGAAAGCAGAATGGGTTCGAGCTCGATATGATCAATTGAACCTCATCGAAGAAAAACGTCTAAGAGCAATTTGTCACGGGCAGATGTACCAAAAGAGAATGATCGCCGCCCATGACAAGAAGGTACGACCAAGAGAATTCCATGAAGGAGAACTCGTGCTGAGAAAGATTCTCCCAATACAAAAGGACCTGCGAGGAAAATGGGCACCAAACTGGGAAGGACCATACGTCGTAAAGAAGGCATTTTCAGGTGGAGCCTTGATCCTTACCGAGATGGATGGGAAGGAGTTAGCAAATCCAGTAAACTCAGATGCAGTGAAGAAATATTATGCTTGAGATGAAAACCCGAAAGGGCATCTAAAAAAAAAAGAAAAAGAATCAGAGCGGAAACCCAAAAGGGCGCTTTGATCAAACAAAAAGATTAGGATGAAAACCCGAAAGGGCGTTCTAATGAAGCAAGCATTCGGCTTACAAGGCAAGGTGTTTTAAACCGCATCGACAAAACAAAGTGAGACTACGATTTGAAGCATCTCTGAAAGCTCAAAATCTTCTACGCAAGGAGCCAGACTCGAAAAGATTCTTGATTGAGGAACGTGGAAGAGTTCATGTGTTGAATATCTAGAGCATTTGTATCCGTTGAATACGATCCTTTCTTTCTTTTTGACATTTTTACTCTCATTGGTTAACTTCCTTTATTTGCCACACTTGAAATAAATAAATATGAGATATCATTTTTGTCCCTACTTGACCTTCTTCATGCATCTCATTATGTGTTTATTTACATGATAAATGGTGAAATGACATGCTCTAAACAAAAGAAATGCTGAGCATTACTTGGATGAAAATTTGATAAGTACAAGAACTTCAAGGCAAGAACAAAGTTTAACCAGGGGCAAAATAGTGATATTCGAGAAACATCGATTACTCGTGAAGCTTGAATACGGGTACGAGACCTAAAGAGAAAGTCAAGAGCCGAAGTAATGAATGCAGATCCTCAACAATCGTGGCTAAATGGACATACGACAAACATGCTTAAGGAGCACTGCATAATCATGTAGGCATGAAAGCATTTAAGACAAACATGTGCATATCATGATAACAACATGCATAACATATACAGGTACTCCAGCAGAGCAAGAAATCTGGAAAGAGAGTCGCATTGAATCAAATGAAAAAACACCTGAGTTCTACTAAAGGACAGGTTTTGGTTTTGATGTTTTAATTCATGTCGTTCAAGAAAATCAACTCATATTGCGAGATGTGAGTTGAGCCTCAAGACACGTTGAGGTAATTTCAATTTCTGTCTTTCAAAAAAATCAACTCATATTGCGAGAGGGGAGTTGAGCCTCAAGACACGTTGAGGTAATTTCAATTTATGTTTCAAAAATCAACTCATATTACGAGAGGTGAGTTGAGCCTCAGGACACGCTGAGGTATTTTCAATTTCTACTTTTCAATTCCTACTTTTCAAAGAATCAACTCATATTGCTAGAGATGAGTTGAGCCTCGGGGCACGCTGAGGTATTTTCAGTTTTTTGTGTTTTAATTTTAACTCATATTGCGAGAGGTGAGTTGAGCCTCAGGGCACGCTGAGGTATTTTCAGTTTTTGTGTTTTAATTTTAACTCATATTGCGAGAGGTGAGTTGAGCCTCAGGGTAAGCTGAGGTATGTTAAATTTTTATTTTCAATTTATGTTTTTTTGCAAAGATCAACTCATATTGCGAGAGGTGAGTTGAGCCTTTAATTCTTGTTTTTCGAAATTTAATTTTTCAATTATCAACTCATATTGCGAGAGGTGAGTTGAGCCTTTAAATTTCTGCTTTTAATTTCTATGATTCCAAAAATCAACCCATATTGCGAGAAATGAGTTGAGCCTCAGTTCACATGCTGAGGCATTTTCAATTTCTGTTTTTAATGTTTGTTTTCAAAAATCAACCCATATTGCGAGAAATGAGTTGAGCCTCAGTTCACATGCTGAGGTGTTTTCGATTTATGTTTTAATGTCTGTTCATATTGTGAGAAATGAGTCGAGCTCAAGATCACATGCCGAGTAAAGAATAAAGATTGGAATTGATTAAAGACACCAGATTTGGCCTCCCTGAAGTGGCAGTGAAGCAGGTCAAAGTTGCAAGTCTTGTCCCCTGGAGTTGCAGTGGAGCTGATCGAAGATGTCAAAGCTTGCCTTGCTAAAGTGAACAGAAGAGAAGACCACGAACCTTGTCCCGCTGAAATAATAGAGGAGAAGATTGAAGTTGTAGATCCTGTCCTACTAAAAGTTAGCAGTGAAGCAGATCGAAACCACATACTTCATATCCTCGAAGTTACATTGGAGAAGATCGAAGCTGCAAGGCATATGTCAGAAGATACGTTGGATTGAACCAAAGCTACAAGACACAGTGGATTGGAAAGAGTCTAACTGAACGAGAAGAGCACCAATGAAGTCAAGACTCGCAAGACAAGGCAAAATTGGCCTTTCTTTTTGTCTTTGCTCTATTCACGTTACACGACAATGAGCAAAAGAGGCAAATTGCATGCAACCCAATTTTGGGCCCCAAACTAAAACCCGAATGGCCCATCTCCCAACCCCATAATCCATTACAAAAACCTACCCAATAACCCATTAACTAAACTTAACCCCAAACCCATTACAAAAAACCAGAGGCCCACTAAATAAATTAACCTAACCCTAAGCCCAAAACAACATCCCATCTACCCCTAAACCCCACTTGCGCCGAACCAGCTGCCCCCTGACACTGTTGCAGTCACCGCCCAAGGTCAAGTCCGCCACCTGCTCCACCATGCCCATCCCCTGCAAGCAAGAAAGCAGACAAGACATAAACAATTTAAAATGAGTGTAAAAGGGTTATAAAAACCCAAAATCAGAAACTGTAAAGGGGCCTTTTTCTCATTTTTTTCTTGATAATTCGAAAGCAAAAAAAGAAATTAAGAAATCAATTTAAAACCCTAAACGATAGCAATCTTCTCCTCAGCATTAGACAAACAGAAAAGCAGCCAAACAAAGGAAAGATCACAGAGCCAGCAACCAAATCCTAAGGTGAAAAATCTATTGTGTATTTTTTAGTATTCGAACATTTTAAAAAAAAATTATAATATATTTAAATAAATAAAAATAATATTTAAAACATAAAAAAAAAATAGAAAAATTACCTTTTCGCCCACCAGCGTCTGCGATGGCCATGACGACAACGACAGTCCGTGGTCGGACCGAGCCCTCCCCTTGGCCGAAATCGCTCGCCTTCCTCTCTCCTCTCTCCTTTTTTTTTTTTTCCTTCAACTGCTTCAAATGAATTTAAAAAAAAATTTGACTTTTATAGGGGACCAAAACGCACCGTTTTGGTCCCCCCCCTTTAATAAGTGAAACGACGCCGTTTCAAAGTCGACTCGCCCCAGGGAGGGTCCGCGTGTTTTCTTGCGGAAGGGTCTAATTGCGCGAATGACCCTTCCGCTTTTCCATGAATTTACAATCAGATGTTTTGATTTTATAATTTAGCCCCATAACTTTCAATGCTTTTCAATTTAACCCTTTGCACTGCGCAGCGTTTTAATAACAGGGAATATTGCGCTTTTGGTCCTCCTAAGTTATGCGCGTGTTACTATCAAGTCCTTTCTCTTTGATTTTATTTTAATTTGACCCCACAACTCTACTTTTTATTTAATTTTAATCCTTTTTTCGTTTTTTTTTGTATTTATTTATTATTATTATTATTATTATTATTATTATTATCATTACACATTATTATATATTTATGCATACATATATGTATTTGTGTTTAGTATTTTAGCTACTTTTTAAAATATCTAAATGTATTATGTAAATATTTTAACGTTATTTAATATATATATATATATATATATATTTTCGTTTTATATATTTTACGTACGTTTTATTTTTTAGTATCGGTGAAATATTATCATTAGTTCTTTTTTATCATTATCTTTAATATGTATATATTATTATTACATTTATTTTATTCTTATTATATTTACTATCAATACTTATATTTTATTATATGTATATGTATTTTATTTTAAATATATGTATATATATGCGTTATATATGGTATTATTTTCGTATATTATTACATTCATTATTATACTTATTATTTTCACTTACTTTTTGTAAAATTATATATATATACCCATCTTTTTATTTTTACTATTATTATTACTGCTAATATATGTTCATATATATGCGTATATATTTATAATGTTTTAGTTTAATACTATTAATATGTTTTATATAGCATGCATGATTACTATTTTTGAGATTATTGTTACGATTATTATTTGCTTCAATATACTTCTGGTTATGTCGGTTATTCATTCTTATTCCAATTTGCTTTACATTATAACAAAAATCATATTCTTGTTTTCAAATTAATTTCAATAATCAAGGCAATTTATCGATGTAACATTAGGCCGTAAATTCCATCGCTATGTTGGGTGGAATTTTTAGGCTCGTGTCAAATCGGTATATCCTTCTCGAGAAAAAATCAAAAAAATTGAAAATTTCTTCCTTTAATCGGATCACGACTAAATTTTATATTGAACTCGTATTTTAGAAAATTGAGACATCACGTGTTTATAAGATACCAATTTTGGGCGTCGCGAGGGTGCTAATACCTTCCTCGCGTGTAACCGACTCCCGAACCCTAATTTTCCTCTGGATTTTAACGTAGACCCTAAACTCAGCCTTCTTTTCGTTTTAAAAAAAAAAGAAATTTAATAGGTGTCCGATCACACCTAGGAAAAAGGATCGGTGGCGACTCCCGGTTTAATCTAAAATCAAATTTCAAATTCCAAGTTTTTAATCGCCACAACTAGCGACCCGAAAGCAAATTTTTACGTCGCTACAATGGTGTATCATGATTACTCTATTGGAAGAGCCCCAAATTCGCTACGTGATTTATTGTTGGTAAATTATGTTTCAAGTCCCTGTACTCTTTGCATATTTAGAATTTAGTCTCTTCATTTTTTGGATTTAAAAATTCAAGTCTAATTGTTAACATCATTGAAGTTAATTTGTTAAATTCGTTGGTGTAACATTTTGAAATAATAAAACTACCCACATGGTAACCATGTAATAAAAGAAATAACGTTGCAATTAACTTGAATTTAACAAAAAGATTTTAATAATATTAACAATTAAACTTGCATTTTTAGATCTAAAAAGTGAAGAGACTAAATTCTAAATATACGAAGAGTATAAGGACTTGTACAATTAATTTGACCAACTCATATTCAACAAAATTGTTTGTGAAAATTATTTGTTTCAATCATTATTGCTCCATTACTTAATTATTAGTTTAAATCTTAACTTTAAAACTTAAAACAATCATAATTAAAATTTGTTTGATATATTATATATTTAAGGTTAAAATATGTCATAAGTCTTGTACTTTTTGTAAATTTGGAATTTAGTCCTTATACTTTTCAAATTTCAAAATTCAAATTTAACTATTAACATTGTTAATTTTTTTTTGGTTAAATTTGTTGGTGTGACATTTTTAAATAAAAAAAATACTCACTTGGTAGTCATATAACTAAAAAAATGATGTTGCAATGGACCTAAATTTATCAAAATAATTTTAACAATATTAATAATTGGACCTGTATTTTAAAATATAATATATAAAGGGACTAAATTCTAAATATTCGAAGAGTACATGAATTTATGGCATATTTTAACCTATATTTAACCTAAAAACAAAAACAAAAACAAAATCCCAACCATGTCAATCGGACAAGGATGTAATTAGAAAAGAAAAGACTAGGTCAAATCATTACGTGTTTTTTGGACTATATTGTGCTCAAATTTGAGATTAGATCTTTATACTTTAATTTTTTACTTAATTTAGTACATCAATGTTTTTAATACCATTAGTTAGCTTAAATATTTTATTATGATTAAAATGTTGATGAAAATTTAAAGAATTGTTAACATCGTTCATTTTTTTTATTAAATTCAAATACATTACAATGCCATTTTTCATGATATGATTATCGAGTGAGTATTTTTTTTAAAAATTTTAGAATATCACACCAACAACTTTAACAGAAGAATTTTAAGAGTGTTAACAATTTGGCCTGAATTTATAAATTCAAAAAAATAGATGGACTAAATTCTTAAAAAATAAAATACATGAACTAAATTTCTCATATATATAGAGAGAGAGTACAAAAACTTGGAGCATATTGTAACCTTTAAAACTTAACTATTTAGTCCAAAAATAATTAACCCAATGCAACGTGCTTCGAAAACCAATTATTAGTTTAAATCTTAACCTTTTAAACTTTTTAAAAAAAATCATAATTAAAATTTATTTGATATATATTATATATTGGTTAAAATGTGCCTATAGCTCCCGTACTTTTCGGGAATTAGGAATTTAGTTCATATACTTGTACTTTTAGGAATTTTGTTCCTCTACTTTTCAGATTTCAAAATTCAAGTCTAATTGTTAACATTGTTTTCTTTGTTAAATTTGTTATTGTGACATTTTGAAATGAAAAACTACTCGTTTGGTAGCCATGTAATTAAAACAAAGGTTGTAATTAAACTGATATTTAAAAAAAATATTAACAGTATTAACAGTTGGACTTGAATTTTGAAATATGAAAAATAGAGAGACTAAATTCTCAAAAATACAAGTACAGGGACTAAATTCCTAATTTTCAAAAAGTGTAAGGACTATATGCATATTTTAACTTTATATATAAAACCTTAACCTAGCAAAAACAAAAGACAAAATTCCAACCATGTCATTCGGACAAGAATGAGATGTAATCAGAAAAAAAAAGAAAAGACTAGGTCAAATAGTTAATTAGGGGCTTACAAAACAGAGGCCCCAACCATCAATTATTGGTCCCTAAAATTAGAATTCACCCCCTCCAAAATTTGTGTGGTGTCTAAAATGATCCCAACAAGCTTCCCCCATCACCTTCATTTGTTGTCTAAACCCATGCCCTTTTCACATTGCTCAATATCATCCTCCTCACATCAATGTCCCTCATTAACAATCCTATGTATAAGCTTCAAAGATTACAAGCCTTTGGTTGTTTTCTTTTATTCTCTTCTCTCTTCTCTTTGTTAACAACATCCACCACCTTTGCATTAACCGATGCGGAAGCGGCCTACATTGCTCGCCGTCAGCTTAAGACTCTTCCTCCTAACGATGAACTCCCTCCGGAAGTCGAATATGAGGTTAAAGTATCATTGACGTTTTCCAACCAGAGGCTGAAGAAAGCATACATCGGCCTTCAGGCTTTGAAAAAGGCTATATACTCCGATCCTATGAACAAGACTGGCGATTGGGTAGGCTCCAATGTGTGCAATTACACCGGCGTGTTTTGTTCCGAGGCGTTGGATGACAAGAGCTTAACTGTGGTTTCGGGGGTTGATCTTAATCATGCTGACATCGCGGCACACTTTCCAGCTGAGATGGGGTACATGACCGATCTCGCATTGATCCATATAAATTCCAATAGGTTCTGTGGGATTGTACCTAAAACGATGTCTAGACTAAAGTTGATGTATGAATTTGATATCAGCAATAATCGTTTTGTCGGTCCTTTCCCTGAAGTTGCCCTTTCATGGCCTACCATTAGGTTCCTTGATCTAAGGTACAACAACTTCGAAGGTAGCATACCGCCCGAACTCTTCGAAAAGAACTTGGATGCCTTGTTTTTGAACAACAATAGGTTCAAATCCACCATCCCCGAAGCGATCGGTAAATCAACAGTTTCCGTCGTGACGTTCGCCAATAACAAATTCGAAGGATGTATTCCACACAGTATCGGTAAGATGTCTAATTTGAACGAGATTATCTTTATGAACAACAACCTCGTCGGTTGTTTCCCAGAGGAAGTCGGGATGCTTACCAACGTAACGATATTCGACGCTAGCTGGAACGCATTCACGGGTTCTTTGCCGGAAAGCCTTACCGGTATGAAAAGCATCGAATCCTTAGATCTTTCACACAACAAGCTAACCGGAACGGTGCCGGAAAATGTTTGTAAGTTGCCGAAGTTGTCTAATTTCACATTCTCTCGCAACTATTTCCAAAATGAGCCTACTGCTTGTCAAGTACCTTCCAAGAAAGACATTGTGTTCGACGACATCTATAATTGTTTGCCTGGTCGGCCAAAACAAAGATCAACTAAAGAATGCCAACCTGTAATAAGCCAACTTGTTGATTGTAGTAAGGATAAGTGTGCCGGCGGCGGGGCTAGGTCGCCACACAAGCCAAAACATAAACCAAAGCCAAACCCGGACCCTCAACCGCCTAAGCAACCACACCCGCCAACTCCGCTACACCATCATCCTCCACCATCACCGCCTAAAGAATCTCCGAAGACTCCTATTAAACAAACAGGTAAAGAAGAAGTATCCCCACTCGAGCGTTCTAGGCCACCAGCACCACCAGTTCACCCTCCACCCGTCTCCTCACCACCGCCTGTCCATTCTCCACCTCCACCAGTTAAGCCACCACCAGCACCAGTTTACTCCCCTCCACCACCTGTCCATTCTCCACCACCACCGGTTAAGTCACCGCCACCACGACCTAACGAGGGAATTCAACTCCCGCCAAACTTGGGATTCCAATATTTATCACCGCCTCCACCCATGTTCCCAGGCTACTAAATAGTATTATAAAACCTTTTTATTTTGTATAAAAAGGGTAAGAAGTCATGTTGTTAAATCCCAATATCTTACTGTGGGGATTATATTTTGTTTTAGAGATTGAATCTCCTAGTTTTTAATAGGTTAAAATTTATTATTAGTCCCTATACTTTAGGAAAATTGTAGATTTAATTTTTATATACTTTAATTTGATCAATTTAGTCTTTGTATTTTTCGAATTTGTCAATTTTAGCCTTAACTTAAACAATAGCAATAAAATATGTTTGTTTTATTTCATTCCGGTTTTGGTTGAAATGGTAAAGATCATGATATTTTGGTTTCAAATCCTATATATTACATGTATAAAACTTTTCTAATTTTATATAAGAATATAAAAAGACAAAAATACTCTTAAAATAATATTGATTGCTTCATAAAATTAATGAATTTTTGGTAATTTCACAACTGAATTGAAATCTGATTAAAGAGTGTCATCAACTCAATCAAATCTTTAAATAATAGTATTGATTAATATCATTTAGCATACCTACACGTGACATTTACCATTTGTTCACGGTTACGACGAAATTTGCATAAAAATAAAAATAAAAAAAATTCCCAAAGAGTAGTATTGAAATAAGTTATATTGCATTGCATCTAGTTATTTTGAGTATTCAAATTCGAGTCTTATAATGTTTAATTATAACGTGTGAATCTCTAATTTTACCATGTACAACTGTCATGGATTTTACCTAATTATTTTTCGAGTCTTTATCCATTTATATTTTATATTTATTTGATTTTACTTTATAACTGCTCCAATATAAATTAATATTTATATTATATTATAAACTTACAAAATTTGTTGATAATATTTTAGTCAACATGATGACATAGATGATGTTAAGTTAATTTTTTAGGTTATTTTATTCATATTCATGTACACAATTCCATGCTTCTAAATTCGTAATCACTAGAACTGATCATGGGTTGGGTCATCTTACCCGGCCTGAAGGCCCACTCAAAAAATAGAAGGGTTCGGGTAAAAATATAGGTCCGAAAAATGGGCTTGGACAAAAAAAGAGACCTGCTTAGAAAATGGGTCGGGCCTCGAGCAATATTTTTTAGCCCAGGCCCAGCCCTGCTCGGATTATATAATAAATATTTTATTTTATTTTTAATCATTTTAAATTTTTAACTTTACTTTTCTAATTTCACTTTCACTTTCAATTTGTGTATTGTTTTAAGAATTATTTTAGTATCATTTATGCTTTTAAATGTATTTGATTTATTATATTTTAAATTTTTTATTTAATAAAATAAGTTAAAAATAATAATATGGGCTGGGCCAAGTCGGGGTCGAGCTTAGCAATTTTATTTTGAGCCGGGATTGGATAATTTTTTAGGCCCATATTTCGGGCTGGGTAGGGCCCGGGCCTAAAAGACTAGCCTAGAATTTTGTTTGGGCCCAGCCCATGATCAGCTCTAGTAATCACTTATGTGTTCAAATATTAATTTCAATTGCATTTCTCATCAAATGGTGATAGTATTTTGAAGCTAAGCATGGACGAAGTCAAAATTTTCATTTTGGAGGACGTGGATTTAAGTGCGTTGAAGCGCATTATCTTTCTATTTATAGGTTGGGGAGGGACTATGGGTAATTCCAAGTATTGTGTCAAAAACAACATATATGACCAGAACTTATAATGGGATTGTTAAAAAAATTATTAATTTTTAAAAGAGATTAATAATAGAAATACAATAAAATTGAATTTAATTATCAATAATTAGAGAATTAAAAATGTAATTACTCTATTTTACCAAGGGACTAAAGCTCATGCTTAGCCTCTTGACTACATCCCTTCAAGCTAAGACTCAAGCTAAGACGATTAATATATTTTAGCGGTCCGTAAATATTTAGATGATATATAAAAGAATATTAAAGTTTGACCCTTCAATTTTATCTATTAATTGCTTAATTATGGTACAATAATTAAATTATAAAAAAGTCTTATCGCTATAAGTTTTTAATTGGTCAAAGATTTAGGGACTTAACTTGCAATTAATAAAAGATTCAAAATTACAATTTAACCATTTTGTAATAAAGTCAGTGGATGGTGATGATTAAAACCATTAAGTGTGATTAGTATTAATTAAGTGAAATACATTAAGTTAAAACAAATTTTAAGTGGAAGAAAAGAGAAGAACACTTTCATTTTCTCCTTCCATGACCGAATGTCCTTAGCAAAGAAAAGAGAAAAACCATCCAAGGGTTTCAAGACTTTCGGCCATCAATTTGTAGGTTATTCTAAGTCTTTTTCTTGTGATTTTTATGTTTTTAAGGTCATGGGAGCTTGATTTAGCTAGTCCGTATACCAATTTGCAAAATTGTTGAAGTTTTTGAAAGATTCCGTTAATGATTTCTTAAATAAATTGATGCTAAATTGATAGATTTTGAGCTTATATGTGAAAAAGGACTAAATTATAATGTTTAATTGTTAGTTTTGTACATAAGAACTAAAGTGAATAAATTGTCAAATTGATGTGAAATTTTAGTAATAATAGAAAGTAGAGAGTCCTTAAGTGTTGTAATTTAAGCCAATTTTTAAACCAAAGCTTCAAATTTAAATTTATGACTATTTTGAGTTTAGGGACTAAATTGAATAAAATGTGAAACTTTAGGAGTATTGAAAAATGAAGTTTCATAGGTTCATTCATGACATGATACAATTAATAAATGTTTAATATTGATGAATTGAATGAAATAATTGCATAGATCGTAAATTGGATCAAACCAGAGAAAATTGGGGAAATGCAAAAATTGTAGATTAGAACTTGAAGTTTCATCTTGGTTGTTGTTTTGGTCAAGTAAGTTCATATAAAAGTTACTACTTTATTTTATGTTATTTTTGATTTTTTTCTATTTTATTTGTGTTAGATTGAAATGAATTAGTGAATTCGGCACTTATAACTAAAAAAGGACTTAATTGTAAATTCATGAGAACGTTGGTTATATGAAAATAGAACAAAATGTAAATGAGAATGTTGACTGAGTATATGTCTTATATGAGAAATGAAATGGTGTACAATAAATACGGAATTAGTGTTTGTAAGAACTTAGTAAAATGTTAGGATACGTATGATATGCCATTAGGGTTATACACGTAATTAATTAGGGATTTACATGATATTACGAGATTTATCATTTGTTGTAAATTCTTGAGTTATATGTATGGTTGGTTTAGCTCGAATGGGTAACATTGATACGATGCTAGCTTGTGTGAACAAATCCTTTAAAATGTCAGCTTGCGTACGCAACTTTGAAATATTGTCGGCCTAAATAAAAGTCTAAATTTTGAAGTTAAGTGACCAAAACATAAACTTATTAATAAGTTAGTAACCTTAGTTATAATTTACCATTTTTAAAGGTGGTTGCATAAAGGCTGTTTTGGATTTGTTTTGTTCTACTTTATTGCTTGAAAATGAAATCTGAACTAAAAAAAAGGTAAATTTTAAATACGGTATCACAAAATTTACTTTAAAAAGGCACTTGATATTTCATAAAAATAGGGATAAATTTTAAAAATTAATTATTTTTCAAATTTTACTTCAATTTAAAACACGATTATAACATTGCGGATTGAATTAGCTCGATTTTTATTGGTATTGTTGCCAGTGCAAGAGGACGTGGGTTCGATTTTAGTACAATATCCTCCTATTAAAGGGTTGGGAGGGGCTATAGATTAGTTCTAAGGGCCAGTTCTTCATTACTTTTCAAAAGCACTTCTGGCTTCAAAAGACTTCCTGAAGAAAAGCATGCGAGACAATGTTTTTGGTTGAAATTTTTAGCTTTTCGAAGTCTTTTTCAAAAGCACTTCTGAAAAGGAGAAGTTAAAATTTTTAGCTTTTCCTCTCCCAAAAGTACTTTTAGTGATTAATTACTTTTTCACCCCTCCAATAACATAATACTTTCCGTTTTTTTTCTTGATACTTAATTACAAATATGTTAAAATGATTAATTAAAAATAAAAAAATATTTTTAAAAATACTAATTACAAATATTTAATAGTTATATTTAAATATTTAAAATATAGTTTATATATTCTAATTAAATTTTATAAATAATTAATATTTATTATTTAAAATATTTAAAATTTATATTTTATATATTAAAATATTAACAAGAAGTTATAATATATTTTTTATATTCTTACTAAAATATAATAATATTAACTAATTTAAATATTATTTAAATGCATATTTATTACTTGATAATAACATGTCTAAAATGGACATTTTATTTCTCAAAAGCACTTTTTGACAAAGAATGCTAAACACTCAAATTTTAAACTAAACTTTTCAAAAGCACTTCTCAAAAGACTTTTCCACAAAGACTTCTCAAAAGACTTTTCAAAAGCAATGAAGAACTGGCCCTTAGTATTATATAAAAAAGAACAGATATGATAAGAACTTATAATGAGATTTATTTCTTTAAATGTGTATGATTGAATCAAAATTGAAATTTTATGTATACATTTGAACCACAATCAAAGTTTCAGTTCATGTATCAAATTATACCGAATCAAAATTCATATATAATTTTTATATTTTTCTTGAAAAAGAGCAAAGTCATATGGTCTGTACCTCTTTTGCTAACAATAAAGTTGGTATAAAACATTAAAAAATAAATAAAAAGGTTAAATTTTATTTTTGATCCTTTTATTGTACTTGACTTAAAATTTTAATCCTTATATTTTAATTTGATAGCTCTTAGCATCTTTTTTTTATAATTTATTTAGTTACACTACGTAGTTAACATCATTAACTATTACGGCTTAAAATGTTTATATATATATATATATATATATATATATTTATTCTTAAGAGCTTTGCTTTTCAACTCATCATGTTTACATGGGTTTTGTGTGTACGAATCTGAGCATCAAATTTTTTTGGAGAAATTAAAATTGAATTATAAATTTTAAAGAGAGGATAAAATATAATTTAATCATCTTTAGAAAGGCTAAACTATAAATTTACCATTTTTAGTGCGAAAGCCTTTAGGTGGCCCTAACATCACCTCTTGTAGGAATTGATGTTTTGAAGAAAAATTTAAGTAAACATTTTAACCAAAATATTAACAATGTTAACTGTTATAATAAAAGGCGATAATGATAGTAGAATAATCGCAAAGCAATAAGAAAAGAAAAAATAAGAACACAAAGATTTTACGTAGAAACTTTTTAGAGAAAAAACCATGAGCAAATGAGAAGAAAATTCACTAACTTTGAAAATTAAATGAAATAAGAGGAGTTTTGACTATATCTATTTAAAGGTTAAAAACTCTGTTCTAATAAAAGTCTGTATTTATTTCTTCAACAAGTGACGAGATTCAAGTCACGTAATCTCTAACATTAACTAATGACATTGTGAAAGTAGATAATTAAAGTATATCAAATTAAAGTAAAGAAAAAAAAAACTAAATCTTAAATTTGATCATAATAGAAGAACCAAAACCAAAATTTATCCAAAAACTAGAATAGAAATATTAGAACCGTTTACATAAGAAGTTTTCGAATATATTTACCTTTTAATTCTTGAAAAAAAATGGTAAAAAGACCTTTTCAATCCCTCTTGATATCAATATTGAATAAATTGATCCATCTAGAAAAAGTGGATCAATTTAATCCCTATTAAATTCGAAAGTGAGCAACTAAAACAATTAATCATTGCATTAATATTTTCCGTCAATTGTATATAATTTTGATTGGTATAATAACAAATGTACTTCTCAAAGTTTATACTTTCTATCAATGTGGTATTGATTTTACAAGTTTAGCCCACAAAAATTGTGTAAATATTGAGACTAAATTTGTTGAACCTTTTAGAATCAAAACCAAACTGACAATATATGTAAACATCGAGGGCTAAATTTGTTATTATATTAATTTAAATTATGTACAATTAACGGAAGATATTAATACAGTGATTAGTTGTCACTATTTACTTACTTTCAAAATTTTTAAAGATTAAATTGCTTCGATTTAAAAAAAAAAAAAAACCAACTTAGGTGAAAATCAAAATATTCTTAGTTTTCGAAAAAAATACCACTCCTACAAAACATCGACCTACTCTATTTAATACACAATTTGGTACTCAATTTTGATACTTTTTTAATATGGTACCTATATTATTTTTACCCAATATGGTACCTGTATTTGATAAAATTTATATATTTTGATACCTTCAGCCAGTGTTAACTTCTTAGTGCTTAATTCAGGTTTTAGTGTTGATTTGATGAAAATTCATAATTAACTAATAATATTATAAATTAATTTCTATCAAATCAACACTAAAACTTGAATTAAATCATATTCATCTATTATATTTGAAAAATTAAATGTAAAAATAAACAAATTCACAATTAACACTAATTTTATTCTATTAAAGAAAAATTTAAACCTGATAATATCGGTAATTAACTTTTATTAAATCAACTTTAAAACTTGTATTAAACACTAAAAAGTTATCGTTGCCTTTGGGTAATAGAATATATAACTTTTGTCAAATGCAAATATTAGATTGGATCAAAAAATAATACAAATACCGCATTAGAAAAAAGTATCAAACTCAGATACCAAATGATATATTAAACCTAAACAATATTGTAGTTTGATATAAACAAAAATGTTAAAATAGGCCCAAGTCTCCGTACTGTTCATAAATTCAAAATTTAATCCCTCTATTTTTATTTCAAATAATTTATTCATTCTATTTTTCAAATTTAAAAATACAACTCCAATAATTAATACAGTTAAAAAATTTCTATTAAATTAAGATTTATTACAATGTCATTTTCTTTGTTACACAGCAATTTAGTAAGTATTTTTAAAAAAAAATTCAAAATGTAATACAAGTGAATTTAACAGAAAAATTTTAACGACATTATTTACGTGAAATTTTGAAAAATGAAAATTCATTAAATTCCGTCGAATAAATTTTAAAATACAGAAAGTACAACTGAGCAGTATAGTACACATTCAAATCTCGAAACCAGTGCTAGCAAAGAAAGATCAAATTACCAAATGGTCCAAACCTGCAATTTTTTTTTTTTTTTTTTTACAAAAACGGATTTCTTTAAAAAGGCCCGACGAAGGGGAGCGGAGGGGACAAGGACCGCATCCTCATTGCCACCGGCGGGGGCGGCCTGCGGTGGCGGAGGTTTTCGTTAATCACCTCCTCGACCTGAGCAATGACAAACTTTATAGCGAATTTCACTAGCTCTATGCAAATCTCCAATCTCTTAACCAACATTGTCGCAAAGCTCTTTGCTCTTTCTGCTGCTGCCTTTTTTTTTTCTTTTTTCTTTTTCTGAGCTTCATGGTCTCGGTTTCGTGTTTATATACCACTGAACGGCCTGAACGGCCTTAGTGGGCAAACAAAAAGGTTAAATATACCAATAGTCCCTGTACTTACCAAAATTTATAAATTTAGTCCTTATACTTGTATTTCTAGGAATTTAATCTCTATTTTTCAGATTTCAAAATTTAATTCCAACTATTAATACTGTTAATTTTTTGTTAAATTCAAGTTAGTTACAATATCTTTTTTTAATTACATGGCTCGTAAGTGAGTAGTTTTTTTTTTCAAAATGTCACAACAATTAATTTAACAAAAAAAATTAACCATGTTAACATTTGAACCTAAATTTTAAAATACGAGAAGTAAAGAGACTAAATTTCTAAAAATACAAGTATAGGGGCTAAACTAATTTTCGAAAAATACAAAAACTATAAGCACATTTTAACCAAAAGGAAATAATAAATGATTGCTAAGAGTGTATAATAGGGCCTTTTGAGGTTTAATTCACTATTTAACCCTTTGAATTATATATTTTGTTCATTTTTGTATTTATCACAACAATTTAATGACAGCTTAAAGTATGGAGATTAAATCATAAATTTAAACATAATAGAGGGACTAAATTTGAAATTTAACCACTAATCTATAATAATAAAAAGAAAATGAAAGCACCATAGGAGATACAACCTTCCTTTTATAGTTTATCTAAATTTTTAAACTTTATACTTAAAATATCTTATCCATTTATTTATTAAATAATAAATTGAAAATTGAAAAATTTTTATTCAAATTTATTAACTTTTTTTCTATACTCAAAATATTTTATCCATTTACTTATATATATAAAGAATTCTTAATATGCGGATGAGGATTTGGTTTAATGATAAAGTTGTGAGTCCAAGAATTTCTAAATATTAAGTTCAAGTACCCTCCCGTGTTTATGTTTCACTATGTATGAGTCCTATTTGAATATGTTTAAGTTATCTATCTAGAATTGTAATGATTTGATTCTGGTTATGATTACGTTTTAATTTAAATCGTATCATGTGTATAGACTTATTCGAATATAATTTATATTATCAATCTATTTGTGCATTATGATGATGTGATTCTATTTTAATTGCTCAAATGTACACTATTTATCACTATACTTATAATTTGTCATTAAATTATTAGTATATTTATGTTTTGATTACTCAATTTTAAAAAAATTACAAAATGGTCATTGAGTTATTTAAATGTTTTTTAAAGTCCGGATAGCGAGCTCCAAATGAGGATTTGATGATTGGTACTGTGGATCAATACCCATCTACGACTAGCAGAATATATCTTAGATCCAAGTCAATCTGACAGTTAGTATTGGAGATCAGAGAAGAAAGCTGTTTGGATTTTGATTTGTAGATTCGTGATGTTCAAATTTGTATCATGAAAAAAATCAAGCTATAGAGGATCTTCAATTGGTGCAATTGATGTGAATAGATAAGCCCATATGATACTATTTTAACAACTCAATGTCTTAAATGAAAACTTTTGAATAGTTAATGACCATTTTGTAACTTTTTAAAGTTGAGTGATCAAAACATAAATTTTAATAATTTAATGACCTTAGTTAGAATTTACCATTTTTCAACGCCGTCGCTTAAACGCAGTTTTGGATTTGTCTTTTTCCTATTTTATTGCATGAAAATGAAGTCATCTCAAAATTATGCCATGTACAGGGACTTGAAAATGACGGAATCTTGTCGGAACTGGAAATGCCACTGTATATGTAGGGACGGCATGAATAACCATGCCAAAATACATACGTACAATCAACGGTGGAGCCCCAAATTTTGTTAGGGACCGTGATTAAATTATACATTTTTACAGTAATAAAAATATAATTTTATCATTTGAATAATTTATATCTTTATAATTTTTAAATAATTAAATTAAATTTTTATCATTTTTAGAGGGATTAAAATGTAATTTTATTATTACTAATTTAAAATTTTATAAATTATAAAATACTTAAATTAAAATTTTACCATTTTAAGAGAGGCCATGGCCCCCTTGGATCTCCACTACATTTTGCCACCACGTATATCCATCGTATATTTTTACACATGTAAATAGTATAAAATATAGGTATATTGTACTAACTATCTCATTTGAACTCAAGTTTAATTAGAGGTAGGCAAAATTCGATTCAATTCGAAAAAATAAAAAAAATTTTAAATTTTGAGTTAATCGAATCGAGTTATTCGAGTCAACTCGAATAAGTGATTCAAGTTTTGTGTTCGAATCAATTTGAATTTTACAATTCAAATAATAGATTGGTGTAAACACCCATTTGGTCCTTACCGAATTTGAAAATGAGTAAATTGGTCATTCTCTTAAAAAAATTACAAAAAAATCAAAATATTTATAAAAATTCAAAATTTATATATTTTTTAAAAATTATAATTATTTTAAAAAAAATTCTAAAGAATATATAAAGAAATTTAAAAATGTAAAATTTTTCTAAAATAATAATTTTGGAACTTAAATAAGTTAATTAATAAGTTTATCATACTAAAGTATCTTCTTCTTTTTTTTCATTCGAAATGTTTTTCAAATATATATGGTTTCAAATTTATGTGCTCCAACATGAAATTAGTTATACTATAACAAGATCTTAATTTGATATGTTTAATTTTTTAATTTAACTCTAACAATTTCACTCGATTCGATTCGAATTTTATTTTACTCGACTTGATTCGAAAATATTTCAAATCGGGTTAGGATGATAAAATAGGACTCGTCGACTTAATTAATTCGAAATTTTCACCCAATTTATTCGAACACTTACCCTAAGTGTAACTCTTGCTCTACATGAGTGTATTGTTATTGAAAAAGGTAACTACGAATCTCGAATATGAACTATAAAATAGACATAAAAAAACTCATGTTTGAATGCATGGTAAACATGAGCATTAAATATCGGAATTTCTATAAAATTATACATATAATATTGATGAGCCCTAATAATGGGGTTGAACCTTTTTGAATCTCGCAATATTTGGTTGGTTAAAATATGTCATAAGTTCATATATTTTTCGCAAAATTATAATTTAATTCATGTATTTTTATTTTCAAGAATTTTTAGTCATTATACTTTTTAAAATTTGAAATTTATGTCTAATCGTTAACATTATTTTTTTTTGTTAAATTTGTTGATGTAATATTTTGAAATAAAAAAGATACTTAATAGCCATGTAACTAAAAAAATGACGTTGTAATGAATCTAAATTTAATAAAATAATCTTAACAGTTTTGATAATTAGACTTGAATTTTGAAAATTTAAAAAATTAAATTAAATTCTTAAAAATAAAAATACGGTACCCAACTTCTAAATTTATAAAGAGTACATATTTCAAGCTATTTGGATTCCTTAATGTATGGTTGATGGTTTCCCTTTATACATTTTCATCTATCTACTCTTCAACACACACAAAAATGAACAAAACAAATCAAACCAGAAGTTGTCTGTGGAATTACTCTAAAGTTGGGTTACTCATTTAAGTTCAGCTTGGACTCCAACATTTGAATTCCGAGCTTGGCGTGGCCAATTTTCTACTTTGTAATATATTGTTTTTTTTATATGTTATGTAATTTAGATCAAATTAAAGATATAATAATTTAGTATAAAATTTTTAAAAAATATGTTAAGTTGTCTATATTTAAATTTTTAATAAAAGAAAAAATATATGAAATTAATAGATATTAAATTAAAAATAATATAATTTTAAAATATAAAAAAATATGAGAGGGTCCAAAATAAGATTGGTTTAACCATTTAAAAATATTAACAAGTTTAAGCAAAATTTCAAACTCGTATTTTGGGTTGGACTGTGCTTTGACAAACTAAAACTTACTAATATCATACACAGGTTTGGTCCATAAACGCCTCTAGTTCTTCATAGATACATTACATTCATCATCATCAATAGCACAAAGAAGCCAATAATTTTTTTTAGGGAGCCGAGATAAAATTATAAGATTTTGGGGTCAAAACTTTAAAAATAGGGTTAGTTAGATGACTTAAATTGAATTATTAATTCTTCATAAGGGCCAAAATAAAAAATTTTCATTTAACTAAAAAGCTTTATGTCGAGACCATTTTTAAATTGATTTTTTGGAAAATGGGAATCGACTTTAAAAACGAAAATGGGAGTCGCCACCAATCTTTTTAGGTGTGATTGGATCACCTTTAAAATATTTTGTTTTAAAATCATTAGTTTTGGTCCACGAAATAAAAAGAACGGGTTCTGGAGTCGGTTACATACGAGGAAGGATTAGCACCCTCGTAATGCCCAATAAATTGGTACCTAATTAATTATCAAATGTCCTTATGGTTGGAAATTAAAATTTTTAAGATGCAATCCTCTTTAAAATATTTTGATTTTTGAAGACTATGGTTCACTTGTATCGAATGAATCAAAATATTACATCCAATAAGTTAGGACACAATATTTTTAAGATATTTGTCACTAAGTTAATCTTTTTTTGAAATCCCTATTTCGAAACAACAAAATGCCATATCCAGTAAGTTAGGACACAACTAGAGCTGATCATGGGCTGGGCGGCCCAGCCCGGCCCGAAGGCCTGCCCAAAAAAGGGGAGGGTTTGGGTAAAAATATAGGCCCAAAAAATGGACTTGGGCAAAAAAACGAGGCCCATTTAAAAAACGGGCCGAGCCTCGGGTAAGAGTTTTTTGGCCCGGGCCCGGCCCCAATTATATATTAATATATTTTTTTATTTTATTTTTAATTATTTTAAATTTTTAATATAACTATTTTTTATTAAATTGTTAATTTGTGTATTGTTTTAAGAATTGTTTTAGTATTATTTTTATTTGTTTTAATATTTGTTTTTATGTTTTTAAATATATTTGATTTATTATATTTTTAATTTTTTTATTTAATGAAATAAGAAAAAAAATTAATATGGGCCGGGCCGGGCCGGGCTCGGGTTTAGTAATTTCATTTCGGACCAGGCATGGGCAAAATTTTAGGCCCATATTTCGGGCTGGGCCGGGGCCGGGCCTATTCGACGGGCCTAAAATTTTGTTTGGGCCTGGCCCGAACCCGGTCCGGCCCGACCCATGATCACCTCTAGACACAACACCTTGAAATTCCGAGATAGTTGCTTGTACTTTGAAAACCTTAAAAAACTTAGAAGGGTGCTTGATTATTTGAACCTAACGAGAAAAATTGCAACCCAATAAGTTAGGGCACTACTTTTCTCGAAATTTCCAAACACCAATCATTGCATTTATTTTTGAAAACTTTAGAGTCTCATTTTTCTTTTAAAAATTGATGCATGAAGGAGCATATTAACATTATGGAATAACATACAATATAACATATTATCACAATAGGTAAGTAAAAGCATGAACTTAAACAAATTTTAAACAACGAACATAGCAAATTAAAAATGAGTAAAACATACATACAAAATGTACGATATATGTTAAAAAATGAATAAGTAAACATATAAACTTATAAAATATAACTCTATATACATTTTAATAAATCCATAAACACACAAAAAAAGCGATGCATAGCATACAATTTAACATAAACATGCCTAAAATAATACCCACATACATGTCAATTCTAAAATACGACTTTTAACAATAATTATAAAATAACATTATAAATGATATGTAAGATTTAATCAACTAAACAATATCAAAATAAGAAAAAAAATACAAAGATAAAAAAGTAAAATGTATAAAATAAAAATAAATGGAAGTAAGACATTTAAAAGTATAATATAAAAATGATAAAAAAGAATCCCTTTTTTAAAATAATGACACCTACATATAAGTTATATTATAAAATATAATAGTTATACATAAAAATGTTCTAAATATTAATATTACATTTATTTATAAAACTTTAAAGATGTATATAACTAATAAAATAATATAATATATACTTTATAATAAAATAAAGGTAATATAAGGAAATATAATATAATATATATAAAAGAAAAATATTATGATATATTGTAAAATATAATATGTAATAAAAAATATATAAATAGAATATGATAAAATAAAATATGATAAGGGATATAATAATAATATAATAAGTATTTTTCATATAAAAATATAGGAAAATAAATAATCTACAATATATAACCTATAAAAATAATAGAATAAGTATTATATATATATAAATATATAATATAAATATATTTTAAAAAATGTCTAATAATCTAATAAATAATATATACCATTTTATGTAACCTATATTAAAATACACATATATAAAGTATTTAAGTTAGAAAAGATTAAAATCGAATTTAATTAAGATTTAGGGTTAATTTGCAAAATAATAAAAAATTTAGACTTAATTAAAACACAAACTAAAAGCCGAGGGACTCATTGGGTAATTAAACCCTAATCCCAAGACGACGTCGTTCTCTGGAACAGATTTTAAGGGTCGTTGGGATTAAATTAAAACAAATATAAAAGATTAGGGCCCAAATTAAAATAAAAATAAAATTAAATTAAAAAGATTAAAAATGCGGGAGGACCAATTCGACAATTATCCCAATAACAGAAAACACGCGGATCCCTTAGCCGGGTCGGGTCGACACGCGAGTTATATGCTTTAAGCGGCATCGTTTTAAGGCTTATTGTTTTAAGCCAAAACGGTGCTGTTTTATACTATTATAAAAACAAAATTTTACATCCCAATTCATTTAAACTTTGCCCCTTTTTCTAAAATTCTCTCTCGGTTCTTCTCCTCAGCCCGAAGTCCGGTGAGAGCTCCGATGATCGACCGCTACACGGGCCACCACACGCGCCGTCGTACGCGGCGGTCCGAGAGTCTAAAATCTTTCGTTTTCTAAGTGCGTCAAAGGTAACTCTCTTTCCCTCTCTATTTTAGTAATATTCTTTAAAAATATTGTTCTGCATGTATTAAAAGAAACAAAAAAATAACAATAAACCAAATATTACCTTTCTTTCAAAAAAGAAAAAGAACACTGTTTGTGTTTCTGTTTGCGTAATGAATCGTACAACCCATTTATACTGTTTACAAATGAATCTAAAAAAAATAAACCCGATTCTGATTTTGATCTTATTGGTTGATTGCTTGCTTCTTTCTTTTTCTTGCAAGTTAATGGCACGATCTTCGGCGGTGGGGTGCGATCCATGCGCCGATTGCGGCGTGACATGGGGCCGTGTTGCTTGCTGCGACGCGAGGGTTTCCCAGGAAACCCTAGGTTTCTTGAAACTATTCGGGGCACCAGGCCAAACATTATCATTGGGCCATAGGGTTTTATATTGTAAATGGGCTGCTGAGTCAAAACGGGTTATTGGGTTAGTGGTATTTGGGCTGCTGGGTTTTAGTTTTTGGACTCTGTATATGGACTTTTAATAGACTTTTTTAAATAAATAAATATTTATTTAATTTCTTTTATTCTGTTTTCAGCCCAGTCAAATTTAAGCTACTACAGCTGCCCCTCTTTGCTCATTGCTGTGTAACAGGAATCGAGCAAAGACTCATAGAAAGACCAAATTTGACCGGTCTTATTAAATCATGGTCTTCAATATGCTTCTTGCAAACTTATAACTGTCATGTTGATATCTTTGACTTGCTTTCCGTCGAACACAGAGACACCAAATCTGTTTCTTCGATTTGTTCCCTGACCATACAGAGATGCCAAATCATCTTTAGATTTGCTTCAGCATAAGCACGCGAAAGTCGAATCAGTTACGTCTTCGACTTGTTCCTTGTAAGCATAAGGATGCCAAATCATCTTGGATTTATTTGAGAACATCTGAGAGTCAAATCTGCTATGTCCTCGATTTGTTCCTTGTAAACACAAGAACACCAAATCGTCTTGGATCTGTTTGAGAACATCTGAAAGTCAAATCTGCTATGTCCTCGATTTGTTCCTTGTAAACACAAGAATGCCAAATCATCTTGGATCTGCTTCAGTATAAACATCTGAAGATTAGATCTGCTATGTGTCTGCCCTCCGTCGAATATGGAGATGCCAATCTTTGATTTATTCTCTGACAATACAGAGAAGCCAAATCATCTTAGATTTGCTTTAACGTAAACACGTAAAAGTCAAATCAACTATGTCTTCGATTTGTTCCTTGTAAACACAAGGATACCAAATCATTTTGAGAACATCTGAGAGTCAAATCTGCTATGTCCTTGATTTGTTCCTTGTAAACACAAGGATACCAAATCATATTGGATCTGTTTGATAACATCTGAGAGTTAAATCTGCTATGTCCTCGATTTGTTCCTTGTAAACACAAGGATACCAAATCATCTTGGATCTGTTTGAGAACATCTGAGAGTCAAATCTGCTATGTCCTCGATTTGTTCCTTGTAAACACAAGAATGCCAAATCATCTTGGATCTACTTCAGTATGAATATCTGAAGGTGAGATCTGCTATGTATCTGCTCCCCGTCGAAATGGAGATGCCAGACTTCCATTTGTTCTCTGACAATACAGAGATGCCAAATCATCTTAGATTTGCTTTAACGTAAACATGTAAAAGTCAAATCAGCTATGTCTTCGATTTGTTCCTTGTAAACACAAGGATACCAAATCATCTTGGATCTACTTCAGTATGAATATCTGAAGGTGAGATCTGCTATGCTGTGGCCTATTACCCTACTACTTAGGGAATTAAGGCGTGTTCTCTTTGATAACCTGTAGAATGATTATGCCTGATAATTAGGATGCCATGATCGAAGTGAGTCGAATGTTTCTAATTAAACATGCTATGATGCAAAAATGTTATGTATACGACCCCTATCCTAGAAGTCATCACTCATTCATTCATTTGTCCTTTCTTTTCTCAAAGTATTACTCTTGCTTAGCCTGTAGGCCTGTACCCTTCCTCAAATGCTATGATCTACTGAGGACGTCTGCGAGATAATTTTCCCTAGAATTGAATCGTTGGTTTTGTCCATTTTCCTTTTAGACCAGAAGAAAGAAATTCCTCGAGTTCCTTCATCCCTTACTTATGTAAATTTCCTGAACAATTGTATTGTTTTAGTTTCTTGCATTATCTAGAAATTCCCAAAGTAATGCACAAAACTTCATTTGTGAAGATATTTTAGTTCATCTATCATTATTTCAATGCAACATACCTAAAGAATGATGGAAAATGAATAAATCTTTAAGAATAATTTGATTTGAATGAATTGTCAAAAATACAAAGGAGATAAATCTGATAGCATATCTTTGAGAAGAAATAGAATCTAAAGATAGCAAACAAGGTAAAAGTTAGATGCTCCAGATATCGCCGCTTGAGCATCTATACACCAGCTCTATAAAATCTTTCTTGAGTTCGACATGTGTTTAATGAATCTAAAGTACTTTGCTGATGCCCCAATATGTGACATGTTTCACTCTTTGATGGAGTCAGATATAGCAAGATTGCTATATGCCCTTCAAAATTTGAGCCGCCCTTTTGGGTTTTCAACTCAAAACTCCTTTGGTCACAAGGCGCCCTTTGTCGGTTTTCACCTTGGCCTCTCTATTTTTTTTTATATATATATGAAGATTCAAAGCGCCCTTTTCAGGTTTTCACGTTGAATTCTCCTCTCCTTTAGACAAAGTACTTTTTGACTAAGTCTGAATTTACTGGATTGGGTAGACTCTTTCCATCTATTTCTGTCAAAATCAATGCTCCTCCAGAGAAAGCCTTCTTCACGACATATGGCCCCTCCTAATTTGGCATCCACTTTCCTCTAAAGTCCCTCTGAATAGGAAGAATCTTCTTTAGCACCAGGTCCCCCTCATGGAATTCTCTTGGGCGAACTTTCTTATCATAAGCTCGCATCATGCGCTTCTAATACATCTGACCATGTCGGATGGCTCTTAGCCTCTTTTCCTCAACCAAGTTTAACTGGTCATATCGGGATTGAACCCATTCATCTTCATCTAACCTTATCTCTGTCAAAATTCGGAGAGAAGGTATTTTTACTTCAATAGGCAACACCGCTTCCATCCCATAAACTAACGAGAATGGGGTTGCCTCAGTAGAGGTTCTGATAGATGTTCGATAGGCCAGGAGTGCAAACGGTAACTTCTTATGCCAATCTCTATAAGTCTCAGTCATCATTCCCACTATTTTCCCAGTCAAATTTGGGCTACTACACTTTAAATTGAATGCTTTAAATTTTGGGAGGAGCTAAAAACCAATTTTTTCCATTCGATGAAGGGGGCATGCTTATCCCTGGCTTCACCCTATAGCATATTGAGATTCGTATTCGCAAATCAAGGAAGAGGGTACTAGAGTTAAAGTATAAATTTTTAGAGGGGGTTAAAGTACAATTACATCATTTCATTAACTTAAAATATTATAATTTCTTGATATGTTAAATTATAAATTTACCATTTCAGATGGACCAAAATCGAATTATAATTTTTTTGAAGGACCAAAACACAATTTTAATAATATATTAACTTAAAATTTTATAATATTTAAAAATACTAAAAATAAATTTACCATTTTTGGGTCAAGCACCTACTTACCCCTGGCGTCGTCACCGTCCTTGTATGCAAATTTGCAAGAAGTTCTACAATCAAGACTAGAAATAAACTCATAAAAGTTAAACGCAACAATCAGCTAAAGAATGGCAAAAGTATTATGGAGACCTCTGTATGAAAAGTTGGATTGCGTTTTACCCCTTCTAAAAAAATAGACAAAGTAGTCCTTATACGTTAGATCAAACAACAAATTGGTCTTTCTATTAAAAATTTCATCCATTTTTACTGTTAAAAACTAGTCTCTGTACATCAATATGAGGTACACGTGGCACATTGTGTATTACTTTCTAGTTATTTAGTCAACCAAATCAGATTTTAATAGTACAAATGGATGAAATTTTTAACAAAATGACAGATGTGCTTTTTGATTTAACATATAGAAAAGAATACCAATAATTGAAAAATATGAAATACCCAGACAAACACCTATGGGTTCATTCCAATGTCTATGCATGGGTCATAAAAGGCCATTTCTGGTCCTTTCCGCATACCCCACATGTCATCCTCGCATTAGCTTCATATTCCCTAGAAATCAATTGATCTTGATTGCATATCAAAATAACAAATATATGTGATGTACGAATGACAAGTATTTTGTTTATGTCATGTGTGTAAGTTCGTAGGGTGTCAATCTTGTAAGGTAATGGACCTAGAGTTTTGACATTTTATGTGTTACTAGCTCGTAAGAAAATTCCATCTAATAGAGTCAGTGGCGGAGCCAGGGGGCTGGTAGGGGCCCTGGTTCCCCTAAAATGGAAAAAATTTAATTTAGGCCCTTCATAATTTATAAAATTTTAAATTAGTAATGGCAAAATTACACTTTGGCCTCCCAAAAATGATACAAATTTGATTTAATCCTTTAAAAATCATAAAGATATAGACTATTAAAATGGTAAAATTACATTTTTACTGTCGTAAAAATATACAATTTAATTTCATCCCTCCAAAAAAAAATTTAGCTCCTGTACTACATGAAATTAACTAGCATAAACAATAGGACATGATGTGAGATCATTGGGTATAACCATCAAACTCTTAAATAAAAGATAAAATTCTCTCAAAAGTATTTTTTTTTTCCTCCACAAGATTTTAACTCAGATTTGCTGGAAGAGAGCTTGTGAAATATGTGTCCATTTGAATAAGTGGAAACAAGTGTTGATGAGATAACTTGAATGTGGTCTCTTTGAATTTTTTTTTCTGAGTAAAAAAGAAAAGAAAAACATGTGATTTTATCTGTGTCTGTCTTGTCTGCAAACTCTTTGCTCTTTGGTTACAAAAATGATTGAGTTGGGAGGCAGGTTTACCTCGACGTGGCCATGGATGAATTAAAGATTCACAATGAGTAAAGTATCAAGTTGGGGACTCAATTTTTGGGAGTTTTAATTTCGGTCACTCAAAATAAATTTTTTGTCATCTAAGTGTTAAATTTCTAACAGCGGTTAATTGTACATGCCACATTATGTTTGCACTTTCATTTTGGTCACTCAAAAAATATCTTTTTTAAGTATTGATTGGGGTAAAAAAATTTAAGGATTAAAGGGAAATTGTCAAATTTTACTTGTTTATCCCATTGCTGAAAATTCTAAATTTGGGTTTTAAAATATAAACCTTTAAATATTTAGATTCAAAATTATAGTAGCAAATCGGTTAACATTATCGATGGATGAAAAAATTTAACAATTTATATAATTCATTTTGATGTTTTGAAATTATTTTCAAAAATTATTGTTAGGCTCGAAAATACCAAAAGGGGGTGAATTGATATTTTAAAAATTTCTAAAAAGTTTTTTAAATAATAATGAAAGGGAAGAAAAGTTTGGATAATTCAATTTATAATGGTTCGGCCCCAATTGCCTACCTCTGCTACATTGGTATGCTTCAACCAAGGATTTCCCAATTCACTATACTTGAATTATTACCTTTCAAGGAAATACCTATATTTTTCACAAGGCTAAGATAGAACATTCCCTGCAATTTTTATAGCTTAACTAAAACCCTCTAGCTTTTGTGGCTCAACTAAAAGCCTTTTACAATCAACTTAAAGTTTTATACCTCAAAAACCTTAAGTATGCTCTTTGCAACAAAGAGAAGATGAGCAAACTAACAATAAACCTCTAGTAGGTGTGTGTTTTCAAATTGAAGCTCTAAATACAAATATTTGAGAGAGAGAAAAGATATTACAATAAGCTTTCAATTAGTATGTGTAAGAGAAAATGAAGAAGATAAAGAATTGAAGGCTTTTCCCTTGATTTCTATGCTTGAATATTCATCTCTTATATCTTGAAGTGTTCTTGATGTGTATATATAACAAGGGAAAATTTGTGGCCGTTTATAGCTGTTGGGGATAATTTCTAGTCATTAAAAGCATTACAGACAGACTTGTTTCGATATAACTCACAAGATGTATAGGAAGACGTGGACTTGTATTGGTAGTAGTCCCCTTGAGTATTGGTAGAAGTCCAGATGAATGCTTGGAGTGCTCTCTGTCTTGCTTCTATTGGTAGAACTTCCTCCAAGTGCCGATTGAGCTTTTCAGACTTGTATAAAATGAATTTGAAACACTAAAGAACATTTTGGATTGATTAAAAACATTTAAAACATGTTTTTAAGTACTTTTATTTACAAGTCTTTGAAAAACTTTGAAAATATTTAACAAAATTTTCAATAATTATTTTCACCAAATAATGGGTTAGGAAATATAAATAAAATTTCATCTTAAATGTTGTTATATCAAAAGCTTGGGATATCAAAGTATCAATAAAAATTATTGTCTTTAATAGTTGTCTAAGAAACTCAAATTTCTTTTGATTATGTGATCTTGAATCTTCCATGCTCGGCTAAAAGTAAAGAAAAATAATTGCAATTAATTAATTTTATCTTCCATTCCAAACAAATCTCATATTTTTTTCGTCGCTTCTTTACCCAAACAAAGAACAAACAATTAATTTAATTAATTGCAAGTATTTTTTTTCCTATACTTTTAGTTTAGCATGGAAGATTCAGGATTATATAATCAAAAGAAATTTAAGTTTCGTAGAGAATTATTAAAATATGAGTTATTTGAGTTGATTTCGTTAAGGATAATCTGGAAATATAGAATAAAATTTAAAAATTTAAAAAGAGATTTAATTAATTAATTTTAATATTATAGTAACAAATTTGGTAGAATTATAAATGGATAAAAAAGTTTCAACGATTTATTCAATTTATTTTGATGTTCTAACATTTAAAATTTCAATATTAAAAAAATAATTTTTAAAATTTTAGCAATGGGATAAATAAGTAGAATTTTACTATTTTTGTGCATTATTTTAGTTTTTATCACTTTTTCACTTTAATTTTTGATTTTTTTTACCCCAATCAATGCTTATAAAAATTATTTTTTGGGTGACTAAAATGAAAGCGACCTAAAAGTTGGGTAACCAAAATAAATGTGTAAACATGCTTCTAGAGATTTACAGCACGTTTGGTTGGCATGAATAGCCAAACTATTCCGGGATGATTCGGTGATAAGCAGCTATTCATTAGTTTGGTTCACCGAATCCGCCATTCGACAGAATTTCATTCATCTCCCATTCCACCTCCTCCCATAATAGCCATGCCCTACCTGATCTAAAGAATAGCAATACAGAGCCTCCACCGAATAAGAAAAAAAAACATAACTCTCATTCTTGCCCTTTACCACTCTCCCTCAGCAAACACCTCAAGCCACCACACCCCAACCATGTCTCCTAGTTCTCATTTAGTTATTCTCATCCCACGACCATCATCGACAGAGATCTCGACATTGTAAAAAGCTTCCCCAAAGTTGAGACGAGTAAGGTTATTATTCCCTTCAATCTCACCTCCATTCTGAGAATTTCAGCTCTTTGCTTCTCTACTTGTATTTCACTAGAAGGGAGCTGTGAAAAAAATGAGTTTTCAGAAAAAATTGGTCGATTGGTTGATCCGATTATTTTAGGGCAGTTTAGGGTTAGAAAGCTAAGCTTGGTTTTTTCAAATTGTTGGGCATTTCTGTTTTTTGTAAGGGATTTCAGGTTGCTTGTCTCAATAGTAAGGGATTTCAATTTCAGGTTGGAATTTGTTGTTTGTGGTAAATGGGTTGAAGGGGTTTTGGATTTTGAGCTTTGAATCAATTACAGAGTTTTTGAGCAAGAAAAAGAAAAAGAAAACAGAGGCGGGGGAGATGAGGAAATCATTTTACTAGTAAATTTGCCATTGCTTTGCTTCTTCTTCTTTTTTTTCAATGTTGATTCTGAAATGTTGGGCTAGTTCTGATTGTAAAATTTGAACAAAGCATTTCAGTTGAAAAAACCATTGAAGTTAAATTATAGAGAAATTCAACATATGCGCTAATACTTTGTTTATTTTTGAATCTTAATGCTTAGAGAATCATAAGTTATTTGATGGGTTATTTGATTGCTTAGTGTTTCAACAATCTTGGCATCCATGCAGGTATTCATGATTTTCTCTTAGCAAAGAAGACTCTGTATATCTATAATTAGTAGTGTGAATTGTATTGATTTCACCGATATTTGATTGCTTACAAAATTGGTGGATGTTTCTTTGAGTCTCTTCTGCATGTACTTATTTTTGATCATTTTCATTTAAGATTCCCCCCCCCCAAAAATAATTTTGGAGATTATTTCTTATCAATAAGCTTGGACAATATTTTTAACCGAAATTATGCATCTGTATGTCAAGCTCACCTAGAAAATTGACTTTTATGCTTAGATTCAGTATAACATGGATCTATGCACTGCTATGGTTTATCTTTCTTTTTTAAATACAACATACTATAAGATAATATACTAATTATGGTAGAAGCAACCCAGACTTTCTTTGCTGAAGGCATTCTGCATTTGGCATTTTATTTGTAGTTGCATGCATTGTCAATCTTCAGTTGAATCCACTAATTCTGCAATTATGATTCCGTCGTTATTAATGAACTGAATCTAAGCCATATTTATGCAGAGTGTGACACCACATTTATCCTTATCTAGATGATAGAACTGGTTAAATCCAGATGATAGAACTGGTTATTTTGTATGATATGAGTTATTGAATTACTTCATTAAAGAACTCTATAAGGGGAGGGTGTCATAATTTAATAGAAATGTGCTTCTTTGTTTCATGTTATTTTCTATATATGTTAAGACATTTGATGCTGTTCAACTTGTTTTAGAGGAGTTTGGTCGCAGCATTGGTGAAATTTTTTAGAATTTTGATATAAATCCTCTTGGTTCTGCATCAATCGTACAAGTATTATTTATGCTACCCAATACATGAGACTTCTTCTTATTCTACTCAATGCTATCTGCATTGTTGTAATGTTAATTTCTGGTTGATGATTGCATTGCTCTTTCAAGGTCAGATGTTCTTGTTTATGACTTACTATTACGTGATAGGGATTTAAATAGCGGTAGCTAGCTCAAGTTCTATATTACACACATATATTACGGGAAGTTCTATTTGCATGGTTAGCCGGTTTCAATTTGATTGGCACGAGGTACACGGTTTGGTCCCCGTAATATAATTTCTTGCTTGTACTAAAAATAAAATATTTGCATGCTTAAAACTTTCTATCCATGGTTGGAACTTTCTGATGCTTTTTAATCCTTGTACCAAGTGCTATTGAGTTGTAGATCAGTATAACATCATATTAGCTTGAGGAATTGTTTTATGCTTCTCATATTGCTATTGAGTTGCAGATCGGTATAACATCCATTCGATACCTTTTTTGAATCCTTAAGTAATCATTTGTATAAATTCTGAGATATTAAGAATGAACAGTACGGTTTAATAATGTTGTGTTTTCTTTGGCAGAATTGACTTCAAGATAAGGACCATAGAGCTTGATAGAAAAAGGATCAAGTTGCATATACTGCTGGGCAAGAGAGGTTTCGTACAATAATTATTGGGTATTGTTTTGGGAATTGTTTTGCATAAATCTATTATTTGCATAATTATTGGGAGGAATAATGCAACTTTTTAAATATAAACTATCAAATAATATTGCTAACAAAGATAGTTTGAAAGAAGATTGATAAGCAAGATCTTTGGCATTATATAAAAGATCTGTTTTACCATTTATGAGGATTGATGTAAGTAATGAGAATTCCTAAGATATTTCATCAAGATGACGAGATAGATGTAAAAGCCAAGGGAAAATATAAAAGATAGATGTAAAGGCTAAGGGCAAATATAAAACAAATTGCAATTTGCACCTTAAAAGAAAGGAAAGAACTATTTTGGCATATATGCCTTCATATCAATCTTTTGTTTTTCCTCAATTAACATTCCTACATGTATTTTTATTATACTTTTTCCTCAAATAAATAATGACTTAGTATTTGATATACTAATAATATGTTTTTTTATTCCACAAACAATTTTAAAAATTGTCAGCATCTCCTTTTTTAACATTTTGTTATACTTTTTTAAGACACTTGTTAATTTATTAAAATACAAAACAAAAGATTATAATTTTATTAAAATGTATTTTTATTAAAAATTGTGAATTGAGTTATACATATATATATATGTGAAACAATTATATATATATATATTTATTAGTACTTTATTATTTCATATCTTTGTTATGGAATATTATTTATAAAATATCTAAAAAATAATGATCTTATTTCATGATTCAAAAATTTACACTCATGTACTTTATCTGATTACTTATATCATTATTATAAAATTTTCAATTCCATAAATATACATAGAGAATATTGCTTATAAATCTCAAATGACTACATGTAAAATATTTATAACGTTTTAATGACTACATGTAAAATGTTAAAAGTGATTTAACAATTATAAAGTGAAGGAGTATAAGTATTGAGTGATTTAAATAAACATTTATTTGGATAATTGTATTTATATAAATAAACATGAAATTCTTTGAAAATAAGATCGAATTTCAATTGCAACAAACTTTAAAACTTTGAAAATGATATTATTATTATACACTAGTAAATGCTTGATAAATTATTTACTTATACATAAGCAAATATATTTTTAAACAGACTTATCCTATTTATTAATATGTATTGCTCATTTTTTCTTTGACAGTTTGTTATAGCTTCCTCTTCTTATTTGGCTTGTTTGATTGCTGCTTCACCCAGAGTTGAGCATCTTGTATTCACTGAATCACTGTAAGTTCTTTGGCAATTAAATTCTTTGATTTTGTTTTACTGTTATTGAAATTAGTATTGGAGAAATGTGACTCGTTTACTACGATTTGAAGATATGTAACACTTTAATATCTTGCAGTAATGGCTCGTCTACCTTTAATAGTACAAAATGAGAGGCGTAAAAGAATTGGTCTTGCTATTACAATATGGTTGCAAATGTGTACAATTGCGAATTGGTTCTTAGTTGCACTGGGTGCCATTCATAGCCTGCATACTTATAGACCAAGGATTAGATCCTATATTTTAGATTTTTATGCAAAACGAGATTATGTGAAAAGACTTGTATATGCTAGTGACGAGACGTGTATTGAACAAGTTAGGATGAATAGAACTACCTTTTTTAAACTATGTGAGATGTTACAAACTTTAGGGGAATTAAAGTCGTCAAGGAACATGCTTGTTGATGAGCTAGTGGCAATGTTTTTACATATTATTTCTCATCACCTTAAAAATTGAGTTATCAAGCATCACTTTAATAGGTCCGGGGAAACCGTTAGCAGATCATTTCACAATGTTTTAAATGCTATCATACGCTTACAAGATGTGTTATTTAAAAAGGCAGAGCCAATTACAGCTAATTTTACAGACCCAAGGTGGAAATGGTTTAAGGTATTGGAGTGAGTTCTATATATAGCTCGTATATAATTTAGTACATTTGGAATTAAATATAGTATTCTAACTCGAGATTTTATACATGTGATGTAGAATTGCTTAGGTGCTTTAGATGGAACCCACAGCAAGATTAGGGTTCCAACAGTTGATAAACCTAGATATCGAACACGAAAAGGTGACATAGCAACAAATATGTTAGGTGTTTGTACACCTGATATGCAATTTGTTTATGTTCTTCCTAGTTGGGAAGGTTCTGTTGCTGATGGACGAGTTCTTCGAGATGCCATAAGTAGGAGACATGGATTAAAAGTTCCTCATGGTAAAATGCAAAAATTAAAGGAATTTGAATTAATTTCTAAGATCATACTTTTTTGGGAAATTAACCATGACAAATAGTTTCTTTTTATAGGTTGTTATTATCTAGTTGATGCTGGATACACAAATTGTGAGGGATTTGTTGCGCCTTTTAGAGGATAAAGATATCATTTGAATGAGTGGCGTCAGGGTTACCAGCCAAGTACTCCGGAAGAATTTTTCAATATGAAACATGCTTCAGCGCGTAATGTTATTGAAAGATGTTTTGGGTTATTAAAACTTAGATGGGGAATACTTAGGAGTCCATCATTCTATCCTGTAAGGGTGCACAATAGAATTATTATTGCATGTTGTTTGCTCCATAATTTTATTCGAACCTATATGAGTCTTGATCTTATTGAAGAAGAGTTGGGAGAAGGATTACCTAGTAATGTGATAGATGACGATGAACCAAATATTATAAATATTCATCCGTCGGATGCATGGGCTACTTGGAGGATGGAACTAGCCAACCGAATGTTCGATGACTGGCAAGCATCTAGAAATTAGTTAGGTTTAGGGTAAAAATAGTAAACGTTTAAGTTGTTTATGTTATTTCATATATCTAGTTTATGAAACTTTGGTGGTGTTTGAATTGTATTTTTTTTTTGTATTGTACTAGACTTGTTGAATGATAATTTATTTTCTTTTGATTCATCATGTGTTATAATTTTATAAAGTGTTGACCTTTTGATGCATAATATTGAACTTAATTTTCATTTGCGTTTTTTCTTAAGATAGTTATGTCAGGCTTTTCCCAATCAAGTGTTTCTTCCCAGAGTTCTCGAGGAACCCAGAAGAAGATGCTGCGTTGGTTGCTTGTATGGTCGACTTGCACAATGCTGGAACCTTTAATGCGGATACGGGATTTAAAGCCGGCTATTTAAATGAGTTAGAAAAAATGATAGAAAAAGTTTTACCCAATGCCATGTTGAAGGCTAAACCTAATCTTGAATCGAGGATTAGGACATTGAAAAGGGATTGGTCAATCGTTTATGACATGCTTAGTGGAAAAAACAATAGCGGCTTTGGTTGGGATGAGCATAGGCAGCTTGTTGTTGCTGAAGATGCGGTTTGGAACTCATATATAAGTGTAAGAATTATTTCAAGTCTTTATTATCTTATTTTAACAAAACTTACATTTAATATGAATTTCTAATTTTATAGAGTCATAAAGAAGCACTCAATTCGGACATCGGAGTTTCCTTATTATGACCACTTCTTCGCCATATACGCAAAAGATCGAGCCATCGGAAAAGATGCTCAAACAAATTACGATATTATTGAAGAAATAAATGTTGAAGATGTAGCCACTGCAAATTCTCATGAAGAAAGAAACGATTTCCATGGACCCGGTTGATGTTTCTTTAGATGACATGGATCTTTCAAATACACAACCTCAACCAGAACCGCAACTAGCTAGAAACCAAGGTGATTCTCGCATTTTCAAAGAAGAAAAAAGATTTCGATGCAAGTGATTTTTCTACTTCATTTAATGATGCCGCCGCTTTATTGGCGGAAAATATACTGAGCGTTGGCCTTGAAATCGAAGAAGAGTATTGCATCCGTGGTAATTCAACAAAAGTCGAAATGACCATTCAAGAAAATGCTCAAATTATATCCAACATTATGTGAAGTGGAAGGTTTAACTGAGGATGAACGCTATCGAGCATTGAGCAAAATTCCAGATCATCCAACGCAAATGCTCATTTTTTTTAGTTTACCTTCTGCTGTGCGATTGGAATGGGTCAGAAGATTTCTTGCTGACCATTAAAAATCATGGTTGTGTTGATATTTTGGTAACTTTTTGTGTTTGTAATATTTGGATAGTATAATGACATGATAGAATGTCATTACAATGATGTAACTTTTTGATATTGTAAAATTTTAAAACATATGGATTATGACATATATACTAATGAAATCATGTAACTTTTTGTTAATATATGAATATTATGCTTGAATGTGAAGTATAATTTTCAAGTTAATTATTACTTTTTTAGCAATGAGTTATTTATTACTTCTAATATTTAATTATTTTTTATTATAGAATAATTAAATTATTTGTTTCAGTAATGATATTTTAACACATTAAATATGTATTGCAGTTTAAAAATAATAAAGTAGATTATATATATTTTTATAGTATTATATATTTTGATTTTTTAATTCATATAATAATAATTATATTAAGAATGTTATTAAATTATATTTTTTATTAAATTATATTTAATAATTATTATGTTAAAATATGGTTAAACTATTTATTATTTTTATTAAATTATTTTCAATAATAATCTTATTAAAATTTAATAACAATAACAATAATCATCTATTTTTTAAAAAATTCTGCTAAGGGTATTCTGGTCATTTTAGTTTTTTCCTTATGCTATTACAACATTATTCCATTCAACCAAACACAAGAATACTATTACAGTTCTATTCCATTCCATTCAACCAAACAGTTGAATTACTTATTACAGCTCTATTCCATTACAGCTCTATTCAATTACAGCCCTATTCCATTACAGCCAACCAAACGTGCTGTTAATGCTTGGGTGACTAAAATGAAAGCGCCCTAAAAGTCGGATGACCTGATTGTAAGGATTTTATTTTGAGTGCCCAAAATGAAAGCACACTAAAAATTGAGTGGCTAAATTGCAATAATTTTATTTTAGGTGACTAACTAGATAATTTATTCAATTCACAACTCAAATGACTTAGGAAGGCAACTCTTTTGGGGTTAACATGAACGTATGATTCCATGTTAATTAATTTTGGTTGAATTTGAATATATATTATTATTAGATTTTAATTTTTGAATAAATTTATTCACTCCACATGTTTTCTCTCTTTTTCAGTTTGTAGATTTATTTTGTGGGTATCTTTGTTATCTTTGCAAGTTATGATGAATAGATGATGATGCTTGCTGTTCGCTAAAACTTCATTGGCTACTAATAGTCTTTTTGGAAAGTGGGTAACTCTTCGTCAATTTCTAAATTTGTTTCTGTTCTTTGAATATTTCAGAATAATAAATGATTTCACGAGTCGATTTGGACTTGTGTTGTCTTAAGTTTATATATATATTTGTTTGTTTTTCCATTATTTAATAATAAGTCTTCAATTTTAGAAGTTTTTGTCTTCTCTTGTAGCAGGGTTTTTAGTATTACTTATGCATGTAATCTTAGTTTTACAAGTGATTTTTAGGATGATTTTGTTGTCATCCTCTATAGTTTGGTGAATGCTCGATTCTTTTGTTACTTTTTGTTCACCGCTTTGGACTATCCGGGGCTGATTTTCTCACCATGTTAAGTGCTTACAATTACTCCAGATATGTTGTGCTGATGGAGTTTGTCTTTCCTCATCTACGACGAGTGTTTGTTGTTTTTTCTCTCTAAATTGTATGATTACATCCATTGAATAAATTAATGAATTTACCATTCAAAAAAAAATATTTTTTTGAATAAATTTGTTCTTCATCGAGTGGTCAGTTTAGTTCAGTTAACTCGGTTGACTTTGGATTGGATCTATGGGTCAAATTTAAATTGAATAATTTTTAAATAATATAAATTTAAATTTAATTATAAAAATAGATAATTATTAATAAAAAATTAAAATATTTTATATTTTTATATAACGAGGTATAATATATAGGGTAAACTATACCCAATTTCACTAACCTATTAGTAAATTTATGTTTTAGTTACTCAACTTCAAAAAGTTACAAAATAGTCACTGAGCTATTCGAAAGTTTTCGTTTAAATCACTGAACTATTCAAAAAATTTTATTTAAGTCACTAGGTTGTTCAGTTTTTTTTTCTAAAAGTTCAGCTAGTGAGCTCCAAGCAACGTTTCAACGATAAATACAGGGGATTAGTATCCATCTACTAGTTAAAGAACATACCTTAGATCCAAGTCGATTTGATGGTTAGTTTCGGAGATCGAAGAAGAAAACTATTTGGGTTTTGGTTCATAGATTTGTAACGTTCAAAGTTGTTTTATAAAAAAAGAAACTGACCTATTGAAGAGAAGGGAAAGAAGAGCTTTTGGTTGGTTCAAGCGGTGAGAACAAAGAATGCTATACAGTAGCGATTTCAAATTTAAATGAAAACTTCCAAATAATTTAGTGATCATTTTGTAACTTTCTGAAATTAAATGATCTAAACGTAAAACTTATTAATAGCTTAGTGACATTAAATGTAATTTTCCCTAATATATATAATGGTTTGATGAATCACATCGCATGTTCTTTTTCGCATAAATGCTACCAACACTATGTTCAAGATGAACAAAGCTCGACTAGAACACATATGGGCATAGGACCATAAAATGAAAAAAAAGCTCAACATTATATTTTTAATTATTTTAAATATATTTATATTTTATAATAAATTAATGTCAGCTAATTATATTTATATTTACATTGTTTTTAAAATATGTTTTATAATATATTTTAAATAAGTCGGTCAATTGACTCAATCAATTAAACTGACCGATGTTAAGTTAGTTAAGTTTGAAAAAACGGATCGAACTGACCAAATTAACTATTTGTTTACTCCTACATGTAATAGGAAAACTGATGTTATAATAAACTTGAATTTACTAAAAAAAATTTAACGGTGTTAACTATTGAAATTATATTTTTTAAACCCGAAAAATAAAAAATAAAATCTTAAAATAAAAATAAAAAAAACTAAATTCCAAATGCAAGTGTTACATCATGGTGTCTTAGACACTTACCCACTATGTCTCCCAGCATGGTGTGTATTAAGATAGTGTGCTTTAGCTCAGGATTGTAACTTTTTCTTTTATTCTAAATCAACATCCACCCTCGATAAAAATACAATCCCCTCTTATCTATTAGAGTATAATGTCATGGGAAAAAAGAATCTCGTGTTGTTTTGGATTTGATAATAATACAGAAAAATTTATTCTCAATGAGACATTCACTCAATAACAAAGTCACAATCCCATGATGTCACTTTCGAATATTTTTAACAATTCTTTCGACATATTTATATATTCACATCATACTTGTATTATCTTTTTTTCGTATTTTATTTATGACATACATTATCTAAATTGGAAGGCACCCACTTTGGAACAAGTTGAAAGTGGGCATATTATAAAGCTAGTATCGTTATTCAATGATGCTCTTAGAGGGACCAACAAAGGTCAAAACAACTTTCATAACATGTTTGATCCTTTTTGGGCAACAAAAGCATATGGTATTGAGATGTAGGTGCATGGTGGTGTCCAACTGGTTTGGCTTTTTAGCCAAATTATGTTCAAACTCGACACCGGTTTGTGTTCACTACTTAACATGCGTTTCCCAACATTCTTTTGTCTTTGGTTATGCCATCATCAAAGATTCTGTTTTCAGATTAAGTTTTGAGGGATTTAATACAAAATTTTAAAAATTTTACGAGGTTGATAAGAACTTTTTAAACAAATTTGGGGTATAATAAAAAATTTTAAAATTTTTGTGAGCTATGATGAGAATTTAAAAAAAAAATTAAAAGTCTAATTAAAATTTTTGAAAATTTTCAAAAATTTGGAGCCTTACGGTCCCCACTGGATCAATTAATGTACCTTACCAGTACAAAATATCCTTAAAAATAAATTGTTATACAATGATGGCTCAAAACCCATCACTAAAAATAAAAATTTCGTTAGATTATTTTAACTATCGATTGAGTCTTAACTCAATTGTTAATCGATATATACAATATTTCCAATGTAAGAAGATGTGGATTTGAGCGTGCTGAAGCACATTATCCTCCTCCTATTTATGGGTTGGGGAGAGGATATGAATAGTTCTAGGCATTGTGTCAAAAAGAGTAGATATGATCAGAACATATAATGAAATTGTTCAAAAAAATTATTCCGACTATTATATATCTATTTAATTCAATTGACTTTTTATTGAAAGGTAATTTAATTGATTTATATCATTGAAGTTCAAATTAATTTTTGCTTTTTTTGGCACTAAATTATAAGTTTTTATTTTGGTCACTTAACTATTCGAAAGTTTACATTTAAGTAACTAAACTATTCGAAAATTTTTATTTAAGCCACTAGGTTGCTAAGTTTGTTTTTTTTTTCTAAATTCCATCAATGAGCTCCAAGCGACAATTCGATGATCAATATGGTGGATTGTACCATTTGACAAGTAGAAAAACATATCATAGATCCAAGTTAGTCTGACGATCAGTGTTGGAGATCAAAGAAAAAAGTTTACGTCCAAAGTTATTTTATAAAAAAAAAAAACTAAACTATAGAAGAGAATGATAAAGTGAGCTTTCGATTGGTGCAAACAATACAAACAAAAAAAGCTATATAGCATTAATTTTAACAACCTAGTGACTTAAATGAAAATGTTTAAATAATTTAGTGACCAAATTGTAATTTTTTAATTACGTGACCAAAATAAAAATATACCTATAATATAATGACTAATAGTATAATTTACTTTTTTTTAACACATGTACTTTTGTATTTGCCTAAAAATGAATATAGTTATCACCATTTGGATCTAAAACAATCTTATTATATATAATATATTTTTAAAACTTTTTTTATATACAATTTTTCAACCATTCAAACCTCAATTAATAAAATCAAAAGTTAAAACAGTGCTAATTAAGCTAATACTTTATTCGTAATATATTATTTAGGTTAAAAAAAATTTAAATTTTTATTTTCTTTGTACATTTGAAATTTAATTTCTGTATTTTTATTTTAATGAATTTAATCTTTTTACTTTTTGGATAAAAATGTAAGCTCAATTATTACCATTTTAAAAATATTTTCGTAAATTCAGGTTCATTACAAATATTTTTTTTTTGTTATATGATTATTAAGTGGGTCTTTCCTCCAAAATATCACCGGTAAATTTGGCAAGAGAATTTTAAAGGTGTTAATTATTGAACCTGAATATTGAAATATGAAAAGTACAGGAATTAAATTCCTAAAAATAAAATGACCAAAATCTAAATGACGAAGAGTAAATGAACCTGAAACATATTTAAACCAATTATTTAATGTTAAATTCTATTGTTAGTCCATGTATATTGCGAAAGCTGTGTATTCAGTCTCTATACTTTAATTTGATCAATTTTAGTCTCTAGACCTTTCAAATTTTAAAACTTTAGTCCTCCCCAAACAATAACCATTAAATTTGATAAGTTAGTTCTACTATTTCCAAAATTTGAAGCGGCAAACTTATTATCATATGTGTAATGCTATGTTAGCTTGTTATTTTCACATACCACTTGATAAAAATTCAGTTAATGGATTAACGACTATCATTTGCGTCAAGAGAAGAATACGGACTAAATCTTACAAGCATAGTTCAGGGCTAGTAATTAAATTTAACCAAACAAAATTAACTATTATCGTCTTAAATGTATAAAATAGTTAGTGTTTTATGACATTTGAATATTATTTGATAAAATTTCAAATTTTTTTTCATAATATTTTTGAAAAATTTGTTTTTTCAAGTAAATAAAAATAATCGATAACTTTTATATAGTGTTTTAAAAAATATTTTTATATAAAATCATTTTAATTATTGTAAATATAAAGTGATTTTCAATTTCTCTTCTTTTTTTTTTTTTTTTTTTTTCCTCATTCATAATTGAAAGGCCATTGAAAGTGGAATACTATAAACGACAAAGCATGAACAATAATGGCACTCAACAGCACCTTTTAAGAAGCAGACCAAAACCCCCTAAAAAATGACTTAGACAGCCTTAGAAACAAAGCAAGAAAAAAACAGCATTGTAAAATCTTCGCCACATCTTTTCATTATTTAAAAAGATTCCCTTAAGACAATGGGATTTTTTAAAAATAAATCAATAAAATGAAAATAACAAATAATAATGGGGGAGAAAAGATACCCTTAAATTTTAATAAAATTAGGTATATATATACCGATTTTAAAAAATAATTAGGGGACTAAACCGATTTTAGTACAGGTGGCGCGTTTTATGCTAGCGTGGTAGGAGAGAGGGGGAAAGCTTCTGTCTCTCCTTCCATGCTAGCATAAACACTACCTATAGCTAGAGGTGATCATGGGCCGGGTCGGGTCGGGTTCGGGCCGGGCTCAAACAAAATTTTAGGCCTGTCTACTAGGCGGGCCCACCACTTTCACCCGAAATATAGGCCTAAAATTTTGCCTAAGCCCGCCCAAATAAAATTACTAAGCCTGAGCCTGCCCTGCTGTGCCCATATATTAAATTTTTTTCTTATTTCATTAAATAAAAAATTTAAAAATATAATAAATCAAATATATTTAAAAACATAAAAATAAATATTAAAACAAATAAAAATAATACTAAAACAATTCTTAAAACAATACACAAATTAACAATATAATAAAAATAATTACATTAAAAATTTAAAATAATTAAAAATAAAATAAAAATATATATTAATATATAATTGGGCGGGCAGGGCAGGCAAAAAACTCTTACCCGAGCCCGGCCCATTTTCTAAACGGGCCTCTTTTTTTGCCCAAGCCCATTTTTCGGGCCTATATTTTTACCCAAACCCTCCCATTTTTCGGGCGGGCCTTCGGGCGGGCATGCATCACACACCAAACCATGATCAGCTCTACCTATAGCCATCCAATTAAACTTGAAAGAAAATAAAAAAAAATTAATTGTTGAATTGAATTTTGAAAAATCGAGAAAAGTTTAATAATTCTTTAAAAACTCAAGAATCTCGGGATAAAATTTATAATGTGTCTCGAAATTATAAATTTCATTATGTGTCTAATATTAAATTTCAAATCCTTACATAATTATTATATAATTGAAAATTTCAAAACTTCAAGCTCATTCGACATTTTCACATGACTCACATCATTGATCCATCTATTCAAATAATATGTTATTCTAAAAATATAATAATAAAAAATAATATGATAATTATATTATTACATGAATCTTACCTTATTACAATTAGGAATTGATAAGGGAAATTTACTCGGGGACGTAAAAATGGTAAGCGATGTCATGCCCATGACTGAAGGAGTATACAACCACCGATTTTATTTTTTTGTGCTTCAGTTGTTTGACACATCTCTTGGTAATGTAGCCAAGACAATTGATCCCTAACTAAGTCGTTCGGCTTCTTTTAGGTTGATTAGTTGTAGGAGCCATCTTAAATGTGCCAGATTTTGACATTTGTTTGGCATTAGAAGACCCCCGATCAATTTCGATATGAATGCTCACGCAAATTGTTGTATTTCAACTGCATTAGAAGAGTTTTCGAGATGTGAGAAATTATCTTCTAACCAGTTCATATTTATCTGGTTACCACGAAACTTGTCAGGCACCTTGCCTAATAGTTAGTCGCAAATTAGCCTCCAATCCCCAATGTGCACTTCCCCATAACGATTGCCCCATCAATCGGTAGACCGAGTTGTAATGCCACATCCTCGAGTATAATCGTACTCACCGTACAGAAGATGGAATGTGTGTGCTTCGGGTCTCCATCTCTTCAACAAAGTACTGATAAGTGCGGGCTCCAATTTAGCCCCACCAAGCATATGGAATACGTGTAAGAATCTCGCTTCTTTCAAGTATTGTTCAATAACACGTGATGCTCTCACATTTAAATTGTGTATACATGTTTCAACAATTCGATCTTCCTCCTAATTATATAGACATAAAAAAGTAAAAAATATAATAATATTAACAACTTAATAATGGTGTTAATTAAAATAAAGATTATAATAACATTTTCTTATCCTTTGTAATTAGACTTCGAATACGTGTTTGTGATCCAAACGAATTAGAGGCGTTGAAATTTTTAAAATTTGTAATTTTTATAAAATTAAATAGGATTAATTAATTTAGACAATGAAATAAACTAAAAAATTTATAATATTATTAAATTACCACTAAATTAACAATTTATTTAACATAAAAATATTGTTGAACTTATTAAAAAAAATTACCTTATTTTTATTTAACATAAAAATACTTCATCGCGTGAAAGATGCTTTTGGAGATGGGATTTTTTTTAATGATTTTTAGTAAAGAATTTTAGTTTTTTTTTTTTCCCTTCAAAACTATAATTATTTTTGTTTTACTATGGAATTTTTTTTTTTAGAGTTTGTGGAAGTTCCGTTTAGTGATGTTGTCTCTAGAGTTCAAACTTGAGTTCTTTTTCAAAAAATACACTGTTCTTTACCATTGCACTTAACACTTACTAGTAGAATTTTTGTGTCTTTGTTTGAAAGAAACTCATCTTTGTTCTTTGGATTTAATTTTTCGATTTGGGTATATGTTTTTTTTAATGAAAAGGAACATGTTATCGCAAGAGATTGAACCTTGGATCTTAAACTATCAACATATATATAATTTTAATCACTTTCTCGTTCAATTGTTGGTGGAGGTGTTCATGAGTCGGGCTAAGACCTGATTCCAAAATAATTTTCATACTCATCCAAGTTCGTGCAAATGACTCATTTTACTGTTTAAAACGAATAAAACATTTATTTTTATTTAAATTTAATTATAAAAATATATAAATTTTATTAAAAATTTTATTTTATATATTTTTATTATTTTTAAACAGTAAGATAAGGTAGGCTCAGGGTTGAAAAATATAAACCCAAATCCGGACCTAAGCGAGCTGAGCCACCCACAAGGCCTATGTGCATCTCTAGTTGATCTCACGAGTCATCTAGACACCAGTTCAATTGGATAATGACTAAAATATCATTGTTTTACAAAATGAATTATATTATTTTTAGGATATTTTATCTTGAGTAAACTAGGCCATCAATCACTCTAAATATGGGTCATTCCTTTTTTGGTTATCTTATTTTCATTTTTGTTAATTTGACCACCCCAAAATAGAAATTGATCAAACTGGTCACTCCACCCTTAAATGGTAATGGAAGACTAATGGTGTATTTGTAACAAATGAAAAAATTTGGAGTGACCAAAATAGGAACAACCCTTATTTAGAGTGGCTAACGGGTAGTTTGCCTAATTTTAGAGTGACTAACATGAAAATGCACCGTTAGTCTTACATTACCATTTAATGGTAGAGTGACCAATTTGATCAATTTCTATTTTATGATGACCAAATTAAAAAAAAAAATTGAAATGATCAAAATAAGGATAACCCGTATTTAGAGTGACTAACGAGATTATTCACCCTTTTATTTTTTTACATTTTTTATATAAAAATGGAAGAATATTTACATAATAAATTTAAACCTAAAACATGAAAGTATTAAATATCTTTACTTTTATCATCACGACTAAAATATCATTTATTTTTTATATCCAACTTTTCATAAACATATTTCTTACATGGTGGATGTGTTCTAATATATATGGTGGCCTAATTCAACAAATCTTTGTGGAAGAAAAAAAAAAGTTTGGAAAAGGACACCCACATATGCATTACTGCAAAGTTTCTTTGCTTTTGCTAGCACTATTGCCTAGCTAGATTGTCATTTTTCTTTCAAAAGTTTAAGTAAAAAAAAGTAAATTCAGCATAATATCATTAAACTATTAGTAAATTTATGTTTTGGTCACTCAACTTCAATAAGTTACATAATGATCACTAAACTATTTAAAAGTTTTTATTTAAATTATTGGGTTGTTAAGTTTTTTTTAAAATCAAGCTAGCGAGCTCCAAGCGATGATTCGATGATCAATATGGTGGATTAGTACCCATCGAAGAGTAGAAGAACATACGTTAGATCTAAGTTGATTTAACGGTCAGTGTTGAAAATCGGAGATTGTGTCACATCATCACTTAAATAGTAATAAAAAATTATATGATGATATGGTACAATCTCAGAGTGAGCATATTCAGTGTTTTAATAAGTGAACATATGGTTGAACAAGTTAGGTCACCAATTCTCAATTCAACCAATTTAATCTGTTTTACCGTCAGATCAACAACAATTAAATAAATAATTATAAAATTATAAAAATCTAAAAAGCAAGTAAAACTAGTTTTATCTTTCCTTTCACTTTTTCTAAAAAATTTTTTATAGAAGTTTTAATTATTTATTTAATTATTGTTGGTCCAACAGTCGAATTGATCGAATTGGTTGAATAAAAAATTGATGGTCTAACCTGTTTAACCATGGATTTGATTATTAAAACACTGAATATGACACTCTGATATTGTACCACATCATCATCTAAAAAAATTTTATTTTTCAAACTCAAAGTGCCACATTATCAAACTTTTAGAGTTTTTCAAGTTCAAGGATTAAAATGGACTAAAAAAAGTATAGGTACCAAAGTGAACCTAGTTGTCAAGTTTAGGGGCCAAAAGTTGCATTATTCCTTTTTTTTCGCTATCATTAACAGAATGGGCTTAAATAAATAACAATTTTCAAGTTCAAGGATCAATATGGATAAAAAAAAAAGTTAGGAGCCAATATTAACCTACTTGCCAAATTCAAAGACCAAAAGTTACATTTTATCTAAATCTTACCATGTGTAGGTTCCTTTTAGAAAAATTCCAATTATAAATCCGTTGTTCGCTTGATTTTAATTATAGTTATTTCAGCATATATTATTTGCATTTTTAATTATAACCATACTTGAAACATCAAAAGAAAAAAATTATATCCTTTTCATTTATTTATGTTAGAGTTTGTGTGACCTGAATCCCGTCACTTATTGAAAAAATAAATACAAACCATACAGCACAAGTTGAGTCCGTATAGAACTACACTTATACTATTTGGCTTTAATTAGAACAAGGTTTTCAACCTTTAAATAAATGTAGTTAGAACTCCTCTTGTAACGCTCGTGGTTTTTTCCCGAAAAGGTTTTCCCGTAAAATCTATGTGTTCTTATTTTTTCTTTTTTTATTGCTTTGCGATCGTTCTGCCGTTATTATCGACCTTTATTATAACAATTTAGTTATTAACATAATTCCATTAAAAAAATAGTTATAAAATAATTATTATAAAAAAATAAAACTAAAAAGCTTTGTTTGAATTATATTTTTTTAAAGAAATAAAATATAATTTTATTATATTAACATAAAAGTCTTCAATTTCTTGAGAGATTAAATTATAAATTTTTTAGTTTTTAACGAGCCAAAAATTAAAAGAGAAATTTTCCATTCGAGGAGGGGTAAAGCCTTTACTTACACCCCGGAGTTCGAGTCCCACAAGTAAATTCAAGGGTGAATCCAAAGGAGCAAACAAGCGTCTTGGCTCCCTTAGATAAAATGGGTATATTACAATTTTTGACCCTTATTATTTAGTTATACAATCTAATCCTTTTAGCATATAAATTTTAAATTTGGTCACTCCAACAATTTATATTCTTATATTGACCCCTCAACCAAAATTTTCTGATTTCACCCTCGAGTAAATCATATATGGATCCTTTCTAAATTTATCGTAACTTAAATCTCACCACATATGAGTTATCTCTAAAAATATTCTTAATTATTAGTCCACGATATTTTATAATAATTTTGATTTTATTTCAACATATATTATTTGTATTTATAATTATAACTATACTTCTGCATGTAACATGAAAAGAAGTCAATTGAGTCATAACTTGATTAACATGAACATTATTATCAATGCAGGAAGACGTGAGTTTGAGTGCGCTGAAGCGCATTATCTTTATATGGGTTGAGAATAAGTTATGGTAGTTCTAGGTATTGTGTCAAGAAGAATAAATAATGAGATTATTCATTTATTTAGTTATAAGCATAATTCCATTAAAAGAAAAAATTAAGGTAAAAGGGTGAGTGGACTCGGACAAATAGGCGAGTGATGACCGAGATACGCGACGACGCGAAAGTGACCTTATAACCCAAAAACCGCAAAACAGAATCTTCGCCTTTCAAATTTCCCAAAAATAAAATTATATTTTTTTTCACTCTTCTCAAGGAAACAGAAAATTTTTAATTCTCTTTCTTTCATTTTCTCTCTTGCCAAACACCAAAAAGAAAAAAAAAAAAAAAAGCTTCTTTTTCACTCAACACCTAAATAATTTAACGAAAAAAATGCTTCTTTTTCACTCTATATATGTGTTCCTTCTTTTTTTACCTACATTTTCCCCAGCTTCAAACAGACATTTTTAAAAAAAATCCCAAAAAGGAATCGAAAAGAAAAAAATTGAAAAAATGGGTTCGGTTCCATCAGAACTGAGCTTGGATTTTAGACCCAAATTTATACCCAAAACGATCAGTAATTTTCTCGAGGAAATTTCATTGATGGGAAGCGTTTCCGATAAGGTTTCAAAGCTTGATTCTTTTGTTAAACGATTAGAAGAAGAAATGAGAAAGATCGATGGTTTTAAACGTGAACTTCCTCTTTCTATGCTTCTTTTGAATGATGGTTCGTTTTTTTCTTTTAAATAAAATTAAATTGGGTTTTGTTTCGTTTTGTGATTTATGTTTGAAATTTTATTTAGTTGGGGATTTTTTGGTTTGTTGTTTGATTGGCAGCGATTTTAGCTTTGAAAGAGGAATCAACGCAATGTGTTAGAAGAAGAAATGTTGAACCTGTTTTAGAAGAATTTATTCCATTGAAGAACAATCGAAAGGAGAACAATAATCACAGTGATGATGAAGAAGAAGAAGATTCTAAGAAAAATTGGATGAGTTCTGTTCAGCTTTGGAACACTGAAGATGATGATTATAGTTCCATTGATGATAAATTAGATACTAAGGTAGCTTTTTAAAGAAAAAAGTTTGTGGTTTATACTTAAATTTGTTAATATTTATGTTGGTTTATGAACAGAGAAACCATGGGGATCCATTTAAAAACAGGGGAAAAGTTAGAGGTTTTATGCCATTCAAGGCAAATTTGAGTTTTGCAGTGAAGAAAGAAGAGAAAAGGAAGACACCAATTCATGGACTAACGATTCTCACTCCGGGATTCAAGAATCCGAAAGTGGAAATGGGTTTTACGGAATCGAGGATGAGCCGTAGTAGAGCAGCTTCGTGTTCTTCCTTGAAGGGTCAGGTGAATTTCCGGTCCGAATTGCAGCCCTTATCCGACCACCAGCAACAACAACAGCAGGCTACTAGGAAGCAAAGGAGGTGTTGGTCATCGGAGTTACATCGCCGGTTTGTTAATGCCTTGCAGCAATTAGGTGGCTCTCAAGGTGAGGAAATCAAAGAACAATTTCGGTTTTTGTTTCAGGTTGGATTGGATTGCTTGTTGTTCAAGTCATCAAAGATAAGAAATTTAGAACTTTGTTTGTATGCATATTTATATGTATATGTATATGTATGTATAATCATTTTGTTGGGATCATTGAAATGGATAGAGATATATATATGATGTATGTATGTATGTATAATCTTTGATTCTTTTGCAGTGGCTACTCCAAAGCAAATTAGGGAACTTATGCAAGTAGATGGCTTGACCAATGATGAAGTTAAGAGCCATCTGCAGGTTGGTTCTTAGTTCCTTTCTCTGTCTTCGTAGTTCAGTTTTCAGGATATCGGGAAATCTTTCGGTTTCTTACTATCTTCCCAATATTAATGGTGTTGCAAACCTTTTCTTTTTCTATCCATGGCTTAATTCTCCTGCCTTTCCAGAAATACCGACTTCATACTAGACGACTTCCACCATCTACAAGGACCACAACCACCCCAGCAAATGAATCGGCCCTTGTTTTGGGGAATGGTCTATGGATGTCCCATGATCAATATGGAGATTCTTCGAAAGGTAGCAGTTCACAATCCGGTTCTCCTCAAGGTCCTCTCCAATTAGCTACGAACACTGGAGGAACCTCCACAACAAGAGGTGACAGTACGGAAGATGAAGAAGACGCAAAATCTGAAGCCTATAGCTGGAAAACCCATACTTACAAACCCGGTAAAGACCATGTATAGAGTTTATCCACCATGAATTTTGCAGATAAAAAAGTATACATACATAAGCTGAGTCCACAAGCATGAAGTTGATAATATATACTATATACTATTTGCTATAAATGAGAGTAGAAGCTGTGAAATTTTGCAGGATTCGGTTTCCTTCAATCTTCGAATTAAGTTTTCGTTTTACTTTCGGTGCTAGTACGCGAGAATTCGAATGTTTTCATAGAAGAAACATGAACATTATAACAATAGCTTCTCCATTACTTGCTTCTATGACATTGAATCTCTAGTTGCTAATGCTTATTTTCTAGAAGTTGTTGCTTAAATCACAATTGTTTTGAGCAATTCTAAAAACAACACAAGCATTTGGAGCACTTGTTGGATAATGAAGTAACTTTGTGAGTTTAGGCCATTTCAAGTTCAGATTATTTTAGTTTAGGATCATTTTAAGTTGAAGTCATTTTGGGTTTGAACCATTTGAGTTTTCCAATCGAGGTTTTTCGAGTTTGGGTTATTTCGAGTTTGGCATTTGGAATCAAATTACTTGTTCAGATCATTTCAAGTTCTTGATTTTTCTTTGGGCAAACTACACTAGTAGTCACTCTACTATTAGTATTTTTTTTTAATCACCTAACTATGAAAAGTTACAAAATGGTATTAGTAATTTTTTCTTTATCACTGTTCTATGAAAAGGTACAAAATAGTCACCCAACTACTCAATTTTGTCTTTTTTGGTCTCTAGCGAGCTAATAGTGGCAACTTTTAAAATTGACATTGTCGTAACCATTTTTTGAAAAACGGGAATCGACTTTGTTTAAAAAAATGAAAAAAATGGGAGTCGCCACCAATCTTTTTTGATGAGGTGTGATCGGATCACCTTTAATTAATCATTTTAATGAAAGTTAAGATTTACTAAAACGATAATTTGTGGTCTACGAAAATCAGAAAATGAGTTTGGGAGTCGGTTACGCACGAGGAAGGATTAGCACCCTCGATACGCCCAAAATTGATACCTAGTTGATTAATTAATGTCTCAGTGTCGAAAATTTGAAGGCTTTGAAAGAATTTAAATTACGATCTCTCTTTGTATTAATGCTAATTTAAAAAATAGTTGGATAAATTAAAACGGATGTTAAGGACTCCCTCATCTCGAAGTAATAAAATATCATGCCCAGTAAGTGAGGACACGACATCTCGAACTTTGAGACTGAGCTTGTCTTTTATTTAAAATTAAGGTATTTTAACCTCTTTTAAAAGGATATTCGGTTAGTTAAGGTGAACGAGGAGAATCGAAACCCTGTAAGTTAGGGCATGTTTCCTCGAATTTTCGAACACCGAATATTGTCTTTATTTGCGAAAAATCTTATCTCGAGATAGCAAAGTGTTATACCCGGTAAGTTAGGGCACCACACCTCGTATTTCCGAAAATAAGCATTTTTAAAACTCGTATTGTGATTTAAAAGAACATTCCGTTATTTAGGTTAAATGAGAAAAATCGAAACCCAGTAAGTTAGGGCACATTTATTTCGAATTTCCAAATACCGGATATCGCTTTTATGAAAGAATTATTTTTTTAAAAAAAGTGATTCATAATAAAAATAAAAGCAAATTAGGGTATTAACACGTATAATAACATGATGATAGGTGCGATAATGTCAAATACAATAGTATGAGCAAAAGGATAAAATGAAAGCAAGGCTAAAAAACAAATACGTAGGGAAAATGAAATAAGCGAGTACGTAGATGAACAAATGAGCAATTATAAAACATGACAAAATAAAAGTAGCAATGGTAATGAAAATGCTAATAACAGTAATAACATAAATAACAATAGTATAAAACGATACATAAATATACATAGATGTATTAAAATATATACATGATAATAGAAATAAAATATATTCGTAGTATTAAAAAATATATATACATAATATATACATATATAAAAAATTATGATAATAAAAAAAATGTATATACATGAGATATATATATATATATATATATACAATCTAATATTGATAAAAATAATGCTAATGCTAATAATACTAATAAATAATAGACATAGTATAATAATGGAAACATAAATATATAAGAAACATAATAGATGAGTAATAAGGAAATGAAAATATAATAGTTACAATACAATGGTAATGATAATTACAAGGATGATGATACTAATAATAATATTAAAATAACTATATATAAATATATGTATATGCGTGTATAAAAATACATACTACTCTATAATAACGATAAAAAATATAGAAATACGAAAAACAGATGTGATAAATATCAAATTAAAGTAATAAAGAAACAATGCTATATATAAATAAATATATAAAACCATACATTACTATATGATAACAATAGTAGTAATAAATATAATCTTGAAACGCAAAGAGTAAATAGAATGTAATAGGAATATTTAAGTAAAGTAATTAATATAGTGCTATATATATAAAAATGTATATACGTACATATGTAAATAAACATCCATTAATATATATATTAATATGAATAATAATAATATTAGTAGGTAGAGAAAATGGAATAATAATAAAAATAATGATAATACGTTAATGAATATAATAGTAATAGTAATAATAATAATAATAAGTATTATTACAAGTAAAAATAAGGCAGAAATAATATAAAAATCAAATTAAATCTAAAAAAGGGACCAAATCTGAAACAAAACAAAGTTTTAGGGCCAAATCGAAAGGAAATATAAAAGGGGGACCCATTTGAATACGCGTGCAACTACGGAGGACCAAAAGGGCAATTTCCCCTGTCCTTAAAACGACAACTCGTAAGGGAGGACCGAATCGCAAAAAATGATAAACTTCAGGGCCAATTCAAAAGAAATTAAAATCTGATTGCAAAGTCATGAGAAAGAGGAGGGGGCAAAAGCGCAAATAACCCCTTTGCTTCAAAACACGCGGATCCCATGGCCGGACGGGTCGGGTCGGCCCGCTCCACCCCAAAACGACGTCGTTTCACGCCTTGGGGGGGAGGGCCAAAACGGTACCGTTTTGGTACCGATATAAAAGCCAAACAATTGGTTTTTTTTTTCATTTCCTGCAGGTTTTCAAAAAAAACTCCTTTCTCTCTCTCTCTCCCTTCCTATCTGGCCCAGGTCTCCGTTGCAGGACCGGTCACTGGCCGCCGTCGCTGAACCTACAATGGTTCTTTGTTTGGCCTTAAATAGCCATTTTACAAGGATTCTTATATTCTTGTTGTCCTTTCATTTTTATGACTTGCAGGTGCTGTGGCGGCGGACTTGACCTGTCGGTGGGAGTAGAGGCGGTGGAGGCAGCGCTAGGGGTGGATTAGGTGATTTAGGGTTTCAAATTTTGAAAACCTAAATTTAGGCTAGTTGGGTAAGAAGTTTGGGCCTGTGTAATTGGGTTTTTGGGTTTAATTTAGTTTGGGCCCATAATTGGGCTGTACAGACATAATAATAAATTTAATTCTCTAACCTTCAACATTTACATATTGTGTAATTTGATCTTTTTTGCAATTTTGTTTTTCTTTATAATAGTTTCACCTAAAAAGCTAAAAAAAACAAATTTATTAACTAAAATTTGATTGAAAATTAGCAAATAATGGAAACACAAAAAATTCCAAGATAATAATTTCAACATTAGCTCACCAAAATTCTCACCCAATTCCAAACTGAAGGACTGTTTGGCAAATTTCCTAGAAATTTACCAAAAACAACTCCCCTTTTATTAAATTAAGTTGTTGTTTTTTTGTCTATAGAATTCATTACCAAAACTTCAAAGCATTAATTACTTCACTAATTTTAGTATCTTTATCAATAATTGGGTTTTGATTCCTACCTTTAAAATAACATTTTCTGGCCATTCAAGTTATCTCTATTTTCCTCTTTTGATGTTATATATATGAATGTATTTGGCAAGTATTTCTATTATTATAAAGATTAAATTAAATTACTTTTTATAGTTTAGATTAAAATTTTAAATTTGAGTTTAGGGTTTGAAGTTCCGAATTTAAAATAAAAAATAATCAAAATTGTATGTTAATGATATAAAAAATTATTAAATAATTAAAATGAGACCATAAATAATATAATGAGAAATGCCCATAAAATAATTTTTCTAAAATTTATCTTTTTCACCTAATCCAATCATATATTATAAAAATTAATTCTAAAAAAAGTTGTGTAATTGTAATAAATTTTATATAAGAGGTTGACCAAAATGTCACCCTCACAAGCAAAGTAATTGACAGATATAATTAACAATTATGGTGTCTACAATGGGAGCTCTATTTTAATATTTTCATTATCTTTTTTATATTAAATAAAAGAACTCATTTGAAAAAAAACATAAAAAAACACATAAATATTGAAATTATTCTACTGATTGGGTGAATTAATTTATATTTTGTTCTTTAAAGAGGAAAAAGGAAGATGCTAAGCACATTAATTAGGTTTTTACATGACAAAAACATTATATATATACAAGACAAAAGGATATATATATATATATATATATATATATATATATATATATATATATATGTGTGTGGAATGGTTTCCTTTCAAAGATTCCTTCAAAGATCAGCCATGGGCTTTGATCCCTAAAATGGGTATAGCATAATGATGAAAGCTTTAAATGGAAAGTAATAAATTCTTTGATGAAAAGGACTAACCAACAACATATTAATTTATAAATGGGTCATCACTTGATTGGATTATTGGTGTTGTGGTTTGTTATTGGACCGGTATTGTTATTTTTTAATAATTTTTTTAATAATTTTTAAATTTTAAAAGGGTTTAATTGACTTTTTTGACTCATTAGTCTTATTAGTTTCAAAATTTTCTAATTCACTTCTAATAAAATGGTTGGGTCAAATGAATAAATGTATAAAGATTGAGGGCTAAATATGTTATCATACCATATATACAAATATCAAATTTTAATGAAAGGGTCATTTTGCTTACTCATCTAACGTACAAGGGTTAATTTGCCTAATTTTTTATTTGAGGGACTAAAATGCAATCCAAAATATAGTATAGAGAATTTTGTGGTACTTTTATTTAAATCCTAGAATTTGAATAATTGAGTTAAATGAGTAATCCACTAGCTTATATATATAATCAAAGATGGGCACTTTTTTATATTATAGATTCTTATTATATCTGCTTTTTTTTTATACAATATTTGTAATTACTTATAGCCCCTCCTTAACCTTTAAATAGGAGGATAATGCGCTTCAGCATACTCGAACCTCAGTCTTTCTGTACTGGTAACAATGCTGATATTGAATACATATATTTAATATTTTTTATTAACTATATATTTGAATATTTATATACAAAAATGTGAATAATTTAAGATTTTGAATGAATCATTATCCAATTTCTTTTGCAATTGGATTCCAATTCATATTAATCATGTTTTTACTATCATATACTTAAAAAAAAAAAAATAGACCATTACATCTAATTGCATGATGAGGTCACCTTAGAGAAAGTATTGTATCTATCTTTTATAAATGAAAAAAAAAAACTTCAAAAATTATATGTAAATGTTACATTTCACCTTACTTTTATAAAATTTCTTCACAATAATAAATTTAAATGCGTAATATCTTTCGATTTAATCCATTTGTAACTATAACACTAGAGCGGTCCAAGTATTAAGTGGATTTTAAATTCATATTTATTAGAGAATTTATTTTATATTATTTAAATGAATTATAAAATGTATAATTATTTAACATAATTTTAATTTTTCATATTTGGGTAGAGCTATTGGGCTAAAATATTGAAACATATTTGGGGTATAAAATTATGTTTACCAAATTTATTCTTAGTAGGTAGTTATGTGCTAAGCTATTTGTCACTTTTCCAAATAGCTTGAAGCATTCTATAAAGTTGAAAGATGAAACTCTAATAGAGGATAATACCAATTCATTGATGGGTTCATCGACTTCTGATAACTAATATTTCAAAGATTTCTCCAGGAAGAGTTTATTTTGTGTGTGTGTGCATTGAGGAGAGGGCGACTCCTTCTAAAGTAGTCTTCAAAGTGTTGTCTATCAATACCTACCGATCACCTTAACAGGTCAATATTATCCCCAGTCGAGGTTTTGTCTCTCGACTTTACAGAAAGCCCAAGTACCTAAAGCTACCTAAGGAGGCAGTGGGTTCAACCAAATGGGAGCGTCTCGTCGAGATGGCTTGAGTTACATTATGGTTCTTTTATTACACTCAACTCTATAGTTTAATATCTATACTTTAGCTTGACATAGGCTTTGTTTATCGTTACTTTTAAAAGCACTTTTGAGGTTAAAAGCTCTTTTAAATCCATAAGTAACGTTAAACATAAAATTTTCAAAGGTAAAAGTGCTTTTGAACTCAATTGCAAAAGTTGTAATTTATAATTCTTTGATTTGATAAAGCATTCGAGTCAAAATGACGTTTTTAACCCTCTTTATCATCCAAAGTATTTTTTTTGGTAATAGTTATATTGGGTATACAATTAATTTCCTTTTGAAATTTATTTCAAATATATAACTTTATATATTTGTATTTGTAATGGTTATATTTTAATATTTAAAATATGATTTATATGTTCAAATTAAATTTGCAAATAGTTTATATTAATTGCTTAAAATATTTAAAAATTATACATATCTACATCAAAATATTAATCATGAGTTATAATAAATTATTTCCTTATATTTTTATTGAAATTAACGAATTTGAGTATCATTAAATGCGTATTTTTTTTACAACATTAAGTTTGAAATGTGCATTTTATTTTCTAAAAAGCAGTTTTTGACAACAATATTAAACATTGAAGTCCTAAACTAAAATTTTCAAAAATAATTTTCTATTACGATTAGCGTGACTCAAACCCAGACCATACCTAATTCCTACACTTCAATTTCACATTGATTGAGTCAAATTATGATTTTGGTCCTTCAACTATACTTAAATTTTAAATTTAATCCATATATTTTAATTTAGCATAATTTATAAAATCAATTTGTTTTAGAGAAACAAATTATATCTTAATACCCCTCTATATTTTTTTATCATTACATTTGGGGAAGGAGAAATGTGACGACAATGTTTAAACTCATGTCATTTAGGTGCTAAATGAAAGCTTTAACCATTACTCCAAACAAGTTTTGTCGGACACATTTTTATTTAGGCATAATACTAAATTTAGCTCTTAATGTTTATATTTTTTGTCAATTTGACCTATATTTTTTTAGCTAAATTTGACACTCAACCTTTAAAAAAAATTAAATTTGACCATCAACCTTTCACAAATGGTTGAATTGTTGTTTTTAACAAAATATGACTAAAACATTAAATTTTTCTAAAACATGACAGACCACAAGTACTTCATGCTATTTTTTAAAAAAATATTATGATTTTTTATATTATTTTGAATATTTTAAATTTTTAAATATTTCAAAAATCATTTATTGACACAACATATAAGACAAATAGTGCCTTTTTAGCATGAAGTAAATCCACTCATGGGGCGGGCCACCTGCCTAGGTCCGAAGGCTTGCTTGAAAATGGGAGAGTTTAGATAAAAAAACGAGGCTCGAAAAATGAGCTTGGATAAAATTTAAGGTCTGTTTTCTATATAGGCCAGGCCTTGGGCAAGATTTTTTTAGCCCGAACTCGACCCAGCCTGAATTTATAATGTTATAAAAATTATTATATTAATTATATATGTTAAATAATAATTATATATTTATATTTATATTAAATCACTAACCTAATAACAATTAAACCATTACCCAAAACCTAAAAAAAAACTTACCTAGCTAAATAACCCAACCTAAAATATAAAATTTTAAAAATTAAATTTAATACAATAATATATTTATTATATTTATTTGTGTTTTTTTAATATAATAAATATAATATTATATTTGAAATAAATACTTTTTAAAGTGTTAATTTTTTTTTATTTTAGCTTTTTTTAATGCATTTAGTGGACTATATTTTTTAAAAATATTTTTAAATAAAAAACTAATCTAAAAATATCAAATATGGGTGAGTCAGGCTCGGATTTACCTTTCTTAAATTGGGTCAAGCTTGGGCAGAAAAGTAAGCTCATTTTTTGGGCTAGGCTTGAGCTTGAAAAATTGATCTAGATACATTACATGGGCCAAAACCGAACTTGGTCCAACCTATGAACATTGTAAAAGCCCAAATTCGTCTAGCTCAAATAAAACAAAAACTAAAAACAAAAGGGTTCATTAATTATAAAGTCCATTTACAAAGGATATGGCCCGAATACAAAGCCCAAATTTGTCCAACCCAAACCAAATTACCCAAGACCCATATGCTAACCTAAAGCCCAATAACCCAAAGCTCAACAGCCCACTATCCTAAACCTAGTAGATTGCCACACGAGTTGTCATGTCAACATCGTTAAAATTTTAATATTTCAGTTAAAATTTTCATTAAAATAACAATTTGACTCTTTTTTGAAAAGTTAATAATAGTCAAATCTAACTAAAAAAATACTAAATTAATAAAATATGTAAACATTAAGGATTAAATTTATCATTATACATTTTTTATTTAGTTAAAAAGTTATTTTTAAAGATAAACATCAATCAATTTTATTGCTCATAAAACTTGAATATAATTGGGAATGTCATCCCATATTCTAAAGCAATCATAATTAATAGAACTCTACTACTGTGCTTAATCCAAAGGACTCCAACATCATTCCTAATACGCAAGAGCATATTTTAATAATTACATTATCATATACATCAATTAAATATTATATTTTAAGCACTAATTTAATTTTTTTAAGTGGTTAATGTCACACAGGAGATCCCCACAGGTGGATCAAATTCGACTTTAATTAGGAGAATTCTTTAACTGCTTTTATGGACCCGGCATTGAAGTATTTGTCATATCCTAAAGAAGAGAACTAGGAAGCTGACAGACTGACCAAGTTGGCTCACATAACTAATCAAGGGTTGCAAGTTTTTGAAATCTCCCTGCTAGGGGGTTTGAATAATGTAACGCAGTTTGGTTCTGTATTTTCTTATTTATCACAAAAAAGTCTATATATAAATGTTTATGTTTGACGTTTAACAGATTGAATCATAGCTCAATTGGCATTGACATTGTTGCTAGTGTAGGGGGACGTGAGTTCGAGTGCACTGGACGTGGATTTGAGTGCGCTAAAACGTATTATCTTCCTATTTAAGGGTAGGGAGGGGCTATGGATAGTTTTAGGCATTGTACCCAAAAAGAGTAGATATGATAAGAACCTATAATGGGATTAATGTTAAAAAAAAGTGACGTTTCAACTAAGACCTAAAAAAGTATATAAAAAAAAGTTTAATATATATTTGGTATCTGAGTTTGACACTTTTTCTAATGTGGTATTTGTGTTTTTTTTTAATCCAATCCGTACACATATTTGACAAAAAATATATATTTTGGTATCTAAATATAATAATATTAACTATTTAGTATTTAATTCAGGTTTTAAGGTTGATTCGATGAAAGTTAATTACTAATAATATTAGGTTTGAATTTTTCATGACAGAATAAATTTAGTGTTAATTGTGAATTTGTTTAAATTTGCATTTAATTTGTTAGATACAACTTGATGATTGTGATTTAATTCAGGTTTTAGGGTTTCTTTGATAAAAGTTAATTTCCAAATAAATTTTCATCAAATCAACATTAAAATCAGAATTAAACTAAAAAAGTTAATATCATAAGTTTTGGGTACCAAAATATATTACTTTTGTCAAATATAAGGAAGTAGGTAGGGGCTTGCCCTCTTAAAATGAAAAAAATGTGCTTTGAGCCCTTGAATTTTTATAAAATTGTAAGTAGATAAATAACAAAATTATAGTTTGGCACCCCAAAACGATAAAATTTTATTTAGTCATCCTAAAAACCACAAAGATATATACCAATACAATTGTTAAATTACATTTTAACTATCATAAGAATATATAACTCAATTTCCGCTCTCCTAAAAAAAATTTCTGACTTTACTCCTAAATACAAGTACCAAATTGAAAAAAAAAAACAAATACAAAAAAAGGGGGTCAAATTTAAATACTAAATTACTCATTAAACCAAATAAAAAATTGACAAATTTATGGAGATGGGAGGTGTATTTATTTATTAATCATCCTCCTGCATCAGATTTGGGTTGATAGTGTCATGCACTTCCACTGTTACTAAGTTGATGAAATAAACAAAATTAATAAATCATTAATCAATGGTGCCTTAATATTATTATTATTTTAACTGTATGTTTTGATTATATCTGTATTTTTTGGCATAAAGTCTAAAATTATTCATAACTCATTCCCATCCCATAAATAGGAATATAATGCGCTTTAGTACACTCAAACTCACGTCATTCTACATTAACAACAATATTCATGCCGATTAAAGTAAGACTCGATCAGCAAATATTATTGTTATTATTATTAATTTATATTTTAATTGACATGTGCATAATTCTTTGGCATGGACTTTCTAAATATGAGGTCCTCGTCATCTCATCATGCTTTAGAATTTCCTAAGCACTTAAATCTTGAGATTTGGTTTCCAAGACTTTGTTTATACTTTAATTAAAAAGGTCATATTATTTTTAATATTTTTTTCTTAAAGTGTCTTGTTTAAATTTTGTTTTCTTCTTAGGCATATAGTGCATATTCAAATATATATTTAAATATGATACGAGAATATAATTCTTATTTTTTTCTAAATATAAAAAATTGAATATGTTAATATCGAACGTATGTTAATATCCGATACTTGTGATTAGGGTTGAGAAAAAATTGGTTCGAATCGGACTTAAATAATAGTTTTAGATCATTTTTGTCATGATATGTTTTACTTTGGATTCATAGCTATTTTTCTTAACAATATCGTTTCAAAAGTTAGTACAATGTCAACACTTATGAATCAGTTACTCAAACCCGAATCCAAATAAAAAAAGAAAACTTTAGTCAATGTGGGGTGGGCATTAGGATTAAGCCACTAAACAAAACATGGTGTGATGGCCACTTTCAAAAGCTTAAAACCAATAAAACTAAGTTGTCAGCTTCCCCATGGTTTTTGCATATAAATATCTCCATTACGATACTACCATGGGTATATCCAAAAAGAAAAACAATCATGGCTCACAAACTCTTCTTCTCCCACAATATAGCTAGTTTTATCCCTTTCCTTTTAGTCTTCCACTTTATCCCCGTCGTGGTTTCACAGTTTCCATACGGATACAGTCAGCTGAGCTATCGTTTCTACGATTGGTCATGCCCTAGATTGACTAACATGGTTAAGTATGGCGTCTGGGCTGCTTATAGGAACGATACCAGGATTGCTGCCTCCCTCCTTCGCTTGCACTTTCATGATTGTTTCGTTAATGTAATCCCCCCTCTTACCATCAATCTTTAATATATATATATATATATATATTCTCCGAAGCGAATCTTATCAATATCCTTAAGTTGATATAAGTTGATTATGATGTTTAATTTGATTTTTGTAGTCGGTTAAAATAGATATTTTCGTAACAAAACCAATTAACTTAACCGGCTTTTAATATATATTATTTTTTATTATTTTTCTTCTTATAATTCATTTATAATATATAATAAATCTATACAATATAAAAATTATAGTCAAAACCCAAACCCAAACCTACTTATTTCTCATACTTTGAAGAAAACAACATTGATTTAATTAACTTAAACGAGGGATGTTAAGTTGGTTCTCGTATAAGTTGACTAAAACTTAAGCCAATTAGTTAGTCTATTATTCAATCCTTAACCAAACCGACTTATGAACACTTAAAATTTGCTTTATGAATGATATTAATAGGGTTGCGATGGATCGGTACTCCTCGACGACACTGATGACATGACGGGCGAGAAGAACGCTTTCCCGAACCGAAAGTCAGTTCGAGGGTTTGAAGTTATAAACAACATAAAAGAAGACGTCGAAAGGTTTTGCCCATCAACTGTTTCATGTGTCGATATATTGACTCTTGCAGCAAGGGAAGCTGTTGTCCTGGTAATTATAAAAACATGTTTCATTTATGTGTTTTATGTTATTCGGATTTGGGTGTTAGTGTTAGATATATGTGCCTGACATAGGTTCGGTTGTTTGTAGTAATATTTTTTGTTGGTGTGCAGGCAGGAGGGCCGTCGTGGCCAGTAATGCTAGGGCGACGAGATGGGGTAACCGCAAGTCAACAAGCAGCTAATGAGCAATTGCCATCACCTTTTGAGCCTTTGGAAAATATTACTGCAAAATTCACATCTAAGGGTCTTGACCTTAAGGATGTTGTTGTCCTTTCAGGTTCTTTTTCTTCTCTTGACAAATTAGTCCTTAAATTATTCGAGTATAAAGAAAAAAAAGTAATTGGTTAAATTATGGGTTTGATTCTTCTACTCAAATTTGGGATTTAGTCCCTAGAGGTTAATCTGATATGGTTTGATTCTCTTACTTTTATAATGTAATTAGTTAGTCCAAAGTATTGACGCCTTTTAATTATGTCAAATTAAAATATAAGGATTAAATCACAAATTTTAGTATAATAGATGGACCGAAATTATAATTTAATCAAAATGGTCTAAGTGGGATAACAATCACTTGAGGGTATTAGCCAAGAAAAAATGCAATAAATTGAGTTGAGTGATAAGGAGCTCAATATTTTTTAAGAAAAAAATTTAGGTTTAAATTTTGTGGATAAGAAAAACAATGCTAGTAGAACTTCACTCCCCATTTAGGGGTCCGATCTACCTTGGCTTTGGATTTAATCCAGGTCGAATCTGGTTATTAGATTCCTTTTAACTTTCAGTTTTACATGTATTTATTGCAGGAGCTCATACCATAGGTTTCGCTCAATGTTTCACCTTCAAAAATAGACTCTTCAACTTTCGAGGCTCAGGTAAACCGGACCCTATGCTTGACTCTTCAGCACTCACCAATTTGCAAACCATATGCCCAAACATTGACTCCTCGAACACCAACCTCGCCCCGCTCGACTCGGATAGCATGTACAGGTTCGACAACAAGTACTATACGAACCTTATTAACAATGCCGGGCTTCTCGAATCCGATCAAGTCCTGATGCGAGACTCAAGGACCGCTGCGATGGTTAATTCCTATAGCATGAATTCTTACCTTTTCTGGAATGATTTTGGGACATCAATGGCTAAGCTTGGGAACATTGGTGTTCTTACTGGGAATAATGGACAAATTAGAAAGAAATGCGGGGCAGTTAACGTATGATTTGGATTAAATTGATAGGATCTTAAATGTTGGTCTTATGTATGCAATGTTTTAAGGTTAGTGGTTGATTAGTTTTAAATCAAATGCACCATTTTATGTTGTCAATACTCAATGTACTATACAATAAATTGGTGTTTGTTCCTTTTGCTAGGTCAGGCTTATGTATGATATTAGCATACTTTGTGTTTGTACAAATTTAGCTCGACCTTAAATATGAATCTTGAATTTTGTTAAAACCCATCCAAGTTTATAAATTATTAGCTAAGGCTCATTTTAGTCTCACTCGTATTATTTTAAAAAAACTGGATAAACTACACCCAAGGTCACTAAATTTAGTAAGTTTACGTTGTTACAGGCCAATTTTTGGGCCATTTACAATTTAAACCCAAATACAACATAAACCCACTATTTAAGCCCTTAACCCATCAAAACCCATATACATCACCAGACCCATTACACTAAACCCACACATTAAAGCCCAAACCCTTTAAACCAAAACAACCCACTTAAATACCAACTACCTAAATCCCATTTACATTTTACAAACTCCTTAACCCATTTTCAAACCCATTAAATACCCACAGCCCGTTTACAAAATTCAGCCCAACTAACCTAAACTCAAATCTACCCATAACCCAAACACTTAACCCAAGCCCAGAAGCCCAACTCTAGACTTAGGGTTTCAAAAATTGAAACCCTAACCTGTTCAGCACCGCAACCACCCCCACTTGCCCTCTGCCATCACCGACCCTCTGTCACCCCCACCTGCCTCTGCCAAGGTCACCTCCACCGTTTGCCCATCCCCTACAAACCTACAATCAGACAAGACAGAAAATAAAAGAAAATAAAATTGTATGGCTATATAAGCCGATTAAGAGCAAAACCAGGGGCTCTTCTTCTTCTTCTTTTTTTTGGCTAGATCTATTCGGCTATTGCTATCAATACAAAACAGTGTATTTCCAGAATACAGAAAGAATAATCTTCACAATATTAAAAATCAGATTCAACAACAAATCGTAGACACGAAAAGGTTTATTATTTCTTTCTTTTCTTTGAAATCATGCGTATATTGATAAGGGTTTCATTTTTTTTATATATACACGTAAAATATATTAACAAGTACAAAAAAAAATATAAAAATAAAACAAAAAAAATTAGAAAATTTTACCTTTCCGGCCACCGTGTACATATCTTTAATATATATATAGGTATATATTTATGTAATATTGTAATAGTGAATGTTAATATATAATTATCATTGTTAATATAGTGAATGTTTTTGTTATAGATGTATATATTTTTAATATCATCCTTGTTATTATTATTAACCTTAGTATATGTCTTATTATACATGTATATATCTTTAATATATATATAGGTATATATTTATGTAATATTGTAATAGTTTTCTTTAACATCATTATTTCCAATATATATATTATGTAAATATTTTAATGTCATGTTATATGTATTTTTATGTGTTACGTGCTTGTACTTTCTTGTTGTATTTTTATATATCATGTATATATTTCTAATACTATATTATGTTTTCATACATATTATGTATATACTTTAGTATTATTGTTATATATTTTTATACGACCTTATGTACATATATTTCATTATTCTTGTATACACATTTTACATATGGTATTATTTTCATATATCATTATATTTATTATTATACCCATGGTTTTCACTATTATCACTTATCAGTTTATCTTAATATTATTATGTTTATGTTTCTCACATATGTCATATATATACATTTTTTAATATTCATTTTATACATATATATGTATACATTATGTATATATTTTAATAATACAAGTTGTATATATATTTTCACTATTTTATGTATAGGTTTCAAATGCTATGTATAGTATATTTCTGACACTATTACTATTTATATATATTTCGGTGTACATGTTCTTAATAGCATTATTGCATATATATATTCATTGTTTTTTTTTATTTCGTGTTTGATATTATTATGTTTAATATATCGCGTGCATTGCTATTACTTTTTAACATTATTGTCATATTCGTTATTTGCTTCTAGATCTGTCTTTTATTTATGTTTATTTCATACCAATTTGCTTCGTATTATTTCAAAAATTATCCATGTTTTCTTATTTATTTCAATAATCAAGGCAACGAACCGACTTAACACAAAGTCAATGATTTCATCGCTATGTTGGGTGAACATCAATCGACTCGTGTTAAAACGGTACGTCCTTCTCAAAAATCCAAAAGAATTGAAAATTCTTGTGTTTCAACGGGATCACGGTTAAATCTTACATTGAACTCGTATTTTTTCGAAAATCAAGACAACACGTGTTTATAATATACCAATTTTGGGTGTCGCGAGGGTGCTAATACCTTCCTCGCGCGTAACCGACTCTCGAACCCTATTTTTCTCTGGACATTTGACGTAGACCTAAACTCAGCCTTCCTTTTGTTTTAAAAAATGAATCTAATAGGTGTCCGATCACACCCAGGAAAAAGGATCGGTGGCGACTCCCTCTTTATTTTAAAATCAAACTTCAAGTTTTCAAGTTTTCAATAAATCGCCACAATTAGCGACCAACCTAAAAATTTTCACGTCGCTACATACGTTTTGGTCACTCAACTATTCAAAAGTTTCATTTAAGTCACTGGTTTGTTAAAAATCATTGTTGTATGATGGCCTTCTTCGTTAGTATCGTTTGCACCAATCGAAAGCTCTCATTCCCTTTTTCTTCTACAATTTAGTTTTTTTTTCCATGAAATAGATTTAAACGTCACAAATCTGTGAATCAAAATCTAAATAGTTTTCTTCTTTTTCTTCTTCAATGGGTATTGATCTATTGTATTGATTGTTAAATCGTCGCTTGGAGCTCGTTAGCCAAACATTTTTTTCTAAAAAAAAACTTTAGCAATCCAATGAATTTGAATAAAAACTTTTGAATAGTTCAACGACTTAAATAAAATTTTTTAAATAGTTTAGTGATTATTTTATAACTTTTTGAAGTTGAGTGACCAAAATATAAATTTATTAATAATTTAGTGACCTTAAGTGTAACTTGCTCTAAAAAAATTTCTACAAAATTTTATGTTATTTTTAATTTAATAAATAATTATGAAATTTTAAAAATAAATGACATTTTTAAATATTTATATTGTAGTATTATATATTATTGTAAATTCAATTTTTATGTGATACAAATTACAATTAAAAACCAAATTAAATTAAGCTGGGCTCAAGTTTTATTGAAACTAAGGCTTAACCGATATTTAAAATTGGCCTAATTTTATGTTAAAGCCTATTTTATTCAAACCGATATTGTCTAATCAAATCGGTTATGTACCAATTTGGTATAAGGTAAAAAATTGGTTGACTTGCAAATAGATATCAACTGAGCTAAAAAATCGGCTAAGCTGTTTTTTTATATATTTTTTAATATTTTATTTTTTGAATTATTTAAAGAGTTAACTACCTTGTTAGTCACTCTAAATTTAGGTTGTTTATATTTTGGTCACCTCGGAATTTTTTTTATTAATTTGGTCATCATCATTAAAGAAAGTGATCAAATTGGTCAATCAATTGTTAAATCCATCTATTCCACCGCTAAATCTATTTTTATTTTATTTTTTTATTTTTTTTCCTTTCTCCTCACCTTTTCCTAAGAACCCTAGTCGCTACCTCCCTTAAAGATATTGTCACTGCTTTTGTCAAACCACTGCTAGCAAACTCAAACGTAGAAAGACATTTCAAAATCAAGCCATATCAATGGTGGGATTAGGCAGGGATTTAAATAGCGGTCTGATACCGCTATAGCGGCCATTATATAGCGGTAGCGGCACCGTCCGAAATCGCTATTGTCGAAACCGCTATTATTGTTTTACAATAAGTTGTGTGAATTTTTAAAAAAATTCACGACCGCAATATCCGCAGTGACCGCAATGGCATTCGTTATGTCTGCAACCGCGACAAACTTAACGCAACCGAAAATTCAGCCGCGACCACAATTTAAATCCCTGGGATTAGGAGATCGAAGCCAGAAACTTTAAAGTTTTGAGAGTGACTTCACAATTTTTTAGGGTTTTTGAGAAATCCAATCCAATAAATATGAAGATGAGGCTTTGGAATTAACTTTGGTGGTTTTGGTTTGACAATCTAATGTCGAAGAAGACGTCTAATGATTATAGTAGTGACTGTGAGAAGTGATGACTATGAGTAAGGAGAAGAAATGAGGAGAATCGGAAAAATAGGGAGAAAGAAGAAGCATCTGCTAGTGTTGTTCATTGACAAGATAACGCTTGTTTGCTGGATGTGGCCTGATGGAGGAAGTTACAACATCTTTAACGGAGGCAGTGGCTACAATATTTTAGGTTAAAAAAGAGAAAATGAAAAAAAAAATAAAGAAAGAAAATTCAATAGTAGAGTGACTAAGAAAATTTTTTTACCCGCAATGATTAAATTAATAAAAAAATGAAGTGACCAAAATAAAAAGAGTGCCTAATTTTTTGATTGACTAATGAGATAATTTATCTATTTAAGTATTTTTAAAAATATTTAAAATTCAGTTTAACTAATTTTTTATCTGATTAAATTAATTCATATTAATTCTCAAATTAACTGATTCAAAATTATTTTTCAAATCAATACTTTAATTAGTTTTCAACTTAACTAATCCGACTCATTGATCAAACATCAGCCGAAATCTTGATTTCAGTCATTTACTCAGCTGAACCACAGAAAAGGAAAACATAAAAATTTGGGCAGGCGACTTGGCCGATAAACCATACAGAAAAATTTTTCTGGCTTTTTCTCCAAGAAAATAAATTTTTTCATTAATTAATAAAATATTTTAAAATATTTTTCTGGGCAGGAATTCACCACAACTATTCACACACTTCAGCTTGTTCAAGCAACCTTTTATGATATTTTCCCCTCCTAATATAAACCCTTAAGATTTCTCCAAAAAAAAAAATCAAAATTTATAAATTATTATTTATTTATTTATTTATTTATCATCATTATTTATTTATTTATTTATCATCGTCATCTTCATTTCTCCTGCAAAAAAAAAAAAAAAAAAAAATCAATGGAGAGAACAGCGCTTCTCCGCTCTCTCTCATGTTCATCTCTCGCTTGTAACAAGTTTCTCTTCTCCGCTCCTAAACACTCTCGTTCCTTTTTGTCCAAATCTTCCTCTGTCTCCGCCGCCACCGCCGCCCGGTATCATCGTCGTCTAGTTCCTAACCGCTCCCTTCTCCACCGCAACAGCTGGAGGTCACTCCCTCGAGCTTCTTCTCATTCTTCCTCTCTTCGCTTTGGTTTAAACAACAAGCATTTCAGTTCTTTATCTCCACGCGCCGTTGCTTCTCCTACGCAGCCTTCTTCAGGTAATATATATATATATATATTTAACTTTTATTCTTATATCGTAAATTGAATTTAATGAACTGAAACGAGTTTTTTTTTTTTTTCGTTTTCTCGTATAGATATTGCTGGAGTTGGAGATGAAGTTGCGGAGAAGTTTGGATTCGAGAAAGTATCGGAAGAGTTCATTGGAGAGTGTAAATCAAAAGCTGTTCTTTTCAAGCATAAAAAAACTGGTGCGGAGGTTATGTCCGTTTCAAATGATGATGAGAACAAGGTTTTCGGTATTGTTTTTCGAACTCCACCGTAAGTTTATCATTCTTTTACAATTTTTATTAGGTTTAATTTCTGAACTGAGTTTAGTAAAGCTTGAGCCACAAACTACATTAACTGTTGTGTATGATTTTTTTAGAAAATTCTTTATACATGTTTAATTTAGAATTTGAATTGGTAATGGTAGAGTGTTTGATTTAGTGGTCTGAATAAGGATGCTTAACCTTGATGTTTGGAGAAACTATTATGTGATGATTTGAATCAATAAGTTGTTGGAGTTCTTATGATTTCTAACTTGGTTAATGCAGAAAGGATTCCACTGGGATTCCTCACATATTGGAACACAGTGTATTATGTGGTTCAAGAAAGTATCCATTGAAGGAACCATTCGTTGAATTGTTAAAGGGGAGCTTGCACACTTTTTTGAATGCATTCACGTATCCTGATAGGACTTGCTATCCAGTTGCTTCTACCAATTCAAAGGTAATGCTTTTGCTTTCCGTATTATTGAGAAATGGCAAAAAAAGGGGGCTGCCTAATACCAGTGGTATGTGAGATAGGAGCAACAGTAAAGAAAAAAATGTGTCTTGGGTGTGGTTAACATGGGTATTCAGGCTGCACAATTATAGCTGAAGACCCAATGGGATCTCCTTCCCTGCAGCTGCTAACAATCATGCAGCCATTTGAGAGACAAATTTGAAGTAAAAAAATTGTTAGGCAGTTTTGAGAATGAAACTGTTATGTTCATAATTTTCAGTTTTGATGTGGCTTATATTTTCTGAACAGGATTTCTATAATCTTGTTGATGTATACCTGGATGCTGTCTTCTTCCCCAAGTGCATTGAGGACTTCCAAACTTTTCAACAGGAGGGTTGGCATTATGAGCTCAATGATACTTCAGAAGATATAACTTATAAAGGTGTGTGGGTGTGGGTGTGTTTATTCACTCATGTGTTTGGCCTCTGGAAACCCATACTTAATTGATTCGTTCTTTCCCCCTAAGTAATGCTTGACGGTACCTCATTACTCTTCTTAACATTTTCTTTTTCCTTTTGGGATTCTCTATAGGAGTTGTTTTCAACGAGATGAAAGGTGTCTATTCTCAGCCTGATAATTTATTAGGGCGGACAGCTCAGCAGGCAAGTTTTCCCTTCTTTTCTTGCTTTATGAATTTATTACATTTTATTATATACTGCTTATATAGTAATTAGTAGCCTATATGGTATTGGAAATATTGATGGTTTGAGTGTAAAATATATATAAATCTCATGGCTAATTCAAAAAAACTCCTCACTCCTCTCTCTCACATGTATACTCATGTGTGCTGGAGTGTAAAACACCTATAGTGAAGATATTTAATTGGAACTTTAGCATGTTCATCAAATTTTCCACTTACAATTGTTCCTTACGATGTCTCTGCAGGCTCTCTTTCCAGACAATACCTATGGTGTTGACAGTGGAGGTGATCCGCTAGTTATTCCCAAGCTGACATTTGAAGATTTTAAGGTATGCTGCATTTATCTTTGGTAGACATATTTTAGTGTCTTCTACTTCTATGGGTGCTTGAGAGGCATTTTATCTTGGCAAAGAGTATAAATTGTTATGTTTGAAACCTAGTTTTACATCAATCTAAACTTCTTGCTACCTAGGTTATGGAAAAATTCTATTCTTTATGGTTGGTATGGGGAAAAAATGAAAAAAAGGGGGGCAACTTTATTCCTGTTTTGCTTGTCTCTTGCATTCAGTTTTCTTTTTCAACTTCTGCTGGTTAGAAGGCAAGACTCTGTCTTTTTCATTAATTATGGTGTGCGTGGCTCATCTATATTCTGCATCAATAATCAGATTCGGGCATGTAGGGAACTAACAAATGTGTCTGTGACTACTGCATTTGTGGTTGTAGTTTTGATGTTTTCTAATATGGGTTTCTCTCATTATCTGAATTGAAATTACAGGAATTTCACCGCAAGTATTACCATCCAAGCAATGCCAGGATATGGTTTTATGGAGATGATGATCCAAGTGAACGCTTGCGTATCCTAAGTGGTAATAAATGATATTGCAGTAATTATTCATGTATGGATGTCTGAACTTCTGCTTAATGTGTAACCCCTAGATCCCTTGAAATATGTAAATGATGCTATTCAAGAGAGGGGTGATGCTTGTAAATCTGATAATAAGGAGAATGCATTATAATGTTTTCTCTTCTCCTATTTATAGATATATAGTGCTTGCTTGACCAGCCTGTCTCAGTCATTTGCCATTGTATTTGCACCACTTGATTGTTCTTGTGGTCTTACTGTTTGTGATATTGTATAAACAATTTTAAACTTTAGTATTTACTATCTCTATCTCAATCTCTCTTTCAGAATATCTAGACATGTTTGATGCGAGTACAGCTCCTAATGAATCAAAAGTTGAGCCACAGAAGCTTTTCTCGGAACCAGTCAGGATTGTTGAGAAATATCCAGCTGGTGATGGTGGTGATCTGAAGAAGAAGCACATGGTATGCCTGAATTGGCTGCTCTCTGATAAGCCGTTGGACTTGCAAACTGAACTTACTCTCGGTTTTCTGGATCATCTTATGCTGGGAACTCCTGCTTCTCCCTTGAGGAAAGTGTTGCTTGAAAGTGGTCTTGGAGATGCCATTATTGGTGGTGGAGTGGAAGATGAACTTCTTCAGCCTCAATTTAGCATTGGGTTGAAGGGAGTTTCTGATGATGATATTCCAAAAGTAGAAGAGTTGATCATGAGTTCTCTTAGAAAGCTTGCTGAAGAAGGTTTTGACACTGAGGCTGTGGAGGCATCTATGAATACAATTGAGTTTTCGCTGAGAGAGAACAACACTGGATCTTTTCCTCGTGGTTTATCTCTGATGCTACGCTCCATGGTAAACTTTTCGATTCCTAGAATTAAATGTTAAAATACTCTCTCCCTTCCTTCCTCTCCATGTGTAAATTTATATTTCTATTGTGTATATTTTCTAGGGTAAGTGGATATATGATATGGATCCTTTTGAGCCTTTGAAATATGAGCAACCTTTATCGGACCTGAAAGCCAGAATTGCTGAGGAAGGCTCCAAGGCTGTTTTCTCTCCTTTAATAGAGAAGTTTATCTTAAACAATCCCCATTGTGTTACCATAGAAATGCAGGTAACTTACCTTCCTATATTATATAATTCTTTATGGTAATTGAATTGCATATCAATCAACTTCTTTTCTGTCAGCCTGATCCGGAGAAAGCTTCTCGTGATGAAGCAGCCGAAAAGGAAAATTTGGAGAAAGTTAAAGCCAGTATGACAGAGGAAGATCTAGCTGAGTTAGCACGTGCTACAGAAGAGCTGAAACTTAAACAAGAAACTCCTGACCCTCCAGAAGCCTTAAAATGTGTTCCAAGCCTCTCCTTACATGATATTCCCAAGGAACCGATACGTATTCCGAGAGAGGTTAGCAAGGGTCCATGTCTACTCCTAAATGCTCTCTTTCAGCTTTGCTTGTGCTAAGTTTCTATACATCTTGCTGTAGGTCGGAGATATAAATGGTGTGAAGGTTTTGCAGCATGATCTTTTCACAAATGATGTCCTTTACTCTGAAGTTGTTTTTGATATGAGTTCACTGAAGCAAGAACTTCTTCCTCTAGTACCACTGTTTTGGTGAGTTGGATCTTGCCTTGACAGCTAGCTGTTTTTTCTCGTGTTATATATGCGTTCATCTCTCCTAGTTGTTTCTGCTTCGGACATAATAAGTTGTTTATGAGATTAACTTGAGGCAAGAAAGATCAAGTTCTCTTTCAATTCATAAAGAACAGCGGAGCTTTTCCCTAGCATCTTACACAAGATGCTGAATCAGTGATCCTGCGCATTAGCTTTTTGATGCTAGTGTCCTATTTCGTTACCCTTTTTCTGCTAATCATCATACTTTTCATTCCAATTGCTTCATAACCTATGTCACCTTATAAAGCACCTAAACTTCAAGCAGTCATTCTGCTTAGGCAGGTGGAATTTCATTGACACCTTCATTTCTATAACAAAAAATTTCTTACAAACTTTCCAATTGGAAAATAGCGTTTTTGGTCAATCTGTAACATGATATTCAACAGTCATTTGCTTTATATGTCTATCACTTAACATATGAGAGAAGTAGAATGGTCTAGTTCAAAAATCATATTTTAGAATATAATACTTGTAAATTGTAATGTAAATATGTTATGACAACTGTTTTTATTTTATTTCCTTTAAAGAGCTATCTACAGCATATGACACTTTTGCTCCATGCATAATTTTTGGCAGTCAATCATTACTAGAGATGGGTACAAAAGACTTGACCTTTGTGCAACTTAATCAGTTGATTGGAAGAAAAACTGGCGGAATATCAGTTTATCCATTTACGTCATCTATACGAGGCAAGGAAGATCCCTGTAGCCATATCATTGTCCGAGGCAAATCAATGGCTGGGCGTGCTGATGACCTATTTAATCTGGTATATATATATATATATATATATATAAATTGTAGATTAAGGTGTTCTGATGATGATTATTATTGAAAATCATTTCCTCCAAAAGCTTGATTGTTCTAAAGGTTTTTCCATGCCATTCAACTGTAGATTAATTGTGTTCTTCAAGAAGTACAGTTTACAGACCAACAACGGTTCAAGCAGTTTGTGTCCCAAAGCAAAGCCAGAATGGAGGTATATATTTTGAATTTTTAAGGGTTATCTGGAAATACAAGAACTAAAACCTTAATTTAATCTAATGGGTTATACTCATATCCAGAACCGGTTGAGAGGTGGAGGTCATGGAATTGCCGCAGCTAGGATGGATGCGAAGTTAAATGTTGCTGGCTGGATTTCTGAGCAAATGGGTGGAGTCAGGTACAAATTATGGATTCCATTAAGTTTTTCTTCCTCGAGCTAATCTTACATTTTACTATGCAATGCCATTCCTTCTCAGTTTAGAAATTTAATTTTCAACAATGTATTGTAACGAGTGAGATTTAGAAACCTGTTCATACTCGTATTGTTCTTTCGTAGTTACCTGGAGTTTCTTCAAGCACTGGAAGAAAAAGTGGATAATGACTGGGCAGGAATTTCATCATCTCTCGAGGAGATCCGTAAATCCTTACTTTCCAAGGAAGGTTGCTTGGTAAACATGACTGCTGATGGGAAAACTCTCTCAAACACAGAGAAGTTCGTTGGCAAATTCCTTGATTTGCTTCCTAGCAAATCTCTTGTCGAAAGAGCTAGCTGGAACGTCCGACTTCCTTCAAACAATGAAGCCATCGTGATACCTACTCAGGTTGGATAAATCATCTCTTCTTATAATCATTTGCTTTTTCTTATTTATGTGACTAATGAATTACAAAGCCTTCACTTGTTACAGGTAAATTACGTTGGGAAAGCAGCTAACTTATACGACAGGGGTTACCAACTTAGTGGGAGTGCTTATGTTATTTCAAAACACATTAGTAACACGTGGTTGTGGGACCGTGTTCGTGTTAGCGGTGGAGCTTATGGGGGTTTCTGCAACTTCGATACTCATTCAGGTACACTCTAAGTGTTATATTTGCTGGCAAAATACTTTTATCCCCCCTTTTAGAATCTCACAAGATTTTCTCATGTAGGTGTATTCACCTTCTTATCTTATCGAGACCCCAACTTATTAAAAACACTTGACATATATGATGGAACTGGTGACTTTCTCCGTGAATTGAAAATGGATGATGATACTCTTACCAAAGCAATTATCGGGACCATTGGTGATGTTGATGCATACCAGCTGCCAGATGCTAAAGGCTATAGCAGGTATGTAGACGATAAGTTGTTTTTCTTATTAACATTATTTTATGCTTACTTGGTCCAATATTACTATTGCTGCTCGTATTGACTTCAACTATCTTCTTCTAGTTTGGTACGATATTTATTGGGGATTTCTGAGGAAGAAAGGCAAAGGAGACGCGAAGAGATATTATCAACGAGGTAAAATGATGATTTCGTCTAATCGTTGGTATTTATTGCAAGTATTATTCTTCTAATAGACTATGGCACTTTGTGATTTCAAAAAGTATGATAATAACTGCTAAGTGGTACATATAGCTAGGGGTGGGTAAAATTTGATTCAACTTAAATTAATTTTTTGAATTTCGAGTTAATCGAATAAATAATTCGAGTTTCGAGTTGGAGTTGAATTTTACAATTCGAATAACTTGAATAACAGATTGGGTTAAATACTCATTCAGTCCTTGTCAATTTTAAAAATGAGCAAATTGATCTTTTTCTCAACAAAAAATTCAAAATAATTTTTAAAATTAAAAAAATATATTAATTCTTTTTAAAAATTCTAAAATATTAATTTTAGGATCTAAATAAGTAAATTAATAATTTAAGTTTATCATAGTAAATTATCTTGTTTATTCTCTTATTTTGCTTCGAAAGAATTTTCAAATATATATATGGTTTCAAATTTTATGCTCTAACATGGAATTAGTTATATTGGAACAAGATTTTCAAGTATGACTTGATTCAAAATTTATTTTACTTGACTCGAGTCGAAAAAATTTCAAATCAAATTATGATGATAAAATGAGACTTGTCAACTCGGTTGGCTTGAAATTTTTTCACTCGATTCGATTGAACAATCACCCCTACATATAGAAAAGTTTTGGTTATTGGATTTCTGAATTCACATATATTATCCACTCTGAACTTTCAGTTTGATACAATTTTGAAACCTATACGATGAACTCGGCTTTTGTGGATTGAAGTAAAATTAAAATGAAAATTATTAGTAATTTTTATCTAAAATCAAATCTTTGAATAGATATGTTCATATATTTTGTGTTGATTAACCTCGCGGTTGCGGTTCACTCAAATGTTTTTTTGTTGATTCTTGCTTGTACCACAGTTTAAAGGATTTCAAGGACTTTGCTGACGCCATTGATGCCGTTAAAGACAACGGAGTTTCCGTTGCGGTGGCATCGCCCGACGATGTCGAAACTGCTAATAAGGAGCGCCTGAACTTTTTCCAAGTGAAGAAAGCCCTATAAATATACACGTAAGAATCGCTTCGATCCTAAATCGATCTCAATACCGTTTCTCAAATTAAGTGAACGATACTCGAAAAAAACATTATTTCAATTTTTGTCACACTATGAATAGTCAGACGGGAAGTCCATTGCATGAACTCTTATTAGTTTTTTAAAATATCAAAGGTATAATACGGACTTTCAGCCATTTCGTAAAAGTCAAGGATTTGTTTGGTTATTTCTTGTTTTTATGCTGTATTTTTGAGAACTTTGATTTTGGACGGATCTAGTGCTGATCTATTTTCCAAGACAATATATGCCTTTTTTAACATATATTTTCTAAAAGGTTTAATTTTGCTTTCAGTCCCTGCACTCTTGGACATTTGAAATTTAATCTTTTCTCTTTTGATTTCAGAAATTTGAATGTGTTACTAATTAAATTTTGATTTTTAAATAAGATATTTAAATATTAGGATCTCACGTTTAAATTCAATGAAATCTTATTAACAAGTGTTATCTATTAAATTTTACATCAAATAATATTACTAGTTTATGTTCTGGTTACTTAATTTAAAAAAGTTATTCAAAAGTTTTTTCCTTGCACCAATTAAAATCTCTTTTTCCTTTCTCTTTTACAGGTTTAGTTTTTTTATGAAACAACTTTAAACATTACAAATTATCGAATCAAAGCTTAAATAATTTTTTATTGTCAATGCTGATCATTAGATTGATTTGAATTTAAAGCATGTTCTTCTATTTATCAATGAGTACTCGTTGAATTATCTCTTGGAGTTTGTCGGTTGGACTTTTTTTTTTTGAAGAAATTTAATAATCTAATGATTTAAATGAAAATTTTTGAGTAATTTAATGATTATTTTATAATTTTTTAAATTTATTGATGAAAACATACTAAAATTTCAAAAGTTTAAAGGAAATGTGGATGAATCTTCCCAATTGTGAACCTCGTAGACCTTGTTGAACACGATATGAAGACCTTTGTTGGACACGACATGAAAACACAATTAAAAAGTGTGACAATGGACACAACGCCATCTGATCTAATTTTTTTTAATTTAATTTCGTCTTTTTAAAGTTAATTTAATGTTTTTAATATTTATGCTTTCTAAAATTTGAAATTGTATTCTCGATTAAATAGTAGATGTTAAATTAAATTAAATTATGTTATTTTTAAAATTTAATGTAACAAACATATTATCATATTGTAACATTATAATGTTATGTTAACTTATTATTTTTATATAATATTCACACAAAAAAATTAATGAAGATGTTAGTTAATAAATTTAATGATTGTCGTATGATCAAGATTAAATTTTCAAAAATATATATTAAATTAATAAAATTAAAATATTAAATATTAAACCCACAATTTACACATGGTACAAAAATTAATAGAGAAATTAATAGCACAATTTTATCAAATATAATTAAAAGAGCATAAAATGAACACATGTAAAAGAAAAATATATAAAAAAAATTATAATATACATCATTTGTAATTTGTTAATACGCGATTGTTATTTAAAATAGTTATTGTTAGTTATATGGACAATATAAAAAATTCACAAATTAAAATAATATCATGTGCTATTTTTTTAAATTTTTTTAAAAATCTTTAAATATAATTCAAACAACATTTGTAATCATTTAACTTTGTGGAATTTTTTTTCCTTTTCCACTAATAATGTAATTACTTGTTTTCGTAGAACATGGGCCAAAGTGTCGAATGCTTAATTTAAAAAATCACAAATTTTCCAACCTAATTATTACGACGGAATATATAAGTTTTAGCTTTTCAACTTCAGAATTAGTTTCATTTTCGTATCTGAATTTTTTTTTGTTTATTTTGATATTTAAATTTAACAATTAAATTCAGAATTTGAAAAATATAAAAATTTGATGATGCGTAAATTTGAGATTGTGTTACATCGTCACTTGAAATTTAAAAAATTATATAAATTTTCAGGTGATGGCGTGATACAATATTAGAGTATTACATGCAGTGTTCTAATAACCAGATCAATGTTTGAATTAGTTAAACCACTAGTTCTCAATTTAATCGGTTTGATTGGTTCAAATGCTAGACCCAATTGTTAAAAATAAAAACTTTTATTAAATCAATTCAACCTGTTCAGCTACTAATTTTTGTCCCAATTGTTTTTTACCAGGTTCGAACAATTTTCAATCCAATAACCCCTTTGTTTAGATCAAGATATTGATCAGTTCTCGATCTAATCAGTTTGATTGACTTGATCACATTATCAAATCAACAGAATCTAAATTCAAGGACTAAAATAAATCTAGTTAACGAGTTGAGGAGCCAAAAATTATATTATAAATGTTATGAATGGTATAGCTATACAAATCTGTTGAAATCCTAGTTTTCCATCCAATTATTATAATAACATTTTTTGTTGGAATTAAACAAAAAAATATCCTAACATTAAAACCATACAAAGTCTTGGTCAGCTTTAAATATTGTTGATGTTGTTCTTAGCAACTTTCTTGCTTAACTCATCAACTTTTATATATATATATATATATATATAAAAAGGAGAGACTTACCAACAGCTTCCTACCTAATTTCATATTTTGAAAATAAATGTTGAATTTTAATCTTTGAATTATATTTAATTCATACACTTTAATTAAGTTAACTTAAGCTATTTTTAAAATTTTATGCAACAAACGTATTATTATATGTGTAATGTCATGTCATATTAGTTTATTAATTTCACGTAACACTAAGAAAAGGGTTACGTCATTTTAGTTAGCAGATTTAACGAGCATTGTTTAAGTCAAGACTAAAATTTTAACTTTTAAAAAAATATAGAAACTAAATCCATAAATTACGTATAGTATGAGACTAATAACATAACTTAGTGCTAGTGCTTTTAGGAAAAAGTTCTTTTGATAAGTGTCGTAGGAAATAACGTTCTCCATTACTACCAAAAACTGAGGTTGAGAGTTTTAAAAAATTAATTAAATTTATAATAATACATGAAAAATAAAGTTTAAATACCTTTGAAGTAATTACTATAAATTATTTGTAAATTTGATAATATATAAAATATTTTTAAAAATTAAATATAATAATAAATAAGATTTACATAATTTAATATAATGGTATATAAAATATAAATTTATCTGATTTTTTATATATATTTTAAATAGTTAATATAAATAAAGGTATTTTGATAATTTTTATTTTTAAATGTAAAAGCCAAAAGTACCTAAATCTCAGCTTCTGTATTTTGGTAAAAACACACTTTTCCACCTAACTTTTATCTGTAAAAGTCAAGTGTTCTTCATTGCTTTTGTAGCGATCCAAAATTGCTTTTTCACCGTAAATGGAGAACACACCCTTAATCTAACGGATTTAACTACTACCCTTTGAGTCAAGATTCATATTTCAAAATTAGAAAAGTATAGAGACTTGAATGGACCAAATTGAAATTATATGGACTAAATTCACAACATAAGCGTAGTATAAAGGATTGGTAGCAAAATTTAACCAAAAATTTACAATGATTTACTTGCGAACCTTAGAGCATTATCTGTATTAATCATTTAAAATTAAAACCCTTGACCAGTTGCAACCTTCCACCAAGTTTCCACACATTATATATATATCGGAACTTGCATCTTACATAAGTGAACTATCCCACAAAACATGTACCCTCACGTCGATAACATGTCGGAAAATCCTCCAACTCCGACCTATTCAGTCGCCGGACATCAAGATCCAATCCCGGCTTCGGGAATTCCGGGAGTTCAACCCCATCCCATGACCATCCATCATCATATGCGTCATCAACCATATATCCCCCACAACTTATCACGAATTCCCTCCGCTCCGATACCCGGGCAATGGACTTCCGGTCTTTGTCATTGTTTCGACGACCCCGTAAACTGTAAGTCGATATAAATCTCGATGTTTTTGAAGTATTCATGTTTAACACTCACGTCTCATCGTCGTTTTCTTTTAGGTGCAATCACTTGCGTATGCCCATGTATCACTTTCGGACAAATAACCGAAATCATCAACCGAGGATCCAAATGTAAAATCTACAGTTACACATAAATTTTTCGAAAAATTAAGTAGGAAATCTGATTATGTTATGTTATTGTAGCTTGTGTTTCGAGGGGATTTTTATTTGGAATGTTGGCTATGGTGGGAGCTGCATGTTTTTATTCATGTTTTTACCGATCAAAGCTAAGGGGACAATACGATTTGCCGGAGGAACCTTGTACGGATTGCTTGGTTCATTTTTGTTGTGCTGCTTGTGCTCTTTGTCAAGAATATAGAGAGCTCAAAAATCGTGGATTTGACATGGGAATTGGTAAATTTATGTTTTTCACCCTCTTATCTCTTCAATTATTATTATTATTTGCATATATATATGCATAGGGTTAATTATAAATTTTGTCCTCAAATTATACCACTTTTCCCACTTAGGTACTTCAAGTTTTTTTAGGAGTCAAAAGTAATACTTAAAACTATCAATTTCATCTCGTTTTACCCTAAAAGTGTATGACATCTAGTAAAAACGTGACACGTTTTTATTGGTTGGTATTGTGTTTTGGGTAATATGAGATGAAATTATTAGTTTAAGTACCCCTTTTGACCATTAAAAAAGAACTTTTAAGTATCTAAGTGGGAAAAGTTGTATAATTTGAGGACTAATTTTGTATTTAAAGTCATATATACCAAGTCATTGATTTAGTGACAAAAGACTTTCGTTTTGGTTGACTTTAGGTCTAAGTTCGAATCTAGACAAGCCCGTCCCTCTTTCCTTTATCAAATATATACGACTTGTTCACAACACAATCAAGGTCGAATTTGAAAATTTGTGTACCAGGATTGAGATAAAATTATAAACTTTTGAAATGTCAAAGTTAAAAAAATTGTCTAAAAGTACCAAAACTAAATTATCTAATTTTATAGGGATCGAAATGCAATTTCTCCATTTTTGTTAAATATCGAAATTTATATATATTGACAAGTAGCCCTAAACATTTATAAAAACCAATAATTATTTATTTTATCTTTACTAATTTAATATTTTAAAAAACTTAAATGAAAATTTTTCTATTTTAAGTGGCTAGCCCCTGCCAACCCTTTAACTACGCCCCTGCCAATACTAGTTCTTTTAAGGGAAAAAATAATAATTATCTTTGGAGCATACTCATTTTGTCTATCTAACTTATTAGTTGACTATGCTTTAAAAAAAACAACTTATTAATTGACTATGGAAAATAAAATATGTAAAATATAAAATAAATAAATCTTCCCAAGGCCATGTTTGCAATAAAATTAATAAAATTTTGTAAAAATTGTCCTTTTGCAATAATAAAAAATTGTGCAATAAACTAACCATGTGAACACTTGATTAGGTCAACATAAATCATGCATGTTCAATGATGAACACATCTTATCAAATAATGATAATAACCTCAATAATCTATATGAAATTAGAAATCAGTTCAATTAGTATAATAAGTTATTTTAATTTTAATAAATTTGTTAATTAGACCCTTTAAATTTTGGGAAATTTCAAATTAGTATAATGATAAAAATTACACTTTGATCCCTCCAAAATTTATGATTCATCTCTAATCCTCTAAAATGATTTTCTAGCTTCGTCCCTGATTGTAGGCATGCTATAATAATAATCGATTGAGTGTAAATGATGTTGACATTATTATAGGTAGAATAATTTAAAAGATAAAAGTGTAAACACACTTAAACACGTAAAATAAGTAAATAATTACTTTTAGATCTGTCTTGAGGTACATCATGAAATATAAAACCACCCCAGATTTTCATGCATTGACTTCAAACTTATATAGAGTTGATACAACTAATTATATATATATATATGTGTGTGCGTGTGAGAGAGAGAGAGAGAAAATTGATTCTTTATGAAAGATTATTTAAAATTTAAGGATCAAATTGAATTTTTTTAAACTAAATTCAAGAATTAAATATTAGTTTACCTCACATGGCATGTTTTCATGCATTGACTTGAAACTTATATAGTAGTAGTTAATACAACTAGTTGTATGTATGTATGTATGTATGTATGTATGTATGAAAATAATAATTTAATTTGGTGGTTGGTAATGGAAAATGAAGGTTGGGAAGCCAACATGGACAGACAAAAGCGCGGAGTAACAATGGCTCCTATTGTAGTTCCCGGGATGGCAAGATAATTAATGATGATGATCCATGTTTATCCATGCATGCATGCATATTTCTATTTTTCTTACTCCTTCAATTAATGGGAACCATGATTTTTTTTTTCTGCCCATATAATTTGTATGTTTTTGTGTGCTTTGTTAAGCTATATCATGCTACTCATAGTAATGGCTTCATGTTTGGTAGTAGTGTGTGCTTAATTGTAATCCACATCATATGTATATATATTTGCAATAAACATACATAGTTTCGAGCAAATTTTTGTTGTGGTTAAAATATACCATTAGTCCTTGTATTTTTACAGGATTTAAAATTTAGTCCCTATCTTATTTTTTCAATTTAAAAATTATAGTCTAAATTTTATCGTTTCAAGCAAATTCTGTTAGAATTTCACAACTTAATATATTTATTTTCTATAAATAATATACAACGTCATATGAGGACAACTTAATTAATATATCAAGTTGAGAATTTTTTATAAAAACAAAGCTAATGTTCTAATGAGAATATTAAATTCAAAAAATAAAAAAAATATTTAACTTTTTAAATATAAGAACTAACAGCTTGCAATAAATTACAGTACACGGTGTGGATGCCCAATTTACCGGGCCCAATAAACAAACAAACAGAAGCCCACCTAACCCACTAAACCTAAACCCACCAAACAGAAACCCAAACAAAAATTAAACCTAAACCCCAAGCCCAATAAATTTTAACAGCCCAAATCAAAAAGAAAAAAGAAAACCCTAAACTAAAAAACCCTAACCCCCATAGCCTGCAGCCGCCGCCAGGTCCCATCACCCCCAGACCAGTCACTGCTCCACCTACGCCCACCACCACTGTGCCACCACTCCACGCGCACCTGCAAGCATTAAACGGACAAGACAGAAGCAAGCAAAGATAATGTTGCATTCGGCTATATATAGCCAAATACACAATGTAAAAAGGGGATTTTTTCTTTTTAAACAGATGAATGTTTGGTAACACTTTCATCAACAAAGTAATAAGATCTAAACATAAACTCAAGTCGCAACAAAAAACATCAAAGACCGAATCCAAGGTCTACTTATTTTCTTTTTTCTTTCTTTTTATTTCTTTTTCAAATCTGTGAATTTACAATCTCTATTCTACCATAAAATAACACATATGTATATACATATTAAATAAATAAAAAAAGGGAGAAAATTACCTAAAGGGCGATTTCTGGCCACCGTGTACGGTGGCCGGCACGACCGAGCCACGGTGGCGCGACGGTCGGTCGTCGGTGGCCTTCTCGGCCAGCTCCTGGGTTTAGCCCAAAGAGAGAGAGAGAAGGAGAATGTTTTTTCTTAGAGGCTGGAAAAATGAAATTTTTTGTTGAAATTTTGGTATTTATAAAGGGACTACACGACGTCGTTTTGGGCCTTGGTTTCAGGCGCCAAAACGGCGTCGTTTTGCATCAAGATCCGAAACCCGACCTGCTCCACAGAAGGATCCGCGTGTTTTTACTATTTGGGACAATTGCGCATATGGTCCTTCTACAATTTTTGCGTTTTCTAATCAAGTCATTTCATGTTTTAAATTTAGCCTTGTAATTTTAATGTTGCTTTAATTTAGTACTCTGACTGTTGAAGGAAGGATATTTGAACGGCGTCGTTTAGAAAGGGCGAATTATTTACTCCATTAGGCCCTCCTGGTTGCTAGCATGTTCAAATCAATCCCTTTTTCCTTTATTTATTTTAAAATTTGCCTCTAAAATTCTGTTTTCAACCCAATTTCGTCCCCTTTTTTATTTTTCTCCTTATTCTGTTAAATTTTTAATGCTATCTATACTACTATATTTTATTACTGTTACTACATTTATATTTTTGTCAGCATCTCATTACTAATATTTTTACTTAGTGCTTATACATATATATTATATAGTATTATTTATAGTTTAATATTAATGTCTTTTATCAATATATTGGTATGTCGTATGTGTATATCAATATTATATTGAATATATTTCTTCTTTTCTAAGTATTATATGTATATATATTTTTATACATTATATTATCTAATATATATAAATATATTATGTACATACTTTAAATATTATTATGGATTTGTATCTTTTTCATATATATGTATATATTTATGTGATATCTTTAATAGTTTTATTACTAACATTATTTATGATATATGTGTCTCGTATATACATCCTCTTAATATTATGTTCTTCTACATGTTACGTATATATTTTTAATAACTATATTATGTATTGTTATATCTACGTGACATTATTTTTACTATCATTATTATTCCTAGTATATATATGTTATGTATACATCATTTACCTTCATATAAAATATATATATATTCTTAATATCATATTATTGTTATATCTATTTTATACATGTATATATCTAGGTAGTATTGTTAATTGTTGTTTTCAACATCATTTTTATTTAAAATACGCATATATATTATGTAAGTACTTTCAATACTAGATTATGTATGTATTTTTGTCTATATTATACACATACTTTTAGTACTCAATACTACTATGTTCTTGATATATATATATATATATATATATATATATATATATATGTTTTTCAATGTTATTATCATCATTTTCCACTTTTTATTATACTATTTTTATTTTTGTACATACTTCCAATATCATTATTATATGTATATATATATATATATATATGGGTGTATATTTTATGTAATATTTGTGTCTCAATATTATTCCTTGTATGTATATATTATATATATATATTTTTAATACTACGTACACATTTTTATTTCTATTATTACGTATATACTTTAATATATATATATATATGCATATATTTATATACCGTTATCATTAGTTATTTTTTACTGTTTTCAATAAATATTATATATATATTTTTAATCTAGTACTATATGTTGTACATATATATGTTCCCTACTACTTCATACTTACATTATTATTACCATGTTTAATACTGTGTGTTATTATCGTTTCATACTATTATTATTTACGTTATTACTATTATTATCGTTCTCGTTATCACTGTCATTTTTATTTTGCCATGATTTATTTATTAATGTTGCCTATGTATTCGATCATTTCATTTTCCTCATGCGTTTGTTTACTAGCCTTGCTATTATTTCACCTTTCATAATTACTCGGATTATTATGTTCGACACTGTCGCGTTTATTATTACGTGTTAGCGCCGTAATTTACTTTTATGTTTTATTATAAATCACATCATGTTTTTTACTCGATGCCTTAAAATAATTCTTTCATACAAGTGATATTCAGTATTTGGTAATTCGAAACAATCGTGCCCTAACTTACTGGGTTTCGATTTTTCTCATTTAACCTAAATAACGGAATACTCTTTTAAAACGCAATACTAGTTTTGGAAAATACTTATTCTTGGAGATACGAAGTGTTGTGCCCTAACTTACCGGGTATGACATTTTGTCACCTCGAAATAAGAATTCGTTTTAAAATAAAGGCGGTATTCAGTGTTTGAGAATTCGAGAAAATGTGCCCTAACTTACTGGGTTTCGATTTCCCTCGTTTACTCTAAATAATCGAATACCTTTTTAACGAATTAAAATGTGCGAATTTTACGTAAAAGGCAAGCTCGCTCTCGAAAATTCAAGATGTCGTGTCCTAACTTACTGGATGTGACATTTCATATTTTGAGACGAGAAGGTCGTTAACACTTTAGCTTTTTCATAAAGAATGATCGTATTTCGAAAATCTTTCAAGTTTTCAACCTTCGACACTAAGACACTAATTAATCAACTAGGTACCAATTTTTGGGCGCATCGAGGGTGCTAATCCTTCCTCGTGCGTAACTGACTCCCGAACTCATTTTCTGATTTTCGTAGACCAAAAAAAAAAATTATCGTTTTAGTAAATCTTAACTTTTATTAAAATGATTAAGTTAAGGTGACCCGATCACACATCATCAAAAAAGGATTGGTGGCGACTCCTCTATTCATTTTCATTTTCAAAATCCGAGTCGATTCCCGTTTTATAAAAAAAATGGTTACGACGCACGGCTTTGATAATTGATGTAATATGTGATAAAATTCTACTTTGGTCCTTCAAAATTAAAATATTTCTATTTAATCCCTTGAAGAATGAAAAAACTTATAAATTAATACAAAATAATTACACTTTACAAAAGAATTATATTTCAATTCTGATCTTAAAAGAATTTCCATTTTCACCCTTGGATACCGATTTTATTAACTTTGAAATGAATTGTCATCTTAAAAAATACACGACGCGATTTGATGTATTAACGATATAAAATTACAATAACAAAAATAATAATTTTAAAATTTAAATGAATTTAAAATTAATAAAAATAAAGAATATGTTCTTTAAAGAGAAAACAAAATTAATATATATATATATATATATATAAAACAAAGAGTTAGTGTTTGATGTATTAACGATATAAAGTTCTGTAAACCGTAAATGGAACAAATAATAAACACAATTCATAAATAAATAAATAAATCACATCAGCAACAATAAACTAATATTCATAAACAATAATAAAAAAAACCCAAAAAAAAAAAATCTCTATGATATTAAGCAATAAATAAAACCCCTAGCTATGCAGCTGCCATAGCATCTTCTTCCTTCTGCAATTTCTCTCTTAAAAAGACACAAAGTACAATGATAAGTAAAATTACACCAAAAATTATTCCTATGTATATGAATGTAGGATCCATTGTATCAATTTAATATTTCAATATATTTTATTATTAATATTTAAAAATAAATAAAATAAGAAAAAAATACCTGGAGGCCTGAATTCAGAAGCCAAATTATTCTTGGTGATGTTGGTCTAATATATATAGAGAGAGAGGGAGAGATAATAAAATGGAAAGAATATTATAGATTATAGGGTCCATAAATGTGGACATTTATTACATGGATTCTCTTATTGATTTCTTTTTTTTAATTTAGTACATTACTATTGAATGGAAAGTAATCCATTTCATTGATTTCAATTGAGGATTATTGCAATTTATTATGGTTTAATTCATGATATAATACATTCCTATTAAGTAATTCTTCACCTTTGTCAGAATTTTTTTTTCGTCATCGGACTCGCCGGATGTTTCTTTTTAAAAAATCCTTGCCGGAACACTTTCCTCTCCGGCCTAGTCCTCCATGTGTCAAAACATTCCAATCGTAAACCCAAAAGTGACTTCACATTTCAGTTCATAAAGACTCAATTTATACTTCCTCAATTTGCCATAAGCAATTCATACACAGAAAAAGTAAAAGAAATAAAACATCTTTTATTGTGAAAACTTTCAAAAAAAAAATATCAAAGGGAAAATGTGCAATTCCCACCCTAGTGGCTGCCCGAAAACTTTGTTTGTAAAAGCCAATACCACCACACTATCATTTTCCACCTCAGCTTCTCCGTCTATGTCCGCAACAGACTACGTCAGAGGGGAAGCCAACAACAACGAAAGTTGTTCCGACAAGAGTGATTGAGAGGATAATTAGAGATGGAATTGGTTTTAATTTTGTTTAGCTTTTACAAAATAAATGACATGAAAAATTATGTGTTAAAAGAAAAATTCCAAAATATGTCATCAAGATAACGGCCACATCAGCGGAGCATTTAACAGTTTCGGACCAGTCATTGAACGGTTTTGGACTAAAAATACGGTGACCATTTTTGTTACAATCTTAACACAAAATTGGAGCTATTACTAGCTTTCTTGATGCTTTAGGCTTTAATTCAGCCCTTGAATCTAATACTCCTACTGATTCCAACATTGATACCAGAGGCTTCTCCGCCGTATTGACCAACTGGTTTTCGAGTATCCCGGACCTGACCTTTCCTTTGTTTCTCTCGTTTCTTGCTTTGCAACTGTAAACCCCATCACACAAACAACAGCAGTGAGACACATGAATCCACAAACTCATACAATTTGACTAAAAGTATATTATCAGATAGAATAATACCCTGTATTTCTTCCTTGGATTTTTGACGTTCTTATTCCGTTGTCGAGTCAAACCTCTATTCTTCTCTATCTGTTGCAATTTGACATGATTTTTTTTTTTTTTTGTGTGTTAGGGAGCAGTGAAGAACAATAACTAAGCAATACGAGAGAATAATGTAAGAACCTGATGAGTTATCAGTCGTTTTCCATCGACGGTTTCAGGTAACGAGGGAGGCGCTGAGGACCTGCAAAAGGAAACACATCAGATAACAGTCTATATGAACCGGTTTAAAAGTAGATAGACATCCTAAAATGCAGTGGAGGAACATACCTTGTATATATCTCAGCCTTTGCAGCAAGTTTTGCGGCTCTTTGTTGCTTAACTTGTTTGTAAAATTCATCTTCTGATTCCTCAGTGTCTTCAGTATCACCATCCTCGTCCCCAGAAATGCCTCCATTACCCCCATCATCTTCTTCCAACATGTCATATTCACCTCCATGATCATCCTCGGATTTAACTGTTGCTCCTGCTAATACTCTGAGTTCATGTTTCCTCCGTCTTTCTCCAATATCATCTCTCTTGGGTAAATCATCATCACCGGATATGACCTTCTCAACAGGGTAGAAGGGAGGGACAAGAGAAAAGTTAAAAAAAATCCATGGTACAAATCAATCATGATGCAAAGTTTAACATGCAAACACTACAACAAAGTGAATTGACCTGCCCAATTGCTACCACTAACAGGCCTGCTCAACTCAAAAAAAGGCTGGGAGTAAACTTAACATTTTGTTTTGAGTAGGTAATTGGCTTGTCCCATAAAGAGGTTAACAACGGTCATTCAATACACTTGCTACTTCCAAGTACATTCAGAAAGCTCGTTAAAGGGATTTCTATCAATCTTAATAGTTTACTGGAGACATAAAAACAGGAAATCTTGTTGAGATTTATACCTTGGACTTGTTCTGTCTAGCTGTAATAAGTTTGGAAATATTAGAATGGTTTGAGCTTGCATGCCCGTTACTTAATCCATGAGCACTTCCTTCAACATCCAAAGCATCATCAACAAAATCATCATATGTTTCAAGCTGTCTGTTTCGTCAAAGTTGAATGAATTAGTACTCGGTACTGTCAAAAGGGGTAACTAATTACAAAACAAGAGGAAAAGCAGCAATACCCCTTCACTGGTTTCCTATGTTTCTTGGTTTTATCAGGCTTTTGGATGTCGGAACTAAATATTCCCTTCTGTTTCAGTTTTTCCTCAAGAGCTGCTCTTACTTTTAACATTTCCCTGCTTTGTACACCTACTTGGTCATTCTGCATTTATTTTGGAGAATATCAAGTAAGATATATTGCTACTGACTACATAACAGAGACAAAGAAATAGAAGGAAATATGAAGCAGTAAGCACATCTTACCTCATGCTTAAGTTTCATCCCCTTGTTATCAAGGTTACTAGCAAACTCCATTTTTAGCAAATTAGGTGTGTCTTCAAGCTGATTCATGAAATAAGAGATCAAACGACAAGCAAAAACACAAACCTAAATGGCATATTAGGGAAAAACAACAGTAATGCTAACTTTGACTACCTCAGCCATTTGTAAATCCGTTACTAGTGATGTACCATGATCCTTAGTGCCAGAGTCAGATATAACCAAGTTTTGTCCCATTTCAGCCCCTTTATTCTTCAGAATCTCCTCCCATTCAGAAGGAAGGTTCCCACCAAGTTGTTTCACCTGTTAAGTGGAGCAAGCATCAGAAAGAGGAAATAAAATAATGGGTTAAGTGCAATGATATAAGATCTACACAGAAGCATCCATCAGATATAATCAACCATTACAAGTCAGCAAATACAAGGGGGAAAGAAACTCAATCATGGAAAGCATTGTGAATAGCATAGAAATAAATTCATAAATCTAGAATATAATATTCACTTTTCAAAGATAATGACCTTATCAAGTAAGCCTTGGATCTCCACAATACGACCTAAGACGGGATGACCGCGAACAGGCTGCCCTTCAGACTTGAGAAGAAGATAAAAGGTTATTGCTTGACAATAGGCCAGCAAAAGAATCTGCTTCACCTCCAAATAGCGCATCCCACCTTCCAAAAGGATCTTCCCTTCTTTAGCCTTTGAAACACATAAAATCCTTACATGTCAGCAAAGAATATGAGGAATCTGAAGTTACATCCAAAGTCTGAAATTATCCTTTAAAGCAAGAAAAGTTATCCTACACACCGATTGTGGAGCTTTTCAACTCCATAAGAAGATTAGACCCGTTAACATATATTGTTATATATCAGAAATATCGCAACCAGCCAACCTTGCTTGTGGAGTTTAAAAACTTTATTTCCAAATTAACCACAAAAAAACATGTAAACATCTCAAACCACACACTTGAAGTTTCCCAAAGGACCTAGATGGACCCAACATGCATATATGCTGCCAAATCAGTTGGCAGATCAAGTATAGTATTGCCCTTCTATTCAAAAACAAAAATAACAAAAGAGAAGAAGAACACCTTTCTTAAAAGTGGATTAACTTTGCTTTCAAGCTCTTCGAGTGCAGCATTTAGCTCTGACAATAAGCCAATTAATTCTGGTGCAGAACTGAGGAGCAAAATTATTGACTTTAAGCCATGGGGTAAGACTAAGAAAAACCAAGCAATCAACCCTCAAACCCATCCAAAAAAGAAGAGTGAATATCTGGTGCATGTAATAAGATACAGAGGATACTTCTTCTAGGCAATAAATTGGTTAAGGTTTCCATTAAACAAAAAAATATTTGAGGCATATAGTTCAACACAAGTAGATTCAAAACTTAAAAAAAAATGTCCACAGAATCCAAAATTTTCAAATACAATTCATAAATATTTGTCTTAAAAACCCATTAATCTATGGAGGTAGAGAGAGGCAGAGACCTTCCATCAGCCACTTAGACAATGCATTCAAAGAGAACCATTAATAAAACAAAGAGCTTTACAACCAGAAGATTGATAAACAAAAAAACAAGAAAAAAGAGCAAAGATTTAACAAACATAAGTATAGAAAATAAACAATGCTTAAACACAATGCTTACAGATGTTGATGTAGGCTAGTGAGTAAATATAAGTTATAAAACATACCAACAATAGATGAAATGGTAAAAAATGAAAAAACCAAAAGATAAAAACCACACCTGTGTACCACATCCATCTGCTCTTCCTTTGACAAAGCATTCAAATCCTTCTTGACCTCCTCAAATGTAGCCACGTCATCCACAGGTTCTTCACTTGCTAGGGATAATTTTCCATCTTTTCCTTTCGATGACATTTCCTGTGCCAGAAAAATTTTCTCAGTGACTAAAATATTTAAAGTTTATATCCCTTACATGAGCAAACAAAGTTCTCAATGCCAAAATAACAGGTAGCAAGCAAGCCTCCTCACCTCTAAGGTCAATTCTCTATTAGTCTCATCATCACTAGCATCTTCAAGGCCAAAGTCCTCATTTGATAAATTTTTCGCTCTTTCCTTCTGTATTTCTTTCACCTCTTCCTCCTCTTCCCTGGGAGCCTCATCATCACTTGAGTGCAACTTCAGAAGTACATCAAACAATAAGTGAAAAAAAATTCATCTATTCAAAAGAAGACATGAAAGAATCTTCAAAGGAATGTCATTCACAAACAGCCGTCCTTGAAAATCAGGCAGCAGCAAAAGAAGGCAGTCAAGTAACCAATATAAAAGGAACCAGAAAGAAACCTGAAGTTCAAATTCTAACCTCAAAATCACGATTATCACCACCATAATATCTGCTCTTTATTCCACCCCATTGAGCCATTTCTTCTTTATCATCCTCATCATCTTCTTCTTCTTCATGCATTTCATCCTCAGCTCCCCCAAACTTTGCTCTCAAGAATTTATGTTGCCTTGCAACTGCAAATCACAAGCAATAAGTAATTGATATAAATGCAACTCCAAGAAAATGTGAACTGCAAATACTTGAAAAGGATGCATCATACAATAAAGTAGACATATCTATCTAAATTATCACCTTCCAAATCATATGGAAGGTAGAAAAAGGAGCACTGGGGGTTGGGGGGACTATGTAACTAAGCCAGTTTCTTCTACAAAGAAGAATAATTTCAGACCAATAGCAAGTAAATTAACAGTGAAAGCAAGCGAGAGACAGAAGGAGGTCACTAGTACTGTAGAAACATTAGGCACCATTCTTCTAAACCAACAATTCACACAAAACAAGCAAATATGTTGCTATATCGATTAACAAATTTGTTGCTTTAACTCATAGTTCAAAAGAAAAGGAAAGGAAAAAAATTCTAGTATCTTAATTTAAATAAAACCCAAAATGTATCAGCAAATTCAATGAACAAGACAAATCATTTTGTGTTCTAGTAATTAATGTTTTATAACATGCATGCCAAACATTCATTATGTTAATATTAAGGAAATGCAACAAACTGCAAAATATTCTGAACTCTCTTACTTTTTGCTGCAAACTTAGAAACTTGAGCATCATCGATATCATCATCATCTCCCTCATCATCATCATCATCGGTATCCTATATACAGAAAGACATAGACACAATAAATATGTAATACGAAAAGGAAATGTATTGCCACCACTCTTGATACAGTCGCCAATAGCAGTTCTATTAATATTCTACTATCTAGTACAAACTCGCCATCCTCTAGCAATCATTTTTTAATTATTCTTATTTTTATTTCCAAATCAATTCTTTTCAAATTATCTTGTATGTTAGAGTCACAGTGACACAAACTTTGCTCTCTTCCTTTTACAGGTTCCATTCATAAGGTTTCTTCCAAATACTAATGACACATATCTTAAACTAAAATTTTAACAAATGAAACAAATAAAAATAAGAACCTGAAGATCAAAAACAGGATGTTCATCATCTTCATCATCTGAATCTCTAAAATCCCCATCCATGTTCAAGGGAACAACATCCCTTTGCTTATGAACTGCAGAAAGTAAATTAAATAAATAATAAAAAAATAAGTATAAATATAAATAATTTATGAAAAAACACAGTGAAAGTGAACTTACAAACATCAATTTCATCGTCCACGTTCTCAGGATTGAAGGCTTCGTTAGCACTATGTCTTCTCTTAGAATTTCTCTTATCTTTCTTCGAGATGTTTCCTCTCTTTCCCATTGCTAGAAAAAGAAAAGTGACCAATTTTCGGTAACCGAGTTTGATTTGCTTCAGTATATTTTTTTTCAAACTGCAACGTTTCTACAAATACAGAATTCCTTCTATCTATCTTTCTCTCTCAAACAGATAAGAAAACACACACACAGATTTTGCGGGGGGCTACCAAACAAATTAACATGTACAATAATCGAGTTTGGAATGACTATCTAAAAGCATAAATGAGGTAGATTTTCGAAATTCAAAGAGAAGCAAGCAACAAATAAAAAAGTATCCGAAAGAGTGACAGAGGGAGAAACGTTACCGTTGAGAGAGTGAGATGGACGGTGGCGGCGGCCGGCGAACTCAGGTGAGATGAGGTGGTGAAGCAAGGCCGCAGCACAGCTGAACAACTTAATGAAAGACCGACGACTGACGGACAGAGATACCTTGGAGAGGCCGACGGACACAGACACACAGTGGACGGGGCGGCTGAGCAGCGGGTAAGGGTTTTTCCTTTTCTGTTGGGAATTTGGGTTTAGCAAGTTATAATTATTAGATTCTTTTAATTATTATTATTACATTTTTATTTGGGATTTTGGGCAATGGGTTGGCCGGTTCAAGTAGGGTATTTGAAATTATTAGGGTTCAGGTTTAATTTGGGCTTACGATTGATATTGGGCTGGGCTTGGTTCGTAAATGGGTTATTGGGTTTAAATTTATAAATTTAGGTAAAATGATCTTTTCAGTTCCTCTCAATTTCGATATTGAGCACTTTGGTCTCTCTTAACAAAAATCGAAGCAATTTAAACACTATCAAATTTAAAAGTGAACAACTAAAGCAAATTAATCACAACATTAATGCTTTTCATCAATTTTACATAAATTTTATCGGTATAGTAACAAATTTAGCTCACATAATTTACACATTTTATCAATTTGGTCATGGTTTAACAGATTTAGCTTGCAATTTTTTTGTAAATGTGTCAATGTTGAGGCTAAATTTGTTGATTTCTTTTTACAGTAAATACCAAATTAACAAAATATGTAAACATTGAAGGGTAATTTTGTTATTATACCAATCAAAATTATGCACAATTAACGAAAGACATTAATGTCGTGATTATTTGTCCTTAATTATTCATTTTCAAAATTAACAGGGACTAAATTGCTTTGATTTTTTTAGAGAGATTAATTTGCTCAATTTTGAAGTTGAGATGAACTATAGAGGTCTTTTTACCATATATTTATTAAGGTATGTCAAGTCAATCTCCGCCCAAGTTCACTTCATGTTGTTTTAGGGTTAAATAACATTTGGGGTTTAATATGAGAACAAGTGTCGAGTTTAGGTCCTAATATGGGAACAATTGTCAAATTCATGGACTAACTTTGACAAAAAAATAGGCCAAGCCCTAATATGAAAACAATTATCAAGTTTAGGGATTACATTGAAAAAAGTTTAGGCCCAATATGAGAGTTATTGCCAAGTTAAGGCCCCAAATAATAATTTAACCGATTTTTTTATTATGTTGAGCTAAGTAACCGACATTCACCATTATCCCTTTCAACTTGATAATCAAGCCTTTATGTTTATTTGTTTTTTTTTTTTTTTACAATTATATATATATATTTTTTTTAATATATTTTTATAAAATTTAAAGTTATTTTTAACACACTTTTGGCATATGAATATAATCTTATTGAGGGAATGAATATAATTTATCATAATTTAAAATTATTAATAATTTCATATAAATATATATATTTTTTTATCTCATGGGAAGGTTTAAGAAATTCCACGTGTTCTTACAAAAACAAAAACGAACCGTCGATAAAAACAAAGGCTTGTATTTTAATTATTTCTTTCAAAATTGTTTGGTAATAATTTTCTTGCTCACCTAATTATGAAAAGTTACAAAATAGTCACTCAATTATTTAATTTGTCTTTTTTAATAACCCAATCATAGACCTATCCATGAGCCGGGTTGAGACAAAATTCTAGACCATTTGATAGGCCCAGGCCTGGCCAAAAAAAGGGTCTAAATTTTCGCTCAAGCCCTACCGGAATTATAGACGCTAAACTCGGGCTCAGTCTAGCCCATATTAAAATTTTTTATATAAAAAATTTAAAAAATATAATACATCAAAAACACTAAAAATATTAAAATTAATGTTTCCAAACAAATTGAAAATAAATTAAAAAAAGTCTTTATACTTAAATAACATCGAGATAAGTGCAACTTAATAAGCAAAAACCTCTGAAATAATAGTGAAATTAAGAATAAAATAACAATTATACAATATCAAAATAATAACAACAAAATATTAGTAACATAATAATGAAATGACAACAAAACTGTAGGAAAATAACAACAAAATAATAATTTTATTTTTACAAATTCGGGCCAAGCCTTGACAAAAAAAAAACCTTACACCAGGCTCGACCCATTTTCTAAACGAGCTTTTTTTTGCCCAAGTCTATTTTTCAGGCTTATATTTTTACCCAATTCCTCTCACTTTTTAGGCAGACTTTCGGGCCGAGCAGGTCTACCCAACCATCTTGGATTTTTGAGTGTTTCCGTTTTTCACTAATGACCAAAAAAGATAAAATTAAATAGTTGATTATTTTGTAACCATATATAGTTAGGTGACCAAAGAAAAAATTACTAATAGTTGAGTGATTATTTTGTAAAAAGAAAGGAAAGACCTCTATTGCAATTTACCCCAAAAAAATGTTTGGTAATTTCTTTTCTTCCCCAAAACAATACAAAAATAAACCAAAGCCTGAAAACAGCCCAAAATCTAATCTTAAGAAATTGGAAAAACAGTAGCTCCAGTTAACAAAGCAAAATCAGTTCCTTTAAACCCATTACCCAAAATACTTTTCTTTTCCCACAGTTTTCTTCTTTCCTGAACTTAAACCTATTTTGTTATTCAACTTTCTTTTTTCCCTTTTCTGGGTATCAAATAAATATCCCTTTTTTTTAATAAATATTGGATCTTTTTTGGCTGTTTGTTTTTGGATTCAGGCTTTCAGGATCTGAGATTCTTCACATAAGGTATACCCCTATACCCCTATACCCCTTTTTTGTTTCTCTCTTGGTGTTAATTCTTGTTTTATTTCGTATTTCTTTTGATTGAATGATCATTGGGTGTTTTGTTTCATGGGGCAAAATGGGATTTAAATTGATATTGGAGGGTTATTTTTAATCATTATTATTTGTTACTTCTTTCCATGAAAAAATGGGATTTTAAGTAGATATTAGAGGGTTCTTTTTTAATCTTTTTTTCTTTAGTTCATTCTAGCTATGGATTTTACTATTTTGTGATTGAATTTAGGAAAGTTTTATGTGTGTGTGTGTGTGTGTGTGTGTGTGTGTGTTCATGATTTTCATCTTCATTATGTGATAGGTTATTTTTCAATTTTCATTCATAAACCCTAGGGCAATACCATCTATATTATCTGTGGAACTTGAGAACTTAGGCCACACTTAATGGAAAGTGGGAGCAGTTTTCAATTGTGTATTTAATATCATTTCTGTACATATTTCACATTTTTGTATTTGGCCTTTTTTACGAAATCTTATAAATAACTATTTGCACATTAAAACACTGTTTTAACAACTAGTTACAAAGTTAAGTTATGCCATCATTTTGGTTCTCACAAGCACCATGTATTAGGTTCTTTCTAAAATGTATTCCTTGTTGTATCTAGAACAAATGGCTAGGGAAACATCGCTCTCGTGAGTACTTTTCAGAACCATGCAAAACATTGCCCTAAATTTGGAAGTTTTTGCTTGTATGCTACTAATCGTAACGCAGTCTTTACGGTTTACTCATGTTTTCTTTCCTTTTTTTTCCTTCCATATTGATGGCTTGTAATGAACCACTTATGCTTTGTTATACCCTTTTATCGATAGTTTTTATACCCCTTTTTTTCTTTCCTTTTTTTTTTTTTCAGTTGTATTAATTCTAGCACTTGCCTAGTTTGTTGACGTTATTTTCCTTCAGATATCGGATTGGTTTTCTCTGACTTAAGGATTACATTTTGTTGTATTGGTTTGTGCTATTTCTTGCCATAAATTTTCTGCTTGTTGGTTTTCTGATAGAAAAGGGTTATGGCGAATCTAAATGCATCAACGTCCTTAGTTCCTTCAGAATCCTCAGAACAAAGGGGAACTGTTGTGGTGGATTCAAATGTGAATGTGCTTCCACCTCCTATGAACCAGCAAAAGCGAACCTCCTCAGATGGTTCCGTGGCTATCCTTTGGGATATAGAGAACTGCCCTGTCCCAAGCGATGTCCGTCCTGAAGATGTAGCGGGGAATATAAGAATGGCTTTGCGAGTGCATCCTGTTATCAAAGGAGCTGTTATGATGTTCTCTGCGTATGGAGATTTTAATGCCTTCCCAAGGAGACTGAGAGAGGGCTGTCAGAGAACTGGTGTGAAACTCATAGATGTACCGAATGGAAGGAAAGATGCTGCTGACAAGGCTATCTTGGTTGACATGTTTTTATTTGCTCTTGATAACCCTCCACCTTCATCTATTATGTTGATTTCGGGGGATGTTGATTTCGCTCCGGCTCTTCACATACTTGGTCAACGTGGCTATATAGTCATTCTTGTCATTCCTGCTGGGGTAGGTGTTTCATCTGCGTTGTGCAGTGCCGGTAAATTTGTTTGGGATTGGCCTAGTGTTGCTCGCGGGGAAGGGTTTGTACCTCTCTCGAAGGCCTTAATGCCTCCTCGAGGAGGACCGGTTGATATTGCTAGGTGTTTCATGGGGTGCCATATTAGTGAGAATCCCGATGGCCAAAATGAAGAAGAGGCAATAGTTTATAAAGGTGCTTCACAAAGCTGTTACAACCCAAGGGATTTCTCGATGGTGTCACGATCTTTAGCTGAATATACAAGTAATCCTTCAGTTTGCGTACCTTCTTACCCTGCAACTTTTAGGTCGCAGAGTCTCCCATGTGGTTTGAATGAAGCATCAGGGTGTCCCGGTTATTATGATCAGAACGATACAATGTGGGTTCAGCCTGGAGACATAAATGGTTTGAAAGGACAACTAGTGAAATTGCTTGAACTTTCAGGAGGATGCATGCCTCTTACCCGTGTTCCTGCTGAGTATCAAAAGATTTTCGGAAGACCTCTTTATGTGGCCGAGTATGGAGCACTCAAACTTGTTAATCTTTTCAAAAAGATGGGTGACACATTGGCAATTGACGGAAAAGGTCATAAGAAATTTGTTTACCTTAGAAACTGGAAAGCAAACCCAAGTGCACCTCCTTTGGTTCTAACAAGGAAAGACAAGAAAGGGAAGGGTATTCACGAGGAAATCACAGATGTCACTGCGGGTGCTGGCTCATCTGACGAGTTCTCCGATGAGGAAAGAGTGGTAGTTGATGAACGGGATCAGAGAAAGACTGACGATAATCTTGAGCAATTCAAATACGAGTTGCAGGAAATTCTTGTGAGTTATTCCTGCAGGATTTTCTTGGGTTGTTTTGAAGAAATATATCAGCAACGGTATAAGAAGACATTGGACTACAGAAAGCTCAGTGTGGAGAAGCTAGAGGAGTTGTTTGACAAGGTGAGAGATGTTGTAGTCTTGCATGAAGAACCAGTAAGCAAAAGGAAATTTCTCTGTGCAGTAGGTAGCTAGAAGAAGATCCAACAGATTTGTGCTTGTAAACTCGAATAAGACCAACAGTTGAGGTATGTTGATCACTGCTTGGTCTCTGATCTGTCTCTAGTGTTTTTTTTTTTCTAAGGTTTCATAAGTGATTAGATAGGATAGGAGAGGTGCAATTCATGCATGGATTTGTGAGGCTCATGGATTGTCATTGTAACTGATCAAACCACGACATGTGGAACTCTGTTGTAAATTAAAATCCCAGCAATAAATCTTTTGTTCTTTTCTGGACTTCTAACTTAGTGTTTCTGGCTGGTCTTGTCTGGAGAAGTCACTTCCGGGGGCGTTTGATTCGAGACTCGAATCACTAGTACCATATTTAGGTTAAAAGCGAAATAGCATAGACTAAACCACTTTGACTTTCTGGTTTAACTATGGCTGAACTCATTGCAACACTGAGAGATAATTGATCCATAGTTATAGTGATACTTTCAGCATTGTATAAAGTTACCTTAATGTTAGCTTACAAAATGGGTTCTCATTGTTTCCTCTTTTTCCCCATTGTTCTTCGGGTTAAAATATGCCATGGGTCCCTGTATTATTCACAAATTTAAAATTCAGTCCTCGCATTTTTATTTTGAGGAAACTAGTTCATCTACTTTTTAGATTTGAAATTTTAGGTCCAATTCAAGGGCGAAGCTAGAAACTTTTTCAGGGACTAAGATAAGTTATATATTTTTATGAGAGTTAAAATGTAATTTCACTATTTTATTGACATCTGTATAGTTTTAGAAGGATCAAATCAAAATGCATCTTTTTTTTGGAGTTAAGCTATGATTTTATCATCTATTCACTTAAAATTTCATAAACTTTTAAGAGGATAAAACGTAATTTCTTTTATTTTAAAGATGACCAAGCCCCTGCTTGCCAACCTTCGTCCTAGTCTAATTGTTAGATTTGTTTATATGATATTTTAAAATAAAAAAAATTACTTACAAAAATAAGGGTATAACAAATTTATAATTTATAAAATAATTTTAATACAAGAAATAAAAAGATTAAATTTTTAAAAATAAATCTACATAAACTAATTTCCGGATTAAATTCTTAAAAACAAATTTACAACAACTAAATTCCATTCAAAGATTGAATTTTAGATTTTGAATTTGTTCTTTGCAATTTGAGTTTGATTTTGGTAAGTTTGGCGTAGAAAATATTAAGTAATTATCAAAGTTTATCCATTCAAAGTATGCAATGAGAAACATAACGTCATAAATATTATTTCATGCATGTATATATCATTGTCGTTATGTTTTATGCAAAGTGATTCTACAAACACAATTCTGCAATTCATAAAACTGATGGCTGCTTCATCACCTCGAAAGTTACAGTTTACGATCAAGAAGAGCAGGCTTAAATCGGATATAATCCATCCTCTTTATGAGAAGAAAATTGAAGTTCTGGCTCTCACAATAGCCTTTGATCTTCATTTAAGCAACCCAGTTGTCTTACAAATAGGACACAGATTTTTTAGCATTAACCACTGTTTGATGCAGTTAGTATGGAAGTCATGCCCACAATTGAGGATCCCGGTATTGTCCCCGTCCTCGTATTCTTCCTGCCATAGTTAAAGTTCAATAAACAAGACTGAAAACTAAACAGGCAATGGTTATCTTTGCTCGTTTAGCGTTGTACCTGACAGATACAACATGGTTCCGGTTCTTGTGTGGATTCAGTTGTAGTAGATGAATACTTCCGCTGTTTCATCAACTCCAGAATGGTTTCCTCATTCAGTCCCGTGCTCACATCTCCGATCCGTTCTTCTAATGCCAACAATTCCTAGTGTTCCAGTTGCAAAGTGAGAAGAATAACCTCCAACGTGAAGTGATAGAACATTAAACAGCAATCCTTTTTTACCTCGTATGACATGTTATCAACATCAAGGCGCATATCTCTATGTCTGTCATGTGTTTCAACCATACCATGATATATGAACGGATCGAACAGCATATGGTCCTGAAAGTATCGAAAGTATTTAGACACGTATTTGGTATTTACAAAGTTGAAACCTGCTTCTTTTCCTTTGTTGGACTAAAAGAGTGCAGCATCCATACTATTACATTTTCTTAAAGGATACCGAGCCACGTGTGTAGTGGTCCTAGAGAGGAGCCATTGGTTATCTACTAGAGTTTGACTCGAATTTAAGTGTTAAAACCATCTCCAACCTGGAAAGCACTTTTATGGACAAAACTGAGGCTCAATGGGCCAAAAGGAGATAATACCTTGCAATGGACTGTGACACCATGCTTGTGACCTATAGAAAACAAAACTAGACTATATGCTATGAAAATGTCAGGGCAACATAATCATTGCACGAATTAAAAACCAAACCTCTATTCGTAAGTTCTCCCCCCTACGCATAGCATTCAAGACTTCACGAATCTGACAAATGGAGAAGAAAATGAGTAGCAAGTTATAGGAATGTCTTCATAAGTTCAATTGCAAGTCCTATTCAGATAGCCTAGAAATATAAGGAAACAATTAAAAAAATCCTTCATAACACAAACCTCTGAAATTAGCCGGTGTCTCCCTTCGATATCAGCAGCCAAAGCTCGCAATGAGTGGGGCCTCCCAAGAGCATCATCACCTTGTCTCTCTGCTATGAAAGCTGACCTTCGGTATGTTTGATTATTACCTTGACTGTTAGATCGAGATGACACTGCTGTTTCCCGTGAAGAAGCAGAAGGGGCTGAAGATAATGACGGGAAACGACTACTACTGCTACCAGGTTCAGAATCAAATGGAGGAAATAAAGACCAAGGTGCAACTTCTGATACTCTTTGTTGGTAATGTATTGGCGGGCTGCAAGGAGGAATCCAGGCAGGAGACGGCAACTGGAGGGTTGAACTAGGCCCAGGTCGATTAGAAGATGGAACACCTGCAGACGTGCTGATATTTTCAGATGCCAAACCCCACCCTGTCGGATCTTGTGTTGCTGGTACAAACATTGGATGATCTGCATTGTTTCTCGGGATATTTCTTATGTTTGGTTCCTCCCGTAATGCAGCAGCTCTCTCTAAAGGATTAATGGAACCTGATGGGCGGCTAGTTCTTGAACTGGAAATGCTAGTCCAAGGGAAAGGGTGCGCATTTCTTGGCAGAACAGAAATGGTTCTCATATGAGATTGAGTTGAGGGGGAACCAGAATTTCCTGCTATTGCTGCTGCTGATCTTAAGTTTAGAGAGTCACCAAATGCGGCAGCTCTAGGGTGAGTTGGAGAACCAAAACTAGACAGCCCAGCGACCCCGGTTGATGATAAACTATGTGGTAAAGATTCTTGTTGGCTTTCTTGATTTGCACTTCTTGTACTTGAAGAAGGAAATGCATCATTAACTATTCTCATACCGAGCCCAACTCTAGAATTCAGCTGATCAGGGGGGCTAACATCAAGGAAATTCTGTGAGAGAGTTGATAAACTCAAGCGGCTAGAAGCATCATTACGAGCAGGAACAGTATGCCATGCAACATTTTCAATTTGTTGAGAATTGCCAGAAGTACTAGCGGAATAAGACTGCTCGGAAGTACCTTCAACGGCCTTCCTCTTGCAGGATAAACCCCAACTACCCAAAGAAGATCCAGAGCCATCATCATTTTCCTCCCCACTCCCGGATGAACTACCAACATTATCAGAAAAAACACTGGCATTAGATACCTGCTCTCTTTCTAGTCCAACTGAACCAATATCAGTTCCAACACTTGACAATCCATTACCCCTGTGGCTAGTGAATCCTTCAGTTAGATTCATATTCTGTGGGCTATGAGGAGAGCTGGAACCTTGCAAATATAAGGGTCCACTTCTGATCTGATTGCCACTCCGACCATTATTCAGTCTCCCATGAAAAAACACATTTGGTGGTTCAATCTGCCTTTCTTCCGACCTTGGAGCATCCCCAGCAGCACCATAAGAAGAAGACCAACCATGCTCTATTTTTGTTCCATCATCATCATCGAGATGGTGATTCAGAACATCCCGAAACACCTGGTTTTGCGTTCTCAATCTAGAGCTCGGTTCACCGGAATTCCAGCCACTAAAGATCCTAACATCAGGAGTAAATGTGTTTCCATTCGTTGTCCCACCAGAAGACACCGTATAATTAGATAACCGAGTTTCCACAGGATTCAGCATGTTACCCAAAGAATTTGGTTGACCAATACTCGTGTTATCAGGACTAGACCCCATGTCAACGTTAACAGTTTCAGGGAACGAATTAATGGTGCCCCCCTGACGTTGCATAAGAGACGATATCTTCCACCCAGAAATATGCCAGAGATGCTAAAACCCGTGATTTTTTTTCAGCTTTCTCAGGTCATGTAAGATTGACCGGTTAAATTCCGCATATAGCGTATGTCAGCAAGTAAAAGCCCCAGCCAGTAAACATTTTGACCCCAAAGAGACAACCACCGCACTGACAGGAGGTGCAGGCAAGAATAACTTTATGTTACATAGCATGCACCATGATATCTACATCAACACGAAGTTAAAATACTTATCCTAATGAAAACAGATTACCAACAGTTCTAGTTTCTAACATGCCAGCACAATTAGAGATTAAGATATCAACTGATATCAACTGACAGATTGATGGTTACAAGGAAAGAAGATGATCCAAGACATGAAGTTCATTTAGTAGGAAGAAAAAATAACATGAAAATTAACAGAACCTAGCACACTGAGAGAGAATGTTTACAAGAGATTACCTATGAGTCTATCTCAAGCATTACCCAAAGAGGAAATGGTAAAGAATAAACTAATTCTTACATTACATCCTGCGGTCTTATATAATCTTCCAAGGTGAAAGATTTTTACATCTTTCTGCTCATACACCCTATCCCTCTCCTTATACGCTGGTTTATGAATATATTGAAATGACTCAAATCAGTTGAACAAGAAACTAATATTATTTAACTTTTCACATCCTACTCTCTAGAGATTTAAGATACTTGCAGCTGTTCCTTTGTTCTGAATAGGAATAGTCCCTCATTCACTCTCATGCAATATCGGTTACATACAGGATGCTAACTCAAACTCGAACTCATTACTGTATAAAGAATGCAAATTTTGATAGCCGAGCGTAAGGTGCAAGCTTAGCTTTATATTTTGGCGTTAAAAGTAACTACATTTGCAACCACTCAATTCATGAACAATATCACATAGCTTTATAACAATTCATTCCAATGAAGTGCATAATCAAGCAATTAAACTCACGGCATAAACCAAAATGAAAAAACAAGACCAGTGCTACAAGCCTACAAGTCAACCATAAATTTTCCAGCATTTCCATGCATTATCATCCATAACAAGCAGAAACAAAGAATGAACACAGCAGAAGTAATATCAGATAGAAAAACGATTAAATTAAAGTATTACCATATAAGATGTGCTCATTATTTAACACTTAGCTTCAGCTCACAAACAGGGAAAAGTTCAAAATCTTTTGGTGAAGAACATTCAAGATTTTGCTGGAAATGCTTCTAGCCAATACCAGTAGATCGAACCAAAACCCGGATTTATAATGTCACCTGTTTAAGCCACAAATTACAAAAACAAATGTAATTTGCAGAAGCAGGATCTACATCAAGGAAACATACACACACAAATACATACACAAGCACTTGATCACATTGGCAAAACCATAAAACTAAATGCAAACAACCCAAGATATGGCCTTTTAGAAATCCTGTAAACCGCTTCTTGTACTATTAAAGCTTTGATTTTATTTTTTTTGACAAAAATGCAGCAAAACAAGAAAACCCAATCTTTTTTTTTTAATTTAGTTAAAGAAATACCAAATTTAGCATCAGATGATTCAATTGAAGAATGCCAATACCCAACAACCCAAATAATTTACCAAAATTTTGTATCTAAAAAAAATAAAATCATAAACGCTTGTAGATAAACACCCAATTAAAACTGTAGCAATAAATCCAACATGGTTCAATCTCGACCTTTAAAAATAAAACCCATAAAATAAGCAAAAAATTAAGAAATCAATAAGGTGTGGAATCAAACGATCTTAAAAGCAAACTATTTTTTATCATTAAAGAAAATATACCTAATAAAAAAAAACGCATAGATTAAGAGAAATACCTGGAAAACAAATCTCAGACGATGAAACAAAAAGCGATTAAAAATTGGGTCTTTGAGATTAAAAGGGTATTAAGAGAAACAATTGTAGAGAAAGGAATCAGAGATGTTTCTTCGATTTTTATTTTTTATTTTTGCTCTATTTTCTAGTTATTTATTTTGCTATGCGTTTAGGGTTTTTTTTTTTCTTCTGGTTAACAAATAAGGTGATTATCAGAATAGGAAAGTAATACTAATTAGCTGCAAATTTTTTTAGGTATAAAACAACATTTAGTCCCTGAACTTAGTAACTTTTTTCAAATTGGTACTTAAACCTTTTTTGTTCACATTAGTCCTAAAACTTGGTGTTTTTTCCCAACTTAGTCCTTAAACTTGAATTTTGTTGAGTTATGATGAGGTGGCATTTTGAAAAAAATTAATATTTTTTTTTTGTAATTTTTAGATTTTATATAAAAAATTTAAATTTTTAGATGACATGACACAATCTCAAAGTAACACGTCATCAAACCTTAACGCAATTAAAGTTTAAGAACCAAATTGAGAAAAGTTGTCAAGTTTTGAGAGTAACATGCAAAAGAAATTTAGGGACCAAATTAAGAAAGTTATCAAATTGAGGGATTCGATTCACTAATGTTGAAACCCTTTCGGGAAAAAAAAACGAGAAGAGGAGAAAAAATTCACTAATGTTGAAAAAAAGTTGATGCAAAAGGAGTTTCGACTACATTTATTTAAAGGTTGGAAAACCTTATTCTAATCAATATCAAATAGAAAAAGTGTAGTTTTAAACGGATTCTACTTGCGCGGCATGGTTCATACCGCGGGCTTTCGTCCCCACTGATCCCCTTATTTTGCCACTATATAATTTTTTAACAACTGATGGGATTTAGGTCACACAGCTCTCTAACAATGGTTCTGATCATATCTGCTCTTTTTGATACAATACCTAGAACTACCTATAGCCCATCCTCAACTCATAAATAGGAGGATCATACGTTTCAGCGCACTCAAACTCACGTCCTCGTGTATAAACAACAATACATATACCAATCGAGTCAAGACTCAATCAACTTTAATTTTTAGATTTAGGGTGACGTGGGTGATATGCTAGTGGGGGATTGCTAAGCCACAACATTATCATCAACAATAATTGCATTAATCAATTAAAATTTTAAACTAAATCATAATCTATTAAAATATCACGTGGAAAGAGTGAATGAATATAAATAATTTTCAATTTGCATTAAACAAAATATTTATATAGGTTTTATATATGTCAACGATAAGGACCAAGATGGAAATAATCCAATATTTTTGCACTAATTGTATAATAAAGTCATATATTTTAATTGTCTTTTAAGTTATGTTTTGGCCTCTAAACTGTACATGTTTTTTCATATCGGTATCTAACTTTTTGTTTGTCACATTTTGGTACCAAAACTATTATTTTCATCTTATTTTATCCAAAAATTACCCATGTGTCACGTTATTATTGGTAAATTTTTTTGGATAGGGCAGTTAAGGGTGTAGCTGGGGGGCTAGCAGGGGCCGCGGCCCTCTTAAAATGAATTTTTTTCCAATTAGGTTCTTTAAACTTTTTTAAAATTTTAAATTAGTAAAGGCAAAATTGCACGTTGGGCCTCCTTAAAAATGATAAAATTTTGATTTTATCCTTGAAAAATTATAAATATATAAACTATTAAAATGGTGAAATTTTCTAGCTTCGCCCCTGAGGATAGTAAAGGAACCAGGTTTGAACAAACTAACATTTGTTCATATTTGCCTATTTATCTTTAACTTGTTCGCATTCGATTTGTGTTGGTTAAGCATTTCAAATTAATACTTGTATTCATTTATTTAAAATTACGTGTGTTCTTATTCGTTTGTTTAAGTTAAATGAACATATTCGTGAATAATGAATAAACAAAAATAAACATATATTTTATTTTCTAGATATAAAATAATCAAATATAAATATTAATAATTATATTATAAATAAAATTGTGTCTTATGTAACCTTTAATGAACTCGTAATTAAAAAAAATCAATAATTATATTAGAAATGGGTTAGGCATTGGGTAAGGTTTTTCGGTCCAGCCTGAATTTGTAATAATAATAATAATAATAACACTATTGTTTTGTTACTATTTTCTCATCGTTTTGCTGCCATTTCACTATTATGTTGCTACTATTTTGTTGTTATGATTTGGATATTGTATAACTATTGTTTTATTATTAACTTTACAACTATTTTAGAGTTATTTTCAACTTGTTGGAAAATATTTATTTTAATGTTTTTAGTTGTTGGTGTTTATATTTTTAATTTCTTTTATATAAAAAATTAATACAGGCCAAGCCAGGGTTTAGCATATATGATCCGGGCCAGGTTTAGGAAAAAATTTAAGCCTATTTTTTAGGTTAGACCTAGGCCTATCAAATGGGCCTATAATTTTATTGAGGCCCGATCCAAACTTGACCCAACCCATGGATATGTCTACTCATAAGATAAAGTTTAAAAGAAATATAAACTCCTAAAAGTACAAAATTCAACATTAACAATTTAATCTATAGGCGAACTCTATTTAATGAATAAATAAGTAATTAAAAATTCTTATAAATTAAATATTCAATTTTATAAGTCTTGTATAACTAAACCTTTAATTAAAACGTAAATATTTAACCTATTAAATAAAGATAAAACTCTAAAATTTAGGCTTAAAAAATAACAATAGGAAGCGAAATAGACTTCTAAAGGATGTCGCCCGATAGAGTCTTATATAAAATTGGAGTTTCAATTAATTCTCCAAAATAATCATCAATGGCTCTTATCTTTGGTGTGGCTCGCTTGTTTCATTTCATTATTTTCTTCATTTTTAGCACGACTCTCATAGTTTACCTTATATGTGTCATCTCTCACTAAATATGGGCATTGAATTTGACTTTTATCTCTTCCAGTCTCCACACAATTTGTTTTTACACGGGATAATCTCACCGCCCAAAACCCCTCACAATTCTAAATTTACATTGAAAATAAATACAATTCTAAAAGAGACAATGATATGTCTAACTCTACTAGGCAACTATCTATACACTTTCATGAATCTCTTTTGTATAAGGTGATTCATCTAAAATAATTCTAGAAAAAGATGACAGTTAGACCAAAACTCACTTTTGATTTCCAATTACTCGATAATTTCCACAAGCGCAAATTCTACTTTTTATAGGTCCAAAAATTCTTTCACAAAATCGCTTTGTTTGGACATACCTTAGATGACCCTTTTTACCACAATATCAATATTCATATTCTAAAATCCGTTTGGTTTGCAAAAAGAAAAAAAAAAGTGATAACTTATTCTTTGTTGTTAAAAATATCGTTGGTTCATCAAAATCAAATTGAAATTGGATTTTTTATGCGTGCTCCATCTCTTATTGATCCTTAGTTATTTTAAAGAGTTTAAAACGTTTTTAAAACATTTGAATGGTTAAGTATCGATTCTTGATTCTTAAGTATCAATACCTCTTCATGTTGGTATCCACAAACCTTTCTAGAGGGGTAAAGTGTCAATACTTAACCCTTAGGTATTGATACCACCATTAAAGTATTAATACCTTAAAGTATCAATACATTGGGAGATTAGTAGCCACAACCATTTTTAGAAGGGTAAAATATTGCTACCTGTTCTTAATGTATCAATACCTAACATAAAATTATTGTGTTCACAATAATCCCATCGTCTAACATGGTGGGCAGGGGCGAAACCGGGGGGGCAGGCATGGGCCCCGGCCCCCCCTAAAATGGGAAATTTTCATTTAGGCCCTTTAGATTTTTTAAAAAATTTAAATTAGTAAAGGTAAAATTACACTTTGGCCCCCCCTAAAATTATAAAAATTTAATTTAATCCTTTAAAAATTATAAATATATAGACTATAAAAAATTAAAATTTCCTTCGGCCCCCCTAAAATTTTTTTTCTGGCTTCGCCCCTGATGGTGGGATTAAATTTTGCTTTATATATATTTTTCTGAAGATGCCACGTGTTATTATTTCATGAAACTACCACTTGACGCAATAATTTCACGAGAGAATGATACTTGTCATTTGGAACCTTCTTTTCCGAACAAAATGACACAAGTTACCACCACAATGAACTCATTATTTGACATAATGATTTTTCTCTCCAATTATAAACATTCGATATATTTTTATGAATAATTAAAGCTTAGCACATTTTATTAGTTAATCTTCTCACTCAATCCATGATATTTGAAAAAAACCCACATTTTAACTCTATTATTTTTTGTCCAAAATCTTTATCGATATTGAACCAACCTTCAAATTTAAATGAATAAACTCGAATACATTAATTTGGAAGAATGGTAATAAAAAGCCCATTGGACCGTGTAAATGATTAAAACCCAACCCAAAAGAACACAAAGTCAAAAGGGTACAAACTTCAAAGTGAAACAAAAGCAGAGTCAATCTGAAAGTACTGAGTTAGTGTCTGAGCCAGGTGTGTCGAATTATTTGGTCCTCTTCTCTGACTCACCCAACAATCTCTGACACACAAAAAAAAAACCTCGATTCCCAAGACTACCAAAAAAATTCCCTCATTCCCCGACAAGAAACAACATATGGATCCTCGAAAATTGTCAGCTTTACTCTCTTCCCTTGTCTCTCAACTCCTTTTATTGATCATCCTTCTCTTTGATTCCAACAAAACCGCCGACAGTCATTTCTTCGATGGCACCAACACCTTTGCCGGCGTTCTTAATTATTTGCTCTCATCGCAACAAATTGCCGCTTCCCTTTCGTTCGTTTCGGTTTCCCGGAAACGGAAGAGGACCCATTGTTCAGAATCCGATTCCGAGCCCGCCGGTGAAGAAACCGACCCCCAACTCGACCGAGTCAGACTCGGGTTGACTCGGGATCCTGACTCATTCAAACCCTTCTTCAGGATGAAATCCTCCACCTTTGAATGGCTCGCCGGGTTGCTTGAACCGTTGTTGGAGTGCCGGGACCCGGTTGGTTCCCAGTTGAATCTATCCGCCGAGTTACGTCTAGGGATTGGTTTGTTTAGGTTAGCCTCCGGTTCGAGTTACCCCGAAATCGCTCAACGATTTGGGGTTTCCGAGTCAGTGACTCGTTTCTGTACCAAACATCTGTGTCGAGTCCTCTGCACAAATTTCCGATTCTGGGTCGCGTTTCCGACTCCCGACGAGCTCAACTCAGTCTCCTCCTCGTTCGAACGACTCACCGGGTTACCGAATTGTTGCGGTGCCATCGATTGCACGAGATTCAGCATTGTGAACGATAACAATGGCGGCATTGATAGTATTGCAGCGCAAATAGTGGTGGATTCATCATCAAAAATCTTAAGCATAATTGCAGGTTTTAAAGGGAACAAAAGAGATTTTAAAGTACTTGAATGTTCAACTTTGTATAAAGATATTGAAGAAGGCAGGTTATTAAACTCAAGCCCTTTGATCATCAATGGAGAAGCTGTGAATCAATATTTTGTTGGTGATGGTGATTACCCTCTGCTTCCATGGTTAATGGTGCCGTTCCATGACGTTTTTCCGGGTTCGAGCCGAGCGAGGTTCAACGCGGCGCTTAGTGTAATGCGTTCATCGGCGTTGAAAACCATTGCTAGTTTGAAGAATTGGGGGATTTTGAACAGACCGATACAAGAAGAGTTGAAGGCCGCCGTCGCCGTTATCGGCGCTTGTTCGATTTTGCATAATGTGCTGCTCATGAGGGAAGATGATTCTGCATTGTGTGAAACCATGGGAGATTACTTGGGGCATACTCAAAGCTTTCATCACCAGCAGCACTATGAGGAAGATTGCATTGAGGCTTCTGCAATTCGAGATGCATTGGCGGAACAAGCTTGTGTTTAGATCGGTCGCTTTGTGAAATATTATCGGATTTGGACAATTTGGGGTTCGATGAAAACAAGCTAGAGAAGCTCATGTTTCAAGTTGAGTACAACTTGTAGCTTTGAAAACATGACCGGGTTCTCGGATCGATTCAAAATTCATTGGACGATTTTTGAAATAGGTAAAATGCATATTCTTTCGCTCATTCGAAACAAAATAAATTCAATATGGACCATACATTCTTTTTCTTCATGGCTGTTTTTCAGAATCATCCATAGATTAACCAAAGAACAATGTAATAAATTCTTCTCATTCTGCCATTTTTGATTCAATTGAAAGCAAAATCTTTGTTGTTTTTTTCCACATATGGAATGGCTGATTATAAACTGCATATTGGAAAGACATGGTTACTTGCAGGGTAAGATACCGATGACTTCGATAAGAAAAATGAAGAGTCCGAGTAACATAGGATAACTTTTTTTAATGCTTTTGAGAATGTCTTAGATGAGTCTCTTCATCTCTCTTGGAAAAAGATTAGGTATTTGAACCCTTTCTTTTAGCTCAATTAATCTATGTAGATGTTTTACATAGGTGGTATTTAGCGAGTTTCGAGTTTGAATCTTAGTATTTATAAATAATTTTTTTTTGGAATTGGATAAATGGTACTCTTGATTTGTTTGTATCAAATTCAATAATTTATTAAAAATTATAAAATTCTATTTAATTGGTTTAATTGTCGGTTCAACTAATTTTTAATTTGATTCAAATCAGTTCGTACCAATTTGTGAGTCAACCAATCTTTTACCTTGTTCTAGGCTGGTGTATCAGTCAGATCATGATCCATTCAATTTGATTCTAAAAACACTATCTATAACATATGTTATTCCAAATATTTGAACATAAGTATACAAATATAAAAAAACCTTTTTAAATAAATGAAAAAACTTTAAGGAAAACTAAATTATGGTAAAATCCACCCTCAACGATTCGGCGTTTTTCACTTAAGCCCTTAACATTTTTTTGTTATTACAATTTCACTCATAACATTTCAGAACTTTCAAATAAGACCAAAATTGACGGAAACTGTTAGTTAACTAATAATAAACATTTTTTGCTCACATGGCATGACGCATCACCATTAATGTGATATTTTTATAATCTTTTTAAAAAATAGAAACTTTATTTAAAAAAATATATTAATATTTTTTAAATGCATTAAAGGATTAAAAAACCCACTTTATTAGTTTATTATTTAATTTTCTTTTTTTTTCTTTATTTCGCTTTATAGTTTCTTTCCTTCTCTTTTATTTTCTATTTTCTCTATTTTTTTCCTTTTTTTCTTCTTTCTTTTTCTTCTCCACAAAAATCCTAGCCACCTTCCTTCAGGCCACGCTGTTGTAGCAGTCCCTGATCCGTTCACACTGTCGGTGTCCTTAATCTGTGCTGGCGTCTTCCTTCTCACTCTCCCCTTATGTTTCTTTTTTTTTTTTTTCTCGAAACCTCAGCATCGCCATAAACACAGTTGAGAGCCATCATCTCCGGCGTTTAAACTCTGATCGGGTACCACTAATTACTCTATTTTCTTCCTCTCGCTAATTTTAACGGTTTCGATCTTTGAGAATTCAACACAAATAGTTCAAAATTTAACCTTTAAACGCGAACTATTCTCTTTTCGATCTCGGAGCTCTATCGTCGGATGGCAACGGGTTTCCAATATGTTATCTACCGCATCATGGACTTGAGCTTCAACATCCGAATCGTCAAGAAAGTGACGAGATCTCCATGAATCAGACCTTGATCGAAAAAATGTTTTCAAAACAGGGTCTTTCCTTTTTAAAAAAAAAAGAATTGTTTGATTGGTTATTGGCTATTGACGTTTATTGTTGATCACTGGCTTTGGATGGAGTTTGTTAAGGATTTGAAAGAGTATGATTTTTGGACTAAGCTATTTCCCGGCACGGTGGCCTGAACGGCGGCAATCGTATTTGAGAGAAGAGAAGGAAAAAAATTTCTCTTTTTAGAAAAAAAATTCTCATTACTAATTAAATCGAAACAATCTCTGGATAGATTAGAAAATCTTTTCAATTGGTAAGAATCCGTTACCTAAACGAAATTAGATTTTGTAGAATCATATTGAATATTTAACGTATGAAATTGAGCATAATTTTGTAAAGAAATAACTCACTTGTCTATCGAGAAGATATGAGAAACATGCTCAATATCACTTAATTGGATAGTTGACTCGTCTCTTTGTTGTTTGAAGAGACCCTCCACTTCAATTGGTATTTTTTCACAAAAAATAACACATCATCGATGATGTGTCATGCTACATAGAATAGTATGGTTGATCGTTAGTTGACTGATGGTTTCGGTCAATTTTGCTTTTATTTGAAATTTTTTACAACATTGTGGGTGAGGTTGCAATAAAAAAATGTTAAGAGCTAAAGTAAAAAAACCCGAAACATTGAGGATGGATTTTGCAGTTCCACCAAAACTAAAATATCTCAACATTTTTTTTTTCATATTTTTTACATATAAAAAGATAAAAACACACTCATAATGTAAATTACTTTATAAAATTAAGGTATCATACTCAAACACCAATCCAAATATCATCATAGTCGGCAGCCCCTACCTTATTTCCAAGCCACAAAATAATATAAAAAGATATATATACACACTTATATTTAAGTAATAATATATATACACATACTTTTTATGTTCGTTTTATAGTCTATAAAAGTTCATGGTTACCCGTTCTAACAATATTATTTTCAATATTCGAACTTAGGTATTCCCTTTGAGAATACAATGTACCTTACTAAGTGTATTTTTATTTTGATAGAAAAAGAATAATAGAGAAAATGGGACATATAGAGGCAAAAGAAAAATGGGGTTGTTAGCAATGTTATTTGAACCGGTCCAATCAGCTTGCGGAACCGATTGAGTTACCGAGGTTCGAAAGGTGTTTTTAAACTTATTAGATCAAGAATTAGCATGAACCTATTGATCTAGTTAAAAAATCAGTTGAATCAACAGTCGAACTAAAATTTTTTAAAATTTTTATATTTTGTCAATTGAAGTGATTAGATCAACAAATCAATAATCTGGTTGATCCCATCTTCAATTTAATTTAAAAACCAATGTTTGTTAGCACAAAAGCTTTGACTCAAAGCAAAAAAATTGGACTCCCTCACCAAACGCGGTATTCAATTTTGTTTGACTAAAAAAAACAATTTATTATTATTTATATACTTATAAAAAAAGCGGAGGTTGAAAGGACCACCCTTTTGTTGACAAGTGGTACACCCATCAAGAAGCTCCCTTTATATATATATATATATATATATTAGATAAACTATTAAATTTTAGTTTTAGTCCTTTTAATATGCTTAAATTTTAAATTTAATCTTTATTCTTTAATTTAAATATAATTTGGTCATTATATTTTTATAATGTTATTATTTAGTTTAAATAATTAATATTATTAACTTTTGAGTTAAAATATTATGCGGTTATATAAAATAATGGTTTTAAAGACTAACATGTGGCTCACTATTTTTTTTAGGTTTATATAGTTCTTATTATATTATAAAAAATGGTCAAATTTTAATTTTGGCCCCTAGGCTATGTTGAAACTTGAGAAATAATTTTGACATAATTTGATCCATCAACGTTTATAATGCCATTGGTTAGTCTAAATAGTTAACAAGTTTATTAGTAAAATAAGTCCTCGAGTTCTTTTTTTTTTTTAAATCAATAAGCGCTTCCGAACTTTTTGCATCTAATTAAGCCATTAAACAAACAAAATTGACTAAATAGGCCATTTGACTGATGTTGATTGTATTTAAGAACAACACTAACTTGGTTATTAACAGTTGCCATGTCAGTGCCGATTGCTAACATGACAATGTTAGATCAACAGAAAGTAAAAGATAATTAATTTTTAAAATAAGTACACAATAAATATAGACACACATTTATTTAGATTTATTCTAGAATTATTAAAAAACATAAAAGAATTTATAAAATATATATATATAAATCATTAAAATTTATAAAAATAATTAGAAAATAAATTAAAAGCCATAATTTTTTTTATAAAATTTATAAAAACAATTTATTAAAACCCATAAAAATAATTTCCTTATTTTGATTAAATTATTTGAGTAATATAACTTATGCAAATGAAAAATGAGAGGTAAAAATATAACAAAAAAAAATCTGTTAATCTTGATTTTACGATATAAGTTGTTGATATTCATTTTCTAATTTGAAATATAAAAATTTCATGAAATTTTATGATTTTTAATTAATTTCTAGTATTTTTTTTTATAATTCCTTAATGTATTTAGATAAATGGGTGTCCAGATTTAAATGAATATGGGCAACATTTTGTCTATATTCATTGTGTACTTTTTTTTTTTAATTTTGTGCTGATATGACACTTCCACATAGCAATCAATGCTGACATGGTATCTATTAAATGGTCAACGTCAATCAAATGGCCTATTTTGCTTGTTTTATTAGTTCAGGGGCTCGATTGGATTCATAAAATTCAGAGGGGCTAAATTGATTTTTTTTTTTTAAGTTTAATAGCTTATAATACCATTAAGCTTAGTTAATATGTTAACTATTTCAATCAAAATGTTGATATTAATTTTTATTAAGAACACTATTTCAAGAGAAAAAATTTATTTTATCATAACAAGTTCGAATGAGTGATTTTAAGAAAAAATCTAATTAGTATTTTCAACATTATTTTTATTATTATACGACTATCAAAAGAATATATTATTTTTAATCTCAAAATATCACACTAAATAATTTAATAAAATAATTTTAACAACGGTAACAACTAAACCTCAATTTTTAAATCTAAAAAGTAAAAGGACTATATTCTTGAAAAGAGAAGTAATGACTAAATTCCAAACACAAAAAGTGTATAAGGACTTAAAGCATATTTTAACTTTTAAATTTTTACTCTATAATTTAATCCAAATAAATAATTAATCTAATGCGAAGCATTGACTAGTAGATACTAATTTATATAATTTCATGATTAAAAATCTAATTATTAAAAATTTCACATTTTTCTTTTACAAAAAATAATATTTTTTTATTTTGAAATTAAAGTATTAAAGAAAACTAGACATCCATTCGAGTCAGATTTGAAATTAAACTTAGAAACTAATCAAAATATTGAAACGAATCTCGACATGTAACGCTCCCTTACCCGAGACCGTCGCCGGAGTCGAGCACGAGGCATTACTAAACTTATTTGAGCACTTAAACAAATTCAGACAATTTATATCATACTTTTCAGACAAGCTGTCCAACTACATCACAGTCGCTAAAAAAATCATATCTCGAGTTACAAAACTCGAAATCCAAATCCATAAATTTTCTCTGAATCTAGACTCATATATCTACTTTAATTTTTTTCTAGAATTTTTAGTTGGGCCAATTAGTACAGTTTATTAGTTAAAGTCTCCCCTGATTCAGGGTTCAGCTACTCTGACCCCTGTGTACTACGAACCAAATTTCTCCCTGTACAGAATTCAAATAACCATGATGTTTGTTTCTCTTAAAAATAGGCTCAATAAGGAATTGATACATATACAGTATGACTCCTAACTATTTTTATACAATTTTTAATGATTTTTACAAATCAGAATAGGGGAGCTCAAAATCACTCTGACCTTATCTCACAAAAGTTATTGTATCTCATGATTTACAATTCCATTGCTTACATAATTTCTTTTATAAGAAACTAGACTCAATAAGATTTAATTTCATATTTTATTCAACCTCTAATTAGATTTTCATAATTTATGGTGAATTTTCAAATTCAAACTACTGCTACTAACCAAAAACTATTTTAGTACAAAATATTGTTAACTAGTTTATAACGTCTTTATTTCAATTCATTTAAACTCTATACATGCCATATAAATCTTTAAACATAAAACAAAAGCTACCGGAATTGATCTGGATAGTGTGCCTTGTTGTGTTGATCCAATCTACCAACTTCACTTTAATTCAATCTACATAAAAAAAAAATCAAACACACACAAGTAAGCTTATTGAAGCTTAGTAAGTTCATAGGTTTAAAAGTAATGCTTACCAAACATAATATTTCCAAAAAATACCAAAACATTTACTAAAGTTTCTTGCCATTCACAACCACTGTTATAATACTTCACATAGTTGAGCTCAACATTAACAACTACTCAATCTCTTTCATTTGGTTCACTTCTCTTGTATTATTTATTATCAAATTAGGAAATGGCTTACGAAATTGAGTACGTCGTTGTTCAGCTCCACGATTCATAATTCAGTATGGTTTTCCTCATTGAAATACCATACCTACATTTTACAACTCGGTATGGGAAATTCCATACCTACGTTTCTTTACTCAGTATGGATTTGATAATACCATACCTACATTTCACAACTCAGTATGGATGATACCATACCTACATTTCACACTTTTCCATGGAACAAACATGGTCTTATCCGTCAATTCATCACATGTCATGATACTGAACGTATTCAATTCTCAAGTTTTTCTAATTTGCATTTCCACATTTATTCTTTCATTAACAAAATTTTCACAATCCCACAACAAATTCATATATATAATAACACATTATATCATTCAATCATATATATAATAACACATTATATCATTCAATCATTCACAAATAAACATTTAAATTCAACCATATGAACTTACCCAGCTAATTTGTAGAAGATATTGAAATTTAGGGACTATTCCGCAACTTTTTCTTTTCCTCGTTCTTCTTTGGATTCTTGATCTATAATATAAAATATTTTTACTTATTAGCATTTATTTGATTTCTATTTCACTTCACAATTTATGCTCTTCAACTTTTAAAATTGCATTTTTACCCCAAAATTTTCAAATTTTACAATTTAATCCCTGCTCAATTCACCCATCAATTGAACTAATTTTTTCTCAATTAACACTTTATTTTATCATTATAAAATATTTCAAAACCTTTAATATTCTGAATTTTAACACCAACCTTCAATTCATAACTTTTTCACAATTAGGTCCTAAATACCATTTTCTATCAAAATCACTTAATAAAACCACCTTAATATGAAACTAGAACTTAAATTTCATAATAATTCATCATAAAATTCCCTTACCCATCCAGGGTAACTTCCAATTTCACCCATAAAATCAAAAACTAATGAATTCTATAAGTGGACCTATTTGTAAAAGTTAAAAAACATAAAAATTATTAAGAAAGAGCAAGAATTAAACTCACATGATGTGAAAATATGAAAAACCAGCTTTCTCCAGACCTTCTATGGCGTTTTGGCTGAGAAAATATGAAGAAATCTCTAGATTTTTCAATTTTGTCCTTATTTTATATGTTAAAATTGTAAAATTTCCAATTTTGCCCTTATTTCCTTCCGCTGATTTCTTGCCCTTGCCGTCCAGCTTATTCACTTTTAGGCTTAATTGCTCCTTAAATCCTCTTTATTTTAACACTTGAGCTATTTAATCCTTCTAGCAAATTTTATTTTTATTACAATTTAGTCTTTTTTATTTAATTGACTACCCAAACGTTAAAATTTCTCAACCAAACTTTAATAATAACTAAATGACACTCCATAAATATTTATAAAAATATTTATAGCTCGATTTTCAAATTTGAGGCCTCGATAACTCGTTTTTGACCCGTTTGACCTTATAAATTCTTTTAATTCACCAAATTCACCAATTCAAAATTTTTTCTAAATTCTTACTTGACTCATAAATATTAAATTACTACCTTATTCAATCTTACTTGTCGGATTTAGTGATCTCAAATCAATATTTCCTACACCACTGAAAATTAGGCCGTTACACGACACCAGTGAGAGTCAAGGTCTAATGTCAAACTTATCAGTTGAAATTTTTTTTTGTCCCCTCCTCAATCCTAAAAAGATTCAATAGTTAGAATTTTACACTAAACTCGACACCCATAAATATCAATATATTTCAAAAAAAATATTTTGAGAAATAACTTTTTAAGATATTTAGATGGATAAGTAATAATTTTTTTTTACCATTTGCAATTAAAAAACCCCTTTGAATTGTAATTAAAATCTCTAATTAGTACAAACTTTTTATTGTATAGGTTTTAGCCAAAAACTTAAACAATAAAATTGAATTATAATTTTTAAAGTATCAATTTGTAATTTCATCAATATATTAATTTACAATTTCATAATTTTTGAAGCGACCAAATTATGAATAAAATTATAAGTTTTACCTTTTGGGGGTCGAGAGCAAAGCCCCTACCTGCTCATGGGTCCTTATACGTCAAACAAATGAATAAAATAAATATTTTTATAATATCGGAGAAAAGAATGATCAGTTTTAGGTGGTGAACTTAATCAAATGATGTGACATTAACTTAAAATATGACATGGATTTTTTAATTATTTGGGCATGCTCACCAGACCCATTGCAGCTTAAAAAACATAAACCATTGCATTAAATTGGTTTTTTACCTCAATAATATAAAATAAATATATACCATAATAGGATAAGGGAATTAATATTCACGAAACTAGGTAAAGACAACAGAAAATAACTTATGCCGCCTAACTAATTGGCGGCATTGCTTTCCTCTTTAAAAAAAATTAATATTTTTGGGTAGAGCCTGACCAATAGGTGACATCTGTATTTAAAACTCAAAATATAATTTTTTTTTAATAATATAAGTATAAAAATAAAAAATAATATTTTTATTGTATCGCCGATTTGTCAGGTGACACCCTATTATTTCTAATAAAATATCTTTTTAAGCTGAAAAGAAACACTAATATATTAAAATTTATCGGGTATCAAAACCCGAGCTAGATATGTGTGAAAAGGAAATAGAAAAAGATTGGACAGGTGTGAAAAAGGAAGGACTAGTATAATAAATTATTAATGTACATATTTTTTTTTGTGAAAATTAATGCACAAAATTTAAATAAATATAAAACTTTATCCTCATCAAAACACAGTTGCCGTGGATCTATTGCTTTATTTACACATATTTATGATTGACCGTAAATTAGTTTGACTGTCAACATAATTTTGGTTGACAATCGCATCAACGGTTATTATTCACCGTGCAATGATGGAAACAAACCACGAAAGTAGCTATTTTTTTTTTAATATTTCAGTTTTTTTTAGCTTAAAAATATTTTATTAAAAATAATAGAGTGTAGCCTGACACGTCGACAGCACCAATATTTTTTTTTCATTTTTATGTGTATACTATTAAAAAAAAAAATCATATTTTGAGCTTTAAATATAGGTATTGTCTATTGGTAAAGCTGTACACAAAAGAATTAATTTTTTAAAGAGGAAAACAGTGCCGTCGATTGGTCAGACGACATCTATTTTTTGCTGTTATATTTGTCTAGTTTCATGAATATTGATCCTATTATCCTATTTTAGTATTTATTTTATATTATTGATGTAAAAAACTCGCATTAAACTAGTGAATGAAATTCAAGTTTTTAGAGCTATGGTGAGTTGGGTGAATATACCACATCACTTAAAAATGTCATATTATATATTAAATTAACGCCATAAAATTAATAATTTTTTTTTCAATTATTACAAATATCATTTTACAATTCTAAAAATATAAGGACTAAAATATACTTTACAGAATAGTACAAGGACTACCACGATACTCTTACCCAACTTTTCCTTATCCTACACCAAAATAGATTTTTTTCCCAATGATTCCCCCATTCACCAACCTCTAAGTTTACCAACTTCCATATTTATTTATTTATTTATTTATTTATTTCCAGTTTCTTCAATTTGGTATAAATACCAACTCTCCATTTGCCTAACTTATAAAATAAACTAATGACAAATTTGGTGGATCCCATCACCACCATCCTAGCCCCAAATTATATTCACCAAATTCTAGGTATGGGGTTTTATTTAATTTATAATCTAATAAAATTCTCGATATTGTTAATAAATGCTGAGATTTAGGGCTTTTGAGTATTCACGTTTAAGTTTTATAATGCATAATTATTATATTTGAAGCGACTAAATTACAATTTCAACTTTTTGAGATTGAGAGTACAGCCCCTACCCATTCGTAGGTCCTTGTATGTTGATCAAATGAATAAAACAACTATTTTTTTTTTGTAATACTCGAAGAAAAGAATGATTAATTTTAGGAGGTGAACTTAATCAAATGACATGGCATTAGTCTAAAATGCTCACTCGACCCATTGCAACTTAAAAAACATAAGCCATTTCATTAAACTAGTGAATGAAATTCAAGTTTTGAAGCTATGATGGGTCGGGTGAATATACCACATCACTTAAAAATATTATATTTATTATATATTAAATTAACGCTATAAAATTAATATATTTTTTTCAATTATTACAAAATGATCATTTTGCTCGATTTTTTCAACATATAAGTTCTCTTTACTAATTCTAAAAATAAAAGGACTAAAATATAAAAGAAACCAATGACAAAGTTGGTGAATCCCATCACCGCCACCATCTTAGGCCCCAATTATATTGACCAAAATCTAAGTATGGGGTTTTATTTAATTTATAATCTAATAAAACTCTCGATATTGTTGATAAATGTTGAAATTTAAGGTTTTTGAGTACTCACGTTTAAGTTTTATTTTGCATAATGATCATATTTGAATTTTCAATTTTAATCGGGGATAAAGCATAAAATTTTAAGCAAATGAATTAGTGATATATTTTTATAATACAACCATAAATTTTATATATAAAAAAAATTATTTGTGTTATGTATAGGAAATTAAAAAATAATAATTTAACAATTTGTATGCAATAAGCAACACAGTACTTAAAAGTACTCATAATCATTTCTCAACTCATAAATAGGAGGATAATGCGCTTTATTGCACTCGAACCCACGTCCTCTTGCATTGGCAACAATATCTATACCAGCCGAGTTAAGACTCAATCGAAAAATACAAAGAAAAAAATATAATTAATTAAAATAAATAGATTTTTATTTTAAAAATCTTATAAAGTAATGGAAAAAATAAAGTAATAAAAAAAGGAAGAATGAGGAAAGTGACACAATAAATAAAGGATTTTGACCTCATCACCAAGTCATCCATACTCATGCAATTTTAGGACTTCACCAACCCCCGACCGGGTTGGCGTGCGGTTCACCACAAAACCGCCGGTCCAACCGGTATATTCAACTTCCATATAAACCCCATTCGCCATTTCATCATCTTTCAACTCAAGTTCTCACCATTGAAAGACCAATTCAAAGTTCCACAAAAACAGGTGAAAATCAGAGCAAAAAAATAAAATCCCAATTTTGCTGATAATTAGCAATGGCAACCAACACCACCCAAGAGCAACAATCTGAAGCTGGTAGGCACCAAGAAGTCGGCCATAAGAGCCTTTTGCAAAGCGATGCTCTTTACCAGGTATGAACCATTGAAGCACATCTTTAATAAAACCTGTTTGAATTTGTTGAAAATTTTCGTTCTTAATCGATGTTCCGAAATGGGTTTTTGATTTTATTGATGTTTTTTTTTTTTTACAGTATATACTGGAGACTAGTGTATATCCAAGGGAGCCTGAACCCATGAAAGAGCTCAGAGAGTTGACCGCTAAGCATCCATGGAACCTTATGACTACATCAGCTGATGAAGGTCAATTCTTGAACATGCTTCTTAAGCTGATCAATGCGAAGAATACCATGGAAATTGGGGTTTATACCGGTTATTCTTTGTTAGCCACCGCCCTCGCTTTACCCGATGATGGAAAGGTAAAATGATTAACGGTGTTTTATATATTTTCTTATTTAAGGGGCTGGGAGAGAGTACGAGTAATTCTAGTTATTGTATAAAAAAGTTATAGATTATTATCATATATATTGTCTATTGATTCTTAGCTTGATTTGCATTGGTATTATTGCTAGTGGAGGAAGATATGAATTCAAGTGTATTAAAGCACGTTATCTTCCTATTTAAAGGTTGAGGAAGGATAAGTAATTCTAGTCATTGTATAAAAAAGTTATAGATTATTATCATATATATTGTCGGTTGATTCTTAGCTTGATTTGTATCGGCATTATTGCTAGTGGAGGAAGACATGAATTCAAGTGCATTGATGTGTATTATCCTCCTATTTAAAAGTTGAGGAGAAATTATAAGTAGTTTTAAGTATTTTATAAAAAAACAACAGATATGAGAATAATCGAGATAAGTGTTGTCTGTAGTTATGTAACACTTTGATGAGAATTTTTGAAATTGATCGAGCGAGATTTTTATACATAATGGTTGATTAAGAGAGATATCTGATCGCGATGAAAACATACAACAATATATATATCATTAAATGACTAAGGAAATTGAACTTGCAGATCTTGGCCATGGATATCAACAGAGAAAACTACGAGTTAGGATTGCCTGTAATCCAAAAAGCTGGCGTTGCACACAAAATTGAATTCAAAGAAGGCCCTGCCATGCCTGTTCTTGATAAACTGGTGGAAGATGTAAGCTTTTTTTTTAAGCAACGCACTCCCCCTGTTTGTTTTTATTCCTCAATGAGAATTTTTTTGAGTATTGAAATCGAAAATTTTGGTGCAGGAAAAGAATCATGGGTCGTATGATTTCATCTTTGTGGATGCTGATAAAGACAACTACCTCAACTACCACAAGAGGTTGATAGAGTTGGTGAAGGTTGGTGGTTTGATTGGCTACGACAACACACTGTGGAACGGGTCGGTGGTGGCACCGCCCGATGCTCCGCTTAGGAAGTACGTTAGGTACTACAGAGACTTCGTTTTGGAACTCAACAAGGCTCTTGCTGTTGACCCCAGGATTGAGATTTGCATGCTCCCTGTTGGTGATGGAATCACCCTTTGCCGCCGTGTCAAATGAACCACCACCACCACTACCGCCGCCACGGCCGCTACTACCACCCAAGATTGACAAACTTATAAGTACTTAAAATTTCATATATTTTTTTTGTGCAATTTCAAATATGGTGTAAATTTAATTTGGCATTTATAAAAGCAATGCCTATATACCATTATGAAATCATATTACATTCTAAACCAAGTAATGTCTTACCATTTAGATCAGAAGCTATTTTTAACAAAATATGAATCATTTTCATAAATAGCACATTTAGGTGTACCTTATTGGGGTCTAAGTAAAATTAAAGACTAATACATAATAATTAAAAATAAATATCGGGTCTAATTCTTTGATTAGTCCCTGTATTTTACTCGGTACCATATTAAAAGAAACCAATCAAATCAATCCAAATTCTAAAAATTTAAAATTATTTTAACTTCAGGCTATTTTTATTTTATGAATGAGACAAGTCACCATTTTGGATTCAAAGTTATTTCGGGACTAATTCATTTTGAAATTGGATCATTTAATGTCCAAGTAATTTTTGAATCCAGATTATTGACATTTTATGATAAAATTTATTAATTCGAGTTAATCAAATTGAGTCAGAATTGACTGAGTGCCAATAACCCATTTAATGCGATATATTAACATTATTGATATCAATTCTACTAAACGTACATATCACAAACCATCATTAATTAAACCAAATTACTTACAAGTAACTAAAAACCATTTTAAATTGTGTAAATTACACAATTGATCACCTAATTTCATAAATTTTTGCATTGAAAAAAATTGCAATTTGGGCACTGAAGTTAACAACTATTTTCATTTTAGTCACTCACCTTTAATAAATTTTCATTTTGACCACTTGTCGTTAAAAGTAAAAGACCAACAATAATGAAAATTTATTGAAGTTGGGTGATTATAATGAGTGTACAATATCATTGAATTAATAGGGTGACCAAAATAAAAATAAAAAAAATTATTAAAGTTGTGTGACTAAAATAAAACCGATTGTTAACAGTAGTGTCTAATTAGCAAATTTATAATTTTTGGTGCCCAGAATGAAAATTTGAGTGACCATGTAATTTACCTTTCTAAATCATATTAAACTAAAAACCATGAATAAGCATAAAAGCACAACTAAAACATGCAATAACAATATCCAGTTTTGTAAATGAATAGTCAAATTTGTTCACAAGGACGAAATATTGCCTCGTTTTAATTTAAGAAAACACGAAATATTGCCTCGTTTTAATTTAAGAAAACATGGAGGATATTCCATATTTCAGTTGAATGAAAAAAAAGCCGAAACCCAACACGATTGGGCACGATCTCTCAAACTTCCAAACACGGAACATTTCCTTATGTTGAAAGGGGTTTTTTTTTTTTAAAATGAGGATGATTATAAAAGTGATCTAATGTATATAAAATAATTTTACAAATAAATTAGTATCCATTCAAGATAAAATAATATATAAACAATTCAAAATATATAATGTGTAAAAAAAGTTTGAAATGCATAATATATGAAAATATTAAAGTAAATAATGTATAAAAATTTGAAGCGAGCGTTATATAAAAAGTTAAAATAGATAATAACAAAAAATGTAAAATAAATAAATAAATAGAATGTTAATAACAAGAGTAAAAAACATATCTAAGAAAAATAATAATGAAAATAATATTAGTATATAAATAGAAATAAAAATATAATAAATAGAAATATAATAATAGTAGAAATATAAATATACAAATAAAAATTAGATAAATAATAAAAATATTAGAATAACAAAATAAATATAAATAGAAACATAATAATAATAGCAATAATATATTAAATTAGCTAATTTGGTAATAAAATAGCGAAAATAAAAAAGGATTAAATCGAACCTTAATACATTTATCAAATTATAAATTTATTCATTAATCTAATAATATAATATCAATTAAATAATAATAATAATTATTAAATATTTATTTAATAACAAATATAAATATTACAAATGTACAAATATATGGAATATCAAAGATAAATAAAAGAAAATGGACCAATTTGAACGTGCGAATAACAAGGAGGGACCAAAAGGGAAATAATCCCCACCCTCCAAAACACACAGCTTCAAGGAAGACCAAAATGTAGTCAAAATAAATTTTAGGGTCAAAATTAAAAATAATGAAAACTGAATTGCAAAACAAATAAAAAAACAGAAGGGCTAAAAGTAATTGGACAAATTTAGAAAATATAAAGAAATTGAAATGAAGTGAACAAAATTCCCACGTAATTGAAAGAGAAAAGAAAATAATTCAATTCCAATGAAAATAAGAAAATAGAGAATAATCCAATTCCAAATTAAAGTAGGAATACCAAAAGTAATCCCATCCAAAGAACAAAATACTCCTATTTATATACATGGGGTTTACTAAAAATAGCCTAACTAATTTAATAATAAAATAAAATAAAATAAAAATAATATCTTCCTATTTTTAGCTTTTTACCAAGTCAACAAAATTTGATATCCCCTTGGCTTTCTCCATCTTTTTGATTTGGCCACAATTTAATGATTGTTTTTCAATTTGGCCCTTTTTGGCTTGTTTTTGACCGATTGCATCCTTTGGCTTCGGTTATTATTTTTATGGGCCCAGGCCAAAATTGGCCTATTACACATGTAATTTACCTTTCTAAATCATATTGTACTAAAAACCATGAATACGCGTAAAAGCACAACTAAAACGTGCAATAACAATATCCAGTTTTGTAAATGAATAGTCAAATTTGTTCAACGGTAACTCTTCTGGAACCTTGCCCTAATGTCACAGGTCGCGGTTTAAAGCCCCTGATTAAAGCACACAAAATTGCCCAACGAAGGCAATAATTAAATGAGACTTATTTAATCCACTTGAATTGACCCGATTCGTGAAAGATATGGAGAAGTCCATCTACTTGAAGTTTTGGTAGCCTAGTGAAGCACTCCAATAAAACTAGAGTTACCATGGGTGAATATTTGTAATCTTAAAGGATCTTGTAAAGTGTTTAAATCCCTTAGGATTCTCAACCTTGTAGTTAGGCTTAATCTCGACCGTCAATATAATTTAAATTGTACTGTTGGATTTGGGTGAGCTCAACTATAAATAGAGGTCTTCTCCCTTATTTGCAATCACTCAAATGTAATTCTTTAAAGTAATAGAAACACTTTGAGAGCATTTACTCAAATGCTTAATGTGTTTAGTTTTTGCCTAAGGTTGCGCGATTTACAATACTAAAGTTTTAGCCCCATGACACTAACACCACTTCTGCCGAATTTCCTGGACTCACACCTCCTCAAACCAACCACCAACAAAGTCCTATTGCACCTAACCAATATATCCCTAATCTCCTTCTTGCTTTGCTCGTCAACATACTTCTGATAGAAAGCATAGATCTGTGAACTGTGACCTCCGCTTTTAATTTGAATCCTCATGTTAATGTCGACGAAACGGTGACGATCGAGGAGGAGGATCGATTTGATGGCCTTGAACGAAGGATCTCTAGTTTGACAAGCTTGATGGGACAACCGTTGATTTTGATAAGACCACAGCCTCTTTTATAGCAGGTTATGACTACCGTTGTTGTCTTGCGGTTGAAGCATTGTACGGACTCAATTAGTACTCTTTTCACCATTATTTCTAGGGTTTTGTGAAAAGGAGGAAGTTAGAGGAACTTAGAGTTGACATCGGTGCAAAAGTGAAAACCTTAATATTATATCTCCTTATTAATGGGTTAGGGTTTTTTTAGAACAAAAACAATACGTTTAACAATCTAATGATGATAAGTCCAATTTTAGAGATTGTTTGGGCGAGTCTTGAAATCCAAATACTAGTACAAGTATAATAGACTCATGCTAATTTTTGATTTATTGTTTACTTCGACTTGTTGAATTTCTAAGGGTATAAGTATCATGCAAGTCTTGTACTAAGAGTCGGACTGCATTTTGTTCCTCCACTTAGAAAATGGACAAATTAGCCATTGTATGAAAAGTAAATTAGTCCTTTCTATTAAAAAATTTCCTCCATTTGTATTGTTAAAAATTGGCGTTGTTAACAAAATAACCAAACAATAACACGTGACGTACTACTTTTACCTTATGTTGATTTACAAGGGTAAGTTTTTAACACTAAAACTACATGAAACTTTTAATAGAATGACCAGTTTACTTTTTTTTTTTATTAGAAAAGCTAAAATACAATCTAACGCTTAATACAAAAGCCTCTATATTACTTTTACAAAATTCATGTTTTTGTTAATAAAATATGTTTCATTTGAAAAATAAATGAATACTTATATCTTAATACTTTATGAACGATTTAAGAGATTATTTATAATGATTTTCTCAGCGGATTTACAATAATATTATATAAATTAATATGATAAATCGATTGAATTAAAAATCGAAAATTCAACCTATAAGGAAAAAGTAGATATAGTTTTTTTGAACCGATGAAAAACCCAAAACAAATTTTCTAGCAAAAAGTGATTCTTTTTTGTTATATTTTGATTTAACTTTATCTTTAATTCTTTATTTTAATTTTAAAATTATTTATTTTTATGAATTTTTAATTAATTTTTTAAAAGTGATTCAACCATTAAATTTAATCAATTGAGTGAACCATTTAATCTAATTTTCATAAAATTGATTATTGATACTGTAATAATATTGTAACATCAAAGAAAAAAAAATTAAACACAATGCATTGAAAATAAACATCAATCTAAAGAAGCCAACACTATTTAACTCTTAAAAGTTACTTACTTTTTTAATATATATTTGTAATATTTATATTTTATTAAATTATATACCCTTAATAAATACAAATAATACTAAACCTAGCTTAAACTTGATTGCGTATGAGCTTAGTTGAGTTCGAGTTAGAACTTGAATACGAAAACTGATAAATAAACTTAAAGGTAGGTTTGATTGGACGGTGGGGTGCAGTTCGGTGCATTTAGATTACTTTTTGTCTCACGCTATATTAACGCTATAATATTTAATTTCACCGCCACCGTTGTTTTTACACTAAACGCATATAAACACACTATACATCCAAACTCATCCTTAATTATACCCTAACTATTATATCCTTTCCTTATTTATTTTTTATCTAAATTCCAATGATTTTTAATTCAATTTATATTCTTCCTAATGATGAGGGAAAGAAGCTTAACTGCAGTTGAAAAGACTGTAGCCAGCACTATCCACAAAGTAAATCCCTAATTGCATTAGGGAATGATACTCATGTAAATCATCATCGTAGAATAGCCAATCAAATAAAGAAACCACAATAATCATTGGATAACACATTATAGATTCAAGCACCGAGTCTAAATTAAGATTAATACAACACAAACATTCAAAATTCTGCAACAGGAACAGTTAATTAATCAAAACCAACATCATATCCATATCAAATCTTGAAAAAAAAAAAGGTACAAAAACACAGATTTCTGAAAACAAACCGTGAAATTTCTTCAACGGTAACTCTTCTGGAACCTTGCCCTAGCACCTCTCCCACCGAACTTCTTCGGTTCGCACCTCCTCGGATCAGCCACCAGCAAAGTCCTATCGTACCTGACCAAAATATCCTTAATCTCCTTCTTGCTTTGCTCGTCAACGTACTTCTGGTAAAAAGCAACGAGGGCTTTGGCAATGCTTTGACGGATAGCGTAGATCTGAGATGTGTGACCTCCACCTTTGACTCGAATCCTCATGTCGACGCCGGCGAAACGTTGGCGACCGAGGAGAAGGATAGGCTCCACGGCCTTGAAACGGAGGATCTCCGGCTCAACTAACTCGATGGGACAACCGTTGATCTTGATCAAACCACGGCCTCTCTTGCAATAGGTTACGGCGACCGCTGTCTTCTTCCGACCGAAACATTGTACGGACTCGATTGGAGCTCTTTCCGCCATTTTGTTCTCTCTAGGGTTTTTGCGGAAACGAGGCGTTTACTCTTTGCTGAAAACTGAAGACCTTTAGACAAGAAAATGTGCGGCGTTTAGTTATTAAATATTAATACTAGGGTTTGGTTTAGGGTTTTTTCTTCTAAAATAAAGCATGAAACGCTGCGTTTTGGGAATAAAATTGTTTGAAGCCTTTTATGGGCCTATTCATTTTAGGAGATTCAACTTGGGCCTGACAAAAAATTCCTAAAAAGAGGGTTAGATATGCATCGATAAAAAAATTATGGAGGTCTCGTATTAAGAGTTATATTATATTTTTTACTTAAAAAATAGATAAATTAGTCATTATACGTTAGATAAAAAAATAAAATAGATAAATTAAGAGTTATATTATATTTTTTACTTAAAAAAATTATCTATTTCTACTGTTAACGACTATGATAGTAGTGAAACAAATATATAAAAATATAAATTATTTGGATAAACCTACAAATAAGGGAAGTATTAAAATTATATAATATTTTATTATTTGATTTAACAAAAGATAATTGATTAAGAATTAAAAACAATTTATTTGATTGATGGTGAATATTTGAAATTCAACGGCTTTTACACTGACATCCTCAACCAGGTATCTTCTCATGACTTTATTTTTGTTGCTCCTAAGTAATCCCCTTCTCTATCTTTAAAATTTGGTTTTTTGTGATTTTAGGTTTAAGTTAATTTCGAGTTTAGAATTTTTTTTTTTGTTTAGGTTATCTAGGATTTAATAATTTTCGATTTTGGGTATTTTAACTTGGATGATTTCACTTGAAGTTAATATCATTTTGAGTTACTTTTATTCAAGTGATCTCGAGTTTTTGTTCTTCTTAATTCAAACCAAATTGAATTCGAGTTGAATGTGTTTGGGTTGTTAATGGCTATGGTAATAGTAAAGCAAAGAAAAAAATATAAATTGTTTGGGTAGTCCTTGGTTTAATTGGAATGGTAGAGTTAGTTGTTGCATTAGTAGACGGAGTTGGCTGAGATGATAGGAGCATCTGCCTAAGACTAAAAAGTCATATTGTTCACGTTTACCACACCAATTATTGATGTGTGGGATCAATAAGAAGGAGACACAGTGAAAGACCTTCTACTATACATTTCTATTATTAAATTTTATAATTAAATTTTTTCTTAATCTAAACATTCAAAAATTTTACTTTTAAATTGTCAGTTGTGGTATGAAAAAAAATTGTATGAAACTGTAATTTCACATCATCTTTATTTATTTTCAATGGGAGAATAAAAATCATATTTTTTCTCCTCATTTTTAGCATTTTTTATTGGATTTGAGTTTTATTTAAGAGAAAAAAAAACTAAAATTTAAGAGAAAAAATCTAATTTATTATTCTTATATTAAAAAAGAATAAAAATAAGTTGGAATCGGAACAATCTTTTCTGCCTGTGGTACAAGGTGGTGCCCTTAACTTTTAAAACTTTACTTTTCCAACTTCAAGACGTAATGGCTTACGTTTCCCATAGATAAATCACAAGGATTACCACTAACATTATTTTCAACGACATTGATCCTCGAGTTCTTCAACTTTGACCTGTCACTCCATTTTCATGGCTACCATTACCAACAACAAATTTACTTACAAAAAACCCAACACACCACAGTCTTTTTACCATTTCACTCCAAAAAAATCTTCACCACCATGACTCAACAGCTTCATATCTTCTTCTTCCCTATCATGGCTCACGGCCATAGTATCCCTTTCATCGATTTAGCCATCCTCTTCGCCACCAAAGGCGTTAAATCAACCATCATCGCCACCCCATCTAACGCACCCCATATTAAAAAAGTAACCCACAAAGCCAATAAACTCGGGTACCAAATCGACACCCTTGTCATCAAATTCCCAGCCGTCGAAGCTGGATTGCCCGACGGATGTGATGATATAGACAAAGTTCCGTCACTGGACATGATGCCTAAGTTCTTCTTAGCTGCTGAAATGCTTAAACAACCTCTTTCTGATCTGCTTAAACAACACTCTCCTCATTGTCTCGTTGCCGACACGTTCTTTCCATGGACGACTGAAGTTGCTGCTATGTTCAAGATTCCGAGGATTGTTTTTCATGGAACCTGTGTTTTTTCCTTATCCGCCACGGAACATGTTCGGTTGTACCAGCCTCATAAAAGTAAAGAAACCTTTACGATACCGAACTTTCCCGGCGACGACATAAAGATGACGACCGCTGAATTACAAGATTACATTAAACAAGAAACATGGCAGACTAAGTTGTTCAACGATAGTAAAGAAACTGAATCGAAATGCTTTGGGGTCATCGTTAATAGCTTTTACGAGCTTGAATCTGTTTACGCCGATCATTACACTGATTTTTTGGGACGAAGGGCGTGGCATGTTGGCCCTATATCGTTATCAACTAAAGAGGTTATTAATAAAGCCGAAAGAGGGAAACAATCATCCATTGAAGAAGACGAGTGTTTAAAATGGTTACAATCAAAGGATCGAAATTCAGTCGTTTATATATGTTTCGGCAGTAGTACAAACTTCGATGATTCACAACTCAAGGAAATAGCAAAAGGGCTTGAAGCTTCGGGTCAACAGTTTGTTTGGGTAGTGAGAAAAGAGAAGGAAAGTAATGATGAAAAAGGAAAAGAAAATTGGTTGCTTGAATTTGAGAAGAGAATGGAAGGGAGAGGATTGGTTATAAGAGGATGGGCACCCCAAGTTTTGATTCTTGAAAACGAAGCCATTGGTGGGTTTGTCACACATTGTGGGTGGAACTCCATTCTCGAATCGGTGACCGCCGGCGTGCCTCTTATTACTTGGCCGGTGGCTGCCGAGCAGTTTTATAATGAGAAGCTGTTGGTTGAGGTATTGAAGATTGGGGTTAGTGTTGGTGCTCGGAAATGGAAGAGACTTACTGGGGATTTCGTGAAGAGTGAAGCGATAGAGAAGGCCGTGAAGGAGATAATGGTGGGGGAGAAAGCCATGGAAATGAGAAATAGAACCAAGAGATTTGCAGATATGGCGAAGAAGGCTGTTGAAGATGGTGGTTCGTCGGAATCTCATTTGAATGCTTTGATCGGTGAACTAAGCTCCATCGCCATGAAAACATGCAAATAATGGAGATTTTTTTTTTTAAGTTTTGCGAAATTTATTTTTATAGTATTTATATATTAGAATAAATTATATTAGAATATTCTAAAAAATATACTAGTCTTCATCTATTCTTATAGCACGTTTTTAGTATTGCTTATGCATGTAATTTTCCTTTTGCAAGTGATTTTAAGGATGATTTTGTTGTCGTCCTCTCTAGTTTGGCGAGTGCTTGATTATTTTGTTGATTTTTGCTCACCGCTTTGGACCATCCAAAACTGATTTTCTTATAATATTAAGTGCTTGCAATCACTCCAGATATGGCGTGTTTGAGTTGTGACAAAACCAATTATCAATATGTCATAATGTTCTAATTGATGCTGAGGCTAAAACCTTTATTATATTAATGGAGCTTATCATTCACCATCTATAACGAGTGTTATTATTTTTTTCCATAGATTATATGACTTCCATTAATTGGATAAATTAATGAATTTACCTTATATATATATATATATATGCATGTTGCCTTTTAAAAATAAATGACAAATTAATTCAAATTTTCTATAAAAAAAATAAGTTTAAAACTTTATAAAAATAAAGATTAAAAAACCCTTTCAAAATAATTCGAAAGTCAAATCAGTCCTAATAGAAAAATGCAAACAACTGCATTTAAAAAAAGATAAATTATAAAAATAATCACTTTTATTTGTCTCATATTATATTTTAGTCACTTATGTTTGAAATGTTACGTGTTAGTCACTTACATTATCGTTTTGTTATGAAGTGGTCACTCCACCGTTAAGCTCCATTACTTCTCTAACGGTGGTCCTAAGATGGCAGTTCAAATTAAATTTATTTAATTAAAAAACATATTTTTGTCTCAACAACTGGACATCCAAGTTGGCATTTAAAACTCATTTGGATTGCCACGTAGGACTGCCGTTAGGGAGGTAACGGAATTTAACAGTAGAGTGACCACTTCGTAACAAAACTATAAAGTAAGTGACTAAAACGTAACATTTCAAATATAAGTGACTAAAGTATAATATGAGGCAAACAAAAGTGACTATTTTTTGTAGTTTACCCTTTAAAAAATTCCCTAAAAAAAGAATGTATATTGATTTATCTAGTTAAGTAAATCAATCATAATGGGCCCTTTCTCCAGCTCATCTTTTGATGTCCTTATCTTAAGGTAATCAATTCGGATTTCAGAATTCTAGCACAAGCTGATTCCATTGTTGTTGCAAGCAAAGGTCTAATTTTCCCTCGGGTCCCTATACATTTTGGCCATTGGAAATTTAATCCTGTTACTTTTAGTTCCAAAAATTTAATCCAACTAAGGTCCAGTTGATAACACTGGTAAATGATTTATGTTAAATGTGAATAAGTGGTATCAGTTGAGCTTTTAGTTTTTAAATAAGACATTTGAGTATTAAAATGCCATGGTTTCAAATTTAATGGAAGTTAAATATTAATGTTATCAATTAGGTTTTAATTTTCAAATCATACAAGTAAATGAACTAAATTGTTATAATTAAAAACGGAATGACTAAATTTCAAAAGTTCAAATAATATAGGGACTGAAAGTAAAATTAAGAAGCAAAAAAACAAAGGTTGTTTTGCAATAATCCATTAACTTCATTGTACTTGTAATCAATTTTGGTCTTAGGCCCAAATAGTAAATATGTTTTTAATCCGAAATTATATATTAGTATAATGATAAAATTGTAACTTTACTTTCAAAAAATTATTATTTATATTTGGCCCTCAGAAAATTACTCTGTCGAGATTAAATATATATTTTTAAAAATTTAGGATTATAACTAATAATGATTTTAATTAAAAAAACATTTAAGCTTATGAAAACTCCAATTTACCAATAATTGCCATTAAACATTGGGGAAGAAAGTCCACTTGTTTTGTTAACCTATTTACCAATATTTTGCTAATTGGTACTCTAGGGTCAAGGGTTAGAGGTAGACAAATATTTTACTACCATCATCCAATAGGAATTTCATGCAAGCTAATCTTTTTGAAAGTTTGCTTAGCTCATAATTTAATAATTTAATAAATAAATTTTTATTTAAATTTATTTATAAATGATATGAATATTGATGCTGATGAAGATTTTTAAAAGTTACGGGTGTTAGAACTGTAAATAATATCTAATATAAAATTAGAACTATAAACTAGGATCTATCATGTCAAATCATCAAGAATAAATCAAGAATAAAACTAGATGCGGAAACGTACCTAAATTCATCGATTTCTTGGAATCTACGGATCTTGAGGTTTTGATCTTTTAAATTAGCACGGTGGCTTTCTCTTTTCTAAAGATGGGATATTAGAAAAATTACCTTGTATGTAATTTTGGGACCATAACCTTAATATATATAATTTTGGCACATTAGCCCTAATTTCTAATCAGCCCATAATCAATTAGAAATTAATTACTAGAGTATCTATACATATTTGTCCCATACTTTATTTAATAATTAAAGCCCAATAAACCATAACTAAACTAGATCACTTTTAATTTGGACTAACATATTATGATAGTAAATAATAATATGCAATTACCTTAATTATATATGTGATGTCCATATCCGTTCTCAAATAGATATATATCTGTAATATACATTTTAAGTGAGTATAATGGTAAACATATAATATATCATATCTAATATTTATATTTTAATATGTTTAAAGTGCAGATAAAGGGACATGCAATGGTCTTGGCCCCTAAAATGGTAAATATGTATTTTAGTCTTTTTAAAGTTTATAAAATTATAAATTAGTATAATGATAAAATTGTATTTTGACCCCAAAATTTTATGATTCATATTTGACCTCGTAAAAATGATTTTCTCACTTTGTTCTTGTCGAAAATGAGTATCGAATTTAAATATATAATTTTTTAAAAAGTAGGATCATAACTAGCAATGATTTTAATTTAAAAAAGCTTTTAAGCCTAGGAAAACTCCATTTTACCAATAATTGTCATTAAACAAAGGGGAAGAAAGTCCACTTGTTTTGCTAACCTATTTACCCAGGGGTAGACAAATATTATACAACCTTCATTCAAGAGGAATTTTATGCAAGCTAATCTTTTTGGAAGTTTGCTTAGCTCATAATTTAATAAATTAATAATTAAAATTTTTTATTTAAATTTAATTATCAATTATATGAATACCAATGCTACTAAACATTCTTGGAAATTGCGAGTTCAAATGAATTTAAACACGTAATGTATTTTTCAAGTGTAATTAATCAAAAGTTTCGGAGTTAAATGTAAATTAAGAAATATATCAAAATCCGTGTACAAATATTTTCTTTCGAGTTTTTGGATCGACAGACACAAAATTGTTTGCTCAAATTTAGAATTTAGTTATTTGATATAATTTGATTCTTTTAACTATTAAACTAATATTAATTAGTACAAAGAATAAACACCGTTAATTACTTATACCTTATCATTCTCTGTCATAAAATTTTACATTAGTAGAGGTGTTTCAAATAATTAACACTGTTAACTATTTGAGGTAACTAATTTTTTTTATAAGAGGCAACGGGTAGGGTTATTTAAAAGATGAACTTAACATTGATGTCAATCGAAGATTTGAATATAAATTTGTTGTCAATCTACTTGTGGTTTGGTTAACTAATGACAGTATTCAAGTAAAGAAATTCACTCCCATCCCAACCCTTAAATAATAGAATAAATGCGCTCCAGCATACTCGAGTCTACGAACTCTTGTACTAGCAACAATGTCAATGCCAACTGAACTAAAACTCAATCAACTTTTACTCACATTTTTATTATCATTATTGTAAGATATTTGTTATAATAATTATATTAAATCCCAATTAAAAGATGAAATAAGTTTGATTTATTCACGAAAATAAAATTCAATACATTGAGATTCTGCATCAAATGTATGAAGCAGAAAGAATTATGCATAAAAAAAAATTAAAAAAAAACAATGATACACATGCACGATCATGAAGGTCAAATCCATGATCATCTTAAAAAGTCAATCACAGCCGATGATGAGGTGTAAGAGTACTATAAGTTCTAGCCGACGGCGCCGCCGCCGGCGACTTTCCTTCGTCGGAATATTTATAATAATCATTACCATGTTTCACACAAGGAACCCAATAAAAAGTTTCCATCCTCGGACAATCCTTCTTCTTCAAGAAAAACGCCGCACACTCCTTCTCCGATCGTTGATTAGGGAGGCCGTAGATACAGTTCTTCTTCACGTCGAGCTTCTTTTTCTCTATCAAACCCCGGCAAGCCGGTCCGACGTGGGTGAAATAATTGTTCGACAAAGATAATTTGTTTAACATAGGAAGCTCACATACCGTCTCTGGCACTTCACCGTAAAACTGATTGTTAGCCAAACTGAGAATCTGTATCTTTTTCAAGCACCCAAAAGAGTACGGTATCGGACCGGTAAGCTTGTTAGAACTGGCGTCGAACACCGTCGATTGAGTCAAGTTTCCGATCTCGTACGGTAAACACCCAGTGAGTTGATTATTAAGGAAAAGCACTTCGAGAAGGTTTCGAGCTTTGCCGATACTCGCCGGGATTGATCCGGTGAAGTTGTTATTAGCAAATGTGAGGTAAACGGCCGTCGAGTCGCCGAGATTAGTGGGTAACATTTGTGGGGCGAAGTTATTATTGTTGATGAAGAACACATCGAGGGTTAAATCGAACGCTTGTTGCGGAACAGTACCTTTTAATGAATTATACCTTAAATCAAGGAAGGTCAAATTCATGGCACTGAGAGTTTTCATCGGAAACCCACCGGCGATCTTGTTGTTACTAAGATCAAGTTCATATAAATACTTGATTTTCGATGCTTTGAACGGGACGGTACCGGTGAAGTTATTTGAATTAGCATGGAATATAGCTAAATCATCTAACTCATCAAAGAACCCATCAAGAGGAAGTGTACCATAACAACCGGCGAATTTAGCTCCGTTGAAATCAACGCCGGCGACGGCTTTTTCTTTCACGTCGGGACGTATGTCACAATAAATGCCTCTGTATTTACAAACATCAGTTCCATACCATGTTTTCAAGTACTTCTTGCTATTAGCATCGACCTTGATTTTCTCCTTGAACCTTTGGATCACGTCGTAGGCTTTGGCTAACCTTGCGTTCTCGAAGCAGCCATTTTCGTTCTGGAAATGCTTGCATGGCGGTGAAGGCAGCGGGAATTCGTCGGAAGGTGATGGAGCTTCGCCTCCTCCGCCGCCGATGATTATTTCTAATGCTTCCCTTTTTGTCCCCCTCAATGGATCATCGTTGCTCGCCGCTAAACATGAATGGAAAACAATGGTGAAGAGCAAAATTGAAGTGGAAAATGAAAGGGTACCCATTTTTTCTTGCTCCCTCTGAAATTATTTTCTCGGCAGATTCCTTGGAGAAAATGCCGGAAAACCCAAACCCGATTTATATAAGAACAAGAGTAGACCATTATTGAGGAAAGTCAAGCTTCACCAGCATCGACTAAAATAATATATGTATGTATATGTATGTATCTGTATAGTGTTTGTTTGTATATATATTATATATTGTTCATGGTTGTCTTGGGTAAGGGTCTGTTGCTCCATCTTTGTCCGTGAAAGAGACATTCTTATTACCTACTCGTTGTTCTTACTTCTTAAGATTCCTTTTCATATTTGCATCTAGATAAAGGCAAAGATTTACGTATAATTTCAAGGATTAAAATGTAATTTTAATCATATATAATTTTTTAATTTAATAATTATAACAGGGTAAAATTGTAATTATCTATTTTAAATTCTCGACTCGAACAGGGTTAATTTTATTCAATGATGAGGTGTAATGTTATTTATCTTCATGACTATTTTAATAAAATGTGATTGATATGATGAGTTAACCTCGCACCATTTTAATAAAAAAAAAATTTGTTTTTGTTTTAAAAACCAATCATTTATGTCGATAGAGTCTTAATTTAGTTGGCATCGTCATTATTGTTAATATAACGGGATGTGGGTTCGAGTGCATTGTAGTACATTTATCTTCTTATTTAAAGATTAGAGAAGGATTATGGGTAATTTTAAGTATTTTATAGAAATAAAAAAAAACCATCAATTTATGATTTTTAATTATATATATATGTATGTATTTTTTTGTTCTTTAATGTATAAAATAGGTAAAAGTATCATAAAGGTCCTTGTATTAAGAGTCGCATTGCATTTTGCTTCCTCTACTAAAAAAATGGGCATATTAGTCTCTGTACATTAGATCAAAGAGCAAATTGGCCATTTTGTTAAAAATTTCATCCATTTCTACTCTTAAAAGTTGGTTCTATATACAATATGAAGTACACGTGTAACAGTTTGGTTATTCTATTAACATGTCAATTTTTTATAGTAGAAATGAATAAAGTTTTTAGTAGAAACGAAAAAAATTGCTCTATGATCTAACGTATAGGGATTAATTTATTCATTTTTTGAATAAATAAGCAAAATGCAATATGATTTTTAGTACAGGTCTTCCATATTGATATATAGGGTAATCTACTTCTATATAAGATAGTTACTTTAATATTTTATTTTTTTTGGATTTTGGGTAGAAAATATTACATTTATTAATTTTTTTAAATAATTTCATTATAAATTCTGATCATATATGCTCTTTTTGATATAATGTCAATTCCCAACATGTAAATATGAGGATAATGCGCTTTAGCATGCTCAAATTTACTTCCTACATTGACAACAATACTAATACCATTCGAGCCAAGACTCAAACTAAATTTACCAAAATTTAAACCTAACTTTCGAAGGAAAAAAAAAGAAAGAAAGCAAAATGGAGTGGTTGCGGCCGGACACATCAAATTAAGAACTAAGGACGATGAGGTCAGTCCCCACCGTTGATTTTTGTGTGGCTGCTTCAAAACTGCTCGACGTTGAAGGTTTTGACATTGGAAATTATATATATATATATATATATATATATATAAATAGATTAATAAATATTTTTTTTAAAAATAATGATATATCATAATCTCTCATTGTCAAAGTTTATCCAATCATTAAATATGATTATGAGATTGTGCGGAATAAATATTGTTAAATTCATCGTAATTCTATAATTGAAATACTTTGTCCCTGCTAATTTTGACATTCTCCTATATTGACAACAATGTTCATATCAATTGACTTAAATACTCAATCGGCATACCCACTAAATTAATATGCTTCATAATAATTAAAATAAAAAAACAATAAAGACCGGCCGGTTTGAGGTCACATGCAGAACAAGTAAACAACTTTATATCTCGAATTTTTTTGTCCATATTTATTATAATTAAAATAGTTTTAATAGTTTGGAACAATTATGCTTACGATTTGTGAATGCATATTATATATATATATATATTCATATGTGTTTTCTTATTAATTTTTATAGTTTACAAAGTCTAGATTTATATATATATTTGATCTTTTCGAGTGATGCATGAATACATATATTATCAGACAGACGATTCACTCGGTAGATTAAGAATTATAAGAAATAGAATGAAAAATCAAAGAGTTGAAGATTAAGATGAGAATTGAAGAGTGTCGTTGGCCTAGATGATTAGGTTGTGTTTTAGAGAGATATTTAAAAAGAAAACTTTCATAGAGTATGTATCCTCTATTGATTTGTCGAGAGTCGCTAAATGTTTAATGGTCTAGATCTCCCTTGTTAGATCGATGATGTGATTATTAGGTATGTAGTGATCCTTGGGGTGAAGTTTGTTAGTTTAACAAGGTCTGTTGACCGAGCTTGACGCTATCTTTTGAAGAGGTATGATTTGACGAAATATATCTAATAATATGTACGTATATATATATATATGACTAATATAATTTATCTATTTTTTATATTTAAAATATTTTATTTTTTTGTAAAAATACAAAAATAAAATAGTGTTGATAAAAGTCAATGATTTAAAACTTAGTGAGACTTTGGTAAGTAAATCTTATAATATCAAGTGGTGTCTTATAAAATAGAATTAAATTACAAATGCTAATAGTTAAAAATATTAAGATAACTCTAATTTTATAATAAAGCTAGTTTTGTAAATGTATAATAACTTATTTGGCCCTTCAACTCTATATAAATAGTCATTTTAACCTTTTATTTAATTTTTCGTCTCTTTTAGCCCTTAAATTTGTATTGTTTGTCAAATCACTCTAAAATAGATGGAAAAATTAAAAGTCGTTAACTTTGCTAACGTGGCATCCACGTGTATACCAAGTTAGCAATTAATTAATAATTTTTATATATATTTTTAATAAATTTTAATTTTCAAAACCAATTTTTTGAATTTATTAAAAATTAAATTTTTAATTAATTGATGGTATGGCATGCACATGGCAGTCTACATGTATGTCATGCCAGCAAAATTAACAAGCGTTAACTTTTTTTCATTCATTTTGAGGTAATTTCATAAACAGCGTAAATTTAAGGGCTAAAAAACATGAAATGTAATGACCTAAAATTCACGGGCACCAGAAAAGTGAGTTATAGGGCCTCCGTCTTAGTGAAATAAGTTCGAAAATAATTATTAAAAATATTTATGAGCCTAGTGGTGTGTCTAATTAGGATTTAATTAGGTGCATTTAGCTTAATTTAGAGTAATTAGTAAAAAGGATTAAATTGAATAAAGGGTAAAAGTTTAATTATAAAGCAATAGAAAATAAAAAGGATTAAAATGGCAATTAAGCTATTGACTACAAATGAGGCGACATATTTTAGGTTTTATATATTAAATTATATTATATATATATTATAATGATTATTATTATGGTTTTATATTAAATTATTATGATTATTTAATTGATAATATATTATAAATAAATTAAATAGAAGACAATTGTATGGTAATAAAATATACATATGTAAGAATTGTATTGGTACATTTGTAATTTAAATATTTAATTACTTATAATTTAAGTATAAAGATATTTTATAATTATTAATTGTATTAATTAAATCATGAGATTTTTATTTGATAAGCAAATTAGATAATGACATTTGTAATAATATAAATATGTACACTTGTTATATAATTATTAATTTACTTAATATTAAAGTAAAATATATTTTAATATATGATATTAATATTATATTATGTTAATAAAAATAATAAAGCATAAAAGAATTAAAGAAACAAAGAAACAAAAGAAAAGAAACAGAAATAGAAACGAAGCAGAGAATAAAACGAAAATAGGGGAAGAAAATAAAAAGAGAAATTGGGATTTTAAAGCTTCAAGTTTTATTGGTAAGCTTAATTAAGGCCTTTTCTCTTAATTTTGATATTTTAGAAGCTTTAAAACAAGTTTTGATGAAATTAAGTTGATAATTCAAGAGTTTATATGTTTCCAAGTAAGGTTCATGTTGGAAAAAAAATTATGGAATTAGGGATTTAATTGAATGAATTCTAAGTTAGAATTGATTAAGGGATTAAATTGTAAACTAGGCTATAAGTTTTATGTTGTAGGGACTAAATTGAAGATATTTTGAAATTAGGAAAATATGCTGGAAATTTTATAGTTAAATACAAGTTTAGACAAAATTTGAATAGAAAAAGAAAGTGAATTGGATTAAGAAAGTAATTAAGTTTAGTTAGGATTAAATTGGGAATAAGGTAGGAATTGTTTAGAAATTTAATTATTTATTATAACTAATGCTGTAAATAATAATGTAAATTACTATTATTTTCGTAGCCAACAAAGAACCCAAGCATCAATCGAAAGGAAAGGAGAAAGTCATCGAGGACTAAAACGGGAGAATTACGGTGTGTATTACTATAATTCAAATTTTAATTATTATTGATTGCTGAATTTTTAATTATTATGTATAGTAAGTAAGACTTGAGGTAAGTATGTGAAATTGATATGAATATTGAGTGAAAATGAAAGTGATGCAAATTGAATCAAATTAAATTGAATAAGTGAATTATGGAATATGTGATTATTTGAAAAGTGTATTGATTGAAAAATGAATGGTGATTTGAATTGTGAATTGAAAGTGATATAGAATTGAGAAAGTGAATTGAATACCCTATTAACTAGTCGGGCTGAGTCGGATATAGTTGGCATGCCATAGGATTGGAAGTGTTCAGGGATACTTCGACCTCGAGTCGATGAGACACTGGGTGTCACTATATTTCTTCGGATAGATTCGATGAGGTACTGGGTACCAACTTTACTTCGGCTAGGCCGATGAGACACTGGGTGTCAACTATTACTTCGAACTATTCGATGAGGCACTGGGTGCCATATTGGTGTGTTTGGTTGGATCCGTGTATCCGCCAAAGTCCGAGTTACGTTAATAGGGTGAAAAATTGAATTGTGAATTTGAGGCCTTGAAATGAGAAAAAGAAATTGAATTACGAATTGAAATTGGAATTGTGATAGGAAGAGAAAAGTATAAAATGTATGTTCATAAGTGATATAAATTTAAGTTTGAGAAAATACACTGATTTATGAATTAGTACATATGACATTAATTGTTAGGTATTTTAATATTTATGTTTTTACTATTGTTGATATATTTTGAATTATGGTAATATCACTGAGTATATCCATACTCAAATGTCACATTGTTTCCGTGCGCGCAGTTAGTAGAAGTCAAGTGTCCCGCTCAAAGATCCGAACATTCTCGACTCCAACACAAATTTGGTGATGTATATTTTTCTTTTGGGTAAAAGTGGCATGTACATAGGTGTTGTTTAGTCACTTGAATATGTATATTACTTTGGGTAGTGAAGGTTGAATTATAAGATTTAGATGGTTAAATGAAATGGTAAGGAAAGTATATGATATTTTGATACATGAACATTAAGTTGTTAAATGAATGAAGTTTTTAATCAATTTTGAATGATGCTATGATAGTTATTAAGTTAAAATTATGTTAATGATATAAATATTAGTTATATGAATGTGAAACATTGGTGTTGGTTGTTTTGGTTTGAATTTGCAGGGGGTTTTAGATAAAAATAAGCAGAAATATTGCCGAAATTTTTACAAAATAATAATAATAAATACGAAAAAAAATTCCGAAATACTCGAACAAGTCCCGTCCTACTTTTAATACGTGGTTTGAGTTTCGAGAGTCCAATATAGGGACTTAATTATTATATTATACTATGAAAGTTATAATTATTCGTAAGTTGTCTGATAAGTCCGGTAATGCCTCATAACCTCGTTCCGACGACGGTTTGGGGTTAGAGGGTGTTACATGAAATTACTAAAATGACTTTTTCGTAAAACTAAAAAGATTAACTTTTTACAAATTGTAAAGAAAATACAAATTATTCTAATAATACAAATCCACAAGGATGAGTTTAAAATGTTACCAAGTCAAAAAGGATTAAATAAATAAAAGATGAGAAATCATGCAATTTTATGGTGGATTTGTTTAATTATATTTTGATTCCTTGGTTGATTTGTTGGTATGATTTGAGTGATTTTTTTTTTTAAAATACAATTCTAATACTTCATTATGATTCTAATTTTATTTTATTTCATTTAAAAAAAATAAAAGAATTCTAATTTTGATTAAAAAATAATAATTTTAATTTGATGATAAAATCAATAATAACCAGCAAGGAATAAGGGAATGAATGATATTTTTAATAATTTTGCAATATCACATAAAAGCATGTGAACCACCAAGTTCAACCTGCCAACCATTTCTATTTATGTCATAATGTTAAATTGAATAATTTATTTTTTTGGAGGGTCAAAAATAAAAAATTTTCCCCATAGGATAAAGCTTAGAAAAAAAAATCAAATTGAACTATTTATACTTAAGAGGGATTAAAAGTGAAATTATATCATTTAGCCAAGGGGTTAAAGGCCCCTGGCTACCTTTGCTCCTCCCTAATTCTAACCCTTAACTGGTATGTCGAAGTAAACTACAAATATCTTTTTTTATAGTAACTCTCCATAATTTATCGTCACGAAGAAAGCATTCAATTTTTTTAATCGGTTCAATCGATTATAATTTACAAAAACCGACACGATTAAATTAAAGCTCAAGAATCGACATAATCAAGTTGATCTTAGGTCGGTCAGTTAACCGACTTTAATTATTGGACTTGAGTAATATATATTTATTTTATATATTATACATAATTAAAAAGTATACTAAATTAAGTCGATTTTTTCGGTCGGGTCAGTTTGAAAAATTAAAAACCGATAACTGACAGAAAGAACCATTGATTGAGCCTGTTTAGTCGATTTTCCCTATTTATGTTACATATAATTTTATGTAATTAAGTATTATAATTTATTAAATAATATAATTTTATATTGTATAATTAATGCAAAATAACATTATTCAAAGCATCAATGGAACAAAAAGCTGCAGTCTACTGACCCAGATGAATTCTAATCTTGTTCCTAACCCAGATGAATCACACCATATTCACAGCTTGTTTTCTGTACCTTTCAATCCATTCATAAGTAATGCTCTTCAATTCACATAAAATAACAGTTCTACTGACCATTGATGTAGAACAACCTTAAACCATGGTGCAGATTGAACAACAAAAGCTACAATTTTCATCAAATACAAAAATTTTAAGCCTCATGGAGCCAGGAAGATGTCAAATTCTGAAGGTTAAGTTCTTAGCATGTCTATAAATAGAGAAGCTACCTACTGCTGGGAACTTCATCATCGAGTGACCCAAAACCGCATCCCACCTTGACAACTTTAAGCTGGAAGCTTGTATCTTTATGCCTGCCAACCACACTCTTGCTTGATTAGACTGCATTTATTTCCATCGCCTTCTCTTATTGAATCTTTTAATTTCAGGGAAAAGCCAAGTCTCAATAATACCTTCTCATCTTGAATTTTCTCTCAATGGCAAATAATAACTGGAAAATTTCAAAACCAAGTGCTGAGTTCAAGTTCAATTCATTGCACCAAGGAGCTTTCAAACATGTCATTCCTTGGATTCTTTTGTAACATGTACATGAGTAAAATCTTAATATATTCCCCTTGGAAGATGGTAGGTGGATGCATGCAGTCATACCTTTCAATATCCCAAAAGTAAACTACTGCTTCCTCAACTGCAATACAGGAAGTTCCCAAGTTGGACAACAGGAGATTTTGTCATGAAGAAAAGTATTGATATGGCTCTGCAGGAAAAACAAGTGTAATTAATTTCTATACCTCACATTCCATTTATGAGAGCATGAAAATTAAAACAAAATATATATATATACATATTATAGATACCAAGTTTTAAGTGATCATACAGCAATTTACTCATGTCAATCTGGTAATACAGATACAATAATGGTCCGTAATGACAGGAAATTACTCGACTCATATTTTGAAATTGAATATCTTGGTATGATAGGTCAAAATCGGAAAGCAGAAAGACAAGAACAATTATATATGGTTGTACGGGCTTAAATTTGTCCAGCCCACTAGAAAACCCAAACACAAAAAAAAAAAAAAATAAGAATCCAATTACAAGAATGGCCCAAAGATAATTGGCCCAAATCCTACCCATTTTACAAGCAGACCCTAAACCCTTAACCCAATTGGCCCGATAGGCCCAACACCCAAACCAGCCCCAGCTAGCAGGAAACTCTAGTTTCCCCTAGCGCCGCACATCCCACGTGCCTCGTCGGCACACCCATTGCACCAAAACAGAAACCCCACTCGTTGACCTTCCCCTAACCTGCAAACAGACCCAAAAGAAGAACAGAGGGTGCAACACGCAAAGGCAGACAAAAAATGAACAGAAATCGACAATAATATGTATTCGGCTATATAGCCAAGAGTAAAAAATGTAACTTTTTTTACAGACATTCGGAAATACAAAAGGCAACCAAATTTAAAGGTGATTTCTGGCCTGAGTTTTCGGGGTTCTCAGTTGGCTTTCGAATTATTTCTGTTGATCTTTCATTTTCGAATTTAAAAACAAGAAAAAAGGAAAGAGAAATCTTACCTTGCGAAAACACCACGGGTTTCCTCTTGCTTTGTTGAAATCAAGGTTGAGAGGGGATCCAGAGGCTAAAAAAGGGACCACTGAAGTCGCCGATTGTGGTGGCGGATCGGCGTTTGGGCAAAAGGGGTTAGGGTTTGGCTACAAAGGAAAAGGGTGTTTGTTTGTTTTTTTTCTTTCGTCCCTAAATGGCTAAATGTATTAGTTTTAGGGTTTTGTTTTGATGTTAATAACGCACATGGAACGACACCGTTTGGGGCCTGCTTCAGTGGTTCCAAAACGGTGCCGTCTAGGCCAACCCATTTCGACCCGACCTGATGGCCCCCAGGATCCGCGTGTTTCTGCGGGGAGGGGATATTTGCACGTCAGCCCTTTCCTATTCGCGCTAACATTCAATTAGGCCTCATTCATATTTTCTTTACTTTTAAATTTATCCCTGAAATTTGGGCATAAATGCAATTTAGCTCGCGCCTCAACGTTGCATTTTGGAATTTGGAATATTTCCGGTTTCGATCCCTGCACAATCGCACGTATTATGCTTTAGTCCCAATTCTAATTTTAATGGCCTGCCCTGTTTATTGATTACACTTTTAAGTTTCATTTAGTTTTTTTTTTAATTTATATAATTCATTTTCTAAAGTTCATTTAGCATTCATCTTTTAAATTATTTATATATATATATATATATATATATATTGAGCTACTTTGATGAATTTACATTTCCCTTTACCTCTTAATTTATAAAATTATTATTTTTAAATTCTCTTTTATGTCAATATAGTTATATTCTATGAGTATTATTAATTCCATGTTAATTTATTTTTTATAAATTCCTTTAAATCTATCCTTATATATTTATTTTTGTGTACAAAAGTCAAAATTTTTTAGAACATATTTTATTACATATTGTTTTGGTTTAAAATCTCACACACTTATATACTATTTTTACACGCATGTAGATTGTCAACCTTAAATGGATGAATCATCCTTAAAGTGTTTTTGCACATTACTTGACTCAAATTTCCTCTTTCATAATCTCTATTTTGATAATTATTTATATGTTTGTAGTTTAGTTCATGTTGTTTCGTATATTATGTGTGTTTTGTTGTTTTTTTATTATTGTTTATTAGATTATTATATCACATTTTCGATTGGAATTTCGTATGGCTATCTTAATTTTATTTATCTAGGTTTGAAAACTTGTTAAGGTTTCTATTTCGATTTCTTTCCTTTAGTTATATTTTTTAGTTTTCACTATTTTGGTCGTTAATGTTTAAATGTGAGCTTAATATTACTTTGTATATGTTAAACCTTTGATTTGTTTATTTATTTTTATGCTATATTCATTCATTAATGGAATTTGCTATCCATGTATGTTGTCTCATGCTTCCAATTTCGCCTTTCATTCACAATTGCCGCATTGAAGTTTTCAACTTATTAATCCAAAATCAATGATTCCATTTTACTTCAAGTCAAATTAATGTATTTTGAGTCGACTCTATAAGACGAAGGCGATGTTTGATGTTTAGAAATTCGAGGATCGTGCCCTAATGTGTTGGGTGTCGATCCTTCGTTTGTTTAAATAATCAAATTTCCCTTTAAAATTTCGTCCGCGTTTTCTAAACCTTGAAACAAATGCGATGTTTGATGTTTAGAAATTTGAGGGATCGTGCCCTAATGTGTTGAGTTTCGATCTTTCGTTTGTTTAAATAATCAAATTTCCCTTTAAAATTTCGTCCGCGTTCTCTAAACCTTAAAACGAAGGCGATGCTTGATGTTTAAAAATTCGAGGGATCATGCCCTAATGTGTTGGGTTTCGATCTTTCGTTTGTTTAAGTAATCAAATATCCGTTTTAAAATTTGGTCCACATTCTTCTTCTTCAAAAAAAATAAGGCAATATTTCGTGTTTGGTCATTCGAGGGAATCGTGCCTTAACGTGTTGGGTTTCAATTTATCGTCTGACCGAATAATTGAATATCCTTTTAAAATTTTTAATGCATGAGTTTGAGAAATCATGAGATGATCTTGGTACCAAGGGTTTGAAATGTCGTATCCTAATGTGTTGGACACGGCATTTCATTTCTTAGGAACAAGATAATCTTAATATCCATTTCAAGTTATCCAAACATTCATAAAAAGGTATCGTATTTTAAAATTTATTTTAAAATCTTTTCAATTTTCGACGTTAAGACGTTAATTAATCGATTAGGTACCAATTTTGGGCGTGACAAGGGTGCTAACCCTTCCTCGCACGTAACCGACTCCCGAACCTGTTCTCTCAAGTTTCGTAGACCAAAAATGTCGTTTTAGTAAACTAAAATGTTTTATTAAAACAAAGGTGATCCGATCACACCTAATAAAGATTGGTGGTGACTTCCATTTTCATTTTTGCTTTCAAAACCAAAGTCGATCCCCGTTTTTCAAAAAAATGGTTTCGACAATGGTGACAGTGTTAGCAAAATCTCAGAACTTAGTGTATGCATCTATATCGGGTGCAGCATGGACCAACAAGAAATTTAACCACACATTCTTTGTGAAACTTTTAAAATTCATAATATATCGAAGACTCAAACATGGAAGATGTTATCTGGAAAAGAAAACCATAGAGCAATAAATGGAAGAAGTGGTCCTCAATAATAGAATATGCAAAAAGAATCAAATACATAGTCCTAATGTTTATAGGTCAAACAAAGGAATTTTCATAGCAGAAGGAGAAAAAAAAGAGTGTCAATGCAACAACCGGCCCATAAATTGTTAAAAAACATATTTGTAGACCATCTGCCTCATCCCAAAATGATTAATATTTAATAAAATTAAACAGGGGATGGTTTGTTTCAGAGATCAACAATAGGCACCTTCCTATTGCTTTGGTACAGACAATAGGAATCTTCCTTTACTTCAACTAAACAAAGTTGTCTTAGGGCATACCCTCAAATAAAAATGCACTCCACAGTGTCAACTTGACAGCATCAGAGTATTGGAGTTGGAATATACAAAATTCCACAAGTTATATCAAGATGTCTTGTCCTCATTTTCTGGTTGAGAACTGATAATTTTGGATTTGTCAAAACCTTTTGGCATCAGATGTCTATCTTCCAGTTTTTTGCATAGGATAATTGCCAATTGATTTTTAGCACATCGGCTGAGTCCCTTGTGCAGCTCAAACAAAGTACCAGAGTCAGGAACCACTGATCTATCAATCATATCATTTAGGACCTGCACTGCTCCATCAAAATCTTCATTCTTGCACAAGGTAGAAATCAACATACTATAAGTTTTTTCATTTGGATGAAAACCACTCCTGATCATGGTCTTATAAAGCTGGAATGCACGGTCAGAGTTCTTCCCGACACACTGCCCACTAATAAGAGCAGAAAATGTTGAAGCATTTGGAGCCAAGTTGTCCTTATCAAGTTCTTTAACCAGATAGGCAGCTTTCTTTGTCTTACCCTCCTTGCATAATCCCAGTATCAATGCATTGTATGTCAGTATATCAGTCTTAACTCCATTCTTCAACATGTCCTCATAAAGCCTGTTGCTCATCTCACTCTTACCTACTTGACTGTACCCGTTTATCAAAGTATTGTAAGTTACAATAGTTCGAGCCAGATTCAGGGCTTTCATCTCATTGAAAACCTTATTTGCTTCATGTAATTTCCCTTCCTTACAAAAACCATTAATAAGGGTGTTAAAAGTAACCACATTTGGATGCACTCCATCTTTCCCCATTGAGCTTTTAAGCTTCATGGCTAAGCTCATTAGACCCTTGTTACAACACCCTGCAATCAATGTGTTGTAAGATGCTACAGTAGGAGTAAAACCCATGATCTCCATTTCTCTTAACACTTGCATAGCCTTGTCAAGTTTTCCTGACTTGCAAAACGCATGAATTACTATATTGAAAGTGTATACATTGGGAGAAAGCCTGCAACGCCGCATTTCTCTGTAGAACCCCAAAGCAATATCCACCCTATGCAAATCAAGCAATGAGCTCAAATATGCATTACACGACTTAATAGTTGGAAAAAACCCATAATCCTTCATCCGAGAAAAAGCATCCGTAGCGTTCCTAAACTTCTTGGCATGTGCATATGTCTTAAACAGTAAATCAAACACACGAGGAGAGGAATCGCATATTCGATAAGAATACAATATCACATCAAACATCTTAGCTGGCAATTCCAATGAACGAGACACAAGAAGACCCCTCAAAACCGATTCAGCGGATTTGAATTTCTGGTTTTTGGTGAGAATGTGGAGAATCACTGAATGAGTTTCAAGGGAAAGTGAAGTGGGGTTTCGAGTTTTAACCCAATTGAAGAACTCAAGAGAAAGAACATGGTCCTTTTGAATCTTTAACAAAACATGCTTAACTCTAAATGGGGTAAAGTGGGTGGATAAAGCATTAAGCTTATTCCAATCAGAGTGAATGAGGTGACTATGGGCAACATTCACAAAATCAAGGTCTTGACCTCTGGGTTCAGGGATTGTTCTGAAGGGAATTGGAATCGGATTCCACTTCTTTCTGCTTGAATTCACATCAATTAAGGGTTTTAAAGAAGTAGGTTTTACTTCAACAGAATCGAACAAAGTTGAGAAGTGACGACTCAGGAAATTATTCATGAAATGTAGCAGATAAAAAGAAACTTGCAATCTTAGAGTAAAAAAGAAACCAGCAATAAAGGGGACGTTTCGTTATCACCTGAAATCACCATTTGAACGCAGCTACTTTAGTAGTGAAGGTTTCTCTGCTTTCTAAGTCTCCAGACTTTCAGAGTTCAGCAACAGTAGAGGTTTTTTTTTTTTTTTTTTGTGGAAAAGGTAGGCTAAAGGAGTGGAGGATAGTATAGACCCACCCCAGCTTGCGGAGGGAACAAAGCCAAATCCATCAACCATTGAGAAATTGGCTACCCATGAATGGGAGTACCCTCGGCAGCCCACGACCGGTGGAACAAAAAGCTGCAGTCGGAGCATGGAGCTACTGGAGGTGTCGTAAATTAATTCTCCCACAACCCATATGAAGGGCTTTTCTTTAATCCAATTTTTGTCACAATATGAACCATATTTCAAGTTCAATTGAGGCCCATTCAGCCCACAGTTTTCTTTTGTGCGATTCAGTAACCTATTTCATAGTTATGTAGTTCCAAAATATAATTAATTTATTTTATTATTAATCAAGAATTTCGTATATAGCTATAACAACCCTCACAAATTGTGACTACTAATTTATTAAGGATGAAACGAATTGAAGCTATAAGGTCATCATTTGTTAGAATTGAAATATCTGCAAGATCGGGATCGCTATTTGTATCGATTAAACAAATTGTTAGAATTCCCAAAGTGATACATTCTCGAAGAGTCGTATACTCTTCTTGCTGATCAATGATGATTACAATATTAGGTAATCTCGTCATATATTTAATCCCACCCAGATATGTTTGCAAGCAAGATAATTATTTTTTCAACAGGCTCCGTTTGGTTTTAGGAAATAAATGTTTTCCGTTTTCATTTTTATTTTTTGAAAAATGAAAAATATTCAAGAAAATATGTTTGGTTTGAAAATTTTGAAAAATAAAAATATGTGGAAAAAAAAAAGTTGTTTCCATTGTTTTCACTAAAAATGCTTTGTAAAAGTAAAATAATGGAAATAATGGGAAAAAACAAAGGAAATATTCATTTTTTATTTCTATTTATCAAATGTATTTTTCAAATTTTAAAAAATAAAATTTATTTTCTGAAAATAAAAACAAAAAACATTTTCAGAAACCAAACGGAGAGTTTAATTTCATCACTTAAATTTAATATTTAGCCTCTGCATATTAATTTAGTATAATTTAACCTTTTACTTTTACAGCGTCGTTACGTGAGTTTGAACATGCTTAACGGTATTTTTAAAAATAAATATTTTTAAGTAAAATTAAAGTTAAATTAAAGTAAAGATAGTTATATTTTGAAAAAAAATTTAAAAAAAATTAAGTGAATGGGTATTTTTAATAGTAGTTATTATTAGTGATAAGGGTAAATTATACTATTAACTATTAAATTATGAGTAAGTTTTTGTTTTGGTCATTTAATTAAAAAAATTGCAATTTGATCATTGAACTATTCAAAAAATTTTATTAAAGTCATTGAGTTGTTAAAATAGATAATATATGGCTTTCTCTGTTCATATTGTTTGCACCCATTGGAACCTCTTTTTCTCCTTCTATTATACAATTTAGTTTTTTTTTTTTTATGAAACAACTTTGGACGTCAAAAATCTACAGATCAAAATTTAAACAACTTTTTTTTATGATATCTAACACTGACCTTCAAATCAACTTGGATCTAGGGGCGAAGCCAGAAAATTTGGGGGGGCTGGAATTAAATTGTATATTTTTACATTAGTAAAAATGCAAATTCAACATTTTAATAGCCTATATTTTTATAATTTTTAAAAGATTAAATCAAATTTTTATAATTTGGGGGGCCAAATTCAATTTTACCATTACTAATTTAAAATTTTATAAATTATAAAGGGGCCTAAATGAAAATTTTTCTATTTTAGAGGGGCTGCCAGCCCCTTATCTTCGCCATTGCTTGGATCTAAAGTATGTTCTACTCGTCGATGGATACTAATCTACCATACTGATCATCGAATCGTCACTTGGAGCTTACTGGCCAAACTTAATAAATAAATAAAAACTTAACAGTCCAGTAACTTAAATAAAAACATTTCAAATAATTCAATGACCCAATTGTAATTTTTTTTAGTTAAGTGACCAAAACGAAAACTTACCCATAGTTTAGTGACTAATGGTATAGTTTACCCTAGAGATAAAAATAAGGCTTAATACATAATTTGATACTTGACTTTGACATTTTTTCCTAATACGATACCTATGATATTTTTGGTTCATCATGGTAGGGGTGTTCATTCGGTTAACCGACCGAAATATCATTAACCGAATTAACCGACCCTTCAAAATTTTCAACCGTTAACCGAACCGAATTTTTTTTCCAAAAAATTAACCGACACCAAATTTTGTCGGTTAATTTGGTCGGTTAACCGAATTAACCGAAAATTATATTTTTTTAATTTTTGGTTAAAATAAGTATAAAATTAACCGAATTAATCGAATTAACCGAATTACCCGAATTACCCGAATTAACCGAATTAACCGAATTAACCAAATTAATTGAATTAACTGAATTATTTGTATAAAATTATATGTTTTTTATTTTTATTTTTATTTTTAGATTTTTATTTTTATTTATGAAATTATTTGTAATTTTTATGATTGGGTTGGGTTGGGTACTTGGATTAATATATATTAGATTGAGTATTTGGGTTTATGTTGGATTGGGTTTGAGTAAATAGTGGGTTATTTATATATTATAATTTTATTTATTAATTTTTTCGGTTAACCGAAAAAATTCGGTTAACCGACCGGTTTCAAACCGAATTAACCGTTAACCGAAAACTCAAAAAATTATTAACCGACCCCCGACCGAATTAATTCGGTTAACCGACCGATTAACCGAATTCGGTCGGTTAACCGAATTTTTTCGGTTTTACCCGAATTTTGCACACCCCTACATCATGGTACCTAAATTTAACAAAAGTTATACATTTTAGTACATGAAAGTAACATTGCTTTTGGTGTTCAATTTTGGTTTTAGAGTTGATTTGATGAAACTTAATTGATAATATGATAATTTTCATCAAATTAACTCTAAAACTCAAATTAAATTACATCTATCAGACTATATTTGACATATTAAACGTAAAATTAAATAAATTCACAATTAACACTAAATTTATTCTATCAATAAAATCGTGGAAAATTCAAACCTAATAATAATAGCAATTAATTTTCATCAAACCAATCCTAAAAACCCGAAGTAACCATTAAAAAAATAAATAATGTTATCTTTGGATACCAAATATATAACTTTTGTTATACCGAATTGAACCCAAAAATAACACAGGCACCGTATTAAAAAAAAGTGTCGAATTCGAATAGCAAATTATGTATTAAACATATCATTTAATATTTGATATTATATCTTAATAATATGCTTGTATTTTTATCGTACAAATTGTACTATATCTAAATTTCTAGAATTTACAAAATATATATACTTATATCTATTTCAGCTAGAATTATCTTCTCCATGCAAATTGACAGTTACACTAACTAATAAAATAAATGAGTAGAACGAAATTTAGAATAAAAATAATAAAATACAACCAAAATAAGATAATTGTCGAGTGTTTTTTCGTTGTATCCCATTGAAGGGAACAATTGAATTTTTGTACAAATAGTTACTGTTCATGGAATTGATGTCCTTAGTAGGCTTCATGCATGCTGAACACGTGTACTGTTCTGATTTACTTATTATACTTCGTAGCCCTTACAAGCGAACTCCTTGATATATGCGAGTTGGGACTGCGAACTTCCCTTGCGAGCCCGGCGAACCCCCACTTTAAAATTTACATGCATTCAACTGATAGAGCCCAATCGGATCACTGATAGGTGATCCGGATCATACTTGAATTTCGGGTTAGTAATTATGAATACATAACAATAATATAGATATATAAATATTTTAAAACTTATATAATATAAGTTATTAATATATCAACTATCAAAAAGATATTAATATTTTGTCGGCACCAAAGATTCCAACTTGACAAATGGGTTTTTTTTAAGTTGTAGTTTAAAATATTTAATTTATATAAAAATTATAGAAAGATACAAATATTTATATAATTTTTTTATAAAAATTTTGTTAAATTTTGTTAATTAAATTAGTCTAATTAATTTGTGATATCAATTTAATTAAAAAATTTATAAGTGAAACAAATAAATTAATAAACTAGAAGAAGAAGAAGAGGAAGAGAAAATAAGATCTCAATAATAGAAAACAAAATTGGATCAGTTTGCACTTAAAAAATTTGGGTTCAAATAATTCCGGATTGAATTGTTTTACATTTGTGTTAGTTTTGAGTTTAAGCTTACATATTTAGATAATTTTGAGTTGGAGGATGTTTTTGAGTTCAAAATATTGAAGTTTGGCACCCGAGTTTTTAAGATCAGATCATTTTAAATTCAAGCATTTCGAGTCACTTGTTTGATTGATTTCGGATTCGAATCATTTAGAATTTAAGTATTTAGTTTTTAATTTAATTCGTAACATCAATTTAATTAGAGATTTTATAAGGCAAATAAATGAATAAATTAGAAGAATAAGAGGAAGAGAAACTAAGATCACAAGAATAGAGAAGAACATGTGGTTTTTCATCATATCAATTTAGCAAGCGGAGATGGTTTTTGATTCAAATTGAAAATTTTTGGGTTCACATAATTTTGGATTGAATTATTTTATATTTGTGTTAGATTTGAGTTTGAGTTTTTTAAGATTTGGATAATTTTGAATTCAAAGTATTTATATTTGACCCTCGAGCTTTTAAGATCATATAATCTCAAATTCAGGTCATTTCGAGTCACTTGTTTGGATGATTTTGGATTCGAATCATTTAAAAATTGAGTATCTTCGAATTTGATTCATTTCTCTATTTGAGCTAAACTTATTAGTAACTTTTTATGATCGAATCAAGTTTTTGAATTTGGACCAAATTGAAACAATTCAAACCCGAAATAAGAGGGATAATTTTCATGGCCCCCCAGATTGGTGAGTGTGCCGTTGCTTACAATTTCTTCTTTCTCTGCCCACCAACTACATAACACCGAAAGCACACACCCAAAAAAGATTGTCCAAATACCCAAAAACATTTTTTATATAAAATTTTCCATTACATACAAATATCTTATTGTATTTCATTGACTTGATTAAAATAAAATGACCCACCCTCACTAAAAAAAAATCCCTCTTCTTCATATTGTTCACATAGCTAGAGGATGATGATGGGTCACTCAAATCCCACTTCTTCATAGTGTAAAACAACAAGAACATAACAATGCAACAAGAACAAGAACAAAGCCGGCCTTTGTCCTTGCTAGATGATATTGATGCTCTCTATTGTGAAGAAGAAGAAGATGATGATGCTTCAAGTGCTTGTAACAATGGCGGAAACCCATTTTTCCCCCTTGACCAAGACTTGTTTTGGGATGATGAAGAGCTTCTTTCAATGTTCTCTAAAGAAATTACACAGCACAAGGTGGTGCCGGCTCCTGATACCATCAATGGTGCCGATGAGTTTCTAGCAATGGCTCGATGTGTTGCTGTTGAATGGGTGCTTAAAGTCAATGCTCGCTACGGCTTCACCACTCTCACGGCTGTGCTGGCCATTAACTATCTCGATCGGTTCTTGACTAGCTTTCGTTTTCAAAGTGATAATAAGCCATGGCTGATCCACCTTGCTGCTGTCACTTGTCTTTCTTTGGCTGCAAAAGTTGAAGAAACTCAAGTTCCCCTTTTGCTAGACCTTCAAGTATGTCCCCCAAATTCAATATTACCCATTGGCTTTGTTGATGAACTAGGGCTGGAGGAGATTGGGAAGGCGGTTCACCCCGTAGACAGACACTTCCGACCCTAGTTCATCAACAAATTTTATTCATTATTAGCTCTTGAAATATACCTATTTTTTAAGTACTTAAACTATCATTTTACTATTCGATTTCTATCCTAATTCATTTTGTCACTCAGTAGGAAAATAGTTTCGACCCTAGTTAGGCTTTACTCATGCTTTAGCTATTGAGTTATACCCATTTTTTTATTTTTATATTTAAGTCCTTTTTTGATACTTAAACTATCATTTTGTCACTTGATGGACTGGCAGCTTCGAACCCAGTTCTTCAATAGTCTTAATTCACAATTAACTCTTCAGCTATACCCATTTTTTTTTATTTTAATATTTAAACCATCATTTTGTTTCAATTATTGAGTTTTTAAGCATGTTGTAGCTAAATTAAGCCAATCTCCATTAGGGGGGAAATTTGTCATAAATTTTCAAGGAGATTAACATGTTTCTTGTTTTGGGGTTCATAGGTTGAAGACATAAAATATGTTTTTGAGGCCAAAACAATTCAAAGAATGGAGATTTTAATCCTTACAACTCTCAAATGGAAAATGCATCCCATTACCCCACTTTCATTTATTGATCACATCATAAGAAGGCTTGGCTTGAAGACTCATCTCCATTGGGAGTTTCTCAAGAGATGTGAGCATCTCCTCCTTTGTGTAATCTCTGGTAAGCCCCTTCCTTTTTGCAATAGCTTTAGATAAATGGTCAAATTTTATGGGTCTCTATACTATATACAATTTTTTTTTAAATTTAGTCCCTTTTACTATAATTTTTAAATTTTTAATCCCCTATCTTTTAATCTAGAAGCTAGATTAAAAATACACATTTCAACCAAGGGAATTAGGTGAGATGGTAGGAATCTCTCTTACCTTAACCAGTGGTCGAAGATTCGATTCTCATCCTGGGTATAGAGCAGCTTTAAAACTCATGGTCAGCATCTATCCCCTTAATGGGCTTACAAAATATGGAGAATTAGTTACTGAGTTCGTTCCGGTAAATATCTTGAGAAATAAAAAAAAATTACACATTTCAAAAAGTAAAAGATAAAAAATGATCAGAGTATAGTAGGACCAAATATGTAAAAAGGTATAGGGACCTTTTATGAAATTTGACCAAATATAAAAGCATGGACAAAAGTAAAAGAAAAATAAACAAAAGGGCCCCTTTGTGTTTTCTTAATCTCATAATTTAGTCCATGTTTTTGTAGATTCAAGTTCTATGCACTACCTTCCCTCAGTATTGGCCACCGCAACAATGATGCATGTGATAGACCAAGTTGAGCCATTCACTCCCATTGACTACCAAAATCAGCTCTTAGATGTTCTTAAAATAAAAAAGGTTGGTAAATTTTATGATTAAAATTCACTTTGTTCCATTAATGGATCATTTGATCACCATGTTTATTTTATTATTCATTGCTCCACTTGTTTTACAAATAGGAGAGAGTCGGTGAGTGCTACAACTTTATCATCGATGTATCAAATAAACAATCTCAAAAGAGGAAGATCAGTCGAACCCCATCGCTCAACAGGGTCTTTCAAAACGTCGTCGTTGCAAGCAGCCATTCTTAATAGATATGTTATGCTTATGGGTTCATGGAATCAAAGTTTTTTTTTCTTAAGTTGAAAAAAGTTTGATTTGTATTTCCATCTCTACAATTCCAAGAATGACCCCAAAGTGGTGGTTCATAGTGCTGAGAGATGGGTGGCAAATTGGGCAAAAGAACAAGAAGGAAAGGAAAAACATGTGCATTGAAGGATGTATTGTTGTATGTTTGTTTCCCTATGGAGATATTGAGATTCCTTTAATTTTCCATCTACAAGCAACGTTTTATAAATTAGGGTTTCTTGCAATAAACATCCTCAAATTATCATTCGGATTTTAATTTGATCTTTAACCTTTAATATATTTTCATCAAGTCCTCAAAATAATATTATTTTAATTGTCTTTCTGTCAACATAGCCATTCGATTCTAACATAGACATATTGTAAACATATGGATTAAATTGTAAATATTTATGTACCTATTACATGGACAACTTAAATCTAGAGTGACATTATTTATTTTTCTTCAATATATCAAATCCAAACTGTCTATACAATATATACACGTGTGTTTACAATCTGATGCACCATGTTAGTTCTGAGCGACATTCAATGCCCAAAGTTTAAGGACTAACTGAGAAATTAAGTTATAGTTTGAGGATGTTTGGTAAATTAACCCTAAAAGTAAACTTTGAGAATTGTAATGAATATTTTATGTTTCTGGTCAACTTGTCCCATTGATTTTAGAATTAGAGCCAAAATATTTTTAAGATTATTGAAAATTGCTAAGAAAGAAATGTTTGTTTGTATGTGAAGGAAGAAAGAGGTTATGAGGGAGACAGTGGGGTTTGGTAGTTTTTTGACTTTGGATACAGAGTTTTGACCTCGTTTCAAGTGCCATTCATTAATAATTACAATAATCCAAATAATAATATTTTTAGAGCTGGATCAATGGTCGAATCGGTTTAATCATCATTCCAATCATTTTTAGCTTAGTTGAATTGATTTGTACCGATTTTTGACTCAATTGATCTTAAGCTTTTCTCTGAACTAATATTTCAACCGATTTTTATTTCAATCGATTCGATCGACCGACCCTATTGAAATAATCATGATTTAAATATAATTATTACAAAACTTATATTTTAATAATTTATATAGTTAAAAAGTCCCAAATTCAAATTTTATGTGTGTATTTGACTCAAGCTTATTATATTAATTATTTTATATGATACAAATTCAAACTTGTATATATTGCACTGAATCTACAAATCGAACTTTAGGGTGGGTTTAGTTTGTCGATGAAGTGCAGTATGTTTAACTTGCTTTATGTTTAACTTGCTTTTTGTCTCATGTTATAGTATCGCTAAGTATCTAATCTTACCGTTACCGTTATTTTTACATTAATCACAATTAAACGCACTGGCTATCTAAATCCACTCTTAATCTCGAACATAGATAATTAATTAACCAAATTCAAATAAAAAGAAAATCAAATATTGATATGGGAAAAGTTTGGAATTGGAGTTTAATGGGGCATCCACTCAAACCCATAAATAAAAGGTAGAAACAAAAATAGAGACAAAATCTTTGATGTTATATGATAAGACCAAATCTTTTGTATTTTTATTTAAAAAATAATTTATTTTATATAAAACAAAGGAATATTCTTTAGTATGATATCATATTTTAACCATTTTTCTCTATCATATTATAATAATGTATTAAATATTTACCAAAAGTAGCTAACTAGTAAAAAGGGTGTCGATTGAATTTTACCTCGATTGGTATGAATATTGTTGTTCATGCAGGAGGATGCGGGTTCCAGTGCACTAAACCGCATTATTCTTATATTTATAAGTTGGGGGAAGCTATGAGTAGTTCTAGGTATTGTATTAAACTTATATTTTAATGTATAATTAAAAAATATAAATTAAAAAATAATGTTTATTCAAATCGAATTTTATTTTACTTTTTAAGATTAAAAATAAAAAAATTTATATTTTAAATAGTAAAATATAAAAGTTTTTAATTATTTTTTATTTACTTGAAAATTTATTTATTTTAAATATTTATGAAAAAACTTTGAAATTTTACCCATTAATGAATTGAGGTTCTTAACTTATAAAACCGAACTAAATCAATTTATTATAAACAGTTCAAAAAGTTCAAAAGATTCAACTGAATCGAATTCATCCCTAAACAAAATATTAGTTTATTGACATCATATCCAAGATTTTAGATTCGGATTTATAAACGGAGAAAATAATATTAAAAATTTTCCCATCTAAAGGTACAACCCGACTCAACTCTGAATTAAATTAAAATCTAATATATATATATATATATAATGAAAAGAAGGAATGTGCTGTATAGTTGAAAGGGAAACAGCTTGCTCCCAAAGAACCAAAAGATCTAGTGCCCACTCCAATAATTGCAAGTTAGGTTAAAGAAACAAAAATATAAACTGATTTCGGGATCTAATATTCAAAGCTTGAGTTTAACTCGACTTGATTTATTTTCAAGTAAATGATATACTATTTTTTCTTTACTTTTGTATTATATCTTAAAAAAAATAAATAAATTATACTATAATGTAAATATTAAAAAGTATATGTTAAATTATTTATGTTAAAAATTTTAATAAAATAAAAATATATAACGAGAAGGAAAGATATTTATATATAATTACTAAACGGGTTAAAGTTCGTCATTTACAAAAATGAATGAACTTGGACAAATTTTGAGACTATTTAGACCAAATCAAATTTGAACAACTAAATAAGATATTAACCTATGTATGAATCTGGTATAAACTTAGTTCGGTTTGGCTCAAAAACACTTCTAATGATAAATTATAAAGAATTTTAAAACTTTTTATTTAAAAAAATAAATTTAATTGGTGGGCTAGATTTATTAAAAATGTTAGAATTTAGTTTCACAAAAAAAAATTTAAAATTTAATAAATTTACATAATTCAATAGCATCAATTTAGTATTGGTTTTTTTTAATCATATTAGAAATTTTATCACACATATATTCGTGTGGAAACTACGTATTTAAAATATAGGTGAGTATTTAAAAATAATATAAAATAAATTCATTAAACACGGGTTCAATCCTTAAGCATGTTAATATTGATTCTTTTATTTAAAAATAATATAAAAGTATGAAAAAATAAAAAGGCCATCAAAATCATAATAGTATCCCTTTAATAAAAGGGTATATTGGTCATTTTAACCAAGTTGTTACCCGATTAACCCGTAACACTAACTTAATCAGCGATTTTATTAATAGAAAGTACCCCTAAACCTTTTTTTTTTTTCTTATCACTCTATGCTTGGAATCGAACGGTAAGAATTGCATATTAATGATGCATACGTATGTCCGGAATCGAATGGTAAGAATTGCATATTAATGATGCATACGTGTGGCAATGATTTACTTCTAGGTAGTGTCTAGACCCTTAAAATGTAGAATTTTATTTTCGATCCTTTAAATTTTATAAAATTTTAATTTAGTAAATATTAAAATTATATTTTCACCTTCAAAATGATAATTCTAATTTAATTCTTTAAAAATTATAAAGATATAAACTATTAATATTATGAAATTATGTTTTAATTCTCGTAAAATTATAAAATTTTAAATTTTACCAAAAAAAATTTATTTCATCCCTGCTAAACATTGACAATAATTAAAGTATATTCTTGTTTACAGCTGTAAAGTTTAAAAGACAACAAAAGAGATGAAAATGGAGGTTTGTGGTTGTGGATTTTTTTGGGGATTATAAGAAAAAGGAAACAGCAATAATAAAAGGTAGCAGTAGAAAAAAAGAAGAAGCAATATATATATATATATATATATATATATATATATATATATATTACAGGTTTATTTTTATTTTTATTTTAAATAATGGATTTGAAATAGATTTATTTAGGAATTGGGTGTCTCTCACTCAGATCGGTTGGCTCGGTTCATCTTAGAATAGATTCGGATAAATAAATTTAAATTCGGGTTTGATCAAATTGAACTTAAATATTAATATAAAATTATATACTTTTAAATATTTTAGTATTATTAAAATAGTAAAAAAAATCGTTTGAACAATCTATCAGAATTATTGAACTAAATCATAAACGAATCAGTTTGGTTAATCAAATTTTCAAAATTGTTTAAAAAATGCATATGATATTTAATTTTTTACTAATATAAAAATAAAATATTTATTTTTATGTTAATAAGAATTAAAAGGTAACTAAAATTAAATAATAGAATAATTGCAATTTTTCACTTATAAACAAAAATTCACAACAAATCTAAATTCAACACTTCTATTCATATATTTAATTGAGTCGAATATATTATAAGAGAAAGAAATTTGAATTATCCGAATCGAATTATCAATAGTTCAAATCAATAAAAATATTTTACCACTAAATCACTAACCAAATTGAAATAATATTATTAAAGAAATGTAAATATGGTGAGAAACCCGTGTGTTGGTCTAATGATCAGGGTGTTTACCGCCTCAGGTGTGATTTGAGTTTGAGTTGCGTTAGTTGCGTTACTGTTAAGATTTTACCTTCCTCTTATAACTCACCACAAAAAAAAAAAAAAATTCAACAGCCAAAACGACAATGTTTAAATGATACATCGATAAGCCTTTCAGTATTTGTATCTATCAATATAGAAATATGAGTACATATAATTTTTAGAATTTTAAATATATTAATATTGGATCAAGGCCGAAGCTAGAATTTTTTTTGGGGAGGAGCCGAAATTGAATTGTATATTTTTACAATAGTAAAAGTGCAATTTCACTATTTTAATGGTCTATATTTTTATAATTTTTAAATGATTAAATTAAATTTTTATCATTTATAGAAAGACCAAAATGTAATTTTACTATTATTAATTTAAAATTTTATAAATTATAAAGAAACCTAAAAAGAAAAATTTTTCATTTTAAATGAGTCGAGACCCACTAGCCCCTCTGGCTTTACCACTGTATTAGATATTTATACATCTATATTCAATAAATGCTTCGGTAGTATAGATGTGGCTTGGAGTCTTTTTGGAGAGTGTTATGCCTTTTGAATAGATGTTCTACCTAGGGGCAATGCTAGAATTTTGCCTTTGGGAAAAATATAATTTCATCATTGTAATAATGTAAAATTTTACAATTTCAAGGGATTAAATTATAAAAATTTTATTTTTAGAGAGAACATAATTAAATTTTAAATTTTAAGAGGAGTTACAACGTAATTTTATGTTAAATTACCTTAAATTTTTGCAAATATTCAAAGGACTAAAAGGGTAATTTTTCATTTTTAAAAGACCAAGCCGGACTTGCCGTCTAGCTTCACCCTTGATTCTACCATATGCTACTAGTAGAATTATGGAGTGCCTTGTATAATTACGATAAGATGCGACTTAACTACTATTTGTAGAATTAATGACGGAGTTCTCAAGAATTTAATGAGATATAACAAGAGAAATCTTTAAGCGGGTTTTGATGTGATCTAACGGTGGCCCATGTGATAAGCACATGAGAATTTTCAATTCACCAATCCTTTTTTTTATTTAAAGTAGTTAACAGCCAAATAGTTTTATTTAATAATTTCATTATAAGTTTTAATTATATCTATTTTTCTATACAATATTTAGAATTACTTATAATCTCTCTTCAACCCCTAAATAGAAGGATAATACGTTTCATTACATTCGAACCCACATCCATCTGCATTGTAATAATACTCATACCAATTAAATTAAGACTTAAATGACTCGAGCGGAATAGTTAAATGTAACACTTGATATTTTTTTCAATTAAGATTTAGAAGTAATTGAAATAACATGCTTCATATATGTTTTTTTTTTTTTTTTTTTTTTTATATATGTGGATCCCTCGAAACCATTAATTAAAAGGTACAAAAACAGGGGTGAGGCCTGAGCAAATAAGAGATTATGATGGCATCAGTGATGTAAGAAAAACACCAAGAGATAGGGGAGATGTCGGGGTTAATAAACAACCCTATCTAACCATACTAAATAAACTGACCCCATCTTTGCTTGGTTCCCCACCCTAGGACAGGGCTTGTCTTGTCACCAACCATTTAATACAGTTCGATTTTATCTTTCGATTCTACGGAGAGTCTTAACAAATTTATAAAATAGAAAAATTGAAGAGTCTATGACACATCACAAAATCATCATTCACGACTCAAATCTTGACACAATCGTATGAATTATCTTGAACCTTAAATGAAGAAGAGGATAATATATAAAAAACATGTCCTTGTATCAATAATATATAAAAAAGAAGATATTTTTAAAAATTACATTACAAAAATATTGATAAAATGTCATTTCAATAAGTAAAAAAATGAGTTGAATGTAAAAATAGATATTAGATTAGAATTGTTTTCCAAAGTTTTGAGATTAAACTTTTAATCTTTTAAACATATATTATATATTATAACATTAAATTAAATACATTAATATTATTTGAAACTATTACGTGTTCTTAATTGATATTTAAAAATAAAAAATAATAACAAATACATGACAACTTTTAATCTTATTTTGTATAGTTAAACTTTTAATCACGAGCGAAGTAGTAAACCAAATCATTTTTATATTCTTTTAAGTCCGAATCTAATTTAAATAAAAAAATATTGATAAATAATAACTCAAAATAAGTTTATTTAAATTTAAAAATCTTCTTCCCAATCCGATATAATATTCCAATCAAATTAGAGATGACAACAGGGTGAGAAAATTTTTCGATCTGTTTCAAACTTGATCCGATGTTTATACCTACCGACTCGATCTTGCCCTAAACTAGATTTCTATTCCTCAACTCCTTCCCAACCTGACTCGAAATATTAACTAATTATTTATATTAGGTTAAATAAAATACATATCTTATAAACATTAAAAATATCTAATATTAAAAAATATATATAGAAGTTCAAAATTTTCTATAATAAGTAAAAAAATTTAAATGTGTATTTTCTTAATTTTTCGAAGCGAGTTTAACTAAAACTTGACCCAATCAGAATTTAAAAATTTTAATTGAAAACCCGAATCAGTTGCCTCCCAAGTTCAATTTTCAAACCAAAATAAAAACCCATCAAATTCTGGTTTTTTTTGCCAACCCTAAACCGGACTCATAGATAAGTAAAAGTCATCAAAGCAACCACCTTGCTAGGAAGCTTGATAAGGATTTGGTGAATTTTAAATGGATGAATTGTTTTCCTCACTCCAAGGTTGAATCAGTATCCTCCTCTAGTTTGGTTATATAAACATGTTTTCTCTTCTCCCAAGCCCTTTAAGATTTTAACTTTAAGATTTTAACTTGACTATATGGAAATTGTTGCTGAGTCCTGAAAAAGGGAGGTGATTGGTGATCCTTTGTTAAGGCTTTTTATTAAATTGAAGAGATTGAAGAAGTTTTAAAGGTTCTCAATTATGATGAATATGGTGATATATCTTCTAGAGTGTAATAGAAAAGAGATGAACCAAAAAGAGCTCAGCTTGGCATGTTGTCTGATGGGGTTAAATTGAAACTGAGTGATCAATTACAATCTGAGTTCCCAAGTTTACAAGATGCCGGGGAAAGTTTCTACAGACAAAAGGCTAGGGTGAATTGGATCGGAGTAGGTGATCAGAGTACCAAGTTTTTTCATAATGCTATTGCTGTCAAGAGGAACAGGTATTCTATCAGAGCTTTGTTTGATGATAGGGTAATAAACTAGAATCTCATGAACAGATTGCTTCTAAGATTATTCAATTTGATAAAGTGCTCATTGGTGTTGCTGATCAATTGCTTAGAGAGATTCTTCCTACATTGTCTATGGCTGCTTAGAATGATATGGTTAGGCCCATCACTATAGATCAAGACAACAATTTTTGAGCAGGAGAATGATAAAGCACATCAGCATGAAAAATTGTTGGTGAGGATCTTATTGATGTTGTGCAGTATTTCTTCACTACCTCAAAGTTATCGACTGCTTTCAATACTACTATTATTTCATTTGTTCCTAATTTTGAGAATCCAAATCATATTAAACAGTTTAGGCCTATTTCATGTTGTAACACAGTTTACAAGTGTATCTCCAAGGTCTTTTATTCAAAGCAGAAACATTATTGACAACACTCTACTTCCCCATGAGTTGATGAGGGGATATAGTAGAAAGTTTATTTCTCATAGATGTGCCCTTAAGGTGTAACTTTAGAAGGCTTTTGACTCTTTGAGTTGGAATTTTGTTATTTCTGCATTGAGAGCCATGGGATTCCTTGAACAATTTGTCAAGTGGATTGCTAGTTGCATCACTTCCCCTAGGTTCTCCATTTCTCTTAATGGAGGACTCATTGGATTCTTTAAAGGGGCAAGGGGAGCAAGGCAGGGAGATCCTCTTTCTCCCTATCTATTTGCTATTGCAATGAATGTCTTGTCCAGACTCCTGATGGTAGTAGTTGCATATGGTGTGTTCAAGTTTCATCCCAAGTGTCTCAAGAGTTAGGCTTTCCCACCTCTCCTTTGCAGATGACCTCCTCATCTTTGCTAAGGTTCTACTAATTCTGTTGTTGGTATTTGGTGTATCTTAGAGGAATTCTACCTGCTCTCTGGACTACAACTTAATGCTTCCAAAAGTGAACTTTTTGTTGTTGGGGTATCTTTAGAAGAACTGGAGGCCATGAAGACCATTACGATTTTAAAGTTGGTAAGGTGCCTGTGCGTTATTAGGGGGTGCCAATTGTGTCTAGGTAGTTGACATTCTCTGATTGTGGTCCTTTGATGGAGGAAATTATAGCTAAAACCAATGGCTGGTCTACTAGGCATCGTAGCTATGTTGGTAGGCTTCAACTCATCGAAGCTGTGATTTTTAGTATTCAATCTTCCTGGTGCAAACAGTTTCTTATGCCAAAATTTATTCTTAAAATAATCTCCCAAGTTTGTCCTTGATTCTTTTGGAAAGGAAAGGATTGCTATGCTTATGGAGCAAGGGTCTGCTGGCAGTTGATATGTTCACCTAAATCAAAGGGTGGGTTGGGGCTGAGAAGACTTGAGGAATCGAACAAGGCTCGTCACTTGCAACTGGTGCAATCCATTCTTACTGAGGAAGGTTGTTTACGGATTGCTTGGGTTCAAGAATATGCAATGAAAGGTAAAAGCTATTGGGATGTTGTTCCAAGCTCTTCAAGTAGTTGGAACTGGAGAAGGTTGCTTAAATTGAAGGAGTTAGTTGCTCAAATGATATATTAAGCCAAACCCAACCAAAATGGCATCCATATACTTCATCCGGTTAAGAGCTTGCTGCTGAATCGATGGTGTGATGAAACAAAAAAGCAGTAACATAAATACCAAGCTAAATCATTTGTCAATCCATATGCTTCAAAGGCTTTTAAGTTTAGAATAGATGGCAAATGTGGTGACAAAATTTGAGGAGGAAAAAGGGAAGAAAGAAAAAGGTAGTCGATTGTGTATCTAAAGATTGGAAGAGCAGTCAGCAACAAATGCGGATGAAATCTATTTTTACTTACAAGCGAATCAACCTCCTCGCATGTGAGCACCTAGTTCACCAAACTGATCATCAGCTTCCACAGTATCCTCAGAGAGGCGAACTGCATCCAGCTTCTGTTTAAGGATTTCTATAGCATTAAGGACTAACTGGGAAGCTTTGACCGCACCGGTAGATTCGATAGTGAAAATGAAACTGTCTTCTTTGGCATATATCTCCACAAGCCCCGGCTTGCCCATAGCTTCAGCTTTCTTTAATACTTCATCGTCATAGGTATATGCTTCTGGATCAACCACCACAACCTGTTTTCAACAATAAAGAGGAATACCATCGTTAGCAGAAGCAGTGAAGTAGAATAACCTCAAATTTTTGGGTTAAGGTACCTGGGCAGTCCATGTATTATAGGGACCAGATCAAATTAGTCCCTCTACTATCAAATGGATCAATGTAGTCCCTATACTGTTAAAAAGAATCAAATAAGTCTAAATTGTAAAAGAGTTTGACATTTAGCATATAACAAATGTGTTTTAACTTATTTTTTCAATTCCATCTCAATTCCAAACAAAAGATTTCATATACAGAACCATAAAAACTTTATAAATATTAAGTCTGTTAAATAGTAAATGATGTGTTTTTAACAGTAAATGTTAACTCTATTCCAATTTGGCCTTAGTTGATTCTTTTTAATAGTATAGGGACTAAATTGATCCATTTAATAGTAGAGGAACTAAACTGATGAGGTCCCTATAATACGGGAACCTCTTAGGTACATCCACCCAAATTTTTGGCTTGTGATACAGGCATTGAAACAATGTACTCATAGAACACAAATCATTTGGCGTCAAGCAAGTCAGAATAACCATCAACACAGAAATATGACGATAACCATCTAATCTGACCAACTATTTCCTGAATTCTTCTTGGAGAATTCTAATAAAACAAGAGATTCTTGGTTTTCAAGACAACCATAGCAGCGCAAGTGGACCCATTTAAACAAAGGATACGCCCAACAAGTCAATATAGTTCAATAGCTCACTTGTTAGCCAATGAGATAAGAACAGGGTAGTATGAAAACCTATCCTAAAGCTCCAATTCCATTGATATCTTCATTATCCACAAACTTAAGTTATATCATAGGAACTTCCATAAGAAATATATGAATAAACAGGTTTCAACTCATGCAAACTAGGGATTTTGAAAGGACCTTTGATGATGTAGATGCTAATTCTATTATCCCAACAATTTGTTGTGACAGACTATAACTTAGATTGATATTAATGATGTAGAGAAAAGGAGAACCTGTTGGGTATTAGGATCAATGTCAAAGACTCTAGTAGGACTACTGTCGACAAAGCTTTGCTTCTCCTCAAGGGTCAAGGTATCCATCATATCTTCATTGATGTGAATCTCAGGTTCATACATGAAAGTCACAGTCGCGGCAGGTGACCATTTCGCATGATCTTTTCCTATCCCTTTCCTCGCAATTGCCCTCAGCCTCAACTCCTGCCCTCGCCGCAATTTCACGATGATAATCCCCCTGAAAGTAAACAGTTACTTATCTAACCCTAGAAACTAGAAAGGCAATGCATTTAAAATTGGTCTAATTCAGAATTTGGTCATTGTACATTATGAAAACTTAAAAATTAGTTCAAGTAAGTATCAATGTTAAATCTTGTCCGTCGACCCAAAAATCAGCATTTTAACAAATTATACGCAAGAAATTAGTAAAAATCAACAATTCAGTAATTTATATGCTACAAATTCAAAAACACAGCAGTTCAAGTTCATGCATTCACCAACTAACATCTCAGTGTTTGATACATCAAAATTGAGGACTAACGTTTCATTTTTCGTAAATTACAGGGATGACATTCACAATTAGACCTAAACAGTGACAAATTACAAATTTAAACCCAAAATACCTTTGTTCAGAGGATTCGTAGCCAGCGGAGTCGGTGAAATCGACGGGAACAACCGTATGATCAGAACTGTAAAGATCCTTACTGGTGACATCCAGTGTTTGATCGCTTATGCATTTGGCGCGAAGATGGAACTCGACGGAGCAGAACTCGCACTGTCCGTCACCGTCGCAGGCGTCACAGTCACGCGAGAATCGCATCGACATGGCGCGTTGGCTAGTGAGAGGGATGAGACCGAGTCGATGGGCGATGAACTCGTCGTTGAGGACGGAAGAGTTAACTTCGATTTCGACGAGGTCGATGGCTATAGTGGGAACCTCGGCGATCATGACGCGGCGGAGGGCGTTGGCCATGGAAGCGTCGGTGTCGTGGAGCTCGAATTTAGCGTAGTCGTCTTTGAGTTCCCGGATTTTGACCCTTGGGAATCGCTGGTACGAAGCTCCTTCCATTTTTTCTTTTTTTTTCAAATTATTTTAATGATGTTATTTGGCTCTGCGCGTTAAAAGCTTTGATGAAGTACAGTTTTTTAAAACCTAACTATGAAGGTATTAATCTTCAATGGAGAAGTAAGCGACGTCGTAAACTGACATTTTGTTTTGGTTAAATTTTTATTTTGGTCCTTCTATTATGCTCAAATTTATCATTTAATCCCTGTAAAATTCTGATGTAAACTTTTTGTTTTTTATTTATAAAAGGAAAACACTTTTGATGAAGATTGCCATGTACTATTTCGAATTTATTGGTACTTTAAAATTTTATATATTTAACTATTTACAAATATCTAATGAAGTCTACTAGTTGGTTATCGCTTGTTTCCTCTCATCAACTCATTCATTCTTTTTTCTTTTCATTCACTACACATGTCTTTTCTTTTTTCAGTTTGTAAATCTATTTTGTGGTTATCTTTATTATCTTCACAAGTTGTGATGGATAGATAATAGTGCCTATTATTAACTAAAACTTCATCAGCCACTAGTAGTTTTTCTTGAAAAGTGGGTGGCTCTTCATTAACTTCTTAATTTGTTTCTGTTTTGATAGTATTTTAAAATAATAAATGATTTCACATGTCGATTTGGACCTGTTTTGTCTTAAGTTTTATATATTTTTTTATTGTTTTTCCATTTTTTTAATAAGTTTCAGTTTTAGAAGTTTTTATTTGCCGTTGTAACAAGTTTTTTAATCTTGCTTATGCATGCAATCTTAGTTTTATAAGTGATTTTAGGGATGATTTTGTTGTCATCCTTTTTAGTTTGGTGAATACTCGATTCTTTTGTCGATTTTTGCTCGCCATTTTGAACCATCTGGGACTAATTTCCTTATCGTATTATGCTTGTAATCACTCCAGATATGTCGTATTTTTGTTGTGACAAAACAAATTGTTAACGTATCATAATATTCTATTGGTGGTGAGAATAAAACATTTGTTGTGTTGATGGAACTTGTCATTTACCTTCTACGACAAGTGTTTGCTATTTTTTTCTTTAAATTATATGATTCATCCATTAAATGAATTAATGAATTTACCATTCAAAAAAATCCAATAAAATTATATAAATTTTCAATATAAAATATTTATTAATAAATTTTACAAATACAATCCATCCTTCAACAAAACCAAATTAACAAAAAAAAAAAAATTATCTCACACATTAAACAATAAAAATGTCTCAAATTATTCAAGTAATTAATTTTGTTATTTAAAAATAAAAAAATATTAATTTTTATATATTATAAAAATATAGTTAAAAAATGTATTTTATAAAAATTAACAATTTCAGTTAAATGAAATCAAAACAACTTATATTTAATTAAATTAATTTATTTTTTAGCCTTATTTCAAATCCTTTCAAAGAATTATTGAAAGACAAATTGCAAAATTGAGCAGCAAAAATGCCCACAAAAAGACCCAACCAAATGAAGAAAAAGTAATGGTGATACTGATGATGCAGCAATCCTACAACTTAAGGAAAACAAACTCTTCAATGGCAGGGACGTCACCAATCCTCTTCAAAGATTCTTTCCTCGGTTGATCGTCGACCCCGATAGCCATTACAGCATGCTTCCTCGGAGCGACCCTCCCGACACTCATGAAGCTCACATTCACATTCTCCTCGCCCAAAATGCTTCCGACTTTACCAATCATACCGGGCTGATCGACCTGTCTACAAAGTATTATACTACCTTCCAAGCTCACATCCACTCTGAATGACCCTACCTTTGTCAAATGCGGAATTCCATCCTTCACCCGTCCTTCAACTTTGATCTCGCCGCTCTTGGATGTGGCACTGGCGAATTTCGATTTCACATCGGCGATCTGAACTTTGATGAACTCAAGGGGAATCTCGTGTGAACCGTCTAAATGGATGTGTTCCTCTGTGATTCGTACTCCTCTTTGTTTGGCAGTGTAATCGGCATTAACAAGGTTGACGTAAACATCGGAAATTGGCTCGATTATGCCCTTGGTGATCATTGCACGAAGCAACCTAGTATCGAGGTTAGGTCTAGAAGAAGCATATGATACTTTCACGGTTTTAACACCACTTCCACCTGCAACCAATTGGACAGCCAGCCTCCCAAGTTTCTCGGCAAGTATGACGTACGGTTTCAACTCCAGTAGAACCTGCAATGGAAGAACAACTAAGTGAAGCGGCGCTTAGCATAAAGAAAGTGATGAACATCATCGTTGTACCTCGGCAGGAACCATCGGTGCATTGACTGCGGTAGCTGCAAGTTCCCCTTTCAAGGCACCAACAACAGCTTCAGCTATTTCAATAGCCACTCCTTCCTACAAAGAACAAATCAATGCATCATTCGGAAACAAACGAAATGCGAATATGTCTGACCACACAATCCACCTTACCTGAGCCTCCATTGTACTAGCACCGAGATGCGGAGTGACAGTAACCATCTCATGCTGCACCAACTTGTTATCTTGTTTCGGTGGCTCCTCGGAGAAAACATCAAGAGCAGCCTGAGCTACAATCCCGGCATCCAATGCCCTCACAAGAGCTTCTTCATCAACCACTCCACCGCGAGCAACGTTGACGATACGAACACCTTTCTTCATCTTAGCAAATGTCTCATCATTGAACATCTTAGATGTAGCAGGGATGAGAGGCATATGCATCGAGATAAAATCTGCCGTCCCTATCGCTTCATCGAAGCTCACTAGCTCAACACCTATAGCACGAGCACGTTCCGCCGGGGCATAAGGATCGTGTGCGATAACATGCATTCCGAGTCCCTTTGCTCGCCGAGCTACTTCCGATCCGACTTTTCCGAAACCTAAGACAGCAAGTGTTTTTCCAACAAGAGACACACCAACATACTTGTTCCTTTGCCACTTCCCTAACAACATCATAATAAAGTACATATATACTTTTCCCAAAATCTAACTCACAGCTGAAAATATCAATGTAATTCATAAACAATAATCACAATTCACAAATGATCCATAAACTCCATTAAATCTCTACAGTACATATATTTCTAAATTAGGGTTCATAATCATGATTAGCTACGAAGAAAATGACAATCAGTTCTCACCAGATTTGATAGAAGCATCAGCCTGAGCCACATTACGAGCCATGGCAGCCAAAAGGGCGATCCCATGTTCCGCCGCCGCAACGGTATTCGCCGTCGGAGCATTAACGACCAAACAACCGTGTTCGGTAGCGGCAGCCAGATCGACATTGTCGATCCCAACGCCAGCTCTCCCAACGACCTTCAACCTCCCGCCTGAAGATTCGAAAACCGCACGGTTCACTTTCGTCCCGCTGCGAACAATCAAAGCGTCACAGAGCGAGATCTTGGACCGGAGCTCTTCGGGAGAGAGGTTGTAAGAGCAATCGACGTCGGCGAACTCCTTCAACAGCGTCAAACCGGCTTCTCCTAGCTTCTCGGCGACGAGTACGGTGGGCTTGTTGGAAGAAGAAGAAGAAGCAGCGGAGGTTATAATCAAAACCGGGCCGCGTTGCGGTTGGGAGCGGGAAAAAGGAGCGCTGTTAGGGAAGTTGGCGGAAAAAGCAGATCGGAGGGATAGTTTAGAGGAAAGGGAATGGGATGGGGTCCTGAGAGTTGGGATTTTGAGAGACGCCATTGTCGTACGGAGAGGTGAAAATTGAATAAGCAATGTAACTAACCAGAGAAAACGAAGAATGAGAGAATGGGAGACTCAAAATATTGTTCGCAGGTTTGATGAGATGCAACGAGATTGTAACAGAACCCGAGGTACGTGTAATAAATTTATGATATATATGGGTAAATTTTAAATCTAGTCACTGGCTTGGTCACCAAACTTTAAAAAGTTACGATATGATCACTAACAGTATTGATTTGTTATATTTTAGTGACTAACGTGGCACGTTATATCATAATTCCATAAGTAAAGGTACCATGGAGGCCTCTTTACTAATATTGAAATTACATTTTACCCCCTCTACTTAAAATTTGAGCAAATTAGCTCATGTACATTAGACCAAAAAGCAAACTAGCTAGTCTTTTTATTAAAAAATTCATCTATTTCTATTGTTAACAACTGAAGTTTCTGACATACTAACCACATAATTACACGTGGCATTCCAAGTGTGCCTCATTCTAACATACAAGGACCAATTTTTAACAATAGAAATGGATGGAATTTTTAACAAAATGACCAATATGCTCTTTAATCTAATGTATAGGGATTAATTTATCTTTTTTTTAGTATAGGGGGCAAAATGTAACTCGAATCTTAGTACAAAAGCCTCTATGGTACTTTTACCTAATTTCATAAGAAAATTTTAGGTCAAGTTGCACAATTAATCCCTATATTTTTATTTAAAAAATAAAATTAAAAGAAAAAATAAATTAGGCTATAAAATAAAATTAAAAGTATAGGGTTATCTATTCAATTTGATGTAAATTTTCATTTGAAATGACAATATAACGTACATATTTGTTTGTTTTTACAATGTTAATGGTAATTAACGACTCGATTATTAAAATGTAATGAATTAATAACATTAATGACAATTTTTTTCTTAGTTCTAACTAGAGGTATAGATGGGTTAAAACGTTGATAACCCATTTCATTTTTTAAAATAATCAAGGTTTTCAAAATTAGATATATGGTCGAATTAGTCTGACCAATTTGTCTAGTTAAATTAAATAAATTATTAAAATAGAAAAAATCAGTTCAATCGTCGATTCAATTAGTTTGTAGGTCAATTGGTCTAACCCCTTAATCTTGATAATATCCTAATTGATTCTTGATCCAACAAATTCGACCAATCCAATTAGATCAAAAAATAATTAAAATAATATAATATTAAATTTTAATTTTATATCAATCTTTACATATAACTCTTTAAATAAAATTTTAGAATATAATATATTTTCATTATTAATTAAGAATTTCAATCAATTTAAATATTTATAAATTTTATTTGAAATCTCATCCATAAATCTACAATAGGATGAAATAGTTCGGCCCGGCTTTAGCTATAGTAGATATTTATTGGGTCAAGTGATAAAAGAGTTGAGCGTCTTTTAAATAAAATTTCGAGTTTAAATTTTATGAATGAAAAAGTCAATATTATAAAAGTTTCGTCCTTCATTTGAGAATTCAAGTCTGTTCGACTTCATATTTAATCGAAACCCAATATAATTATTAAACACAAAAAGATTTAAGAAAAAAAGGATACCTTTCTTATATATATACCTAATAATATTCAACAAATTACTTTTTTTTTCTTTTTTTTATAATATTAAATACTTCACCATTGAAATAAATATTTTTAAATTATCGAGGTTATCTCAATTAGGTCTTTTCGTTATTAAAATTATTAATTTAACTGTTAAATTATATGTCAAATCTTATGTGATATAATTTAAAATAATTTTTTTAAGAAAAATGATTTTTTAAAAAAAAGATGAACGAAACTTTTACAAAAGCTTTATCATCCATTTTTTCTTTCTTTTCTTTTTCTAATATTACTTTATTTTTTAGTTTTTACTTTTAAAATTTATGCAATAACGTTCTATTTTTCTTTAAATTTTTCATTGTAAATTTAGCGGCATGATATTTGACATACCATTTAACGACTTAGTAACAAAAGGACCTGAATGATAAAATATCAATAATTTAGAGATGTAATTAAAACATTTTGATGCCTGAGGAAAAATTTAGAATGAGATTCATAATTTGGAGAAATTATCTCAATATTTAATTACACTTTGCTTCCTGGAGTTTGTGTTGGTTTGTACAACCTTCGAGCTTTTACTTTAGCAATAGGTTTATGCATTCTGATTGGTCAAAATTAGGGTATCCATCACTGGCATCAGTGATTAATCCAAAGAGATAAATGATTTATCAAAAATGTATTTTGACGACTAATTTATTGATCTAGTTTTACGAAAAAAAAGTATTTAGACAATTAATCCATTGATATAGTTTTAATAGTATATTTTATTTTTTATACTTAAAGGCCTTGGTTAAAATATGTCACAACTCACGTGTACTTGTACTCTTCACAAATTTAGAATTTGATCCCTATTATTATATTTACAAGAATTTAGTTCCTCTATTTTTCAAATTTCCAAATTTGTTAAATTTGTTCATGTGACATTTTGAAATAAAAAAGACATAAAGATAAATTTAGCCCTTAACGTTCACTCATTTTGTCATTTTGGCCTTTATTCTATTTTTGAGTCATTTTGGCCCTCGACCTTTAAATTTTACACAAATTGCTTGTTTTTTATTTTTTTTTTTACGAAAAAACTGATTGAATTGTTAAATTTTTAATGGCATTGACGTAACAACTCACGTGGCACTTTACATATACTTCACTACTAACATGGATGAATTTTCTAAAAGTTGTTATCAACATTTTTGAATTTTTTTTATTTTGATTTTTATTTTTTTGAACTTTATGAATAATATGTGGATTACCACACTAGTGGTCACATCAATATCATTAAAATTTTAATAGTTCAACAATTTTTCTATCCAAAAAGCAAACAATTTGATTAAATTTTAGAGGTTGAGGGCCAAAATGATAAAATAAGTAAACGCTAGGGACTAAATTATATTATGCCTAAAAATGCTCATTTGGTAGCAACGTAACTAAAAAAATGTTATAATAAACCTGAATTTAACAGAGTAATCTTAATAGTGTTAATAATTAGACCTAAATTTTGAAATCTAAAATGTAAGTAGACTAAAATTCAAAAAATAAAAATATAGACTAAATTTCAATTTTATGAAAAATATAGGGACTTGTTAAATATTTTAACCAATGATATTTTGAGAAGAAAGTACATTCAATTCAAGTTGTACTTTGATTAGAGAAAAATAGAAAAGTACTTTGTGAAGTCCACGTGGAAAAGATCTTCTTTACTGCTAACCAAAAGTCAGCTCAAGATCCCTGTCGTACGGTAAGACAAAATAGTTTCCTCCGCCTCTAGTGGCAACATTGTAAAAATTGAAACGAATGCTAGAGACAATAATTCCGGATGAAGTAAGAAAATTATTTTAAAGATTAGAGATAAATTGTAAATAATTGGGGATTAAATTGCAAATTTTATGTTACATTAATATGTAATTTATATAAATTTAAGGGATAAAATGATGAATTTTAAAAGGTTAAAGCCACTACTTACCTTCTTTGCCTTTATTTTTTACTCCGACTTAATATACATCTAACATAATCTAATTCGAACTGACTCGAATGTAAATATTAACTACGTGTTTAAACTCAATTTGAGGAAAAAATAAAACTATATCTGATTTTGACCCATATGTCACAGTTTTTATTTTTTTATTAAAATAAAACTATTATTGTTTTTAATGATACTAATTGATTTCTTAGTATAATTATATTAGAGCAAATATTAATATAAATTTTATTATCATTGTCGAAACCATTTTTTTGAAAACGGGAAATCGACTTTTGAAAACAAAAAGTTGGGAGTCGCCACCAATCGTTTTTAATAGGGTGTGATTGGATCACCTCAAAATACGGTCGTTTTTAATAAATAAATAAAATTTTCAAAACGACGATTTTGGCCTGCGAAAATAGAAAACCGGTTCGGGAGTCAGTTACGTACGATGAAGAATTAGCACCCTCGACACGCCCAAAATTGGTACTTGATTGATTATTTAGTGTCTTAATGTCGAAAATTAAAGATTTGAACAGAGTTCAAAACGCGATCCTCCTTTTATTGGCTTTTAAAACATTTAGGTAAGTCAAATGTGTATTAAAGACCATCTCGCCTTAAGGTAAAACATTACATCCAGTACGTTAGGACACAACATTTTTTACCCTCAATTGTGAGCTTGCCTTTAAAAAGTGCGTTTTAGCCTTAAGAGGGTATTCGAATATTCAAAACAAACAAAGAAAGCGAAACCCAGTACGTTAAGGCACGATTCTTTGAATTCTTTAAATACCGAACATTACCTTTATTTTGAAATTTTAAAGGAAAGGGAATAAATAAATTAAGTGTATTTATTTAAAAAACTTGGTAACATAAGGAATAAAACACGCAGCAATAACATCTCATGAATAATTTAAATAGGGAAATGCAAAGGAACAACTTAGAACACATGCAATAACAGTACATCATATATCGTAAAAATACCACCCTTTATATCCAAGGGCCTATGAATAAAGAACCAATTTTAAAAGAAGTTTCAAATAAATCACACGAATAAAATATAACAAGTTTTTTTAAAATAAAATAAAATAAATAATAGAACAAAGAAAATTTGGAAATATAACTATATAAACTATAAGAAAATTTTAAATAGGTAATAAATATAAGACTTTAAAAAAAAATGAATAAGGGAGAAAAAAATAATAATATATCAAATAGTAATGTACAATGATTTTTTTTTTAAAAAAATATTATAAAGTAAATAACTTGAATGAAAGTTGAATTGTATCAAAATAAAAAAATAAGGGGAAAAATATATATATATATATATGTAGTAAAATAAGATTTTTAGAAGAAGTAAATTGTATATAAGAAAATTTAAAAATTACGAAGTAAAACAATTTTTAAAAACATAAAATATTTAAAATAGATAAATAGAAAAAAGTAAAAGAATTTTAAAAACTAAAAAAAATAACTATCCATTGAAACAAAACAAAATCTAGAGGATAGTTTTAAACAAATCGAATTATTAAAACCAAAATCAAGGACTTGAGCTAAATACGCACGAACAACCAGGGACTAAAAATACAAATTCCCCAAGTCCCAAGGCGCTGCACCTAGGCGTGGACTAAACTAGAATAACACGCAAATTCTAGGGATGAATTTAAATAATCAAAGAAAGCATAAGCTTGGCCCAATTGATCTTTAGCACGAAAAGGGGGGACTCCGCACACAAATTACCCATTTTGAGCCAAAGTGGGTGGGTCCAGCACCCAACGATGCTATTTCAATTGCCATTTAAGTCAAAAGCCATTGAATGGCATTTATTTCGTAAAACCCAAGCATTTAACCTTCCTCCTTTGCTCTGGCATTTTGAAAAAAAAGTAATACCCCTCCCCCAAATCTCAGTTAAGACTTCAACCCAACTCTGAGGAAACCGCAATGGAGGGTCATCGGCATTTCTATGCCTCCGTCTCCAACGCCGGTCACGACATGAATCCAGGTGAGCCTTTTCCTTTTTTTTTTTTTTTTAAAAAAAAATACAGTTTATAAAATCGATAGAGGGAAAAAAAAACAAGCATTAACCGAAAATCTAAAGAAAAGAAAAAAAACCTTTTAGGACTGTAAACAGCTTTTGTTGATGTTCTATTGCTTGTGTAATCTACTGTGAGGGAAAACGTCCCTTTTACAATTCCTTTGTTTCGGTTTTATAGCCGACCCTTTTACAATCTGTTCTACACGTTTGTAGGTTCCTAGGCGGGTACGCCTCTGACGTGGCTTGGTGAAGGGCGTACGACTCGGAAGAGGCGCGTGACGTGCGGAGGAGGAACTGTCTCGGTTTGCTGAAACGGCACAAAGGAGCTGCCCGGGTTTCCTTTGTCAAAAATATGTTGGGTTTGTGGGCCAATAGGGCTGTTAGTAGATGGGTATTTAGAGTTTGGGATAAGGTTTTATTGTTTGGGTTTGGGTTTGCATTTATTGGGCTTCTAGTAGTCTGGGCCGGGTAAAATTTGAGTCCAACAGCTGCCTTTCTTTGCTCATTGTCGTGTAACGGGGATGGAGCAAAGACTTCAAATGGGTTAATTTTGCCCGGCCTTCGTGATGCTCTTTTCCTTCAGGTAACCTCATCTAGCCCACTGTGTCTTCAGGGGTATAGGAACTCGTTTTCATTTTGCTCCACTATAGTTTAGGGGAGATCTGGCCGATGGCTAAAACTTGCTCCATAGTCGATACATAGAGATAAGATTCACCAAAATTTGACCTGCTCCGCTCTCCGCTCAAATAAGATAAGATCTCGTATTTAGCCTGCCCCTCTCTCGCCAATGAAGATAAGGCTGGTGATTGGAATCTGCTCCATCGCCGGTACGTGGAGATAAGATTCATCAAAATTTAATCTGCTTCACTCCTGCTCAGTGAAGATAAGATCTATTATTTAGCCCGCTCCACTCCTCGCTTTCGATGAAGATAAGGTCGGTGGTCAAATCGCTTCTATTGCCGACACATGGAGATAAGACTTGCCAAAATTTGATCTCGCTTCTCTCTCCTTTCGCTGAAGATAAGATCTCGTATGTAGCATGTTCCACTCTCGCCAAAGCTGAAGATAAGGCCGATGATTGGAATCGCCCCATCGCCAGATGCGTGGAGATAAGATTCATCAAAATTCGATCCGCTTTCACTCCTCGCCATGAAGATAAGATCTCGTATTTAGCCCGCTCCACTCTCGCCAAAAGAAGATAAGGTGATGATATCTGTAATTCTGCTACATTGTCCACTTGGGAATCCATCTATAGCGAATGACATGCTTATGCTAGATGATTAGGATGCCATGATTAATGCGAATCGAATGCTCCTAACTACATGTATTATGGATGTTAAATGCACAAAATGCAAAATGTCATGAGAATGATCCATTTTAATTTTTGGGTTGTCATCGCCGTTGTTTTTACTAAGATAACATCCCCGCCATATGCCTTCTTGTTCAGCTCGGTAGAAGAGGACTAGAAGATGCGGTTTATCCCTTATTTCTCACACATTTCTAGCCCTTTTAAGCTTGGTGGGTTCTAAATAATTGTCCTGTTTCAGGTTCTCGTATTGTTTAGAAACCTTTCAGAGTAATATGCAAAACCTTCTTTTGAGACCATTATTAGTTCACTAATCATTATTTCAATAAAAATACTCGAAAAAGATCATAATGATAGGTAGAACTGAAATTTATTCGAGTCAGAATTTGCAAAAGATGTATCAACAAAGAAAGTAGTCATTGTTTAAGATATGAAAACAGATGAAAAGGAACAGGATAGGTGCCCCAGATTTCGCAGTTTGAGCTTCTCTGCACGAACTCCTCGAGAACCTTTTAAAACTTGCACGGGCTCAAAAGATTTACAGCATTTTGTTAATACCCCAAGATGTAACTTATCTCCTCTTTGTTGATTCAAGTGTAGCGAGACTGCCACTTGCCTCAGTTTGGATTGAAATTTGAATTGCCCTTTGTGGGTTTTCAACTCAAGACCCCTTTGGTCTCAAGGCGCCCTTTTACAGGTTTTTACCTTGGCCTCTCCCTTTTTTTTTTTTTTTTACTCCCTTACAGGTTTTCATCTCAAGTGCTTCAAGCAAAATATCTTTTGACAGAATCCGAATTTATCGGGTTTGGCAAGCTCTGGCCATCCATCTCTGCTAGTATCAATGCCCCTCCAGAGAAAGCCTTTTTTACCACATAGGGTCTTTCCCAATTTGGCATCCATTTTCCCCTGAAATCTTTTTGCATAGGGAGAATCTTTTTCAACACTAAGTCTCCTTCATGGAACACCCTAGGGCGAACTTTTTTGTTGTAGGCTCGCATCATTCTCCTCTGGTACATTTGGCCATGACGAATAGCCTTTAGCCTCTTCTCTTCAATCAAGTTTAGTTGATCGTAACGAGATTGGATCCATTCTGCTTCGTCTAACTTCAGCTCTGATAAAACTTGGAGAGAAGGGATTTCGACCTCAATAGGTAAAACTGCCTCCATCCCATAAACCAATGAGAAAGGTGTTGCCCCGGTAGAAGTTCTGACAGATGTCTGATAGGCATAAAGGGCAAATGAGAGCTTTTCATGCCAATCTTTGTAAGTCTCTGCCATCTTCCCCACAATCTTCTTGATATTCTTATTAGCTGCCTCAACTGCCCCATTCATTTTCGGGCGGTATGGTGATGAGTTGTGATGTTTAATGTTGAACCAACTGCAGACTTCTGCTATTACGCTATTGTTCAGATTCAATGCGTTGTCGGATACGATTCTTTCGGCATACCATAACGACATATGATCTCCTTCTTCGTAAACTTGTCGACCACGACTTTGTGACATCGGCGCATTTGCGACCTCTACCCATTTGGTAAAGTAGTCAATGACCACAAAAATAAATCGATGTCCATTGGAAGCCTTTGGCGAAATTGGCCCAATGACGTCCATACCCCACATTGAGAATGGCCATGGGGAAGTCATAACATGGAGGGGTTAAGGAGGCACATGAATCTTGTCTCCATAAATTTGACACTTATGGAACTTTCTAGCGTAATTGATGCAATCTCCTTCTATTGTAGACCAGTAATATCCAAACCTCATGATCTGTCGAGCCATTGTGAAACCATTGGCATGTGTCCCACAGACACCATCGTGGACTTCCTCTAGAATTTTCTTTGCCTCAACAGCGTCAACACATCTTAACAACACCTGATCCTTTCTCTTCTTATATAGGACCTCACCGTCTAGGACATAGTCACTGGCTAACCTCATCAATGTTCTTTTATCATTTTCGGTTGCTTCATCTGGGTATGCACGACTTTTCATATATTGTAAGATATCATAGTACCAAGGATGATCATCTCTCTCATCCTCTTCATCGACATTACAGCAGTGAGCTGGGGCCTCACAAATACTCATCTGAATTGGCTTCATATCCTCCTGTTCATTTACTTTGACCATGGAAGCTAATGTAGCCAAGGCGTCACCATCCGATTCTCGCCTCGCGAGGTAATGAAAGGTAATGTCATCAAACTTTTCAATTAACTCCAGGATTAACTTTCGATGGCCGATCAATTTGGGATCTCTCGTTTCCCACTCGCCTTTAAGCTGATAAATTACCAATGCAAAGTCTCCGTACACTTCTAATACTTTGATTTTGCGGTCTATAGCTGCCCGAATTCCCATGATACATGCCTCGTGATTCGCCATGTTATTTGTGCAAATCAAAATCCAAATTTTGCAAGTGAATAGATAATGATCTCCATTTGGGGATATCAGTACTGCCCCAACTCTATTTCCAACAGCATTTGATGCTCCGTCGAAATTTAATTTCCAAGAATGATCTTCAGGCATGTCCCCTTCAGCGATTGCTACATACATTAGATCTTCATTAGGGAAATTGAAATTCAAAGGTTCATAATCCTCCAAAGCTCTACTGGCTAGGAAATCTGCTATTGCACTCTCCTTCACAGCTTTTTGGTTTACATAGACTATGTCAAATTCGGAGAGCAGAATCTGCCATCGGGCCATTCTTCCATTTAAAGCGGTCGACTCCATCATGTATTTGAGAGGGTCTAGCTTTGAGATTAGCCAAGTTGTATGATACAACATGTATTGCCTCAACCTTCGTGTTGGCCAAACCAAAGCACAGCATAGCTTCTCAATTGGCGAATACCTCATTTCACACTCAGTAAATTTTTTACTGAGGTAATATATCGCTCTTTCTTTTCTCCCAGTCTCGTCATGTTGGCCAAGTACACACCCAATCGAATTATCAAATACTGTTAAGTATAGTATCAATGGTCTACCAGGGCTTGGTGGTGTTAGCACTAGGGGACTAGACAAATATTGTTTAACCTTTTCAAAGGTTTTTTGGCATTCATCATCCCATACCCCAAGATTGTGCTTTTTAAGAAGACGGAATATGGGGTCACACTTCTCTGTCAGTTGCGAAATAAAACGTGCGATGTAGTTTAGTCTCCCTAGAAAACCTCGGACTTCTTTCTGAGTTCGTGGCGGAGGCAGCTCCTATATAACCTTGACTTTATCAGGGTCGACTTCTATTCCCTTCTCACTGACTAAGAAGCCAAGTAACTTTTCGGACCTAACTCCGAAGGTGCATTTTGACGGATTGAGCTTTAATTGAAATTTTCTCAACCTCAGGAACAATTTTCTCAACACTCGCACATGTTCCTCTTCAGTTCGGGATTTTGCAATCATGTCGTCAACATAGACCTCAATTTCCCTGTGCATCATGTCATGGAACAAGGTTACCATGGCTCTTTGGTACGTGGCTCCTGCATTCTTCAACCCGAAGGGCATCACCTTGTAGCAAAACGTTCCCCATAAAGTTATAAACGTGGTTTTTTCCATATCTTCAGGATGCATCTTGATCTGATTGTACCCGGAGAACCCATCCATGAAGGAGAACAGTGAATAGCTTGCCGTATTATCTACTAGAGTGTCTATGTGAGGCAATGGAAAGTTATCCTTTGGGCTGGCCTTGTTTAAATCTCTATAATCCATACACATCCGTACTTTCCCATCCTTCTTAGGGACAGGGACGACGTTGGCCACCCATTCTAAATAATTGACCCCATGTAGGAACCCAGCATTAAATTGCTTCTTGATTTCTTCCTTTATTTTCATTGCTACATCGGGCCTCATCCTTCAGAGCTTCTGCTGAACTGGCTTGTACTCCTTTTTAGTAGGGACACGGTGCACTGCGATATCGGTACTTAAACCAGGCATATCCTGATATGACCATGCAAAGACGTCCTTAAATTCTTGCAACAGCTCAATGAGGTTCTGTCTTGTTTTCATGTTAACGCAAGTGCCGATTTTAATTTTCCTCCCCTCCTCCAGGGCCACAATCTCAGTAGTCTCTTTGTGTGGCAGAATCTGTTCCTCTTCTCGCTCCACCATCCTTAATAAATCAGGAGATAAACCACAATCCTCGCCCTCTTCAAAATCTCGAAATCCTCAAAGCACATGTCTCGCTCAAAAGGGGATTCTGGGCTCAGACAAGATTACTCATGACGTTAACATCCGGAGACCTATTACGGGTGCAAGAAAAATACCCAAAGAAAAATAAAATGAATAATTGTTTTGTATGGTATGATCGTGTATGGAATGAAAGAAGGAAAGAATAGTTGCTCAAGCTGAAATACGAAAATACATTTTTATTAAAAATAATGTTTGAACATGAGCCTATTTCACAAAAGATTCTTATTGTCCCTAGGCTAGAAGACAACAAGTGGGTTTTGAATATTACTCAGATTATCTCTAAAGATTACAGGAATTTCTTCTACACCCAGCTTATTCAAAACACTCCCAGGCTTATACGGGCAAATGCCTGATAAATTTCTTTCCATTGCTTCCTCTTCAAATGTGGCGTTGACGCTCTAAATTCCCATCACATCTTCGACCATTCCTTCTTTTATCCTCTCCTGTGCAGAATGAATAAACCCTCCAGATACAAATGTTTGGGAAATGTGGGGGAAGCTCATCGGTTCCCACCGACTTCATCCCACTCAATCTCGCTCTCCGCTGCTTCTCGCTTTCCTTTAAACTCTTTCTTCACTTGGTTTGCATCTGGCCTGAATCCCAAACCGAAGCGATCCCACTTGCCAACCAAGACTGGTACTCTAATTTGTCCACGGAGGTGCTTTCCGAGTCCTCTGCCAAGTAACGCCCCTTTCCCAACTGTCAACTGCAGGCTCATTTTCGTAGCTCCTGATATCCTAGGTATTGGAATCTCGCTTTTTCAATTATAAACGTTATGCTTACAAACTCTAATGATCGAAATGAACATTCAACTGCTTCGTTGTCATTCTCTATGTAGGGTGCATCACTGGTAACTGACGCAATAATGTCCTCCTCCGCATTTATTGTTATTGGCCGACCTCGAACCATCTTTAGCTTCAGTGCAAATGAGGATGGCATCGCCTGCAATTGAATGAATCCAAGGTCTTCCTAGTAGACAGTTATAGGAAGGCTTAATATCCATCACGAGGAAATCTATCTCGTACGTGTTTGGGCCAATCTGAAGAGGTACTTCTATCCTTCCCATTACTTTCCTTTCTATGCCATCAAATGCTCTTACTATGTTCTAACACGTCCTCATATGGGAACTGTCTATAGGTAAATGGTTTAATGTAGCCCACGACAACACATTCAATGCGGACCCATTATCAACTAATACTCCGGGTAGCGTATACCCCTTGCAACGTGTAGTGACATGTAGAGCCTTAGTAGACCCCCTACCCCCTGGTTGTATCTCACCATCGCTGAAGGAGATGAAATGGTCAGCGCTTATGTTGCCGACGAGACGGTCTAATTTGTTAACCGAAATGTCATCCGCAACATAGGTCTCGTTCAACACTTTCATCAATGCGTTGCGATGGTCCTCCGAATTTAACAGCAGAGCCAATACCGATATGTGATCCGGTTGTTGGTGTAGTTGTTCCACAACACTGTACTCGCTGTGTCTTAGAAACTTCAAGAACTCATTGGCTTCAGTTTCCATTACTGGCTCATTAACCTGTGATTCTGATCCCTCTGCTTCTTGCTTAAACCTGACGAGTTTCCCTTTTGCTGGTTCAGCTTCTATGTTTGGCATGTTAATCGAACCCTCCTTCTCCGAAACTGCTATACTACAGTTATAATTCCAAGGCACCCTATGGCTATCTTTATAAGTGGAAACTGTTGGCCTTTGGATTATAACTCTTGGTGTAATTCTTGCTTCTACTTCACTAACCCTGGGCTTCGAAATAATTATCACTGGACGGCTGGCTCTGCAACCTTCTTCACTCGACTCTCCTCCTAGAGAGCATACATCCTCCTCTTCGACAGACTCAAAGAACTCCAATTCCTTATTATCCATTAGACCCTGTACTATGGCTCTGAACTCAATACAATTCTGGATCTCGTGATCTTTCTCATGATGGAACTCACAGTAGTTCCGTGTGTCTTGGATTTTATCTCCCAACTCTTGCGAGACTAAACCTCTCTTCTGTATCTCATTCCAAACTAGCTTCAATGGGGTTCTCACCTCCACGATATTCAGCTTGACTTTCCTCCCCACATTCTCAATTATCGCGTTTACCCCTTTATCAGTATGACCGGGCAATGGATTTCCTGCACCAGGTGTATCATCAAATTTTAGAACACCTGCTTTGATAAGCCTTTCCACGCACCTTTTGAATGAGGTACAGTTTTCTATCGAGTGTCCCGCAATCCCTGCGTGGTATTCGCACTGAGCATTTGCATCGTACCACTTAGGGTATGGGGGCTACAACGGCTCTAAGTGGAAAGGAGCCACTACATGTGCATCAAACAGACTTTTGTACAACTCCCTATATGTCACTGGTATGGGAGTAAATTGAAACTTCTCCGTATTCTGTCTCATGTTAGGCTCCCGCCTTGGTGAGGCCTGCGGGCCTGTGACTATCGCCCTTGACTGATTAACAGTAGCCGATTTTACGTAGCCTGAGCTCACATTACCTACTTCATTCTCTCTTTTCTTCGGGGCTGACCTTCTCGTGTTCTCCCTAACTTCTATCTTACCTGATCTTATGGCATTTTCTATCATTTCGCCAGACATTACTATGTCTGTAAAGCTCTTGGTTGCGTTACCTAGCATGTGAGTAATGAAAGGCGTCTTCAATGTATTGATGAAGAGCATGGTTGTTTCTTTTTCTAGCAACGGTGGTTGGACCTGTGTAGCGACCTCTCTCCATCTCTGAGCATACTGCCGGAAGCTTTCGCTTGGCTTCTTCTCCATATTCTGGAGTGTGATCCGGTCAGGTGCTATATCTGTTATATGGCCGTACTGCTTTATGAAGGCCTGAGCTAGGTCCTTCCAAGACTTAACTTGGGTACGACTCAACTGATTGTACCATTTGGCCGCAGCCCCAGCCAAACTGTCCTGAAAACAGTGAATCAACAACTGATTATTGTTGACATGACCTGTCATTCTCCGACAAAATATCGTGATGTGAGCCTCAGGACAACTAGTTCCGTTGTATCTTTCAAATTCTGGCATTTTAAACTTGGGAGGTAATACCAAATCTGGGACTAGACTCAACTCTCTGGCATCCATTCCACAGTAATTATCAACACTTTCCAACGCCTTGAATTTCTCCACCAACCATTTATATTGGTCCTCCATTTGTTTGGGCAGTTCTGTTTTTGCTTTTTCCACCTCTACTGCGTCGTCGAAGTCAGGGACCTGGGGGTTTGCCAGATTATCTCCAGGGTTGGTGCTCGATCCCGCTGGGAAGTTTACTAGTGCCAAGGTACCAGTTTGATAAAGAGGTTGGACATTAACAGACACCCTTGGTGGTTGTGTTTGCATGTTTGCTGGCGCAAAACTTGTAGGACAAGCAGAATCCTCATTGTCAATTCTCGTGTCAACCATAGGGCATTTTCCTTTGTCAGACCCTCCCTTAAACAACTGTGTCAGCTGGCTTATCATGTTGTTTTGTGATTCCAACATGTTTCTCTCGGGACTCCAAAGATTTGGTCTCTCATTTCTTGCTGGATCTTAGCCACCGCTTCTTGCATCTCGAGCTCATAGCTTGCTCTTGCATCTCCTTTTGCATTTGCTCAAACTCGTGATCCATATCCTTTGTCTTCCTTCGTGTGTAGTCTTCGTGTTCCAGGGGTAACTAGATAAATGGCCACTAATTAATAGGGTTCTTTTGTGTATATGATGTTATGCGATGCAATGTAATGTAAATGCATGACATGAATGCAAAAAGGAGAGGTCGATTCAATTCAATTTCATTTAGAAAACTTTCTTCAAAAATAAAATCTTTTACATAAAATGAATTACATATACTGGTCTTGCCCTAACACCCAAAGCTTTTACTTTCCTAAGAAGGCGGGCTAACTCACGCCCGATCCGACTCTAACTCATATTTAACTCCTAGCATATATCTGCTTGGACCGCCAAAAAATCAGTAAATGATCACCCACCTCTCAGATTCGAGTTATAGCTTCGCCCATTAAGTAATCTCTATCTCTGACTGATCCTGAGATCGGTGGAGTTGCTCCCCTAGTTTTTCATTATTTGCTTCCAATAATTCAATTTGATTCTCACAGTTCTGAAGTGTAGCTTCGAGTTCTTCTACTTTCCCCTTCAAATTCTCGATCTTACTTAGACTAGCTCTTAGTTCACGACTCCGATATTGCTGTAGTGCCGTTTCTAACTCTTCTACCTGAGCTCTTAACATCATTTTTCATTCTGGCTATCATCCAAGCTCTTTTTACAAGTAACTTCCCGAGCTTGAGCATTGTGGAACTTTTTCTCCCACCAATCAGCCCTAGCCTTTTCCTCTTGGATTTCTTGCCTCCATTGTTCAGGCGTTTTACCCAAGCCAGCATTTCTCATTGACTGATACAGCTGCTTGTAATCAGTCTTAAAACTATCCAGGTCCACCTCGACCTCTCTCTTTCTCTTCTTCAAATTCTCAGCCTCAGATTTTTGAACATCCACATCCAGCTTTAAGTATACTTTTTCCTCCTCCAACTGCCCTATTTTCCTTTCTAACTCTAAGGTTTTCTTTTCGAAGTCTTGCTTTATGATTTCCAATTCGGAGGGGACCACTCGCAGATATTCCTCTATCGGTCGAGCTTCTTCTAAATTTGGCCTCAGGATATTATCGTTAACCCTTCTAATCCACCATTCGTTATCTTCAGGAGTTACCATTGGATTCACAGCAACTCCCTTTATCCGGTAAGTTTGGTTCCAGGCATTATAAATCTCACGGCTCTTTTCTTGAGTCTTTCTCCCATACGAGAACGCACTCTGAGCTAGCCCTTGCGTCATCGGTATAAATTATCTTGATCTATATTGCCTCAATACCAGTAGAGGGGCGTATCCAACGGCTCCCCAAATCCCCAACAAAGGGACCCAATCATAACTCCTACATCGGTAGAGAATCTCATCAGAAACCATCCAAGGGGCCTTCTATTCGATATCCTCCTCTTGGAGATTTTGAAGTATCGCCATCCATTTTTCCGCTGTTATGTCATCTTTTCTCGATATGGTCACTATCTCCTTCAAAGGTGAGTAATCTCCGAAAAAAGGTCGGTAAGAGGCCTTTTCTACCCTCCAAAAGTGGCTATGAAACCATATTAACAAGAGTTGTGCACACCCAATAAATCTGCCTTCACCTGACCTCCGACATACACTCAAAGATCTGGAAGTCTCCGCCAGGATTGCAGGAATTGGAGTGACTTATTTACCTAATCGGTCAAATAGATCGGCGACTGCTTCATCTACATGCCTTAACGCCTTAGGGAAAATAACCAAACCATAAATGCTCAAGGCCAAGACATCAACTCTTTTCTTCATGTCAGGGTGAGTCTGGATCAGATCTCTCAAATTTTCCCAAGGGATGCACTTTCCACTGCCTTTCTGTTGGACCCAAGCCTCAACCCACTGTTCACTCATCCCAGTGATGTTCATCAACCTCTTTACAAAGGTTGGGGTATTGACAGCTCTAGAATAAATCTTATCAACTTGAAACCTCAGACAACGAAGGAAGGCTGTATATTCCTCGACAGTAGGTGCTAGATCCACCCTTCCGAAAGTAAGACAACTGTAGGCGGAATTCCAAAATTGAGCCATGGCGCGGAAAAAATACCTATCTACCTTAACATCGAGTAGATAAGGAATATCACCATAATTACAGTAGATTAGCTGCTTTATCTCATCATCCCAGTGACTCCATAATTCTTTCAACTCCTGAAGATCGTTCTGAACCACATTAATGCGAGTAAAGTCCCATAACTCTGACTTGCACTCCTTTGTCAAACTGTCACCTTTCTCTAACTGTGCATTCTCCGACCATCTTTGGACAAACGCGTTGTCTTTCACTTTATCAAGGAATTCGTTCTTCATGGCAGAACTTTCTATTAGTAACCGAACTGTATATCGACACCTCCTTTTATGATGAAAATGATATGCAAACACTTCTAAAGAAAGAAGGAAAAGCACAAGTCAGAATCATGCATAAGAATATAAATCAAAGCAATCAAGAAATTATCAAACGCCTATTCGGGAAACCACTAGGGCTAGGTGTATTTCTACCTAAGGCGGGTTCCTATAGCTCACTATATGTGGTTTAGTTCTAGATTAAAGGTACTGAGCAGTAGATTCCTCGACCCTTGCCCATTATAGGTTCATATGGATCAAGTTCGGTTCAGGGGAATACATTTCCTTATGCCCATGCGGAGGTGAAAACCTCACGAAGACATAAGTACGGATGTATTCCGGAAGCGATCCCCTAGCCCATGCGGAGGTGAAAACCTCACGAAAGCATAGTTTCTCACTCCTACTTAAAAGGTGCGACCACAACGGTCATGCAATATGATGTAAGACCATATCGAAAAACTCAACAAATAAAGTAAAACCCACATGATAAAAAACCAACAAAGACACAGAAAATGCAATGAGAGGATCGTAGATTTAAAAACCAAATTTTAATTTTTGACAAGAAGACAGAAAACAATCAATTTACAGCTCGACTCTCGTATCCCCAGCGGAGTCGCCAAGCTGTCAAAACCATTTTTTTGAAAACGGGAAATCAACTTTTGAAAACAAAAAGTTGGGAGTCGCCACCAATCGTTTTTAATAGGGTGTGATTGGATCACCTCAAAACACGGTCGTTTTTAATAAATAAATAAAATTTTCAAAACGACGATTTTGGCCTGCAAAAATAGAAAACCGGTTCGGGAGTCAGTTACGTACGAGGAAGAATTAGCACCCTCGACACGCCCAAAATTGGTACTTGATTGATTATTTAGTGTCTTAATGTCGAAAATTCAAGATTTGAACAGAGTTCAAAACGCGATCCTCCTTTTATTGGCTTTTAAAACATTTAGGTAAGTCAAATGTGTATTAAAGACCATCTCGCCTCAAGGTAAAACATTACATCCAATGCGTAGGACACAACATTTTTGACCTCAATTGTGAGCTTGCCTTTAAAAAGTGCGTTTTAGCCTTAAGAGGGTATTCGAATATTCAAAACAAACAAAGAAAGCGAAACCCAGTACGTTAGGGCACAATTCTTTGAATTCTTTAAATACCGAACATTGCCTTTATTTTGAAATTTTAAAGGAAAGGAATAAATAAATTAAGTGTATTTATTTAAAAACTTGGTAACATAAGGAATAAAACACGCAAAGAATAACATCTCATGAATAATTTAAATAGGGAAATGCAAAGGAACAACTTAGAACACATGCAATAACAGTACATCATATATCGTAAAAATACCACCCTTTATATCCAAGGGCCTATGAATAAAGAACCAATTTTAAAAGAAGTTTCAAATAAATCACACGAATAAAATATAACAAGTTTTTTTAAAATAAAATAAAATAAATAATAGAACAAAGAAAATTTGGAAATATAACTATATAAACTATAAGAAAATTTTAAATAGGTAATAAATATAAGACTTTAAAAAAAGTGAATAAGGGGGAAAAAAATAAAAAAATATATATATCAAATAGTAATGTACAATGATTTTTTTTAAAAAAAAATATTATAAAGTAAATAACTTGAATGAAAGTTGAATTGTATCAAAATAAAAAAATAAGGGGAAAAAAAAAAATATATATATATATATGTAGTAAAATAAGATTTTTAGAAGAAGTAAATTGTATATAAGAAAATTTAAAAATTACGAAGTAAAACAATTTTTAAAAACATAAAATATTTAAAATAGATAAATAGAAAAAAGTAAAAGAATTTTAAAAACTAAAAAAAAGAACTATCCATTGAAACAAAACAAAATCTAGGGGATAGTTTTAAACAAATCGAATTATTAAAACCAAAATCAAGGACTTGTGCTAAATACGCACGAACAACCACGGACTAAAAATACAAATTCCCCAAGTCCCAAGGCGCTGCACCTAGGCGTGGACTAAACTAGAATAACACACAAATTCTAGGGATGAATTTAAATAATCAAAGAAAGCATAAGCTGGGCCCAATTGATCTCTAGCACGAAAAGGGGGGACTCCGCACACAAATTACCCATTTTGAGCCAAAGTGGGTGGGTCCAAAGACCCAACGATGCTATCTCAATTGCCATTTAAGTCAAAAGCCATTGAATGGCATTTATTTCAGAAACCCAAGCATTTAACCTTCCTCCTTTGCTCTGCCATTTTGAAAAAAAGTAATACCCCCAAATCTCGCTAAGACTTCAACCCAACTCGAGGAAACCGCAATGGAGGGTCATCGGCATTTCTATGCCTCCGTCTCCAACGCCGGCCACGACATGAATCCAGTGAGCCTTTTCCTTTTTCTTTTTTTTTTTTTAAAATACAGTTTATAAAATCGATAGAGGAAAAAAAACAAGCATTAACCAAAATCTAAAGAAAAGAAAAAACCTTTTAAGACTGTGAAATGACTTTTGTTGATGTTCTATTGCTTGTGTAATCTATCATGAGGAAAAACGTCCCTTTTACAATTCCTTTGTTTCGGTTTATAGCCACCCTTTTACAATCTGTTCTACACGTTTGTAGGTTCCTAGGCGGGTACGCCTCTGACGTGGCTTGGTGAAGGGTGTACGACTCGGAGGAGGCGCGTGACGTGCGGAGGAGGGACTATCCCGGTTTGCTGAAACGGCACAAAGGAGCTGCCCGGGTTTCCTTTGTCAAAAATATGTTGGGTTTGTGGGCCAATAGGGCTGTTAGTAGATGGGTATTTAGAGTTTGGGATAAGGTTTTATTGTTTGGGTTTGGGTTTGCATTTATTGGGCTTCTAGTAGTCTGGGCCGGGTAAAATTTGAGTCCAACAGCTGTCCCTCTTTGCTCATTGTCGTGTAACGGGGATGGAGCAAAGACTTCAAATGGGTTAATTTTGCCCAGCCTTCGTGATGCTCTTTTCCTTCAGGTAACCTCATCTAGCCCACTGTGTCTTCAGGGGTATAGGAACTCGTTTTCAGTTTGCTCCACTATAGTTTAGGGGAGATCTGGCCGATGGCTAAAACTTGCTCCATAGTCGATACATAGAGATAAGATTCACCAAAATTTGACCTGCTCCGCTCCTGCTCAGCGAAGATAAGATCTGGTATTTAGCCCGCCTCCACTCGCTGCTCGCCAAGATAAGGTCGTGATTGGAATCTGCTCCATCGCCGGTACGTGGAGATAAGATTCATCAAAATTTGATCTGCTTCACTCCTGCTCAGTGAAGATAAGATCTAGTATTTAGCCTGCTCCACTCCTGCTCAGTGAAGATAAGGCTGGTGGCTGAAATCTGCTCCATTGCCAATACATGGAGATAAGACATGCCAAAATTTGATCTACTTCACTTCTGCTCAGTGAAGATAAGATCTGGTATGTAGCCTGTTCCACTCCTACTCAGTGAAGATAAGGCTGATGATTGGAATCGCCTATCATCGCCAGACGCGTGGAGATAAGATTCATCAAAATTCGATCTAACTTCACTCCCGCCGGTGAAGATAAGATCTCAGTATTTAGCCCGCTCCACTCCTCTTTCCAAAGAAGATAAGGTCGATGATATCCGTAATTTGTTACATTGTCCACTTGGGAAATCCATCTCAGAGTGTAATGACATGCTTATGCTAGATGATTAGGATGCCATGATTAATGCGAATCGAATGCTCCTAACTACATGTATTATGGATGTTAAATGCACAAAATGCAAAATGTCATGAGAATGATCCATTTTAATTTTTGGTTTGTCATCGCTCGTTGTTTACTAAGATAACATCCCTGCCATATGCCTTCTTGTTCAGCTCGGTAGAAGAGGACTTGAAGATGCGGTTTATCCCTTATTTCTCACACATTTCTAGCCCTTTTAAGCTTGGTGGGTTCTAAATAATTGTCCTGTTTCAGGTTCTCGTATTGTTTAGAAACCTTTCAGAGTAATATGCAAAACCTTCTTTTGAGACCATTATTAGTTCACTAATCATTATTTCAATAAAAATACTCGAAAAAGATCATAATGATAGGTAGAACTGAAATTTATTCGAGTCAGAATTTGCAAAAGATGTATCAACAAAGAAAGTAGTCATTGTTTAAGATATGAAAACAGATGAAAAGGAACAGGATAGGTGCCCCAGATTTCACAGTTTGAGCTTCTCTGCACGAACTCCTCGATAACCTTCTAAAACTTGCACGGGCTTAAAGGATTTACAGCATTTTGTTAATACCCCAAGATGTAACTTATCTCCTCTTTGTTGATTCAAGTGTAGCGAGACTGCCACTTGCCTCAGTTTGGATTGAAATTTGAATTGCCCTTTGCGGGTTTTCAACTCAAGACCCCTTTGGTCTCAAGGCGCCCTTTTACAGGTTTTTACCTTGGCCTCTCCCTTTTTTTTTTTTTTTACTCCCTTACAGGTTTTCACCTCAAGTGCTTCAAGCAAAATATCTTTTGACAGAATCCGAATTTATCGGGTTTGGCAAGCTCTGGCCATCCATCTCTGCTAGTATCAATGCCCCTCCAGAGAAAGCCTTTTTTACCACATAGGGTCCTTCCCAATTTGGCATCCATTTTCCCCTGAAATCTTTTTGCATAGGGAGAATCTTTTTCAACACTAAGTCTCCTTCATGGAACACCCTAGGGCGAACTTTTTTGTTGTAGGCTCGCATCATTCTCCTCTGGTATATTTGGCCATGACGAATAGCCTTTAGCCTCTTCTCTTCAATCAAGTTTAGTTGATCGTAACGAGATTGGATCCATTCTGCTTCGTCTAACTTCAGCTCTGATAAAACTTGGAGAGAAGGGATTTCGACCTCAATAGGTAAAACTACCTCCATTCCATAAACCAATGAGAAAGGTGTTGCCCCGGTAGAAGTTCTGACAGATGTCTGATAGGTATAAAGGGCAAATGAGAGCTTTTCATGCCAATCTTTGTAAGTCTCCGCCATCTTCCCCACAACCTTCTTGATATTCTTATTAGCTGCCTCAACCGCCCCATTCATTTTCGGGCCGTATGGTAATGAGTTGTGATGTTTAATGTTGAACCAACTGCAGACTTCTGCTATTACGCTATTGTTCATATTCAATGCGTTGTCGGATACGATTCTTTCTGGCATACCATAACGACATATGATCTCCTTCTTCAGGAACTTGCTGACCGTTGACTTTGTGACACTGGCGTACGAAGCAACCTCTACCCATTTGGTAAAGTAGTCAATGACCACAAAAATAAATCGATGTCCATTGGAAGCGTTTGGCGAAATTGGCCCAATGACGTCTATACCCCACATTGAGAATGGCCATGGGGAATTCATAACATGGAGGGGTGAAGGAGGCACATGAATCTTGTCTCCATAAATTTGACACTTATGGAACTTTCTAGCGTAATTGATGCAATCTCCTTCCATTGTAGACCAGTAATATCCAAACCTGATGATATGTCGAGCCATTGTGAAACCATTGGCATGTGTCCCACAGACACCATCGTAGACTTCTTCTAGAATTTTCTTTGCCTCAACAGCGTCAACACATCTTAACAACACCTGATCCTTTCTCTTCTGAATAAGACCTTACCGTCTAGGACATAGTGACTGGCTAACCTCCTTAATGTTCTTTTATCATTTTCGGTTGCTTCATCTGGGTATACACGACTTTTCATATATTGTAAGATATCATGGTACCAAGGATGATCATCTCTCTCATCCTCTTCATCGACATTACAACAGTGAGCTGGGGCCTCACAAATACTCATCTGAATTGGCTTTATATCCTCCTGTTCATTTACTTTGACCATGGAAGCTAATGTAGCCAAGGCGTCAGCCATCTGATTCTCGTCTCGCGGGAGGTAATGAAAGGTAATGTCATCAAACTTTTCAATTAACTCCGGATTAACTTTCTGTGAATCGATCAATTTGGGATCTCTCGCTTCCCACTCGCTTTTAAGCCGATAAATTCTAATGCAGAGTCTCCGTACACTTTTAATACTTTGATTTCGCGGTCTATAGCTGCCCGAATTCCCATGATACATGCCTCGTATTTTGCCATGTTATTTGTGCAGTCAAAATCCAGCTTGCAAGTGAACAGATAATGATCTCCATTTGGGGATATCAAGATCGCCCCCAACTCCATTTCCAACAAAGATTTGATGCTCCAATCGAAATTTAATTTCCAAGAATGATCTTCGTGCATGTCCCCTTCAATTGATTGCACATACATTAGATCTTCATTGGGGAAATTGAAATTCAAAGGTTCATAATCCTCCAAAGCTCTCATCAAGTAGAAATCTGCTATTGCACTCTCCTTCACAACTTTTGGTTTACATAGACTATGTCAAATTCGAGAGCGAGAATCGCCATCGTGCCATTCTTCCATTTAAAGCGGTCGACTCCATCATGTATTTGAGAGGGTCTAGCTTTGAGATTAGCCAAGTTGTATGATACAACATGTATTGCCTCAACCTTCGTGTTGTCCAAACCAAAGCACAAAGATAGCTTCTCAATTGGCGGATACCTCATTTCACACTCGAGAAATTTTTTTGCCGAGGTAATATATCGCTCTTTCTTTTCTCCCGCCGCCTCGCCGTGTTGGCCAAGTACACACCCATCGAATTATCAAATACTGTTATGTATAGTATCAATGGTCTACCAGGGCTTGGTGGTGTTAGCACTAGGGGACTAGACAAATATTGTTTAACCTTTTCAAAGGTTTTTTGGCATTCATCATCCCATACCCCAGGATTGTGCTTTTTAAGAAGACGGAATATGGGGTCACACTTCTCTGTCGATTCCAAAAAATAAAACGTATGCGATGTAGTTTAGTCTCCCTAGAAAACCTCTGACTTCTTTACGAGTTCGTATGCGGGAAGCAGCTCTGTATAACCTTGACTTTATCGTGTCGACTTCTATTCCCTTCTCACTGACTAAGAAGCCAAGTAACTTTTCGGACCTAACTCCGAAGGTGCATTTTGACGGATTGAGCTTTAATTGAAATTTTCTCAACCTCAGAACAATTTTCTCAACACTCGCACATGTTCCTCTTCGCCGGGATTTTGCAATCATGTCGCCAACATAGACCTCAATTTCCACAGGCATCATGTCATGGAACAAGGTTACCATGGCTCTTTGGTACGTGGCTCCTGCATTCTTCAACCCGAAGGGCATCACCTTGTAGCAAAACGTTCCCCATAAAGTTATAAACGTGGTTTTTTCCATATCTTCAGGATGCATCTTGATCTGATTGTACCCGGAGAACCCATCCATGAAGGAGAACAATGAATAGCCTGCCATATTATCTACTAGAGTGTCTATGTGAGGCAATGGAAAGTTATCCTTTGGGCTGGCCTTGTTTAAATCTCTATAATCCACACACATCCGTACTTTTCCATCCTTCTTAGGGACAGGGACGACGTTGGCCACCCATTCTAAATAATTGACCACATGTAGGAACCCAGCATTAAATTGCTTCTTGACTTCTTCCTTTATTTTCATTGCTACATCGGGCCTCATCCTTCGGAGCTTCTGCTAAAATGACTGGTACTCCTTTTTAGTAGGGACACGGTGCACTGCGATATCGGTACTTAAACCAGGCATATCCTCGATATGACCATGCAAAGACGCCCTTGAATTCTTGCAATGTACTCAATGAGGTTCTGCCTTTGTTTTCTTGTTAACGCAAGTGCCGATTTTAATTTTCCTCCTCTTCCAGGCCACAATCTCATGAGTCTCTTTGTGTGGCAGGATCTGCTCTCTTCTCGCTCCACCATCCTTAACAAATCGGAGATAAACCACAATCCTCGTCCTCTTCAAAATCTCAAATCCTCAAAGCACATGTCTCGCTCAAAAGGGGATTCTGGCTCAGACGACATTACTCATGACGTTGACATCCTGGACCTATTACGGGTGCAAGAAAAATACCCAAAGAAAAATAAAATGAATAATTGTTTTGTATGGTATGATCGTGTATGGAATGAAAGAAGGAAAGAATAGTTGCTCAAGCTGAAATACGAAAATACATTTTTATTAAAAATAATGTTTGAACATGAGCCTATTTCACAAAAGATTCTGATTGTCCCTAGGCTAGAAGACAACAAGTGGGTTTTAAATATTACTCTGTATTATCTCTAAAGATTACAGGAATTTCTTCTACAGTCCAGTTATTCAAAACACTCCCAGGCTCATACAGGCAAATGCCTGATAAATTTCTTTCCATTGCTTCCTCTTCAAATGTGGCGTTGACGCTCTAAATTCCCATCACATCTCCGAGCATTCCTTCTTTTATCCTCTCCTGTGCAGAATGAATAAACCCTCCAGATACAAATGTTTGGGAAATGTAGGGGAAGCTCATCTGCCTCCTACTACCTTCTGTCCCCACTCAATCTCGCTCTCCTGCTGCTCTGCTTCCTTTTAAACTCTTTCTTCACTTGGCTTGCATCTGGCCTGAATCCCAAACCGAAGCGATCCCACTTGTCAACCAAGACCGGTACTCTAATTTTTCTACGGAGGTGTTTTTCGAGTCCTCTGCCAAGTAACGCCTTTTTCCCAATCACAATCAGCAGCCCATTTTCGTAGCTCCCGATATCCTGTATATCGAATCTCGCTTCCTTCAAATATAAACGCTATGCTTACAAACTCTAATGATCGAAATGAACATTCAACCGCTTCGTTGTCATTCTATATGTAGGGTGCATCACCGTAATCGACGCAATAATGTCCTCCTCTCGCATTTATTGTTATTAGCCGACCTCGCAAGAACCATCTTTAGCTTCGTGCAAATGAGGATGGCATCGCCTCAAATGAATGAATCCAAGGTCTTCCTAGTAGACAGTTATAGGAAGGCTTAATATCCATCACGAGGAAATCTATCTCGTACGTGTTTGGGCCAATCTGAAGAGGTACTTCTATCCTTCCCATTACTTTCCTTTCTATGCCATCAAATGCTCTTACTATGTTCTAACACGTCCTCATATGGGAACTGTCTATAGGTAAATGGTTTAATGTAGCCCACGACAACACGTTCAATGCTGACCCATTATCAACTAATACTCCGGGTAGCGTATACCCCTTGCAACGTGTAGTGACATGTAGAGCCTTAGTAGACCCCCTACCCCCTGGTGGTATCTTATTATCGCTGAAGGAGATGAAATGGTCAGCGCTTATGTTGCCGACGAGACGGTCTAATTTGTTAATCGAAATGTCATCCGCAACATAGGTCTCGTTCAACATTTTCATCAATGCGTTGCGATGGTCTTCCGAATTTAACAGCAGAGCCAATACCGATATACGATCCGGTTGTTGGTGTAGTTGTTCCACAACACTGTACTCGATGTGTCTTAGGAACTTCAAGAACTCATTGGCTTCAGTTTCCATTACTGGCTCATTAACCTGTGATTCTGATCCCTCTGCTTCTTGCTTAAACCTGACGAGTTTCTCTTTTACTGGTTCGGCTTCTATGTTTAGCATGTTAATCGAACCATCCTTCTCCGAAACTGCTATACTACAGTTATAATTCCAAGGCACCCTATGGCTATCTTTATAAGTGGAAACTGTTGGCCTTTGGATTATAACTCTTGGTGTAATTCTTGCTTCTACTTCACTAACCCTGGGCTTCGAAATAATTATCACTGGACGGCTGGCTCTGCAACCTTCTTCACTTGACTCTCCTCCTAGAGAGCATACATCCTCCTCTTCAACAGACTCAAAGAACTCCAATTCCTTATTATCCATTAGACCCTGTACTATGGCTCTGAACTCAATACAATTCTGGATCTCGTGATCTTTCTCATGATGGAACTCACAGTAGTTTCGTGTGTCTTGGATTTTATCTCCTAACCCTTGCGGGACTAAACCTCTCTTCTGTATCTCATTCCAAACTAGCTTCAATGGGGTTCTCACCTCCGCGATATTCAGCTTGACTTTCCTCCCCACATTCTCAATTATCGCGTTTACCCCTTTATCAGTATGACCGGGCAACGGATTTCCTGCACCAGGTGTATCATCAAATTTTAGAACACCTGCTTTGATAAGCCTTTCCACGCACCTTTCGAATGAGGTACAGTTTTCTATCGAGTGTCCCGCTATCCCTACGTGGTATTCGCACTGAGCATTTGCATCGTACCACTTAGGGTATGGGGGCTGTAACGGCTCTAAGTGGAAAGGAGCCACTACATGTGCATCAAACAGACTTTTGTACAACTCCCTATATGTCACTGGTATGGGAGTAAATTGAAACTTTTCCGTATTCTGTCTCATGTTAGGCTCCCGTCTTGGTGAGGCCTGCTGGCCTGTGACTATCGCCCTTGACTGATTAACAGTAGCCGATTTTACGTAGCCTGAGCTCACATTACCTACTTCATTCTCTCTTTTCTTCGGGGCTGACCTTCTCATGTTCTCCCTAACTTCTATCTTACCTGATCTTATGGCATTTTCTATCATTTCGCCAGACATTACTATGTCTGTAAAGCTCTTGGTTGCGTTACCTAGCATGTGAGTAATGAAAGGCGCCTTTAATGTATTGATGAAGAGCATGGTTGTTTCTTTTTCTAGCAACGGTGGTTGGACCTGTGTAGCGACCTCTCTCACTCTCTGGAGCATACGGCCGGAAGCTTTCGCTGGCTTCTTCTCCATATTCCTGGTGTGATCCGGTCAAGGTGCTATATCTGTTATATGGCCGTACTACTTTATGAAGGCCTGAGCTAGGTCCTTCCAAGACTTAACTTGGGTACGACTCAACTGATTGTACCATTTGGCGCGCCCTTCACCAAACTGTCACGAAAGCAAATGAATCAACAACTGATCATTGTTGACATGACCTGTCATTCTCCGACAAAACATCGTGATGTGAGCCTTAGGACAACTAGTTCTGTTGTATCTTTCAAATTCTGGCATTTTGAACTTGGGAGGTAATACCAAATCTGGGACTAGACTCAACTCTCTGGCATCCATTCCACAGTAATTATCAACACTTTCCAACGCATTGAATTTCTCCACCAACCATTTATATTGGTCCTCCATTTGTTTGGGCAGTTCTGTTTTTTCTTTTTCCACCTCTACTGCGTCGTCGAAGTCAGGGACCTGGGGGTTTGCCAGATTATCTCCAGGGTTGGTGCTCGATCCTGCTGGGAAGTTTACTGGTGCCAAGGTACCAGTTTGATAAAGAGGTTGGACATTAACAGACACCCTTGGTGGTTGTGTTTGCATGTTTGCTGGCACAAAACTTGTAGGACAAGCAGAATCCTCATTGTCATTTCTCGTGTCAACCATAGGGCATTTTCCTTTGTCAGACCCTCCCTTAAACAACTGTGTCAGCTGGCTTATCATGTTGTTTTGTGATTCCAACATGTTTATCTGGGACTCCAGCATTTGGTCTCTCATTTCTTGCTGGATCTTAGCCAGCTGCTCTTGCATCTGAGCTGCTCAGCTGCTGCTCTGCATCTCCTTTTGCATTTGCTCAAACCTCTGATCCATATCCTTTGTCTTCCTTCGTGTGTAGTACCGGTGTTCCAGGGTAACTAGATAAATGGCCACTAATTAATAGGGTTCTTTTGTGTATATGATGTTATGCGATGCAATGTAATGTAAATGCATGACATGAATGCAAAAAGGAGAGGTCGATTCGAATTCAATTTCATTTAGAAAACTTTACTGAAAAATAAAATCTTTTACATAAAATGAATTACATATACGGTCTTGCCCTAACACCCAAAGCTTTTACTTTCCTAAGAAGGCGGGCTAACTCACGCCCCCGATCTGACTCTAACTCATATATAACTCCTAGCATATCTGCTTGGACCGCCAAAGTCTGTAAATGATCAGCCACCTCTCGTATTTGAGTTATAGCTTCGCCCATTAAGTAATCTCTATCTCGGACCTGATCCTGAGATTGGTGGAGTTGCTCCCCTAGTTGTTTATTATTTGCTTCCAATAATTCAATTTGATTCTCACAGTTCTGAAGTGTAGCTTCGAGTTCTTCTACTTTCCCCTTCAAATTCTCGATCTTACTTAGACTAGCTCTTAGTTCAATTACTGAGTTACGACCCCGATATTGCTGTAGTGCCGTTTCTAACTCTTCCACCCGAGCTCTTAACATCCGTTTTTCATTCTGGCTATCATCCAAGCTCTTTTTACAAGTGACTTCCCGAGCTTAAGCATTGTGGAACTTTTTCTCCCACCAATCAGCCCTAGCCTTTTCCTCTTAGATTTCTTGCCTCCATTGTTCAGGCGTTTTACCCAAGCCAGCATTTCTCATTGACTGATACAGCTGCTTGTAATCAGTCTTCAAACTATCCAGGTCCACCTCGACCTCTCTCTTTCTCTTCTTCAAATTCTCAGCCTCAGATTTTTGAACATCCACATCCAGCTTTAAGTATACTTTTTCCTCCTCCAACTGCCCTATTTTCCTTTCTAACTCTAAGGTTTTCTTTTCGAAGTCTTGCTTTATGATTTCCAATTCGAAGGGGACCACTCGCAGATATTCCTCTATCAGTCGAGCTTCTTCTAAATTTGGCCTCGGGATATTATCGTTAACCCTTCTAATCCACCATTCGTTATATTCAGGAGTTACCATTGGATTCACAGCAACTCCCTTTATCCGGTAAGTTTGGTTCCAGGCATTATAAATCTCACGGCTCTTTTTCTTGGAGTCTTTCTCCCCATACGAGAACCCACTCTGAGCTAGCCCTTGCGTCATCGGTATAAATTGTCTTGATCTATATTGCCTCAATACCAGTAGAGGGGCGTATCCAACGGCTCCCCAAATCCCCAACAAAGGGACCCAATCATAACTCCCACATCGGTAGAGAATCTCATCAGAAACCATCCAAGGGACCTTCCATTCGATATCCTCCTCTTGGAGATTTTGAAGTATCGCCATCCATTTTTCCGCTGTTATGTCATCTTTTCTCGATATGGTCACTATCTCCTTCAAAGGTGAGTAATCTCCGAAAAGGTCGGTAAGAGGCCTTTTCTACCCTCCAAAAGTGGCTATGAAACCATACTAACAAGAGTTGTGCACACCCAATAAATCACCTTCACCGACCTCAGACATACACTCAAAGATCCGGAAGTCTCGCCAGATTCCGAGAACTGGAGTGACTCATTTACCTAATCGGTCAAATAGATCGGCGATCGCTTCATCTACATGCCTTAACGCCTTAGGAAAATAACCAAACCATAAATGCTCAAGGCCAAGACATCAACTCTTTTCTTCATGTCGGGGTGAGTCCGGATCGATCTCTCTCAAATTTTCCCAAGGGATGCACTTTCCACTCGCTTTCTCTGCTGGACCCGAGCCTCAACCCACTGTTCACTCATCCCAGTGATGTTCATCAACCTCTTTACAAAGGTTGGGGTATTGACAGCTCTAGAATAAATCTTATCAACTTGAAACCTCGGACAACGAAGCAAGGTGTATATTCCTCGACGATGGTGCTAGATCCACCCTTCAAAAGTAAAACAAGCGTAGGCGAATTCCAAAATTGAGCCATGGCGCGGAACAAATACCTATCTACCTTAACATCGAGTAGATAAGGAATATCACCATAATTACAGTAGAGTAGCTGCTTTATCTCATCATCCCAGTGACTCCATAATTCTTTCAACTCCTGAAGATCGTTCTGAACCACATTAATGCGAGTAAAGTCCCATAACTCTGACGTGCACTCCTTTGTCAAACTGTCACCTTTCTCTAACTGTGCATTCTCCGACCATCTTTGGACAAACGCGTTGTCTTTCACTTTATCAAGGAATTCGTTCTTCATGGCAAAACTTTCTATTAGTAACCGAATCAGATATCGACACCTCCTTTTATGATGAAAATGATATGCAAACACTTCTAAAGAAAGAAGGAAAAGCACAAGTCAGAATCATGCATAAGAATATAAATCAAAGCAATCAAGAAATTATCAAACGCCTATTCGGGAAACCACTAGGGCTAGGTGTATTTCTACCTAAGGCGGGTTCCTATAGCTCACTATATGTGGTTTAGTTCTAGAGTAAAGGTACCTGAGCCAGCGAATTCCTCGACCCTTGCCCATTATAGGTTCATATGGATCAAGTTCGGTTCAGGGGAATACATTTCCTTATGCCCATGCGGAGGTGAAAACCTCACGAAGACATAAGTACGGATGTATTCCGGAAGCGATCCCCTAGCCCATACGGAGGTGAAAACCTCACGAAAGCATAGTTTCTCACTCCCACTTAAAAGGTGCGACCACAACGGTCATGCAATATGATGTAAGAACATATCGAAAAACTCGACAAATAAAGTAAAACCCATATGATAAAAAACCAACAAAGACACAGAAAATGCAATGAGAGGATCGTAGATTTAAAAACCAAATTTTAATTTTTGACAAGAAGACAGAAAACAATCAATTTACAGCTCGCCTCTCGTATCCCCAGCGGAGTCGCCAAGCTGTCAAAACCATTTTTTTGAAAACGGGAAATCGACTTTTGAAAACAAAAAGTTGGGAGTCGCCACCAATTGTTTTTAATAGGGTGTGATTGGATCACCTCAAAACACGGTCGTTTTTAATAAATAAATAAAATTTTAAAAATGACGATTTTGGCTCATGAAAATAGAAAACCGGTTCGAGAGTCGCTCATTCGTCTTAGGAAGAATTAGCACCCTCGACACGCCCAAAATTGGTACTTGATTGATTATTTAGTGTCTTAATGTCGAAAATTAAAGATTTGAACAGAGTTCAAAACGCGATCCTCCTTTTATTGGCTTTTAAAACATTTAGGTAAGTCAAATGTGTATTAAAGACCATCTCGCCTCAAGGTAAAACATTACATCCAGTACGTTAGGACACAACATTTTTGACCCTCAATTGTGAGCTTGCCTTTAAAAAGTGCGTTTTAGCCTTAAGAGGGTATTCGAATATTCAAAACAAACAAAGAAAGCGAAACCCAGTACGTTAGGGCACGATTCTTTGAATTCTTTAAATACCGAACATTGCCTTTATTTTGAAATTTTAAAGGAAAGGGAATAAATAAATTAAGTGTATCTATTTAAAAAACTTGGTAACATAAGGAATAAAACACGCAGCAATAACATCTCATGAATAATTTAAATAGGGAAATGCAAAGGAACAGCTTAGAACACATGCAATAACAGTACATCATATATCGTAAAAATACCACCCTTTATATCCAAGGGCCTATGAATAAAGAACCAATTTTAAAAGAAGTTTCAAATAAATCACACGAATAAAATATAACAAATTTTTTTAAAATAAAATAAAATAAATAATAGAACAAAGAAAATTTGGAAATATAACTATATAAACTATAAGAAAATTTTAAATAGGTAATAAATATAAGACTTTAAAAAAAATGAATAAGGGGGAAAAAAATTAAAAAAAATATATATCAAATAGTAATGTACAATGATTTTGTTTTTAAAAAATATTATAAAGTAAATAACTTGAATGAAAGTTGAATTGTATCAAAATAAAAAAATAAGGGGAAAAAAAAAATATATATATATATATATATATATATGTAGTAAAATAAGATTTTTAGAAGAAGTAAATTGTATATAAGAAAATTTAAAAATTACGAAGTAAAACAATTTTTAAAAACATAAAATATTTAAAATAGATAAATAGAAAAAAGTAAAAGAATTTTAAAAACTAAAAAAAAGAACTATCCATTGAAACAAAACAAAATCTAGAGGATAGTTTTAAACAAATCGAATTATTAAAACCAAAATCAAGGACTTGAGCTAAATACGCACGAACAACCATGGACTAAAAATACAAATTCCCCAAGTCCCAAGGCGCTGCACCTAGGCGTGGACTAAACTAGAATAACACGCAAATTCTAGGGATGAATTTAAATAATCAAAGAAAGCATAAGCTGGGCCCAATTGATCTCTAGCACGAAAAAGGGGGACTCCGCACACAAATTACCCATTTTGAGCCAAAGTGGGTGGGTCCAGCACCCAACGGTGCTATTTCAATTGCCATTTAAGTCAAAAGCCATTGAATGGCATTTATTTCGTAAAACCCAAGCATTTAACCTTCCTCCTTTGCTCTGCCATTTTGAAAAAAAAGTAATACTCCCCCTCAAATCTCAGTTAAGACTTCAACCCAACTCTGAGGAAACCGCAATGGAGGGTCATCGGCATTTCTCTGCCTCCGTCTCCAACGCCGGTCACGACATGAATCAAGGTGAGCCTTTTCCTTTTTTCTTTTTTTTTTTTTAAAATACAGTTTATAAAATCGATAGAGGGAAAAAAAAACAAGCATTAACCGAAAATCTAAAGAAAAGAAAAAAACCTTTTAAGACTGTAAATAGCTTTTGTTGATGTTCTATTGCTTGTGTAATCTACTGTGAGGGAAAACGTCCCTTTTACAATTCCTTTGTTTCGGTTTTATAGCCGACCCTTTTACAATCTGTTCTACACGTTTGTAGGTTCCTAGGCGGGTACACCTCTGACGTGGCTTGGTGAAGGGCGTACGACTCGGAGGAGGCGCGTGACGTGCGGAGGAGGGACTGTCCCGGTTTGCTGAAACGGCACAAAGAAGCTGCCCGGGTTTCCTTTGTCAAAAATATGTTGGGTTTGTGGGCCAATAAGGCTGTTAGTAGATGGGTATTTAGAGTTTGGGATAAGGTTTTATTGTTTGGGTTTGGGTTTGCTTTTATTGGGCTTCTAGTAGTCTGGGCCGGGTAAAATTTGAGTCCAACAATCATATATTTTAAATTAATTATATATATAAGCATTTTGGTAATTATCTCGAAGTGGGTCACATTTCTCCTAAACCCGAACCGAGTCGTTTAATTGAAGAATTAGGCCCACCCCAGCCTAAAAACACAATTTTATAAAAAATGACTTTAATGTATTAGGTCAGGTCAAAACTCGATTGAGTTCAGGTTTCTTTTTTTTAATATCTCTACCAAATCTCAAATCAATTAGATTTTTTATTTTTTAGTTCAATCACTTTTTTAAAATATAAAAAAATAAATTAATCACTATTATTAAAATATTAAAAATAAATAAAATAATTATACTAATAAAAAATCAAAGATAAAAATAATAAAAACAACACAATTTATTGGTTGAATGATAAAAAACAATAAGGCTTACTTAAAGGGTACAAAAGCCCATCAACTTTATATATATATATATCAATTAAGCCATTCTGCAAAGAATGCTTTCAATTAAACTCTTAAACTTTTAAATTACGTTAAATAAGTCATTTGGCGAATGGATCATTTGGCCAATATTTTTCATATTTAATTGTTATGATGCTGACATGATGGTCCATGTCATCAACAATTGTTGTTGACGTAGTGGTGTCACATCAATTGTGTCGCAAAAAGACCAAAATTTAAAACATTTAAAAACAATTATTTAATATTTTTATGTTGGGGAATGAACTTGGATAATTTATTAAGGTTCCTTCAAGACATAAAAATTTTAAATAATAGTTATTAAAAATTTTATTTTTTTCCTGACGTCACACTATTACATCAACAATTGTTGTTGACATTGATCGTCATGTCAACACTATTAACGATCATGTGTGACTTAATTTATGTAATTTGGGAGTTTGAATATTTAATTGAGTACATTTTCACAAAGGAGCTTAATTGATTTTTTTTACCAAAGTTTGGAGAGTTCTCTACCCCTTAAGCTTAATAAAAAAAAATTTTCTTCTAATCTTTCTACTTTTCCCGTTTTAATCTATTTTAGCCACTTATGTTATTGCATTGTAAGATTTTAGTCACTAAGCTGTTAATTGCCGTTAATGGCGTAACAGTAAGCTGACATGGCATGTTAAATCATTATTTCAAATAAAAATTTTAGGTTAATTTATACAATCAGTCCCCATATTTTTTCGTTTTGAAAATTTTAATTTTTTTATTCTATGTTCTTTTAACTTTCTTTTTTTTTTCTTTTCTTTTTTTTAAACTTTTTTTTTGCCTATTCTCTTCTGCTTCTCCCTTTGTTTTTCTATGTTTTTCATTTATTAAAACTAGTCCCTATACTTTTATTTTTTGAACAATTTAATTTTTTCGAGTGAAGCGAGCTCATGGATTAGTTTTAACAAATGGAAAACATTGAAAAACTACGTTAAAAGAAATGAAGAAGGAAGAAAAATAGAGGGAGAAGAAGAGAATGAAAAAAAAGAAGAAAAAAAAAGAAAGAAAGTTCAAAAACATAAAAGAAAAAAAATTAAATTGCTCAAAATGAAAAAGTATAGGGACCAATTGTAGAATTCAATCTAAAATTTTTGTTTGAAATGATGACTTAAAGTGCCACGTCAGCTTACTGTTACAACGTTAACTGTAATTAACGGCTCAGTAATTAAAATGTTACAACATGATAACGTAAGTGACAAAACGTAACATTTCAAACATAATTACTAAAACATAACCTGAGTTAAACAAAAGTAACTATTTTAATTGTCCACCCAATATTTAAATCCAAGTCAACTTTCTCCTTTGGAAAAAGCTTCTTTTGCACACGCAGAAGGAAAACCGCAAGACAATTACTTGTAATGTGAATTTAAGGTTAAATTATGCTATTATTCCATATATTATTTATATGTTATAAATTTAGTCATTATAGTCTAACTTAGTCAATTTTAAACTTTGTAATTTTCAAATAGGTCAATTTCTGTTCCTATTCTTTAAAAATTTTGAAAATTTATTTGTTAAGTCGAATTCTACTATTAATCTCACAAGTTGTGGATTTAGTTCATATTTTTCAATTTGATCATTTTTAGTCCCTATAACTTTTTTTTAAAATTTCAATATTGACTTGGATAAGAGTTATAAATTCCATTAACTAAATTAACATGACTTTTGTAATAAGTATTATGTGAAAATAACAAATTGATATGACATTACTTAATTGATGATATGTTTGCCGTATAAGATGTTGGAAATAATAGAATTTAATTTTATAAATTTAACAGCTACCCTTTTGTTAAGACTAAAATTTAATTTTTTTTTATAATTGCAAGGACTACAAATGATCAAATTAAAGTATATGGACTAAATCTGTAATCAACACATAGTAAAGGGACTAATAGTTGAATTTGATCTCAAGTTAATGGCTTCAAAAGTGAGCATTACATCACATCTCTTCTTCGGTAAAAAGACCTCTCTAGTCCATCTCAATTTCGAAATTGAGCAAATTAGTCCCTCTCAAAAAAATTGAAGTAATTTAATCCTTGTCAATTTCCAAAGTGAGCAACTAAGAACAATTAGTCATAACATTAATGTTCTCCATCAATTGTACATAATTTTGATTGGTATAATAATAAATTTAGTCTTCAATGTTTATATATTTTGTCATTTTGGCCTTAATTCTTAAAAATTCAACAAATTCAACCTCAATATTTATACATTTACAAAAACATATGGGATAAATTTGTTAATTAGGACCAAATTGAAGAATATGTAAATTTTGAGGGCTAAATATGTTATTATACCAATAAAAATCATGTACAATTGATGGCATACATTAAGGTCATGATTAATTGTCCTTATTTTCTCACTTTGTAAATTTTTAGGGATTAAATTGCTTTAATTTTTTTTGAAAGGGACCAATTTGCTTAATTTCAAAATTGAAAGGGAATGGAGAGGTGTTTTTACCCTCTTCTTATTTCAGTACTTCAATAACGGTACGAGTCAAATCATGAAACTCTAAATTTTCTCAACTAATCCAACGCACTGTCAGTTTTCTCGTAAAGTGTTATCCAGCTGTATCACCGTTAAACCAGCAGTTAACTTAACACTTATTACCTGTATCACTTAACCGGCTTCTATCAGTTACCGTAACGGCGCAACCTCTCCCCTTTAAAAACCCCTCGACGACTCAACTACTTCATCACATCTCGAAAAACCCAAGCCTTCAACGGTTCAACCACCGGACCGGCCTTGTTCTCCGTTTATCTCCGACCGTCCGGCCGCTACAATCTCGGATGTGAGTTCAACTTTGTTACTATTAAGCCAATGGATCGAGATGTTGACCGAGTCAAAGGACCGTGGAGTCCCGAGGAGGACGAATTGTTGCGGAAGCTGGTGCATCGGCACGGTGCTCGGAACTGGTCGTTGGTATCAAGGTCGATCCCCGGCCAGTCGGGGAAATCGTGCCGGTTACGGTGGTGCAACCAGCTATCGCCAGAAGTCGAGCACCGCGCTTTCACGTCGGAAGAAGACGGGGTCATCGTAAAAGCCCACGCCAAGTACGGCAACAAGTGGGCTACCATCGCTAGGCTCCTCAATGGCCGTACGGACAACGCGGTCAAGAACCATTGGAATTCGACGTTGAAGAGGAAGCTCTCGGAGACGGAAGATGGCGATTCGGTTCAAGAATCAGAGAAAAGATCGGCGAAATCCCTAAGAAGGGAGAGTCCTTCGGGTTCTGAAGTCAGCGATTTGGGATTGAACGTCGCGAAGTCGAATCGGCACTCCGCTGACGTCGTTTCGACTGAGCTTACTCTTGGACGTTCATGGAACGAATCGTTCGAGTTCAATAACAGTAGCTCATCGGAGAAGAAGAATGAACAACCATTAGAGGAAAAGCAAGTGGCCGGGACAAATATGACGACGGTGGCGCTTTCACCAGCCGCAACGGCGGCGCTTACACCAGCGGCGATGCAAGAGATGATCAGAAAAGAAGTGAGGGATTACATGGCAGAGTTTGATTGTAAGAGTGAAAACGTGAGGGATTTGTGGGGTAGAGAGGATTGAATGAAGGACTAAATTAAAAAAAAACTTATTCATTAAAAATTTTGGGTTAATTCTCTGGAAGTCCTTGAACTATGATTTATATTCTAAATTGATTCCAACTTCAAAACATTTTAATTAAACCAGAAATTGCGTTTGCATGTGGAAAATAACATGTAATAAATAATGAAAATAATTTTTCAAACTAATAGTTACGAAATTAAAAATTAGTTTAATTTGTGAGTAAAAAGAAATTTAAATAGAAAAAAATATATATCATCTTAAGAATATCAAATGCACTTCAATTATTTATCATGTTATTGTCATTTTTCTTAAGTTGGTATCGAGTTAACTTGTGACACCAACTCAATTAACGATGTTATCAATACTATAATTCTTTCTATTTATTTAAAACATAGACGTTAGTTTAAAAGTAACATATAATAAATAATGAAACATATTATTTGAAACTAATTAAACACATGAAATATGTACAATATTAAAATGAAAAACTGATTAAAACGTGAGTAAAATGAAATTTAAATATGAAAATGCGCAATAATTGTTTATCACGATGTTGTCATTAGAGTTGTCCACGGGTTGGGCCACTTGACCAGGCTTGAAGGTCTGCTCGAAAATTGGGAGGGTTTGAACAAAACTATAGGTCCGAAATATGGGCTTAGACAAAAAATGAGGCTTGTTTTCTAAACTGATCGGGCCTCGGGTAAGCTTTTTTTGGCCTTGACTCGACCTGACCTGAATACCTATATAAAGTATCGATACCCTTAACAAAGTATTGGTACCTTTCACAAAAGTATCGATACCCTGCCTGGTATCAATACTGTTTTAAGGCTCGATGTTTTGAAAATTAAAGAAAAATTGTTTGAGTATCGTTACCCTCCCCAACGTATCGATACCTCATAGCAAGCATCGATACATTCCGTATTGTATCGATAATATAGGCTTTAATATGCGCTAGGTCAATCCAAGCTTGGGTTTAGCATACATAATCTAGGTTGGGCTTGGGCAAAGATTTAGGCCAATTTTTTTGGTCGGGTCATGCCGATGACTATCAATTAGACCTAAAATTTTATTAGGGCTCAGCTCATCCCATGGACAACTCTAGTTGTCATCAATCTCAAATAAGTGTCAAGTTAATTTGTGACACCAACACAATATTATCAATACAATTGATAGTGGTAATGTTAATGTTTTATTAAATGATGACTAGCACAGGTTAAAATCCCATCACATGTAATTTTTTTTATTAGCTTGTTTTTAAATAAAAAAAATTAAAGGACCGCGGAATAATATAATTTGTTTTAATTACGAATGGATATTTTTGTAATTTCTCCTAACTCAACTAGGGGATTTAAATAATAGTATAAATTCTCAAATTATTAGAGTATTATATCAATTAGATCTTTTAGTTAGCCTAACCATTAACCTGTGTGTTAAATGTTAACTCAAATCTGATGTAGTGTATATTTAAAACAGATGAATCAAATTATTAAAAAAAAAAATCTCGATTGTTAATATGATTATAATTTGATGTGTGTATTTTAAATATGTTTTACGTGATATTCAAATTCACATTTAATGTTTAAGAATCTATTAATATAATTAATATATATAAAATTGAGAGAATTTTTTATATTTATAATCAGTTAATTAACTTATTAACTGAGAGTTAAAAGAATAGAGTAATTAACAGTATTTACATGTAATATTCCCCCCTAATATAGAGCTTCATGGACATTAAGAAGACCCATTTTTGCTTATGAATTTATTATACAAGGCAAGTGGATAGAGGCAGCTTCATGTATACCTCCTCATTGATGTCAGTTATTCACATTTATAAGAGTCATCCAAGTCTAGAATTTTGTCATTTTAGCAACCAGAGAAAAAATGGCTATACCTCTCAAGCTGTGTAAACCCTTTCATAGCTAATCCAGTCTTATGTTTGTTAATATTCTCATCTACCTTGTGTTTTATCTTGTAAACCCAACTTACAATCTGATGCGGGTGGGCCAGCTCCTTGGGGAGGAATCTTTAAAGTGTCATTTATCGGGCAGTTAATCTGTTGCAGTGTTATCCTTAGCATTCGTGGAGAGTCTTGTATGGTTCATGGAGGGACATCTTGATTGGTGGAGATTTGAACTACAAGACTCGGGAGAAATGTTATCATAGGGGCGTAAATAATAATTGAGCGACTTGAACCACTTTGACCCAAGTGATACTATGGTTGTAGATAAGGGCCATTTAAGCCTTAAGTTGATAGACAATGAAGAAAACAAGAAAAATAAAAGTACATATATAAAAATAATGTAGAGGCTCTAGTACCATGCACATTTATAATCAATTAACTAATTTGTTAACGGATAATGATAAAAAGTAACAAACCGTGTTACGTAAGTTAATAAATAACAATATTACATGTAATGTTAATCACTAAGATAAAGATTTTTTTTTTTTTATCAATTTGTATCAATTGATTGATTGTAAGATTGATAAATTTACTTAATGGCTTATTATTAATATAATTCTAAAAATTGAATTAATAAAATTAGATTAAATTTTGTTCTGTAGATTTAATTTATATACTTTCTGAATTGGTCAATTATAATCTCATAATTTTTAAATTTTGAATTTTTTTTCATGACATAGACAAAAAGAAATAAATTTGTTTGATTAAATTTAATTACTAATTATTTACTGTCCGTATAATTGTAAACTTGATCCATATTTTTCAATAGATCATTCCAAATTCTTCTTCTTTCTGAATTTTAAAATTTCAAATCCTTAACACGATAATATTTTTAGCATATCAATTTTCGAAATTAACAAAACTTAATGAGTTTAACAGAAATGAAATTTAAAATTTTGAAAAGTAGAAATAATTCTACACTTTAGCAGAATACAGAGACTAATAGCTACAAATTTAAGCATGCTTGAGATTTGATCAGCCAAACCTTGTCGCGGTGGCTGGCCGCTTGCTCCCCACCGACGTTGCCACACAAGATACTGTTAATCCCATTCCCATTCGTTCTTCAAGCTGAATCCTCGGAATCGTTTAGTAAACTTGGATAATTGTATCATACAATGACCTTAGCTTCAACTGCTCCAACTCGACTCTAACTCAACTCAAAAATTACCGAGTCACATTCGGTTAAACACCTCAACTGAAACTTAAACCAAACTTCGAATCGAGTTCAAGCTTCATAAAACCGTGATTACATCCCTACTTGTTTCGTCTTAAAAGGTTCTTTTGAATCAGTAAATTACAAAATACAGACAACAAAAGAGTTAAAATTTTCTCCCAGGAGACAATCTAAAATTGTAAAATTCATTCCTCTCAACCAACAAATTCATCGCCTTCCATGTTGCATTCAATATAAAGATTTTTGAATCTCTTATCATGATTTTGAAACTACATCAACAGCCTGAATTCCAGGACACCATTTTATCATATCTCCATTTCTTTTTCACTTCTTCTTTCGACGAGCCGATAGGGTAATATCATTACCAGCAACTTTTTTGGGTGATGCTCCAGAAACATTATTTGAATTGTTGAAGAACCAGCGAGCATTTTCGAACCATTTGCTAACCTGCACACAAGTCTTTCTATATAAGAAGCCTGAAAATAAAAAAACCAGAAGAACAAACAAAACCATGTTGATGAGCTAAAGACCTGTCGGAAAGTAATTCCAAGCTCTTTAGCCAAACTCTCTTTCATGGCTCGATCAGGGTACTTATTTTGCTTGAAGGAACTTTGAAGTCCCTGCAAAACAAGATCTCCATGAAATTAATAAATAATAATCAAATTGATCTCTACTGTTTCACAATCAGAAGCTGGATTATACTCAAAGTTTTTTGTCTTGTTCGTGATTTTATAGAACTCTTATAAGAACCCCATATTTACCTGCGTTACAGCTTCTCCTAGTCTTTTATATGTCGATGAACCAGCCTTTTTACCACTCGAACCAGGTGTGGGAGTGGGTTCCAGTAATTTAGCAGGTGATTTAGGAGTGGCTTTGGGTAATTTAGTAGGTGATTTAGCAGTACCCTTCTGATTTGACTTCTTCCGAGTGCGTCTTCTTGGTGTACGATCCTCTTCTGGGTTCTGCTTTAAACCATTGGCACTTCTCTTAGGTGTATGCTGCTCTCCTCGGTTCTGCTTTAAACCATTGGCGCTTCTCCTAGGTGCACGCTTCTCTCCTGGGTTCTTCTTTAAACCATTGGAAACCGGGACACTACCAGTTGGAGAAGCATTTCCATTTGCTGATGTTGTAGCCACTTCAGCATTACGTATCTTCTTTTTTCTTGGTGCTGTGCCATCGTTCCAATCTTCGTCATCACTGGAACTAGAAGGAACATTGCCATATGTCTCCTGTATGTACACAAAAAGAAAGACAAGCAAATCACAAAGGAAATGACCAAGACATTAGATGATTGAACAGATGAAAGGACACCGAATATAAGCAACTTAGGACAGACTCCATCAAGCACAAAGCCAGATGAACTATGACGACAATGGATCTTCACCAGTTTCCTAAATGCGGGAAAAAAAAGGAGCTGATTTAATGACGGAAGAGAATCATGTCTGTAAGATGGCACTCACATCATATAGCCTTTTGTAGTCCAACCTTGGAATGCTTCGTTTCTCAGAAACAGTAGCATCATATTCTCCGGAAGCTGGTTCCATTGTTGTTAACACCTCACTGTTCAAAGACTTCTTTCCACTGAGTTTAGGTTTTTTACTCTTGGATTTTCTGGAAGAACCATTAGACATGTGACCTTTTTGAGAAGAAATATCATCTACTAACATAGCACCAAGATCATCAGAATCAGAGGAAAAATCTGAACTTGAACTTTCCGACTTAGCCACAGTGTCATGATCCTGATCCGGACCATCAGGGTTATAATCATCATCCTCAGAATCGTCAGTTGGAAGCCCCAAATAAGGATCAACTTTAGCTGGCACTTCCACTTCATCAGATGCTGAAGTGAAATCAGATTCATCAGAACTTGACTCATCTTCCTGATCCTTTTCATCATTTTCTGAAATATCAGGATTATAATCATTGTCATCAGAATCATCTGAAGGTAATCCATAGTTAGGATCCTGATTTTGTCCGCCTGCAGCTAGAGCTGCCTCTGGAAAGACTTTCTGTTGACAGAAAGGAACTCAATGAGGAATAAAATAAAGTTCAATGTACTAACTAATGAAAAGAAAGAAAAACCATTGTTGACCTCCCAACTGTCTTCAAGAGAAAAATTTGTTCCTTGAGATTCATTAACTAATTCGATACAATCAAATTTGCAATCACATCCGGGGCATAGCCAACCCTCATCATCTGGTGGAACTGTAAGGGGCACAAAAGAAAAGTATTATCAAGATTAAAACAATTCAAAACCCAATATATCAAATTAGTACCATCAAGTAGGTAATGGAAGAGTATTACTGTCTTCTTTTAGCAAAGGTGGTTGCAAGCAATATTGATGGAATCCTCGGTCACAAGCACCATCACAAAGTATGATATCATTGTTGGCAGGAATGTCTTTGGACCCGCATAATGCGCAGAATATCTGCAATTAAAGGATTTTATGTCTAAGCATTTCCATTTCCAAGACTTAAATTATTATAATTAATGAGAAAATAGCAACTAAGAATATATGAACAATGCTTATAGTTATGCTTTTCCTACATCCTCACTGTCAATTTCTCCTTCAGAATCAAATAAAGATTCTGCAAGCCTTCCTTCGGTACACAATGACTCAATACGTTGAAATAAATCTCTAATTTTCAATTTACGTCGAAGAATTTCAGATGCAGCACGTTGAAGCTCCTTCTCTGGCTTTAACTTTTCTAGGCTGCAGGTTACACAAACATTCCAAAGCAACAAACAGACATTAGCTATCCACGGTAGTATGCAGGTAATATCAGACGGTGAATATTACAAGGCATTGTTAGATGCTTAAACATTTTGTGACATTGTAATGATAATTAGCTCATAAACAACATTGTAGCAAAGAGATACAACATAAAATGGTATAACAAACACACCTTAGTCCCTTCCAGCCTTCCGCAGAATATGCAGCAATCAGACTTCGCTCATAGCTTATTCGATTCAATAAATACCTAAGATGCTTCCTGATTCTTAAATATTCATCAGAAACTTCTTTTTTTTCTTCCTTCTCCTTCTCCTTCTCCCTCTTCCTTTTCTTCCTTTTTTGCTGCTTGCTAGGACCAACATTGGTCAAATTATTGCTCGACTCAGTAGCAGTAGATTTCTTGCTTGACTCAGTAGCGGTAGATTTCTTGCTTGACTCCGTAGCAGTAGATTTCTTGCTCGACTCAGTAGCAGTACATTTCTTGCTCAACTCAGTAGCAGTAGATTTTTCTCTCGACTCAGTAGCAGTAGATTTCTTGCTCGACTCAGTAGCAGTAGATTTCTTCCTCGACTCAGTAGCAGCAGATTTCTTGCTCGACTCAGTAGCAGCAGATTTCTTGCTCGACTCAGCAGCAGCAGATTTCTTGCTCGACTCAGCAGCAGTAGATTTCTTGCTCGACTCAGTAGCAGTATATTTGTCTTGTGATTTTGAGCGCAAAACCCTGTCACTGCTTCTCAAAGATCTTAGATTTTTTTTCTGTACTCGTTTGGAAGTTTTTCCACCCTTGCGTTGGCCAGAATCTTTGACCAAATTTTTAGGCGTTGTTTCATGCTGTTCCAGGCCAGAATCTTTGGACATGTCTTCACAATGGTGATCTGGTTGTTGAATGGTAGGGTTTGTTGAAGCAAGTTCTTGAGGCAATCCTAAAGGGTTTGCATCTTTAGAAGGTAATTGTAAATGCTTGCCACCATTACTTATGATTATATCTTTGGGATTCAATTCCACGGCTTCATTAGAAACACCAGTAGATAAACTATTTCCTATACCATTGGGTAAACTTTGAGAATCAAGCTGTTGTTGCTGCTCTGGCAGTTCACCAGAGCTAACTGTTGGCTCTGCACTACAAAGGTGGGGAGATGAAATCTGATCAGCCTGGACGTTCTTGCTTGACTCTTCGGGTAACAACCCTAAACTTTCACTAATAGTATTCTTGGACAAATCATTACAAAGTGATTGGGAATGTTCAGCAGTCTCTTCTGATGTTTCTGTGTTCATAAATCCAGAACAATTTGCTTCAGTAAGTAAACATTCACTACGAAATCCATTGGCCAGTTCTGATGTACTTTCTTCAGGGTGAAAATGGGAATGGTTCCCATTTTCACTGTTTGCTTGAGATGAAGAACCGCCCATATGTTCAACCTCGATCATATCAATTAGAAGGCTAAAAATGCCACATACCAACACCAATATTATCGCAATAAGTTGGGAATTTTTAATTTTAACAAATAAATAAATTGACAACAAAAAGAACTCTTACCAATCAAAATTTGTAAGAAAGTTTTATGTTGCTTTTGTGCCAGCAGCAGACAGTTCACAATCTAATTCAGCTAACAAAAGTCTGCAAGATGGAAATATTACAGGGACCAGCATCAATTAACCAACCAAAAAATCAAAATACTAACTATGGACAGTCTAAGGTTACAGAAAACAAAGACCACTAACAATGAACAAGATAAATATATATATATAAGATATTGCTTCATTAGAAACCCGACCAATGTCAGTTTTACTACTTGGTTACCAGAGTTTACCAGACACTATAGGCTAATGACCGAAGTTTACCAGACACTAATAAATACAACTATTTATTTCTCCAAGCTAGCCCCTAAACCAAATGTGATGAACCCGACCCTATATTTTATACCTTTGAACATTATTTTATTAGCTTGACATGACAAATTCTTGACCAAAACGAAAGCAGAATAACCTAGGAAAAACAGGCAGTAGAAACAAAAATATACTTAAAAACAATCTAATAGTTCAGCATTATGTATAAAACGCCTAATGTAAAAAAAATAAACTAAAATAAAAATTAATCAGATAAAACTCAGGAGCTAGAGGGAAACCAAGGCAGCTCCTAGCTAAGTGGTACAATATTAACTTCAGACCCTTTCAATTATAAAGTACTCAATTTATGCCCTTTTAAAACAAAATTTTCACCTTCCCCAAACTACTAAAATTTTGTTTCAGCCCCCCAATACACATTTCAGAATATGCATTCCCAAACGTATAGCTCCTTAATTCACAACCATTGTCCTGCACTAAATATTACTTTGACTTAAAAATATATATTTTTTCAGCACTTAAAAGAACAAATCTTTAACATCCAGGTAGCACATTTTAAATCAAACCACTAGAGGTAAATCTTCATTCAGTTCCATCAAACAAAAAAAAAATCACTCAAACAACTTAAAACAAATAATAATAATAATAATAATAACTTACACCAAGCACGAAACATACGTACATTAAAAAAGAAAACCCCAAACTCAGAACACAATAAGTAAGTAACCCAAGCTAACATTATCAGCTCCGTAAAGGAAAAGATCAAAAACTTCCACCGTTCGGCATCTTTTTTTGACTTTTTTTCTTAGCCTGTGTTTTCTTTTTCTCGGTAACCAAACAAGAAAATAAATAAATACCCTAAAAGGAAAGGGATAAAAAAAAAGGTGTTGTAGATGAACTGACCTTGAATCTCGCGCGTTGAGCGAAATATACAGAGAGAGAAAGAGAAAAGAGAGGGAGATTTTTTGCGCTGCGCGCGATGAGATTGAAGGAGGAAAAGAGGGAAACAAAAGAATATAGGCAAAAAAGAGGTGGGAGTAGAGTTGTCTGCCGGGCCGGTTCAAGGAAAAAAATTAGGCCCTTTGGGTCTAAAATTTGGCATAAATTCAAATGTTAAAACCCAAATTTACTGGTATTAATTTTTTATATTATTTTTACATAAAAGAAAATTTAAAAAAATAATAAAAAAATTAAAATACACCGGTATATAAGTCATGTTATACTGCTGAATAACAAGCCTTTAATTATCTAGTTCTAGATAATTTTTACGCTTTGGGAGTCCTTGATGATTAAATAAACTAATATTTTACCATGACTGTAATTTTAGAGAGATGCGAAAGTGAAAGCCTATAGGGTCGCTTTTGTATTTGGATAACCAACACTGAAAGCCGTTTTTACATCGGATAGTTTGGTGTTTTGATGATCCCTAAATTATTGACCGCAACTTTTGCATTTATTATCGCCTTCACTGCTGCCCCTCCAGTAGATATTGATGTTATTCGTGAACCTGTTTCTAGATCTCTACTTTACGGAAACAATATTATTTCTGGTGCCATTATTCCTACTTCTGCAGCTATAGGTTTGCACTTTTACCCGATCTGGGAAGCGGCATCTGATGATGAATGGTTATACAATAGTGGTCTTTATGAGTTAATTGTTTTACACTTCTTACTTGGTGTAGCTTGTTACATGGATCGTAAGTAGGAACTTAGTTTTTAACTTATATAACAAGCAAATGCCTTTACATTAGTAGTAAAATTAATAATAAAATAACAGTTATATAATATTCAAACAATAACTATAAAAATAATAGTAATATAATAATGAAATAACAACAAAACAATGAAAAACAGTAAAAAAAATAGTTTCTTCTTCTTTTTTTGCAAATTCAAGTTGGGCCAGGCCCGAGCAAAAAAAACCTTACCTAAAACCTAGCCCGTTTAGAAAATGGATCTTACTTTTTTGTCCAAACCTATATTTTTACTCAAATCCCATCATTTTCCGGTGGCCCAACTCATGAACAAATCTAGGTAGAAGTTAGAATAGAATGTTCTTTCTTATTTTTAATAATTAAATGGGCTTGGGCCTAAAATACATTCATGGATTAGGTAGGGTTGAATCTATATTTTAAATTTAATAGTTTTTATAATAATAATGTTTGATAATTTATAATTTATCTATAATTTAACTATATTGATCCATATCTATATTTTATATCTATTTATTTATAATATATATAAAAATACGAATTGGAGATAAACAGGTGAAAATATTTTTTTATTATTTATTATTTATTATGGTACTGAATTAATGTTTAAATAATAAATTTTTAGATAAAATTATAATTTCTATTCGTATTAAATTACACTTATTAAATATTATTTATTATATTGAACATATTTTAATATATTGAGCATGTTTTGTAATGGGTAATTCGGTATTTTTATATAGTTTTAAATTTATTTTCAATATGTTGTGTTCTGATCCCACACCAATGAGGGTTAAATGTTAACAATGCTGACATGTTTCTTGCTATTAGAAATTAGTTCCAATCATGTCATCGGTTTAGAATAGTAGTACATGTTTGATTCTTGCCACTAGGTAATTATCGTATTTGACCCATATCGTTGGGATGATTGTCGTTTCTGACCTTTGTCACGTACATGATATAAATAGGTGATATAAATGCTAAACATATATAATAGTGGTAATGTATATATTTGCTAAATATTAAATAAATTAGAATATATATTTTTTAAAAATAAAAAATAATATGGATGATATAAATGGCTTCGGGTTAATCATTTAAAAATACTAATTTTTAATGTTACATGCCTCATATGTGATTTTACGTGTTTAATTTTTAATTAACTTTTTTAAATTTTGTGTTTTTAAATTACTATAATTAGTGTAAAATAATATAATTATTCAAAGTGTTAAATATAATTAAAATAGATTAACTTATTTATCAATTCAAATATTTTTTTTTTCAAGAAAAACTATTGGTAGTCGATGGAGTTTTAGCAAACAACAGGCACCGTTATTTGTCCATCACAACTTGTGGAGACAACAAAGATACCTACAAAATAGATTTGCAAACCGAAAAGAGAGGATACATACGTAGTGAATGAGAAGAAAAAAAAAAATGGTTGATGAGAGAGGAAAAAGGCGAGCGATAACAAACCCGAAGGTTGACACCGCCACTGAGCAAAACTTGATTTAGCAAAATTAAAAACTCATATTTTAAATTAAATCGAACTTAAACAATTATGTATGATATTATTACTACTGAACCTACCTATAAAAGTCTCTAATTTATTTTTGGAAATTATAAACATATAATTCTAACATTGTCAACAAAAAATTATTTTTTTATTATTTAATGAAAAATATTTTTTTTTGTATTGTCTTTCCTCAACCCTTAAATGGCAACAATGTCGATGTTAATCGAGTTAAGACTCAATCGACGTACAAATATATATATATATATATTGAACAATATCATTATAGTTCTATTAATTATATCGGCTCTTTTTTAACACAATGTTTAAAATTACCCATAGCCCACTCCAACTTATAAATAGGAGGATAATGCCCATGCCCATAGCCCTCCAGCACACTTGAACTCAAGTCCTTTTACATTGTTAACAATATCCATGTTGATTGAATGACAATCGAACTAACACTCAATCAGCGTAAAAATATATTTATATAAAAAGAATTGTAGAATGATTAATTTTAGGGATTTACATGTTCGAAATTATTGAATCATGATAAGATTCCTTGTGAGTGTGAAGCATATATTAATTAATATATTTATGTCTATGTTTCTTTGTTTGATTCAAACTCTTCTTCCTATCTATTTCGCTCTCATATAGCTCCTCTTTAAACCCCTTGTTTTTGGGGGTGTTCCCTCAGTTCCAACCACTTCAAAACACCTTTAAACCCTAAAAAAAAGTCATAATTTTCCTTTGTTTTTCTGAATTTTTTGTCATCATCCATGGAGCGTAACTCATATACGCAAGGTCTTCAAATTGCATTCATGGGGGATCCCACCGAGGAAAACCAGGAATTCCCCTTTGACGATAGCTCTTCCGCTGGTTTTTCAAACCCTAATTTCTCCCAAGGGTTACAAAGCCATCATGATGTTCGTGTCTTTGGATTTCAACAGTCTTCACTCGATGATCGTTTCAGTCAATTGAATTTAAACGACATTGAAAACCCCACGAGGATTGTTGGGTCGGATTTCGGTCCAGCACCAATTGGGTTGTTTCCTGAGAATAGCTTCAATGGCCGCCATGTATTAAGGTCTCTTCCAAGTCAAACCATGGTCGTCGACCGATCACCAAATTATTCTCCCAGTACTTTTATCGAACACAACGTGTTCGACTTCGACACCAACACGCAACGAAGGACTCCGCCTTTCGAAAGACCTTACAACCTGTGCGATCCGATGCGTTCCGTCAATGGCCTCGGATCTACTATGATGCGACCGTCAATGCATGATCATCACCGCCAACCTTTTTATTCCCCTCCTCCTCGACAGCTTCCTCGAGAGAATTCTAGTTATTATTATATTCCGCCGTTGATGGAGCTGAAAGCTGGGGATATTTGCACGGTGGCGAAAGATCGAGACAGGTGCCTTGCCTTGCAGAAGAAACTGGATAATGAAGTATTAACGCGTGGGGAAATCGACATGATTTTCATGGAAGTGAAAGATCACTTGCATGAACTGATGGTTCATCGGTTTGCCAATTATCTCATTCAGAAACTATTCAAAGCCATCAACAATGAACAAAGGACCCAGCTTCTTCTCTTACTCATTAGGAGCCATCAAAGGTTCTTTCAAGTTTGCACCAATCTCTACGGGTAAGAATATATATATATATATCAGTTTTGGTTATGGAGTTTAGCATGCTTGGGGTCGAATGAGATCATATTTAGGTTTTGGCATAGTTGAAAGACTAAGGGTGGGTTTGGGGCGGCGGTGCGGTGTGTTTAGTTTATTTTTTGTCTCACGCTACAGTATCGTTACAGTATCTAATCTCACCGCCACCGCTGTTTTTACACTAACCGCTGGTAAACGCACCTCCCATCCAAACTCACCCTAAATCTTAAATTGAAATATTAACGCTCATATCTCAATCCATTTAAGATAGAATCAAATCTTTAAACGTAAAACTTCAAATAAACTTAAAATTTTATACTTTTAAGGATAGATTTAAGTATCTTTGATGCCATGATAATGTGGATTTAATTTGGACTTAATCTAGTCTTAGTAATGTTTGATAGAAATATGATCAATGATTTTGATACCCATAGATATAAGATTTAACCCTAGTTATTATAAATTAAATTTTGTATGTTGGCACGAGGTGATCCGGTGTAATTTGCTTTTTCTTTGATTGTTGAAGGAGTTGGACAATTCAGAAATATTAACACTCATATCTCAATCCATTTAGGATAGAATCGAATCTTAAACACAAAACTTAAAATAAACTTAAGATCCTATACTTTTAAGGATAGATTTAAGTATCTTCTATGTCATGATCATGTGGATTTAATTTGCACTTAATCTAGTCTTGGTAACGTTGATAGAAATACGATCAATAATTTTGATACCCATAGATATAAGATTTAACCCTAGTTACTATAAATTAAATTTTGTATGTTGGTACAAAGTATACAAATTGATCCGATGTAATTTACTTTTCCTTTCATTGTTGAAGGAGTCGGACAATTCAGAAATTTATTGAGATAGTCAACATCGAAGAACAAAAATGCATTCTTCTGTCAGCTTTGAAACCTATTGCTATTGTCTTGGCAAAAGACAGCAATGGTCATCATATATTTGAACCATGCTTGAAAAAATTCTCGAGTGAAGAAACAATGGTACGTAATTGTTAATATATGTTCGTATCTAGTACTTATTTAAAAAAGGGTTTTATTTGTATGGACAGCATCTTATGGATGGAATTATACAACATTGTGTGGACATTGCAATTAACAAAAGCGGCTGTTGTGCCTTGCAACAATGTTTGACCCATGCCAATGATGAAGTTAGTGAGCATTTCTTGGTTCGAATTGTGGCGAATGCCTTGTTTCTTTCCGAGGACAAATATGGGTTCGTTTTTGAATATCGAATTCTTAACCTTTTTTTATCTAACTGACCGTATCCTAACCCTATTCCTGTAATTGTTTTTTAGGAACTATGTTGTACAATTTGTGCTTCAGATGGGGTTACCTTGGGTTACATCAATGATAATAGGGCAGCTTCAAGGAAGCTTTGTGAGCCTTTGTTATAGCAAGTATGGCAGCAATGTGGTTGAGAAATGTATGAAAGAATCTGAGGAACAACTCTCTGCAAGGGTTATCATAGAGATTCTAAATGATCCAGATTATTTAAAGGTCTTTGGGCATGACTATGGCAACTTTGTTATTCAATCAGCTTTGTGGGCTTCCAAGGTATTGATCTTTTTTAATACTCTTTTCTGTTGTTATTTTCATGAATCTATAAATATATAAGGAATAATTACATTAGAATTAATATTGAGTCAAATTCTAAATTTTTCTTAAATTTCAAAACGATTTAATTGAATTTTTGAACTACATTGTCGAAGCTAACAACTAGACAGCTGAAAAGATTTGATTGTAGCAAAGACTTGATTGAAGCAATATATTAGAACATTTCGAACTCTAGTATAATTAATACCCGCTCTCTTGATAGTACTCTAGTGACTAGTTTATAATTTGGTCTATAATTTAGGGATGCATAATACAATTAATGATACTCTCTTTATAGTTAAAGTCCATGCAAAAACCGAACTAACAGTTGAATTGATTAGACCACCAACCATTCTAACAATGAAAAGATATGAAAAATTAGTAATAAATGCGAATAGAGACAAACTTTCATTTTATAAATTGCAACAACAAAATTAAATATTTATTTTCTTTCAGGATTTCCATTTTTTTAGTTATTTTTTATGATTCTAATTTTGTTTTTGTTTTTTTAAATTGAAAACAGGGACATGCAAATTTAGGTATACACAATGCTATTCACTGTCTGATTCGAAAGCATTATTCATTTCTTCAAGGTTCTCCATTTGGGAGAAGGATTTTGAGTGCTGCATCAAAATGTCGCAGAAGTTGATATATATATATATATATATATATATATATATATAGTTATCTTGTAAGTACATAAAAATTAACTTTTCGTTCATATTTCCTGATAGAGTTGTGGTTAAAACTCTTATTTAGAGTTTCTAACGTTGTTGTTGATATAATTTTAGTTGTTTGTTGTTTTGTATTAACTAGATTTGTTAAAATATTAGTCTAAGGCAGAAAATATAATATGATGTTTTTTTAGTTATTATATAACGTTGTTAAATTATTGGTTATTTTTTTAAATCTATTTTATTATAGATTTTGATAATATTTGCTTTGTTTTTACATAACATCTAGAATTAAAACTACCCATGACCCCTCATTAACTCATAAAATAAGAGAATATTGTGTTTCAGTACACTCGAATCCACGTTCTCGTGTATTGGTAACAAATGACTATGTCAATCAAATTTAAACTCAATTCACTATTATTTAATTGTTTTTAAAATAGTATTTATTTGTTATTTTGCATAATGTTTATTTAGTTTCTATGAAATACATGAGTTGTCACATTGACTATCATAATACTACCATTGATAATTTGACAAAGAAAATCGAAAATTTAAGTGATAAATAAATAAATATATATATATAAATCATTAATGACAAGTATTATAAACTTACCATTATTAAAGATTTTATTTTATTTTTTTAAAAACATTATCTATTAGAAATGATTTCCCAAATGAATCTCTCTTTTGGTAATATTAAAAGTTATTTCATGGTATGAAAATGTATTAATCTGATATCTTAAAGATAATTTCTCTAGGAAATCGAATTAATCATTTGAATTAAATTAATTCGATTAACTGATCGATTATTAAAATTAATTCAAGATAAAGGTTTTTTTAAAGTTCGGTGGGGTTGTAACTATTGATATAATAGTCCTAAAAAATAAGGATAAATCCCAAAACTATACATGAATTTTGGTTTAATATGCAATTTTATATATGAACTTTGACTTTATGTAATTTTATACATGAAATTTTGATTTGATCCAATTATTGATATAAATCATTTTATGTTTATATATTGCACACATAAATAATTATATTTATCTAATATAAAAATAAATTGATTTCTTTCTTTCTTTAAATGTGCATAATTAAATAAAAAATTAAAGCTTGAAGTATACATTTGAACCACAATTAGAGTTTCACGTGTATAATTGCACCTAATTAAAGTTCATATATACAATTGCACATTAGATCAAAATTCATATATAATTTTGAAATTTATCCAAAAAAATTATTATAAAAATAATATTAATAAATGCTTTTAATTTAGTGTTTTCATTAATTTTTATGTAATGTTTGTTTTTATGTTTTTAGTATATTGTTGTCGTTATGTTATTTTTGAAAAAGTTTTGGATTGAGAACCGGTTAAGAGTTTTAGAACTTCCGTTAATGGTAGTTCAATTCATATAATAATTGAACTAATTGTTTCGACACCTTTAGTTATATGGGTTTTTAATTATAGATATATTAGACGTGGGTGAAAAAAAATTATATAATAGAATTATAAATAAATTTGATATAAAAAACTAAATATGGATTTGATTAAAACGGTAAGTTGAGATAGTGAACTGTGATGTGTATGTATTTTTCTAGGTTTATCAAAATATAAAAAGATATAAATACCCTCAAAATAACATTTGTTATTTTGTAAAATAAATGGGCTTTTGGTAATTTCATAATTTTGTTAGGACTCAATTGATAAGTAACACTAACTTAATCAAATTCTTAATGTTAGTATATAGTATTATTAAATTTGAATGTGAAAATATGCTCCAAATCCGTATGTTCTTCGTACGTTTGAAATTTAATATTTCAAGAATTTAGTTCCTTTACATTTTTTTATCCAGTTATTAGCACCGTTAAAATTTTTTTGTTAAATTATCTACTGTGACATATTGAAATTAAAATAATACCCACTTCATGTAACAAAAAAATGACGCTGTAATAGACTTGAAATTAGTTGACAGTTTTAACGGTATTAGAAATTCTTAAAATTCACTCAAGATTTTAATTAGAATAAAATATTTAGACTAACTAACGACACTATAAAAGTTTAGGTACCAAATTACATTAAAAATTAAATAAAATATAGAGTCCGAAATTAAAAATTTGACAATTGTTATATAATTTAAAAAAAAAATAGACAATGAAAATAAGGGTGTCTATTTAAACAAGTATTAGATAAAGAACGAATCTGATAGCAATTTTAACTTGATTCATGAACGAATGTATGGATCAACACCTTTAAAAATATAAATTAATTTTTTTTAGAAAATCGAGTGAATCAAATATGAATTTATGAGTAGGCACGTGAATCATATCGTTTAAATGCACTTAAAGTAATATAATTTATTTTAATTACGAAATGATACTTTTGTAATTTTTCTAATTGAGTTAGTGCCTGGTTGATTCGTGACACCAACTCAATTTGGGACATAAATAATAGTAAATATAGAAATATAGATATACAATTGATGGAGGTATAAAAAGATAAAATGAAGCTTTGGGTTAGTGGTAAATTTAAGGTTTTACAAATTTAATTTGTGTGAGTTCAAATCTTACCATATACATATTTTTTTTGTTAAATTAAAAAGACTAAAGTGCCCTTAAACAACATAACTTATTTTAATCATGGAATGATACATTTCCGTAATTTCCCTAATCAAGTTGGTGCATCGTTGGTAGAGCACCTCGTTTACACGTGCGCCAATGTTTTTCAGGGAAGTCTATCATGCAATCAAAAAAATTGATCTTTTTGAGAATCGATGTCTTACTCCATTACTTTGAAGGAACAAAACAAGAGAACAATAGCTTGACAAATGGTTCGGTCCGATTCGCGTGCTGTTTAGGCAAGATCCGAATCGAACCCATCATTGATTTGAGGTATTGATAGGGTGAATACCCGGTCTATTCAATGCTAGGTATAATAAGTATAAGGACTTCAAAAATGCTCTTTTCATTCTATGAATATGAATCTTAAGGTGTATGAAGTTTCATGTTTGATTTTTTAATCAGGATGGTAGAGACTCCATTTAACTTAGGTTGATCTAGGCCAGGAGCAGACCTACGTCAAGATAACCCTTCCCCTCTTTGAAACACTTTGGATGTTGACTCGTGACACCAACTCAGCAAGGGCTTAAATAATAGTATAATAATATGCTACAAGTCTGGATACTCTTTGTAAATTTAAAATTTAGTCTTCATACTTTTATTTTTAGGAATTAAGTCCCTTTAATTTTCAAATTTAAAATTCAAATTTAATTGTTAATCTTGTTAATTTTTTTTTTGTTAAATTTGTTAGTGTGGTTCTTTGAAATAAAAAAAAAAACATGTAATTAAAAAATTGACATTCTAATAAACTCGAATTTAACAATATAATTTTAATTTTGCTAGCAATTGGAAATAAAAATTTAAGTCCGAAAAATAAATGGAGCAAATTCTATGAAATAAAAATAGGGGCCAAAATTTTAAATGTACAAAAAGTACAAGTATTTAGAGTATATATTAACCTAGTAATCTATATGCCTATATATAGAAGTAATGTCCATGCTTAGAAAAATAGTTAAATTTTAGTTTCGGTTCTTCTGCTATGCTTAAATGATTTAACGTCTATACTTCATTTTTAACATAATTTGGTCGAGATATTTTTATAATTTTATTAGTTAGTTTGAATAATTAATATTATCGATTTTTTTTGTTTAAAACATTACGTGATTATATATAATTTAAATGTTCTAAAAGCCTTAAAGGCCAACGCTTGACTTCTCCTTTCTTTTAATTTTGCCTCTCTTTTTTTTACATTATAAGACAATGGTTAAATTTCAATTTTGACCCTTAGACTATGTTGAAACTTAAGATTTAATTTATATGCTTTAATTTTTTTGACATAATTTGTTCCCACTACTTTTATGATGTCACGAGTTAATCTAAATAGGTACAAACTGTTAACTATTTCAATTAAAATGTCGACATCAATTTTTCTTAGGAATACTATTCCAACATAAAAAGATTTTTATCGTGACAAGTTTAAATCGATGTTTTTAAAAAAAATCATAATCAATATTTTTAGCGTTTATTATTAGAAAAATTTGACAGAAAATTTAATAAATGAAATTTAACAATAGCAGCAATTGGACCGGAATTTTTTAAATTTAAAAAAGCTAATTTTTTAAAAATAAAAATAAGAAAAATAAAATTCCGAGAATATGAAGTGTATTAAAATTTAGAGTATATTTTAATTTATAAATTTTTACTCTTGATACAAATAAATAATTAATATATTTATAAAAATAAAAATAAAAGTAGGTGATTTATGCGACAAAAGTAGGTATCAGATTCCCTGACTGGAGTAAGTAATTTGTATGTCTATATTCAATATTTTATTCACATATTGGAAAAGGGAAAAGTAATTTGCACCCTTTTCCTTAATTACTTTATATTATTTTTTATTCGAGAGAAATGGTTATATGAAATAGGGACGCTATATTATTTTGTATTCTTTTTTAATTATTTAATAATATTTTAATAATTTTTTATATTATTGATATATAATTTTTGTAATTTTTTTAAATTAAACTCTAAACTTTAAACTTGAATCTTGAACTCTGAACTCTGAACTCAAAATCATAAACCATAAATCTTGAACCCCGAACTAAAAAGTCAAGTTCATAGTTCAAGGTTCAGGATTTCGATTCGAGGTTTAGGATTTAGGTTAAAAAAAGTATCAAAATTATATATCAATGACAAGAAATTATTTTATGAACCATTCCACCACATCATCCATGACCCATTCCCAATTATTTAATAACATTCCAACAATTTTTTCCATATAATTGACACATAATTTTTGTAGTTTTACACCTTGATCCCTGAACCCAGAATCAAGAGCCTCAAACCCAGAACATTGACCTTGAACCTCAAACCCTAGACCTCAAATCTTGAACCCGAACTTGAACCAGGGTTTGGGTTCGAGGTTTAGAGTTCAGGGTTCATAGTTCAATGTTCAATGTTAGGGTTTATGATTTAGAGTTTTGGGTTTAAAGTTTATGATTTATGGTTTAGGGTTTTGAAATTTGAGTTCAGGATCAAGATAAAAAATTACCAAAATTATGTGTCAAACATAAAAAAATTAATGAAATGTCATTAAATAATGAAGAAGGGTCGTGGATGATGTGATGGAATGGTCCATAAATAATCCCTCATGAATGACATAGAAAAATTATTAAAATATCATTAAATAATTAGTAAAATATAGAAAATAATGTCAGACACTAATTAAAATGTAGAAAACCATTTTTTATCTATTGGTGCAGTAAATAAATAAAAGGTTTAGAATTTAATATATGTTTTAACTCATATTCAAAATTTAAATTATAGTTTCAAGACTAACGAAATTCTTAAATTACTCATAAACCTCGTTGAAAAAGGTTACAACATTTTTCTACTTTTTAAATGCATTTTACCGACCCTGCAGACACCTGTGAATGACACCATTTTCACCACCACCACCACCACCCATGATCAAAAGACAACAAAACATGTGTGCATGGAGGTGGACACGGCGGCGATGAGAAAATATAATGGAAATTTTATTCAACACTACCAAAACAAAAACCCAAAGGAAAACAACAGAAACAAGACAAGTTTATTTTTATAATAACACCATCAGCATGCATATATATATATAGCCTCTTCGTCCTCGATCTTTAAGCTTGATTAAATCCCCAACTCGAATATATTTCATTTTCAAGGGCATTTGGGTTTGCCCTTGTTATTCACCTTATCTCTGTAGCAAGGACACTCGTGTTTGTTCCCATAAGTACCGGAAGGAACACATTTACACTCCTCGCAACATATGCCGCAATATTTGAAGCACCGATCCCAAACCGCCGCTTTATTGCACCTCCCTTTGCATTTCCCTTCACAAAAAGCTGCCATTTCCCCCACAAAAAAAAAAAAATTACATCAAAGATTAAAACACACACACACCCCCAAGGCTTAGATTATGAAAAAAATATGTTTGCTTACGTGAACGAGGCTGAGCCATTGTTGGTTCAAAAACTGACGAACATAGAAGTAGAGAACAAAGCAGCAAAGTTAGAAACAAGAGCTTCATTTTTTTTGCCCTTTTTATGATATCTTAAAGTTGCTTACTAGTGAAGAAGATGAGTGAGAGTGTATATTTATAGTGAAGTTTTGTACGTGTGTAGTATGAAACACAGCTGGAGGGGGACAATGAGCGGTGGGTTGAAGCACGGTCCACGCGGTTTCTGCAGATGGTGAGGGGAAAAAAGTTACTAAAGAGTGTAGGACCTTCGTTTTTGAGGGTTTTTTTTTTGTCCATTTCCGCCATTAACAAAAGGGCAAAGGTAGGTGAACCCTAGTTAATGCTACATGCTACGTACTTTATTTTAGTACATACACCACCATTTACAACCATGTCCTTTTACTTGTCCACTTTTCATTTTCTTTTCTAGCTAGTCCCGAGGCGAGGATCTAGGTCAAGGAGGGTGGCAAACTTGGAATCTACAATATATATATATATTAAACATAACAGAGTTGATAGTAATGATTAAAATATTATTATTTATGAATCTCGTATATTGACCGTTTGAGTTGATAATAATTGTGTTGCTAATATAGCTTTATTCTCCTCTTATAATTCATTTAAAAAAATATTTATAAATTATATTATATTGTTTTGAATATATTTTTGTCATTTTTATATCTTTTATGTATATAAAAAGAATAAACACTAACATTATACTTATGGTAATGTTTTTCAATAGAACTACTTTTTAATGTATTTTTAGTTTGTTAGAAAATTTTTATTTTAATGTTTTAGAAATTTTTTATTTTAACATTTTTTGCGCATTTAGTGTTTTTTAAATATAAATAAAAATTAAATATGGGCGAGTTAAGTTGAGCCTGGGTTTACCTTTCTTAAATTGGACCGGACTTAAACAAAAAGCAAGTTCATTTTTGAGTTGAGCCCGAGATTGAAAAATTAATCTAAATACCTTGCATGGGTCTGACCTAAACTTAGCCCAGCCCATGAACACTTTTATGTTTGTCCCACGTTTGGTTCGCTGAAATGAAATAGAGTAAAAATGTAATAATTATGAGATGGAAATGGAATAAAAATGTAATAGACATTAGGTTATTTGGTCCACGACTGCTTTATCCTTATTACAAATAATAATTTGTTTACAAAATAAATTTATTATTGTTTTTATTTATTAAATAAAATATTATTAAAAGTATTTATCTAAAGATGATATTTTAAATTTAATATTTACTAATATTTAACACTTTACATTAAAATAATATATTTTATTATTAAATATACTTATAAATAATATTAAAAAAATTCTCTCATTTTTTTAACTATCCTTTTTTTTTTTGGTGAAAAGATAAAAGATACAAAACAATTAACTAGCTCTGAAGGGATCCTCAAACAATCTTAATCCTAGACTTCTGTTACGAACCATCTTGACAACATTGTCTACGATTGTGTTTTCTTCTCGAGGAATATGATGAATTTTTCATTGCTTAGCTACTTTCAAGATATAATGAATTCTTCTAACGAGCGCAGAATTAGAGTTTCCAAAAAAATCCTCTTGGATAGCATTCACAGCCTCAAGATTGTCTATTTGAATTGAGATCTTTCCGAATCGCCTATGTAAAGTAAGCTTCAAACCCTCTCTCACATCTCTCACATCTCTTCATTGCATTTTCTACTTAATGTTTTTCCCTTTTTATTTTTAGAAAATAAGAGAACACTTTCAAACCTTGTTTTAAATTTATGATTTTGTTCAAAATACAATAAAATAAATAAAGGAAACCCAATGAAAAAGGATTGAAAGAAAAGAAATTTGTTGATGGATATTTCCATGAGAGTAAATCCTTAGAAAGAAGGGAAAATATTCTCAAAGAAATTTCTCTGTAGTTTTAGAGGACACTATTACAATTAGATGATAAAGGCTATTCCTTGATGCCCTCAATAGGCCATTCTTTGGGTGGGGTAAGGAATGGCAACGGAAGCCCCACCCGTAATAAGTACCTCAACGGTGAAGTCTGGATTGAGAAAAAAATCCGAAGTTCTGTTCGAAAATTAAGAAGTTTTAGATTAAAGTATAGATTCGAAAAATAAACTTAATAGAAAAGTTTGGACGAAAATGTAACATCGAAAAATGGGTTTGAAAAAAAAAGGATCATTTTTCTAAACGAACTAGGCTTCAGGTAAGATTTTTTGGTTTGGGTTAGTGCTGTTTTGTTATCGTTTTGCTGTCATTTAGTTATTTAATGTATTTTTAATGTGTTAAAAAATATTTATTTTAATATTTTTAGCGTATTTGATGTATAATATTTTTAAATTTATTTTTATATAAAAAAAATCTAATTTTTTTTTTAATAAGGGCGAGTTGAGTTGGACTTGGATTTAATATTTTTAATTTTAATCGGGTTTGAATAGAATTTTAGATTTATTTTTCAGGTCGTACTCAAGTCTAGAAAATAAATTTAAAATTTTGCATCAAACATGATCCTACTCATGATTAGGTCTAAATTAAACAATTAAAAATAGTAGGCCTAACAAATAAGGGTGGAATGCATACCCTATTACATTCAACCAAACACATCACTAAAGTTTTAAAGTAATTTCATTTGACAATAATAATGTTGCAGGTTTGAGTGAACTTAACTCGATAATATTTTTAAGTTTACGAGCCAAGGGATTAAGATTTAAATTTTATATAAATAAAAATAAAATGTATTTGATAATCAACAAAAACAACATTTGGTTGATTATATAAAGCAACTCAATAAGTTTTTAGATTTTATATGACACTTATTTAAAAGTTATATTTGATACACTACCGATATATAAATTTTATGTACCATTAATGCCTCATAATTCGCTACATCCTTAATAAATAAATAATACAAAGTTGAAGGACTTTTCAAAATAATGTTTATCAAGATTGCCCCATAAATCTAACATATCAAGATGTTATAATAAATGTCGATAATGACGTAAAACGATTACAAAGAAAAAAATACATAAATTTTATATGAAAATCTTTTGAAGAAAAAATCACGAGTAAAAGAGAAAAAAATTTTATTAATGTTGAAAAATGAATAATACAATAGTAATTTCGACAAATTTTTTTTTTATTTTACCATTGTATTTATTTTTTCAACAAGTAACATCATTTCTAGAAAAAAATAAAAATAAAAATAAAAGATCACTAAATGTGATAGCCCACCACCATTGAAATAATTTACAGCAAATCTCACCAGAATCCATTGCTTGTTGAACTAACTGGTGGCTATACATCATCTTAATCTTTCCAACTGTGCAGCTTTTTAACCATTCCATCACGAACTGGATTGACTCACCTTTCGAAGCCTCCTTGCTTCCATAGACATCTTGGCACAGTTCTAGGGAAACATTATATAGCATTTTCATCTTGTTCAGGAGAGAAGACAACTTGTTTCCTGACAGATTTGACTTACCGTCTGGATTATACATTGCTTTGGAGACTTTGACAGATAAACCATTTATTTTCTTGTTGTTCCCCATTCTGATAACCCTTCATAGTTCATATTCATGTTTGTATCTGATAAAAGTAAAAGTCGTGTCAGTGTACTTCTCTTTTTTTGGATTTGTAGGCAATGTAAACATCTTCCACCCTGCCGTACACGTCGGAAAAATCCCACAACACCGACCTGCTAATATTATTGACAAAAGCTGTGTATATATAGCTGTTGGTGGCGCGCCTCCATGACCACTCCAAGACCACCAAGCTTGGAAACATACGTTGGAGTTGCAATAGTTTCAGGCAAATTAGTTTACCCTTTTTTTTTCCCTCAACGATAGTCTACATTAGGGCGAATTCAGAAAAAAAGAAATTTTGAGAGTTCGAAATTAAATTTTTTATTTTTATTATAGAAAAAATATAATTTCACTATTTTAATATATTATATATTTATATTTTTTAAAGAATTAAATCAATTTTTTTTATTATTTTGGAGGGTCTGAAATGTAATTTTACAGTTACTAAATTAAAATTTTATAAATTATAAAGAGATATAAATAGAAAATTTTCTATTTTAAAGGTTAGCTCCGTCACTTCTTGTTTGTACATTAACTAAAGTTTTTAAATTTTAAATTAGTAAAAGTGAAATTGTACTTTGACTCCTTTAAAATGATAAAAATTTAATACAGCCTTTTAAAAATTATAAAAATATAGGTTATTAAAATGATAAAATTGTATTTTTACTATCGTAAAAATTACAATTTAATTTTTACCCCTAAATTATTACTTTTTTGCTTCCATCCTGTAAGATGTAGTAAAATATTTGTGATTGTAATGTTTGTATTTATTGATGCATGGTTTGGGATTGATGATCTAAGGCGGTTTACATCGTGAAAGTACTAAGACTTGTTGATTATATTTGTTTTAGAGAAAGGAAGGTGGTAAGGATTTGTGTTATTGTTTTGTATATCCGAATCTCCCTTTTCCTGACTTTCTGAGTAGTCTATATAATAAGGGGAAGATAGGTTATTTGCTTGATTGAGATAGCCATTGTGAGCAGTGCCACAAGTAATGTTCACTGGGCTTGGCACTGCGAAAAGTCACATGCCTTATTTGTTATTCGCAATCTTTTGGAACAAATATCATTGAGCTATAATTCTAGCTAATATCCTAGGCATATGTTATTGATTGTAATTGATTTAATATGTTATCAAGTCGAAATCATTATATATCGAAGGAGACTTATATAGGTTACGTGTAGAGAATTTTAACACTTATCTGTTCATTAATGGACTTGTAATTGTGAGTGCATTGAGAGTGTAAACAATATTTTACTTGGTTTACAACCTAAGCTTTTAGAAAGAAAACTTAGGGTAGGGAGATCTAGATTTTTAGGTATAAATGTGATATTGTTAAAGTAGGGTGTGTTAAGACTTAAACCATGCTTGAAAGATATGTGGATTATATCCTTGGTCAAGGACCACAGACCTGGCGAAATTAGGAGGGTTGGCAAGGCCCCGATCCCTTAAAATGAAAATTTTTCTATTTAGGCCCATTTATAGTTTATAAAAATTTCAATTACTAATGGTAAAATTACACTCTACCCCTTAAAAATGATAAAAATTTGATTTAATCCTGGCTGGCGCTAACCATAGACATAAAGAAGCCAAATTAAGTAAACAATTTGCTTATGGTTTACTGTGTTCATTGCAGTGACAATCCTAGTAACCATTGCCCCCTTGTTCTTGCAATTATCGATTTGTTTCTTCATGCTCCTGGGGCCATGATAACCATTACCTGAATTCTCCACTTTGTGAGTGCAATAAACTTTCCATCACAATTCACACTCAAGATATCTTCATTTTCTCATTTTAGTCCATTTGCTTCTTATTAATTTTAAATTTTCTTTTTTAGTTTCTGTTTCTTAATCTCTTATGTTGAGGGTTCAAAATAATAAATATATTTTTTTAAGGTTTTAGGATTTAAAATTTTTAAAAGAAAATTACTACTTTTTTAATTACTTCTTAAAAATAAGAATATTTAGCATGAAATTATTTTTGGAGTGTTTGTATTTGAATTTAGAGAATATAAACTAAGCAGCAAGGTTCAGTGTTAATATTAAACCATATGAACAAAATTTTCTACGCCGAACCCTTTCTGAAGAGAGCTTCAATGATCGGAATGGATGCCGGCATAAGCTTCTGCCGATGCCTCAACCATCTGCTCCGTCCGAATTCCAGCATTGCATATGTTTGCAAAGGAAAGCATGTGTTTCATCCCATACTGGGCTAGCTTTCCATAGTGTATCTCAAAGAATGTCACCTGTGTAGGTCCAACACAACAGAGCATCTTCTTAAGCAGCAATGCAGCAAAAAAACAAATAAAGCGACGAAAAATGAGGCTGAGAATGGAGAACATTACCATTTCCCTAAGGCAATTCCAACCATCAACAAGAGGTTGCCCTGCTGTGTCGTTTTTAGGGCACAAACCTTTTCTAAAAAATAGACAAGATCGGCATCACGCTGCTCAACAACACCTGCTGGTGTCATCTTCGTCGTCGTCAAGGAATTTGAATTTAGCATTTGCACCGAAGTATAAGGAGAGATAATCATTGCATAATAAACCCCATCTCAACAATAATATATAAACTATAGGGTAAACTGCTTTAGTAGTTATATAATTATTAATATTTTTATTTTTGTAACTCAACTATAAAAATTTACAAAATAGTCACCCAGCTATTCAATTTTGAAAAGTTACAAAATGGTCACCTAAGCATTCAATTTTGTATTTTTTGGTAACTAACTAGCTAGCAATGGTAGCTTTTAAAATTACCATAATAGCAATTTTAACCATCAACATTTATACATTGTAATAATTTAGTCTTAATTCTAAAAAAAATTATAACCCTCCACATTTAAACATTGTGTAATATTTTTTTTTGCTGTTATATTTCTTTGTAGGTTGTACTGTTGTTTTTGTAGCTTCGTCGAGCAGACATGAGCTGGGGTTTTTATTACTCCATTTTGCTTGTAATCAATTGATTGAGCTAAAAAAAAAATATTTTTTTGTTACAAATTTACTTTTCTTTGTGATCCCTTTCACTTAAAAAGCTAAAAAAATTATTAGAAAACACTAAAAAATCCAAGATAATAATTTTCATATTTTCTCTTTCTTTTAAAATTAACCCTCAATTTCACAAAGAAAAAAGACGGCAAAAAAAAAAAAAACAAACTACACAATGAGTTTAGGTTTAAACTTTTTAGAATAGATACTAAATAGACGTAATTTATAAATATTGAAAGTTAAAATTGTTAATGCCAAATTTAAAAACTGCCAAATTAGTGACCAAAAAAGAAAATTATTAATAATTGGGTGGCTACCAGTGTAATTTACCCTTAATTCTAAAACCATACACCTTCATATTGTTGCTGCATAGTCTCGTTCCGCAAGTCATTTGCTTCACTGCACAAAAGAAACAGGAAGATGAAGATGATATGAAGTGAGTTTTATATATGTATATGATGAGTATGGTTGCATATATACCAGTCTTCCAACCAAGAAACACTGTATAAGTCTCCCAAACAGGTTTTAATATATCTGGGGGAGGACTTGGATGACCTCCAGGACAATAGGTTGCCCAGCTACTCTCTTCTTTGTTCGCCGCGGTGGTCGCATAGATATTCAAACCTCGGTGAAGAAGACCCTCCAACATACTTCCCTGGATAAGTTGCTCAGCGTAAAGATGACTCTTGTCAGGCATCCCTGGATTAACACATAAAAAGGGTAATTGGTAATAAAATATAGGGTTTACAGTTTAGGATTTAGATATGTATGGTACTAACCAAGCGTTCCGGAACCACCATGATCGGAGTAGTATATGAAGATACGATCGTTGGGACCACTATTAATGACCTTCCCACTACCGCCGGTGAGAGCAGCTTTGTTTCTGAGGATAACAGAGAAAAAGTTGTTAAAAGGGATATTTTCCCACTATAACTACATGCATTGGATGGTAACCGACAGACGTCTCCTGTGGTATCTCCACCGGAGGAAATGAATCCAGTCACCAACTATTGAAGAAGAACGCCGACCACAAGAGGAATCATGATTTGGCCAAGCTTTGATCATATTTAACTTGAGAAAGATCAACACTTTGTATTGCTTATATATAGAAGCATGCATGCATAAGCTGAATAACATGTAAGAAGATTTAATAATTTGTCCTTTCATCGTGTTTTTCTTTTAATATATAAATTAAAAAATAACAAGGAAAACATCCTTATATAACACATAAAGTCATAAAATATTACTAAAAGAAAGCTATATATAAAAAAAAATGATTTCAGTTCAGGGCGTAGCCAGAAAATTTTTGTAGGGTTAAAATTAAATTGTAATTTTTACGATAGTAAAAATATAATTTCATCATTTTAATATCCTATATCTTTATAATTTTTAGAGGATTAAATTATATTTTTATTATTTTTAGGGGGCAAAGGACAATTTTACCTTTACTAATTTAAAATTCTAAAAGTTTAAAGGGCATAAATAGAAAATTTTTCATTTTAGGGGGCCAGGCACCCTGCCAGTTTTGCCCCTGTTCCAGCTTCTAATTAATTGTATTTTTTGTGGTTGAAAATATTTGTTTATTTACCTCTTAGGTCACCATGTATTTAACATTTGAAAGATTATGGTTAATTAAGGTAATTTTGTAAACTTGAATATTAGGGTTATGATTCTCAAATTACAGATAATATAATTTTTTTGACTTTTCATCTTTTAAAAAGAGAGAACCATCATCTCTTAAAGTTATGTACAAATTTGAAAGATCAAAATCACGAAGACTTTATATAAAATGAAGTCCTCACCATTTGACATCGACGATATGAAATCTGTTGCATAATTAGCTTAATGATAAATAGTCTTAGGATGTTATCCTACTTAGCTAAGTTCCAAACATCTTTATATAATATTTTTATACTCTTTTTCTGGCTTGGACACGTGGCAACGAGAGATGCGACCTCAGAAGCACCCACAGATAGCTCTTTGTCTCGCACCACCCGAGTGGTCATCTATTAACCAACCACCTGCATATTTCACACCTCCATCAAGCCACCCGCTAATAACAAACCTCTAATTAGGTCCCTCGCTATTAGCGAATACTTACTTATAACAATCTTATACTATCTTAGCAAAGGGAATGTCAGAGAAAGCCCTTGCTTATCAACAACGAACTCATAATAGATCTACCACCAGACAAACCACACTAACAATCCACCACCAAGCAAATGGGCCTTCCCACTATAAATATCCCATGACTCGGTGAGTAAAGTATCATTCTCTCTCTTTCAACAACCTTGAGCATTTTACCCTAGCACACAGTCTTCCTCTCCTTTCCTTAGCTCCCTTCCCTTCTCTCCTTTAATACTCTAGTTGAATCAACCTCCTTATCTCCCCTTTGTTGATCAATCATCAACTACAAGTATATACAAAACTATTACTAAAAGAAAGCCTAATATGTTTGCCTATACTTGGGGTTGAAAATATTTGATCATTTATCTATTGGGTCCTTGCATTCAACATTAGAAAGACTTAATTAATCGATAATATGCAGTGTCGTATTAAAATAAGAATAATTACATGCTATTATTTACTATAAAAAATGTTAACCCTAATTAATATGATCTACTATGGTTAAGGTTAATTGGACTTTGATTATCTAGTAAAGTAAATATGTGTAAATACTCAAGTAACTAATTTCTAATTGATGATGAATAAAGATAAATCTATAAACCCTCAATTACATATAAAATGATTTTTTTTGGCATTACATCATCTTAAAAAGAGAAAATTACCTCTCTAAAAATTATGTGTCAATTTAGAAACGTTAATGTTTGGATTGAATATAGAATGTTTAATTAATGCTTTTTTCATTATTGTTATTTGTTTGTGTTTAAATTTTTTTTTAATTTCTTTTTTTATTTTTCTAATTTTTTTTTAAAATTGGACAATTGGATCAAGAGTTGTTAGTTTTACTGGTCCGACCACCGTTCTAGTTTTGAAAACATCAACAAATTCTATAATTCAGACATCACTTTTGTCAAAAAAAAAAAACTTTCGGAACTAATTTATTAATTGTGATATACTTCAAGGGCTAATTTGCAAATAAAGCCATTTTTCACCGTCTCATGGCTTATAGTGGTATTTTACTTTCGAGGCCTTGCGAGCTTGATTGTTGGCTGGGCCGAAGTCCAATACATTATGGGCTTGATTATTGCCTATAAAATAATAAAATTTATTTGTATTGATGACTATACCATTAGTTTCAAAGGTCCTTTTTAAGTGTCAATTTTACTTTAGATTAAATTAATAATTAAATAATAATAAAAAGGCTTACTAATTAAGCCAATTTAATTATACCTAAAATTGTTAAGGATTAAAAAATATATACCAAAGTACCAATTGATACAAACTTCAATGACAGTAAAAGCAGGTAGAAAAACCTTAAATTTACGTTATTTGTTAAATTATTCAAAATAGATAAAAAATTGATATTTGGTAATTTTGTTTATGTGTCAATTTATGTGTATGTCATGTCAGTAATTAATTATTATTTTAAAAATAAAAAAATATGTTTATACTTTTTTAATAATTTTAATTTTTTAAAATATTTTTTTATAGTTTTTTAAATTTTTAAATTAAAAATTAATTAATTGTTGACGTGAAACATGCGTTAACCTTTTCACTAATTTTAAAATAACTTGACAAATAACATAAATTTAAAAATTAAAATATATAAAAAATAAATAAATAACTAAAGTTTTTTTGCTTTATAAAATTGGAGTGCAAAATAAATTTTTTAAAAAACTAAAAAAGAAGAAGAAGCTTGCTCATGCGGTAGTCTCTTTTATTTCACAGTCAAATTCTTATTTTCCAAATATTTATTTCGTCTTCCAATTTTATTAAAAAGATTATTGTAGTTATTCATTCAATTTTTTTGTTAAATCACTCCAAAGCGAATGAAAAAGTTAATATTTTTTAACTTTATTTACGTTACATACACGTGGATTGCCACATGGATAACATGTCATTATTTAATTAATTTTTTAAAAAAAATAAAATTTATTAAAAAATTATAAAATATTTTATACTTTAAAAAATAATTTTAAAAGATTAATTAAATACTAACATAATAACATGTCAGTAAAATTAACAAATATTAACTTTTTCATTTATTTTAGGGTGATTTAACAAAAATGCAAATTTAAGGTTAAATAGACAAAAAAAAATTAAATAAATGGTTAAAATAATTTTTTATAATTCCCTTATTTTAACATAAAAAATTTAACATAATATTCTCATACTACTTTTAAAACTATATCCTATTTGATTTTTTTTTTTCAAAATTTTATTTTTCAACATAACCCCAATTAGTCAACAAAAGAGTATAAAATATTTAAAAATAAACACTATGTTGGAGTTGATTAGACTTATCTAATAGTCACATTCATAGATGGCGAAAATTCGAACCGTCTTGATTTAATGAAATAAAATAGTTTCTAAATCATGATTCTATCCAACTTATGAGCATCTCTACGATTAGTGTAGGAGAAAAGAATAATTGTTAGTGATGATCTTCCTTAGCCGTGGGTGTTATTCAGCCTGTTAATGAGTCTTTTTCAGCCGATGATCACTATGGGGTTGCCTTATTCGAAGATTCAAGTTTCTACTCCGAGCACTTGACCACCCCTTGTTGGGCTTTTCGTTGCTAGGAATAGTGCCCTTAATCTCGTCGTTTTATGTGCAATTTATTGTTGATTGAATCTTAGCTCAATTGGCATCGATATTGTTATCAATGCAAGAGAACTTGGATTCAAATGCAATAAAACTCGTTTATCTTCCTATTTAAAAGTTAAAAAGGATAAATTCGCGGTGTTAATATTATTTTCCATTAACATATTTTATTTAAGACATGTATCCATCAAAGTATAAATTAAAGCAAATTTGAATAGACAATAATATTGTCCTCTTGCTTATAGTGGTTGGTTATAAAAAAATCAAAACAAATCCAATTATAATTTAAAAGCAAAAATAGAAATATAATTGTCAAACAAAGCTGCCTGGTGCCTATATATGTAGGACTTATCCTCAAATTATTTAAATTAAAGGGTCAAAAAAGAAATAAAAATCTTTCCAACCCAATGTTGAATGACTTTGAAACCTCACTATAATGGACAAGTTTCTCTTGTCTTTATTTTTCCTTTTCCCCCCTAAAGGTACCTAAAAGAAAGATATGTTTGAATGATTACTATTTGCTTAATATTCAATTTTTAGACTTATTAATTTTAATATATATTTTAAAAATTATATTTATATTATATTTAATTTAATTTTTAATAATTATAATTTTTTATTTATTAAAATTTTATATATATTCATTTTAATAAATTTTAATGTTTATATTATAGTAGATTTCATATTTTATGTGTTATAAATAATAACATGATATAAAACATTACAAACTTAAAAATCAAGCTACGTTGAGCTTGGGCCTTGAATGTTTAAGCCCAAACTTGGCCCATGCTTTAAACGGGATTAATTTTTTACCAAAACCTATTTTTTGAACTAGATATTTTTACTCGAGCCTTCCCAAATTTTAGGTAAGTCTTCGAAGTTGGACAAATAACCTACCCATAAACAGGTCTAATGAAGCTTAGCAAATCACCCCTTCTCTCATTTTATCACATTTAATATAAGTTTTTATATTTCTATTATATTCGTTTTATTCTTATGTGTTAAAATTATATTTAAAATATTATAAATTGTATGTTGGCATAATGAATTTTTTGGCCTTTAAAGTCTAAAAAAAAAAAAATCATTTAAGTCCTCTATTTAATTTTTCGCTTCTTTTAGCCATTGAATTTGCATTTAATGTTTAAAAATAATTTTCACTTTTTTTTGAAATTTTAAATTTTTAAAAAATTATTTAAATGCCTACGTATCATTCATGTGACAATCCACGTGTATGCCATGCCAGCAAAGTGAAAAAACGTTAACTTTTCCATCCATTTTAGGGCGATTTGACAAAAAAACAAAAGTTTAAGGACTAAAAAAGATAAAAAAATAAAATAGAGAATTAAAATGACTTTTTTTTAATAAAATTAGAGTACCAAATATATCGTTATGCCTCGTTGTATAATATCATTACGTTTAATTATCATGTGATCGTATCTGGATTTATTAATATATATAATAGCTACCCTAACCCTAAATTCTAACTTTTTATAATTTTTATAATTTTATACACCGAAATGAAATTTAAAAAAATGATATAATTAATTATGGGATCACATAATTAATTTATAATCTCTTCAGTATCACATGTAATAAAGCTCATTTACTGACGAACAAACAATTCAAACAAAAGCAAAAAAACAAAAAATAAATAAATAGATAAATAAATATGTGTTGCCCATTAATTTAATAATATATTTGTTAATTAATATTCTCAGTAAATATTAATTAATACAATATGAAGATTCTCTTTTAATTATGACATATGTGCCACAGAATTTTGCATACCACGTTACTTACGGCTGTGAAAGCTCCTCTTCCACTGGGGGCATTTCTATTTTCAATTAAATTATATATTTTTGAATAAAAACTCGAATTATTTATTAATAAAAACAAAAACGCATCGTATAATGATATAGGCAGACCGTAAGTAAAATATTAAAAAAAATCCCACAACCAGAGTAAAATCGAAAGAAAGCCCAACCACCTCAGTTGAGTCCTATCCCTGTAAATCAATGAAACCTTTGAAACGTTCAGCTTTAAACTAAGGAAAATCTTGCCGTCGCGTCCGATAGTAGACGAGAGAGGTTCACGCCTCCAATGACGGTCTACTCGGACAAAGCAACACATCCAACAAAACATCACCCTTGACTCCCAGTCACACTATTACCGATCGTCCAGATTTGAAGTACCAGCCTCCTCCACTATCATTATTGTGGAGAAAGCACTCGTCCAGCAGGGAACGAATCCACATTAAAAGAAAATAAATCTAAATTCAGATAAAAATATAACCAAAAAAAAAATCAAAATTAATAATTTAATTCTTTTAAAAAATTTTAAAAATTAATTAGAAATAAAGAAAGAAAAGGTAAGAAAAAAATATTAAAAAGTAAACAAATAAGGGATAATATAATTTTTGACTCTTACATTTAGTAAATAAATTCACTTTAGTATCTGTATTTTTATTTGTTTATTTTGGCACTTAAATTTGACAATTAGGTCTATTTTTTATTCCCTGAACTTGAAAAATATAAATGGCACTCAGTGTTTTAATAATTAGACCGATGATTGAACATGTCATACCATTGATTTTTTATTAAACCAATTCGTTCGGTTCGACCATCAAACCAACAATAATGAATTAATTAATTAAAAATCTATTAAAAATAAAAATAGGAATTTATCAAACCAATTCATTTTTGTCTTGATTTTTAATCTGTACTAATTTAAAGCAATTTTTGAGTCAATCGGTTCAACGCACTTGGTTTGTTTTAAAAATATATGATATCCAAACAAATAATAATAAAACATAAATAATTCTTTTAAATTAAATATTTAAATTAATTTAAATAAAAATTTTATCCGATTTAATTGATTTTTTACAAATTAATATTTTGATCAACGGATAGAATAATTCAAACCTGTTTTAACAGAAATAAAAATGATAAATAAAATAAATATGACTTTAAAATAGAAAAAAATAAAATTATGTTTTTATTATTTATTCTTCTAAAAGTGGCGGGAGTATCTGTTGGCTGTATGCACTATAACGAAAATAAAGTGGAAAACGCGTTTTTCTCTTTTTTTTTTTCTTTTTTTTTAAACTTTCCATTTACGCGCAATTAGTTATCCTTCATTCCACTGACAAATCATAACTTCTTTGTTGTATTTTTATTTTTTTCTCAAAATACATATTTTGAGAAATAAAAAAATTATATAATTTCTATTATTTTCCATAACTCTTTCAACTTTTTTTCTGAGCAATCTCGTTATATGTTTTGATTATATATGTTCCTTTTGACATTATGGGTGAGCGTTTTATTTAATCGAGTGAAAAAAATTGAATTAATCTAGTTGATGAGTCCTATTTTATCATCCTAACTAGATTTAAATTTTTTTCAAATCGAGTTGAATCGAACAGAGCGAAAATTTTCAAGTTAAAATAAAAAATTAAACGTGTCAAATAAAAATCTTGTTATAATATAACTACTTTCGTGTTAGAGTACATAAATTTAAAAACTTTTTTAAAGCAAAATAATAAAGAAATAAAATATTTTAGTATGATAAACTTGAATCATTAATTAACTTATTTAAGTCCCAAAATTATTATTTTAGAAAAATTTAAACTTTCTTTATATATTCTTTAGAATCTTTTTAATATTATTATACTTTTGTAAAATATATAAATTTTAGAATTTTTATAATATTTTGAATTTTTGAAAATTATTTTGAATTTTTTTTTGTAATTTTCGTTGAGAATAAAAGACTAATTTGCTTATTTTCAAAATTAACAAGGACTAAAGGAGTATTTACACCAATATGTTATCTGAATTGTAAAATTAAACTCGTTCGAAATTCAAATTACTTATTCAAGTTGATTTGAATAACTTGATTTGATTAACTTGAAATTTGAATTTTTTTTCAATTTTTTTGAATCAAATTGAGTTTTGCTCACCTCTATTTGACACAATACCTGGAACTACCAATAGCTCCTCCCCAACCCATAAATAGAAGGATAATGCACTCCAACACACTCGAACCCACGCCCTCCTGCATTGGCAACAATACTCATGCCAATTGAGCTAAAACTCAATTGATAATCTTTAAACACTTAAATTAAAGGATCATATGTGTTTAAGTATATTTGAATCCATATTCTCATGATCATTGTAATAATAATGATGTCAATTGAACTAAAATTTAATCCATATGAAAAGGATAACATGTTTCATAGCACTGGAACTCACGTCATCTTGTATTGATAACAATATCATACCAATAGAGTTAAGACTCAATCGATATATATATTACTTCATCATTACTATGCCAATCGTAATCTTTTTTTTTTATACAATACCTAAATTAATTATAAACCTCAAAATTCTAAAATTAAGAAAAATTAAGTGAACCTTCCATCCCATGTGTGAGGATATTATTTACTATTAAAAAAATAAAATATGTGATTAAAAAAATTCAAAATCTCCTATTTGAAAGAGCAAAAGTCAAGAATGAGATTAAAATCTATTAAAAAAATAAGGTGAACTACACTTAAGGTCACTAAACTATTACCATTAGTAAAATTATGTTTTGGTTATTTAACTTTAAAGAGTTACAGAATGGTCATTGAGCTATTCAAAAATTTTCATTTAACTCATTGAGCTGTTAAAATTATTGTTATATGGCATTCTTTGTTTGCATCATTTACACCAATTGAAAGCTTTCATTCTCGTTTTCTTCTACAATTCAGATTTTTTTTTTCATGAAACAACTCTGAACGTTATGAATTTGTGAATCAAAATCCAAACAACTTTCTTCTTTTGATCTCTAACACTGACCGCCAGATCGACTTGGATATGAGGTATATTTTTCTACTCATCAATGGGTAGCGATCTATTGTATTGATCGTTGAATTGTCACTTGGAACTTGATAGTTAGACTTCAAAAAAATATTAAATAAAAACTTTCAAATAATTTAATGACCATTTTGTAACTTTTTAAAAATTGGTGACCAAAATGTAATCATACTAAAAAAATAATGATATTGAATGTAGTTTACTAAAAAAATAACGAAATAAGAAGACAATCGATGATACTTCAACCTAAAACCTTACTTAAAGAATAGTAAAATTTTGCTGCTCAACTAAATAAATATAAGTCGTAAGTAGGTAAAAGTACTATGAAGGTCATTATATTAGGAATTGGATTACATTTTGCCTCCTTCAATTAAAAAAATGAAAAATTAGACATTGTACATTAGATCAAAGAGCAAACAAGTCATTCTGTTAAAACTTCCATCCATTTTTACTATTAAAAACTAGTCATTGTATATTAGCATAAGTTACACGTAGCACGTCATGTGTAACTATCTGGTTATTTCGTTAACCATGACAGTTATTAACATAGATAATTTTTTTAAAAGAAAGAACTAATTTACTATTTGATTTAATAAATATGAATTAAATTATTTATTTTTTGAATAAAAGGATCAAAATATATTCTCACTCGTAGTACATCACCCTCTATAATACTTTTACCGTAGTAATTACCACACTGTTTTTTTAATTTTGTTGTTTCACGAGTTCACTTTCATTCTCTGTAATTAAAACAGTTACGGTAACTTTTAAAACAGTAAGTAATTAAATATTATGCTGTCATCTTTCCTAAAATTATTTACTTTTCACCACTCCCTCGACTTTTCACTTCTTCTACTCGCTCTACTGTCACGCCACGTGTTGACCATGCGCCGTAGCCATTGGCTAATTCCAACGTTTGTTCGCGCCTTCGAACCACATAAAATCCGTCACGGCTTGCGAGACTAATTAGCAACAACTTGCGCGAGTACATTAAACAATGTACTCGCAGCAAAACCTTTTTGCTCAATATGTGCTGTCACTGGCCAGTTGCCATGCCAAAGTCCGATTCCTCCAATGACATGTCTTCCTGAAAAAACACAATTGGTTTACTACATCAAATTTATCCAAATGACTTGTAAAATTTGGCTAAATTTGCCTCTCTTTTTTTTTTTTCCCCTTTAATTCGCCCTATTTATTTGAATATTTAGAGAAACAAACCGATTCTAGACAGAATATGAAAAGAGCGTTCAATTGGATGTATTTTTTGCATAGTTGGCAAAAAATAGCTTTCACACACTCTCTCCAAAATCAACATATTTCCTTAAATATTGAAAAAAAGGCTTATTTGACCAATTAACAAAAAAAGAGATATATAGCTAATTTAGTCGTAAAATAGAAAGACTAATTTTTTTTAAAATAAAAATAGATAGATTAAATTTCTAGCGTTTGAAAAGTATAAAGACTTGTAACATATTTTAACATTTGCCTAAACTATCGTGCCGGCCATAAAAAAAAAAGGTAGAATTGTTATCTACTTCCTCCAAAAGCCGTAAAATTATAACCAACTTTGAACCTTAAAAAAAAATTATAACGTTGCCCCCTAAATATAACATGGAGTATATATTTAAAATCACTTGTATTAAATTATAAACATGTGTTTACATATGATATAAATAATTTAGATCTGACATGTTTTAAAAAATAAACAATTTAACTTATTTTGAATATGTTCTGTGTCAAAATTTAACTAGAATTTAATATGGTAGGACGTAATTGATATTCAATTGAAACGTTTTGAAACTTAGGACCAATTTAAAAATTAGGCCATAAATTGAGGACATGTGATTGTATTAACCCTTGTCTTCATAAAATATTGAAATATTAATTATTTTGAATAACAAAGATATTTTCACAAAATATTGTTAATTTTGAGAATAATAATAATAATATATAATCAATAAACTGCGTCTAAGTCGCTCTCTTAAAAGTCGCGACGTTTACACTCTCTTTCCAAAAAAAAAACAGTTTCTTCATTGCTCTGCTCTGCTCTATATTTCTCACTTAAACTCCATGAATGAACTTCAAAGCTCTCTTTTTTTTATCTAATAAAAATACCCTTTAATTGTTTTTTGCTTTTTTATTTCACTGTATAATCAACGAAGGGTTTTTTTTTTTTTTCTTTCGGATTTTTTAGGGAAAAAAAGGAGCTGTAATGGAGAAAAAGCAAGGTTTTTTCTCATCTCTCAAAGAAGATGTGATTCGCGGGCTTTCACCTTCCCGTTCCCGGTCCAACAGTCTGGCGAGAACCGGTTCACCCATGTCCGGTCTCTTGAGAAGAAAGAAAACCAGTAACCAGTACTACGCCGGTGGCGGCGGTTACGTGGCGCAACCGGAGCCATTGATCGCGAGATCCGGGACCTTAAGGCCAGTCGGGGAAGCTTTGGCTCCACTCATGGAAGGTCCTGATCCCGACGGAGTCGAAATCGGGGACTCGAAACGGGTCGGGGCGGGTATAGGGCAATGGGTTAAGGGGCAGTTATCGAGGAACCCTTCCGTTACTGCTTCGTATAAGAGGTCTGATCTGAGATTGTTGCTTGGGGTTATGGCTGCACCATTGGCTCCGGTTCATGTTAACTGCAATGACCCTTTGCCTCATTTGAGCATCAAAGATACTCCCATTGTTAGTCCCCTGTTTTAATTTTTTTATTATTTTACTGATAGATCCATTTTAATTTACTTATTTTTTTTATTCCATTGTAATGATGCAGGAAACTTCCTCTGCTCAGTACATATTGCAGCAATACACGGCGGCTTCCGGCGGGCAGAAGTTGCAAAACTCCATTCGGAATGCCTACGCTATGGGGAAGCTTAAAATGGTGGCTTGTGAATACGAAACGGCAACGAGGACGGTTAAGAATCGCAACGGCTCTAAAGGTGCGGAGTCCGGCGGGTTTGTGCTTTGGCAAATGAATCCGGACATGTGGTATGTGGAACTTGCGGTCGGTGGTAGCAAGGTCCGTGCTGGATGTAATGGGAAGCTCGTGTGGCGGCATACGCCTTGGCTCGGTAGTCATACCGCGAAAGGACCTGTTCGACCGTTGCGTCGTGCGCTTCAGGGTCTTGATCCGAGGACTACGGCTAGTATGTTTGCTGATGCAAGATGCATAGGTGAGAAAAATGTTAACGGTGAAGATTGCTTCATCCTCAAGTTATGTACCGATCCGCAAACGCTTAAGGCGAGGAGTGAAGGCCCGGCGGAGATCATTAGGCATGTTTTATTCGGTTACTTTAGTCAGAAGTCTGGACTTCTTGTTCACATCGAAGACTCACATCTGACTCGTATTCAATCTAACGGCGGTGATGCTGTTTATTGGGAAACCACAATCGATTCACATCTCGATGATTACCGACCCGTTGAAGGTATCATGATAGCACATTCCGGTCGTTCTGTTGTTACACTTTTCAGGTTCGGGGAAGTCGCAATGAGCCATACTAAAACAAAGATGGAAGAAGCTTGGGCGATCGAGGAGGTTGCCTTCAATGTACCAGGCCTTTCGGTTGATTGTTTTATCCCGCCAGGTGATTTGAAGTCCGGATCCATCGGTGAAACCTGCGAACTCCCTCAAGACGAAAAGGGAAAGACCGGGATCGTGTTAGCAGCACAACGTGCCAAGCTCGCCGCAGCTGGCAACACAATTTGGAAGATGGAAGTCTGAGTGGGAAAATCACATCTTTGGCAAATTGTTTATATTGGTAACTAGTGCAGTTCACTGACACATTAGAAGGTCTCTTTTTTCGACTTCGGTTTTTTGCCTCTGTTAATACTTCCGACGCAGAATTCGACTACGGTGTCGGAGCTCGGGTTATTCCGGTTCGGGATCGAGCTAACAGAGGTTAATATTTTTTAGGTTGTGAAGCTGCCCTATTAACCTTTATATATATAGTTTCATACTAACTCTAATGGTTAATGAATATATTGTGGCAGTATAAAAGGATGCTGCTACTAATCATGTTTGAGAATTTGACAGTCATTTTTCTGGTTTTCAATGTTACTGTTTCTGGATTCTATGATTCCATTGTTTGTCTGAAAGTGATGTTGTTGGATATGGTAAATGACATGGAATTACCTGTGTTCTGGTTGGCTGCTATTGAAAAGCAAAAATGTAAACTCAAAATCCATGTTCATCTGTTAATTTAATGCTTATTGTTAATGTTATATAAATTTTAAAATGTTATTTGACTTCAATCTTCTTGACATGGTTCGGATTCCATCAATTTTCTTAAATTTGTATTAATCATGAAGTATGATGTGATAATTACTCTTGTTTACCTTATTGCTTAATCATGTGGTCGGGGTTCAATCCGTATTAACGAGAATAATGTATATTTCATGACTAACCCGCAACAAAAAAATTAGTCATTTTAATACTGGATGCTTAAATTACAACCGAAAAAAGAAATCTATAATCATTTCTTCCAATCACTTATTTGTAAGATCATTAAAGCTTTAACGTCCGAGCTAACAACAAATACATTATTGAAGTACCAAATTATATATATATAGAGAGAGAGAGAGAGAGAGGGGTATAGTGAGCCAGCTCTAATGCACCCATCTCCATGTGTCTGAACATTCTTTCTTTACATGGTGCACGACAGTTGACAGCATCTAAGCTTGTCTTAAAAAAAGTTTTGAATGCCATTAGCATTGCCTGCCTGCCTCCGCAACTTTTTTTTCATTCAAGTCCCTCTGGTTATTTGCTCCCTGGTGGGGGCATCGAAAAAGCTATTAATTTCACAGGGACAAATTAAATATAAAAAGAAGAAGAAAAAAAAGTCAAATCAGCACCGCCTAATGTGGGGTTAGGTTTGAAGTTTTGAGTCTTTCATTGCTAGAACTTCGAAGCAAAAAAGAAAAAAGCTTGTGTGTGAAAAATATCATTACAAAATTTACACCAAGGTCAAAAGGTCCTCCAACCTAATCCATGTTGATGATTTTTTTTAATTATAATAAAATCTAAAAATCTTTTAGGATTTTAAATAAGTTTTATTAGCAAATTCATCTCTAAATTATATTTTGATTCTCACATAAGTGATTAATGTTTTTTTTATATCCGAGTTGATTCTTAAATTATCATTTTTGTCTTAGTTTATTTTAAATTTAACAATATTTAAAAGAGTAATGTGTCAAAATAGTCACTTTTGTTTCTCTCATATTACATTTTAGTTACTTATGTTTGAAATGGTACGCTTTAATCACTTACGTTAACATATTGTAACATTTTAGTCACTGAGTCGTTAATTGCCGTTAACGGTGTAATAGTAAGTTGATGTGGCATGTTAAATCATCATTTCAAATAAAAATTTTACGTCAAATTATACAATTGGTCCCCATATTTTTTTCGTTTTGAGCAAATTTTTTTCTTTTATGTTCTTTTAACTTTCCTTTCTTTCTTCTTTATTTTCCATTTTCTTTTGCTTCTCCCTCTATTTTTCTCCCTTTTCCATCTCTTTTAAGGTAAAAAAAAAGTTAAATTGCTCCAAAAAATATATATAGAGACCAATTGTATAATTTAACTTAAAATTTTAATTTGAAATGATGATTTAACGTGCCACGTCAGCTTACCATTACACCGTTAACGACAATTAACGGTCAGTGACTAAAATGTTACAACACGATAACGTAAATGAATAAAACGTAACATTTTAAACTTAAGTGGCTAAAATATAACTCAATGGAAACAAAAATAATTATTTTGATAGTTTACCCTATTTAAAAAGAACTAATGCCAACCAATAAAAATACGCTAAATATCTTGACTACCTATGTCATGGATGATGTCATTTATCGTGTGTCAAATTTTTATTGACGGAGTTTTTTCAAATGTTCACTTTTTGGGTAAACTAGACCAAAATCATAATTTAAGTATCATTTCTCACAAAAAAATTAGGGACCAATTTATAAATAAAGCCTTTTAAATATACTTAAGATTGGTTATTTTTTATTCAAAACTTTTAGTTTATAAATTAAATTTTAGCTCGAATCTGAGGTGAAATATATTTAAAATATACGAATTAAATTTTAAACATACGTATACTTACTGCATGAATATTTGAATCTATTAATATTTTCACCACCAACATTTTGAATCTTAGAAACTGATTTGAAATTGGATTATAATTTGAGGATTCGCTGGAATTAACCCTTTATTTAAATCACTGCTAATTTGGTATTTCTCTTGGCCTTGGGAAGGAAGCTTCCACCACTGCATTATGTATCTGATTGGTCAATTTCTCATTTATGGGAGTGCATTTGTCTTTTCTCTGAGGCAGATGCTTATGTATATTCAATATATATGAACTAAAATTTGTCTCTAGATTGTTTCATTAAATTTTCAAGATATTATATTTATTTTAAATGCATAAATTAGGAATAAAATAAGGGGTAAACTATATCTAAAGTTATTAAACTATTAGTATGTTTATGTTTTAGTTATTTAATTTTTAAAAGTTGCGAAACGGTTATTGAACTTTTTAGAAATTGTTATTTAAGTCACTAAACTGTTCAAGAGTTTTTGTTTAAGTCATTAGGATTTTTTTTAGCGAGCTCAAAGCGACAATCAGTATGGTGGATCAGTATCCATTAGTGAGTAGAAGAACACATCTTAGATCCAAGTCAATTTGACGGTTGTGTCCGAGATCAGAGAAGAAAGCTATTTGGATTTCAGTTCACAAATTCGTGATGTTTAAAGCTATTTCATGGGAAAAAACTGAACTACAGAAGAGAAGGGAAATGAGAACTTTTGGTTAGTGCAAGCAATGTGAAATGAGGAGGCCATATAACAACAATTTTAACAATCTAGTAACTTAAATGAAAACTTCTGTATAGGTCAACGACCATTTTGTAACATTTTGAAATCGAGTAACCAAAACATAAATTTACTAATAGTTATAGTTTAGCAACCTTGGGTGTAGTTTACTCTAAATTAAATTACAAAAAATTATATTAAAAATATAAAAAAACTTAAAAAAGAAAAAAAAATTGAAATATGATGCTTAAAATACATTAGGAATATATTTGATTGTTAGCTTGCTTCTTTGTTTTTTTAAGAGGAATGTAAATAAAGGAATTTATTATCCCAATATCAGCTCTAGCAAAATAGATATGTTACATTTTAAATCCTATAAAGAGCAATAGGTGGAAATAAGCTATTGAGTAGTATAATTAGTTAAGAAACTTGTAAATTTTTTAGCTCCCCTAAAACTTTCATAGATGTTTCCATAAACTTGAATGTTCTGAACCGATGATTTTTTATTGTGTCTTCTTGGCTACGAGTTTAGGATATATATAACCATGATAATATTTTCTCTTTCCATTGTCACTCTTCAATATCCCTTCAACCAATCCATCTTCAAATCATACTATATTGCCCTTTCTTAAAACATAGAGCAACTATCAATAAAATGATTATACTCTGGAATGCAATTCTTATGCTCGCCCCTGACCACTCCACCTACTAATGTAAATAAGAATGATTGTTTCTTTTGTAGTGCGACATATCATAAAAAAGGAATTGTATCAATTATCATACTTGGTGGATAAAGAAGGGTTCACTTCGTAATTTTGTTTCTTTTAAAGTTAATTTAACTTTAATACCTAGTTACATTTAGTGGATAGATTCTAGTGTAATAACTCACATCAAAGTGTCTATGCAAGATTATCAAACTATCGAAAGCCTAATCAAGGCGAAAGATACATTTATGTAGACAATGGTAATTTGATAGAAGTTGAAGCAACGTGAACTTTTAGATTATTATATAAGAATTGGCTTTTATATAGATTTGGATGAGTTTTTTTTTGTTGTTCTGCCTTTATGTAGAATTTGATTTCCATTTTAACATTGGACAAATTCTATTATTCTTGTTCATTTGGAAATGGAAATTTTAGTTTTTCAGAATTCAAAATTTGTTAGTTTCAGTTCTTTATCAAGTTATGATAATCTATAGTTACTCGATGCTGTTGTTTCATTTAATGCATCATTACCGTAATGGGTAAGAAATACAAATTAACCATTGATAATTCAACTTTGTTGTGGCAAAAAAGATTTGGTCATATCTCCAAAAGGAAAATTGAGAGACTTGTGCATGATGGTATTCTTGATTTCATTGATATTTTAAAATTTCATGTGTGTGTAAATTGTATTAAGGGGAAACAAACAAATATAAGGAGATTTGGTGCCATCAAGAAACTAGACGTCTTAAAACTAATACACAAAAATGTTTGTCAACCATTTCCTACAATTTCTTACAATGATCAACACTATTTCATAACATTCATATACGTTTTCTCGCGATATGACTATCTTTATCTCATTTATGAGAAATCACAATCAATGGGTGTGTTACAAAATTAAAAGATTGGAGTTGAGAGCAAACTCGATAAAAGGAATAAAAAAAGTTCAGAACATGGTGACAAATATTACGATAAATATAATGGTTTGAGTAACAACGTCCAAGACCATTTATGAAATTCTTAAAGGAAAGTGGTATCATCTTACAATGCACTATGTTGAGTTCACCAACTATGAATGATGTTGCAAAAAGATGAAATAACACACACTTAAAGAGATGGTGAGGAGTATGATTAGCCATTATACCTTGTCCAAATCACTTCGAAGCGAAGTACTAAAACCATGGCATATATCTCAATAAAGTTTCGACTAAAGCAACTAAAAAGATCCTTTTTAAGCTTTAGAAATGTAAAAAGTTTGGCTTAAAGCGTTGCACATTTGAGGATGTCTACTTGAGGCTAGGCCTTTTGGGCCAAAAGAAACGAAACTGCACTTGAGGATTATATGTTTCTATTTTATAGGACATTTTGAAAGGTTTGAGGTTTACAAATTTTATGATCCCACTATTAAGGCTATTTTTGAGACAAGTACTGCTTGGTTCTTTGAGGATGTTGAGATTGTTAAGGAAGAATTAAGAACATTGTATTTGAATAAGAAGAAGAAGATACTGATATTCCTCAACACATTCTTTTAATTGTTGTTTACAATTACTAAAAACAATTTACTATACATTATATTTTTTAAGCAACAACTTTGAATCAAGACAATGTCATTGAACCTTTCGCTTAAGTACAAAAAATTTTTCAGAAGTAGGAAACTCTGCAACCTTGAGAAGGCATCGATTATAAAGAGACTTTCTATTTGGTTGCATTAAAAGACTTTTTTAGGATTGTAATGGCTTTAATGACATATTTTGACTTTGAGCTACATTATATGGATGTCAAGACTATGTTTTTTATTGGTGAATTGATGAGATGATTTAAATGGTGCAACCAGAAAACTTTGTGTCCAATCATGAAAAGTTAATAGTTTGAAAATTGAAGAAACCTATCCATGGGCTAAAGCAAGCCTCTCGTCAATGGTATTACAAATTTTATCAAGTGATTATCTCATTCAATTTCGAGATGAATTTGGTTGGTGGTTGTATATTCCAAAAGTTCAATAAGAGTATGCATATTTTTCTAGTTTTCATATGTCGATGAAATACTAGTTGTAGTGACGAGTTTAGTCTCAATTAATGCTCCAAAAAATAATTTAAGATTAAGAAAATGCAAAATTTTCCTATGCTTCAGTAATGAGGAGTCTGACGTTTGCTCAAGTTTGTATGCATCTTGATACTGCGTATATTATTGGGATTAGGCAAATACTTAATCAAATTTAGGTATTAATAATTGGAAAGGAAACGAACAATATATCTGGTATCTTCAAAAAACAAAAGATTTCATGTTCACATGTTAAAGGTCTGATAAGTTACATATAATCATGTATACAAACTTCAATTTTGTTAGAATATGGATGCACACTTCTTTCATTAGGATTTGAATTGTGATGTTAAATTGCAACTACTAATCCAATAATAACAATAACACATCAAACCCAAAGCATATATACTTTAAATTCTTGGTTGTTAAAGAAAGAATTCAGGGAGGACATGTGTTTATGAAGCATATTGGGACAACCTCTATGGTGGTTTATGAGCACACCAACATACTAGTGTTATGTTATTTAAGGATATTAGTCTTAATGGGGATTTGTAATTTTAAATGTTCTTTTTTCTTGTTATAAACCCATTTTCAATTATTTCAGTTCATGGATAATGGAAGGGTTATTTTTTTTATTCACACTTTGATTTTGATAAAGTTTTATCTCAGTAAGGTTTAAGGAGGACCGGTGAAAATAGACATCTTTAGTTCACATTACATGTAATTTCCCTATTACACATTCATACTTGATTTATATATATATATTTTTTTGTGTTAATATACGTGTTAGGGATGAATTTAGTTATAATATATGTGACGAAAGTAGCCTTAGTTCTGTGTTAACATAATTAATGAATGAGACTATTTGAACTACATTTGGATTATGATAGTGAATTTTTGAGCTCATAAGGTCATATTATAACATGTAATTATAAGTTGATAAAAATATGTATATTAGTAGTCCAAGTGGGAAATTGGATCATAATATAAATGTCACATATATATATATATATATATATATATATAGTAAGGATAATTACATGTTATTAGTTACTATAATAAAATGTTAGCTCAAATTAAAAGTAATCTATAATACATGTTAGGCTTCAATCATTAAATAAAGAATAACCTAAATATGTTAGATACTCAAGTAACTAATTTTCAATTGATGACGAGCTAATTAGAAATTAAGTTTAATATGCAAAAGTTACTTATTAGGATTATGGTATCCTAATTACATAGGTAAATTTTCTGACACCCTATTTTTATAAAAGAGAAAGTTACCTACGAACTGGTGTATTAATTTGGAAAAAAAAAAACCCATAGGATTTAAGATTTTAATATAGATGAGGTTTATAATATATAAATGACTTAATATATCATTTGATACTCGAGTTTGACAGTTTTTTCTATTGTGGTATCTATGTTAATTTTTGGTCTAATTCGATACTGTATTTGACAAAAGTTATATATTCTGATATTCGAAGATAACGACGTTAACTTTTTAGTATTTAATTTGAGTTTTAGGGTTGATTCGATTAAAATTAATTGCTAATAGTATTAGGTTTGAAGTTTTCATGATTTTATTAATAGAATAAATTTAGGTTAAATGTGAACTTGTTTAATTTTATGTTAAATTTGTCAAATATAGTTTGATGAATGTGATTTAATTTGGGTTTTAGGGTTGATTTGATGAAAGTTAAGTGCTAATATTATTAGTTTATTATTAATTTTCATCATATCAACTCTAAAACTCGAATTAAACACTAAAAAGTTAACAATGTTATCTTCAACTACAAAATCTATAACTTTTGTCAAATTCAACTACTATATTTAATCAAATTTTAACACATATACCACGTTAGAAAGAAAAATATCAAACTTATTTCTTTAAAAATTTAATTAAAAAAATGAAAATAAATTTAGTCGACCATCCAACAAAGTTGCAAAAGCCAATTAGCAAATCACCTATGATTGATCGTAAGGGTGAAGCCAGAACAGTTTTTTAAGGTTAGAATAAAATTTTAATTTTTTATAGTCTATATTTTTATAATTTTTAAAGGATTAAATCGATTTTTTATAATTTTAGGAGGGCAAAATGTAATTTTATCTTTACCAATTTAAAATTTTAAAACTTTTTAAAGAACTTAAATAACAATTTTCTATTTTAGGAGGGACTGGGCCCTTGCCAGCCCCTCTAGATTCACCTTTGATTGATTGGATAGCTTAGAGTGTATATGAAAATTTATAACCCTAACAACTTATATTCTATCTAACTAGGTTGGGTCAAATAAAAATAAATTCGATATTTTAAAGTAAAATTTTAAATTTAAATTTTGTGAATAAAAAAATAATATGTAAAGAGTTTTATTTCATTTTTAAAATTTAATTTAACTTATTCAAAATTAAATCGAGAATCAATATAATTAACGAATACCGAAAAATCTCAAAAATAAACATTACATTCTTACCTAAAAAGATAATTTTTTTATAATCTCAAAAATAAACATTACATTCTTACCTAAAAAGATAATTTTTTTATTTGGTTGCATGGAATCTTAAGGGTAAAATTACTATACAAATTAATAACTAAGAAAATTTCATAACAAAAAGGCTTACAAATACATATTAATGGTTTATTTGTTTTGGATAGGGTCATCGTTCCATTGGATCGAATTGAGTGAAAAAATTTCGAGTTGACGAGTTATGTTTTATCATCCTAACTTGAAATCATATATATTTGAAAACTTTTTTAAAGAAAAATAATAAAAAAAATATTTTAGTATGATAAACTTAAATCATTAATTAACTTATTTAGGTCCCAAAAGTATTATTTTAGAAAAAAAAATTAAACTTTTAACTTTCTTTATATATTTATTATTATTTTTTAAAATTTTTATAATTTTTAAAAAATATAAATTTTGAAATTTTTATAAAAATATTTTGAACTATTTTGTAATTTTTGTTGAGAGAGATCAATTTGCTAATTTTCAAACTTGACAAGGACCAAAAGGGTATTTACATCAATTTGTTATTCGAATTATTTGAGTTATTCGAATTGTAAAATTCAACTTGAAACTCAAATAATTTGAATAACTCGAGATTCGATTTTTTTTCAATTTTTTCAAGTCGAATCGAATTTGATTCACCCCTAATTTTAAATACACAAATAAAATCATATCCAATACTTATTTCAATTGAAAAATGCAGAAGAAAACAAACAAATAACTTCCTCAAATGACAGTATCGAATAATATCTTCCTTACAGATTAGCTAAATGAGGAATGTAATTTTAAAATTGCTTTTATATATCACAATCTATTATTTTTTATTTTTTTATTTATGTTATTCGGATTTTATTTATTCAGGATTTTTCTTAAATTTTTTATGTATTTTCCTTACAGAATTTTTTGTACCTATTTTTAAATATGACCCACAAGGGAGCTGGCAATAGGGCAAAGTTAGAAAATTGTATATTTTCGTAAAAGTTAAAATGTAATTTTACCAATTTAATAATTTAAAATTAAAATGTTATCACGTTGAAGAATTAAAGTGCAATTTTATTATATACTAATTTAAAATTTAATCAATTATAAATGGTTAAAAATGAGATTTCCCTTTTTTTTGGGTGTAAAAAACAGTCTAAAGAGATATCAAAAGATTACATGGTAGAACTGGGGGATAAGGTACCCCTAGCAATATCTTCTTCTAAAATTTTTTGGATCTCTATAGGCGAGGTTTCATATAAGCGTAACTCTTTCTCGTTTGCAAAGGCCATTTTGACTAAAGTGTCTGTTGCCTGGTTATTTTCTCTAAGAATGTGCCGTACGAACCATCTTTCTTCCTGGGATAAAATATGTTGAATCCTCTTAACGAGAGAAATACTTGGTTCAACTGAATTGCGATCGTAAATAACTTTGACTACCTCTAGTTTGTTTGACAGTACAAGTACTCTATCATGCCCTTTCTTGCGAAGTAAAAACAGACCATCCAAGATTCCCCATAACTTAGCAACAAAAACCGAAGACTTACCTAGAAACCGATTATAACCTAATATCCACTTTCCCATTTTAAAGGGCAAAGGGCTGTATCAAGGGCAAACAGTGGTTTTCGCTTCTTATTTGATAATATTGCCCTTTAAACCCTTATACTTTGTAACGTTATAACTAATAAAATGATGAAATTTCACAATTCAATTTCCGATATAGATTTCAAACACAAATACTTAATTAAAAAAAAAAAAAAGGATATTCATTCATTAGATTTAAAGTGAAGGAATACTTTTAAGAATAGAATCTAAACTAAATGTAACTCATTTGTCTGTCTTACAATTTCTTTATTATATTTTTCTTACAAAATCCCTTCAGACAGAGCTGGATCTTAGGGTGTGTTGTTAAATTGCTACACATAGTTGAGCATTTCAAAAATACATGTGGGCATATATATATATATATATATATATGCAATAAAATGTTGAAAAAACACATGGAGGAAGTTGATGTAAGAAAAAGTGTCGGCAATGGAAGTTTCCGACCCCCCAACATTAATGGCACTGCTGGGACAATGGAACAGTCGAGTACCCTAGAAATGAAAATATTTTAATTCAAATATTTATTAGTTAAATTGTTTTTTTATTAATTCAGCAAATTACCGGTTTCAGCACTTTATTTATTTAAAATTTTCGATATTCTTGATAATAATTAAATAGAGATTTTTTGCTGTATGTGTCCTAACGTAAGCATGCATGCATATTTATGTTAGGACTGTATTTGGGATTGAGTCATGTTTAATGGACCGTATTGATGTAATGAATTGCAGATTGCGGCACTCATATACAGTGAATCAAACATTGAAAAGTGGGTCAAAAAAAGGACAACACGAGGGGATTTGGGCCTGATATTAATTTTTGGGAGGGACCAATAAGACTTATTGATATTAATGGTGTGTGTGCTTTTTCTTTTTCTTTTTCTGCTTTTGGCTTAAATGCAAAATAAACTTTGTAAAATAAAGGTATAATGTTAATTTTAGCTTTAATGTTTATATCTTTTGTCAATTTGACCCATATTCTTTTTTTAAGTTAAATTTGATCTTAATTTTTTAAAAAGAGACCTTTTTGAAAAAAATTCAACTAATTTTTTTTAACAAAAATATTGACTAAAATACAGAAAACATAATTTCAAAGAAAAAAGCATAAAATGTTTACTATTTTCAATTAAGTATTTAATTGATTTTTATTTGTTTTCAATTAAGGTATAATGTTTAATGTTCGTTGGTAGATAATGTGACTGTTAAAACCTTAGTGAAGAAAAAAAGAGTATAGTTATTTATAATACACATAACATGTTGCCTCGTTAAACACCTTACTAAGAAAATCTAGTGGGATAAAACTTCGGTTGAAGGAAAAAGAGAATAACGCGTATTTACTCCCCTTATGACAACATCACATAATATCTCATATTCAATGTATTTAATCTTGATCGTTAGCTTTTCAAATAATCAACATATTTGATAAATATTTATATCATCATTCTTCTAGAAGTCATGAGTGAGGAAAATTTTGGGGAAATATATTTTGAACTTTTCAGGAGTTTAACAATAATCATAATAAACATTGATTATGATCCTTCTATACATGCATTTATTTGATCATTTTATAATCTTCTTTCAACTATTATTCATTGATTCGAATTTATCACATATATTTAATTTAATTTAATTCATGTAAATATTTACGCAAACATGTTGAACAATTTTTCGAAAAATTCTATATGCTTCTAACATTCTAAATCCTTAAATAATTTTAATATAAATTTTACTATATAATGATTCATATAAATTTTATAACAATAATCATTAGACACATCTCAAATCTTTCACAAACTGTCAAACTAATAAGGTATCTAAAGGTTATTGCATCCACCACAAAAAAATACATTTTCGTAATTATTGCCAGAACTTAGTGAAAAACTTTTTTTTTTCGTTTTTACAAAACTACTCATTTGTACCTCTCTGGTTTTATACCTTTAAATGCTTGAACTATTGACCCAAAATCTTCCCAAATTTAATATTACTTGAATTGCATCTTTTTATTTCGGCCAATCTATTCCATGTCTATATTTCTCAACACATCTATTCAATATCTTCCTTTTTTTTCATTATTTCAATAATAATATTTCTTGCAAGACCATTGTTGACAACTTTTATTCTCACGGTTCCGTTATCGATATCTTTTTATTTCCATCATTTCCATATTTAAGTACTTAAATCTCTTCTAGAGTTTGAATAATTAATTATGTCTTGGGTCTTTTCAGGAACACCCGCAAGGGCGAAGTTAGAAAATTTTTATAGGTGGGCCGACATTAAATTTTAATTTTTAATAGTTTGTTTTTTTATAAATTTTAAAATATTAAATCAAAATTTTATTATTTTTAGGGGGCCAAAGTGCAATTTTAACTTTACTAATTTAAAATTTTAAAATTTTAAAATTTTTAAAGGGCCTAAATGGACAATTTTCCATTTTAGGAGGGACGGGAGCCCTTTCCAGCCCCCTAGATACGCCGCTGAGCACCTACTTCCACTATATGACTATTTTGATTTATTATTTTTTTATGAGAATTTTCATATTTGAAAGCAATGGATCTACCATGCTTTAGGCATGCATTATTTTCAATTTATTCTAATGGGTTGCCTTATTGGACTTTGACACATCAGCTGGTATTCTCATTAAGTCAAAAAATACATATGGTAATTAACTTGTAATAGACTGAATTATCCTTTTGAACTTCTGGTTTAAATTACTTTCTGTGAGGATCTAGGTAATGATAATTTATTGCAAATAATTATTTCATCTAGCTATTATCATTTCTCTCCTTCTAAAGTTGAGAAAACTTGTCAAATCAAAATTGTAATAACTAAATCATATTATAATTGAATCTTCAATTCATTTAGGACATTTAATTATACAAAGAAATTCATAATATATATTCCTAATTTTCTTTTAATACCTATTTTGTGCAATGTGGTAAAGCAACTTAAACATATACCGCACATTCAAAACTTCTAAAATGAGTTGTATTTAGCTCCTAACCAAAAGCTAATTATAACAGGGAGTATTTATCGTAAGTTATTGGCATGATGAGTACAAGTTTTGATTCGGCAATTATTAATTTTAGCTACTATCTGAAGGCATTTAATTATTAATTTTGCTAAACTATTTTATACACATAAACATCAGGCTTTGCGATATTTACTTGCATCGACAATTTAACATAATCTGGAAGTTTTGTTCTTAAACTAATCATTAAAAGCCTGAGAAATGAACTCACAAATGTTACCAAGAATTGTCTCAATTGCATAATCTGGAAGTTTTGTTTTTAAATTAATCATTAAACAAATAATCTTGCAAACAACAGGTTGCGATTGGATAACTCACATGTAATTATCTTGTACCAAAATATTATTAAAACATTTCACTTTCAGGATAAATGAGTCAATATTTCTTTCATAAAAATGCAAAAGATTCAATCTCAACTTTTGTGAGTAAGGTCCTAACTGATAATTCCTTAAAATGAAGAATTTTCAGGTTCTTTAATAAATGTCCATATAAATTCTCATTTATTGCATCATTATTGATTAGAATGGTCTAACTGATCATGCCAACTAATAAGTATATTTAGACTAGTAAACTTCTACCCACCCAACTCCCCTCATTCCACCCCTTTTTCTTCGACAAAAAAAAAAAAAAAACACCCAAACACTCCCAAAAAAAATCCTTCAAACCTCAACAACACACATAGTTCTTGAAAATCTTTTTCGAGAGGCCATCAATCACTAAAATACCAATTTCGATTTGCTGAGAAAATTCCAAAACTTACTTCTAATTTTCCATTTTTTTATTTTGAATTTTGCTAATTTTTTAAAAAATACTGGTGATTTTGAAGTTTTTTTATTTCGAATTTGTGTTTTGATTGATAACTCTTGCACTATTTTACTTATTTAGAGATATTATGATTTTGCTAGTTGAATTTTTTGTCTTACCATAGCTTTGAGACTTAAAGCTCGAGCAAAGCGTCAATAAGATTCGAATCTCAAAGAGGGACAATCTAGTAGACCTAGCCAACCGAGTTTGGGTCAACAAAACCTGGACCTCTTTCGAAACGACGTGACTTTGACCAATTTTAGGATCCTCACCACGAGGACGTTTATTAGAGAACAAGGAATGTTTTATCCTTGACAATGCTATCGATGTTGGAGCAATCCAAGTTCGGAACATTATCGAAAGACGTCAAAGGCGAGCTTTCTGTGCTTCCTCTTTAGCGGGCGTTTCAATCTTAGTTCAAGAGTTCTATGCCCATGTCTAAAACTCTAACATCAATTACTCTTGAGCTCATCATAAAAGGGTTAAGTTCGACTTTCATACAATTAACGGTTACTGTAATTTGCTAGACATAGAAAATGATAATATTTTGCGGATGGATTTGGAATGAGTCAATCTCTATGATATCATTCCACCTTTAACAAACAATGTGGGCTAATGGAGGCACCAAAAAGATGACTACACCATAAAAGATTTTGACAATGGTACTCTAATTCTAGCTGTTTACTTTTTTCTCCATTTAATTTGTGATCATTTATTATCACTTACGCACAACTCGGATGTTACACCATTGAGGGTAGTGCTATTATACTTTATTTTTTAGAGTAATAGCTCAATCGATATCGAAATACTTAACTATAAAGAGATTAGATCCACAACACCAAAGGCGAGACGAGGCCTCACTTTCTCGATTGACTGTAAAGGGCAGCGATTAAGCTTAGGAAAGGGAGGCCCTCTCTCTCCTTCGGTGCAGTGGCTTTAATATATTAATATAAAAGTTTTCTAATATCAATTGGGTGGTTACCTTACAAAATAAATTGCAATAGCACTGCCCTCGATAGTGTAACATTTGAGGTGTGCGTACATGGTACTAAACACACTTAAATAAAATGGAAAAAAAGTAAGCGACTGGAGTTAAAGTACCATTGTTGAAATCTTTTATGATATGGTTGTCTTTTTGGTGCATCAATTGGCTCGCATTGTTTATTAAAAGACGAATGATATCATAGAGATGGACTTGTTCCAAACCTACCTACGAAAAATTATCATTTTCTATGTTTGGCAGGTTATTATAACGATTAATTGTATGCGAGTTGAACTTAACCCTTTTATGACGAACCCAAGAAAAGTCGTCGTTAGAGTCGAGGATATGAGCATAGAATTCTCGAACTAAGGTCGAGACATTTGCTAAAGAGCGAGGTTCAATACAACATGGCAAAGGGGCGCCAGAGGTGACGCAGGGGCACCAGCGAAGTTCAATACAGCATGACGTGGGGGTGCCAAACAGGGTCTGAACTTTCAAATTTTATGGCGTAAAACGTTAACGAAAAATGGCACGGTCACAAGCAGGAGCACCAAAGAGGTGAGGTATTAATACAATATTACATAAAACAATCTATATATATTAGGATATTGACAAAAAAAAGCCCTTTAAGAAGTATATGCAGTGCTTCCACAAATATGGATTGTCCCAAACGTAGTATTTTGTTTCGCTTTTGATTTTTTTTCCTTTTGTGCCTTACATAATTCATGAGGTAGCGATTTAGTAACTAAATAATTGATAATATTGACATACTATAGAATTATCATTTTGGTTATGAATTGATCTATCATAGTTTGATATGTCAAATTAGGTTTCCCATTACACTTAAAGAGCTTATTTTCAAGCAATTTAGATGTCTTTGTCGTGTTTTTAGTTAGTTTTAGTTCTTTGCATTAATAAATGATAGTGTGCATTTTGATGCTGCTTTGAGACCCGAATTGGCCAAATGGAACTCGAGGAATCTAACAGGTTGGTGAGTGATGCAGAGAGTCAATGGTGACCCGAACGAAAAGAAAATATCACCTAGAAGGGGTGTATCATGATATGGAAGCATGGAAGTTGTGATACCATTGACAAGAGGAGACAAAAAATGATTGCAGAGGTAATCATTGTCCAACCTTACCCTAATAAATATAATGTCCAAAGGCATTTTAGTCAAAAAGTTTGGGTTGTAATCAAATGTTAAAAGCCACTTTTGGTTGAGAAGAAAGGGAGAGCTTTTAGGTTTTATTTTTTCATCTTTTTAGCTTAGTTTTAGAGTAGTTTTCTTCTTCATAGTTTTAGAGTTTTAGTTAGAGCTTTTCCTGGTTTTTCTTAGTGTTAATGGTAGTTAGTTAAGTTAGTTATCACTGTGGCTAGGATTTATTTGCTTGTTTAGCACCTTAAATTCCTTCTATTTTCAATTTAATCCTTAGTTTTAATATAACTCAGTTCCCTTTTAGTTTCATCAACAAAAATATGATCTTTTGAGTTTTTCTTCAGCTTCATTGTTGTTATTTCTACTTTCTTCAAGTATTCGTTAAGAAATGTCCAACTTTTACTTAAAAACCTTTATTGTTCTTACTTTTAATGCATGTTTGCTAGTATGTTGGGTATTGCTTGTTTAATAATGATAATGAGTAGTTAAATCTTAGGTGATTGGTTGATGGAAGTGTTGTCTAGTTAGTTCTTGGTACAGAGACTAAATCGTAAAAATTGGACTAAATCGAATAAACTTCAAAACTTGAAATTGACAAACCTAAGGGAAAATTTAGATAAGTGAGACCAAGAGGAGATCTTATCAGGCACCAATTCAATAGTCTTGAATTAGTTAGTAAGGTCGAGAGATAAATCAGACTAATTTGTCTAAGTTGGTAAAGTGGAGACCAAGAGGTAAAATTGCACAAATTTAGGAGTTTAATTGGTTTTGATCCCGAGTCCAAAATTTAATTAGCAACATGGAAGTCAATCAACCGCTGTCTATTATTAATTTGTTAATTTCGTAAGTTTACTTGTTTTACAATTTGGTCATTTTTCTTACTAAGTAGTTAATTAGCGTAATTACCCTCCAAATTATACTTCACCGTAATATAGAAATTAGTGAGTGGCTAGCTAGACTCCTTTCTTGCATGCTTGTTAAATAAAAATCACTAAATTGCTGACTCTCTTGGGTTCGATCCTTGAAATACTCAAGTGTTCCATTATAACACTACAAACATTACAACTGACCTGTTACACTTGCAGATATCACATGTAGATCGATTATATTTGTGTTGATTCCGCACCCCAATGTTTGCACGCCGGTGGCGCGAGCGATCATGAATAAGTGTTCTACTTGAGAATTGTTTCATATATGTATGCTTTGAGACTCATCTGAACTTGTAATTGAATTGATCTTTACTTGGATAACGAGATAATTCGTGTAACATTGGCTGTATATGAATGGTATTGCTAACATGTTGTTCCCAAGTTCTGATATTCATGTTTCTTTATGTTCAATTAATTGTTGTAAACACCTTTAAGGCTATAAGCCTTGGTTGGAAGCTGATGGCTCAAATACCTACCTCTGCCTTGAGACATGTTTCATGTATGTATGCCTTGAGACACATTCGAATTTGTAATTAATCTGATCTATTCTCGATAACTTCCCGAGTATGCGTGTAACTTAGGTTGTCAAAATGAATGGTATTGTGAATTAGTAATTTCAAGGGAAAGATCGCGTCGGGTTTCTTGAAACAGCTGGGTTGATTACCCCTCACTTTCTTTGTTGGATCCTAAGATGAGGAGTCAATTTGCAGACAAGAAAGAGGCAATGTTTATGGGGCGTGTATGTCTATTTCTTTGTGATGCTGAAGAACACCATGCTATTTGCCTTTTCAGTTAACTGAGACTTTAGCATTACTACTTGCATAAGTTCCTGTCAATGCCCTGATATATATATATATATATATATGCAATATTATTAGTGCCTCACCGTCTAAACTTAAGCATGTCTTGAAAGAGGTCCCAATTATCGTAAGGGTTATAGATGCTTGCCATGACATGATGGCAAGTTTTTATTGATCAAAGAATGTTAATTGTCTTCTTTGTTCCCATTCTCATATCCTTTTTAAACGGAGAAAAACTGACTGGTAAGAGTGTTGCATCACTGTAATAACGAGGAGCGAACCGTCTTCTTGATTTGCTCTACCATAGATAGAAACACTGCAACTTTTTCGTAATCTCTGCAAATGGCAGAGAAACTACCTTTCCCTCTTCTCCTTTGAAATCCTCCGATCCTTAAACCTCCATTTTTAAATCAAACCTCCCTCCCTCCCTCAACCCCATTCCTTCAACTTGAAGACTCCCAACAACCCATTGAGCCACGAGTACGGAACTGGACCTGCATCTGTAGTTCACCTGACCTCAACCGTGGGTTACAGGGTTGTCAACTCCTTAATCGACCCTTCTTTTGACTCCAATCAACTTGGCAGAATGCCAGTGATTTGGCCAAGTTATTTGAGCACTTTCAAAGAAAACCCCTATTCAAAAACAAGAGTATTTGACTGATGAAGTACTAGTAATTGTCAAAGGTTTAGGCTTTTGCAAGAAATTCATTGTTGCTGTTATTATTAGTATCTTAAGGAAAGAAAGGTCTGTGTTGCAGCTAATTTGTTAAATGACTTGCATAATGAAAGGGTTTAGTTTTGATGTATATGCTTATACTTCTTTGATAACTGCATATGGCCATAGTGGGAGGTATAGGGAAGCCATGGTAGCTCTTGTTGATGGGATGAAGAGTGATGAAATTGCCCTGGATGGGTTATAATACACTTGTAAGCTGTTCTTAAAGAGGGCCTTTGTACGAGGAAGCAGCTTTAGTTTTGAGGGTGGCTAGTTTTAGTCCTGAAAATGTTGTACTCGATTTAGCTGGCAGTGAACTTCGGAAAGTGTTTCCAAGGACGAAGTGAGGCAAGACTCTTTGTTCAATCTTCAGAAACTCAATCTGCGTATTTCCAAGAACGAGGAAATTAGATTATTTGAACGTAATACAGAAAAATGGTCATAGAAGATGGTCTTAAAAACAACTTTCTGTACCGTGTTCTTGCTGTTGATCATTCTGAGTACGGAGACAGTGAAAATATGATAACGTTGCACTCGATTTAACTCGCAGCGAACTTTGTATCATATAGTCAATGAGAGAAGAAATAGGAATGGAGAAAGAAGGGGAGGTATGTATAATCCCTTTTATTACCAATCCAATATATGATCAGGTTTCCAAGCCATTGTCTGCTTTGTTCTTTGTCTTTGTGCATGAAATGGCATCAATTCTTTGCACGCGAATTCGGATGCATTCGGTATCGTTGTGTACATTCCATTGATGAAAAATATGCACTATTACAACTAATAATCAGTGGAAAATCATGAATTATAGTACATAAGTATGAAAAAGAGAGATCCTACTCTACTTTTGAGTTGCATCAGGTGAAGTTTCTGAGACCTCATGGTTAATCCCCGGTGATGTTAAATCTGGAAGAAGACTAACCGAGGCCTCATCCGAAACTTCTTGTTTCTGTCTGGGCGTGTCCAGATTATCTGAAGGCACCACCAGTCGTTCTATATCATCAAACTGGGTCCATTTCCTATCCTTTGCATGAACTAAAACAGGGTACATTAAGATCCCAATGATAATAACTATACCACTTACAATGAATGTTGTTGCAGAAGCTAGGCACATGACAAGAACAAGTAACAATGCAGGTAGCAAGCAAAGCATTGTTACACCAAATGTTTCCAAAGGGACCCTGTAAGGTCTATGCAGATCTGGCTTTTTGATTCTCAGTTTTATGAAAGCAGCAAATTCGAGAAGCATTCCAATTGAGTAAAGGAAATTCAGGAATTCCAGAATTTCCTGGAAACTCATCCATGACAAGAAAATAACTCCAGTGGCTGAGCACAATATGCTGAATGTTGGTGTCCCATACTTTGACCTACAAAAATGGGTTTTCAAGAACACGTTAATACATACAGTGTGATGGTGCAATAGTAGAAAGGGTTGTTTTCAAAGTTTAAAAGAAACTTCTACTTCGACTCTTAGTTTTTCTTTAAGTATTTGTTTCATATACATACTTGAATATTAGTACAGGGATATGATCCTCCACTTACGCTCTAAAGTCTAAACACCCGAATTGGACTAATGTAGTCATACTTTGATGGTAAAAGTACCATGGAAGCCCTCATACTAAGAGAGAGATTACATTTTGCTCCTACTCAGAAAAAGGGCAAATTAATCCTCATACGTTAGACCAAAAAGCGAATCGATCCTTTTTGTTAACAATTTCATCTAACAGTACTATTAAAAACTGGCATGGCTGGAGGAATAACAAGACAATGACATATGGCGTGCACATATACTTTATGTTGACATATAGAGACTAGCTTTTAGTAGTAGAAATGAATGAAATTTTTAAGAATAGGACCAATTTGCTTTTTGATCTAAGGACTAATTTACCTTTTTTTTTTAGTAGAAAGCCAAAATGCAATATAACTCTTAGTATAAGGGCCTCCATGATACTTTTACCTACAAAAATGGGTTTCCAAGAACATTGTTTGTAATCATGTTGATACATACAGTGTGCTGGTGCAATAATGGAAAGGGTTGTTTCAAAGTTTAAAAGAAACTTCTACTCCGGCTGTTGTTTTTCCTGAAGTATCTGTTTCCTGAAACATGCTTGAACATTGGTATGGGGATATGATCCTTCACCTATACCCTAAATCAATCAACGAGTCCGAATACCTGCACCCGAGTTCGACTAATGTGGCTTCTAATTCAATGCTTTCACTCAATTTTAATCATATAAGGAAGCAAAAAGATCAGGGAACTTAAAGTTACCTTGAAGCAAAGATGGCTGGGAGCATTCCCATCTCACTCATTCCTAGCAGTTGAAAAGCATCTCCACTCATTTCAGCTTCAAACAACCCCAAATTAGACATTGCAGCAGCTGCTTGAATCCACCATTTCAGCCAAAGCCCTCCTATTAACATCCCAACTTCAGAAAAATACCCATCAGTCCATTCACTAGAAGGAGAATTCAAAGTCCCTGTCCCGGCCAAAAGCGGAATCAAGTACGAACAAACCACCAAAACCACTGCCCCGAGAAGCGCTTTCGGGAACGTCTTACTCGGATTTTCAACCTCCCCCGCAAGAGTACTTGCCTTATCCCAATAATTCAGATTCCAAAACATACTATTAAAGTAACCCCTCCAATCCACCTTGTTAAAATCCACAACAAGCCATTGTTTAGGCTTTATCCTAGGTATTGAAATCACCCCCATTACAAGGAAAGGCAAAAGTGAGAAAACAGCAAGTGAAACAGCTGAAAACCCCACAATGTGTAGCCCTCTATAGTTCAAATATGTTAATGAAACTGTGATCCCTAATAAAGCTGGAATCCTAGCAATCATGTTGTTAAATATGGGAAATGAATGTTTCAAGTAATCGAGGAACAAGACAGGGTATAAAGCATTGTCCATTACACCACTAAACCATTTCCAAAAACCTTCTTGGAAACCCCAAAAAGGACCAAAAGCTGAAGATATCCAAATAACATATCCACCATTTTCAGGGAAACTTGTAGCAAGCTCAGCTGTGATTAGAGCCTCTGGGATGCTCCAAAACAAAGGGAAAACCATGAAACCAAGCAAAGACAAAAGAGGGCCACCCCCTGCCCTTACTGAATCTTCTATACCAAAAGGACCACCAGATACCTCATAGAATATCAAAGCTATGAGTGGCAATAGTGTTAGTTTTGGATTGGTTTTGATAGAGCTGGTGCTTGCACCCTCTTCTTCACCCATCAATTGATAGGGAAACAAGAAGACAATAATGGCTTTCCCCTTGAAACTGGGCAAAAACAATGATAAAAATCAGATCTTTTTTTGGAGTTTAAAGATGGAAACTTCAATATCCAAAAGAACCCAAAATAGATATGGATTTTCTGATTTCGTTTACCTGTTCTTCTTCTTCAAAGGATTGAAAAAACTGGGTCTTCCCCAAAAAACAATAATAAGAAAAGGAAGCTACAATCTTTTTGAGATCTTCAATGATATTTTCTGGAAACTATTACTTTTATTTGGGGGGGCCGGGGGGTCATTTATTCCACGTCTTATTGCAGAAAGCGTGTTACACCCAAAATTGAATATAATATATACATATACAAAATTTGTTGAGAGACTCATAAAGTGTGTTACACCCAAAATTGAATATAATATATACATATCAAAATTTGTTGAGAGATTCATACTTTTATTCCTGAGCATAATAGAAAAAAGGTAATATGATTTTTTAATAATTTTTACCAATTTCAAATAATTTTTAAGTTAATCAATTCAATTCTTTTTTTCGGAGCATTATATTAATCATTTTTTTGTCTAATTGATTGAGTCTTGTTCCAATAACAATGGTCAAATCATCAAAATTTGACAACACCTAAATTCAAGTATCAAAATAGATTTAATTATCAAATGTAAAGAACAAAATAAGAAAATAAAATATAAATATCAAAATAAAATTAATTACCAAATTTCGAAGTCAAAAATAATATTATTCCTTAAAAAAGAAAACCATTGTTTTTTACTTAAAAAATTCATCCCATTTATTGTAATTTAACTCGTATTATAACATTTAATAGGTGAATGGGATATAGAATTGGAAGAATCTGTATACTATTACTCTAATTAAACTACTTTAGATAAGTGAACTCAACTAAAAATGGTAGACTATATTTTCAAGTAAACATCACATCATTTAATTAAATTATTTCATAAAACTGAATTTTACAAAAATAGTAATTTTAGATTTTTTATAAAAGAAAATATTTAGTACACAGAATAGACTCTAGAAGCAATGGCAGAAGTTAACAAGTTGTAATATCCAAAAATTTTGGTTTCTAAGAAAGGACAAGTATTTTAAATGTGACTCAAGTATTTGGAGAGAAAGTATGAATAATGAAATTTAGTAAGGACCAAATTGTAATTTTTTTAAAGGATTAATGACCAAAAGTGTATATTTATCATTTTGGAAAAAGGGTGAAAATTTAAGAAATATTTTTTTATGAATGGGATGAGATATATTGATATGCGGAAAACTGCAATTTTCCAATTGTATGGAAGAGGGATCTAAATACAAAATTTCCATATTTAATTGATATTTAGATACAAAATGATGGGATTGAAATCCAATAGCTGATGAGGTGGAAAGTTTGTGGAAATTTATGGAAATTAAGGTTGGAGAGTGTTGAAATTTGTTTGGGTGATGGAATAAATGGACTAAAATGAAAAAAAAAAGAAAGAAAAGTGTAGAATTTTTTACATAATTGGAAGGTTGAAAGGTAGCATCTTGGGGCAGCAAAAATAAATAGGAAAGAAAGGAAAGGAAAAAAATAAAGAACCATGAGTGATTATACTAAGAAAATTGTAACGCCCTAATTTTCTTATTTCTACTTCTGTAAAATTTTTATATAAGTGTGTATCTACTTCAGTGGTTAAGAGTTCTAGAGGTGTATGAGAGGTTCCAAGTTCAAGTCTTACCTCTAGCAATTATTGTTATTTTTGGATCTAAGCCCTATCTTTGATTAGTGAGCTTATATTTAATTGCCTACAATTTCATATTAGAATGAGTTTACTGGTTCAAGTGGTAAGGGAGTTAGTGTGTTTGAGGTCTTGTGTTTGAATCCTTGCTGAAGAGGTTGTAGTATAGTGGGATTGTGGGAGGAAAATAAGGAATTTGTAATCTCACCTTCTAAAAATCTCCAAATTCTGACGTCAATTTCTTTTCTTGACATTTTTTCCTTTTCGGTAAACCCTTGTTCGTCCCTTTGATTCAGTTCGTGATTCTTGTGTCAAACATCGTTATTGCAGCTTCTGGTTCTTAATCTGGTAGGAGAAGGTTGTGAGGCAAGAAATCGCACTTCAACGATTTGATACGAAGTAGTGGTCATCTTTGTTAAGCGGTATTGGTGGTATCAGGAGTGAGTTTGCGGCAAAAACGAATCAAGTGTGTACCTAAAACATAGAAAATGAGGTTTCAAAAAAAGTTAAAAAACTGCATTGTCGACACCACATGAGCGTATGGTCGCCCGTGTGCAAGACACGGCCTTGTGATGACGTGAGTGTGGCCGTGTGGGCCACACGGGTTAGAGCTAAGCCAAGTTGGGCATGTGGGCCCACATGGGCATTACACACGAGTGTATGGGTTCTGGGACAGGCCGTGTGGGCCACACGGGTAAAGCCAAATCTGGGGTGTGTGGGCCCACCCGTGTAACCCACACTGGCATGTGGGCCTATAGCTCTAAAATTTTCCCTAGGGTTGCACAGGTCGCTCCGATCGACTGTGGGCCTATTGTAGGATCGGTAAGGGCTATTTAAACCCTATTTTGAATGTTGTGATATTCTGGTAGACTAATCTCAGTAGGATACTAAATGTATGCCTGACTGTACTGCCATATATATATTTGTTATTTCTATAAAAGCATGTCAAGCATGTTTAATTTGATAAGTCTGTATCTAATTTGGGGTGGGATTTGTATATGAGGAGGAAGTGATCTGTATGGCGTTCATCGACTTTATTGTGGCAGTTTGGCTACATATTATCTGACATATGTCTAAATGGCACGATATGATATGTAGGGACGGGTGGGTTTTTTTAACCCCATATGGTGTGTTTGAATGGTTTGAGTTGGTGTGTAGAGGATAGGGGTAGGATTTATGCATATCTGATTCTGAATCTGAGACTGTATTTGTTTCTGACTGTACTTATAATTCTGTATGTTTGCATGCTTAAATCTGCTAGGTTTCACACTAAATTTCTATAAACTCACATCTGTTGTCTGTTTTGTCAGGTAAGCCACAAACTTAGGCGGATTGGTACGACGAAGTCTCACGGTGACCACATGTTTGTGAATTGATTTTAAATAATGGTTTTATTTAATTTCAGATTATTTCTGAGAGTTTTGTAATTGTTGGACTCTTTGGACTGTTTAAATTTTTATTTGGTTTTGGTTATGTTTTAACTTTTATAGCGACGTTTGACTAAAATTACGATTTTACGAAATCAAAGGTTTTTCCGAAAGTATGAACTGGATTTTCAAAATATAACGGTTTTAAAGCCTTCACTACAAATATTATTTTGGTAAATGAATTAATTAAATAACGTTTTTAGTAATAGTTATAAAACTTGGATGATTTATCGAAACAACACTGTTTTCAAAACTCAATCCTTGTGACATCACCAAATTCAGCTATAAAGTCTAGGCTGGGTTTAGCATGTTATTATCGACAGTTTGTCGAAGGGTTCTCTCTGATTGTAGCTTCCTTGACTAAGCTTCTGCGTAAAGGTATTCCGTTTATCTGAACTGATATACAACAATCGAGCTTTGAAAAGCTCAAGTCTGTTCTGACTCAGGCTCCTGTTCTGATATAGCCTGAATTCGGTAAGAAATTTGTGGTTTATAGTGATACATCATATGTCTGTTTAGGATGTGTATTGATGCAAGATGGAAATGTTGTGGCTTATGCGTCCCGTCAGCTTAAGACACACGAAGAGAACTATCTGACGCATGATCTCGAGTTGGCTGTTGCGGTCTTTGTGTTGAAAATCTGGAGGCACTATCTGTATGGCGAGAGGTGTATCATCTACACCGATCACAAGAGCCTCTATGCGGATTGAGTTGGGTAAGCATAGGGTTCTGGGTCCTGAGTTGGTTTCTAAGACTGAAGATAAGGTTAAACTAATTCAGTATCGTTTGAAGGCGATTTTTGATAGGCAGAAGTCTTATGCGGGTCTTAAGAGGAGAGATATTAAGTACTCTGTGAGGGACTTCGTGTTTCTTAAGGTTTTTCTGTGGAAGAAAGTTCTGAGATTAGGTCGTAAGGGCAAGTTGAGCCCTAGGTTCATTAGGCCGTATCAAATTTTGAAGCGTGTGAGATTGGTTGCTTATCAATTGGAGCTACTTCTAGAGTTAAATCATATTCACAACGTATTTCACGTCTCGATGTTGAGGCGATATCGGTCTGATCCATCCCACGTAGTCTTTGTTGAGGAGATCGAGGTTAGACCAGACTTGGCTTTTGATGAGGAGCTGGTTCAGATTCTGGATCGAGACATTAAGGTTCTAATGATGAAGTCCATCCCTTTGGTGAAGGTTCTGTGGCGGAATCATGGCACTAAGGAAGCCACGTGGGAACCTAAGGACTTGATGCGTCAACAGTATCTTCATTTGTTCTGATCGGGTAAATTTCGAGGTCGAAATTTCTTTCAGGGGGTAGAGTTGTAACGCCCTAATTTTCTTACTTCTGCTTCTGTAAAATTTTCACATAAGTGTTTATCTGTTTCAGTGGTTAAAAGTTCTAGGGATGTGTGAGAGGTCACAAGTTCAAGTCTTACCTTTAGCAATTTTTGTTATTTTCGGATCTAAGCCCTACCTTTGTTTAGTGGGCTTTTATTTAATTACCTATAATTTTATATCAGAATGAGTCCACTGGTTCAAGTGGTAAAGGAGCTGGTGTGTTGGAGGTCCTGTGTTCGAATCCTTGTGCAAGTGTGGGTAGTGTTTTTGCTCTGTTATCTGTTAAAGTCTCGGTGAAATGGGAGTCTGAGGAGGTTGTGGTATAGTGGGATGTTGGGAGGAAAATAAGGAATTTGTAATCTGTTACTTTATTTTTTATTTTATTTTTATTTTCTTTTCTCTCACCTCTCAAAAATCCCCAAATTTTGACGTCAATTTCTTTTCTATTCTTTTCTTGACATTTTTTCCTTTTCAATAAACCTTTGTTCGTCCCTTTGATTTGGTTCGTAATTCTTGTGTCAAACATCATTATTGCAGCTTCTGGTTTTTAATCTGGTGGGAGAAGGTTGTGAGGTAGGAAATCGTGCTTCAACGGTTTGATACGAGGTGGTGGTCATATTTGTTAAGCGGTATTGATGGTCTCGGGAGTAAGTTTGTGACAAAAACGAATCAGGTGTGTACTTGAAACGCAGAAAATAAAGTTTTAGCGAAAGCCAAAAAACTGCACTGTCGATGCCATACGGGTGTATGGTCTCCCGTGTGGATGGCTGTGTGCGAGACACAATCGTGTGGTCGATGAAGGCATGACTGTGTGCAACACACGACTGGGTAATAACATGGGTGTGGCCGTGTAGGCCACACAAGCTAGGCCAAGTTGGGCTTGTGGGCTACACGGGCGTGTGGGTTCTGGGCTAGGCTGTGTGAGCCATACAGGTAAGGCCAAATCTGGGCGTGTGGGCACACACGGGCATGTGGGCCTATAGTTCTAAAATTTTCCCTAGGATCACACGGGTCGCTCTGATCGACTGTAGGCCTACTGTAGGGTCGATAATGGCTATTTAAACTCTATTTTGAATGCTATGATATTCTGATAGACTGATCTGAGTAAGATACTAAATGTGTGTCTGACTGTATATATATATCTGTTATTTCTATAAAAGTATGCCGATCATGTTTAATCTGATAAGTTTGTATCTGATTTGGGGTGGGATTTGTATATGAGGAGGAAGTGATCTGTACGGCATTCATCGCCTTTATTCTGGCGGCTTGGCTGCACATTATCTAACATATGTCTAAATGGCACGATATGGTGTGTAGGGATGGGTGGGTATTTTTTAACACCACATGGTGTGTTGGGATGGTCTGAGTTGGTGTGTAGAGGATAAGGGTAAGATTTATGCATATCTGATTCTGAATCTGAGACTGTATCTAATTCTAATTGTGCTTATAATTATGTATGTTTACATACTTAAATCTGTTGGGTTACACACTGAGTTTCTATAAACTCACATCTGTTGTCTGTTTTGTCAGGTAATCCACAGACTTAGGCGGATCAGTGCGACAGAGTCTCACGGTGACTACAAGTTTGTGAATTGACTTTAAATAATGGTTTTATTTAATTTTGGATTATTTTTGGGAGTTTTGTAATTGTTGGACTCTCTGGACTATTTAAATTTTTATTTGGTTTTGGTTATGTTTTAACTTTTATAGCGACGTTTGACTAAAATTACGATTTTACGAAATCAAAGGTTTTTCAGGAAGTATGAACTGGATTTTCGAAATATAATAGTTTTAAAATCTCTGCTGTAAATATTGTTTTGGTAAATGAATTAATTAAATAACGTTTTCAGTAATATTATAAAACTTGGATGATTTATCGAAACAACACTGTTTTCAAAACTTAATCCTTGTGACATCATCAGGTTCGGCCATAACGTTTAGGCTGGGTTTGGGGTGTTACAAAAATGTTATGAATCAAGAATGAATTGTAGAGAAAGTCAATGGCAAAATATGGATGTTGGCAAAATATGGGTCATTGGATGAGATTGCAAAATAAGATGAAATCTTAAACCATTTGATTATAATGATTAAAGTTAGATTTTTATATGTTAAATAATAATATTTTATTATTAAATTAGTTGAGATATTTTGATGAAAAAATGAAGAAACTTCTTCATCTTTTATATCAGTGAGTCATTCCACTTTCAAAAAAAAAAGAAAGAAATTTTAATTTTTATACAATTTGGTCTTTTGTTATAAAATTCTACCATTCACCTTAAAACCTTGAAAATTTTCATAGTCACCAAAGAGGAAAGATGACGTATAGGTCTAGAAGAGCTTGTATAACATCTTGGAGGCAAGACATAAGAAATTAAAAGTAAAAAAAGTTGGAAGCAACGTGCAAGATTATGATGAGAGTGAGAAAGAAAGAGAATAGAAGCAAAGAAAGTGAGGTTTAGGCTAAAATAGAAGTAAGTACTTAATTGAATTCAAGTTAGTTTACTTTAATTAGAGTTTTGAGTATTTAAATTCTAAAATGAAATAATTAAATAAGATATGATTAAGATTACTAAATATGTATATTGAATTTAGTAGTAAATATTAATTAAAGGTATGTTAGTAATGTAAGAAATGGTAAAGTGATAATTTAATAATTAGTGAATTTTATGAAACTAATGATTAAATTATAAAGAGTGAAAGTTATTTATTTGTCATTGATTGATAAGTGAATAGATGCAGAATAGCGAAGTCACTATAGAGTGGACTAAATTGTAAAGAGTGTAAAATTTTATATGTGAAATAAATATTGTGATTAAATGTTTAAATGAAGTGAAAATTGATATTAAAATGTTACAGAAGTAAATATTGAAATTTCATGAATTTAGTGATTAAATTGTAAAACTTTCAAAATTACTAAGTGTGCTAAAATGGTGAAATAAAAATTTAAGCAAAGTGTTATTTAAAGTGTAAAGTATTGTAAATATGTGATATGCTAGTGTTCATGTGAACTAATGTATGAAGTGAAGATGTAATGCATATAGTATGTATTCAGAATGAATAAGTAATGTGATGCAAAGTGTTATATGTAATATGTTAAGTCATATGAAAGTGAATATGTGAATGTGTGAAATGAAAATATTATATATATGTTTATGTGATTTAAAATGAATGGATAAAGTGTTATGTGATTAAATGACTTAGTGAGCTCAGAGGATAGATGATATGTGATAATGAAAAAATTTTGAAGTTGAGAGAGGCTGGGGGTTCAGATGGGAATCAAGTTGGTGTTGCGGGGGTTCAGAGGGGATTAGGAGAGGAGAAATGGATATGTAATGTGTTTAATGGAGTTTTGTTAAAGGTCAAGAGTTCTGTTTTGGCCCAAAGCTCTACAATGTATCAAAAATTTTAAAACTCCTCTGAGACTCATTAAGGATCGCAAAAGTGATATGTGCAAGTAGGGGTGAGCAAAACTCGATTCGACTCGAAAAAATCGAAAAAAAATTCGAATTTCGAGTTAAACGAATCGAGTTATTCGAGTTAATCGAGTTATTCGAGTCAACTCGAATTTTTTTTTCGAATTTCGAGTTCGAATCGAGTTGAGTTTTCAAATTCGAATAATTCAAATAATTCGAATATCAAACTATAATATTTTACATTTTTACCCCAAACTCCCAAACCTTTTTACTTTTCCTCAAAACTTTTACTCCTTCCCACTTCCCCAAAACTTTTACTCCCTTCCATCCCAACCCCCAATCTACCCAAAATCCATTTCCCACCAAAATTTTACTCTCCCATTTACTTTTTTCAAAATTTTACTCCCAAAACCCTCAAAACTTTTTATTTTCCCCTAAAATTTTTACTCCTCCCACTTTCCCTAAAATTTTTACTTCCTTCCCATCCCACCTCCCATCTACCCAAAATCCACCCCCAATTTTTTTAATATTTTCCCTCCAAAATTTTACTCCACCTATTTACTTCCCCTCAAACTTTTATTCCCAAAACTTTTATTTTCTCTCTAAACTTTTACTTATCACCTTTCACTCTCAAATAAAAATCAAAATTATCCAAAAAATCACTAAACATAAATAGTAATACTTTTATTTATATCTATTATTTATATTATTAAATTAAATTTCACATTTTATATTATTTATATGATTGAATTGTTTAGTCGTATTGAATATTTATATTAAAATTGAATTATTAATTATGCCATTAAATATTCATGTTAAAATTTTATATTAGTATCAATTTCACATTTTATCTTTAAAATAACTTTTATTAAAAAATCACATTTTTACATTTAATATATTTTTTAATTCCAAGATACATAGTGACAAGAATTTGAAGATAATTGAAACAACTAAGCAAACAAAGAAGCTAACCCGTATATAAAAGATTAATAAATAAATTATGAGGTGATGAAAGTTAATAAAAATTTTGATTAAGGTGGAAAATTTTTATTACGATAGGTGACAGTGGTTACAAGGACCCAAAATTATTTTATAAAATTTAACTCGAACAAATATATTCGATTCGATTCGATTCGAATTCCATCTCACTCGACTTCGATTCTGAGAAAAATTTCAAATAAAGTTAGGATGATAAAATAAGATTCGAAAACTCGATTAACTCAAAAATTTTTGATTCGATTTGATTCGATTCGATCGAATGCTCACCCCTATGTGCAAGTAAAAGTATATATGTATGTGTAATGATATGTGAAAATAAAGATAAAAATGAACATGTGCATTAAGTTTTAAAAGATATATGTAAATTAAATGTTTATGTTATGTTTGTGAAATGAGAGAAAGATTTTGACATGCGAATGTGAAAGTTAATTAGTGATAATATGTGTTAAAGTTAAGACTATAAGTTATAAAGTTAATTTAAATGATTGTATGTTTTGGAAAAAGAATTAAAAGTTTAAATATAAACTATGTGAATAAATGTTATTAAAAATTTATTTAAATGCTATATATATAAAAATGGTAAGATAGAATTCAATTGAGTACTTATTAAGCTATTCGCGTAGCTTAACACTTTTGTTTTAAACGCGTAGGTGATAGATAAGTTTTGAAAAAAACCGAGGATTGCTACTTCGGTTCAGATTGCATCACTCCTCAAGCTCTAAGTTCAAGCCTTTTGGTATATATATTTTGACCTTCAGTTTGGTATGTACTTTGGTTTATTAGTAAAGAAAATGTTAATTATGTATGAATAGTAATGTTTTGTGCTATTAGTTACCTCGATTATAATGAAACAAGAATATGCTTAAGTGGTGAGTTTAGTGTCTAAATGTAGTATCTTTTACTCGGATTGGGTGAGGGGTGTTACGCGAGTGTCCTATAAGAGTATAATAGAATATAAAAAAATATTTAAAAAAAAAAGACATGTGACAATTTTTTAAGGATGTTTGTGGAATTAAAAACAAGTACGGTGCAAATTTACCAAATACTAACCTTTTTTTAATGCATGAGTTTTTTTCTCTTGATTTAAAATATAAGGTAAACTATCTAGTTAATCATTCAACTTTTAGCCTATTTCTGTTTTGGTCACCTAACTATCAAAATTTTCAATTATTTGGATTTCTTCCATGTCCGTTTTGTGGTCCATACTCAGAGCTCGTGGCTGCCTCTCCCAATAACATCGCTTCTAAGGTTTGAACTCACATTCTCTTTTTGTGGAGTGCAATATGTCTTACTACTACACACTTATTGGTATCAAAATTTTCAATTTAATCACTAAAATTTTCAATTTTTTTAATCATTCTGCTGTAAGTTTGAAACAACTGAATTACATAGTGTTTATTTTTCTAACATGGAAGCCAATTTTTTTTCTTGTGTGGACTTTATTTATTTTATTCTACTTCATTTCATCATATTCTCCAAAAAAAGGTAAAAAGCTTTAAGAGTTTCTTCCCCAATGCCATGCCACCATTTGAACCACCATTTCTCTGGTGTATTCTCTAGCCACTCTAGATAACGACGAACTCGTCTCATCATCCACAACCACTTTACCAATTAGATTTTTCAGAAATCTCTTCAAAACTTTAACCTAAAACCAAAAGAAAAATTACTCTTGTTTGCAGTCTCCACCGTTCGATCAACGTGGAATAGAGATATATTGTTCTCTTCCTCCTCCTCCACTTCCCCAATTATTAAGAATTGGACAAAGATGCTCTTGTGCCGAAGAATCAAGGGAGTCTGAAGATGGATAGCTTTCTCATCCCTTCTTTTTCTTTTTTTTGGTGGGGGGTGGGGGTTTATTGGATTTCCAGGGTTTGAAGTGTCCATTTGAGAATCCCAACGGTGAGAAGTATTGTTGGTAATGTAAAGGGTTGGTGTTAGTGGATATATCTCATATTGGTTAAGTACAAGCTATTAAGAGAGTTTTTATATAGCTTTAATTCTTGCTCTAATTGAGTAATTAAGTCTATTATCACACGTGCCCGTCGTGTCACACTATAGGAAAAACTCTTTTCTCCTCTTCCTTTCCAATTTTCTTAAACATTCTGTCAGTCCATATTCCTTATTCGGGTGTGCGAATATTGAAGCACTGTGTTAACCTTGAGGGATGACGTCCACTACTATTACACCAATCAGGGTGAATTGGCTTCAAAGGTAGTGGTTTACCATGGCGCAATAAATTTCTGATTTCTTAATTCATTATTTATTTTCCAGTCAGTGCTAATAGATTTTATTTTGCAATAACTTAATTTTCCAATAAGTATTTGCCTAAGCAAAACAACATATCTCGAAACTAGTCCCATCAGACAGTCGTTGGTAGAGATCTTACCAAGATAAGTTTGAGATTTTTATCAATTTTGTGGGTTTCAAGGAAAACCAGATCGAGAAGAAGAAAGATAGGAGAAAGGGGAACAATTTGGTGCCAATTATGTTATGAATGACAATTGGCAATAGAGAAAGCTTCACGGTTTTTGCATAAAAGAGAATGCTATGACATCAGGACGTTAAAGAATTCACACAATGAATAAAAAACAAATTCAAGAACATTAGTAGTTAAATTGAAAATTTTCATAGTTCAGTGGCTAAAACATAAATACGTTGAAAATTTAGTGACTAAACAGACAGTTTACCCTAAAATATAAAATAAAACAATAGTCACTTTAATTGATAGTCAACGGTTTTTGAGTCTGAAATACGGATGTGGGCGCGGGTTGATGCGCGTGGGATAAGTGATGGTATGATCCCCCGCTCCCAAGGGTGTGGGCGTGGCTAGCGCGAAACTCCGAGACTTTATGGCTTTTAAAATTGGCTTATCAATGACAAATAGCCACGTGGCTGTTTGTGAGCAAAGGGAAAAAGAAATTCAAAAACTTCAAGCTCAAATCAAAGAGCTGAAAGAAACAGGGAAAATTCCGGAGCCAGTACGGCGACCTGAAACTATTGAATTATTCCCTTCCATAAGAAATGAAAAACTTCCTGAATCAGAAGGAATCTCCATCATCTTTCCAGAACCAATCAAACGTACAAAACCAAGTACGTATGACTCAAAACAGCACCATCCTTATTCCAGAAAGCAATGACCAGGATTTTCCACCCCATCATGGAAAACGCCTTAGTCTACATCGATGACATTCTTGGGTTGGAAAAATGGAGAGGCCTTTGTTGGGCTTTTGGAGATGGCTATGGTCAAACTTGATTTCTGTAGTTCCATCAGCTTTGTTGATGAAGTTGCTCTGAGTGGATTGGATCGGCTGACTTGAAATTTATGGGGTGAATGAAAGGGTAGTCTGGGTGAATTCCCCATGGTTTAAGGATAAGGCCTCCAAATTTTTTGAAAACTTGGATTTGGTATTCTTGCCAACTATTAGTACGTGTTTGACTGGATCAATGAGAATTTTAGGATTAATATACCATTTCATACTTAATGTTGACTCCATTATTCAATTTAGTACCTAAGTTTTTGTCCCAATTTGATACCTAGACCAAATAACATTATGTGGCCTGATAAAATATTTGACATGTGTGCTCTAGTAAATAAATATATATACTAAACTGGGATAAAAAAAACTCTTAAGTATCAAATTAAATATTGAAGCTAAACTCAATGCTTAATTGAGAAAAAAAATCAGATATCAAATTAAACATTTGAGACAAATTTAGTACCAAATAGTATATTAACCCAAATTTTTTAAGTCGTTGGATTAGGTAATTTTAAGGCTTTTGGTATTACCAAATAAAAAAAAAAATTGTAAGGCTTCTGTGTAACAATATGCGTGCGTGTATTGTGTATATATATATTAGTTTCATTATTGTGTTTAATAATTAAAATATATTACCAATTAGAATTATTTAAGGCATGAAAATCTACTCGAAAAATGGGAGAGTTTAAGTAAAAATATAAGTAGAAAATGAGTTTGGGTAAAAAAAATAAAGTCTATTTAGAAAACGAGTCAGGCCTTAAATAATGTTTTTTTTAAACCTGGGCCTAACCCAATCCAACTCAAATTTTCAAAAATAAAAAGACCTTGTTCCTTTTTCACCTTTTGTTACGTTTTGCTACTATTTCACTATTATATTGCTACTATTTTATTGTTAATGTTTAGATATTGTACAACACCTATTTTATTGTTAATTTTACTACTATTTTAGATATATTTACTTATTAAGTTACACTTATCTTAATGTTATTCAAGTATCAAAACTTTTTTAAATTTATTTTTAATTTATTATGAAACATTTATTTTAATATTTTTAGTGTATTTGGTATGTTATATTTTAAAGTTTTTTATATAAAAAAATTAAAATTAAAAAATTTAATACAGGCTGGGCTCGAGTTTTAGTATTTTTATCTGGGTTAGGCCTAGGACTAAATTTTTGTTAGGACTCAACCCGAGCCATGGATAACTCTATTACCAATAACACTACTAGCCCAACGATAAATTTGTGTGGGTTTCAAAATGATTGGCACGACGTTTAGAGTTTGATCCCTATACTTGAAAACCCTTTCTCCGTACCCCATTGTAATTTAATGTAATTGTTAATAATTAAAATATATTAAATTAATTAATATAAAAAAATTTTATTTTAATTTTTTTTGTAGAAAAGAGACAAGACTAGGCGATTACAACAACCAATTCATAAATGAAAGGATTTAGACCCATTACGATCTTCAATCCAACAAATCTCTAACTGAAACCGGCGCAATTGCAAATAAACGGAGCAAAGAGTCCCCTGTATCAACACATTTAGCCACATGATCTGCACCCCCCATTTTGATTCCTTAGAATATGTCGGACACGAACTTCCCATCTTCGCCACAACAAAATGTAATAATCTTAATTCCGCTAAACTACTATTGGCTCCTCCACCAAACAAGATTAATTCCACCAACAAAGCATTATTACACTCAAATTCAACATTGCTAAACCACCTCATCATTCCAAGCATCCTCAACAACTATACACTCCTCGACAATTTGAGAATCACCCTCCATAAGAGTTTTCTCCGGAGTCCTTTCATGGTCACAAACTAACCCTTCCATCACCGATTTCAACTCAACCGAAGCATGCAAATGATTCCCCATAATCTCATCTAATGGTTTCCTTTTCTGCCTATAAGTAATATTATGAACTCTCGACTGCAACTCTTGAAAGGCGCGGCTTTTTTTTACCAAATTTAAACATCATATTTTCTTTATCGTTTATACAAATCCATATTTTTCCTATCCATTATGCGCATTGCAGTGTGCTTCTCTTTATTTGAAGTCAGTGATACATCTACTGGTTGTATGACTATGTTTTTTCCCCGATCAGTAGCACCCATAGGTCCCGGTTGTGATCCATCATCAAACACCCCATGCCCAATATTAGCCTTCACTCCAAATATGTCATTATTGGGCCTTAGTGCTGACGAACCAAACTTTAGCCCAGCATCTACATTATCCCTTTTTCTTTATCCCGCTTCTTAACCTTGATATCCATAGATCTGCTCATAGGGCCAGTTTTGCATTGCTTTTCAAAAGCACTACAGCTCCACCAAAGACTTCTGGAAGAAAAGGCATGCGAAAAAAATTTGCTTTTGGCTGAAATTTTTAGCTTTTCAGAAGTGCTTTTCAAAAGCACTTCTGAAAAGGAGGAGTTAAAATTTTTAGCTTTTCCTCTCTCAAAAGCACTTTTAGTGCTTAATTATTTTTTCACCACTCCAATAAAATAATACTTCCCCTTTTTTTTCTTGGTACTTAATTACAAATGTGTTAAAATCATTAATTAAAAATAAAAAAAATATTTTTTAAAATACTAATTACAAATATTTAATAGTTATATTTAAATATTTAAAATATAGTTTATATGTTCTAATTAAATTTTATAAATAATTAATATTTATTGTTTAAAAATATTTAAAATTTATATAAAAAATTATTATAACTTCTTGTTAATATTTTATATATTAAAATATTAACAAGAAGTTATAATAATTTTTTATATTCTTACTAAAATATAATAATATTAACTAATTTAAATATTATTTACATTCATATTTGTTATTTGATAATAACATGTCTAAAATAGACACTTATTTCTCAAAAGTATTTTTTTGACAGCAATGCTAAACATTCAAATTTTAAACCAAAATTTTCAAAAGTACTTCTCAAAAGCACTTTTCCATAACATTTGTCAAAAGTACTTTTTAAAAGTATTGCCAAACTAGCTCATAGTCACTTGGATCCCTAAAACCCCAATGTCACCTACACCCTTAATCTGTCCCTGATTTCTTTCCTTCATTTCGCGGTCAAACTTCCCATCAACATATTAATACAATTTTCAAGGTATAGCAGACCTCATCTTTAAAATAATAATAAGCAATGGCGATATATATGTACACAAATCAAAACTGAGTTTGAAAAAGTAATAAGCAATGGGTTCTTCCGATAATATGCAATGGGTTAAATTGATAAAATGTGTAAATATTGGAGGGATAAATTTGTTATTAGACCAATAAATAAAAAACTTTTCTGTCAGGCGAAAAAGTCGGGCGATATATATACGCAAATCAAAACAGAGTTTGAAAACATAAATTGCGAACTCCTGCGCCTAAATCCAACCAAACCTCAGCTTTGTAAATTCGTGATCTCCCCTGTTATTGCAGAGGTTTTCTCTGTCGTGCGACATATATATATATATATAAATCAAAACAGAGTTTGAAAACATGAATCTCGAACCCCTGTTTTTGAGGGCTTTGGGGATTTTTAAGCATCTTGCGATCTGGCGTTACAACAGATTATGATATGTTGGTAAGTTTATGAGAGCCAGACCAGCAGACATGCGAAAAAACTTTAAGGATGAGCATCGAGATTTTAGTTCTCGCTATCACCATAACAAAACCTTCTGGAAAAAGGGAAGAAGAACAAACAGAGCTTGTAATCGCGATCAATGTACATTGTTTAACGTGCATTTGTCTTTGTTGGCTCGATTTAGAAGAGATGAGGTTTGCTTTAAATACCCATTCATTGGACAAATCCTTCTACCAGAACTGCAAATCACATTACATTCTTGTTCTGAGTTTTGGGGAAAAAAACCTTGTTTTAGTTTTAGCAGAGCTGAAGAAATGGAGCAGATCGACGCAGTTAACCTAGTAGCTAACCATGTGCACAGGTGGAGGCTTCATGATCGTAGCGGTACACTTCCTGCTGGTCGGATTGTTTTAACGGTTACGGAAGACGAGAATCAATGGTGGCGGTTTGAATGCCGGAGTGAAGGAGACATGCACTATATCACCGGCACCGAGTGGAGCCGCTTTGTTCAACCAAGGATCGATGCTAGGCTCACTCTTTATGCTCAACAAGAAGGTGAGAACTTCCACAGAATGGAGGTGATAATGGGGAGGAACTAGAGAGCTTATTTGTGTAAGGGTGTAGGAATGAAAGTATATGATATTATCATGGTTGGTTTCTGCTTTTATTAGTGCAACTTTATTGAAGCCAGGCACCATTGCTTTCTGCTGTTGCATGGTTTAAAAAAAATGTCGTTTTCTTTTCTAATGCTTAAGCTTTGTAATCAGAAATATGCTTCATTATTGGTGATGTTATATATTAGAATCTCTTTAATTTAGCTCAGACATATAAGAAACTTAGATATATATTATTGACAAAGATAGAGTTCACCCAAAACACTACACATGACACAGCCCATTCACCTCCCTTAAAATATTGGAAAAAGTAAATGATTGTATACACATGATCCTTTCAAAACTTACATCAGCTGCGATACGCCTCGACAGGATCAACGCTATCTTCCTTTCTTATTTTGTGCTATTTCGTCACTAAAATCTAATCATCTAACTAAGATTTATTTGAAGCGTTAGAGTTACAAAATGCAAAATGCAATCACTAAAGCAACTCTCAAAAAAAATAATAAAATTCAAATGTTAAATTCCCAATACTCTATGCAAGTTTCAAGTGTATAAGAGTTTTTGAATTTGTTAACATACACATCAATTACAATCATAGGCTTCAAAGTAGCCTAAAAAATATTATTAAGAATATTCTAACAAACAGAAAAAAAAAAAAAAAACCATTTGGATTGCGATATAGGATCGCCATTAGGGAATTGATGGAGCTTAATGGTAGAATAACCACTTCGTAACAAAATAATAACGTAACTGACTAAAACGTAATATTTCAAACATAAGTGACTAAAATGTAATCTGATGCAAACAAAAGTGACTATTTTTGCAGTTTACCTTTTTTTATATTATTGATTTTTTATGTTTTAAGTTTAGAATAAAAACAATAGGTTAAAAGGGTCTAATATTATTATTATTTTTAAATTAATTTCATTTGATGGATTCAAATAATTCGATATTTGTTGATAATTACTATGTTTGTAGGGACTTAATCAAATAAAAGAAAAAGGACTAAATTCCAAATTTATAAAGAGTACAGGGACTAATGACAATTTTAACCTTTTGTTGCCTCCTAAAATGAAAATTAGTGTGTTAATGACATATTTAGCGGAGTGCCCAAATTGGGCCTTTAGTTCCATATGTGCTCTGTTTTCCCCGCCATTGTCTCTATCTCTCTATGTTCATGCACAGATATGGGTGATGAAAATCCAAATCCTTTCCAAGCTTTGTTCCGAACTGTTGAAAGATTCTCGAATTGTGTCCAAACCCACCTCGCCAATTTCACTCAACAGGCTCATCGTTCATTACCCACCAAGAAAAACCCTCTCATCTCTATTTCATCATCAATAAACGCCGACTCCCCTGCCCCAAATACCCATTTTCTTGTCAAGGTATTTACTTGCGTTCCTCCCAATAGGTCATTATGCTTGTTTGCTTGGTATCGATTTCGAGGCTGGTAAAAGTTAATCTATGGTGTTGCTCGTAGTTTTGCTCATTAACTGTTTGACAAAATTTCCAAATGACGCCTATCTTGTTTTTAAGAAATTGTTATTCATTTCTGAGACCCATTTTGTAGTTATATAAAATTAACATGGTCGGTTGAATGTTTATTGACAGAAACCGGCTGCACCGGTGACTAAAGAAGAACTTGGAAGAGCTACTTGGACTTTTCTTCACACTCTTGCTGCCCAGGTCTTTTCATTTATACCTTTGCTTTTGGTTCCCCCTTTCTATTTTTCATTTATAATGCCTACGATTTTGCCCTGATGACCGTTTGAATGTGGCTTCTTTAACCATTTTATTTATTTTTCAGTATCCTGAAAATCCAACAAGGCAGCAAAAGAAGGATGTAAAAGAGCTGGTATAATATCTTAATTTCCTTATTCAATCTTTGTAATTTCTGAGATCAAATGAAGCTCGATCCCGATACAGGTTTGACTAAAAGTGGAATAAGTTACCAACAAGTGTTGGTGTAGTGTTAAACACATAGCACTCCCCAGTGAGAACTCAGGTTTGAATTCTAGAGACAATATTGTTGGGAGGGGCAGCTATGAACCCTGAAATGATTAATCTTTATGAATTGTAAAACTGATATGAAGGATATCTTGGCCATAGAAAAAATATGAGTTGAGTCCAAAGATGCTAAAGTGCTGCTTATCTTAATTATTCCCTAAGTACCATATCAGTTTTTGATTATTTAGACTTTTAACGACATCAAAAGAATTGTAAGGATAGCTTATTGTCCTTTATAAACTATTTAAACCAACCAATGACGAGTGATCAACTTGCAGATGTCAATATTATCTCGAATATACCCCTGTCAGGAATGTGCAGATCACTTCAAAGAAGTTTTGAGGTATTTTTTTGTCTGCTCCACATCGCTTTAGTTGATACATGTTAAGAATTTTCATGCAACCACTTCCGTTCTTTCTTTTAGATGGTATAATAAAAAGTGACTGCCGAGCAAGACCAGAAAGCTATTTGGCTTCACATCCCCATCCAGGTTTGAAATTGTGGCAGCACTAGTATAAGTATTTGCAATAAAAGCTAGAAGGAAAAGCGAGAAATAAACCAAAAGTAACTCGGTCCTGGAATTATTGGAACTGCAAAGTGAAACATGATAAAACTTCTAAGTCAAGGTTTGGTTGAATCAAAAAATTATTTGTTTGTTCGATGATCTAGTTATTCATCATTTAGTTGGGAGGAAAGCTGTGGAAGGCCGTACATCGATTTTACCGTTTCCCTGTTTATTCATAATGTTATATAATGTTGGATTGTTCTCACTTGATTCAATCAAATTTTTGTATTGGTGGTTCTTCCTATATATATAATGTATGTGTATGTAGATATGTATGTACAATGGCTTCCATTGATATTAATGTATGCATATGCTTTTCAGAGCAAACCCTGTAATGGCTGGATCTCATGATGAGTTTTCTCAATGGCTCTGTCACGTGCACAACGTTGTTAACAGAAGGTAAATTCCATAGTCTATCACTTTATTGTTGCAGCTCATGTTTGCATGTCAATTAGCATACTTGCCTAGGCAGAGATGCCACAGTGCCCTACCGTAATGATTATTCCGAATAAGCATGTGCCTTAAGCTTTGAAATATAATTGTATTGACCTTATTCAGTGCCTTTACTATAGTTAGTTGACATTGGTTGTTTCCATTAGCCTTGGAAAATTGATATTCCCATGTGAGCGAGTGGATGCAAGGTGGGGCAAGCTAGATTGTGAGCAGCGTGGCTGTGATTTGCAAGGAACTACATCGAAGCATATCGACCCCTGAGTTCATGGATGTAGGTAGCGGTGGTTTAAACCCTGCTTTTATATTTATTTGTTTCTTGGTACCGAGTGGATGACTACCGGCGCAAAGAAGAGGGAAAGGAAGAGAGGGTGGAAGAACTGAGTTGGATGATTACACTAGTAGTTGGAAAAATTATACAGCCAAAGCTCGAAGTCCTCTCGTCTCGGGTTACAGGTATTGAAATTCAAGTTTCAAAATTGTTGAACGTCACTCTTTAAAAATGAATGATTGTATGTACCAATTAAGTTTTGGGTACTTCAAGGTTGATTTCAACTTGTATAGCACAGGTTCTATGAAAATGGTTCTAAATAGGATGAGCATTTGATCGAATCAAGTCGAATCGATTAAAATTTTTTTGAGTTAATCGAGTTGACGAGTTTTATTTTATCATCCTAACTCGATTTGAAATTTTTTCAAATCGAGTCGAGTGAAATGAAATTTAAGTCAAGTTAAATCGAGTAAAATTATTCGAGTTAAATTAAAAAATTAAACACGTCAAATTATAATTTCATGTCGTAAATTTGAAACCCTGTTTACGTCTTTGAATTATTATTTTAGAAAATTTTAAAAAATTTGACTTTATTTATATATTCTTTAGATATTTTTTAAATTTTTTAAAAATATAAAATTCGCACTTTTTATAAATATTTTAAAATTTTAAAATTATTTTGAAAATTTGAAAATTATTTTGAATTTTTTTTTTGTAATTTTTGTTAAGTGAGATTAATTCGCTGATTTTCAAAATTGACAATGATTAAATGGATATTTATATTAATCTGTTATTTGAATTGTAAAATTTAATTCGATTCAAACTCGAAATCTGACTTACTTATTTGAATTGATTCGAAAAAATTGAATAACTCAATTAGATTAACTTGAAATTTAAGTTTTTTTTTTTCGAATCGAATGGAGGTTTGTTCACCTTTAGTCCTAAATTAACAATTTTCTTTTCCCAGTTGTGGTGGCTTTTATCAAGCCTTAGATCAGATATTTCATTTACGTGAGAAAGAAAAATATGATATTAAAATTATATTTATATGAAAAATATATATTACTAAATTATAGGAGAAATGATAAAGTACAAAATGTGTTTATGATTTAATGTGTTTTTAGGTTTGAGTGAAATCCTTAGATAGTGTATTTGTAATTGTTTTATTTAAATATTTTATATAAAAATAATGAAAGACGAAAACAATAATATATTATTAAATTCTTTATTAAAATAGGATTTTAAAATAAATTTTTAATTGAATTGGTATCGAGTTGATTTATAACAATAACTCATTAAAGCACTCCTTAATCGAGTTGGTATAGATTTCAAAATCGTTTCCAAAATTGCAAGTCATTTTGTTTGAAAATTTTCTTACAAGGACAAATCAAGAATTTAATAACATTCCACTTATTAGTTCTCGAATTTTTTTGTCAATGTTAGTCTCCAAACTTAACAACTACTCAAATTTATCTTTTTTAGTCACCCAACTATATTAGATTTTTAGGTGTTTTCGTTTTTAAGTTAGCTAGTTGGTGACAAAAAATGACAAAATTAAATAGTTGAGTGGCCATTTTGTAACTTTTCATAGTCGGGTAACGAAATAAGAAATTTGTTAATAGTTAGGTGACCAAAAAAAATTAGTAATAGTTGGGAACTATTTGTGTGGTTAACCCTTTTTCTTTTAAAATTTCAAGTGATGATATGGCATACCTTAATGGAATCTAATTTTAGGGATCAAATTAAGAAAAAATGCCAAGTTTCAGGACTAATATGCAAAAAGAACTCAAGGACTAAAGTGTAAAAGTTAACAAGTTCATGAACTAAATATTATTTTTATCACTTATTTTTGCCCAACCTTGACAATTTGAAACCTAGGGTTTTCTGATTACATCTATAAATACTCTAATTTTCCCACTAAACCAAACCTTTCCTCGAAACCTAGGCCGCTTCCGTTTATCAGAGCTTTCTTCGACGAGCAGCCATCTGTAATCAATCATGGGTCATTCTAACGTCTGGAACTCTCACCCCAAAACCTACGGCCCTGGCTCTCGCGCATGGTAACTTCGTCTCTCAATTCCCCCTTCTTTAATTGCTTAGAAATTTGAAATAAATTACTATTGGTACTTTTTAGTGTATGTCAAACGGAAGGAAATGAAATTTTAGGTTGTTGATTTTTGACTGCACTTATCCAACGAATTAGCATGCTCATCTTTGTGGTTTAGGGTTTTAATGGTGTAGGATTTGCTTAGATTGAGACTGTTTTGAGTTATTTGAGGTGCTGCTTTGCGTTTGGGAATTTAAGTTGTAATCGATTTAATATTATGTGATTAGATACTTTTTTTTCTGTTCAAATTCATGGATTTGTTGGATGCCATTAATTGAAATTCTTATAATTATTAGTGGATTTCAAATTCATGTTTTATCTTACAAGTATATAATCACATTACCATAGCTATAATTCAATGTATTTGCTAAATTTGGGTAATGTGTTGGTTAAAAGATTTTCTTCTTCGTTCTGTTTTTATAGCCGAGTGTGTGGAAACCCTCATGCCATCATCAGGAAGTACGGGCTCATGTGTTGCAGACAGTGCTTCCGTAGCAATGCCAAGGAAATTGGATTCATTAAGGTATAGCATTGTTACTTCGTTGATTACTCTTTCGATGGTTAATTGTTTATCGCTACCATAATCTTCATATTCTTTTTCTTTTGTATCAGCAATTTCTTAACCTCTGGGTGTTGTTGTTATGTCTTCTATTTTGTAGTACCGCTGAGGAAGCTAGAAGTTGGAAATACTTTTTAGCTAGTATGACCCTTTGTTTCGAAATTGTAGCAACTTTTAAGATAACATTGCTGTTTTTTGTTGAATTTAGTTTAAGAGCTTGAAGTTTTGTTTCTGCAAAGGATAATTTGTTGTTTTCTCAATGAAGTAATCATACTGTTTTTATCTTACTTCTTATTTTTAGTTTTGGTATAATCTCCTATGCATTTTGATGATGATGTTAATTATTAGCATTTGGCGATTCCATAAATGGAATTCAAGGTTTTAACTTGTTTGAGAACTTATTTTTGGTTATGAAAATATTTTTTTTGCTGGTGTTTTTGTTGTTAATTGTGGTCCATTTTTGAAGGTTAGAAAATGGATGACAACAAGCACATGCTGGAAACTAAATTATGTTTTTTTTGTCACCAAACTATTAATTTTTTTTTTAAAATTGGTCACCTATATCGGATTTTTTTTTGTCCTTTTTTGTTGGGGTGAGTAAAATTCGATTCGAAAAATTTTAAATTTTGAGTCAATTGAATCGAGTTATTCTATTTTTTTTAAGTAAACTTGAATAGACTTGTTTATGAGATAGATCGGGATACTCACTTAGGTTTAAAGGTTTGTTTGAAATTTGAGAGTGTTTGGAAAAAAATATTAATTTTAAAACATAGACTTGGTAAAAATATTAGGTCTATTTAAAATGTGAGTTGGGTTAGGTTTGACTTGTTTTAAGTTTATAATATTTTGTATTATGTTATTTTTATATATTATGTAATTTATAATCTATTAAAAAAATAAACCTATATTAAAATATATAATACTACATTAGTAAACATTAAAATAATGGTAAGATTATATAAAAATGTTAAATAAATGAAAAAGGTATAAAAGTATTAAATATTAAAATAAATTAGAATAAATATTTTTAAAAAAAATTAAAAATAATATGGAGGAGCCTAAAATGGACTTGAGTTTTTTGCAAATATAGGTGAGTTTGAGCAAAATTTAGGTTTAAATTTTGGGTAGGGTCGGGCTTGAGTAAATAAAAAGTATGTTAATGCCATGTTTAGGTCAAGTCTAAATTCGACTAGACTCGGCTCATGAACATTTCTAAACTCAAGTAAGCAGTTCGAGTAGAGTTAAATTTTAAAATTCGAATAATTCAAATAATAGATTAGTGTAAATATTTCTGTCAATTTTGAAAAATGAATAAATTGATCTCTCTCAATAAAAAAATACAAAAAAAGAAAATAATTTTAAAAAACTCAAAAAAATATATAAAGAAAGAAAAAATTTAAAATTTTTTAAGATAATAATTTTGAGACCTGAATAAATTAGTTAATTATTCAAAGTTTTCTTTTTTTTGTTAATAATATATACAAATATATATACGCCAATTCATCAAGACTTGATGTTGGTTCGCTCTACAAGGTGGGCTTTATTATATTTTAGGAAAGTTTATGTTAGGGATGACTCATATATGCAACGAGAAAATAAAAGTAAAAATAGAAAATATCAAATACACAAATATTTACGTAAAAAAATTCCTCCAAAAAAGAGGGTAAAAAATCACGGGCAAATGAGACTTCACTAATTGAGCAAAAATCGAAAGAGTACAAGATGAAGATTATCTCAATAAACAACCCTAAATCTCGAAAGAACAAAGTATTTTGGCTAAAACTCAAAATTCTCCAAAACTCACAGAACTCTCTCAATTTAAAAGATGATGAAGATTATTATTCTAGGTTACAATAGCCCTTTTTATAGGTAAATTCTTAGATTAAATATGACTAAAATAACCTAAACTAATCAGAGTTTAATTAGGAAAACAAATAGTAGTATTTAACTAGGAGAAGAAAACCAGTTTGAATTGAGGAACACATTGTCACATCACATGCTCCTTGTTGGGACGTTGTTCTTTGAGTCATCGGGACGTGGCCAATCTTCTCGTCGGGACGTTGTGGTCGTCTCGTCACGACATCGACTCTTCCTTGTCGAGATGTTGGCTCGTAAATACGAGGCACACTCCACAGTTTAAGTTGTTCAAAAATGTTGGGATCGTGGCCGATAGTAAGGATATCCTCAGCAAGATTCGTTGAAGCATGCATTGAAGAAACGATTGCAATCTTCTTGTACCAGACAATATGGAATAGGTTGAGAAGTTTTGAGAAACAGGAGTATAGTTCATGAAGCTCCCTCAGATTAAGTTGATAAATGGGAGTTTTCCACCAACAATTAGTGTCTATCCCACTCTTAGAGTTTGAAGAACCAAAAGTGTGTATAGTTAATTATGCTTAGATAGTACTACGAAGAATCTGTTTCAACAAATTGATAATATCCATTTGATGTTTAACTATTTATTAGCTTGTTAGTAATTGAGTGTAATATTGGATCAAGTAAAGATATATCTTGAATACAATACTTATAAATCTTATCTCATTGATAAATTGTATATAAATCTTATCTCATCCATCGTGCTTTTAAAGACCCAATTGTTGTCATATAGTTTGCAGACATACAGCATTGTTTTACAATTTGTGTAGCATGTAAGTTGTGCAAAATGTTTGAAAGAAGGAAGGGTTGCAAATAAATAAAAAAGAATCTTAAAAGTGCATAGAAGAAATATCTAATTTATTGCATTGCAAATATAGTATATACCATAATTAGCAATGCAATAAATTAGATATCGCTTATTTCCTTCTATACATTTTAGGTCCTTTTTTCTCCATTTCTTCGGAGGTTCTCTCTCTTTCAAGCATTTTGCACAATACAAAAATGGCAATACAATGCAATATGTTTGTGGGCGATGAGCTATCAATGATCAAGTACTTAAAAACACGATTGACGAGACAAGATCTATATACAATTAATCGATGAGACAAGATTTATAAATACCACATTCAAGAAATACATGTACCTACTTGATTCAATATTAGACTAATTACTAACACAATAACTGATTGTTAAACATTAGATGGATATTATCAATTTGTTGAAATAGATTTTTCATAGTACGCTAACTAAGCACAACTAACTAAACACATTTTTGATAAGTGACAAAAGACCTAATTTCATTTGTTTGAGCCTTTAATTCTTGAGTTTTATGTTTTATATATGCGTCCCATCTCATAAGAACTTTATAATTCCAAAATATCCAAGAAGACTAATAAAGCATTCTGTTCAAAAAGTGTTTAGCAATAGATTCAATAGAAGAGTAATCAAATGAAAAAAATTTACCTCTCGGAGGGAAGATAATAAAAAGAATCTCAATACCACATAAAATGGAGAGCTCACGTATTTTTTTTATAGATTCCAGATCAGCGTTTCAAAAATGTAATCAATCGATCATCCTCATTTTCGATCATTTTCATATCAAGTTTTTGTCTTCCTCTACTTTTCTTTCATATGTTTGCTATTTTTAAAAGATCTTTGGACAAAAGAAACAAGCAAAAAGGTTAAAAATGAATGCTTTATTAGCCTTCTAAGATACTAAGGAATGGAATTCTTATGGACAGAATGCATATATATAGGACAGAAAAGGTCAAAGAATTAGAGGCTCAAACAAACGAAATGTCTTTTAATGGTAATCATTTGCCACTTACCAAAAGTGTGTATAATTTGTTCTGTGATACAATGAATTTTTTTAACCAAATTGATAATATCCATTTTATGTTTAATGATTGATTCTCGTGTTAATAATTGAGTCTAATACTAGATTGGATAAGTGAATTATGTATTTCTTGAATGCGACATTTATAAATCTTATCTCATCGATTCATCGTATATAGATCTTGTCTCATCAATCGTGTTTTTAAGGACTCAATTGTTGTCTTATAATTAATTGAATGTTTTGATTGAGAGTCGAGGGAGGACTTATATGGAAATGAAGGGAAAAAAAAAACTCAAAGTGCATAGATGGAAAAAACAACTATGCAATTTATTATATTGCAAATTATACATTTTAGAACACGTCAAGATGTGTAAGCATAACGTGTTCTACCAATGCAGTATGATGCATGACAAATAGGGGCGAAACTAGAGAAGGCTAGCAAGGCCAAAATATCCTAAAAATTGTTAATTTTCAATTTAGTCATTATATTTGGTTCATCGTTCAAATTATTTTTAGCCCACATTAAATATCTAAAAATATGATAATTTATATTGGCCCCAAAGTTTGCAATTTATTTTTCAATTCACATAATTTTGTGTGTTTTTTTGTAATATAAAAATTTATATGCATATTTTAATTATTATACTTGAATTTTTAATAATATAATCAATCCTCTCTATAACAGTCCATTTGTTTGCCCAGATTTTGTTTGTTATAGAGAACGGACTATTATACACCTAGAATGACAAGCTGTTATAGAGAGATAATCGTTATAAATTTACTATAGAATTCATATCTTGAATTTTCATCAAATAAAAAAAATGAGAATTATGTTAAAAAACGAAAGAAGTTGTTATGCATGCATTATTGTTTACAGGTCCATGCATTATTGTTGTTATGCATATTTCATTTTACATTAGTTCATATGATTAATTATAAAATTCATAAATATAACAAGTTTAATTAATCAACAAGAATTATCAAATTACATTAATTAATTTATAATGAGTTAACAAATTCAAGTAATCAATTTATAAGTTTATAATATTTCAAATTCATAGTAGAATATTTAATTAGGGAACTTATGTAACACCCTCTACCCGTATTCGTCGCTAGAATAGGGTATGAGGCATTACCAGAGTTTACCGAATTAATTTTTTCGTTATTACGAATTAAATACTATTCAATTACCGAAATATGTTATGACATCCCTTAGATGGGCCTCCGAAGCCCAAAACATACATCGGGACCAAACCGGAATTAAATCGAAACTATAGGGAGTTTTTTGCAAAACCCCAAAATTTTTTTATGAACTCAATATAACCCCTTTATAGATATCTAACCTTCCCTGCAATTTTAAATCGAGACCAATCCAATTCAACATATTTTCAAGATAGATTCATGCATATCCATAAAATAACCTCATCACATACCAAAACCATGATTTGTTAGCCATACCAATGGCTAACTTTACATTCATTTCACATTAACATTTACTTTATTAACTTATATATGCCACTGATTTCCAAAATAAAGTTTCTTGATATACCAAAATGTTGAGGTTGACAGTATGATGTGTCTCCGACCCAATCCGACCTCCGAGCTCTTAGTACTAGAAAACAGGGAAAAATGAAATAGGGTAAGCACGTTGTGCTTAGTAAGCCAATGTAACAAGAATTATACTTACCTAATATTTTCAATACAATACAATAAATATTTATACATCCATTCAATTTTACCATTTACCTATCACACACAATCTCAACCAAAACATTAATCAAATAGCATCATATGAGTTCAATACAAAGATTAATGATTGATGAGCTCATCAATTCCATGTTTTCTATTACCCTTATTATTTCCCATATTTATCCCGTTGAATTTCTTGAAATTTCGATGGATTTTCAGAGGTACACTTTTAGTGTACAATTCCGAGTCTGTCAATTCATATTTACGTGCGCACATTTCCACTTCAAAGAGCACACTCCCGCGAACCTCATCTTTACAGCGAGATTACCAGTCTAGGCTAAATCCCCTGTAATATAAATTCATAAAGTATTGTCGGGATTACCAGTCTAGGCTAAATCCCCTGCAACGACAATTACTCTAATGAGCTTGGATCTGAATTACTAGTCCAGGCTAAATTCAGACCCTAATTCGGATTACCCGTCCGGGCTATATCCATTTTACACATTCTTCGGGAGGGCTATTTCAGGATAGGATCACCCGTCCAGGCTAGATCCTTTTTACCGTCAATTCCTTTTCAGAGATCCATCGAATTTTCCTTTCATTCAACCGGGATTTCTTCCCCTTTTTATCAAATATATCAATGTTACATCAATTTTCATACAATGAACATTCAACTCATATTCATATCAATAACATACATTTCAAGTATTTAAGAATATAATTCAAGTTACAAAAACTTACCTCGATACTTGTTCGTATACAAAAATATACTAATCCCGAACTTTTTCCTTTCCTCGATCTACCTTTGTATTTGAATTTTCTGGATCTAAATAAATAAATTTAATCATCAATTTAATACATTTCATGTTCATATGTAACATTCTCCATAATTCCACTATTATTTATAGTTCATTCAAAGTTGTCTACTTGATTTGTAGTCACTAAATTATTTATATCTCAAGCTACAGAATTCCAAATTAAAAACTGCTTGATGTTTCTGAAACTAGACTCAAATACCTTTCTACCATAAAATTTTCAGAATTTTTGGTTCAGCCAATAGGCACAGTAAAATCTTCAAACTTATCCCTGTTCTGTTGTCTGACAGCTTCAACCTTTCTTTGCTAAAAATTAATTATCTCTTAGTACAAAATTTGGATGATATTTCTGTTTGTTTCTATTGAAAAAAAAACTCATTAATAATTTAAAAATATAAATTTTAACCCTTAATTATTTTTATCCAATTTTTGATGATTTTTCAAAGTCAGAACAGGGGAACCCAAATTCATTCTGACCTTATCTCACAAAATTTATTATCTGTCATGATTTACAATCTCATTTCTTACACCGTTTCTTCTATGAGAAATTAGACTCAATAAAATTTAATTCCATATTTTTTTCATCCTCTAATTCGATTTCCACAATTTATGGTGATTTTTCAAAGTTAGCCTACTGCTGCTGTCCAAAACTGTTTTAGTGCAAGATGTTTATTACCATTTTTCCCTTAAGCTTTTAATAAATGATAATTTCGTCCCTACTCAATTAACCTATCAATTGAGATGATTTTTCTCAATTAACACTTTATTCTATCACTTTAAACTACTTTATAACCTTTGGGAATCAGAATTTTAGCACTAGACTTTAATTCCAAACTTTTTCACAATTAGGTCCTAAAAATCAATTTCTATTGAAATTACCTATTAAAATCATCTCATAAACAAATTAAAGCTTCAATTTCATGCTATTTCATCATAAAATTACAACACTCAACCATGGTGACTTTCAATTTCATCCATGAAATAAAAAACTAATGAATTTAATAGTAGAACATAGTTGTAAAAGTCTTAAAAACACCAAAATTACAAGAAAAAGGCAAGAATTAACTCACTTGGTGAAAAAATTATGAAATACCAGCTTAAAGAACCTCTCCTATGGTGTTTTGGCTGATGAGAATGAAGAGAAATCACAAGAAATCTAGATATTTCCATATTAGTCCTAATTTTATTTAGTTAATTATGCAATATTCTAATTTTGCCCTTAAATCATCCATTTTCTTGCTGATTTAATGCCCTTGCCGTCCAGCCCAAATGAATTTTGGTTCTAATTGCCTTTTAAATCCTTTCTCATTAGACACTTAAGCTATTTAATCATCCTAGCCACTTTTACACCTTTTCCAATTTAGTCCTTTTCATTTAATTGACTACCCAAACATTAAAATTTCCTAACGAAATTTCAATACCACATTATAAGATTTCATAAATATTTATAAAAATATTTTTGACTCGGTTTTACATGATCGAGGTCTCGATACCTTGTTTTTACCCAATTTCTTCAATAATTTCTTTTTCTAACTAACCACTAAATTGGTAAAAATTTTCTATCGATATTTTCATACGATTTTCCTATCATATCAATATTCATGCTAAAATATTAAAATAAATTTCTCTTTAAATCAGATTTGTGGTTAACTGTTCTGATAACCTTGAATTTTGGCCATTACAACTTAATAGTTTACAGAATTGATATCTTTAATTTCACTCATTAAAGATTATTTTTATTTAATAAAATATGATTAAGAGATTTCTTCACGTGAAATTTAACATTTTATTGAAATAATATTTAATTAAGACCAATTTCATTTAATAAATGATAATTAATCGATCAAATGCTATTTACTTAAAAATTTAGACAGTATGATGTTAGTACAGATTTCCGGTGAGAAAAATCTTGAACACACAAACGGAACTCAAATAGAAAAATAAGAAATCAGACAAGGCTCCAAGGTGTGTATCAAGCCACTATCTTTAAGGTTATATTTGCCTACACCTATCTTTGGTGTGCAAAATAGTTTCAAGAAAAATAAAAAGATAATTAAGAAAATAATAATAGTTTGATTTTTTTTTGTTTGAAGTATATATTTATATGAATTAAAACTTGATTAAGTCATTAATATAAGTAAATACTCAAGCTTTAGCAAAAAAGTAAAATTATATATATTTGGAGTAGTGAAATATGGAAATAGATGCGACTATACTTTTATTAATCACCGGTTTATTGAAAACATATATATGAATTGATACTGTTGGCGAACATATAGAATATTGAAATGGAAATAGTTTTGTCCCCTCAGCAGTGAAAACTTGATGTTGGTGGCTCTATGAGGTGGAACGTATTATATTCAATAAAGCTTAAGTTGTTTTAGAACTCTTGGCGATGGTGGCCATGGCCAAAATATGTTGAAGCCGACATTGAGGAAGCGTTTGCAATCTTCTTGCACCAGGCGATATGGAACAGATGGGCAAGCTCTGAGAAACGGGAGTATAGTTCATCGAGTTCCCTTGGGTTACATTGATGGATGGGAGTTTTCCACCAATGATTAGTATTGTTTGTCCCACTTGTCTGCTGAGCTGAAACAAGCACCTTTTTTTTCCTTTTGATCGCATCCATTTGGTTATGGACCTCATTATAGTGCTGGACAAGTTTATTGGTTCTTACCATACGGTAAGCTTCAATGAGAATGTCAGTGTTGTCATTTATAGGTCTATTTCTGCTTAAAAAGCGGTTTGAAACAGATTCAATAGACGGGCAACCAAATGAAAAGGGTTTACCTGTAGGAGAGAAGACAATAAAAAGGATCTCCGTACCACATAAAATGTAAAGCTCACTTATTTTTTTATAGATTCCCAGTTGGCGTTTCGAGAATGTGAGTAACCGATCTTCCTTGTTTTCTATCATTTTCATTTGAGTCTTTTTTCGTCCCCTAGTTTTCTTTCCTGTGCTTGCCATTGCTAAAAGATCTGAGGACAAAAGAAACAAGCAAAAATGTTAAAAAGGAAAAATGCTTTATTAACCTTTTCAGATATATTGTGGAATGAAATTCTTATAGGATAGAATGCATATATATAGGACAGAAAAACCCTAGAAATTATAGGCTCAAACAAATAATCTGTCACTTACCAAAAGTGTTATAATTAGTTGCGCTGAGTTAGTCTATGGTACTATAAAGAATTTGTTTCAACAAATTGATAACATCCATTTGATGTTCAACGACTAATTATCGTGTTAGTAATTGAATTTCTCTCTCTTTTTCTGGTACAATTAATAATTGAATCTAATATTTAATTAAATAGGAAAATGTGTTTTTTGAATGTTGTATTTATAAATCTTGTCTCATTGATCAATTGTATATAAATCTTGTTTCATCAATCGTGTTTTTAAGAACTAAATTGCTGGTATAGAATTTATATAGAAATGAAGAAAAAAAAAAGCCCCAAAGGGCATAGAAGGAAATAACAGATATTATGGTGCTGTCAATAGTACATTGCAGATTATCTTACCATGTATGATGATAATTATTATAATAAGTGAATTTATTTTAATATTATCTAAATCAATTTATTTTTAATTTCCAACATAATGTCTAAAACAAAAAATTTAACTTTTCAGGGTAATTTTTTGACAATAATGTCAAACATTTGAAATTGACAAACTACACATTTTCACAATACTTTTTCCAAACGAAGCACTTTAAAAGCATTTCTCAATAGAAATATCAATGCCAAACTGGCATTTGTAGTTGCCACATTCGTAATGGCACCCTCTGTGGCTGCTCAAGGGTTTGGCCTGTAGGGAAAGTCTTGTGGCAAATATAAAACATTCATGGGCTTTACACTATTGCTAATGATAGAGGTTGTGGTGGTAAATAGATTATTGACGTCGGTGGAGGGTTTTTGATGGTTGGATTTATGGTCACCTAGGGCTTGGTAAGAAAGGAAAGCCTTGTCGTAGAAATTGCACTTATAAAAACAACTTTAAAACCATCAAAGTAGATTCTAATAATAATGACAAGGAAGATAGACAAAGGCCATCACCGAAGATAGACAAAGGCCATCAGCATCTTCGGTGACGACCTTTTGGTTGTCATTGGTGGCAAGGGCGAAGTCAAAATTCTTTTTGAGGGGACTAAAATTAAGGTGTATATTTTTACAATAGTCACCTGCCATGATTTACACTATTATTTATATCCATTTTCACATAATTTTAGCTTGTCTAATAACTAAATCAAGTCATTGTAGTGTTAATTCATATTTTTACAGTTTAAGTATTAATTTATGATTTTTAGTAGTTTTTATCATATTTGATATCTAAATAAGGTTATATGGTTATGTAGGGTATCTAAAGATGTAACTTTTGGATGGAACTGATGCCAATGTTGTGATATTAGGCCATGAAAGTCACGGCATTAAAGATCGAAGCAAGAACAAACTCCTGGGACAAAACTTCCATGAATGTCGTGACATTGGAATTGAATGTCGTGACATCGCTTGAATGTTGCAACACTGGATTTGAATGTTGAGACATCGTTTCTGTGTGGCCATAATTTCTTCTGTGTGTTGGCTGCGATTTTAAGGGCAATTAGGGATCTTTTTCCAACTTAAAACCCTAATTGTCATTATAAACAAATAGGTAATTTAGTCTTTTGATTTTTGTCTATATAAACAATATTATAACCAGATTTAAGGGGATTCAGACTTGATTAGATTTCCCATACCTTGAATTTTTAGCTTTCTATTCTTTAGTTTAGTTTTTCTTTTATGTTTTCTTAGTTGGAAAATTTCTATTTTGAAGTTGAAACGATTGCAAGCAGAGATTGTTCCGTAACCACACTAATTCATCGATTAAATTTATGAGCATTCTCTTCCCTATTATGTTTATTCATAACTCTATCGTTAATTTGATTAATTGATTGTTTGTATGATTAGTAGAATAAATTTATGTTTTATTCATATTTCGTATGAATTGATTGCTTATTTAATAATTCAATATGTAATTAATTATCTAAAACTGGGTGTTTATTCAAGTTTTTCAAAGAATTTAGTATATTTGGATTGACGACCTTAGTAGAACATATAGATAGGTGAGACTGAAAGGGTATTCTATTAGGCTAGCCTTTAGGAGACTTGTGCTGAGCGGTGAGACCGAAAAAGGTATCTTAGGAGGTAACTCTTAACGAGAATGAGACCGAAAGGGTATTCTTTGTTAAGAGTGATAAATAATTCAATTAATGGTACTTATTGACTTAATTAATAATTAGAGATTCAATTGATTCTAGGCTAAGTAGCTCGTTAATTTGCAACTAGGAATAGGAAGTTAGTTTAACTTAGGTTTAGTTTTAGTATAATTTAGTTTTATGGTCATCTTAATTTGGAATTTGCCCTACTAATTAGTAATTCGATTAGATTAGTAATTATTTTCATGTAATTAATTTAGTAAAAATTTTCTCTAGTATAGCAATCCCTTGTGTACGATCCTCAGAATACTACCTTAGTAAAAGAATGTTCGAGTCGTACACGTAAACCTTGCCATTTGGCCGACCACATGTTTATTATATCCCGAGTTTGCTTGCAACATGACTCTATCAGGTAAAGGGTACTCTCCCCTATAAATACCCTAAGGCATAATGAGAAAGAGGTTCCCTGCCTTCCTTTTTAGCGGCCCTAAGAACATACTAAGCCATCAATCTCCTTCTCTCTTGTCTCTTCCCTTGTTTCTCCTCCTTCTTACATATTCCGGCTCTCCACCTGACTCAGGTGAATTGACCTCCTTATCACCACCACTATCTCCTCCTTGTCTTATCATTATAATATTGCTCTTGATTGAGTACGTGTCTAGCCACCAACCCAATTAGGAAAGGATATAAAAAATAATTCTTAAATAAAAAATACTATTGTAATGATGTTTTTGTCTTTTCATATTTTTACATAAGAGTTGAGGATTAAACCCAAGGTTGATAAAAAAAATTGTATACAAAACCTTTAGTGATGTACCTATATATATAATTCAATAAATTATTATTTCTAAATATATATTTTATATAAAGAATTTACTTCGAGTGTGGCATAATCATAGTTTATTTTAGGGATAAATCCTAAAACTATACATGAACTATGGTTTAATGTGCAATTGTATACATGAACTTTAATTTTGTGCAATTTTATACACGACATTTTGATTGGTTTAATGTGCAATTGTATACATGAACTTTAATTTTGTGCAATTTTATACACGACATTTTGATTTGATCCAATTCTTGTAAATTATTAACACAATTATTGTTATAACATCATTTTATGTTTATATATTGCATACATAAATAATTATATTTATCTAATATAAAAATAAATTGATGTATTTATTTTTTTAAATGTGCATGATTAAATCATAATTAAAGTTTCAAGTATACATTTGAACCACAACTAGAGTTTCACGTGTATAATTGCACCAAATCAAAGTTCATGCACAATTTTGAGATTTATTCATTTATTTTAAGAGTTTGTATTTGATGCATTATCTGTATATGAATTTATTTGTAACATCCCTCGCCCGACCCAATCGTCGGATTCGAGTCACAAGATGATATAATCAATACCGAAACAATTACATATATTTAAATAGACAAATTACATCATAATTCAAGCATTTATAATCAAAACATTTCACAATTACATTATACGATCATTTCTGGGTTTTACTCGAGAAAAATATTAAATTCTTTAAAATTTAAAATAAAAAATTTTAAAAGAAGATTTCTTTAAATTTTTTTTAAAGATTCATGTTGACTTACTAATCAATTTAAAATTTATACCTAATCTTAACTATCATCAATTTAATTTTATAATCAACAAAAAAATATTATTTTATAAAATTTAATTTCAAAATAATATTCACAGTAAATTAAATGAATAAATTTTAAAAAATATTTAAAAATTCTGGCACAAATGTAGAGAAAATGCTAGTGTAATACATCTCAAAGTCATCATATTGTGTAATTAGCAATACTAATATATTTGGGATTAAAAGAAAAAAATCAATAATTGATTGAGTGCAATGGTAAAGTACATTGTATTTTCAATGTAAAAACACATGTTCAAATTTTGAAGACGATAATGTTGGAAGAGGTAATCACAAACTACAAACATAGATCATAAAATGAACAATTAAAATTACCAAAAAAGAAAAAATAAAAAGATAATTAAGAAAACAATAATAATTTGATTTTTTTTTTTGGTTTTAAGTATATATTTATGTGAATTAAAATTTGATTGAGTCATTAATATAAGTAAATAGTCAAGCTTTAGCAAAAAACTAAAATTATATATATTTGGAGTAGTGAAATATGGAAATAGATGCGACTATACTTTTATTAATCATTAGTTTATTGAAAACAAATAGATGAATTGATACCGCTGGTGAACATATAGAATAATTGAAATGGAAATAGTCTTGTCCCCTAAGCAGTGAAAACTTGATGTTGGTTGGCTCTATGAGGTGGAACCTTTTATATTCAATAAAGTTTAAGTTGTTTTAGAACTCTCGGCGATGGTGTCCATTGCCAAAATATGTTGAAGCTGACATTGAAGAAGCGTTTGCAATCTTCTTGCACCAGGCGATATGGAACAGGTGGGCAAGCTCTGAGAAACGGGAGTATAGTTCATCGAGTTCCCTTGGGTTACATTGATGGATGGGAGTTTTCCACCAATGATTAGTATTGTTTGTCTCACTTGTCTGCTGAGCTGAAACAAGCACATTTTTTTTCCTTTTGATTGCATCCATTTGGTTATGGACCTCATTGTAGTGCTGGACAAGTTTATTGGTTCTTACCATACGGTAAGCTTCAATGAGAATGTTAGTGTTGTCATTTATAGGTCTATTTTTGCTCAAAAAGCGGTTTGAAACAGATTCAATAGACGGGCAACCAAATGAAAAGGGTTTACCTGTAGGAGAGAAGACAATAAAAAGGATTTCTGTACCACATAAAATGGAAAGCTCACTTATTTTTTTATAGATTCCCAGTCGGCGTTTCGAGAATGTGACTAACTGATCTTCCTTGTTTTCTATCATTTTCATTTGAGTCTTTTTTCGTCCCCTAGTTTTCTTTCCTGTGCTTGCCATTGCTAAAAGATCTGAGGACAAAAGAAACAAGCAAAAAGGTTAAAAAGGAAACATGCTTTATTAACCTTTTCAGATATATTGCGGAATGAAATTCTTATAGGATAGAATGCATATATATAGGACAGAAAAACCTAGAAATTATAGGCTCAAACAAATAATCTGTCACTTACCAAAAGTGTTATAATTAGTTGCGCTGAGTTAGTCTATGGTACTATAAAGAATTTGTTTCAACAAATTGATAACATCCAGTTGATGTTTAACGACTGATTATCGTGTTAGTAATTGAATTTCTCTCTCATTTTCTGGTACAATTAATAATTGAATCTAATATTTAATCAAATAGTAAATGTGCTTTTTGAATGTTGTATTTATAAATCTTGTCTCATTGATCAATTGTATATAAATCTTGTTTCATCAATCGTGTTTTTAAGAACTAAATTGTTGGTATAGAATTTAAATGGAAATGTAGAAAAAAAAAGCCCCAAAGTGCATAGAAGGAAATAACAGATATTATATGCTGTCAATAGTACATTGCAGATTATCTTACCATGTATGATGATAATGATTATAATAATTAAATTTATTTTAATATTATCTAAATTAATTTATTTTTAATTTCCAACATCATGTCTAAAATAAAAATTTTAACTTTTCAACGTAATTTTTTACAGTAATGTCAAACACTTGAAATTGACAAACTAACACATTTTCACAATACTTTTTTTTCCAAACGAAGCACTTTAAAAGAACTTCACAATAGAAATATCAATGCCAAATTGGCTTCTGTGGCTGCCACCTTCGTAGTAGCACCCTCTGTGGCTGCTCGAGGGTTTGGCCTATAGGGGAAGTCTTGTGGCAAATATAAAACATTCATGGGCTTTACACTATCACTAGTGATAGAGGTTGTGGTGGTAGATAGATTATAGACATCGGTGGAGGGTTTTCGATGGTTGGATTTATGGTCACTTAGGGCTCAGTAAGAAATGAAAGCATTGTCGTAAAAACTGCACTTATAAAACCAACTTTAAAGCCATCGAAGTAGATTCTAATAATAATGATAAGGAAGATAGATAAAGACCATCAACATCATCGGCGATGACATTTTGGTTATCGTTGGTGGCAAGGGCGAAGTCAATTTTTTTTAAGGGGACTAGAATTAATGTGTATATTTTTACAATAATCATCTGCCACGATATACACTATTATTTATATCCATTTTCACATAATTTTAGCTTGTCTAATAACTAAATCATGTCATTGTAGTGTTAATTCATGTTTTTACAGTTTAAGTATTAATTTATGCTTTTTAGTAGGTTTTATCGTATTTGATATTTAAATAAGGTTATATGGTTATGTAAAATGTATTGGGATCTAAAAGTGCAAAATTTGGATGAAACTGATGCTAATGTTGTGATATTAGGCCGTGAAAGTCGCGACCTTAAAGATCGAAGCAAGAACAAACTCTGGGGACGAAACTTCCATGAATGTCGCGACATTGGAATTGAATGTCACAACATCGCTTGAATGTTGCAACATTGGATTTGAATGTCAAGACATCGTTTCTATGTGGCCATAATTTCTTCTGTGTGTTGGCTACAACTTTAAGGGCAATTAGGGATCTTTTTCCAACTTAAAACCCTAATTTTCATTATAAAAAAATAGGCAATTTAGTCTTTTGATTTTTGTCTATATAAACAATATTATAACTAGATTTAAAAGGGATTCAGACTTGAGTAGATTTTCCATACCTTGAATTTTCAGCTTTCTATTCTTTAGTTTAGTTTTTCTTTTATGTTTTCTTAGTTGGAAAATTTCTATTTTGAAGTTGAAACGATTGCGAGTAGAGATTGTTCCGGAACCACTCTAATACATTGATTAAATTCATGAGCATTCTCTTCCCTATTCTTTTTATTCATAGCTCTATTGTTAATTTGATTAATTGATTGTTTGTATGATTAGTAGAATAAATTTATGTTTTATTCATATTTCGTATGAATTGATTGCTTATTTAATAATTCGATTATGTAATTAATTATCTAAAACTGGGTGATTATTCCAGTCTTTCAAAGAACTTAGTATATTAGGATTGACGACCTTAGTAGAACATATAGATAGGTGAGACTGAAAGGGTATTCTGTTGTGCTAGCCTTTAGGAAAGTTGTGCTAAGCGGTGAGACCGAAAGGGTATCTTTGGAGGTAACTCTTAACGAGAATGAGACCGAAAGGGTATTCTTTGTTAAGAGTGATAAATAATTCAATTAAGTGATAAATAATTCTTTGTTAAGAGATTCAATTGATTCTAGGCTAAGTAGCTTGATAAACCTCAAAAGTAACATATTTTAATCCCATGCTTGGCATTTTTTTGGATAATTTATCATAAGATTTAGTGGATTTGATGCTACTAATCCTTTTATTTTCATGTTTTATATCCAGATGAGCATAGGAAAGCGAAAAGTGCAAGAAAAAGGCTAAAAAAGGGACAAAATGGGTTTATTTCAGTGCTTCACACGGCCTAGACACTTCCACATGGGTAATCCATACGCCCGTGTGAGACACACGGGTAGGCCACACACCCGTGTGTCATGACCGTGTCGACTTAAAACCATGTCAGAATTACATACGGCCTGAGCACCATCACACGGGCATGCCGCACGACTGTGTCCCTGTCGAGACCTATTTTAATTCCACTTGAAAAATGCTAATTTCGGGCTATTTTGGGCATTCCAAAGTCTATTTAAACACATAAGAAGAGGATGAAAGAGGACAGAGGGGGTAGAAGTCAGAGAATACTCGAAGACAACTATTGGAATCAGCTCAAAAATAGGATTTACTTCATGACTGAAGATCTCTATTCAATTTCTACTAAATTTTTTGGGTTTCTTTATGTTTTGTTGTTTTTTTCCCAATTTTGAGATGTTTTCCCCCATCTTTATGAACTAAATTCCCTAAATACCTAGGAAAGATGAAACCTAAGAAGAATCTTATTATCTTTTGAATTATATGATAAATACTTGTTCTTATTCTTAATTATGAGTTTTAATCCTTGCTTTAATATTTCATGATATTAATTCAGGTTTTGATGTGCTTATTCAGTGGAGCAAAAGTCCCTGTTTAAGAGTAGATCTTCCATATTTAAGCGGAGTTGATTGCAATCCTAGAGATAGGACGATATAAATCTGCCGGATTAGAGTCAATTCTAATAATGGAATCCATAGATTGAATTAATGTGACAATAGTGGTTTTAATTAGAAAGAGATTTCAATTAATCAACCTAGAGTCAGTTGTTTTTAGTCTCGAGAGAGATATTAATATAAGCTAAGGATTTCTACGGATTAAGTCAAGTGAATAAATCGTCTAATTCAGAAGTAATAAGTGAAGTCTAGGTGGATTCTCCCTTGGGTATTGTCTTCTCCATCGGTTTTCCAAAAGTATTTTCCAATTTTTATCTCTGTCGTATTCTTAGTTAATTAGATAGTTAATCTTAGTTTAAAAACATCCCTTTAATTCTTAGGTTAGATAATAAAAAGATAGTAATTACTAGTACTTTTAGTCCTTGTGGATACGATATTTTCGGTCTCACCATAACTATACTACTGTTCGATAGGTGCGCTTGCCTTAGTCAAATTTTTAGTCAGTTTAGCGACCATCATAGCTCGCTAATTTTCAACTAGGAATAGGAAGTTCCAATAGTTTAACTTAGGTTTAGTTTTAGTATAATTTAGTTTTATGGTCATCTTAATTTGGAATTTGTACTACTAATTCGTAACTCGATTATATTAGTAATTATTTTCAGGTAATTAATTTAGTAATAATTTTCTCTAGTAAAACAATCCCTTGGGTACGATCCTCAAAATACTTTTCTAGTGTTTCGTTGTAAACTAACTATATTACAAATTGACTTGTATACTTGCAGATACCGCACTTCAATTCTTACATTTAATTGTAGATTTATTAGCCTCGACACTTGCACGCTAGGGAGAGGTCAAGTTATTGGCATCGTTGCTAGGGATTGCGATGGTTTAAAATTGTTATTGAATTGGTTACTCTGTAAAATCATACTAACCGAAAGATGAATGAGCTAGATAGTGCTCTAATTTTTCTTGCATAATTACTTTTATAATTTCATTATTTTTGTATTTTGTTCAGTTGCCTTGTTGACTAATTAATTTGATCATGGATGATGATGAATATAGGTAGTGTGATTAGCAGTACGTACACAAAGAAGGATCAGGTTGGTTAAACGAAGCCTTGACAAACTAGTGATGTGATGGCAAAGCTGATAAGCACGAGCACTCAGAAAAAACTCATTTATGAACCAAATGAGTCTACATCTGAGATGGATAGAATCGACCAATACTGCTAAGATTCATTTAAGCGAATCCAAAACCAATTGAAATAAATGATGAAATTGGTTCAATGTTAATCAGAGGTGCATACTCCAATGGAAAAGGTCGTGCATGATGCTCCCAACTCTGATCATGAGGACCACTATATTGTTGTCAACTATGTTGAGTTAGATGATGAGGTTCAACAAGAGTTTGGAATCGAAGACCATGACAACGTCACGGCGAGGTAAGATTGGGCATCGCGACAAGCTACCTCGATGTTGCGACTGCATCAATTGATGTCACAACCACCATTAAAGGGCCAGGTTTCTTTCGAAATTCTTTATTTTGACGTTCTTCTATCCATTGTTAACACCTTTTCTTTTCTTTTTGTTTTGATTTGATTATGTTTGTTAGAGTTGTGTGACCCAAATCCTTGTTAAAGAAATAATACAATGGTAAAACTAGGGGATCTATGTAGGGTTTAAATAGTTGCACAAATAGAATCCGTATAGAACTGCAGTCATTTTATTTGACGTTGATTAGAATAAGATTTTTCAAATTTTAAATAGATTAGTTAATACTCCTTTTGTATCATTCGATTTTCAAGATTAGTAAATTTTCTTCTCCTGTTCCCGTAGTTTTTTTTTTCCGAAAGGGTTTCCACGTAAAATCTGTATGTTTTATTTTTCTTTCTTAATTCTTATTGTTTTGTGATCATTCTATATTGCCATTATCGACGTTTAGTTTTATCAATGTTTCATGTTAGTTGGTCGTAGTGTTTTATTTTTTTAGTTACTTTTTCGTCTGCTTAGAGCACATGGGATCCCAATGACAGTTGATAGCAAGGATGAGGCCTTTTTCAAGGAGGTTTCTTTGTTCACACTTCATATTTTTATATTGAGGACAATGTATGCTCTAAAATGTGGGGGGAGTACATAGGATTAATTTGTTTTGTGTTTTCTAGTTTTTCGTTATTTATTTTATATACTCGAAAAAAATATTAGTTTTTGTTTGAATTGCATGGTGCTTGGATTATGTTAATACTGTGAATAATTGGTTGAGAGCAATGAAGTATGGCTTGATTTGATTATGTTTGTTAGAGTTGTGTGACCCAAATCCTTGTTAAAGAAATAATACAATGGTAAAACTAGGGGATCTATGTAGGGTTTAAATAGTTGCACAAATAGAATCCGTATAGAACTGCAGTTATTTTATTTGACGTTGATTAGAATAAGATTTTTCAAATTTTAAATAGATTAGTTAATACTCCTTTTGTATCATTCGATTTTCAAGATTAGTAAATTTTCTTCTCCTATTCCCGTAGTTTTTTTTTTCCGAAAGGGTTTCCACGTAAAATCTGTATGTTTTATTTTTCTTTCTTAATTCTTATTGTTTTGTGATCATTCTATATTGCCATTATCAACGTTCAGTTTTATCAATGTTTCATGTTAGTTGGTCGTAGTGTTTTATTTTTTTAGTTACTTTTTCGTCTGCTTGGAGCACATGGGATCCCAATGACAGTTGATAGCAAGGATGAGGCCTTTTTCAAGGAGGTTTCTTTGTTCACACTTCATATTTTTATATTGAGGACAATGTATGCTCTAAAGTGTGGGGGGAGTACATAGGATTAATTTGTTTTGTGTTTCCTAGTTTTTCGTTATTTATTTTATATACTCGAAAAAAAAATTAGTTTTTGTTTGAATTGAATGGTGCTTGGATTATGTTAATACTGTGAATAATTGGTTGAGAACAATGACGTATGGCTTGATTTGATTATGTTTGTTAGAGTTCTGTGACCCAAATCCTTGTTAAAGAAATAATACAATGGTAAAACTAGGGGATCTATGTAGGGTTTAAATAGTTGCACAAGTAGAATCCATATAGAACTGCACTTATTTTATTTGATGTTGATTAGAATAAGATTTTTCAAATTTTAAATAGATTAGTTAATACTCCTTTTGTATCATTCGATTTTCAAGATTAGTAAATTTTCTTCTCCTGTTCCCGTAGTTTTTTTTTTCCGAAAGGGTTTCCACGTAAAATCTGTATGTTTTATTTTTCTTTCTTAATTCTTATTGTTTTGTGATCATTCTATATTGCCATTATCGACGTTCAGTTTTATCAATGTTTCATGTTAGTTGGTCGTAGTGTTTTATTTTTTTAGTTACTTTTTCGTCTGCTAGGAGCACATGGGATCCCAATGACAGTTGATAGCAAGGATGAGGCCTTTTTCAAGGAGGTTTCTTTGTTCACACTTCATATTTTTATATTGAGGACAATGTATGCTCTAAAGTGTGGGGGGAGTACATAGGATTAATTTGTTTTATGTTTTCTAGTTTTTCGTTATTTATTTTATATACTCGAAAAAAATATTAGTTTTTGTTTGAATTGCATGGTGTTTAGATTATGTTAGTACTGTGAATAATTGGTTGAGAACAATGAAGTATGGCTTGATTATTGTCAAGCCTGCAATTTTTTATTGATATAAGATGATTTGTTTAGTTTTAAGGTAGATTAATCAGGTTACTTAGTTATATTGTATAATAGACTAAAAATGTTTGATTGTGTGCCATAGGATAAATAAGCATTATAGATATTTATAGATACATATGGTTGAATTAATTATTATTCATATGTTTAATTAAAAGTATGAAAGAAATTGTGTTTTGTAGAATGCTTAGGGATGGACTAAGACATTGTTTGAATAGCTAGTACATAAATGACATACCTTTATACTATGCATCCCTAGTTCCCTTAATTGAGCCTAATGACTTCTTCTTAGTGAACCATTAATATTGAAACCGTGAGCCCAAAATTGAATTAAAACTTGAACCTTTCTGTATCTTTGGTCCCTTTATTGCGTTATGAAATAGACATCAAGCCGTAGATATTGAAGGTTTAGGTAGAGACATCTTAGGGAAACGAAAATAAAATTGAGAGAAAAAGTAAGAAAGGATCAATTTTTACATTTAATTGCAGATTTACAAGCCCCGACACACGCACACTGGAGTGTGGTCAGATAGCAAAAATGTAATTTCACCATCTAATAGCCTATATCTTTATAATTTTTAAAAGATTAAATCAATTTTTTTTTAATTTTTGAAGGGCCAAAGTGAAAATTTACCATATATATACTAATTTAAAATTTTATATGTTATACAGGAACTAAAAATAGAAATTTCCATTTTAGGGGAACCAGAGCCCTGCCGGCCACAAGTCAACGACATGAGATAAATTGTAAAGTATTTTTCTTCTTTAGTTGGTGGCGACTTGGTCATTCACATGTTTGCCTTCCTTTATTGAGAATACTAGCATTTCTTGCATCAAATTCCTTAAGTTTTTTTGTTTTGAATACTATGAATTAAAAAAAAAACTTCAATGAGTTTTGTTTTTTAGGGTAGAAATTCAATTTTATTTTCGACTCAATTTCAAATTTAATATTTAATTTGACTTCTAAAAATCGAGATGTTCATGAGCTGGATAGACTATCTGGCGGACTTGTTTTGGGCAAAGTTTAGGTTTAAATTTTCAACTTCGGGTGGGCTCGTGTTATTATTTATAAATAATAAAAATACAAAAAGTAATGAGTACTAATATTTATATATATATTTTTTAAAACTGTAAGATGAATCTATTATTCATCATCATGACGTCAATTACACCAAATAAAGTGTCGATGTGGAAATTTTTTAAAAGAATTGTTAAGGATTTGGTTCATATCTCAAACATTTTATTGAATCAAGTTGTTTGATTAGCCGTAGCATATGCATTAACATTCATTTAAGCTATGATTTACTTTGTCACAATTACTTATGATTTTTATGTCGAGAAATTGATCACAAAAGAACAGTAATTGTGATAATTTATAAACGTCACAAAAAAATTGAATACCATGACCATGTTTGTAACACCCCAAACCCGGCCTAGACGTTATGGCTGAATTCGAATACGTCACAAAGAATAGGTTTTGAAAACTGAGTTGTTTCGATAAACCATTCAATTTTTATAACTCGTATTCATTCATAATTATTACTGAAAACGTCATTTAATTAGTTCATTTGCCAAAATATAATTTACAGCGAAAGTTTAATAAAATCGATACAGTTTGGAAATCTTGTTTGTATTTTAGAAAACATTTATTTGAGTAAAACCGTTGTTTTCATAAAACGTTTTGTCGAGGCATGCAAATTATCAAACAAACAAAACCAGAATCAACAGTTAAAAACCATATAGTCTCGAGAGTCCCAGAAATTACAAACTCTCAGTTAAGTTCGAAATTTAAATAAAAACCATAATTACTAAGTATGATTAGTTCTCGGACGAGTGGTCACCGCTGAGTCTCCGCTGCACCAATCTGCCTAAGTCTGTGGATTGCCTGAACAGAACAGACATAGGAAGACAAAACATTCAGAAATCTCATGCTCTGTCAAATACAAATACAGACTTATGTCCAATTCAAATACAGATAACAAATACGGATATGCAGAATCCTACCCCCATCCTCTACACATCAACTCCGTCCATCCCAATACACCATGTGAGGTTACAAACACCCACCCATCCCTACACACCATATCGTGCCATTACGACACATATCAAATAATATGCAGCCATGCTGCCAGAATATGGACGATGACCGCCATACAGAACAGTTCCTCCACATAAACAAATCCAACCCGTAAAACAGTTACAAAAAAACATATACAGAAATTACAGATTAGACATGCTCAACTGCTTATATACAGATAACAGACATACATTTAGTATCCTACTCATATCAGTCTATCATATTATCATAGCATGCAAAATAAGGTTTGGTTAGCCCTTACCGACCTTACAATAGGCTCACAGTCGATCGGAACGGCTCGTGCGACCCTAGGAAAAATTTTAGAAAATATTGGTCCACATGCCCCTGTGGGCCCACTCGCCCAAATTGGGCTTGCCCGTGTGGTCCACACTTGGCCAAAAATCCACACGCCCGTGTGGCCCACACGGCCACACCCACACCACTATACGACCGTGTCATACACATGACCATGCCTTTGTCGACCACACGGCCGTATCACACACACGGCCAACCACACAGGAGACCACACGCCCTTGTGGCTTCGACAGAACAGTTTTTCTGCTTTTGCCAAAGTTTAATTTTTTGTATTTCGGGTACACACCTAGTACGATTTCGATGCGAAAACACTACCGAGCCCCACAACACCTAAAATTGACCAATAACTTGTCGAATTAGACACTTAAAACAAGACCAAACCGAACTACCCTAAAACAGACAAACCTTTAAACCATAAAACCCTTACCTTCCAATGAGCAATGGTGATTTCGTACAACTACAGGAACGATTGGAAGCCCCAGCCTCTTAATCTTCTCCTAAACACAAAATGAACCACTATTAATCAACAATTCACTAACCCAAAACAATAATCGCATTTACCAAACTTACTAGAAACACACAATGAGCACCGAAATAATGAGGTGCGAAAATTCGACAGCAAATAGAAGAACAAAAACAAAATCGCTAGAAAGAAAAAAGATGGAGGAAAAAATGGTAGAGAATAGAGAAAAGACTAACGTCAGATTCTTTTGGGAATTTTGGAAGAGAGAGGAAATTTTTGAAAAAAAATAAAAACAAAATATAACTAAATCTAATAATATCTACATTATCCTCCCACTAACCACTAAATCCACTAACCCACTAACTCTCAACCTCGTCAGAATTTCTGCTCAACCGAAACTCTAACAGTCCACCAAGCAAAAATAAACATCCATGCTTGCGCAAGAATTCAAACACAGAACCTCAAAAACACCAATTCCCTTACCACTCGAACTAACAGGCTCATTCTAATATAAATTAACAGACAATTTTATATAAACTCACTCAACAAGTGTAAGGCCTGGATCAAAAATAACAAAAATTTACCAAAATGGGAATTGAACTTAAGACCTCATACACTTACCCTGAACACTTAGCCACTAAAGCAGATACATATTTATGTTAGATATTTACAGAATCAGAAATAAATTATTCAGGGCATTATAATGTTTATCAATATTTGTTACACTTTTAGTGTCGAAAATTCAATAAAAATTTTGAATAACTGTGATGACTTTATAATTATTGTCACAAATACATTCGCCTCTATTGTATTTGTAACAAAGAGTGAGTTTAAATCTAATCACGATAAATTATAATTATACTATCATCGAATAGTTATTTATATAATCATTTTGAATCTAGGGTTGTGACATGTATATAAGTGTCTTGGTATGTACCTTAGCATGTGAAAGTATCTTCTACACAGCAAGTATGACATGGTTATTTTGTGTAATGCATTGCCTTTGTGATTTGGTACATATTTAATTTTAGTTATGTTTTATGCTAAAGTAAGAGATGATCTATAATTATATGTTTGGCATGTGGAATGGCATAGATTGAGGTACAAATGGTAGCTTGGTTAATGAATGAATGAGATGAATATGCATTTGGAAATTGGTATATAGAAGTATATTTGTAACATGTGACATATTCTTGATTGTTGATGTTCATGCTTAAGGCCTATAAGCCATTGATAGGTCATATGTGCAAATTTGAATGTAGTGAAGTGGAATAACATGTTTTGGTAGATTTGGAATAAATGAAATTGGAATTTGAATGTATGAAATGTTATGTTTGGTTTTGAATAGATTGAGATCATGATAGAATTGAATTTAGTTGGAATTGGTTTGGTGACTTGTTAACATGAAATGGCATGAATTTATCTTGGTGATGATGGTATAATATGGTTTGAGTCAAATAGGTGAGAGTACATGTCTTGAATTGGAACCAAATGGTTTATTTTTACCAAAAATAGGGGGCACATCTTGACGACCAACATCCCTCGTCGCAACGACGAAAGGTATGAAGTCACAACATGACATATTGGCTGGCGTCGTCACAATATGAAATTGTTGAAGTCACGATGTTGGCTTTAAATTTTTAAACCTTTACAATTTGGTCCTAATTCATGTACGGTTTAAAAAAAGAGCTTTCGTAAGCTCGTGTGCAACTAATAAATTATTGTAATATATATTAGAATATGAATTATACTTGTTTGCATTTGTGATTAATTGGATGTTGTTAAATTGTCTTAGGTTGCTCCAGCAACGATTGTAGCATCTTGCAAGTCGTATCCGACGATCAGGTCGAGCGAGGGGTGCTGCAAGTCTAACTAACTACTTACTAAGAGAATCAAGGTTAAATTAAACTAATTGGCTACTAACACTAAAAATGACCAAATTGTAAAATAATTAAAATTAAGGAATTAAAAATTCAATAAAAAAATGGTTGGTTGACTTCCATGTTGTTGATTAGTCTTTGGATTAGGGATTTAAAAAGCTTAAACTTCTAATTTGCTCAATTTTACCTCTCGGTCACAATTTTACCAAATTAGACGATTTAGTTTGATTTATCTCTTGACCTCACCAAACTAACTTGAGATAATCAAATTGGTGCTGAATAGGATCTCCTCTCGGTCTCACCTATCTAAATATTCACATAAAAGCTTCAATTCTAAGTTGTGAAGTTTATTCGATTTAGTCCAATTTTTATGATTTAGTCCCTATACCAAAAACTAACCAAGCAACAATTCCATCAACCAACTACCCAAGATTTAATTACTTAACATCGTTTTCATAAAAGCAACAATCCAACATACATTCAAAGCATACATTTAAATAAGCACAAAAAATAGGATTAAAGAAAGCTTAGTGTTTAGTGATGGTTGTTTAAAGAAGATGATTGTAGCAACAATAGAGATGGAAAATACCAACAAAGTTCAAATTTTTAACTATGAAAAGAAAATGGAGCTGAGCTATATTAAAATCTATGAATTAAAATCAAAATACAAAAAGATTTTTAAGTACTAAATTGCAATTTAGACAAAGCTACAGTTAAAACTAACTACCAACTAAAACAACTAAAACCAGAAAAGCTAAAGACTAAACCTTAGAAAAAATAAAGAAGACTAACTAGAAAGCTTAAAGGATGAAAGAAAGTAAAGACAAAAGTTCTCTCCTTGTTCTCAGCCAAAAGTGGCTTTCATCTGATTGCATTAAAAAAATGTTGACAATAACACCCCTAGAAGTTGTGTTTTGATTGGGTATGGTGTTGGACAAAAGACTACCCTTGTAGCTAATTTCTTTCTACCAGGTAACGGTGTCGCGACACCCAAGCTTTGGTGTCGTAACACCTTAGACAGTAATGAACGTGTGGATCTTGGGGGTCTCGATGTCACAACACCCACTAGTCAGTGTAGCGACATCACTAGAGTTGGTCAGTCTCAATTTCTTCACTTTAACACCTTCAAGGATAGCATGACTTCAGAGGCTCAGTATTACGACATTGGCTTGGTGTCACGACATCCATCCCTTGGTATCATGACTCCCACGACAATATGCTCCATGTTGATTTTGTGTTGAAGTTTTGCATCCTCAAGGTGAAAGGTCTGGATGTTGTGCCTTTCATGGCTTCAGTGTCGTGACACCCACTCTGAATGATGTTTTCCTTGAGGTCAGACCATTATTGTCTTCCTACATTAACTCAATCACATCGATAGATTTCCCATGGCATCATTTGGCCAAATAATGTTTTCCTCGAGGTCAGACCATTATCGTCTTCCTACATTAACTCAATCACATCGATAGATTTCCCATGGCATCATTTGGCCAAATAATGTTTTCCTCGAGGTCAAACCATTATCGTCTTCCTACATTAACTCAATCACATCGATAGATTTCGCATGGCATCATTTGGCCAATTTGGGTCGTAAAAGGGGCAAAATTAAACAAAAACGTTTACTAATGCTTGAAGCTAAAAATTGACAAAAACATATAAAAGATACTTAAATTACTTGAGAATAAGCTCCTCGAGTGTATTAGAGAGTCTAATTTGACATATCAAATTACGACAAATCAAAAGGCCTTTATCACACTTGACCATTGCATTTCTTTTATTTTTTATGAAATGGTAAAATAGTGGTTAAATTTCAATTTAATCCCTCTACTTTTTTGAAACTATATGACAATGGTTAAATTCCAATTTTGATCCCTATACAAGGATTGAAATGTTTGGTTTTAAAATAAAAAAACCCACAATTTTCTTTTAATTCTCTCCCAAAATTCACTCATTTTGGTTTTGTTTAATGCCTCTAAATCCTTGTAATGTCATAAATTTTGACAAGCTACAATTCATTGAATAACTTAAAAAAGGGCCAATTCCTTTGGGATTAGTTTTCACTTGGGACCTTGACCTTAGTAGAAATGGGTTCATTGATGACCTTAGCACAATTTAGGTTGTTTAATATATCATGGAGACAAATAAAGAGATGAAAAAAAAGAAGAAAAAACATAAAAAAAAATCACATGAGATGGAGGGGAAGGAAAACAAATAAAATATTAAAAATATATTGTTAACGAATGTTGAATTATTATTATATTAGCACTTAACAATTTGATAATTATAATGTAACAAATTGATAACGTTAGTAATTATATAATAATTTTTTAAAATTCAATGATGTAAACATAATTTAAATCGTAAATAACTAAGCTTGTAATTTACCTTTGAGTTAATTTCACCAAACGTCCGTAAATTATTACCTTTATTTTAAATTGGTTTCTAAACTTACAAACATTCTAATTACATCTCGAAACTATTGAGATTATAGCTGTAGCGACGTAAAATTTTTTGCTTTGGTCGCTAGTTGAGGCGATTATTTGAAAATGAAAATGGAATTTCGGTTTTAAAAAGAAAAGGAGTCGCCACCGATCTTTTTCTAGGTGTGATTGGACACCTAATAAATCCTCTTTTTTTAAAAAAGAAAATTTATTTTTGAACAAGAATGAAGGCCGAATTTGGGTCTACGCAAAAATCTAGAGAAAAAGTAGGGTTCGAGAGTCGGTTACGCACAGGGAAGGTATTAGCACCCCCGCGACGCCCAAAATTGGTATCTCATTAAACATGTGTTGTCTCAATTTTTCAAAAATACGAGTTCAATTTAATATTTAATTGTGATCCGATTGAAAAATGAGAATTTTTAGTTTTCAATTTTTTTTAGAAGGGCGTCCCGTTTTTAACACGAGCCGACGAATTTCACCCAACATAGCGATGAAATCGATGACTTAATGTTAAAATCGGTACATTGCCTTATTTATTGAAATTAATAAAAAAAACATGAATAAAAATATTTTCATAAATAAATAAACGGTGCAAACAATGATATAATGAATGAAAAATATTAACATATAATATAAGAGCATTAGGATAAAAATAAAAACAATATTTACAATAAAAAGAAAATAATAATAAAAATAATGATATGCTAATAATATAATAAGAAAAGCAAACTGATACAGAATGGGTAAGAAACAAAAAATAAAAGAGTTAGAAATACATCGAAGCAAATAATAAATATGACAATAATATTAAAAACAATAACAATGCAAGCGATATTAAACGTAATAATAGTATTAAACACGAAACAAAAACAATGAATATATATATACATATAATAATAGTTAGTAAAGTGACAGAAACATGATATTAAAAACACTAATAATGTTACATATATACATACGTATATATATTAAAATATACACATAATAATAGCATTAAAAAGTATATACATAGTATTAAAAATATATACATAATATATACATATTAGAAATAATAATAATATTAAAAACAACTATTAATAATACTACATAAATATACACTTATATATATTAAAAATATATACATAATAATGATATTAAAAGTATGTACGTAATATAGTGTTAAAAATACATACATAATATAGTTATTAAAAATGTATACATAATATAATAAAATATATGAATAATATGATATTAAAAATATATACATAATATTTTAAAAAATAATATTTAAAAAAATAATATACATAATATAATATTAATATATATATGCGTAATATGGAGTATAATATATATATTAAAAGAATATATATATGAAATACAAATATATTAACAAAAACAATATTATTAAAAACTATTAATAATTCTATATAATATATATATATATATAAGTATTAAGTAAAAATAATAATAATGAAATGCTAATAAATAACAAATATAATAATAATAACAGTAATAAAATATAATAATATAAATAATATTAAAATTAAAAGAAAATAATGAGAAAAGGTGAAAAAAAGACAAAATTGAATTAAAAATAAAAATTTTGAGGCGAATTCGAAATAAAAATAAAAAGAAAGGGCTTATTTGAACGCGAGTGAAACGTAGGGGGACCAAACGAGAAATTTTCCCATGCCTTTAAAACGCTGCGCAGCATAGAGGACTTAGTTGAAAAGCGTGAAGAATTAGGGGCCCAATTGAAAATAAATTGAAACTTAATTGCAAAAATAGAAAAAAAACGGAAGGGCCAGTATGGCAATTAGACCATCGAACGAAAACACACGGATCCTCTGGAGCGGGTCGGGTCCGTGCGCGGGTCGGCTCAAAACGACGTCGTTTTGGGATTGAATAGCCAACCCCAAAATCACGTCGTTTTGGGGAGCTATAAAAGGCCTATTTTCTTCAAAAAAAAAATTTATTTATGCATTTGAAAGGAAAAAAAAAAGAGAGAAGGAGAGGGTGGGTGATTTCCGGCCACAAGGCCGGTCACCGTCCGGTCGTCGGACCGCCGTCAGCCGCCTCCGCCGGCCACCATACACGGTGGTCAGATTTTCGAAAAAAGTAAAATTTTTTATTTTTTTTATTTTATTAGTTTTTTTGCTTAATAATATATATATTGATAGATAAAGATATATACTAAAAAAAGATTTAAAATAAATAGAAAAACGATGAAATCACCTTCGGGTTTCTAGTTTCGACTGTTAATGCTTTCGTTCTCTGATTTGGATTGATTTTCTTGTTTGATTTACTATTTTTTTTTGAAAATAACGTATGTATGTATTGAAAAATTGTCCCCCTGTTACAAAGTTTGAATCGGCTTTTATAGCCTTTACAAAATGGTCATGTTTCTGCTATTTGGTTGCGTGTTTTCTTCCTTTCTCTGTTTTTTTCTTGTTTTAATGTTTGCATGTGCGGTGGGTGGCAGACATGACCGGTGGGGCGGTGCTGCAGGGTCGTCAAAGGCAAGTGGGGAGGCTGATTCAGCTAGGTGGTTAGGGTTAGGGTTTCGGGATTGGGCTTGGGCTTGGTTATTGGGCTTCGAGTATGGGTTTGGTTAGTATTGGGCTGAGGGGTTGTATGTTAGGTGTTTAGGATATTGTTGGGTTTAAGGATTTAATTTGGGTTGTTTGGTTATAGTTAATGTGGGTCAAAATTGGCCTGTAACAGCTGCCCCTCTTTGCTCATTGTCGTGTAACGAGAATAGAGCAAAGACACAAAGAAAGACCAATTTTGCCCGGTCTTGCCGAATCTTGACTTCTTTGGTGCTCTTCTTGTTCAGGTAGTCTCCTTCCAGTCCACCGCATCTTGTAGCTTTGGTTCAATCCACTGCAACTTCAAAGAGATAGAAACTTGTATTTTCAATCTACTCGCATCTTCAGGGATATAAAATTCGTCGTGATCTGCTCTTCTACAACTTCAGAGGGATGAGATCTGATATCTTCAATCTGCTTCGCTACAACTTCAAGGAGGCAAAATCTGGTGTCTTCAGTCAGCTCCAATCTTTATTCTCTTGCAATATGAGTTGATTTTTTACGAACAGAAATTGAAAATACCTCAGCGTGTGAGCCAAGGCTCAACTCACCTCTCGCAATATGAGTTGATTTTTTTGGAAAACATAAATTGAAAAGCAGAATTTGAAAATACCTCGGCATGTCCGAGGTTCAACTCACCTCTCGCAATATGAGTTGATTTTTTTTGAAAAAATAGAAATTGAAAAACAGAAATTCGAAAATACCTCGGCATGTGAACTGAGGCTCAACTCACATCTCGCAATATGAGTTGATTTTTTGAAAAGCAGAAATTGAAAATACCTCAGCGTGTCCCGAGGCTCAACTCACCTCTCGCAATATGAGTTGATTTTTTTGAAAAACATAAATTGAAAATACCTTGGCGTGTGACCCGAGGCTCAACTCACCTCTCGTAATATGAGTTGATTTTTGAAACACACAATAAGCATAAATTAAAAATACCTCAGCGTGTCCTGAGGCTCAACTCACCTCTTGCAATATGAGTTGATTTTTTGAAAAGCAGAAATTGAAAATACCTCAGCGTGTCCCGAGGCTCAACTCACCTCTCGCAATATGAGTTGATTTTTTTTGAAAAACAGAAATTTAAAAACAGAAATTAACAGCAGAATTTGAAAAGACATCGGCATGTGGCCTGAGACTCAACTCACCTCTCGCAATATAAGTTGATTTTTGACGAACAAAAATTGAAAATACCTCAGCGTGTGAGCCAAGGCTCAACTCACCTCTCGCAATATGAGTTGATTTTTTTGGAACATATAAATTGGAAAACAAAATTTGAAAATACCTCGGCATGTCTGAGGTTCAACTCACCTTTCGCAATATGAGTTGATTTTTTGAAACATAAATTGAGAATACCTCAATGTGACCTGAGGCTCAACTCACTTCTCGCAATATGAGCTAATTTTTTTGGAAAACATAGTTTGAAAACAGAATTTGAAAATACCTCGGCATGTGAACCGAGGCTCAACTCACCTCCCGCAATATGAGTTGATTTTTGAAAAACATAAATTGAAAATACCTCAGTGTGTGACCTGAGGCTCAACTCACCTCTCGCAATATGAGTTAATTTTTGAAAGACAGAAATTAAAACATCCGAGTACCAAAACACGTCATCTGGTGGAGCTCGGGTGTCTTCTCCTTGATTCAGTACAGCTATCATCACAACCTCTTGCTCTGCTGAAATGCCTGTATATGTCATGCATGATGTTGTCATGATATGTACATGTTTGTCTTAAATGTCTTTATGCCTACATGATTATGCTATGCGCTTTGGGCTTATTTTTCAAATATCCCTTTTTGTTACGATTTTTGTAATGATCTGCATTCATTGCTTCGATTCTTGACTTTCTCTTCAGGCTTTGTACCCGTCTTCAAGCTTTACGAGTAATTTACGTTTCTCGATATCACTCTTTTGCCCCCTGTTGAACTTTGTCCTTGCTTTAAGGCTCTTGTACTTATCAAACTCTTATCTGGGTAATGCTTAACATTTCTTTTGTTCAGAGTATGTCATTTTACTATTTATTATTTAAATAAACCACACAATGAGATGCATGAAAATGGTCAGGTAGGGACGAAAGGGATACCTCACATTTATTTATTTGAAAGGTAGCAAACAAAGAAAGTTAACCAATGATGGTAAAAAAGTGTCATAAAGAGAAAGGGGATCACATTCAACGGATACAAATGCTCTAGATATTCAATGCATGAACTCTTCCACGTTTCTTAATCAAGAATCCTTTCAAGTGTGGCTTCTTGTGTAGAAGATTTCGAACTTTCAAAAATGCTTTAAATACTGTAGTCTCGCTGTTTGACCCACCGTTCAACCGCCTTGCTCTTTAAGCCCGGGTTTGCTTCATTACAATACCCTTTCGGGTTTTCATCCTAATCTTTTGTGTTAATCAAGACGCCCTTTTTGGGTTTTCATCTTGATCAATTTTTCTCTTTTTTTTAGGCATAATATTTTTTTACAGCATCTGAGTTCACTGGGTTAGGTAACTCTTTCCCATCTATCTCAATGAGAATCAAAGCTCCACCTAAGAAAGCCTTCTTTACGACATATGGTCCTTCCTAATTTGGTGCCCATTTTCCTCGGAAGTCTTTTTGTATTGGGAGAATCTTTCTCAGCACGAGTTCTCCTTCGTGAAATTCTTTTGGCCGTACATTCTTGCCATGGGCCGCGATCATTCTCTTCTAGTACATCTGTCCATGACAGATTGCCTTCAAACGTTTTTCTTTGATGAGGTTTAACTGGTCATATCAAGCTCGAACCCATTCTGCTTCCTCTAGTTTCGACTCCATTAAGACTCGTAGAGAGGGGATCTTAACTTCGATAGGTAGCACAACTTCCATTCCATAGACCAGAGAGAAATGAGTTGCTCCCGTAGATGTTCGTACAGATGTGCGATATGCATACAAAGCGAATGGTAGCTTCTCGTGCCAGTCCTTATATGTCTCTGTCATTTTTCCAATAATCTTCTAAATATTTTTGTTGGCCGCTTCAACAGCTCTGTTCATCTTTGGGCGATAGGGCGAGGAGTTATGATACTTTATTTGAAATTGCTCACACACTTCTTTCATCATCTTGTTATTCAAATTCAAGGCGTTATCTGAAATGATTCTTTCAGGCAAACCATATCTACAAATGATTTCCTTTTTTAAGAACCTACAAACCGCAGTTTTTGTCACATTAGCAAATGAAGCGGCTTCTATCCATTTCGTGAAGCAATCAATAACCACAAAAATGAACCGGTGTCTATTAGAATCTTTTGGGGAAATTAGCCCTATAACATCCATGCCCCACATAGAAAAAGGCCACGGAGAAGTCATGACATGAAGAGGCGAAGGGGTTACATGAATTTTATCACTATAAATTTGACATTTGTGGCATTTTCGTGCAAAACTAATGCAATCACTTTCTATCGTCAGCCAGTAATAACCGAGTTTCATAATCTTTCTGGCCATAGTGAAACCATTGGTATGTGTCCCTCAAATTTCCTCGTGGATATCTTCAAGTATTTTTCTGGCTTCAACAACATCTATGCATCTCAAGAACACTTGATCTTTTCCTCTTTTGTACAGAATGTCCCCATCAAGAACAAATCCTACTGCCATTCTTCTGAATGTTCTTTTATCATTCTCATTTGCTTACTCGGGATACTTTTGGTTCTTGACATATTCTAAGATATCATGGAACCATGGCCGTCCGTCTGGCTCTTTTTCAATGCTGAAACAATATGCAGGGACTTCATATATACTCATTTGCAGAGGCATTATTTCTGTTTCTCTGTTCGCTTTGAACATTGAAGCCAAAGTGGCTAGGGCATCAGCCAATTGGTTTTCTTCTCGTGGGAAGTAATTAAAAGTTATTTCCTTGAATTCTTTAATCAATCCTGCTACTAGATTGCTGTATTTAACTAATTTCAAATCTTTCACTTCCCAATCTCCATGGATTTGGTATATCACCAACGCCGAGTCTCCGTACACTTCTAGAATTTCGACATTTCGTTCAATAGCTGCACGAAGTCCCATGATACAAGCCTCATACTCCGCTATGTTATTGGTACAGAAGAAATTCAGCCTGGCAGTGAACGGATAATGGTTCCCTTCTGGTGATATTAAGACTGCTCCAATCCCATGCCCCAACGTGTTCATGCACCATCAAAGCTCATCTTCTATGACTTGTCTTTGGATGACTCACATTCTTTTCCCGTAATGCACATCAAGTCTTCATCTGGGAAATTAAATCTCAATGGCTCATATTCCTCCATTGTTCGAATTGCTAAGAAGTTAGCTATTGCGCTTCCTTTTATTGACTTTTGGCTCACATAGATGATGTCGTATTCTGACACTAGGATCTGTCATCGTACCATTCTTCCTGAGAGTGCAGGTGGTTCCATCATGTACTTTATTGGGTCCAACTTTGAAATTAACCATGCCATATGATACAACATATATTGCTTGAGCCTCCGAACTACCCAAACCAAAGCGCAACATAATTTTTCAATTGACGAGTACTTTGCCTCATACTCTATGAACTTTTTGCTGATATAGTAAATCGCCTTTTCTCTTTTCCCTGACTCATCATGTTACCCCAGTACACAACCCATTGAATTTTCGAACACAGTCAGATACAATATTAACGGTCTCCCTGGAGTTGGCGGTACTAGCACCGGGGGACTAGACAAATACTATTTTATCTTGTCAAAAGCCACTTGGCACTTCTCGTTCCATTCTCCCAGATTATATTTTCGAATGAGTCAAAAAATTGGGTCATACTGGTTGGTAAGTTGAGCAATGAACCGAGCAATGTAGTTCAACCTCCCTAAAAATCATCTGACTTCTTTTTGCGTGCGCGGAGGTGGTAGTTCTTGTATGGCTTTTATCTTATCTGGATCAACTTCAATGCCTCTCTCGCTGACGATGAAGCCTAGCAATTTTCCCGAGGTAGCCCCAAACGTACACTTGGCTAGATTAAGCTTTAGTTGGAACTTTCTCAGTCTTTCGAACAACTTCCTGAGGTTCTCAACATGCTCTCTTTCCCCCTTTGATTTGGCGATCATATCATCGACGTAGACTTCTATTTCTTTGTGCATCATGTCATGAAACAATATCACCATGGCCCTCTGATATGTTGCCCCAGCGTTCTTTAATCTGAACGACATCACCTCATAATAAAATGTTCCCCAAATCGTTACGAAAGTAATTTTCTTCATATCCTCAGTAGCCATATTTATCTGATTATAACCTGAGAATCCATCCATGAACGAAAACAATGAATGTTTGGCTGTATTATCCACCAATGTATCGATGCGTGGCAAAGGAAAATTATCTTTAGGACTTGCTCGATTCAGATCGCGATAATTCATATGCATTCATACCTTGCCGTCTTTCTTCGGTACTGGGATTATGTTAGCTACCCATTGTGGGTACTTGGAGACTTGTAGGAAGCCAGCATCGAATTGTTTCTTGACTTCTTCTTTTATCTTTAACAGCATTCCAGGTCTCATTCGTCTTAGCTTCTGTTGAATGAGTTTGCATTCTGGTTTCAGTGGGAGTCTATGGACCACTACATCCTCATCCAGTCCTGGCATGTCCTGATATGACCATGCAAATACATCTTTGTACTCATGAAACAAAGCGATCAAATCATGTTTGGTGCTATCTAAAATGGAGGTCCCAATCTTTATTTCTTACCTCTTTTCTTCATTTCCCAAGTTTACTATCTCAACAGATTCTTGATGAGGTAAAATCTATTTATCTTCTTGTTCTACCATTCTTAGTAAGTCAGGAGACGAGACATAGTCTTCAACCTTTTCCTCAGCTTCGAACTCTCCTAAACAAATGGCTTTCTCGAAATCGATTTCAAGATTTGTAACGGGTTTGTTCATATCGTTGATATCTGAGCACCTGAAAGTTGAATGGAAAAGAAAACTATAGAGGAGCATCAAAGTATTAGGACCAACAAGCATAATGGCAGGATGTGAGATATATGCAATGACAGGCTGTGAGAAGAGGGAAAAATTATGAGAATGAAAAGACCATGATAAAATGCATCTCCATTGATGTTCATTTAAATGATAAATAGTAAATCATAAGCTCTTATAAAAGAATCCCTACTATTACTTAGGGACACACAAAAAGAAGAGTGTTAACATTAAGCATTACTCTGGAGAAGACTTAGAAACTACAAGGAGATCCACAACAGTTCAATTGTTCAAAACGAATCTAAGAGGACAAAGACGTATCATTAAAACATCTATAATTGCATCATTTCCTTTGTCAATGACATTTATACTGACATTCTGAAGACCCCTTTCAATTAATAACAGCATGCTTCGTGGATTATCTTGCCCGGGGTATATCATTCCTGCAGATGTAGATATTTTTGTCAAAGGAGGGTACGTTATCGGCTCGCATTCTAATTCTTGGCCTAAGGCTCTTGAAACCCTTATTTCTTTATCTTTCTGCCACTGTTTTCTTCTCTGTCATATATCTAGCTGAAACCCTAAACCATATCGAGCCTTATGGGGCACTGGTTTTAGAGCTCTAACTATCCCTTGCTGATATCTTCCCAAACCTTTGCTCGCTCGAGCTCCCTTTCCCATAGTCAGCTTAATTCCCATCTTGGTTTTCCTTGACAGCTTAGGCATGGGAATTTTATTTCCTTCAGTAACGAACGTTGCATTGATGAATTCGAAGGAACGGAAGAAACATTCTACTGTATCCTTGCTTACTTCGGGTATGGTGTATCGGAAGAGATAGATGTGACAATGTCTTCCTCACCCACGACAGTGACCAAAAGACCATCTATGATAAACTTTACTTTTTGATGGAGAGACGAAGGAACTGCCCCAGTAGAGTGGATCCAAGGCCTTCCTAAAAGGTAATTATACGAAGGCGTGATATCCATGACCTGAAACTCGATGTCATATATATAGGGGCCCACTTCTACAGGAATGTCGATTTTTCCCATGACTTTTCGTATTGTCCTATCGAATGCTCTTACTGTAGAGTGACAAGGCCTCAGATAAGATATATCAATTGGAATTCTAGAAAGCGTGGCCAAAGGCATGACGTTGAGTGCTGACCCGTTATGAATGAGCACATTCAGTATTATATAGCCCTTACAACGGATTGTGATATGTAATGCTTTTACAGAGCCCCTACCATTTAGCAGTATTTCGTCATCACTGAAAGAAATAAAATTATCCGCGTTCAGGTTATTCACCCACCTATCAAGTTTTTCGACAGATATATTACTTGCTACGTAAGCTTGATTTAACACTTTCAGCAAAGCATTCCGATGTGGTTCTGAATTCAACAGTAGGGATAATACCAAGATTCGTGTAGATTATTTGCTTAACTGTTCCACGACGTTATATTCACTATGCTTGATGAATTTTAAGAATTCATGTGCTTCCTCTTCATTCATAGGCCTTTTAACTTCTTGTTCAGACGGAGTCTCAAGTTCGACCTCGGCCTCATGCATCGGTTCCTTTCCTTTTTGCTTCAAGTCATTAGTCTTCTTTATTGGTTCGACCACTTTATAATAACACCTCCCGCTGCGGGTGAAGTGTCCTACTTTGTTAACATTTTCGGTCATGACTTTGGATTTTTCACCTTCAGGTATGATAATGTTGACATCATATTTCCATGGTACTGCGTTGTTGTCTTTGTAAGGGAAAAGAGATGGTACTTCAATTATCATCTTTGGTTTCACTTGCTCTTTTTTTGCATTGTAATAAATCACCAATGGTCGATCGACACTATAAGGAAAACCTGATGATTGATTATTAGAAGTGCATACTTCTCCTTCATCGGCCTCTTTCATTTTGTTAAAGATCTCGACTTCCTTGTTGTCTATCAAGTTTTGAAGTAGTTTTCTGAATCCTTCACAAGACTGGATGTCATGCCCCTCGATCCCATGAAAATCACAAAAATATTGACTTTTTGTGTTTCCTTCTTTAAAAATTCTGTTGGGATGACTGAACAGTCCCTTTTCAACCATTACCTCCCAAATCTTTCGCAGCGGTGTCTTTATTTCAGAAACACAACTTTTGGCACGCCACCTGTCTTCTTTTGTCACCGTGCTCATGTTCCCTTCAGTGTGGTTAGAGAGCAGATTTCTAGTCGTATTACCAGTACCATCAAATCATAGAATGCCTGCATTAATAAGACCTTGAACCCTCCTTTTAAAAGCTAAATAATTTTCTATAGAATGCCCCTGGTTTCCAACGTGGTACATGCAACTAGCATTAGGATCGTACCATTTTGGGTATGGAGGTTTCAAAGGTACCATATAATGTGGGGATATTAATTATTTTTCCAACAGTTTTGGGTACAGCTCTCCGTACGACACGGGAATTGGGGTGAACTGGGGTTTTTCAGGATTGGATCTTGTCGGTCTTTGTTCATTTTTTGGTTGGTTTTGAGTAGGCATGGTATTTGGTGGGAACATGGCAAATGGTCTTTGGTTATCTGTGGCATAGACGGGGTAAGGAGGAGGTGCTTGATAGTAAGGGTTTTGGGGAGGATAATAAAAGTTTGGCGGTAGGCGATATCGAGGTCGTGGCTGGGCTGGGCAAGGATTAGAAGTATGGTGACTCTCAGTTCCCACCATATGGGCTTCTGCCTCTTTTTTCTTTACAGGCGCTGCCCTTTTCAAGCTTTCGAAACCTTCCATCCTTCCACTCTTGATAGTATTTTCTATAAGTTCCTCGGATATTACAATATCTGCGAAGTATTTCCTCGCACTTCCTACCAACTTATCATAAAACGGTGCTCTCAAAGTATTAATGAAGAGGACCGTTATTTCAGTTTTAGTTAATGGAGGTTCTATTTGGGCTGAGATATCCCTCCACCTTTGCGTGTATTGCCTAAAAGTCTCCGTTGGCTTCTTTTCCATCATCTGCAGAGTTAGCCGATCAGGCACCATGTCAGATACATACTTGTATTGTTCACAAAATGCAGACACCAAGTCTTTTCATGATCGGATCCTTTCTCTACTAAGTTGATTATACCATCGAAGGGCCGATCTGACCAAGCTATCTTGGAAACAATGTATTAGCAATTTATATTCATTCACGTAACTAGTCATCTTCCGGTAAAACATGACAAGATGCGCCTTTGGACATTTTGTTCCATCATATTTTTTAAAATTTGGCACTTTAAATTTTGGAGGCAGAACCAGGTCGGGCACCAAACTAAATTCTTTGGCACTTAGTGCAGAGAAGGTTTCAATACATTCTATCGCTTTGAGTCTTTCTTCCAAACTCCTATACTTATTCTGAACATCATGATCATCCATTTTCAACCTAGCTATTTCTATCGGATCATCTAAATCTGGAATATTAGGATCGGCAGGATTAGCTCCGGGGTTCGATACGAATATACCTTGCCTTAGATGAGCAGGGGGTACGGGTCGTTGCTCCAAGCTTGCAGGTTCTCTTTAAGGACATTCTCTTTGCATTACATGTGCATGAGGTGGAGTGAATTTTAGGGGATATAGCGGATCCTGATCACGATTAACTCTCGACTGAGGCTCCATAATGTCAGGGCTCTGCATAGGTCCTTTTCCTTTGGCTAAAGCTGTCATTATCTCCATCATTTTGGCCATCTGATCTCTTTGCTCGAGCGATTCCTCTCGAGATCTTAACATCAGATCTCTTGCTTCCTGTTGTGACTTGGTCAACTGCTCTTGCAATTCTCATTGAGTCATTTCCATCCTTTCAATTCTCTCATTGAACTCGGCTTCCATAATTCTAGCTTTTCAGCGCGTCCTATAAGAATGGCGTGATTTCAGACTTGTAATGTCACAACTACGGATTATACGGTTTTAGCCTCAGTGAATGATTATGGTGATATGTACATCAATGAATGAATGAATGAATGAATGAATGACAAATGATTGTTAGTCATGAATGCATGTGCAAGAATTTGGTGTTGATTTCACAATGGCCTCTACTTAGGCATTTCATTAATCAAAAGAGTCTATTACAAAACGTTTCGCTATCTTTGATTCAACAGTTACACAAATTTTCTAGCCACATTGCCTTATTTCTTCACTCGTTCTAAGAATTCTGATATGCTTGATCTTTGACTCAGAGGGAATTGGCAATTGAGAGCTTCGGCTTCATCTGATAATTGCCCAACTTGCATAGCTGCCTTGCGAATTTCATTGATCAAAAAGTCGAGTTGCATTTCTTTTTTTTAGAGAGCTCTTTCGTAAGTGCGAGTGTCTCTGTCGTACTGATCATTCTTTTCTTCTAGAGTTTTTAGGAGAGTGTCTAACTGTTGCTAACGAGATTGCAGCATATTTTCTAGATCTCGTATTTTCCTTCTTAGCTCTTGACGTTTGGACTGACTAGTCACAAATTCTGCAATCACAGTTTCATACTCAGCATTCTTCTTTCTTAACTCTATCATAGCATGCGCAGCTTTTTCCTCTTCTTTCTTTGCTTTCCCTTTCCAGAATTCTATCCCACTTTTGATATTGCTAATTTCTTCCTTCCATTTTGCTGACGATTTGCCCAAACCACTATTTTTTATAGTGTTTCTTAATTTTTTATTTTCTAAATGAAAATCTCTTAAATCGTTTCTTACGATCTCAGCCTCTCTTTGAGCTTTCCCGGTTTTAGATTTTTTAATTTGAACATCGATCTTTAGCTGGTAGTTTTCCTCTTGAAGAGAATTGATATCTCGTAACAGCTTAGCCTTTTCACGCTTAAATTTGTGTCTTGCTATTTCCAACTCGGATGGCATTTCTTCTGAGAAATGATTCTGGAAAGTATAATCCGTCGGCGAGATTTGTCGACTGTTCACTTTTCGCTGTCTCCATATGCCATAATCTTGAGTGATGGTATCGGCGTAGAGAGCTAACTCTATTAGGTGAATTTCCTTCTAAGACTTTGTAGTATCTCGGACTCTTTTCATGTAACCCTCACCTGTAAAGGCAAACTCAGACTGTGCCAATCCTCCGGTAACAGGTATGAACTATCGTGAAGCAAACTATCTTTGAACCATTAATGGGGCATACCCAACTCCTCCCCATAATCCTAGTAAAGGCACCCAAGCTTGGCTTTACATTTGTATAATAGAACTGAATGACGAATCCATGGTACTCTCCAAGTTATATCTTCGGTGCGAAGGTTTTGAAAAACTGAAACCCAATGCTATTCGGTGACATCCTTTGGCCAATCCTTCTCAAGGTAGGCTTTCAATGGGACGAATGTTTTCGAAAACATGTGGAAAGGTGTGCGCTCCACTTTTCAGAAATGTCTTAGAATCCAGACATTAAGTGACTGCGCGCATCCGATAAAACGTCCTTCCCCTTTCGTCCTACAACAACTTAGAGATCTAAAAGTCTCAGCCAAGATAGTCGGGACGGGGTTGACCCCTTGCCTCAACCTTTTGAATAAATCCACTACCGTGACTTCTACATGCCCGAGAACCTTTGGGAAGACAATTAATCCATAAATGGCGAAAGCAAACAGATCCATCCTCTTTACAATATCTGGATGGTTTTGAACTAAATCTCACAAAGAAAACCACGGAACACAACTAACTTCGTTCTTTTTCTTTATTTGTTTTTCAGCCCACATATCAGTCATTCCCGTCAACCTCACTAACTTTTTCTTGAAGGTTATTATATATCTTGCTGAATTGTACATTGTCAATGCGAAGCAAGGCAGCATACTCTTCTATGGTCCGAGTCATATCTTCTTGATTGAAAGTGAAATATTGGTAAGCTAGTTCCCAGAATCGAATCATAGCTTGAATCAGTTGTTCGTCTACGTTGACGGTGATCAAGTGAGCTATATCCTCGTACTTTTCGGTAAAGATGCCCTTAGTGTCTGAATCCATCTGTTTCCAAATTCGAGTCAAATCTTCGAGGTTATTCTGATGAGCATTTGAAGTTACTTGCTCGAGAAGATTGGAGATACATCCTTCCGTTAAACTGCCCCCTTTTGCTTTCTGAGTTTTCAAAGACCAGTCTCGAATCACGGTATTTTTCTCGGTTACTTGCGTAATTGAATCCTCCATCAGAAACCCATTTTTGGCAACCAATCTCTAATCAACACCTTCCTAATCAAGATGCCTATGATGCATGATGAAACATAAAAATAAAAAATAAACAACCTTGGTTAGTAATCACAATAAATATGAACAGAAAAAAAACTATAGAGAATCTAACAAATTAAGTTACCCGGTCCAATAGACCAGATTCTTTTGCGAAAGTATAAATGTAAAAGAAATGAAAGGTAAGAGGCGTTTCTCCTGTGTACTTATTTTGGTGACTATTAACGGACAGAGGTTCGGCATGGCTCTAATTAGGTGGCTTATATGGTTCACTACATGCAGTTTCGGTCTTAGACAGGTACTCAAATTATTCGTACTATCGTCTAATAAGACTAGTACGAAGCCTCGGTCGTAGCCTATCACAGGCTCACGAGTTCAACTCGAGGGATTACATTCACTTATGCCTATGCAGAGGGACAAGTTAACTCACGAAAGCATAAGTCATATGTAACCCGGAAGTATTCACTAGCCTGTGCGAAGGGACGAGTTAACTCACGAAGGCATAGCGTTTACTTCCACTTAAGCGGACGGAGCCCGAGTAGAGAGCTCATGTTATGCAAAATGCAAGTGCACGGTGTGTGGGGAGAAACTCTCAAACCTTTTCATTTTTATTTAAAAACTAAACTACAAAAAACTAAAACCATAAAAACTTAGAGCTGAAAATCAACAAGATAAAACAAGTTAGAAGAATATTTACAACATGATGCAAATGCATGGTTTTCAAAAACAAAATTTTCAGGATCACGAATAAATATTAATTTGAACAAGGAATTTTGAAAATTTTGACAACACGCGTTTAATTCTAGACTCGACTCTAAAAAAAAAAGGGTCCTCAGTGGAGTCGCCAGCTGTAGCGACCTAAAATTTTTTTCTTTGGTCGCTAGTTGAGGCGATTATTTGAAAATAAAAATAAAATTTCGGTTTTAAAAAGAAAAGGAGTCGCCACCGATCTTTTTCTAGGTGTGATCGGACACCTAATAAATCCTCTTTTTTAAAAATAAAATTTATTTTTGAACAAGAATGAAGGCCGAATTTGGGTCTACGCGAAGATCTAGAGAAAAAGTAGGGTTCGGGAGTCGGTTACGCGCGGGGAAGGTATTAGCACCCCCGCGACGCCCAAAATTGGTATCTCATTAAACATGTGTTGTCTCAATTTTTCAAAAATACGAGTTCAATTTAATATTTAATCGTGATCCGATTGAAAAATGAGAATTTTTAGTTTTCGGTTTTTTTTAGAAGGGCATCCCGTTTTTAACGCGAGCCAACGAATTTCACCCAACATAGCGATGAAATCGATGACTTAATGTTAAATCGGTACATTGCCTTATTTATTGAAATTAATAAAAAACATGAATAATAATATTTTCATAAATAAATAAACGGTGCAAACAATGATATAATGAATGAAAAATATTAACATATAATATAAGAGCATTAGGATAAAAATAAAAACAATATTTACAATAAAAAGAAAATAATAATAAAAATAATGATATGCTAATAATATAATAAGAAAAGCAAACTGATATAGAATGGGTAAGAAACAAAAAATAAAAGAGTTAGAAATACATCGAAGCAAATAATAAATATGACAATAATATTAAAAACAATAAGAATGCAAGCGATATTAAACGTAATAATAGTATTAAACACGAAATAAAAACAATGAATATATATATACATATAATAATAGTTAGTAAAGTGACAGAAACATGATATTAAAAATACTAATAATGTTACCTATATACATAAGTATATATATTAAAATATACACATAATAATAGCATTAAAAAGTATATACATAGTATTAAAAATATATACATAATATATACATATTAGAAATAATAATAATATTAAATATATACATATATATATTAAAAATATATACATAATAATGATATTAAAAGTATGTACGTAATATAGTGTTAAAAATACATACATAATATAGTTATTAAAAATGTATACATAATATAATAAAATATATGAATAATATGATATTAAAAATATATACATAATATATAAAAATATAATATTTAAAAATAATATATACATATAATATTAATATATATATGCGTAATATGGAGTATAATATATATATATTAAAAGAATATATATATGACATACGAATATATTAACAAAAACAATAATATTAAAAACTATTAATAATACTATATAATATATATATAAGTATTAAGTAAAAATAATAATAATGAAATGCTAATAAATAACAAATATAACAATAATAACAATAATAAAATATAATAGTATAAATAATATTAAAATTAAAAGAAAATAATGAGAAAAGGTGAAAAAAAGACAAAATTGAATTAAAAATGAAATTTTTGAGGTGAATTCGAAATAAAAATAAAAATAAAGGGCTTATTTGAACGCACGTGAAACGTATGGGGACCAAACGAGAAATTTTCCCATGCCTTTAAAACGTTGCGCAGCATAGAGGACTTAGTTGAAAAGCGTGAATAATTAGGGGCCCAATTGAAAATAAATTGAAACTTAATTGCAAAAATAGAAAAAAAAATGGAAGGGCCAGTATGGCAATTAGACCATCGAACAAAAACACGCGGATCCTCTGGAGCAGGTCGAATCCGTGCGCGGGTCTGCTCAAAACGACGTCGTTTTGGGATTTAATAGCCAACCCCAAAACGACGTCGTTTTGGGGGGTTATAAAAGGCCTCTTTTCTTCAAAAAAAATTCATTTCTGCATTTGAAAGGAAAAAAAGAGAGAGAGGGAGAGGGTGGGTGATTTCTGGCCACAAGGCCGGTCACCGTCTAGTCGTCGGACCGTGAGTCATTGCCCTCGGCCACCCACACACCGCAGTGGCGATTTTCAAAAAAGGTAATTTTTTTTAGTTTTTTTTATTTTATTATTATTTTTGCTTAATAATATAATATTTTTTATAGATAAAGATATATACTAAAAAAAGATTTAAAATAAATACAAAAACGATGAAATCACCTTCGGGTTTCTAGTTTCGACTGTTAATGCTTTGGTTCTCTGATTTGGATTGATTTTCTTGTTTGAGCTACTATTTTTTTTTTTTTGAAAATAATGTATGTATGTATTGAAAAATTGTCCCCCTGTTACAAAGTTTGAATCGGCTTTTATAGCCTTTACAAAATGGTCATGTTTCTGCTATTTGGCTGTGTGTTTTCTTCCTTTCTCTGTCTTTTCTTGTTTTAATGTTTGCAGGTGTGGTGGGTGGCGGACATGACCGGTGGGGCGGTGCTGCAGGGTCGTCAGAGGCAAGTGGGGAGGCTGATTCAGCTAGGTGGTTAGGGTTAGGGTTTTGGGATTAGGCTTGGGCTTGGTTATTGGGCTCCGAGTATGGGTTTGGTTAGTGTTGGGCTGAGGGGTTGTATGTTAGGTGTTTAGGATATTGTTGGGTTTAAGGATTTAATTTGGGTTGTTTGGTTATAGTTGATGTGGGTCAAAATTGGCCTGTAACAATAGCAATTAGGTCATTTTGTTATTAAAACTATCAATTTAATCGTTAAATGACAAGTGAAAAATTTAAACAAAAATAAAATATTGTTGCATATCTTTTAAAAGTAAAAGTTAAAAATAAAGTAAAACAAAAAAATGAGAAAGTGAAAGATCAAGCTTCTACAAAAGTTTTTGAGAACCTCAAAATTAAGATTTTTACAACATCCATTTTCATAATATTCATGTTTCTTAAAAATTTCATTTTAAATCATGTTACATAAGGTCTGACGTGCTATTTAACGGTTATATTAATGAGTTTAGTAATAAAATGACCTAATTGATATAACTTTGGTAGTTTTGGATGTAATTAGAATTATTTGAAGGTTAGAGACCAATTTAGAATAAGGATCATAGTTTAGGGATGCGTAGTGCAATTAATCCAAAATCCTGCTGAGTTTGGGGGTGGGCCGTTATCCAAAAACCTAAATACAAACCTAAATAACATTTGGGCTCAGCATCGAAGTGGATTGTAGGGATTCATATGGCTGAGACGCTTATTCAAATAAATTTCTCTGTGATTAAAATTACTTCTATCTGGAAAATCCTGAATACTTATTTTTCTGGTTAGCATCAGACAGTTTGCTTACTTAAAGCTTCACGCATCTCCTCTCTCATGGCGGCCTCGCTGCTCTTATCTTTAACAGCGCCAAACCCAGAAGCGATGGTTCCCAATATCGGGGCCAATAAATCGTCTTTCCTCTCCGGCACCAAGCTCTTCTTGTTGACGAAGCCCCATTCTCGAAAGCCCACTGTTCAAAAATGCTTCAAACCTCCCTTTGCCAGGTCAATCGACCACATCCCCAAGCAATTCAGAGAACAAAATCTCAAAGATGGATGTTAGTTTTTTTTTCACCCACTTTTGTTTCAAGCTAAGAACATAATATTGTTTCGCTTTGCCTTAAAAAAAATCCTTCCTTTTTGAAACCAATTGTAGAGTTTTTTATTTTAACTTAGATGGCAAGGATTTTAGGGTTGGGTTTTTGAAGTGCCAATTCGTGTCTATCGGACTTGGGATTTGGGAACTAATAGTTTCTTAATTTTTTTTTTTTTTTTTTTTTGTTTAAAGAATATAGGAGATGTTATTTGAAATTTATTTTAATATTGCTATAGTCATAAACATGGAATGATTTAATTAATGTATGAATTTACCAGGTACTATTTTAGTTCTAGTTGGAGTTTTCAGCTTTGATGGTTAATTCGTTATTTGAGTTATGAAATTATTACAAGCTGATTTGAAATGGGATTCATTTGAAGTGAAGATAAAAGCTTTTACTGTCTTGTTTGATTATTTGTAGTGATGGAAAATTATAAAAATGTTCCTGGATATCTTTATGGTCTTAGTCCTTCACAAATGGACATGTTCATGACAGAAGATAATCCCGTCCGTCGACAATCCGAAAGTGTTACCGAGGTTTGGGCCTTTCTAATCTTTGTTGATATCTCAGCTCAGTGAAGGAAATAGTGTTAATGTAGAACCTAAAACTTACTTTTTTGATGTTTTGCAGGAAAGTATTTCATCTGCTAGAAACTATTTGGATAATGGAGGGATGTGGAGTATGTCGAGCATTAATGATAGAGGTCCTTCTAAATATAGTATGAGTGTAAGCATGTATCGAGGAGGGGGCAGAGGATATGGACGGCCTAGAACTGCTCCTCCGGATTTGCCTTCTTTGCTCTTAGATGCTCGAATATGTTATCTTGGCATGCCAGTGAGTCTCCATTCGTATCTCGCCTATAATCTTTCACGGTGACTAATATCTAATTTGTTGAATTTTTTTTTTTTTAATCTTCTTGCTGTAGATTGTACCAGCAGTGACTGAACTTATTGTCGCTCAATTAATGTGGTTAGATTATGATAACCCTTCAAAGCCTATTTACTTATACATCAATTCATCTGGGACACAGGTCAGAAGAATGTTTCTAATTCTTTTATCAGTTCCCTCACCTTTCATTGAAGCATTTATCCTTTTGTGACATCTTGGAATCATGTATTGGAGGTTTTCATACCTATTTGTGTTGATTGATTGCTTCTGATCTATATAGAATGAGAAGATGGAGACTGTTGGATCAGAAACCGAGGCATATGCTATAGCTGACACCATGGCTGTAAGTATCATGATAAACCATTATTACTGTTAATAAGTATGATTTACCGGAAATAGTTCAGTTAAATAGTTATGTGGATATAAGTTCTTAGTGTTTTGGGTCATTATTCCTTATTTAGCTGTTGGATGTACTGTAAATTTAACTCGTTCATTTTCCATGTCCTATCTGTTTATCCAAAGTACTGCAAATCAGAAATGTACACTGTGAATTGTGGCATGGCATATGGTCAAGCAGCAATGCTTTTATCTCAAGGAGCTAAGGGTTATCGTGCAGTACAGCCAAATTCATCCAGTATGATTCAATTTCTCTTTGTAACTTAGAAGATGAGCATAAATTATGTTGTTTCATTTTTTTACTCTACCTGCAGTTGGTGAAGCCACCAATGAGTCTTGACTTGATTTTCACTACCTTGTTTAAAATCATTTCTTCAGAATTTCAAATTTTACCTCCTTACTAATTGCTTTTCTTTAGGACTGCAAGATCAAAGATTTGAGCTTCCTATCATTTTCATTTTCTTTTTTCATTTTACTCTGTACCAATAATGCAACTATTGTTTTCTTTTTAGAGTCCATCATTTTTCTGAATTTCTGAGTTATAACTACAAAAGGGGCGGGCCATGAATTTGCTGGTCAATTTAACTTTTAAGCCCCTTTTTTTCCTTGTTCTTTTGGTTTGATAATAATTAGTGTTCATGTTCTCCTTTTCCATGTTTTAAAAACTTGCAGCTAAGTTATATCTGCCTAAAGTCAGCAGATCAAGTGGGGCTGTCATAGATATGTGGATAAAGGTGCTCTCACTCTCTATCCCTTTATGCTTTGTTTATCAGCACGTTTGTTTTAGCTTCTTTTGTGATATGTATACGTATACATATATTATTTTCAGGCCAAGGAACTTGATGCAAATACCGAGTCCTACATTGAGCTAGTAGCAAAAGGCACGGGGAAAACCAAGGAAGAAATTGCTAAAGATGTTCAGCGTCCTAAATATTTCCAAGCTCAAGAAGCCATAGACTATGGCCTTGCTGACAAGATAATCGATTCAAGAGATGCTGCATTCGAGAAACGGGTAGTGTTTTTTGTTACTTTTGACCCATGTTGTTTTGAATCTTCATTTTTCTTGAAGTGCTATGTTCGACACTCGTATCTAACACATATCTGAACATAAGTGTAGAGATATGACCCTCCAAGACCTTCAAATGCATAGAGAAACTAAAAAAAAAAAAACTGAACATATTCATATTGGACATTTGTGTTGGATTTCATGCACATATAGTCACCCTCTTATCCAGGTTTTTATTTTTCTTTTGTTTCGTGGTCAGAATTATGATGAGATGCTTGCTCAATCAAAAGCAATGAGGAGAGGAGCTGCAGGTGGTCCACAAGCGACTCCTTCCGGGTTCAGGTGATTTAGAAGGTTGATACCATAACCATACAACATGAAGTCTATACTTTGTGCTGTCCACCCTTTGTTCAATACTTTCATGCCATACAAACAGATTTGGCAATAGGTGTATTTGTGTCGTGTTTATGTATTTTTATGTGCCGCAATCATAGATAAGGTTTTATATGATCATATAAATTTTGCTACGTTAATAACTCATGGTATATATGATTCTGACATATTTGTGCATTCGTATTATCTTTTTACTCTTGTTTTAGTTATGTCATGCAATTATTATACTTCTTTAGATTTATATTCAACAATCAATCACATGAAACATGATATGCAATGAAAAATATTTCATAATTTGGGGAACCCTTGCTTTGTCAAGTTAAAATAATAAAAATACAGTAAGATTCTCTGTATTGAAATATGGAAACCCTAAACCCTTCAGTTTGAGCCCGAAACAATTTGGCTCGAATTTATTCAATTATAGCTCTGATTTCAAGATCCATGTATGCAATAAGTAACAAAGTGAGATTCAATCAAACAATAAAAAGTCACATGTTAATATGCAGTCCAAAGGTTGTCGAAAGGTATGTTACATAGAAATGTGAGTCTGATTTGGGTATGTTTATTTATCTTGTCTTTTAAGTTTCTGAAAATGTGTTAGATACGGGCATTTAAAGACTTAGTTGTTGCTCTGAAAGGGGAAAAATGATTCATTCATTCAAGCCTCAATTGCTGTTAATAAAATGACAAAACCATTGCTGTTCTTTCAACATGCTTCAAAAGGACCTCATATATTTTGTTCCTCACCCTTCCATATGCTACGAATTCGGGACTTTCTGGTGTTGATTTGCCGTTACTTCCCTCCATCATATCTAAAAAGTCGTTCAATCTCTTGATCCGACACATAGATTCAGCTACCTGGCCATGAGGTACCTTTGAAAGGCGTTCATTATCGAAACCGTCTAAATAATTCTCGATATAACCTAAAAACCATGTTTTACATTCATCTTGCAATGAGTCTGCAAGATTTCTAGCTATATTCAAGGTACTTCCCTTCTCCCATTCTGGTATAATTTTCTTCTCAGCTGCAAAACCAGAGTGAAATTCACCATTGTTCCTTTGCCTCGTGATCGAATAACTGCCTCTCAGCATGGTAATATGACTTGGTTTTTTCGTGGCTTTTGCTTCATTCTTTCCCTCTGAAGATAGTGGGATAAGATCAGATGCCACGGCAGCTTTAACCCATGAGGTTGCATTTCTCCATCGGTCAACAGCTAGTTTTAATGCTTCCTTGGTGTAGCCAGGACTATTCAAATCACTATCAACCATTCTCTGAGAACTAGTATGTGTTAATGACTGAACAATTCCTCTACACTGAGTCAAGTAGTCTTGCAGCTTGAAGAACTTGTTAATTGAAGGCTGTTGATCGTCTTCTTTTGCCAACCGAAGCTCTGAAAATTTGCTGAAAGAAAAATGAAAGGAATTAGTGAAGTTCTTGCCATGGCAGACAAAGTAATGAAGGTGCATACAATAGATAAACATCATATATCTCTCAAAATATATTAATTTGGTGCTAAATCCAAACTTGTATTCAACTTTCATCATCTTCTATAATCCTTTTTCTACAAATTTGGTATTGAAACCTTGAAAAAGTATCACAATTTGCAGTCCATATATAATATATATTTATATATATATGGTTTTTGGAATGTCAGATTCAATAGCTAGAAGTATATTACTTGGACTCGTGTATAAGTGCTCCCGAAACCATATGCAGATATTCATCGGATATGGATACTTAAAGAAAAATGAGGACTCAGAATAAAGCAAAGACTGTTTACAAGTGTACATTTCCTTACCTTAAGCACTTGAGCAATCTCTCAATAGCAGCACCTTCTTGCAAAGCATCAACAGCAGCAAGCAAAGAGGCATCTCTTTGCCTTAGTACTTCCTGCACAAATATATACATATGTATATATATATGTACGTATATGTATTTTAAGAGCAGGGAAAGTCAAATAGGGGCAAACAAAACTCAATTCGAGCAAAATGGGAATACCTTCCCAAGTTTGACCAAGGAAGAAGGAAGGGTATCCCATAACATCTCAGTTTCTGCCCATATTTTGTTATTGGATGAAGCTCTTTTCCTTGAGTCAGTCAAAGGCTCCTTACTAGTTCTTCTTGCTGATGAAGAGTTCCAACTTTTGCTTGTATTTTTGACTGGTTTTGAAAATTGACCAACATCTTTTGTTCTTAATCTGGTATTTGAATTATCATCATGGAAGCTGAGAAATCCAGCAGACCTAAATGGTGAATCCTGTAAAGTCAGAAAAAAGAGGTATATGTTGGCTTATTTATATGGTATAAAAAGGGGATAGGGGAATGTTATTCGAACCTTAAATCTGTTAGATGCAAACTATTAAGAATTATAAGGAAAAACACGGGAACATTTAAGCACACTCATATCTGGAACATCCATATCCGACACTCACTCGCCCTAGAGTCCAAGCATCACAGCTTATGGGATAAAACAATGTTGTAGATCATGTTTGGCTATGAAAGAACTGGAAGCAAATAGCTAGCTTCTCTTCAATGTAGATATTTATCTTAGATCACACTACTAGCCAATAAAAATGTGACACATGACATGTTTTTTATTAAATTTTGTACACTTTTTGAATAAAATGAGATGAATTTGATAGTTTATATACGACTTTTGACTTAAAAACACCTTTAAATATCTAAGTAGGAAAACAGTATAGTTTGGGCTAATTTTGTAGTTAAGCCTAGAAATTATATAAATTATAATAACATTCACTAAAGTTTTGATTTGAGTCTTATGGATGAAGAAAATAATTTTGAAAAAGCTTTAAACTTGACTCAACTTAGAATTTAATCGGGATATAATTTGTCAACTCAGAATTTAATCGGGATCCAATTTGACTAGTGAATACAGTAGCGTCTATTAATGAATGACTCAATGATCTTACATTTTACAGTTGATAGCCAAGTTTGCCCTGACTACAATGTTGATAGAGAGAAAAAGGACTAAAAAGAAGACTTACATGAGAATTAGGAGTATGGCAAACATGGATTATCTCATGCTTCACAACTGTGGAGCCTTTTGCTGTCTCGCACCAGCTTCTTCTACTGCAACCTGAACCATTTAAATCCTGTTTCTTCCTTGAATAACCCATGTCAAAACCTTGACTATTAAGGCCATTGGTCCTGGTCCTACAGTTTTGACGCCCTGTACTAGCCCTTCGCTCTCTTAAGGTTGCCGTACAAGGACTTATAGATCGAGCCCTTTCAGTTCTTTGTTGGATCAACAATGGCGATGATGTTTGAGAAAACGCTTCCATTATGTTATTGCCAACAAGATGTTTGGGATCCCTATCAAATGGTTGCCTCCCTGGTATTAGCCTTAACCCTTTCAGCAATGGAACTGGATAGGCAGACTCCAATTTCTCCACATATATGAACTGCCCAATCTGCAACTCGTTGTTTAGAATCATTTCATCTTGTTCTTGAGGCAAAGAAACAAACAGTTCGTGGGTTGAATCCGAAACTTTAATGAAAAAGCCTTGTTTAGGCCAAAGATCATCACTTTCTGACAACACTGGGATTATGCTTACAATCTGTAACAATGCAGCAGGTTCCTTACAATCACCATCATTGTCATCGATAACTGTTTTTTCTTGAACACCCATGTCTGAAAGAAGATTCAAAATAACCCCAGATTGCAGGTTTTCCATGATTCTTTAAATCTAATAGAAAAAAGAAGGTGACAACTTGGAAGCATTGGCTATTGTTTGTTGTATCTTGTATCATTGAAGACGATGGGTTGTTTTTAAAAGCTTTGAAACAATCAAGATTCCAAAAAGAAATGGAATCTGATGATTATAATTTCGGGGTTCTTTTTCCAGGGATTTAGAACCTCTAATTTGTGTTCTTGGATGTTTCGATTCAAAGTTGGTTTTACCGCCATGAACAAGAGCCTTAACTGTCAATGGACAAAGCAAAGATTATATTGGGTCCAATGCATCAATGGAGATCAAAAGCTGGGCTGCTCGAATTTCAGACTTAAAATTGTCCAATTCAAACCCAACGGAATCACGACCGTGCTGCTTTTGTAGATGTATTGGAACCGAATCGGTAGTAAAATCAAATAAATTATTTAAAAAAATATATATTCACCTTCTTCAATCGGCTTATATCAATTCGCTATTTAATTTGTCTGTACTGATTCATAACTTTATTGATTTTTTTGCCACTTTTTAGACCAGTATCTTAATTTGTTCCTAGTCCAATGACCGATTTGTTCTAGTACAGAAACATTGATTTAAAGGTGTTCATGGGCTATGTCAAATTGAAGTGTGGTTTCAAAAAGAAATTTAGATCCAAGCTCAAGCCTTATACACTTAAACGTGCTTAAATGACTTATTTTACGATTAAAAATAATAAAAAAGTTATTTAAATCTAATTATAAAGATATTAATACAAAATTTTTATTTTTTTTATTAATTCTAAATGGTAAAATAGATTAAACGAGCTAATTTGGGATTGAAAAGTATAAATCCAAGTCTAGGCACAAAAAAAATTCACCCACATTGCGAGTGTCACATTCTTTACAGAATTTAATATATTGAGTTTAATGATACTAACTCTATAAATAATTGATAAAAAATATTAAAATTATTATAAAAAGTTTAAAATTATAAATATTTAAGTTATGTAACTCCCATTATGTGGATCGATTTTTTTAGATAATATGTAATTAGTGAAAAAGTAATATTTAAAAATATCAAGTTATTTGGTCAATTTAATGATTGAATTAATGCCATTTATCTTATAATATCAAATCTAAAAAAAATTATACAATCAAATATATTTATCGAGTTTTGAATGTTTTTCAAGATCACCGTATACTTACGTCAACTATATTATTTTCTTTAGACACCTAATTCTATTAAAGGCTTGAATTTTAACTTAGTAAGCCATGTGATCTTATGTGATGAATTCGCTTCAATTACCTAAACTAACTTAAACCCTCGAAGTTAAAGGTTCTAAAGAATGTTCTAATAACTCAAATTTTTTTTTGAGTAAATGCTCTTAATTTGATTACCAAATGATGAATGATACAATTGAGACGAGGAAGAGCTCTATTAATAGTCGTGCTTAACTTACATCCAACAGACAAATTAAATTATGTCAATAACTTATATTCAAATTTATTTATAATATATAGTCTTAAAGAAGTTAAACTCTCAATAATCTTATTCTTAGGATTACAAAATTATCGTGGCAAAATACAAATTAATGAAGTGTTTATAGTTTCACTAAGTTTCAAACAAACGAGCTTAAAATCTTCCAAGTATTGGGCTAATCCTAATTGATCAAAGTAAGTCCAAATCATTAATATGTACCTTAATCACGGGCTTTAATGAACGGCCTATAGCACATGTCCTTCAAAATTTGTCACTCAACATACATCTCGTATAAATATATATATTTGAAATTCGATCATTAAAAAGATATATATTTGTTGCGTAATATTTTCTCGTATGTTATTGATAGGAGTGTTCAGGTATTTAAACATGTTATTACAAATGCTATTATAGCTCATGATAGGACCCCACTATTTTGTCTTAACTCCGCTGCCTCTAATATTGACATTCTCTGTCCCTAGTACTGACATTCTCTGCGAACTCCAAGTTTGTTGGGTACGTGTCTACGAAGCACGTCGTTCTTTTTGTTCCTAATACTGACAGAGCCTGCTGGACACGTGTTTGGATGGTCTGCGAAGCATGCAGTCCTCTCTGCAAGCTTCTTGGGTGTATGCGAGCTGAGACCGAGGCCTTCCCTAAGTACCTGCGAGCTGAATCTGTGGCCTTGCCTTGCGAACTAGGTCCTTGGCTTTGTCTCGCGAGCTAGGTCCACGAGCTCGCTTTGTTGTCCTCTCATGGTTCGCTTCGCACTCAATCTTCTAGTAAGACCTATTCAGGCCACAGGTCAAAGACCCGAATCCTTTTTAGAACTCAGGTCGGGGATGACTGATGCATAACAATATTGTTTTCTAAAAATAGTTTCCATCCAAATCTAGTCATTCAAAATAATAGTCTATTTTTCTTTTGAGACTTTTTCGACATTAAGTAATCATATTATATCTTAATTAAATTTAAAATCGAGACAAATCAAATTCTTTCAATTATTTTATCTGTTAACAAAATTTAAACTGAAAACCGAGACTTAAGCTTAGTAAAAGAAAATGAAGTAAAATACACGGCAGAAATCAGCTTGAAGCAGATATATTCCAATTGGATGCATATATTGGTGGGCTCAACAAGGCAAAGCGTGCCCCATTTTCTCTTCAAAGGCACCCTTCATTGAGTGCACACTTCTATTTAGCTGTATTCAACTTGTCCCTTTCTTGACGAAATAATTAACCTTTCAAAAAGCAAAAATATAAACCCTAACTCACTAAACATTGGTATTTAACAATTACAACATTATTGCATGCTCAGGCTGAATGAAATTTTAATTTTTTATATTTTATATCTTTATAATTTTTAAATAATTAAATTAAATTTTTATAATTTTTGGGAGTCAAAGTACAGTTTTACATTTACTAATTTAAAATTTTAAAAAAATTTAAAGGACCTAAATAATAATTTTTCATTTTAAGGGGGGTCGGGGCCCATGCCAGTCCCCCCTAGAATCGCCTCTGTGCATGCTCTAATTTTTATATGTAAATATAGTATTTTAGTGCTACATTTAATAGGAGTATTATATATTTAGGGTTGAGCGTTCGATTGAATCGAGTGAAAAATTTTTGAGTTAATCGAGTTGACGAGTTCTATTTTATTATCTTAGTCGAGTGAAATGAAATTCGAGTTGAATTGAATCGAGTGAAATTGTTCGAGTTAAATTAAAAAATTAAACACGTCAAATTAAAATATTGTTACATTATAACTAATTCTATGTTAGATCACATAAATTTGAAACCATATATATTTGAAAAAAAATTCAAAGCAAAGTAAGAAAAAAAAGATACTTTAGTGTGATAAACTTGAATCATTAATTAACTTATTGATGTCCCTAAAATTATTATTTTAGAAGTTTTTTTAAAATTTTAACTTTATTCATATATTCTTTAGAATTTTTTTATTTTTATAATTTTTTAAAAATATAAATTTTGGAATTTTTATAAATATTTTAAATTTTAAAAATTATTTTAATTTTAATTTTTTGTAATTATTGTTGAGAGAGTGACCAATTTGCTCATTTTCAAAATTGACAGGTTCTAAAAAGGTATTTACATCAATCTATTATTCAAATTACTTGAATTATTTGAATGGTAAAATTTAACTCAACTTGAACTTGAAATTTGAATTACTTATTCGAGTTCATTTGAAAAAATTGAATAACTCAATTAGATTAACTTGAAATTCAATTTTTTCTGATTATTTCGAATCAAATCAAGTTTTGCTCACTCCTAATTTTTCACTATGTTTAGTATATAAGTTAACAATAAATTAATTTCTAATTTTTAACCACTCATGTTACTTGTTTTTGGAAAAGAGAATGATTTTTTATTTTTTTTTTGCTTATTTTGAAGAGATCTTATTTTTAACTAGAACTTTTATTTGTCCTTTTAATTTCAAGTTTAAATTTGTACTAACTATTTTTTTAGCTATTGAAATACATATGTATTAAATAAACGTTTTCGTTTATGTTATTACACTAATAACTAAACCAAACAAATGTATAAAAAAATAAATAATATTTTAACTAATATATATTCTATCTTTACTTACGGAGGTAGGAGATAAATAGTTTTTTTTTATGAATTATAAGAGGAAGATAAATTCTTAACAGTAATGCGATTAGCGCCACCCAAATTCTGACTATCAAGCCATAAATAATTAATTTTTGTTTAATATATAAGTTCGGTTTTTTTTTTAGCATATATAATGTTTTCTTTTTTAGATTTCTTAATTTTTGGTTCTTTTAGGAGACTTAGGGCCTATTTAGTAGTGCTTAAAAAAAGCATTTCTGACTCCAAAAGCACATTTGGAAGAAAATTTGTGGTAAACAAATTGTATTTGGCTGAAATCTTTTACTTTTCAGAAGTGCTTTTCTGAAAAGGAAAAGCTAAAATTTTTATCTTTTCATCTCCCAAAAGTACTTTTGGTGCTTAATTACTTTTTCACCCCTCCAATAATATGGTACTTTTCATTTTTTTTCTTAGTGCTTAATTACAAATGTGTTAAAATCATTAATTAAAAATAAAAAAATATTTTTGGAATATTAATTACAAATATTTAATGGTTATATTTAAATATTTAAAATATAGTTTATATATTGTAATTAAATTTTGTAAATAATTAATATTTATTGCTTAAAAATATTTAAAATTTATATTTCATATATTAAAATATTAACAAGTTATAATAATTTGTTATATTCTTACTAAAATATAATAATATTAACTAATTTAAATGTTATTTAAATGCATATTTATTACTTGATAATAACATGTCTAAAAATGAAAATTTTATTTCTCAAAAGTACTTTTTGACAGTAGTGCTAAACACTCAAATTTTAAACTAAACTTTTCAAAAGCGCTTTTCGAAAGTATTACTAAACTAACCCTAAAAGGGGAGGGGGATACAGACTAGTGATGGATAAATACAACTACACAACTTGGATTATATCATTTTTTTAATAGTAAGCAATTTACTTTCTTCTTCTTCTTTTTTTAAATTTCTTGTAGATGTGAAAATACTTAGCTTTGAATTTTATTCTATTTTACAATGGCTTGCAGATGTTAAAGGGTAAGAGTTTTTTTGGATGTGACTCCACTTTGATGTGTTAGTTGGAAAAGGTGGAGGATACTTAAGTTGAAGCCTTTGATTGTTGTTATTTCTCATCAGTTTGCTGATGTTAAAGTGTGTACTTCTCAATTGTGGGAGGTAATTAGAACTCTTGATATGAAGGTGGGGTGACACTATTTGCTATGGCTCCCTTTACATATTCTCAAACATTCTCTTATTGCTTGGATGGTTATTCTCAATAGGCTCTCTACTCTGGACTGTTTGCTTGCTTTTGGAATTTATGTTGATACTTGTTTTTTTGTATGGATGCTATAGAAATATATGATCACATTTTCTTTGAGTGTAGTTTTTCAAGGAAGATATGGCAGTCGGTTTTGCAACTTTGCCCCATTCATAGGGCTTTGGGAACTTGGAGGTAAAAGTTAGTTTGGGCCATATTGAAACTTAAAGGAAAGTCTTTAGTTATTACTATACTCAAGCTTGCTTGGAATGTATATTTGTATGTGATATGAAGACAGACGAACAAAAGGTATTTTGGTGCATCTTCTTTACTAAATATATTGCCTTGGTGCAGATTAAAGAGGTTCTGTTTGGGGTATCATTGATTAATCTATTGTATAGCTTAAAGTATAGTTAGTATACCGTGTTCTTTTGCAAAAAAAAAGAAAGAAAGATAATTAATAAAATTTTAACATATTACAAAGGGATATTTGTTTCCCTCAATTCAATAGAATTTAATTGAAATTATAAAATATATTAATCCAAACAAATATAAATTTAGTGTTTAATTGAGTTCAAAATCGAATGCCAAGATTAAGGTACACAAGATTAATTAGGGTACACAAGATTAATTGAGATTATGGCATAAAAGTATTCATGAGTAGAGTCAAGTTGAGTTGAGGTTTAATTTTTATTTTTAAAAAAATTAGTAAAGTCAAGTTGAGTTGAGGTTTGATTTTTATTTTTAAAAAAATTAAATTTGGGCTCGAGTCTAACCTGCCCCAAAAGCATATATTATTGCTAAAAATAATAATATATAAATATATATTTTTATATTTAAGTTTAAATAAAAATATTTAAAAATTTATTTAATTTAAATTCAAGTCAAACTAAAAAATACGTGGACCAACGATACTTGTTTCAGTGTCTTAATCAAAATTTCTTGGTTGGTCAAATTTAATGACAAAACTAAAGAATACTTCAAAATTTATACGAACCACATTATGTGCTTAATTACCTTTTTTCTTGCTTAAGAGAAAAGTGTTAACCTTTTTTAGAAATAACATAGAAATAATGATTAATTTAAGGATATTATAGTTTAAACAAACAATCTCTAAAATTATTTATAATTTTTTCTCGACCCATAAAATAAAAGAATATTTCGTTTTAGCATATTCAAACTCACATCCTCCTATATTAACAATAATACTCATACCAACTAGGCCTGGCTCTAAGGGTTATCTAGAGGTGTAGCCGCCCATGGCCCAAGGCTAAAAATGATCTAAAATATTGTTTTCCAATTTTTAAGGGGCTCAAAATTTTTTTTTAACTTTTAAAAAAAAAATTACCAACTTTTAAGAGACCCAAATTTTTTTTTAGCTTTTAAGGGCCTAAAATTTTTTTACCAACTTTTAAGGGATTTAAAAAGTTTTTCTCCAACTTTTAAGGAACCTAAAATCTCAATTTATTGTTTTGCCCAGAGCCCAAAAATGTCAAGAACGAGCCTAATATCAACTGAGTTAAGACTCAATCAGCAACAAAACATGATATTCTTATATTGTATTTGAGAATGTATTGGACATAAATATTTGGTATAAATTGTGTATGTAAATTTATAATATAGTTTTTTTAGTAAGAAAAAGATTACATAAAATATTTAGATTGGAATGTTAATTAATAAGTATAATTTTGTCCCACCTAATTTGGGACTATAAATTCAAAAGATTTAGTGGACCATGTGCAGGTTTAAAAGATGCTTTTGTTTTCTCTAAGCATCAGAATATCATTAGTTTCATTAGTCATTACTTCCTAAACAGGGAACCTTTTGTTTTATTCCTCACATTGCAAGCAACCCATGTTTTTTCTACATATACAAAAGGCAAATTAGCCAAAAAAGGATTGATTTACCAAACATCCCCGAACTATGATTCTGATTTTAAATTAGTCCTTAAATTTTAAAACATATTAATTGAGTTATCAAATTATTAATATTGTATCGGTCGAGTTCTTCCATTAGTTTAGTCGTCGATTTAGGCGTTAGATGTTAGCTCGTAGCTAACATGGAGTATATTTAAAATGAGTGGACAATTTGGATCTAATTTGTTTAAACTTTGAATGGTATGATTTAGGGGTGAGCATTCGATCGAGCCGAGTCGAATCGAGTAAAAAAATTTTGAGTCAAGTTAACGAATCCTATTATTTGTACTCAATGTTGCTTTTACATAGACTAATTATTTAACTAGTAGACAAAGTACAAGATTATTTAACTACATAAGTAAGGTTGATGGGTAAACATTTATCAAAATAACGTAGTTTTGTCTTTTAACTTCAGAAAATATAAACATTTATCAAACCGAAGTAGTTTTGCCTTTTTTTAATCATATTTTCGGATAACTCGAATTGTGTAATTTATATTCAAGTTAAACCAAAAATTTTGATTTTTTTATTCGAGCTAATCCGAATAACTCGAATAACTTGAACTTTTTAATTCAAAATTTGAATATTTTTATCAAACTTTTTGAATCGAATCAGATTTTGCTCGCGGTGATTGCACTTTTAGTGTCTCTTATATATTGAGTTTATTTTAATCTTCTTTAGCCTTATTAAATGGAAAATTTACAATTTTGGCCCCTTTAGAAGTTAAAATTTTAATTTAAGTAATTTTAATACAATTTTTTTAGTTTTACTTCACATAGTTGTTGGCTTCCCCCCTAAAGTTGATGTTAGGCTGATGGAAGGGTTCATTTAGAATGTTTTGAAATTTAGAGACCAATTTAAAATTAAAGTCATAATCTAAGGGACTTTTAGTGGAATTAACCCCAAGAAAAAAGACCAGACCAACCTTTAGAAACTTCAACTACTACTATAAAAGAGCTGCATGGTAGCAATATTCCACCATGAAAACTGACCTAAAACCAGCAAAATTAAGCCATGAAATTAAAAACCCAGTTTTCTTTTGCTTTATGCCTCTCATTTTTCCTAGTTCTCGTCCCATATAACACTCAAGCTCAGCCATTTGCATGCGACAAAAATGATCCTAATACGAGCAAGTTCCCCTTTTGTGACACAACCTTATCTTACCAGGACCGAACCAAGGACCTTGTTTCACGCCTCACACTCCAAGAAAAGGTTCAACAGTTGGTGAACACAGCCTCCGGCATTCCCCGGCTCGGGGTGCCAGCTTACCAGTGGTGGTCGGAGGCCCTCCACGGCGTGTCGGACCTCGGTCCAGGCACTCGGTTTAACGCCACGGTGCCCGGCGCGACTAGTTTCCCCGCGGTGATTTTATCCGCCGCGAGTTTCAACGAGATGTTGTGGCTCGAGATGGGGCGAGTTGTCTCGACCGAGGCTCGAGCCATGTACAATGTCGGTCTAGCCGGGTTGACATATTGGAGCCCTAATGTTAATGTGTTCCGCGACCCAAGATGGGGTCGTGGACAAGAAACGCCGGGGGAGGACCCTATGGTGGTCTCGAAATATGCTGTGAATTACGTGCGGGGATTGCAAGAAGTTGGCTCCGTGGGGGACAAGCTTAAGGTTTCAAGTTGTTGTAAGCATTACACTGCTTATGATGTGGACAACTGGAAAGGCGTGGATCGGTTCCATTTTGATGCAAAGGTATATACATAAACATGAAATTTGTGTTGTAACATGTATGTCCGATATGAATATCAATATTTCGTGTCTTAATGCATGTCAGGTACGATTATTTTAAGAGAAATGAAGAGTGCAAGTAACGTAAATTACTGGGGTTTTTTTTTCAGGTTACGAAGCAGGACTTGGAAGATACGTATCAGCCACCATTTAAGAGCTGTGTTGTGGAAGGACATGTGAGCAGTGTAATGTGCTCATACAATAGGGTGAATGGCATCCCTACTTGTGCTGATCCAGACCTTCTCAAAGGCATAGTTAGAGGCCAATGGGGACTTGATGGGTATATTTCTATTTTCAACGGACTAAAGAAATCCCAAAAAAATCAAATATCATTGAATGGAGGTTGACTCTTTCCGAAGAAATATTCAAAGTATTGTTTGTTTAGAGGGTGGGTATTGTCCTCAGGTCGAGTTGAAATTTTCTCTCTTGGCTTTGCAAAAAGTACAAGTACTTTGAGAGCCTACTTAAAAAAACGATAAATTCACATAACATCTCGCCTATAAAAACCATGAATAGCACATGATCACCTACCAAGAAAATGGGGGGATATTTTCCTTTGGTACGACCATATCAAGTGGTACCCTCCCCCAAAGATTACCTATATGCTTTTAGGTTAGGAGTTTGACTAGTATAGGCAGCTTTTCTAGGCACTCATGCTCTTCATAGAGTCGAGAGACGACCATAATTTGTTCTGGGAGCAATGCAGACTCATTGAGGAAATTCATCTCCTCTAAATAGTCGATACTTTGAAGACTTCTTCAAAAGAAGTCGGCCTCTCTTTAACCAAAAAAATAAATTTAAAACAAACACAATTTCTTTTCCAAAACTGAGCCTAAGTGTTAATGGTAACATTTTTCTCAATGTTTTTGGCAGATACATTGTTTCAGACTGTGACTCAATTGAGGTTTATTATAATGCCATCCATTACACTGCAACACCTGAAGATGCAGTGGCCCTTGCTTTGAAAGCAGGTTTAAACATGAATTGTGGGGATTATTTGGGGAAATACACGGTGAATGCAGTCAATTTGAAGAAAGTAGAAGAATCTGTTGTTGATCAGGCTTTAATATATAACTATATAGTTCTAATGAGGCTCGGTTTCTTCGATGGAAACCCGAAACAGCTTCTGTTCGGTAACCTCGGTCCATCCGATGTATGCACAGACGATCACCAGAAGCTGGCCCTCGATGCTGCCAAGCAGGGAATAGTTTTACTCGACAACGACGGAGTCCTTCCTCTGTCTCGAACCATCATAAAGAGTTTAGCCGTTATCGGACCGAACGCTAATGCCACGAAGGTTATGATAAGTAACTACGCCGGTGTACCTTGCCAGTATACTAGCCCTTTACAAGGGCTGCAAAAGTATGTCTCAATGGTTACACATGAGGCAGGGTGTAGGGATGTGAAATGCAATAATGATACATTTATCGGTCTCGCGGTTCAGGCAGCGGCGAACACCGATGCTGTGGTGCTCGTTGTGGGGCTAGATCAATCGATCGAGGCCGAAGGGCTCGATAGAGTGAACTTGACATTGCCAGGATATCAAGAGAAGCTAGTGACTGATGTTGCTAATGCAGCAAATGGAAAAGTAGTCCTTGTAGTTATGGCTGCTGGTCCTATTGATATAACATTTGCAAGGAACATGCGAAAAATCGGAGCCATTTTATGGGTCGGGTATCCGGGTCAAGCAGGAGGAGACGCCATTGCTCAGGTCATATTTGGAGACCATAATCCAGGTTGGCTTTTCTATTCTTTTTTTAATTACATTTTGCCTCAAATACATCAATACATCAGTACGCTAATGAATTTTCCTTGGTGTATGATCAGCTGGGAGGTCACCATTCACATGGTACCCCCAAGAGTACGCCGATAAAGTCCCGATGACCGACATGAACATGCGAGCCAACGCCACCACAAACTTCCCTGGACGAACCTACCGATTCTACACCGGCAAAACCCTTTACGAATTCGGACACGGGCTAAGTTACTCATCATTCTCAAAATTCATAATATCAGCTCCTTCCACAATACTAATCAACTCAGCACCAAACAACATCCTCCTCGAACCATACTCCAACAACGGCGAAGCAATCGACGCATCAAGCGTTGCAAACTGCGACGACCTGCAATTCAACCTCATGATCGGAGTTAAAAACAATGGACCAATGGACGGAGCTCGCGTAGTTCTCCTCTTTTGGAAGCCACCGAGCACGAAAGTGGTCACCGGTGCACCGAACATGCAGTTGATCGGGTTCGAGAGGGTTGGAGTTAAGAAAGGGAAGACCAAGTACGTGACAATGAGCTTAAATGTGTGCAAAGACCTGAGCTTAGTGGATGTTGAAGGGAAGAGGAAACTGGTTATAGGACAACATACCATTTTTGTAGGCACAACCAGTGAGCACCAAGTGAGGCACCATTTTGTTGTGAGGCAAGCAGGGGATGAAAGCGGGGAACCTTTAGTTTCTATTACTTGATGGCAGGCAAAGCTTATAATAGCCTGCATTTTAGTACTGTATTAGAATAAATTATGGTGCTTTGGGAAGTATTAGAATACTCAGAGAGCAGTAACTGAGCTAATATCATCAGGGATATTGATATTAGCTTTGTTTTTAGTAGATATAAGAGTTGGTGTACTCGTGTTATGATTATCATAATTAAAATATTTTATATTTATATACACGGACTAAGCCAGAACAACTTTTTAGGGGGCCGGATGAAATTTTAGTTTTTTATAGTTTATATATTTATAATTTTTAAAGGATTCAATCAAATTTTTATAATTTTAGGGGGGCCAAAGTGCAATTTTACCTTTACTAATTTAAATTTTTTAAAAAACCTCAAGAGCTTAAATAGCAATTTTACATTTTTAAAAACTGTTTATATATATATATAGCATACTATATAAAAGTATAAGATGCCTTTTAATAATTATATATTTTGTTTTAAAATTAAATAGATTAAACTACAATTTCAAAAAAAAAAAATAAATAAATGAGGGGTAAAATTAGAATATTTAAGATTTTTAAATGCGAGTTCAACTTAATATTGGTGTTAATTTTATATATTTTTTCCTTAACCCGTAATATAAGTGTTCATAATTTAATATATATACTATTATTTAAGTCTTTGATTTAATTTATGTTACGAATTATGGACATCAACTCAATTAAGAAATGACCAAAAAATATTTTTATCATTTCAATTAAAACTTTATAAATTTTAATATAAAATTTTAATAAATATATTTTTTACATTATTTTTTCACACCTGTGTATCATAAATTATAATCTAGTTGTATTTTTATTCTTTTGGTAAACTACATCACTAATTTTCAAATCATTTTAAGCACTCACATTATATAGATCGATTATTTTGGTCACTCCTATTAAAATTATAAATGGAAATCTAGTCTAAAATTATTTCTAAAATTTTGATTTCTCACATAATTTAAGTAAAATAAAAAATTATGATTCTAGTTCTCTATCTTTTAATATAAATGAGGTTTATCTCTTTCCTTCAAAAAAATTTATTATAAGTAATTATGGTCTTTGATTACTAATTAAGGTCAAATTAATAACAAATTAAATAGAATTTTCAAGCATAAACTACAACAGTTGTCCCTAAACTTTATTCAAAATTACATTTTAATCACTCAACTAAAAGTTATACAATTTATCTTTGTCAAATTGTTACATTTTTGTTACTCGACTGTTAACTTCTATTAAAAAAATAACGTTACACCTTAATTCAAAAGGTTAATAGTTAATTTGGTCCTTAAGCTATAGTTAAAATATCTTTAAAATAAATAAAATTAATGTAAAAAAAAAACAACACAAAAAGAATAAATCGAGGAATTTACAGCTAATTTTTTCACATCCAATTTTATTAAAAATCAGTGTTTGAACTTTTACAAAAAAGAGAAAAACATTAAATACCCAATCACTTTAATTCCATTTGTTTTTTTCTGTCATTTACTTTGTTATTTTACAGTCTCTTCATTTTCATCTTTCTTTTATCATGTAGATTCGCGTTAACCCCACTATTCCTAAATTATTAAAAATAATATATATATATATATATATATGTTTTATCTATAGCTAAAAGTAAAATGGTGATTTAAAATTTGAGATAAGAAATGGTGGATTTGGCGTAAAAGAACAAAAACAACACTTTGTATTATAAATTTAAAAAAATTCAAAATTTTAAAGCTGAAAGTTACCCAAAAATCAAATTAATCTAATAATTGGAGTTACAGAAAATAAATTATTGGGTTTAGAACAATAGTAGCATACTTTGTATTATAAATTAAAAGAAAATAATCTTAAATTTCAAAAAATTAAAACTTAGCAAAAAAAAAAAAAAAAAACTCAAATAATATAATAGAACATTTTGCTCTTTTCTTTTGGCCCTTCTTTATTATTTTTTTCTCCTTTTGTTTTTTTCATAATTATCAGAGAACTTGTAGATGGGTCATTGATGGTAAAAGTTTTTATCATTCTCAATAACGAAAGTAGTGTTGCAAACCTAGATTTTGTTTCTTGAAGACTCGAGCAACAACAATTGATCTAATAGTGGAACCTGAATCTTGCATTAACATGAATTTTATTAGGGGTTTTAGAAAAAAAAAACAAAATAAAATTAGCAAAGCAATTTATGGGTAAAACAACATGGAGTTGTTGATGTGATTGAAGGTGTTCATCATCCGTACAAAATCAAATGGAATTTAGTTTAAAAATTTTAAGATATTTTTACATAATAAAAAATTGCAAGAAATGTTAGCTTAAAATTTTTATATTTTTAATTTTAAGAATTTTTTAGATTTATACATATTTAAATTTTTTTTTAAAATTGTATTTTTTAATTATTTTTATATTTTTTCTAATAGTTTTAGTTTAAGTTTTATTTTTTTAGAATTATTTTTAAGAAAATTTTTAAAATATGAAAATGATTTTTAAAATATCAAAATTTTAAAAGTCCAAAAAAAGTATAATTTTTTTTTTAAAAAAATAGCATGAAGTATACGTGAATTATCATTTGGGCTACCATATTTAAAAAATTAACATTTTAGTAAGTATTTTTGTTTAAAAAAACAACAATTCAACTCTTTTTGGAAAAAAAATTATGATGAAATTAGACTCTTTTCAAAACATTGGGGTCAAATTTAACTTAAATAAAGAATAAGGGCCAAATTGAGAAAAAAAAATGAAAATTTAAGACTTAAATTTCTCATTATGCCAAATTTAAATATATGAAAAATACTGGTTGAAGAAAAATACAAAGATGGGGAGCAGAAAAATGAAAAAAAAAAAAAAAAGTCCCATAAACTGAAAAGAATTTAAAAGGTTGATGGCCCAAAAAAGTGAAAAGAAGGTAAAAACGCAGCCCAGAAAACGTGAAACGCAACCCAAAAAATAAGAGCGTAAAAACGCTAGAGGGAGGGGTCGAACCTCCGACCTTATGGTTAACAGCCATACGCTCTAACCGACTGAGCTACTCCAGCTTATTGTTTAATGGCTAATTATCTATTTTAATATAGTATAGTTCAAGGCTATGTAATTTTGCTGATTATTCAAAAATCAAAGTAATACTAATAAATAGAATATACATATATATTTTTTATAATTTATATATCAGAATAATATTTTACTAATTAATATATTGTGTAAATTAATACTTTTCCCTCATCAATTTTTATTTTTCCTTTTTTTAACTTCATAAATTGATCATAATGTTTTTTTAATAAAATAAAAGTACCATAATAATTAATAATTAATATATAATTACTATAAATATATTATTTTATATTATATTTGATTATAATAAATTTATAAATAATTCAAATTCAACAGAACCAAAGATTACAAGTGTGGTAAATATTCATTTAATATTTAAGACTAAACTCTAAAGTAATATAATTTTTTTAAAATTTTTCTTGTTAATGAAAAATAACAGCAATTCAACATAAAATTATCCCCTCTTAATGAAATAAAAAATCATTCAATGGAATCAAAATTTATTTAACATAATAAAATTTCTTATTTATAAATATAAATAAATTCTTATAAATAACTTAAAATAACAATCAATAATATAATCAACCAAGTTTGTTTATATATTCATATTTGTAGTTTTATACTATTAATTAAATAATTAATTAAATCTGGTGTTATCAACTCAATTATTCAGTTAAAAAAATTATATTTATAATTTAAAATTTTATATATATGAGTAATTAATCTTGTTTTTACTTATTATTTTATAAAAAATTATCTATTTCTTATATAAAAATTTGAGATTTTTTTTTAACAATCTCATTATAGGTATGCTTGAAACTACCCATACCCCTCCCAACTCGTAAATAGAAGAATAATACAATACACTTGAATCTATGGGGGGTTTTTTACAAATATGGTATAAAAAAATTATTATATACGAAAATGGGTTGTCAGATAAATCATTTACGAAAATGGGTTATTTTTTTTAGTCGCGCCTACCTGACAGGCGCGACATATTATTTTATTAATAATTTTTTTTTCTAATATTTTTTATTATTATTATATTTTAAAAAAAATTCGGGTTAAAAACAGGTCGCCCGTGACCCGTAGGCTCCACATGTGGCACCTGATGCAGGGGCGCGACACCCTACAGGCGTATAGTCATTTCATGACCCTCCCCAGTGACTTGTCATCTCAAATTGGGGAGGGATGAAATTTAATTGTAGAAAAACAATAATGGGGGACCATATAAGGTTTCCCCCCCAAAGTTTATTACGTCCAGGAGAAGGAGCAAATAAGCAAAGACAGAAAAAAAAAAAGAGAAGAAGAAGAAGGTTAGTAATTTTTTATAATTATTTTAAAATTAAATTATTTGTAATTTAGAATTATTTGATAAATTTTTGTGTTAGTAATTATTTAAAATTAATTTATTAGTAATTTAAGATTTTATTTTAAATTATTCTGTTTAGTTTAATAATGTTAAATTTATTTTGTTAAATATTTTGTTATAAATAATTTGTAACTATAAAGAAAATAATTTAGAATTTTTTAGAAGTTTAGAGACTAGAAAATCAAAAGTAAAAGAGATTGAGAAAAAAAAATAGAAAAGACGGACGGAATTGAATTTTTTTGTAAATGATGGGGAATTATAAAATTAATTTTTAAAATGGTTGTGCAATAAAATTATTTTTTAGTTGTGTATTAGTGTATTGTGATTTTTTTGATAATGTATTTTAAAAAAATGATTAGGTTATATAAATTTATTTATTTATTTGATAATTTTTATTGATTGATTAAAATTTTGATTAAATTTGTTGTTGTATAATTTTAATTGCAGATTTGTGACAAATGGATTCATTGATTGATAGTACTAATCACATATCAAGTAGCATTAATGAGATGGTAATGCATTTTTTATTTGATATTCACATTACATTATTTGTTGAATGAAATTATATTGTATTAACTATTTCGTTAATATAATAATATCAGGTCGAGTACCGCGCATTGAAGGGCCGTATTCATAGTGTAGGGTTTCAGCCGGATGAATGCCTAATACCGTTCTTAGAGTTAGCCGGGTTCGGATCAGCAGCATTGATCCGAACTTTTAATCTATGATATGACTTGATTTCTGCCTTAGTCGAGCGATGGCGTCCGGAGACCCACATATTTCATTTGCCGTGCGGGGAGTGCACAATCACTCTAGAGGACGTTGCACTACAGCTGCGGCTCCCCATCGATGGGAACGCGGTCAAGAGCGTAAGTTTGATCTCCAGGTCTACTCGCCTTTGCTATGACTTACTTGGACGCTCGCCAAGTGAGGGAAAATTTCAAACCTTGAAGTTTTCATGGCTAAAGGCCAAATTTGAATATTTGCCTAGTACTGCCACTGAATTGGAGGTTATGCAGGCAGCGCGAGCTTATATTATGCACCTTATAGGAGGTGTACTCATGCCGGATACACACGACAGTGAAGTCCACTTGTTGTACTTACCACTGCTATCTAATTTGCATAACACGCATTCATACAGTTGGGGGTCCGCAGTGTTAGCCATTTTGTACCGCGAACTTTGTCGGACGACAGATCCCTCTGCGGTTAACATAGGTGGATGCCTCATACTGTTGCAGTCGTGGGCGCTTTATCGGATGCCATTCTTGGCATCCATTAGTCATCAATCATATATATTTCCACTCGTTAACAGGTGATGAATCTTTACGCGTTACAGCAATTAATTGTCTCTTTTTCGGATTATATTGTTTTAACAATTTATTTTCATAGATGGAGCACGAATCCAGGTATCGGGAGGTCATACACGGTTCTGATATACCGTCTGATGATCGAGAATCATTCTGGAGAGGGAGTAAGTTTTTTTAATATTATTTTTATTTTATTATTTTATCTCACTTAACCCGCGTTAATATAAAAATGTTATGAACTATGCAGTTCATTTGGATGCCATATTCTGTTCCTGAAGTTACAGCTGTTATTCCATCGTATGCCCACGTCCACTCACACCTATGGTGCATTAGCGCACCCCTTATCCATTTTCATACGGTGGAGTGGTATCATGGCGATCGAGTACTCCGGTAGTTCGGTTGAATACAATATATCCCGACACAACCAGTAAGATTGGATGTACAACTATATGGCATGAATAGGAGGGGGAGGCATGGAACTGATTGGGGAGATGAGCATTCAGAATATATTACGATATGGAACAATCGGTTTAGTAGGGTACCTCAGATGGATCGTTGTTTGGATCTGCAGCCCTCGTCACAGTACCTACAGTGGTACTATGAGAAGGGGAAACCATTTTTATTTGGTGGGCGGTCGATGGTAGTCCCCCCTCATACGACACGGATTGGGCAACATCTTCCAGATCCGCATCATGCACCAGCTCCGGAGGTAGACCCAGAGCCAGAGCCGGAGCTGGAGCCGGAGCCGGAGCCAGAGCCGGAGCTACACTTCTGGAGCAGCTCATATCCACCATCGTACTCTGCTCCTCCAGAGCCTTATCCATCACCATTCTCTTCTCCCCCCGGCCCATATCCAGCGTCGTTTTCTACTCCCCCCGGCTCGAGTTCATCAATGGCATTTGAGTCGTTCTCTACACCCATACATATGGATGAAGAGAATGTTGATCACCGTAGTCGCCTACAACGTGAACGTCGAGCTCCACGAAGATATACCCCTAGAACCACACCATCAAACCATCAATTTTAAGGGGTTTTGTATTGTAAATTACTTTATTTTTATGTAAATTATTTTTTTGCATTATATTTATCAATTTTTTTTATTTGGCATTTTATTATCGGATTTGAGTGCGAATTTTGGAATTGCTTAGTTGAAATACATAATACGAATAAAAAAAGAGAATGATTATCCAGTTTGGTAGTTTCGAAGTACTTAAAAATTAAAAAGACAATACTTTTTGATTTCAACATGCAATAAGCAACATGTAATGAACAGCATCTTAATTTCTATCCGATCGCGATGATTGTCCAGTTTGGTAATTTCGGAGTGGGCAGTTACTCCGATTGTGACCAACTAATCTGCATACTTCACACAGCTTCCCGTCGGATTTCTCTCTAATGTCCATTTCGTTACGGATTCTTGATGATTGCGGACAACCTCTCGGGTTCCTACGCAAGCCTTTGTCTGGGATAAGCTCAAAGGTCGTCTGAGGAACCTCCCAAGTAGATAGGTCAGGAAGCACGGGAAACTCATTCTCCCATACACGCAACGTGCGTTCAAGTGTGTACACCTCATCGATAAATTAATCTACATTGAGCGAGACCTTAGCACAAGCTGCCACAACATGTGCACAAGGATAATGAAGTGTTTGGAACCTCCTACAATCGCACTGTCTATTTCGGAGATCAACCCAGTATAACCTAGGTGGAATACCGGGTCGACAACTGATGGTCTCTGTAATGCGAAACGTTTCATTACGTCGTGAATGTACTTCTACGTTCATCGACCTCGCCATCCGACGGTTTGCAACAATTGCATCCCTGACATGTTCGACAAACACGTGTCCTGCCTGCATTTGGTTGACTTGTTGCTGACCCATTCTTGGCATCAAGGTAGCCAACCTATACATCCGACGCTTGTTGTCAAAATTTCTCCATCGAAATAAATGCATAAGAAAAATTTGTTCTCCATCTTCAATACTAGATCTGTTAAAAAAAGTTCAAAATTCTCATAATTTTCAAAATTTTTGATGCAAAATTTTTCATTCAAAACCTAACAAACAAAATTATTTATCTAACAAAATAGAATTAAATAATAAAATTTCTAGCAAATTTCTACATTCTATTTAAAAATAAATAAATTAAAATACCTTATTTTTCTTCTTCTTTTCCTTTCTTCCCTTCTTCTTTCTCTCTTTTTACTTCTACTAATTTTTTTTACTAGTTTTTTTGCTCATGCTTTCTCGGGGAGGGGGTATATATAGGGGAAATGGGTTGCGCCTAACGAGGAGGCACCACATGTGGTGCCTTCTCAGGAGGCTTAACCCGTATTTTATTAAAACCTATTTTCGTATATAATAATTTTTTTATACCAAATAGGTAAAAAAACCAATAAAACCACTATATAAACTAATCATAAATTACTAATAAAATAGCTATAAAAATATTTTTTTAAAATACATTATCAAAAAAATTACAATACAATAATACACTACTAAAAAATACCATTTTAGAAATTAATTTTATTGCACCAACATTTACAAATTTTATTACCCTCAAACTCTAATACTACTTTCACCAATATTATCTTTTTCCATTCAATTTCGTCCGTCTTTTCTAATTTTTTTTCTCAATCTCTTTTACTTTCAATTTTCTAGTCTCTTGACTTCTAAAAAATTCTAAATTATTTTCTTTACAGTTACAAATTATTTATAGCAAAATATTTAACAAAATAAATTTAACATTATTAAACTAAACAAAATAATTTAGAATATATAATCTTAAATTATTAATAAATTAATTTTAAAATAATTAAAAACACAAAAAATTATCAAATAATTCTAAATTACTAACAATCTAATTTTAAAATAATTATAAAAAATTACTAAATTTTTTTCTTCTTTCTTTCTTCACTGCTTCACATTCTTCACTGATTCATTGCACGGTCAATGAGGTTTCCCTGCATCAAGCGCCACATGTGGCGCCTACGGGTCACGGACGACCCGTTTTTAACCCGAAATTTTTTTAAAATATAATAATAATAATTGTAACACCCCTTACCCGTATCTGACGTCAAAACAGGATACGAGGTATTACTGGACTTGAGTACTTGTAATCATTTAAAATCGAGACACAAAATTTCATCAATTTTAAACTTTTCAAACATATTCAAGACTATCTACATTAAATGACTTTATACAATAGAGACCTTCAAATAACATAGGTCAGTATTTTAGGCCAACTCCTAGCAACTTAATAACAATTAAACGAGTCCCCATACATGCCAAAGACTTAAAAATACTTTAAAACCTTTATATATGGATCAATAGTTTGATAGTGTGATTTAACCTCCGGCGACCTCCAACTCGAGCTAACATCTGTGACACTATAGGAAAAAGGAAAGGAAGGGAGTAAGCATTATAGCTTGGTAAGTAAATATGTAAATATTAATAAACAATACATTATCATACATTAAATAAAGTCACAATATGTTCCCGGAATATTACCACACAAACACACATATTTTCACTATTACAATTATAAACAGGTTCAAGATAAGCTGTCTAGCAGAGTACCAGCAGCTAAATTATTTATTTCTGGAGATACAGAACTCCAAATTACAAACCGTTAATTTTCCTTGAAACTATATTCATGTATATTTTTACCATAAAATTTTAATAATTTTTGGTCTAGCAAATTAGTACTGTTTATTCATTGAAATTACCCCTGTTTCACTGCTCAATTGCCCTGACCACTCTTCACTACAAATACATTTTCTCTTCGTACAGAACTCATATTATGTCATCGTTTATTTTATTTGAAACTATACTCATTAAGGATTTCAAACATAGAAATTATATCCCATAATTATTTTTTTACAATTTTTAATGATTTTTCAAAGTCAGAACAGGGGATCACGTAGTCATTCTGAACTAGTCTCACAGAAACTTAAATATCTCAGAATATAGAATTCCTTTGCTTGCTCTGTTTCTTTTATATGCAAATAGACTCATTAAGCTTTAATTTAATATCTCATTCAGTCTCTGATTCAATTTCTACTATTTTTGGTAAATTTTTAGATTCACGTCACTGCAACTATCCAGAACAGTTTTATTGTCAATTTTGATCTTTCACACTTCAATTGTATTCATCACTTACCCATAACAATGTTTCCAATTTCCAATCACATATCGAGCATATTGCTCATGAGTTACACACATATATACTTACACTTATCATCACAAAGTCATACACAATTTCATTTAATCAATTTCCCAGTTTAACGCTTCAGAATAATAATAGATACGCGATGGTATCGCACACAGCCCACCTTTAAAATCGAAGCTCTCTTGTACACATAGTGGCCTTCACTTAGCACCACTCATGTGACCTAGCTCGATTGTACACATAATTTTGGCTCTCTTGTACACATGGTGAACACTTAGTACCACCCATGTGACCTAGCCACTTTATCTCGTAGCTCTCTTGTTTACATGGTGTCCTTCACCTGGAACCACACATGCAACCTAACTACATTTGTCTCGTAGCTCTCTTGTCTACCCATGCAACCTAGCTACATACCATCTGTATCTTTCGATTCCGAAGGTTCGAACGGGAAGTATCTCACTTTCTAATACTTTATTCCATTCTTCCAATAGTCAATTATAATTCAAAAATCAGCTACAATACATAAAATATGCTGCAATATAAAAACGTAATAAAAATAATATATTATTTACATACGAACTTACATACTTTCTCATTTTCATTTCGAATTAATATTGAACATTTAAATCATCATAATTATACTCACTTTCAACACCTCGGCAATCATAATAAATATATAAATTTTACATTGAAACATGCATAAATTAATGCTTATTATACATATGAACTTACCTCGAGACTAAAACGGCCATTTTACCAACTTTCCCGATTTTCGATTTTTCTCCCATTCCAGGTTCAAATCTCGTTTTTCGGGATCTAAAACATCATATTTTACTTATCTAATTAATTTACTATTCAAAATAGTCCCTAACTCAAACTTTGGCAAAATTACAATTTTGCCCCTAAACTTTTACATATTTACACTTTTGCCCCTAGGCTCGGGAATTAAACTTCATCCTTTATTCTTATGTTTTATGACACTCTGATCATTTTTCCCTTCTATGGAAACATCAAATTCTCTCTCTAACACATAGTTATGAACAATAACAACTTTTACCGATTAAGCCGTTTTACTCATTTTGCTTAAAACCGCTTAGCAAAAGTTGTTTAACATAATTTCAGCCTTCATATTCTACCATAAAACATCAAAGTAAACACATTTCACCTATGGGTATTTTTCCAAATATGAACCCTAGCTTAAATTATTGCTAGAATAAGCTTAATCAAGTTACCGGGATTCCAAAAACGTAAAAACTTGAAAAGCGGGGCTAGAAACGGACTTACTATTGAGCTTGGAAAGCTTGAAAACCCTAGCCATGGCTTCCCCCATGCTAATTTCGGCCTCCATGAGAAAGATGAGTCAATTTTGGCTTTATTTTCCCTTTTTATTTCTTTTAATTACCAAATGACTAAAATGCCCTTAAGGCCTTTCTTTAAAATTTTGTCCTATTCATGCCCATTTTTGTCCAAACAAAATATAATGGTCTAATTTACTTTTGAGGACCTCCTCTTTAAAACCCCATTTCAATCAAGTACTTATGAATTAGAACACATATTTTGCAACTTTTGCAATTTAGTCCTAAA